>JAHRBC010000004.1:1352500-2705000 GCA_022702545.1 Phycomyces nitens
ACGGCCTATATATAACAACAGCAACAATGGGTTAGGGTTGAATTGGTTTGGGACTAGGGCTGCATTACAAGTGCCTCGAGATCGTCTTCGAGCGAGGACTGGAGTGAATCGTCTTGGAGAAGAGCAGGCATGGGTAAGAGAGAGCTAGAAGGTGTTTGGGGTGGTCTGGCCTCTGCGTGGTCCGGTGTCACTGTTTCATCGCTGGCCTGTGACCAGGGTGGAGGATTGGCAGTGTAGGGCTGTGTGGAACGATCGTCTGTCTACATCAGTTTTTTTTAAAACAATAAAGAAAGAAAAATATACACAATGAGATACAATGAGATACAATGAGATACAATTGATCTCTTGGGTTACTCCAAGATTTCAAAAAAGGGAAGCGAAAGAAAAAGATGGGCTGTATAAATCTATTGAATTTTTTTTTGCCATTCTTACTCGTCTGGGGAATTCAGTTGAGCTGTGGGTACTAGGACACGCATCGAGGTCATGACGCAACATGGCCAGTACCTCTCCAAGACTCTCTGTATTTAGGGTAGTAAAACTGCCCCCAAAGGGAGACTTTGGGGTCTGGCTGATTCCACTGCGACGCTTGGTGAGGGCTGGTCTATGGACCGAGACATGCTTTACTTTGCGTCGTCCAGAAGAAGTGGACGCAACCCTAAAGCTGTCTTCACGGGGAGTCGTGGCCTGACTCGCACGTCCACTCGGCGATTGGAGGCGACTGAGAGTGCTCTGTGTCTCGGCTGCCTCTCGTTTGAGACGCTGGATTGTCTCGGCTTGCTGCAGAAGAACCGAATTGGACTCTATGGATCCATCAACTGCACAGCGGGATATTAGGCTGTCTCGCTCACTCTGGGCTAGTGCCAACTCATGTGAGAGCTGCTGAGTAAAGGATTGCAACTGTCTCAGCTCCTGCCGCATCTGCCTCACTTCATCGTCCAGAGGAGGTTTCTTTGGGGAATCGAGGTTGAGATTGAGATGGAGATGGGATACCTGTCTTGGCCGGGTGGGTGTGCGATGTCGCAGACGGGAACAGAGCTTGATGGTGTCTAGGGCACTTGTTTCGTCTGATATTGAGGCCAAGACCACCACCACATGAGAAAGGCTGTCTTGCAGCATCCGTGTGAGTGGATGATGATCAAGATTCACACCAGCTCTGGGACCCGCCATGAGGACCCTTTCCAGCTGCTCCAGTCCACTAGGCCCAGAAAGATGGACAAAGTTCCATTTCGATTCATCTGGTTGTCGCAAATAGACCGTAAACACTCTACATCCATCCACGCCCGGTGTTTGCCACAGACTACAAGAGATGGTCAGCAAATAGACAGAATTATTTGTTTATTGGAGGGGAGGGGGGGTTGAGAACTCTACCTCATCAGTTCATCTGTATCCATGACCCAGTCGTCAGTGATATCTGCAGCCGAGGGGTGGAGCAGATCAATTGTATCGTTATTGTGGTTACTACTATCGATCTTTGCATAAGAGACGTGGACAGTTGCTGAAGAAAGAGTTTCTTCGAGACGATTGAATAGTGCCTGGCCAAATCGATGGACGATACCTGCCTCAATAAGTGATGATTTATTAAGCTTGTAAAGCAACTTTCTTTTCTTTTTTACATTTCAAATTGATGGTCATTCCAATCTATCCTACCTTGATCGTCCTTGTCGTCCTTGGGATCTAGTATGCTCGATTGTTGAGTGTCTCTATACAAGAATAATGAATAATGATCATTACAGCTTGCATTTTCGGGTTTACCCATAGATGAACACTGTGACATTGGTTCTAAAGGACATTACATTCTTAGTTTTTTTTTAAAAGAAGTATATATATATAATATATATATATATATTTATATATGATATTTTACCCTTGAATGTAGGGTTCTAGTAGATTCTCGAGGTTTGTTTGGTAGATTTGGGCATTGGAGTGGTCTTGGGGGTGGATTTGGTCAAAAGTGTATTGTTGGCTATCGAGGGAAATGGTGTGTTGATGGATTGCCGGTGATTCCCATTGCAAGAGAGGATCTAGTCGCAGAGCCACCCTTGAAAACAATAAGTTTATTGAATGGTTGAAAATGTGTGTGTAGATGTATGTATGTATGTATAAAAATGTGTTGTAAAGTGCTTGTTCTACCTAACAGCCGTCGGTGCCATGAAGGTGAGGGATGGTGGAGAAACGTGTCAAGTGGGGGACCAAGGATAGCGGACATTAAAGTCGAAGATGGCCAGAAAAGAAGAAAAAAAAAAAAAAAAAAAGAGGCCAATGAGAGGGAGTTTTAATAAATATATTATACAATATATTATACAATATATTTATTTATATATATAATTATGAATTATGAATTATTATTATTATTTGGCTGCTGAATTGCCCTTTCCAAAGCGTTCTCCCCTTTTTTGATGGTCGAAGCACCAAGACAATGAAGAAAGTGCGACAAGAAGAAAAAGAAAAAAAGATTTACAGGAAATAAAAAGGAATAGGGGGGAGTGTGTAACCAGAATGGTCTATTTGCCTTGGTCCAGGCCCATAACACTTGTACAATATCATACAAATATTATTCCTATAATATTTTCGATTGCTTGAGGATCGGGGCCTTGTTTGATACATTTTTTATAAATACCCCCCTCCACCTCCACCACAGGTGCTCTTTTGTCTCTATTCCTCCAAATTCATATTCAAATTCAAATTCAAATTCAAATCATTTATCATTTATCATTATCATCATGGCCTTTAGACGCAATTCACTGTCTTCTCTCTTCAAGAACCTCTTTCTGCTCGTCTCGCCTACAAATTCGATCGAGCCCATAAATATCCCAGAATCCAAACAACAAAGCCCTTTTGAAGACCTCTACTTCTCATTTCCGGCCTTGGAAGAAGCCGACCCAGACCATTACATTGCTGACTCTAGACGATAAGCGCCAACCCCACCATACTCTCTTTTTTCTTTGTACATACATCTTCATCCTCCATCAACTATAATACTACTACCGCTCCTGCTGCCACTGCCACTGTCATTGCCACAGTCGCTGCCACTACTACCGATACTATTACTATTACTATTACTACCAAAGATATCATGACAACCAAACTGTCCTCATACCAACCAACCCCAAATCACTCTTGATTTTGTTTTAATACGCATTATTTTATTTTTTTATTTTATTTTTATTTTTAAAGAAGAAGAAAAAAAACTAAAAAGATCTATTGTAATTATCGATTTTGTATATACACACATTCTTCATTCTTTACTACCATTTTGAAAATGTTAAATCTGATTATCATATGCAATTCTAACCGGGAATAGCAAGAATAATAAAAATTGATGTTTAGATTACCAAAATACCCTGTTCCTCTTGACAACGCACCTAAATATATCTATCTATATGTGTTTATAATTGTGATTGTGATTGTGATTGTAATCATAATTTTATATGCTTTGTTGTCCCAAACAATTCGTTTGATTGGGAACCATTGATGTCTGTCTGTCTGTCTGTCTGTCTGTCTGCGTTTACTTCCGGCCAAGCCATAATATTAACTATCGCGATACCCATTGATTGATTGTTCTGTAGGCGGCAAATAATTGTTCCTTTAAGAACAAAATAATAATAATAATAATAATCTATAAAACTTAAAAAAAAACATATTCATCATTTCACCACAATGCGCTCACTTGCTGGTCTAATCCGAGTGGGCTAATTTGGTATTCTCACGGCAAAAACCAGCCGAACATTTTACACAAATCAACGTTTCACGCCCACCCAAAGCCACACACCTTTCTCCATTACTCGGCAAATAAAGCAACATGACATATCCGGATCGGATCATATCACACAATCTGTCCCTAGGGGCAGACGTAGTCCTGACCTCATTTGCAGTCAATACAGATACAGTATAGCAGAACCAAAGACCTATAAGTATTGGTTGCAATGCTTTTGTGAAATACATATACATATATACATATATCATCATTTTTATAAAAAATTGGCATTTTTGCCTGGAGTAATAAAATGCCGCTTCTACTATTGCGGAGATGGCTATAAAAAGGTGGCTATAAATTGGTAGAATACTGATTCTCATTAGAAACAGTACTTGATGCGCGCGCACACACACACACACACACACAACAAAGATCGAATTTATATTCTGGCCAACATTTTCTAGCCCTCTTTTCTACACGTGTCTACCATTTCCAAAGCTACCATTTGAAAAAGAAAAAGAAGAAAAAATCCCCCTCTCTCTCTTTACACAATAGGCGCATTTATAGTCGATTGAACCAAAAAAAGTAATACATGAAACGGCCTTTATTTATATTGAACACCGTTTTTTATTTTTATTTTTTGGGATACATGAATCCCAGAATACTGAATTCTCCGTTCGGACCATAGCAATAGTCTGTCCCTAGGGTACAACGTAGCCCTGACCTCATTTCCTTGGCATTGATCCTAGACTATAAAACGAACGGGTTGGTTAGGCATTTAAATCAAAAGCCATTTATTTTTTAATATTATTATTTAAAAAAATGTCAAAAATTCCCATTGTAAACCACACCAAATGTGATTACCCCATTAACATTGGCACCAATGTGCGTTCCTGATAAACTGAATCAAATATATATATATATCCTTGTATTCTATATATTATTATTATTATTATTATTTTATAAACAAGAATAAATTGTAGTCCGCCCCAGAAAACAGGTAAAAAAGAAAAAAAAAGCTATTACTAGTCATCTCTCAAGGGACACCAATCAAATAAAAGAAAACTCCCCTGAGATTCAAGGTGGTTTTGGACGGAGATCAAGGTTCAATAAGAATTATAAAAAAAAACTTTTTGACGTTAAAGAAGTGTCGATCTATCTTTGTTTATCTTTGGAATGGAAGGCAACCGTTTCCACGATCCTGGGACCCCACCCCCTATAGACATTGAATTGAGCCGATTCCGCAATGATTCTTCTGATTCGGTATCAGAAACAATTGACCAAGAGTTCTCAAAGGAACAGGATGTTGAGAACAAAGACCTAGCCAGAACGGTTTCCCAGATGAGTCGTGCCATCGACATTGTAGAATCGATTACCCAAAACGAACGCAGAAGACGGCCTAGTCGAGGCGGCGTGCTATCCAATCTGCTCAAGCTAGACCTCTTTGACAATCGCCCACAGGCTGCGGGTCCTTCTAGGCCACCGATGCCTCATTTGAGGTCGGCAGCCACAGGACGTGCTTTTCTTCACACTTTGGCATCCAAGGGATCGCCTGGCTGGGAGACACATGCTAGGAACAGTGTTATGGACGACCTCGACCGAGCCGAAATGGGAACCGATGCCGAGATTGCTGCACAACGTATGCGGATCACAGCAGAAATTGCTGATATCCTTGAACGACAGGATTTCATCATAAAGCTAGGGAAAGCACTTATACGGGCAGGAGCACCATCCCACCGGATTGTGAGTGCTGCTTTTGTGGTCTACTTGACGCCTAACAACGTATGTATGTGTGTATAGGAAGGTGCGATGGAAAAGACGTCAAAACGGTTGGAAATCGATGCAAGTTACATTGTCTTACCTGGTCTGATCATGGCCAGTTTTGGTGACGCAGAGACACACACTTCGGAAACACTCTTGATCAAGTGTTCTCGGTCGCTTGATATCTGCAAACTCGAACGCGTCAACGATGTTGCACACAAGGCATCTACCGGAGAACTCCAAGTTCGTGAAGCAACCCAGCTCTTGGATGACATAAAAAATGAGCCTCCCACATGGGGGTTCTGGAGCGTCCTCTTGGCATACGTAGGATCATCTGCTTTTATCGCACCACTCTTCTTCAACGGGTCCTGGACAGACTGTTGGGTCAGTGGCCTGTTTGGGCTGGGAGGTAAGGGCAGAGAAAGGGAGCGAGCGAGCCGTCAGAGGGCTAATATATCGACCTAGTGGGTCTATTGACATTCCTCTCTGAACGCGTTCCAATGTTTGCCAACTTCTTTGAAATGGCTGTCAGTGTGCTCGTGTCGGTCATCACAATCGCCCTCCACCCCCACGTCTGCTACACTGCAGTGTCCCTTTCAGCCGTAAGTTTTTTGTTTTCTTCTTCTTCAAAAATAATAACAACAACTTGCAAACAATAACGCTTTTTTTTAATAGATTGTCATTGCTCTTCCTGGATACTCGCTCACCAGTGCAGTCATGGAAATATCGGCAAAAAATATCGTGAGTGGAAGTATTCATCTCATACATGCCATCATGTACGTATTCTTTCTTGGCTTTGGTCTGGGCTATGGGGCTTCTATCTGGAGTCTCATACACCCAGATGAGACGATTGAACTGGCAGCCACATGTGCCAACCCAGTCTCGCCTTACTGGTACTTTCTTTTGCTACCCCTGGCCGGTGTGTTTATTGCAATTGTGTTTGGTGCCGGGGTAAAGCAATGGGTTCCATTTACCTTGAATACGGGCGTGGGATTTGTGGTCTATTATTTCCTTTCAATAGCCACCAAGGGAAACCAAAATATTACGTGTAGTGCGGGTGCATTTGCACTCGGATTAACGGGTAATCTTTACGGAAAGATCACAAAGAACCTGGCGTTTGTACCCCTGATTGGTGGTATTATTATTCTTGTTCCTGGTAGTCTAGGTAAGAAAGAGAGTTCCATTGTTTCTCCATATACTTAAAAAAATAATCTTGTAAAAGGTGTGCGTGGTGTTATCCCCTTGTTTGACGGCTCAGACGGAGCAAGCGGCGGAAGCTTTGCCACCCAAATCATCGGCATCGCACTTTCCATCACCCTTGGGCTCTTCTTGGCAAATCTGTGTGTCTATCCGACTGGACGCAAACGGGCCCTGTATCTTGGATTCTAGTAGTCCTTTATTATATCACAGCATCCTCATTTTCTACAGCTTAAACTAATTTCTATTGTTAATCATAGCAGCATTCTATTTACAACCCTTCATTAGATACCAAAATAATACACTCCAATTACATTTATATATTTTTATTGGTCTAAAAGCTTAATCATTCACTATAAACAATCAATCAGTTGTCGCGAGGCTCCTGGAAGAATGATTCTCGCTTGGTTGCTTCCAAGAGATCGTTTGTGATCTCGTCCTTGATTGATCTTGGGCCATCTACTGCCTCCTTGGCTGCAGGCTTGGCCTTGTTGATTGTCTTGTAGATCGACAGGGCCTGCACAACCATCGAGGCCGCATCGTTGGTGGCCGAGGGGACGATCATTGTCGTGCCTTCCTTGGCCATCTTTCCAAATGCCTCGACGTATTTTTCAGCAATACTCATCGATACTGCATCACTGCCATTATCCGAGTTGATCGCTCGTGCCACGACCTCAATTCCCTTTGCAGAAGCCTGGGCCTTTAACAGAATAGCTTCAGCCTCACCAGCAGCCATGTTGATCTTTTCAGACTTTTCGGCTTCAGAGGCGAGGATGGTGGCCTGCTTTTTACCCTCGGCGACATTGATTGCAGCCTGGCGAGCACCCTCTGATTCAAGGATCTGGGCACGCTTGGTACGCTCGGCCGAAACCTGTTGGTGCATAGACTCGACAACCTTTGCTGGGGGATGAATGTCACCTAGGATATAGAGATTTGTTGGTAAGTATATCGTAATTCCAAACAAAGATTGTTCACCTACGGATCTCATAACGCAGGCATCTGATACCCCAGTCTTCAGCAGCAGAATTGATGGCATCGACAATATTGGCATTGAGATGACCTCTTTCAGCCAAGGTTCGATCCAGGGTCATTTGGCCAATTTCAGCACGCATTGTCGTCTGGGCCAATTGTGTGATTGCAAACTCGGCATCTTCCACACCATATGAAGCCTTTATTGGTTTTTTGTTTTGTTTTGTTTTAAGAATTGCGCACACATACACACATACATACATATATATATATATATTTATTATTATTACTATAATGATTGTTGTATTTAAGATTGGTTTCTAAACTATGATGTATATTACCTTGAAGGGGTCCATAATTCTGAAATAAAGAACACCATCCAATTCCAATGTTACGTTGTCTATTAAACAGTAATAATTTCCACCCCTTAATAAATATATATACATATATACATATATATAACCTTTATAAAATATCATTGGCGTAGGCGCCTACCTTGGGTAATTGCACTCTGGCTTGGAACCTCGACTGCGGTTTCCTTTAGGGTCTTGACGTATTTGATACGATCAATAATGGGAATAAGGATATTGAGACCAGGCTCAAGCATCCGGTGGAATCTACCCATACGTTCGACGATCCATGCTTCTTGTTGAGGAACAAATTTGATGATCTTTAGGTGGGATTAGTCTCTACGGAATTTAAACGAATCTTCTTTTTTTTTAAAAAAATAATATAAAACATGTCTTGCCGTGTTTCGGGGAAGTGATTTGCGCTCGGGATTCATTCCCCATGGGCTGGCAGTCGGGGGAGGTGCGCCATAGTTGTCATAGTCATTATTGTAGCCATATCCTCCGTATGCTGCTGCTTTTTGGTAAATGGCAGGACATGCCTAGAGATCACATCAAGCGTCTGTGAGCAATGGTATGAATTGACGCGTCAAAGCAAACCAGCCTTACTTTTGTGGCTGTTTGTTGGAGGGTTCTTCTAAGAGAGGCTGACACAAGCCGTCTAGAGTTTAAAGCAACAATGTTCATTTCTAGTCTGAATTTTTTCGACAAGGTTGGATTATCTGGCCTCTTTGTTACCCTCTCAAAGCAATAGGTTACATTGATGGAGTTCGAATGACGAATCATGTGACTGTCAGAGCTTCAACGCGCTCTCCACATCTCTGCCAGTCGGCCAAAAAAAAAGGAGGGGGGAAGGTGGAAGGCAGCCGATTAATTTAGTAAATTGTTCTGCTTATTATGGTAGTTTAATTACTAAATATAATGAAACTTTTTCCAAAATTAGAATATTTAGATTGACTGTTCATACCCGGTGAAAAATGGAGCAGAATATAGTAATTTTACGATTTCTGAGAAGATGATTGGATAATATTAAGACGATTTTTTAAAGTTTTTTCGGTTATTCAAATGGACGAGGGACACAATATTCTTAAAATGAATTTAATATTACACAAAGAGTATAAATATGGAAATGTGAGTTTAGTCCAGAGGATTGCACACACACACACACACAGAGAGAGAGAGACCTGAGAATGCTGGTAAAGTTAAGAGTAAGAACAAACGTACAAAAGTAGCTCTTGACCGCAAAGATACTATCTACCATTATCAATCGATAACATTTGAAAGAGCAAAGGAAGAGATGTTTTTCCCGAAGAACTCGCATTCGGCGGCTGTGTTGCTCAAACACAGCTGAAGAGAAAAATATGTCCAAGATCCCAGTGTGTACCGAGGAGGGGGTTGCCATGGAAGCAGAGAATGACCGACCTGAAGAGCTGGAGAGAGTTCGCACTGTAGTGAGACACTGCGGCAGAGATGATGAAGTTGATCAGGTCTTGGGAGGTTAACTCGACAAGTGACACGTCATGCTGAGCAGCCCAAACGACAAACAAAGGATTGTCCTCTCTTTTAAACCTTGTTGGTAAACGAGTTCATCAATATTGGTGGTGTGAGTGCAAAAGAAGCCTATTCGGTATTTTCCCTGCTTTCAAAACGTCACCGGAGACCCACCACACGGACAGCCTCCACTTGGGGTTGGTAAAGGGCCAAGGGGCGTGTGTGGACGGAATCACCGGTTGACCGCAGAGGAGGAGAGGTGGGCAAAGATCCATGGCTGATAGCAGAGGAAACCAAATGGCTGACGGCCAATGAGGCACCACTATCGTGGCCTGCAGGCGTTCCATGCGCAACTTGCGTAGGCAAGAGAGGATCAGGTTCCACGGGGGATTGAGGTACAGATTCCCCAGAGTAGTCCATGGGATGGACATCGCATCCGTTGCCAATGCCTGAGGGTCCGGGAGCCAAGAGATGTACCTCGGGAGAAGGACGGTGGTCCTGTCTGCAAACAGATCGATTGCATGAGGACCCCACCGAGTCTGGATCCGATTGAAGGCAGAGGGAGTCAGGCGCCACATGTTCTTGGAGAGAACTTTCCGGGATGCCAAGTCGGCGAGAGTGTTGAGGACGCCTGGAATGTGGATCGCCTGGATAATTAAATTGCGTTCCAAGCAAAGTTCCCAAACCGTGGTAGCTAGACGAGAGAGAGGCCAAGAACGGGTCCCACCCTGCTGCTTGTTGACATAAGCCATGGAAGTGGTGTTGGCCGTTCGCACACGTATACACTACGGCGGGAGGAGTGCCAACTGCGAACAAAACGGTAACATAACTACCATTTTTTTTTCTGATTTTAGGCTGCTTTTATCTCTACAGTTTGTGGTTGAAAGGTAATGTCATTGATGACAATTCATAAAAGTCGCATGGAATCTCTTTTTCTTCTGGTAATGAAGTAGTCTTAGTACCCTAGAAAAAGTCTCGTAAGTTTTCAGACTACCTTGTTTTTTTTGAAATGAGCATTTTATTCGGTGTTGAAGGTGTCGAGCAGTCTTGAGAATGATAATTTTTGGCATGTGTAAACGAAACGGTAGCATAACTACCTTTTTTTTTGAAACCGAGTTTTTTTTTTTAACATTATTAGCCGTTTTATTTTATATTTGGTGTCTGTATAATAGTATAAAGAAGTACAGAGAGAATATTATAAAGAAAGAAATGCAAAATAGAGAAGCCATGCATAGTGACGCGTCAATTATTCTTGAATACGTAGTACGGTGCAATAAAATAGAATTATTTCCATCTGGTAAGTATTGATTGAGTCCTTGATGTTGAACACCATCTGCATTAATAACTGTAATTCTTCGTTGTAACACAGCCACGTCAAAAAACGTTTCACCATCTGATACCAAAAATTTCAAAAGAGAAAATTAATAATATTTTTCAATACTCAATTGTTCATCCGTTGTGAAAGATAGACCTTTTAGATTTCAAATACAAGAGGATATATGTATATTTTATCAAAATATTCAAAAATAAATTAGTATTAATAACGAGTATGTCTGTCTTTGGCATCAATTACTACCTGGCATCGGTTTCGCATACTGCCTGCCAAACATGAACCAAGTTCAAGGCCAATTCTCTTCCACTCTTTTTGCAGTGCAACCTTTAAATCATCAAAATTGTTGATTTTGGTCCTCTCTTCGCGCATCCTAGTCTCGAGATCCCACCAAACATGCTCAATTAGATTGAGATCAGGACTTTGTACCGACCAGTACTCAAAACCTCGGATTCCATGGTCCTCTTTCCATCAATTTGCATAGGACCCTGTGTGGCGGCTGGCACCGTCTTCTTGGAATATGAAAGCCCTGTTTTGTTTCTCTGACAGATTTTGGGGTTATGGGAGGAAGTTTTGGGCCAAATTGTTTACATATTGGTCCTGATTTACATTGCCATCAAGGAAGACCAAAGGCCCAAAACCGCCAGCCCAGAAACAGTTCCAGATCATCAAACTACCCTTTTCACACTTGGTTCCTGGAACTATACGTTCAATGTTGTACCGTTCACCAGCTCTTCTGATAACTCTGGCTCTTCCATCATTGCCTTCAACTGTAAATCTAGACTCATCGGACCAAACTGCACCTCTCTATTGTTCACCAGACCAATTGACATGCTCATTAGCCCATTCCAATATTTTTTGCTTGCGTCTTTCAGTTAAGGCTGGCTTGTGAGCTGAAATATATGAACCGAACCCCAAACACTCAAGACACCTGATTACAGTGTCTCTAAAGACGAAAATATTTCCATATGGTTCAAGGCCACTCTCAGCTTGTGATATGAGGCAAATGGGTCCTTCCGTACCACATGCACAAGGTGTCTCTCGGTCCTATCGTCAGTCTTTCTTGGTCTTCCAGCCCCTTTTCTTGGGTTGGGTGACCCGGTTTCCTTCACTCGCTTAATAATACTTTTGACAGTGGCCAAACTAATTCCAACAACACTTGCAATCTTGGTAACACCAAAATCAGCAAAATACATGTACATTATACATCCATGCTTGTAATCATCGGCTGTCATATAAGAACCACGGGTGAATTCTGATGAGGATGTTAGTTTCATGATGGGTTCGATTAATAGAATGAAAAGAAAATAATATTGTTATTTTCTTAAATAAAAGGTTGATTTTTTGCTAGTGTTGAAACGTTTTTCACTGTGAGTGTATACACAACACATTTATGATTATATATATTTCCAATTTATAAATGTTCATTGAACTAGTATATTATATTAGAAAAGAAAAAATATGGTTGATGGTCTTATCTGATTTTATTTTTATTTTTTAAACAGATGGAAACACGCAATATGAATGACACCTTTTGTAGATATAGTACCAATGATTGTATGAGAAGCAGATGGTTGAGGTAACTTAACAACTGTATGCTCTGATTTTCT
The DNA here is from genome assembly GCA_022702545.1 of Phycomyces nitens. Lineage (NCBI taxonomy): Eukaryota > Fungi > Mucoromycota > Mucoromycetes > Mucorales > Phycomycetaceae > Phycomyces > Phycomyces nitens. The sequence continues at coordinate 1,364,900 of JAHRBC010000004.1, forward strand.
AGACCATGCGTAATTCTTTCGCATATTTATATGAAGCCCTGATTCATCAATGAAAATACAGTTTTTCGTAAAGTCAACATCTGAATCCTTTCATTTCATAAACCACTCGTATCTCTCTTGAGAGATATTGCATCCTCAGACTCAAAATATGGCTTTTTTTTTGACTGGCGGGTTACAAGTTTCGTTCATGTGCTTATGGATGAGTGATTTTGTCAGCGAAAATTCCTCAAAGGATCTAGTCAGACTTTCAACTACATCACAAACAGTAACCTGTGGATCATAATCAACTTGGTCTAGTGCGCTTTGTGTTCCTATGTCAAGCTGTTTGGGCGCCTTGGATATCTGGTTGATTTTTTGATAGGCACTCTGCCAGTCTCTTCGTAGCTTCTCCGCCATCGCTGAGCAGTTTGTTCTTTGACACTTAATTCTCTCCCGAACATTGGGGCATACTTTTGTCCCACAAGGTAATTCGATCATTCAATCGATGAACAGCGTCCTCTGATTAATGCTATAGTCTGAATTTGTCCTCTTTGAGGTAACTTTCACTGGCTTTGAAGTAGTTGACTTTTTTTTTTGTTTTCAGTTGGTTGTTTTTCCAATGGCTTATTCTTCATACAAGAAGAATAATTAGCCAAAGTTTCAAGAACAATATTGGAATCGTCGATGGTTGACATGACATCTTTCATAGGATCATACGTTAATTGACCGTCTTCATCATAAATATTGTTTTGTCCATTTTCATAAAAAAAAAGAATTCTTCATCTCGTAAGGCTACAATGGGAATTGTCTGAACTCCTAGGAGTGATGGACAATTGACATTCTTAAAAAAAAAAGATAAGAGGGGACATTGTATTCCTATGACAGCGAAAACGTATGTCTGATTGGGCGACACTTTATTCGGCACGGACAATATCATGTTCGACACGGATAATACTATGTTCGGTCCGGACAACATAATTTATTGGATCAACTGTATATATAGCTACTGAGTTTATGAAACCCTAATATGGGGTAAAAATAATGACTTACTTTTTAATTTAGAAAATAGATTCCTAAATATAGGCTTATAAGATATCATAATATCCAATCCACCTACTAAAGTAAAATGATTTCTTTTTTTCGCCGAATAGCAGAGATGTGGTGGAGAGTGTCTTGAAAATTATTTTTGAGCATTCCATAAAAGACTGTAGAATTTTATTATGGTGACATAAATAGACAAATGCGGTCATTTAATACAACTTTATAAAATGTAAAGAAAAAATGGCGGAATCCGAACCAAATTGACAAATTGAGAATTTATTTTACCAGGTGTGTTTTAAAGCCAGCGGAAAAAGCCAAATCACGTGATGTATAGACTCGTCACATTTTTTTTTTAAATATATAGAAAAAAATTGGAAGAAAAGAATATTCTACATGTGGGCTGGCGAGCCTATTGGACCTTCATTTTTGACGCATTACCTTTTATTTCCGCCAACGCCATCGCCTCTACCCATAACCTCCTCCGTAAATGCATAGATCAAACTACTATGCTCTAAATAACCTATAAGTCCCTACTATTCCAAGTCTTTCCTTCCTTTTTACCACCCGCCCTATGTACAGTCCTTTGCTACTACTTCCAAATAACTTCATCTCATAAGCTTTGATGCCATCAAGATACCCTCAACATCGCCGATCGAAGAAGCGTGACTGTGTAAGGATAATAAACTGCCTTCTATGCAAAAAAAGAGAAAGGGATACATATAAGAAGTAGAATATGGAAGGAGAAGATAAGAACAGATATAGTGTCAGTACATATTTGTATATTTTATGAATAATCATAAATAAGTAGGGAATAGGGTTTTGGGACCACTTCCGTATACTACTCTGTAAAGGGGATTTATCATATGATAGATTTATCAATAAAATGATTGATTATTCAAAGATAAATCCTTGTGATCCCATCTTTCTTTATTTTAGTTGAAACAATAAAAAGCAAACAACCAAAAGCTTGTAGATCCTATATCAGAGTTCCTATGATGTTTTGCCAATAAAAGCAAATATCTAGAAGCAGAGATCAAATAAAATATGCATTCAATTTGTGCCAACTAGATCTCTTGTGTCTTGAATTATATGCTCTGATTAGCCAAGACGGTGGCCATGTAAACCAGAAACCCGGAAGGGTGGCTATGGGTCTAGTTGGAAACCAAGCTGAATTGGATCCAACTATTCAAATCGTTTGATGTCATGAAATCTATAAAATGGTTATATCATCATACGATTAAAAGAGCGGTAAAGATGGGGGTGGCACGGTATCACCAAGTCTTCCCGTGAATGAGAGCATCACAATTGCACGAGGGTCATTGAATGCATCTCCAGCTTGAATTGGAAATTCTAGAGAATTACAGGCCACATAACCCGTCAGAATACTGTAATTTAGACTTTAGATTATCTCATGTCATTTCATCTGACCCTTTTTTATAACAAGTCTCCTTGGCTGATCGACGTAGTAGAGGGGGTTTTATAGAAATTAGAATAAAAGAGGAATGTACAAATGGAAAGCAAGATTGGCATTATCAGTGCATTCCAAAAAGTATTCAATTGTCATGGTTACTTGGTCAATCTCTCTGTTAAGAGAGAAAGAATCGGCGAATATGATGAAGACTATTGCCATTTGTTTTGTGTGTTTATAAATACATTGAGATGAGTGCTAGTGATGATATGATAATATCATATAATGTCTGCTCTCTCTACCAACTATCATATATATCTTGTTATTTTACTTGGTACTGATTGTTAGTATGTCTTTACATTTGAATAATGTATCAGGAATTGTGCACTCTTTTAGGGCACTTCCATCAGGTCGGCTATTCAAAATGTTTCAATCTACAATTATGTTGGATGCAATACTCTCGCTGTCATGGTGCTCTTTTTGGATCTGTGGGCTTGTGTTCAGCTTAATTCGTTAGAGTGCTTCGGACCAGAAATATCGACAGTGGGGATTGCGGGGACAATCTTGTGCGCCATTGACAGTTTTCCATCAAAGACCTTTTTGGATGTCCTCTAGCATGCAATTGCTATCTGGCATATATGCTGACTAGCTGCAGAACCGGGCGCCCTGTGCCTTTGACCTGTGTTTGGGCTGGAATGGTTAGTATCTATAGGAACAGATTAAAAGGTGCCTGTTCGGGGTTGTAATTTGTCGTTTTTTGCTGACACTAACTTTCATGTGTGAAAACCTAAATCGATATCCCAGCCTGTGACCGTCCCTGGAGCTAATATTTCAATTGCATTAGTCACTCGAAATAAAGATGATTCTCATATAATCTACGGCCTCCCATTTAACGACCCCACACTTTCTCCACTCTTCTCATCACAATGTCCAACAATATCCCTACTCGATTCCCAGACCTTGCCCCCAAGGGTCCCTCTGGTGAGCTGCTCTTGGCTGCCGAGCGTGCAAAGACTAGCTTTGATGTCAAGGAGCTGTCCAAGTTCATGTACACAAAAAAATGGCTCGATAAGATGAACAACATCCTCGAGGTCCTAGAGTCTGAGCCCGCATTCGACAAGACCAACCGATACTATCAGAACCGTGAAGAGAAGATCTCCACATCTCTCTGGAAGGACAGACGTCTCACTGAGCTGGTCAAGTAAGTTAAAATGTCGCTGTCTTGCTTATCTGACCTCTTCTTAGGGAGCATAACTGGAGCGAAACCGAGACCCAGATTGCAAACTTCTTGTTCGACCAGTCCACTCCTGTAAGTCTTTTATAGACCATATATACAATAGATACTAATCCTATTCCAGTTCACTCTCCATTACAACATGTTCATTCCTACCCTCAGAACTCAAACAACCGACGAACAGAAAAAGCTGTTTTTGGAGCCCGCACTCAAGCACCATATCATTGGTTGCTATGCTCAGACTGAGGTAAGATTATTCTACAAAGTACAATGGAGACTGATCCTATCAGTTGGGCCATGGTTCCAATGTTCAAGGCCTCGAGACTACTGCCACCTACATCCCCGAAACAAATGAGTTTGAGATCCATTCCCCTACCCTGACATCTGCCAAGTGGTGGATCGGTGGTCTTGGCAAGGCTGCCACACATGCCATCGTCATGGCCCGCTTGATCACAAACGGCAAGGACCTTGGTCCCCATCCTTTCTGCGTCCAGATCCGTAGTCTCCAGGATCATCGTCCATTGAAGGGTATCACTGTTGGTGACATTGGACCCAAGTTTGGCTTCAACACCGTCGACAATGGTTTTATCATGTTTGACCATTACCGTATTCCCCACGTTGCCTTCCTTGCCAAATACTCCAAGGTCAAGGCTGGTAGTGGAGAGTACGTAAAGCCTCCTAATGCCAAGTTGTCCTATGGAACCATGGTATTCGTCAGAGCAAACATTGTTATGGGTAAGTTGAGGGATCAATAGATCACGAATCCAGAGGGGCTCATGCTCTATTGTCAATTTAGGTTCTCGTTTTGCCCTTGCAAAGGCTACTACCATTGCCGTCCGTTACTCTGCTGTCCGCCAGCAATTTGTAGACGCTTCCAACCCTCGCAAATGGGACAACAAGATCATCGAAACACCTGTCATTGACTACACTATGCAGCAGTACCGTCTCTTGCCTGCTGTTGCTGCCACATATGCCTTTTTCTTCACTGGTCGTGAGATGCTCCGTCTTTACGAATTGAACCAAAATGCCATGAAGGAGGGTAACTTTGATCTTCTCGCCGATCTTCACGCCAGTTCCTCTGGACTCAAGAGTTTGACCACCACCATGGCCATCAACTCTATTGAGGATTGTAGACGTGCCTGCGGTGGCCACGGTTACAGTAACTTCTCTGGACTTGGTCAGTTCTACCAGGACTATCTCCCCAACGTCACCTGGGAAGGTGACAACTACATCCTTACCCAGCAGACCTCTCGCTATCTCCTCAAGACATTCCGCAATGTCGTTGCTGGCAAGGCCGTCCCATCCGAATACAACCAGACCATCACCTACTTGACCCAGTACCTCGAGAACCCCAAGGCCAAGTGTCCCGCCACAAAGCCTTCCGACTTCCTTAACCCTGAACTTATCCTTTCCGCATTCGGTTTCCGTGCTGCCTATGGCATTGCCCAGGTCGCTGAGCAGATTGATCGTCATGGCCGTACCTGGAACTCGATGTTGGTCGAGATTGCCAGAATCTCAAAGGCTCACTGCCAATTTGTCCTTGTCCGCAACTTTATCATTGGTCTCCAGGCTGATGCCTCCCTCTCAAACCCTGAGCACCGTCCCATCGCAAAGGTCCTCAAGACCCTCTGCGTCCTGTTTGCTCTTTATACCATGGAGCAAGAGTTGGCCGAGTTCTTGCTGCCTGGCTATTTGTCTGCTGAGCAGACAGCTATGCTCAAGACTCAAGTCATTTCCTTGCTTGACGAGATTCGCCCCGACGCAATTGGCCTTGTAGATGCCTTTGCCCTCCCAGACTATTTCCTTCACTCTGCATTGGGCCGCTATGACGGCAAGGTCTATGAGGCCATGACCGAGATGGCCGAGAGAGAGCCATTGAACCACACCCAGGTTGTCAAGGGATACGAAGAGTGCATCAAGCCTCTTATCTCACAGGGCCAGGCCGAGGGTCGCTGGAGAGAGGACGGCCGCCTCCAGGCTCCTTCCAAGCTTTAAAAAAACAAAACAAAAAACAAAAACAAAAAAAAACAAAAAGGGTGGCGAGTGTTTATATTGGAATTCAGTGTATATCATCAAACACTACGGCCCTGGTTAGCAAACTTTTATAATAACACATAGATCTGCACATAGTAAATATAGATCATTTTTTTTACAACATTTTGTATGTTTCGCCAATGCTTTAATGTTTCCTTGGGTTATAAGTAAAGCTTTGAGTTATTTGTCCGAGGCCATAGGTCAAAGGACTTACTTCATTATACGAGTTGGAGGAGGCTCTGGCTGTGTTAACACCCTATCTATTTAATGGTCGAAAGCTTATATTTCCAAGGTAATAGATAGTTGTGGTAAAGCTACCTTGGAATAATAGTACACTGAGTATGCAAAAAGTTCGCAACTTTTTATAGTCCGCTAAATTTTAAGAATATACATACTTTTTCTAATACCAAATAAAATGTAAAGAACATTGAGTAGATAGCCCATACTATAGATATGGGGAGTAGAGAGTATTAACTTGCTAAATATATAATTTTATTATTTGTTTATTAGTATCTAGTGTGTTTGCCTATGGCATCAATAACTGCTTGGCATCTTCGCGGCATGCTCAAGACAAGACGATTCAAATATTCTTGTGGAATACTTCTCCATTCCCTGTCTAGAGCATGGCGAAGATGCCACAGACTATACAAGTTGTATCTGCCTGACCGGATCCTCTTGTTTAAATAGTCCCAGATATGCTCTATAGGGTTGAGATCTGGGCTTTGAGGAGGCCAGTCAGGCAAAAGATTCAGCCCTTGCTGTTCCTTCCATTCACGTGTGAGTCTGCTCGTGTGGCTTCTCGCGTTGTCCTCTTGCAGAACAAGTCTTCTCCCACCTGAAAGAGACTCGAATTCTTTTAGGGAAGGAAAATATCCTTCTTCCAAGGTCTTTATGTACTTCTTGGAGTTCATTCTGCCAGAAATCGGCTTTAATTCTCCGACACCCATGGTGCAGAAGCATCCCCAAAACATGAGAGAACCACCTCCAAACTTCATGGTTGGGGATATCATTGTGGACAGGAGACCAGTCTTGTCAGTTCAGAGAACTCTTCGGCGCCCATCGCTTCCAAAAAGCCTAAATTGCTTCTCATCGGACCAGATGATGGAGCTCCAGTCATCTCCACTCCAATCAAGATGAGCTTTTGCCCATGCCACTCGTTTTTTTTTGGTTCTCCTTGGAGATCATAGGCTTTTTGATCATTTTGCGTGAGTGTATGCCATGGCTGTGAAGAAATCTCCTAAATGTGTTTGATGATGTAGGAGTGGCAGCAGTATTTCTAATGGATAATGTCATGGGCTGTGTTGGATCCTTCTTGATCTCACGCAAAATTTCCCTTACGTCTCTATCATCTAGCTTCTTTGGACGACCTGTGGGCTTGCATCTCTTATACGATCCAGTCTCTCTGTAATGCTTGAGTACTCGTGAAACAACGTACTTGCTAACATTCAACTTCTTTGCAATGTCACATTGCTTAGCACCATTAACAATGCTCTCATGTACAATAATTACACGAGTTACATCGTCCGTATTGGGCTTCTTTGTAGAGGTAGAGTTAGGTGTCATGTTGGTAGTTTTGGTTTTTTGATTGTGTTATAAAAGATGTTGATTAAGAAGAAAAAGAATATATTTGTAACTTGAGAGAATGGTCGGACTATAAAAAGCTGCGAACTTTTTGCATACTCAGTGTATAAATCATTAGACAGTTTCATTGGTTTTGAAGGGCGGTGTAGAAATAAAGAGCACTATCAACTCACAAATAAATAAAATGAATAGCGCCTTGAACTACTTTTTTCTACTGCTAAATCAAAACGTAAATATTTTATTAGCAATCGCCCCAATACACAACTCATCAGTAACAAAAGAATTATCTGGCTCTCCAACGTCAAGAAATTCCGCGCTCATGGAAACGGTCCGTGGTTGTTCTATTGTCAAAAAAGGGAGACCTTCGTTGTCGATTTGGAAGACTTATATCTCTGATCTGTGCTGATTCTAAACTTTTTACTCGCCTTATCACCTCGCGCCTTCCAACAGCGATGAGACTCACCATCAACCCATACCAAACTGGGTTTCTGGGAAATAGATTCATCGCAGATAATGGGATAGTCGCCAGACTAATCATGGACACAACTCAAAGATACAAGCTATCAGGAATTCGTCTTCTTGATCAAGAGAAAGTTTACGATCGAGTTCACCCTGAGTATTTGAGCTGATGTCTTATTCGATCTGGTTTTCCTTCCACTTTTGTTCTCGCCATCACCGCCCTCTTCTTCGACACAACGCTTTATGTTAATATCAACGGATATCTCTCGGTACCAGCCTAACAAGGATGAGGGTTACAACAAGGTGACCCACTCTCCCCTCTTCTTTTCAATTTGGCCCTTGGGCCTCTACTCCGTGTGGTGATCCAGCCTTATCAATGTATATTTTACATATAAATAAGCTATAAGTACAGATTAGCTGAGAGCTAATAAGGTACGAGAGACGAAGTATAGCAATGCATCAGAATAATAGTAATATGGATGTTGAGCTCAGAGGCTTACTCCATCTAATATCTTAATGTGGTGAAAGACCCCACGTATCAGGAAGTCCAAGATCTTGTGTAACAACACATTGAAAGAGTATATAAAGAGTGGCACATTTTGTATCTTCATAAAGACAAGCTTATATACAGTCTCAAAGTACTCACTTACTGTTCATATCTCCATTACTATTTTTTATTGTTTTAATACCCTAAAACAAAACATCATAAATTACTTCCGAGAACATATACCTAATGTATCCCTGCTCACTGCACTTCTGGATAAACTTTGCGACGAGGTAAATCTCACATCTCCATGAGCGAAAGAACAATCAGATAGATTCAACAACCTTAAAGAAGTATTAATTAAGCTACTGATATCGTATTACCCCAACTTGAAATATCCAATCAATGTGGCGACAGACGCATCCAACATAGGCATAAACGATGTACTCTATCAAGTCATTAATGGAGAGACACGGCGTATAGGTTTTATGGCACGAGCCTTATCTAAAAGTGAAAGAAACTATTCTACAACTAAATGTGAGCTACTAGCTGTCATATACACATTGAACAAGTGGCATAAGTACCTATTGAGTGACCCGCTCATGTTGTACACAGACCATAAAGCCCTCACATGTATACATACACAAAAGATAACCAATACTATGACGATAAACAGGCTATACACTATATTTGAATATAAATTTGAGATACTCCGTCTTCCTGGTTTCAACAACATCCTATCCAACAAATTACCACGTCATTTTCCGACGAATAAAGAGCTGGAAGGGTATAATGACTACACAGAAACGTGTAGCGGCTAAAAAATGGTTATAAACAGACAACAAACGCTAGTTGACAATAATAACGATAAAATTCTGACACCACAAGAGAGTTAAAGAAAAGACCTTCTCACCAAATCCCATGCTTTCAGGCATTTTGGAGCAGACGCCATAACAACCTCACTTCATAATGAAGGCATACGCTGGACAAACATACATAGAGATGCTTTCAAGGTAGTACAAAGCTGTATAGAGTGTCAAAAGTATAACATAGCAAAGAAAGGTTATCATCCTCTAAGACCAACCCATGCAAATTTGCCATGCGACCATTGGGCTATAGACCTCGCAGGTCCTTTCACCACCTCACATAATAGTAATAACTACTTACTTGTAATGGTAGGAATTTGCGCAATATTTTGTGTATTACGTGCAATGTTATATTTTCAGGTAAAAAAAGCTGAATGATAAAGTAGAATATAGACAGTAGTGAGTACTTTAAGACTATATATATATTAGTTTGACTTTATTATGATAAAAAGTGTGCTGTTCTTCATATACTTTACAACCTGCTATTGCCCTAATGGCTTGGACTTCCAGGCATACATCCTCTTTACTATATTTAAATATTAGAAAGTGGTTGTTCCTAAGCCTAATTTCTGTTTTATTATTTTGAAATATTATTATACATCAAACATTATACCTCGTTATGTCTTGGCTATGTCATAATCTTTTTATCTAGAGCTTGATATCCTCTTAATTATTTTAGTTTTCTTGTGAGGTAGTATCAGTATAATACTGAGTATATTTATTATTGGTATGATTATATTATCAAATATGATCTACATGCCGTAGTGGCCAAGTGAGTATCTGCTAATCCCTCATGATATAGAAATAAACAAAGTAATATGACTGGATAAAATGTGAGACGGTCTGTGTTGGTTTGTGTAAAGATGTGATCCAGACAGTTAACAGAGAAAGAGAATATACATCAATCTCCTCTAACAGCTCCTTGGCCCGAATATTGGCAATTAGCAGCTTGTTTTCTTGAGAAAGATAAAAAAAAAGTTATGTGTAAGGATGGTCTTTATTGCTTTTATCTTTTGATGTTTATACACATATCTCGATAATAAATAAAACGCTAAACTTAGGGGCACGACGTTTTGATTTCACCGGAACACGCTCTTTTCGACTCCTATGCCCACCTCCAAACCCACACCCTCGCCATTCTGCCTCTCGTTTGTCACCTTCTCAATGGACTTTCTTTTGGTCTTTAACCTTGTCTACTGCCACCCGCAACATATGGTATCGTCTCCTTCATAACTCCCTTTCCTCTGCGTCCGTTCTACATGACATTAGCCCTGACCTTGTTGTGTCTCCCGAGTGCCGTCTATGCGGCCACCCTACTCAAACTACCGACCGCCTACTTGCCAAATGTTCTCTTGTTTGGCGGGTTTGGACCTTGACATTGCCACGATTGCTGCCTCAACCTCCTAACAGCCCATCTACACTCCTTCGTGCCTTATATGCCCTTGATCTCCCTCCATAATCCCCTTCTATTGACTCTTACCATGTTTTGGATGGAGTCTTGGCTGCAGTCTGGAAAGCCTACTGGAGACAAGTTTTTGACAAAATTCCTTTCACTCCTGTCCACGTGAGTGACTCGGTGGACAAGACCCTCCATTCCTTGTTTTCTTCTTCCCACCTTCTTGACTAGTCCTCTCCACCTCTCGACTTTATGCCTATGATATGCTTTTTTCCTATGCCTTCTATATTTTTTTCTCGTATAACCTTATGTAAATTTCTTACCGTATATACCTCCATTAGTTTCCCACACATTTATGTGTGTATCAATATCTCCCCAGGCACCTACCTCTCCTCCATAGGAAGTAAGACCTGTTTTTTTGGGCAATTCAATAAATCTTGTCTCATACAAAAAAAAATTCCGTAAACTGGGAACAGGGACTAGATGCCGAACCACAAGTCACTTTCAGAAAGTCCGGTAAAACAGAAACATCGTGCCCTTAAGATCGCTGGACTGAAATCCAGTTTCTACAAGTTCAGAATTGGCTTTAGTTTAATAATATTATGCTTATTTTATGACTTGAATAAAGCCATCAAAGTATTTTACAAAACTGTTTATTTATTATAGGGAAACAAATGATTTTTTTAAATAAATAAGGGGGTATTAAAATAATTATTAGGTTATTTTGGCAGATATCCAATGATTGTAGCTGCCAAGAGGCATCCAGTTGAAGCAACAAATAAAGCGCAACCTGGTACAATAACAAAAATACTATCTCCATCCCAGTCAAGAAGTGCACCCAGCATGAAAAAGGCGCCAACAGGAATAGGACTAAGAATCCAGGATAATACAAGCCATTCTGTTGTACTGTGAACATTGTAATCTGCCCAAATTCCAATCAGCAAAGATGCTATTATTCCTAGGGCCGTGGTGATTACAGCAACAATGTCAGGGTCAAATTTGAGAACATCAATGAATTCACCCCTGAGTCTGCGATCTTTTTCAGTCAAAACTACTTCGGTGTCTTTGGGTACTAGTTCTTTATCATCCTTGATACTAAAGGATGTTGTTTGCTTGTGCAACAAAATGAGAGAAGCTGACTGAAGCACTGACATTGCGGTGTATACAATCATGATAACCTTGGACCATCGATCTCCATCTATATCCATGCATTCGATTGTGGTAAAGAATAACTGCCCGATTGTGACAAATATTTCGATATATGAAGTTTCATCCGTGTTGTGGGCTGCTTGAAGACGATCTATCATATCTATTGATAGATAGCGTACATCGGATGGCTCTATTGCTTTTTGGTATCGACAGCGTGCCCCTGGACCATTGAGGGTGATTTCGTCTGACAGACAATAAGTGCCCTCCTCCAAAGTTTTGTCTTCATTTTCATAGCCAATAGTCAGAGATTCATTTAGAAGGCAATGTTTTGTTTTCCTTGCTTTTTCAGGACCAAGAACATGTAAAAAGGCTGCCAGATAAGCGGAATTGTCGTCTTCTCCAACATTTATATGTTCTGCCTTTTTGTCATTGACAAGACGATCTCTTATGTTGATAGCTTGGGAATGGAGTTCATAGGATGTAAGGATTCTGGAGCCGTCGTCTTGATCTTTCTCTTCTTCTTCTTTTTCCTTTTCTTCTTCTTCGTCTTTTTCTTCTTCTTCTTCTGGATCTTCTTCTTCTTTTTTCTTGTTCTTTTTCTTTTCTGCTTCTTCTTTTTCTTTTTCTTTATCGTAGCCTTTTAGCAGGGAGTTGTACTGGGAAATACCAAGAATCCTATCTTCAAAAAGTGCTTTGTACATAGAGCTTACTGCAAGGCCTATTCCACTGCAAGGATACATAAAGGCAAGAATGCGCCGATAAAATGTGTTAATCTCGGTGACACCATTTCGAGTCCGGATTGTTATAACATGGGTCATGTAGCCAAGCAAAATAGTTTTCAAAATCGAGATGCCTGGCAATTTACTGATGAACTGTTCGTATTCTTCCTGGATCGGTGGAGCGTAGCATTTAGGAACGAGTATCAATAGCGAAAAGCACAAAATGAATTGTAGTCTTTGTAGAAACATTATACAAAAAAATATATAAGAATTTTTTGTTTTGATTCTTTACTAGAAGAGTATGAAGCCAAATAGTTGATAATAAAACTAATATACATTTTTTTTAAAAAAAAAGTTTTAAATAAGGTTGAAAGTTAAGCCAAAGGATGAGAAATTTAATCTGAATACAAGTGTGTTGTACCTTTCAACCAACTCTATATAAAGGCAATTAGATCCAATGGCAATTGACTTTTATGTACATGTTAGAGTATCACGTATAATTATCCAACTTATTTCTAGATCACTGAAGTCAGAAAGAGTCTTTATTGTCCACTCGAAACACAGGGCGCAGTAGATAATTAATGTGTACTACACACCCAAAGGAACATGTGGAGTGCCTTAAAAGGTCTTTGTGCAATCCCTGCATTTGGTGCAGTATAAGATGAAAATTTTGGAATTTTTAGACGTTCGAAAAAGTCTCGTATTATCCATCAATTTAAAGGCATGCCACCCCAAAACTTATTTCTATCATATAAACAGATCATGTTAATAATGCCTTCCACTAATGGATAATTTATGTGAAAGTATACGTTAAGGAAATAATCTCTGTGTCCACTATCATTTAGTTGCACAAACAAATAGGTTTCTGAAAATTAATAATATAGCCCACCAAAAATACAATTAGGAAAGTATAAAAACAAGGCAAATGTCATACAAAGATATAGTCATGACTGTTCTTGCTAACCAGTCGGAACCACCTAGGATTCCCCCTCCACACATGTCTCACCACCGCTCCCCTCTCCACTGCAGCTACAACTGCTATTCTAACTTACTCTCTGGTCGCTACTCGTACCCTCTCCAAAACTGAAGAACGAGAGCCTCAAATTATTAATTGCGATTCTCCAGACAGCTCACCCCGGCATCTGGCGAGCTGGCGCTTCACTTTTCTATGCTCGCTACCTCGCCCCCAATGTATTCTCCCCTCCACCAAGTCTTCTGGCGTGCCTTGTGCTCATCTTCCCTCAAAACGTTCATTCTAAAAATCTCTCTACTTGTACCTTGTCCAACACTATCAAGGTCCATTTTGCCAACAATACATTGTGCATTTTCCCCTGTAACAAACCGACTGTAGCCTCAAACCACAAGTTCTTTACTTCTATTGCTGTACCTTTAGGCATTACAGTCTTTCTAGTCTCTCTCACAAATCTTCCACCAGCTAGCTACCGAGATTCTGTCACTGGCCATAGCTGTTGTATTTCTCTTTTCAACACCGTGAGCAAGATTGCTGTTAATGAACACTACAGGGTTTTCGACGGTATTGGCAGTGTTCTTTTGGAACTTCCTGCTTCTAATAAACACAGGCCTTGTCTCCTAACCTATCAGATGGTATATAATAAAAAGTCTGTCATTCTTGGTAAGTGAGGTCGCATGGGTTTCCATTGTAAATATTGCAAAAATATGAGATACAAAATCTCTGTTTGCTCCAAATGTTCCAATGAATTACGCCCATTCTACGGATGAAACAAGCCTAGTCACTTACAAACCGACTGATTACATGTCCTCGACAAACCCGCTGAGCTTCCATCAAGGATTCCCCAACACTTAATCTACTAAAATGGACCCTGATTCCGAACGGAACCTTGACGGATCCTAAGCACAATTCCACCGGAAGGTCCCACCGTGCTTCAACAAAAGACCCCGTACCTACCGCCACCAAGGCTACTGCCAAATATTGTAATACTACAGACCCTCTCGCTGTGGCATGACCAGTTCTGACCTTCTCCAAAAAGAAAAATCCACGATACGTACCAGTATCATTTTATATAATTTATTATATAGCTTTACATTCTTTTCTATCAATATAAATATATTTAACAGTTTACATAATAAACAATAGTCAATTATCTTAGTTTCTACCCGACTCTTCCTGCCCCATTTGAATGCGGCCTTCTTGCCTTGCCTTGTGAAAGCACCAAGCACAATTGACAGTCTCCCTTCCTTGCACTGCCCTGTCTAGGCCTTACATGCTGCAAACAAGCCTGCTATCGAAGACCCGTATTCAAAGGATCATGCCAATGACAACCTGATGGACAATGCCTTCACCCATGCCCAGGCATTCTAACAGGATGCTGATAAGACTTCCCCTGTGTACACCAAACAGAGTACAACCAGACGCCGCCTGAAGAGAATCTCTTCTCGCTCCACTCAATCTGACATTAACAGAACCGACACACGGTGAGTTGGCTATGTAGTATAAACGTTCAACTCAGTGACAAGAAAATGAATACGGGTAGAAAGACCATTTTAATAAAGAACAAATTAAGAGACTATTCAACTACTTCCGGGAATTCTTACAGCTACATCACTACTTCGAAGTTCACTGCGATGAGCGATACAACAAACACCAGTGAATAAAATCTGCCGTGTCAATGGAGCCATACAAAAATTTCTAGAGGGTCTATATATATACATATATGTATAATATATCTTGCTAGCATTAAAAACATGTCGCCAATGTCATTTAAAAAATTCTAGTTTGCAAGTCTGCAATCCAGTTTTTACAAGTTCAGAATTGGCTTTAGTTTATTAGTATTATGCTTATTTTATGACTTGAATAAAACCATCAAAGTATTTTACAAAACTGTTTATTTATTATAGGAAAATAAATGATTTTTTAAAGAAATAAAGAGGTATTAAAATAATTATTAGGCTATTTTGGCAGATATCCAATGATTGTAGCTGACAGGATTAATCCAGTTGAAGTCGAAAATAAAACATAGCTTGATACAACAAGCCAGCGACTGTTTCCGTCACAATCAAGATATCCAATCAAAATGAAAAACATTGCAGCAAAAATAGGACTAAGAATCCAGGATAGAACAAGCCATTCTGTTATACTGTGAGCATTATAATCTGCCCAAATAGCAATCAGCAAAGAAGCTATTACTCCTAGAATCATGGAAATTCCAGCAATCTCTTCATCATCATAGCCGAGAATATCAATGAATTCACCCAAAAGTTTGCGATCGTCTTCAGTTAAGATGTATTTTTCGTCTTTAGACAATAGTTCTTCATCATCCTTGATACTAAATGACATGGTTTGCTTGTGCAGAATAAAGAGCGAAGTTGACTGAAGCACTGACATTGCGGTGTATATAATCATGATAACCTTGGACCATCGATCTCCATCTATATCCATGCATTCAATTGTGGTAAAGAATAACTGCCCGATTGTGACAAATATTTCAACATATGAAGTTTCATCCGTGTTGTGGGCTGCTCGAAGATTATATATCATATCTGTTGACAGGTAACGTACATCGCACGGCTCTATCGCTCTTTGGTATCTACAATTTGCTCCTGGACCATTGATGGTGATTTCATCTGACAGACAATAAGAGTCCTCATCCATAGTTTTGTCTTCATTTTCAAAGCCAATAATTAGAGATCCATTTAAAATGCAATGTTTTGTTTTCTTTGCTTTTTCAGGACCAAGAACGTGCAAAAAGGCTGCCAGATAAGCTGAATTGTCGTCTTCTCCAATATTGATATTCTCTGCTTTTTTGTCATCGATAAGACGATTTCTTAGATGGATTGCTTGGGAATGGAGTTCATAGGATGTGAGATTTTTGGAGCCGTTGCCTTGATCTTTCTCTTCTTCTTTCTCTTCTTCTTCTTTTTCATTTTCTTCCATTTCCTTCTCATTTTCCTTTTTTCTTTCTCCTTCTTCCTTTTCTTTTTCTTTGTCGTAGCCTTTTAGCAGGGAGTTGTACTGGGAAATACCAAGAATTCTATCTTCAAAAAGTGCTTTGTACATGGACCCTACCGCAAGGCCTATTCCACTGCAAGGATACATAAAGGCAAAAAGGCGTCGTTCCGTTGTCCCAACCTCAGTGACACCGTTTCGAGGCCGAACTGTTACAACATGGGTCATGTAGCCAAGCAAAACAGTTTTCAAAATCGAAACGATGGGCAATTTGCTGGTTAATTGTGTATATTCTTCCTGGATCGGTGGAGCGTAGCATTTAGGAACGAATATCAATAACAAAAAGTACAAAATAAATTGTAGTCTTTGGAGAAACATTATGCAAAAGCAATTAATAAAAGTAAATATAAGAATTTTTGATTTTGTTTTGACTTTGTACTAGGAGAGTGTAAAGCCAAATAGTTGATAGTAAAACTTATATACTTTTTTTTTTTTTAAAAAAAAAGAAGGAATTTTAGATAAGGTTGAAAGACTAAGCCAAATGATGGGATATTCAATCTGAGTAAAATTATGTCGTACCTTTTGAGCAACTCCATATAAAGACAAGTAGGTTCAATAGTAATTTACTTTTATGTACGTACTGGAGTAATTCAGTTAAATGATGATCAAATATAACTTGTTAATTTTATATGGGTTATCACTAAAACTCTCTACAAAACTAATAAATGAATACAGATATTTCTATTTGACAAACAGAATCATGTATAGTTAGTTAAAGTATATCTAGATCACTGAAACAAGAAATAATAATAGCTATCAAGTCCACTTGAAACACAAGGCGTAGTAAATAGTTAATGTGTACTATACACCCATAGGATCATATAGATTATCTACAAAGCCCTTTGTGCAATCACTGCCTTTGATGCAGTGTAAGATGAAAATTTTGATTTTTTTTAGACATGCGATAAAAAGCCTCATATTCTCAGTCAATTTAATGACATGCCATCCAAAAATTTATAAAATACAGGGTGATATGTATATATGGCAATGAGAAGAAAGCATTCTAATGTCTTTAACTACAAATTTAACACTTGCTTTACATATTAGATTTAGTTGGCAAGTCTTGGTTATCTATGCAAACAATTATTGAATATAGCAGTAAACATTGGTATTTCCTTTGACTATCTGGAAAACAGAGTCAACAAGGTTTATCTGTATCATATAAACAGATCATATTAGTAATGTCTTCCATGAATGGATATTTTGTGTGAAAGTATACTTTAAGGAAATAACCTCTGAGTTTATGATCACTTATTTGTAGGAATAAATAGATTTATGCATACTTAATCCTATCACCCACCCAAAATACAGTTAGGGAACTGTAAAAATAAAGCAAATGTCATACACAGATATAGTTTGGTGGTTCAGATATTGGTCAAGTAAAATAAAATAATAATGAAAAAGGATAAAAAGTAAGATATATACGTTTGATTGGTCTATAGATAAATTGAAATACTTTGACATGTAGCCGCTATTTCCTTTCAATACCTATTCAATATACAAAACACAACTATTGCAAAAAAAAGACTACCCAGTTTTACAAAGTCGAAATGTCTGTAGTATTCAAGTATAATGATTGGCACCTTGCGGCTTCAATCTATATAAAATTTACAGTCTATTCATAGCTTTTGATTTAAACCTCAGTAACCCACTTCTTTAGACTAAAAGCCTCTGGGAAATTGTATCCTTGGATTCCAAACCGCCGTAAAATGCATTTACATATAAGCCTCTTTGGTTTGCTGATTTTTTATTTATTAATTTAATTTTTTTTTTCTAGACGAATAGTCTAATCATATAGTAGTATTCATATATTATCTCTAGAGTATTTTTTGGTAACTTGTATCTAGTAAAAGCAATGAGTTTTTACTGGATAGATATTGGACACTGTCTTGGGAAAGAATTGTGTTATTTAACAGTAATAGGAGTAAATGTCAATTGAATAATCTGAATAGGCAAAATTATTTGTAATAGTGCTTACAGTGTTGACATAATCAGTAAATGCACTGTTTGACAGATCCATAAAAATATATCAGTTTATTAGCCGTGTATTCAGATTGTCTAGATGTTATAAAGTTATCAATATTCTGTATATTAATATGTAGTACTTTATTAGCAATTGTCTCACCTGTATACTTGTCTATGCAAGGATGTGGGTGAGATTATAGTCAAATCTAATAAAGAATATAATATAATTATGTGTATATAAGTAATGAGTTACATATGATGTGGAACAATGTAATGTCTTACCATGGTGTTTGATCACAAACTTATGGAACATTAGAAACTATGATAGCTAGACAAGTTTAATCGTCAGTAAAAAGAAGCTTGAAGAGAGTCTTTTTTTATCTTGTTATTAAACCAAGTACAATGATTAAATACCAGATATTATTAATGCTGTCCAAAGTAATCAATTAAGTAAAGAGCTAACTAAAGTCTCCTACTCCTCTTAATTTCATTGATATATTCCAAAATAAAATCCTTTAATTTCTAGAGTGATAATAGTTCTTCAACTCGCCAATTTCATTACAATTAGTGATCTATGCAAACAAAAAGGGTGCTTTTCAATGGTATTTTGTGAGTTCTTGACCTTGACAAAAGTATATTCATCATTTTAATATTGTCCGACTTTGGTTATTCGATGTGGCAATTGTACTTTGTGTTTTTGAAGGTGTTGTTAAAGTAAATGAGGAGTAACTTATGGATACCATTAAATCGACACAGTGAAAAACAAGTCACATACTATAGGAGTTAACAAGAATGCTGTAGAGGTACAAGTCAGCCCGTAAAGCCTGGAGGTATACTTCATTTATTTATTTTTTTCTCTGCCAGACAAAACACAAAGTAAAAAAAAAGACGATTATCATGAGTAGTAATACTTTTATAATGTTGGTTATGTGAAGAGAAGATCAGAACTAATTCTTCCCAGTTTGTTCAAACTATACTAAACTCTTGTTAGCGAGATTTATACAATATAAATTGATTTGGTTTAAAACCTTTACTGATTCAAAGTATATTCTTAATAAACTTGCCAAGTTTGATGGCTTTATTTGCCTAACAAAGTATGTTTCCAAACAAGAAAAAAAAAGACGGTTCTAATAGATAAAGCGATTCTAATCATGTAGATTGTGATGCATAGAGTAAAGAGGTATTGACAACCATAATATAGCACAATAAATAATGCGTAATCTTGTGGATTCCTTCAATGTGTCGATCTACTGTCACCATTACCTAGTTTTCTTACAAAGCCTCATTCAATGCTTTTGTATCGATAGGCCTGTGAGGCCTCTTTCTCAAAAGGTCATTAATAAGACTCCAGAGACTCTCAATCGGGATGAGGTCTAGACTGTTTGGTGCACTCCAAAATCTCCAACCCAAAGTATTTTTGCACCTTTCTGGTATGGTTATTCTATGAGAAGTGGAATGGTTTTTTTTTGGTATATCCAGCCACCATTGCAAACGTTTGGAAGGTTTTGATAATATGGCTAGAAATTATTTTCCAGAATCAGGATATAATTCTTGTCATTCATGTTTCTATCCAATACAACAAGTGGTCTAACCCCTGTTGCCTAGGTACACTCTCAAATCATAATGGAACCTCTGTTTCCTTGTAATTTTTGGAGTAAGACGGCCAGGGTGGTACTTTTCATTGGACTCCTGCCAAACATTATCACGGCCATTCTTCTTTAAGAGAATATTGGACTCATCATTCCAGATTAACTCTTTCCATTGCTGATCCCAGACTTTTGCAGCACTGTAAAAAGTACCGGGTTTGGATATATGATCCTTGGCCAGGAGAGGCTTTGCAAGAGCTACAAATAAGCGAATATTCATTCTGTGCAAAGCTGTGCTAATAGTCTTTGCACAAAAACATTCCCTAGTCTCTTTACGGAGTTTTTCATGTCACCCAAAGTCTGATGCCAACATTCAAGTTTAAAACAAAGTGTCTTTCTCTGAAAGTAGCTTTGGTCTTCCTAGATGAATCTTGTCAGCGCCAGACCCAGTTTCCTTGTATTTTTTGTAAGAATACGAGAGATTGTTGAATGTGATACGATTTTGGGTCTGGCAATACTTGCAACTTTTATTCCGCCAATGCTAAGCCCAATTATTATTCCTTTTTTAAATTCGAAAGCTTTTGAAAAGACTTGGGTGCATAGTACTTTGTACTTTAGGCTTAATTTCAAAGATGTTGGTGGGATTCAGGAGATTAAGAAAACAAAAGTGTAAAGGTGTACTGAAGAATAGAAATCAAAGATTGGATTCCAAAATATTCTGTCCGGACCCTTGTATAATTGGCAAGATCCACTGTTTCATTAACATTAGTGATATAATTTCGAGGTCGAATTGTTAAAATTTGTCATGTATCTGAGCCAAACAACTTGGAAGATTTAGAAGATGATCAATTCACTGGTCATCTTTGTATCATCTTGCTGGATAGGTGGATAATAGCATCTATGTACGAATATCAATGATATAAAAAAAAAGAATTATTTATTTTTTACTAGGAGAGGATAAGCTTTAGTTGTTGGCA
The DNA here is from genome assembly GCA_022702545.1 of Phycomyces nitens. Taxonomy (NCBI): domain Eukaryota; kingdom Fungi; phylum Mucoromycota; class Mucoromycetes; order Mucorales; family Phycomycetaceae; genus Phycomyces; species Phycomyces nitens. Next base: position 1,385,763 of record JAHRBC010000004.1, read on the forward strand.
ATAGTACTTGTACCTTCTTTACAAAGGATCTGATATAAGCTTGAAATCCAAGATAAATTATGAGGTTTTGTTTTAATCCAAATAAGAGTGCTTGGTGCCTTTCAAGTATTCCGATTAAATGTTTATAAAATATGGGTATTATTATCAAGAGCAAGAGATATCACCTGTATTGTCCTTTTATCTTATTCCTTTCCTCCAAGTCCAATTAATGGCAATCTAGAAGCCGCACGCCTTGCGTGACGGCAGATCAATATAATACTAAAAAAAATTATTATCAAGAGTTTATGAAATTGGGACAATTATATAGACATTGCCAGTTTATTCACAGAATCAAGTAAAATATTCTACACTACCTGTAAATCACTAAAAGTAATGATCATACATTCAACTTGAGATATCAGGCATAGTAAATATAGCTGATATGCCTACACACACAATAATAATAATAATATGTTTTAAACATTCGAAACAAAGCCTCTTTTATTCACCACATTTAAATATGGCAATCCAAAATTAAGCAAACGAAATGGGGTGTGTCTGTAAGAAGAATAAAGTCTATTGGATGTTCTTTCAATTCTATACAGCTAATATTTGTTTTAGATTTATCAGATATGGTTTACAATATCCTTGTTCGCTATACAAACAATGAGAGAATATGGCAATATAAACATTGATATTTGCCTTGACCATCTGGAAAGCAAAGTAAAAAAGGGGACTATTTGTACCATATAAACAGAGCAGATTAGTAATGGCTTCCATGAATGGGAATCTGTGCAAGAGTACCATGGTTACCTATTTGTGAAAGAAGTTTGAGTAACCATGCAGCGAGACATATACGAGTCTGGAATGATCTAAAAGTACAAGGCCAGACTTTTAAGCGAAAAAGGAATAAAGCTACTCAAATAACCAATAAAGCAATATGTGTTGATCGAATGAATTTTATTCTTGTGCCTGGAGGACAATTGTCCAAAGTGTATATAGGTTTTTGAATTAGTAGTAAAAAGGCTCTAAAGAGAGCCATGTCTTTAAGTATAATATTCCCCGATACCTATGATGACACAGCCACCAAAAAGCTGTCTAAAACATGCTAATAAATCATACAAAACCCCCTTTTTATTATATATATATATATATATAAAGGATAGCAAATTAGCAGTGGATATCTAATTTATATTTTTTTATCAACTGGTAAAAACTATGTTTAACACAGATAATCTTGCTATCGTAATTCCATGTGCTGCTTATTTTTTTATTGTATTGTGAATGTTAAGCAAATAAATGTGTTTCAATGAAAAAGAGTGAAAAGACTTTTTTGTTGTTGTTGTTGGTTTAGAAATAACCTCTGGCCATCATCAACAGCAAGACAGTTAATTCAATGCAGCCTTGAAAGTGCTATAGCAGCTCAATCCTGGATCATAATCTATAAAGAAAAAGACAATGTTAATCAGTCTTTATCCAAAAATACTGCTCCAGATGCCATACCAAAGTTATTCTGGGGATCACATCTACATTTGCTTCTAAACTCTTCTTCAACTGGACAATGCTGGTAAGCAGTGTGTCTATAGCCAACGTCATTGAAGAAATGAAATTCATCTTTACGAAGCAGCATTGTGGCTGCAATCGAGTGAACAGGCGCATCACCCCATCTACACACACAAGGCAAATTTGGCATTAGGTTCCCCCCCTCTTGCATCGATGCACCAATGTTTTATCACTAGACCACTTCATTCCCTTTACCTTTCATAAAAGAAGCCACCAGATCTGTCCAGATAGCTGAATAACTTGAGGTAGTCATTGGATCGCCAAACGGCCAGCGATGCGATTTCAAAGTTGGTCCAAAAGTGACAAGAGTTGTAGGTTTCGCCGTTATCATTAGTCACAAACTTCCACAGACTGTCTTCCTTTACAGGCAAATGTTCCATAACCTCGGGGTGATCTCTTTTAAATGCCTCGATCGTACCCCAGAGTGTAGGCACAGTGGCCATGAACTCTCGGAAAGCAATGTTGAAACCTATGATTTGACGTGACTGTCAGCGTCCGGTTGGCCCTTTATGTTTCTCGAGTAGTGCTTACCATACTTCTTGCCATTATTTCTCATGTATTTAAATACATCATAATCGAGTTGGCAATAATAGTCAACATCTGGCTCCAGACGCCAATAGTAGTCAAACTCGTCCAAAAGAGGATGTCTAAAGAAGAAACCACTCTGGAACCGGCACATGTGGCGATACGATTCACTATCGGCATAAGGTACGCCTTGCTTGGCTAATTCCTGGCGATTTTCTGCGGCTCTTGTCTGGTTGATAAAGGAAGGATAGCCCCACATCTGCTGGTCGAGTTTACCGTAGCGAGTGACGGATGTGGTCAAGGCAGAGGTTGTGTCCATAAACTCTGGAGTGAATTCCTCATCGTTCAAAAAGATGTACGGGTATTTGAACTTGTTGTTGAATGTACTCTCAATCTGACTGATTGTCGAGACGATTCCGCCCAATTCATTGTTGCGAACCAGAATCACAAAGCATGCCCGGACAGGTTCATCAGATGACACGGAGGATGGAGTTGAATGGGTGGGTTTGGGCTTGACACGCTTTTCAGAGAACAAATTTGGGGTTGTAAAGATATAGAGGGAGATGAGGATAAGGACAAATCCAGTCGTAAAGAGTATCTGAGGAAGGAACCGCTTACGGTTACCTAGCCAGTTGAGCATGTTTATCACTCTTCTTTTTCTTTTCTTTTCTTTTCAGGCGTTTTCCCGAGAAAGAAAGGGATACGAGAGAGAGAGAAAGAGTAAAGAATTATTACTATTTTTTATTTTATTTTTTAAATTTTTATGAACGGATCAAGTCTACTAGTACGTGATGACGCTGTCTACAGCCATGATGATATTATAGTTATTGTATTTTATTTTTATTGCAAACCTTGGCGGAGAGAAAGGTTAATATAGTGGCCGAAACTCGATTCTTCGTTTTTTTAATTTCTCCAAGGACTCAAAATACATCTTTAACAAACAAAACGGAGAAACACGATTGGAATATACGCTACCGATAATCTGTCAATTCATTTTATTTTCTATTTTTTTGTAATATTTTTCCAAGCCCATGTTGAGTTTCTCAAGGCAAATTCCAGCCCCCCCTTCTTTTTATATATATATATATAAAAAACATAAATATTCTTGTAATTTCCAATCGAGATTGTTTCAATACTGTGAATTCAATAAAGACACAAATTATTATTATTATTTTTCCAACAAGGTTGATGGCCAACTGATGGTCAGCCTGGATAATGGTTCAAATCAATTAATTAGTTTGTTAATTAATTAATTGTCAGTATTCAAAGTGTCAAATATCATATACATACTTGGTTGACAATCCATCAAAGATGGGAGGGAAATTTTGGAAATGAAGTGGCGATCCGAAAGTCACGTATTTTTCAAGGTTGAACATCTCTGTCTGTCTCTGTTTTTTGTGTGTTCATCATTGCCTCTTTCTCTCTTCATCTGAAAGCGATCTTTGCCAGCGATCTCACCCTGGCATCAAACTAATTTAAACCTAATCAACATCTGTGACCAAAGACCAATGTCTCAAGACCAACCACGCCAATGCGGTGTCACGGCCCCTATATCCATCGCACCAGCGACAGAGGACGAACTGAAATTAACAGAAGATCTCGTAAAGACACTCCATGACTATGGCCTGTTTGAAAGTCAAACAGAAGCAGAGAAAAGGTAAGAGGGTGCGGTTGGAGTGATGTCTAGGATATTGAAGATATATATATGTATTTGTATTTGTATTTGTATTTGTATTTGTATTTGTATTTGTATTTGTATTCACTAGGGTAGTTGTGTTGCGCCAACTCAACGAACTCGTAAAAGAGTTTGTCTACAAAGTGAGCCTGCTCAAGGGACTTTCGGAACCAGTGGCAAGAAAAGCAGGAGGAAAGATATTTACATTTGGTAGTTACAGGTTGGGAGTCCATGGAACAGGTAAGAAAAAAAGTAATGCACAGTCGACTATGGAATTGAATAAAGTGTAGGTGCGGATATTGATACTCTCTGCGTATTTCCAAAGCATGTCGAGCGAGAACATTTCTTTACAATCATGTACAATATGCTGAAAGAGCGACCAGAAGTAACAGGGCTGACGGTAAGGAATTATGGCCCCCAAGGTGTGTGGATCTAAATACAAAAAAAAAATTAGGCTGTTGTGGATGCCTATGTGCCAGTGATCAAGATGCATTTCTCGGGTATACCAGTAAGTATGCTCAATTGACAATAATCATTTTCTTTTCTGCTAAACATGTCTGTAGATTGACTTTGTGTGCGCAAGACTAAACGTGGACCAGGTATCGGATAAGCTCGAGCTGGCTGATAACAACATCTTGAGGGGCCTTGACGAACGGTGTGTGAGGAGCCTAAACGGATCGCGGGTGACGGACGAGATCTTGCGACTGGTGCCTAATATACCTGTGTTCCGGACAGCTCTTAGGACAATCAAGCTCTGGGCAAAACGCCGAGCAATCTATGCAAATGTAATGGGCTTCTTGGGGGGAGTTGCATGGGCTATGTTGGTAGCACGGATATGCCAGCTCTATCCAAATGGGTGTGCAGCAACTGTGGTGTGCAGGTTCTTTAGAATCATGTACAAATGGGATTGGCCTGAGCCAGTGCTACTGAAACACATGGAAGAAGGCCCACTCCAAGTAAGAGTATGGAATCCAAAGGTAAATCACTCAATGGCACGCTTACAAAAAGAGTCTCCCAGATGCGGTCTGCTCATACCCCAAGGATTACTGGCAGCTTTATCCAGCTGATAAGATTCATCGAATGCCAATCATCACGCCAGCATATCCATCAATGTGTGCGACACACAATGTAACAACCTCGACCAAGGCAATCATGCTAAAAGAATTCAAGCGTGGGATGGAGATTGTCGAGAAGATTGTGGTGAGATCAGGAAAATGGGAGGACTTGTTTGAACCGACCAACTTCTTCCACACCTACAAGCACTATCTGCAAGTAATTGCAAGTTCATATTCACCTGCGTCCCAACTGCAATGGTCTGGTCTAGTAGAGTCCCGGTTGAGACAATTTGTATTGAAACTCGAGTTAGTGGAGATGCTTGGGTTAGTGCATCCGTACAACAAGGGTATCGATAAAGTCCATTACTGTCTATCTGAAAAGGAGAGATGGGAAGCTGCCCATGGTCTATATCCAGAGGATCGCACGATTACCATGAAGGAGGGCGGTGTGGAATTCAACCATGGAATGATTGTTGAGCAGATTGGACTGACAAAGGAAGACGAAAAGATGGTCCAGCCTGTATATACCACAACCTTTTATATCGGTCTGTCTGTCGAACCAAAAACTGGTATGGATCTTGGTGGACAAGAGATCCGATACTTATCCCTTTTAGATGGCTCAACAGGGCCCAGAAGACTTGATCTGGTATGGCCCACTCAGGAATTTTTGAAGCTTGTCAAGAGCTGGGACAAATTTGATGAGTCAAAGATGAGCATCATTGTAAAGAACATCAAAAGGTAATTTTGTCTCTGGCTGGATTGTTTCCTAGATTGTTTCCTAGATTGTTTCCTGGCTAATTGCTTGTATAGTATCACGCTTCCCAACGATCTTGTTGAAGAAAACAAACAGCTAAAAAGGTCCCAGACAAAGGTATAGCAAAGGGGTTGTTGTTGTTGTTGTTTTTTGGTTGATAAAGTACAAAAAAAATTCATTTTCTGCCAAGAGCAAGAGCGATCTTGTAGCAATTTCCACACTAGAGAATCCCAGCAAGAAGCTTCGAAGTGGAGAGGAAGCCGAGGAGGACTCTATCCACAGTAACCGCTCGTCTCCTTTCCTTGCCCTCCCACCAGATCTGCCTATCCTTGACACTCCTCGGCCAGGAGGTAGCGAACAGGCGTTCCCTTGATATGTTTACTAGAATATAAATCCACAATAGATATTTATATATATATCATATATATATAAATTGTCTCACTGTACATAAAATGGAAATTCCTCGAGTGGCGCCACTTGAGAAAATTCAACTGGGCTCAATTGTCTCCTTGGCTATAAAAATAAGATGGCAAGGATAGAAAACAAGTGTTGTCAATTCAATAAGTTCAATTGCTATTTAGGTGAGGGAGGGTCTTGCTGGGATCCAGGGATTCATGACGTGTGTTGCCTAAATTCACGTGGCTCGTTGTAATTTTACATTGCAGCAGCTTTGGTTTAAAGGACAGGAAATGGCTCAGACATTCGAGCAGTTGCTAGCAAGCACATCTCAAGATCTCCATCTATTCACCGGTAAGCTTGAACAGCTCTGATCCGTAATGTACTAATGTTCCGAATCCTAGCCGTCGAACTTATCAATGCAACCGCCGTCGATAGTCCCAATCACAGCAGTTGTGATGATGAGCTGGCGAGCGATGCCCTGGAGTATCTGCGTCTCAAGGCAGCCAAGGTATAACCATTTTTTTTTTCGTTTGGGATGACTGGATTCTAAAACAGATGATCCTAAATGATCTAGGGCGATGTAGAAGCAAAGATCAAATTGAGTACGATTATGGACCGCTCTGAAAACAAGACAATCCAATCTGACAAACGAGAAGCGTTGGTCTGGGCACGCAGCATCTTTGACCGTCGGTTATCGGGTGCACTTGCTCCGTGTGTTACTGCACTGATGGACCCAGAAGAAAAGCTGAAAAACGACCAAAAGCCAAAAAAGCTGCTGCTTGACCGTGTGTTGGAGCGAGCTGAAAAGGGGAACGAAAAGGAGATGTGCCATTTGGTGGGAGTGCTGATGGTGGATGGGATCGGTCTGGAGCGCAATATTGACCGGGGTGTAGATTACTTGAAGAGGGCAGCAGAACATGGCCATGAAGAGGCAGGAATAGAACTGGCTACCATACTTGGGGATTCTTTCAAGTATCCTGCCATGTACGATCTCAAACAGAGCCTAGAGATCTACGAGCGTGTGGCCCAAAAGATTGAGACGAACCATGCACGCAAAATGTCCCAGGCAGATGCTCGTGCGCTGACTGACTTGGCGCGAATGTACTATGAAGGAGAAGGCAGTAAAGGAGTAGAGAGAGATGTAGACAAGGCTTATTACTATGCTCGCCAAGTAGCTGAAAATACGGGGGAACAGTACTGCCAATACATTGTTGGGGATGCGTTGTTGCATGCTCTGGGATCCATTGGCCGTGATGTGCGACAGGCCTTGTTTTGGCTGACTCAATCAGGTGAACAGGGATTCCCATTGGCCGTAGAGGCCTTGTCGAAACTGTATTTTGAAGGGAGCTCGGAGAGTGGGATGAAGAAGGACTATGAACAGGCCCACTATTGGTGTATCCGTGGAGACGATATCTGGCCATCTGGACTGGGCTATTGCCAAACGTGCCTTGGGGATATGCATCGTGCAGGATTGGGCGTTCCTAAAGACCTTGTTCGGTCGTTCGAGTATTACCAAAAGGCTGCCAGTCAGCAGGACGCACCACAGAATTATGCTCGTTACATGTTGGGCGAAATGTAAGAAAGACTGGCCATTTAAGCGTTCTCTAATCATTCTCAGGTTTTTCAAGGGGGAAGCATGGCCACAAAACTTTGCGGTTGCGGTAGAGTATTACAAGCTAGCCGCAAATGAAGATCATGAATTGTCCAGACTTCGGCTAAAGGAAATATCTCAGCTAGAGGCAGCAAGGGCAGAGGAAGAGCGGGTCAAGGCTGAGCAGGCCCTGAAGCGCAAGACGTGGAGGATATGGACGCTGTTCACCAATCGACGCAAGGCAGCAGTCTAAATTTACTATTACTATTATTATTATTGGCCTTTTCTCTCTCTCTATTTACACTATACCAAGCATAGCACATCATTGCAGTAATAAACATTTCTAATTATCTATGATTGGTTGGAGAATTTTCTCACGTTCATTGTCTATTCATGCCTAAAATACAATCATTTACGTGTATTAAATACCCCTTTATAATATAAATAAATACATAAATAACATATTGCGCAAGTAAGGCGTGTATAATGACGTAAAGACATTGGTTACACCTGTATTGAATTATAGACGCGTTAAATCAATCACATAATATATACATATATAAATCGTTTGATAGAGTAGACAATGGCATCGTTATAAACCCAAAAAAAAAACTAAAAAAAAAGCAAGGTCACCAGAGAGACATGGTTATTAGACTTACTGCGACGGAATTATGTATAAAAGCAGCTCAATTGACTACTCTTGTCTTCATTCTTCAACAGATATACCATGCTTCCCCGCTCTCTTTCTCCCTCCACCTACGAAATCCTGGACATCAGGACTCCAGATCATATTTCCCTCAAGCCAAAGGACGCTCCTCTCGCCGGCCGCCCTCCCTCTCCTCCCTCTTCAGAAACCTCTCTAGACGTGTTTAGCAGTGCTGAGCTGGCCAACTCCATCCTCCAGGGTCTCAACAAGCCTGCCCACAAAAAGTCCATTTCTACCTTTGTTCTCTATGACAACCGTGGTCTCAATCTGTTTGATAAGATCACGTATCAAGAAGAATACTACCTGACCAATGCTGAACTCAACATACTGCAGCATAGAGCAGATGAGCTGGCCGATCGACTAGGTGATGGTTCGGTCCTAATTGAATTGGGTGCTGGGTAAGTGAAATTCCAACAAGATTGGATTCCTAATCACTCTTCTAGAGCACTTCGCAAGACCCAACTAATCCTCCAGGCTATCGAGCGCAAGAAACTGCGGGTCACCTACTATGCTCTCGACCTGGACCAGCATGAACTCGAACGGTCTCTGGGAAAGCTAGGAGAGTTTTGCTACGTCAAGTTGATGGGATTGCTGGGCACATACGATCAAGGAATTCCATGGCTCAGCGAGCATTTCAAGGGCACAAACACCCACAAGGCCATTCTGTGGCTAGGCAGTTCGATAGGCAACCAGAGCAGACAGGAATCGGCCGTCTTTCTTCGTCGTCTCCAACGTACCTGTCTCCAGCCTGGTGATATATGCGTAATCGGATTTGATCTTCGTAATGATCCTGCCAAGATCCAGGCTGCCTATGATGACAAGAACGGCATCACACGAGAGTTCATCTTGAATGGTCTCGACCATGTCAATTCTATTCTCGGTCAGGATCTGCTCGACCGCAACCACTTTGCCTATGATTCCCGCTACCAGACTGGCCATGGACGCCATGTAGCCCATTACCGCGCTCTCCGTGACATGTGTCCTGTGTACCATTCAACCAAGGGCGATGTAAAGATCAACCTGAGCCGTGGCGAATTGATCCACATTGAGCACTCTTACAAATACTCCCTCAAAGAGACTACGCATATACTCGAAGCAGCTGAACTCAATATGCTTGAGAATTGGACTGACAGTAAACACCAGTATCGCCTGGTGGTAGCTGAGTGCCGTCCTTTCTCATTTGGAGGAGATCGGAATGCCATCATTCGCACCATTTTCCCCCCTGAAAACGCATATCCTCAAGACGTTATCTCATGCGATACCTGTAATGATACCGGAATTGACCCCAGCACTGCATCCAACACCTTGCCTAACCTAGTCGGCCCTGGCCACTGGCCGGTCAGTCTGCCCTCGCTCTATGAATGGGAGCAGCTCTGGAAGTCCTGGGATACAATCACATCCATCATCCGTAGTCAGCCAGCCATGCTACACGAGAAACCCATCAAGCTTCGTCATCCTTGTATATTCTACCTAGGCCATATACCGTCCTTTTTGGATATCCAGCTTTCTCGCCATGCTGTTGACGAGCACATCAATCCAGCACACGGTCTGACTGAGCCTGCTGCTTTTTCGGATATATTTGAGCGTGGCATTGACCCTGACATGGACGACCCTTCTAAGTGCCACCCTCATTCAGCCGTACCAACCAATGTTCAGGACTGGCCATCTCTAGAGGACATCATGGCATATCAAAAGACGATTAGGGCTCGCCTTGAACGCCTCTTGATATCATGGGAAGTTGGGTTCCAGACTGCTGGGGAGGGTAATTGGCCATCGACCCTTACGAGACGCAAACAACGAATCATGCATATGACGTTTGAGCACGAAGCAATGCACCTTGAGACCCTGTTGTATATGCTTGTCCAGAGCCCCAATGTGCGTCCACCCTCAGGTGTTGGTTTGCCTGACTGGAAAATGGCAGAGACCTCGAAATCGTTTGCAGCCCAATTGACAGCCAAAAAGTGCCTTGACCCTGCGCCTCTACTGCAAATGAAGGCTGAAAGCGTGCTACTGGGACATGATGACGATGAAGGCTCTGACTCTGTCTCTGACTCTAAAGATGGTTCCATAAATGCCTTGCCTGCCACGCATGGACTGACTTTTGGGTGGGACAACGAACACCCCTGCAGGGCTGTCAAGGTACCAGCTTTTAGTATCCAAACAAGGCCAGTGACCAATGGCGAATACCTTGCTAAACTAGGAAACCGATCATTGCCAGCCTCTTGGGGACATATTGGAGACACAATTGGAGTAAAGACGGTGTTTGGTTTATGTCCAATCAAGTACTGCATGGACTGGCCGGTCCAAGTCTCGGCAGCCGAGGCGGAAATATACGCTGGACTGGTAGGCATGCGGTTGCCAACCGAGGCAGAATTGGTGCTGTTTAGAAAGACAAAGACCTCTAGGGTACCCAACATTGGATTTGGTGAGTGGAGTCCAAGAGCAGTTGGGAATGATGAGATCCATGTGCTTGGAGACGTATGGGAGTTGACTGGGACTGTATTGGAAAGCCACGAGGGGTACAAGCCATCGACGATCTATCCGGGATACTCGAGCGACTTTCTTGATGGCAAACACCGAGTAGTTCTGGGTGGAAGCTGGGCAACTCACCCACGGATCTCTTGCAGAGAATCATTCCGGAACTGGTATCAAACCGGCTACCCATTTGTGTTTAGTGGCTTTCGTCTATGCAAAAGCTAGTTTATGTAGTGAAATATAACCAATAAAAGAGTGATATCATTTTGACGACCAAGAAAGAGAGAAGCTTTCTCACGATGGTTTGGTACTGCGCAAAAAGATACAGCAACTTGAGAGTCGGGAACGACCTACCTTGACCTTTCTTTCCCAGCTCCATTCTTTTGTGGTCCCAATGCCTCGTCCAAATCTCTATTCTAGTTTCTTTAGCCAGTCTTTTGTAGTGTGTAGCGACCCACAATCGTTTCTGACAGGTGTCGAGACATCGCCTATCCATTGTACCGAGTTCTATAGTCTTTCATCCCAAGACAAGGATGTCCGGGAGCCATGCATGCGTCGGACTAGTTCAGCCTGTTCGGACCTTTCACGATACCTAGAGTCCTGTTCATCCAACAGCACCAAGTCTAAATGGTGGCCAGGACCCAAACGACGCTTCTCTACCCTCAGCTATTCAGACGAAGACGATGTGAGCGAGCACAAGCACTCCAAACCGAACAAGAGTCTTTCGGCTGACACGCTTTTCAGAAACCAATCGCTGGCCACACCTCAACTTACTCTGGTCGACCGTGACCAGAGCACATTCCCGTGCCTTACTTCTTCTTTGGCCAAAGATGTAAATATTTTCTGTTGGAATGTCATCAAATCCTCTCAATTCTCAATCTTTTTATTCTTTTTTATTTTTTCTCTAGTTGCGGTCTTGGCTGCCTGCTCGTGTGGCAGTGTCGAACAAATGGTCGCTGCTCTACAGCCTCGATCAGCATGGTTGTAGTCTAAGTACATTGTACAACTGTATTCACGACAAAGGACCATGTCTCTTAGTACTACAGAACACAGAAGACGAAGTAGGTAAAATAATATTGTTCCCGGCCCTGTCATACTCACACACTTTTTCCCTCTAGACCTTTGGAGCCTATCTATCAGAGGCGTTTAGGGTTGATTCGCAGTATTATGGATCAGGCGAATGGTACGTTTGCTGGTCTTTGTTTCTATCCTAACGTCCAATTTAGTTTTCTATGGCGTACAGACGCTTCAAATAAGCTCCATGTATACCCGTGGACAATGGCCAACGACTATCTTTTGTATTCCGATCAAGACATACTTGCCGTTGGTGGAAGGTGAGCTGGACACCATTTGCGCGTGATTGTTGTTTTCTAATTGCCCAATTGGATTTGTGCATTTGTTGCCTAGCAATGGCAAATTTGGTCTCTGTCTTGACTCCAATCTGACAGACGGACATAGCCAGCCCTGCCTCACCTTTAATAATCCAACCTTGACACAGGATCCCTCTTTTGAGTGTGTTGGCATTGAATTCTGGGGGTTCAATTTTTAAAAAGAAGATACAATATACGTGTTATCTAAAAGGCCAAAAAAGTACAATCTTATAAACTCTATCATTTATCTATTATTTTTTCTTTTTGCATTTCAAACTATCTATAAATATATAATAAATATAAATATATATAATAATAATATATTATTATGATGAAGTTGGTCTCTTGAGAGCACTTTGTTTGTCTAGTGGGCTATTTACAATGCTGGTTCGCAAGAATACCACCAAAAAATAAAATCATATTTTTGTTTTAAATAATAATAATAATAATAATAATAATAATAATAAAATATTGTGATTTCTTGCTTTACTAGGCTTGGAAACCCTTGTCCACAAGACGGGGTGGCCAATATCGCATTTTCTAGTCCCATGTCAATGCCTGATTAATCTCTTATCTACTAAACCTGGCCCTATTTTGTTCTTTTTTACCTGGCCAACCCTATCTTGTCTGTCCGACATTCGCTTTCTTTTTCTTCCGTCAATGTTGTATGGCCTGATATCCTCTTTGGATTCCTTGGACTCCTTTTCATTCGACTGAAGATCGCCTTCAATTATACTCCAGAGTGCAGTCAAGGATGTCGTATTTCGAGGCTTCCAGACCAGATTCTGCATTGTTGTCGCAGAGGCTGGTGGTAATGGTCGAACCTCAAATGTGTCTTCAAATATAGGCCAAAGAGACATAATAGGTGTAGTGTGTCGCACCTTGCAGCCCTTTTCTTTTGTCTCTCCAAGAGTCATTTGCGGCACTGCACCCTCACTCTTGGTCTCAATCTCAGCCTCAGCCTCAGGTGTATTTGTGTTTGTCTTTGTCTTTGACTGCTCTTTGTCTTGTTCCAACAATGCCAGATATTCATTTGTCATGCCCACACTTTCATTATCCAAACACCCCATCATTTCATCCCAAAAGGCCGTTCCAGGCACTGTCTTGCGGACAGCTAATGGGGCTGCCTCGACCTGTACAACATTCAATAGCTTGTCTGCCTCCAAAAGTGCTGCATATTCATCATTGTGGAATTCTATAGTAGGATTGAATTCCTCGAGGAATGTCGGCAAAAGCGAAAGAATACTAGTCGAGTGGCGTACAACACATGGTATCCTGTCTTCATTGTCTGTGGAATCAATAGGTGCTGTGTCTAATTTGAGCTCATTTGCCAATGGTGATGAGGATGTTGTCACAGAGCTGGTGAGATACTGTTTAATCGAGTTCACAGGCACCGAGCCCTTTCTTTTTTGGACGGCTCTTGTCTTCTTTATTGCCTTTGAGACACTCTTCTTGTCAACCGTCCGAGTCAATTTCAATGTTCGTTGCGCGATCGTTGGCTTGATTGGATCTAGAGGACGTGAGGGGCCATTCGGCTGAAAGGCTAGACAGCCATCCGTCTGCTTTTCCTTGGTAGTTTTAGGTAGCTCATGCTGCGAAACACGCTTACGCGGACTAAATGAAAGCGTACCAGAAGGAAGCATGGATAGATGAGGTGGGGGGGGGGAGAGTGTGTACAAAAACAAAGAAATCATGTAACAGAGAGGTTTTTATTCATTTACAGTCACATGCCCAATATGGGTCATTATCACTCTTTGGACATGTCTTGAACGGGCCACTGGTACTGGACATGTGGAGTGTGGATTACTCCATGACGGCTCATAAACTTGCTCAAGCAGGCAGGTCCACGTGAGCCGTATGGATACTTCTCTGGAGCAATCTTTTCTTTTTCAATTCTATGTAAAAGAGGTGTAAAGATCTCCCAAGAAGCCCTGAGCTCATCATCGCGTACAAAGTTTGCCCGGTCGCCCCGCATGGCGTCCAGCAAGAGGCTCTCATAGGCATCTGGTATCTGCAGGTTCGTATATCGTTTCTTGTAGGTGAGATCTAGCTCGGTCAACAAGAAATCGTCTGATAGTCCGGGTGTCTTGTTGTTGAACTTGATGTAGATGGCTTCGTTTGGCTGTATACGGATCACCAGCTCGTTGTGAGGGGCTCCTTCAAACAAGTTGCCTGGAAGAGCTTTGAATTGGATTCGGACCTCGACCTTGGAGGTCTCCATTGCCTTTCCTGCCCGCATAATGAACGGCACATTATCCCAGCGTTCATTGTTGATGAAGAAGACCAGGGCTGCATATGTAGGGCACAGACTGCCCTTTGGCACAGTTTCATCGTCAAGATATCCAGGCTTACCATCTGCTGCTACATATTGGCCTAGCAAGCAATCTTCCATCTTAATTGGCTTTACTGACCGAAGCAACTTGACCTTTTCATCTCTAATTGCATCTGCATCACGTCGAATAGGGCGTTCCATTGCCAACACCGACATTAGCTGCAGTAGATCTTTATGGCGGGTTGATAAGTAATCCTCATTCATTATCTGGCTTCTTTGTCATGGCCAACTTACGGTTCTGCATCACATCCCTGATAATGCCATATTCATCAAAGTAGCCGCCTCTTCCTTCGGTTCCAAAGTTTTCTTTCAGGGTTATCTGGACAGATTGGATGTGATATCCTGACCAGAGAGGGCTAAAAAGCATATTGGAAAACCTCAGGGTGGTTATATTCTTGATCATTTCCTTGCCCAGATAATGATCAATTCGAAAGACCTAGTGATCAAGCAATTCATTCAATCAGTCAAACCACTTTTTGTTTTTTCAAGTGATTAGATTACTTCTTCCTTTTCATCAAACAGGGGGGCCAGGTCTTGGTTTAGCTTGTTGCAGCTGCTGAGGTCCTTTCCAAATGGCTTTTCAATGATCAACCTATTCGTTCCTTCGCTGGTTCTTGTGTTTTTGCTGAGACCACTAGCAACCTCTAGAAATGCAGAAGGTGGAAGGGCCATGTAAAACAGCCTGTTCTTTTGTTCTTTCTTGAGCTTATTCTTCTGCTCCAATTCTGAAATATGCTTATCGAGATCCTTAAAGGACTCTTGCTTGTCATATGTGCCACTCATATATTCTGTAAACCCCAGAAACTCGTCGAGCTGTTTCTTGTCCTGGTCAGAATCAGTCTTGATGTGCCGAGTGATCTTGTCAACGAATTCTTCACGATTGAGTTTTGACCGTGCATAGCCTATTATATGCACTTTCTCGGGCAAGAGGTCTCGTTTGTAGAGACCAAACAGACATGGAAACGTCTTTTTGCTAGCCAAGTCTCCTGATGCCCCAAGGACTTTATAAAACAGTATCAGCAGAATGAAATTGTTAAATGTAAAACCTTGGACCGACCAACAATTGTGATCCCTCCATGCATTTCTCGCTTGAGATCTTCTTTGAGACTGTCGGTTGTACTTGTCATGTTGATTGAAAAGAAGTTGGTTTGTGGGCTTAATTTTGGTCAATTGAATTTATTAGAACCAACAACTAAAAAAAAATGATGCCTTTTTGCATAATAAATGCACTTGCCTGGCTCCGGTCTCAGCTTATTTTCTAGTCAGACTGCTGCAATAAAGGGCTATATTATATAATATTAAAAGATCGAAAGATTAGATAGACCCATATCATTTACTTGACGTCAAGATGAAGTGTAATTTGCTCACATTCACTCCAGCCATCCAACAAAGACGCTCTATATTAGACAGCGCTGATTTATCCATTTGCCTAGATTGTCTTATACATACACCCATTCCTTGGTCTTGTTTAAAACAATAATAATAAATAAGCAATTGGTATCTCGCCACATTAAAACAATGATATTTCTTTTTGGGCTTTCTACAGTTGTGTGTGGAGTCAGATACCAAATAATAATGATAATAAATTTAAGAAAAAGGGTTTTCTTTTTCTCTTTTTTTCTCTTTTTCATATTTCTAGGGTACAAAGCTTATGAATTCTTTTTTGTTTTTGTTGTCGTTGTTTTGGAATACAATATATATATACATATAATATATATCCACCCTTATGAGGCTTCAGTCAAACTGTTGAGGATGATTTCAGTCTCAAGAACCTACAAGATAAATAGATAAATATTAATATTAATATATATATTGAGTGTTTTGTGATTAGAATCTCGAAAAGATCTGTCTCGTCTTTACCTCCATTGCCTGCTTGGATTCCAAGTGGCGGCGTGCGGCTTCGAGCCAATCAAACGCCAAAACCTTGGGCCACCCCTGCAACTGGTTCAGCTCACGGACAGCAGTGTCCAAATCGCCAGTCTTGAGGTAATGGCCTGTTCTGGACAACACAGCCTCAAGATCATCACCCTCGACAAGACCATGCTTCTTGAACATAATGGTAGACAAGAAGAAACTCAAGATGTGGGCTCCAAAGCCACCGTCCAAAGGAACAAGTGCAACACGTCTGGCCTCCTTGGCCACAATCTCAAAGCGTTCAGCAAGATCTCTTTCCTTGACTCGGTTGTTGGCAGTGTCCTGGAGGTAGGTGAGGTTGACGTAGCTGAGATGTCCACGGCGGGATCTGTCAAGAGCAGCAACGGTGGTGTTGGCAGCCTCCTCGAGAGCCTTGAAACGCTCGCTCACATTCTCAAGCTTATCAAGGCGAACTGCACGCTCATTCTCCACCAGAAGCTTGACCTCATACATAAACTGACGCTGCAGACCATTTGCCTGTGCGGCCAATGCATCAGCACCCTTTTGCTCCAATTCAGCCTTTTGTTCGTTCAACTTCTTGGCCAAGAGATGGGCAAAGTCCTTGTGAATGGCAGCACGAGACTTTTCAGCTTCCTCCTTCATCTCAACATCCTTGAGGTGGAGCTTGTTAATGGTCTCCATTTGGTTCATGATAAGATCCTTTTCTGCTGAAATCTGGAGGTTCTGCAATTCAGACTCGGTCTGGTTGCTCTCGAGCTTAAGCTGTTCAAGGCTAGTGACAATGGCAGACTGAGCAGAGTCGAAACGCTTGGCATTATCGGCCAGGACATTCAGATCCTTTTCGGCTCTTTCGATAATATCACGACCCTTTCCAGCAAGTCCAGTATCATTCAAGATTGAAGCAAGCTCACATACAACAGATGACAATTCGTCCAATGATTTGTTGTTGGTCTTGATCTGCTTCACTACAATAGGCTTGGGCTGTTCGATAACGATTTCAACGACGGGTGCAGTAGTGGTCTTGTCGCTGGTCAGACTAATCTCGCTGGATTTTACAACGTCAGTAGCAATCTCTTTAGGTTGCTGGTGTTCGATATCGAGTACGAGACGAGCAGGTGGTTTTTGGCCGCTCAAGGTAAGGTATGCATCGTTGGCATAGTTGTAGGCATTGTTGGCAGCTTCCTTGGCATCGTTTGCAACAACATACAAGTTTTCGACAGCACCATTGACAGCAGTTTTGGCGTCAAGAGTAGCTCCATAGGCAGACTGCATGGCTACCTTGGCAGCCTCGGCGTATTCCTCGGCCTGCTGCTTCAGGACAGCAGCCTGTTCCTTCATTGCAAGTGCCTGTTCACGGTATGATTCCAGATCCTTGCCGTCCTTTAGACTTTCGATGAATACTACAGCCTCGCGTCCACCGGGTATAATGGTGGTGAATTGTCTGTGAAACTCCTTGTCCTGGGTAGCATAGTATGCTGCACCTGCATAGCCAGCAACACCAACCAGGGTGGTACCAAACAACACCTTTCCAAAAGATCCGCTCTTCTTCTTGGGTTCACTGGTCAGGGTGCTTTCGCAGCGCTATGATACAATTCAATATAACAACAATAACAATAAAAATAATAAAGGATGGATTCTTCAACACGCCGAGACTTTAATAAGCATATTCACTTGTCTGTGTCTTACCTTTGAAATGGTGTTGGTGGTTGCGGAACGGGCTGCAAGAGATGACCTGGCAAAACCAGGGTTGTATAGTTTCGAGACTCTAAGCATGTTCCTGAAAAAATGATGTTGAGAATTATAGTCAAGGATCTCATTGGGGCAGGACTCACAATCAATCTTGTGCTATTCCAATGGGTCTGTGAGTAGAATAGAAGCCAAGGCTGGGGATAAGGAATAATAAAAGAGAGAGATATGGAGAGGGGTGGGTTGAACGGGTAAAAAGGGGCCTACAACACTTGCTTAATTTGCAAATGAAATTTTGTTTTTTTGCAAGCCAAAATTTCACCTGTCGTGAAAGGGAAAAAAAAAAAAAAAAAAGACAAATCCGCCCAGGTGAACGGAATTTGATCTCGCAAAAAACATAGCATTCAAAGTGACGTAGACCTTGTATTTAAATACCCGTTCTCAGAGTTGTGGATCATGTAGGATTCCAATGGCTGGGTAGAGGACGTCAGAGGACAAGATCGCATGCTGTTGTTGTTTAGAGAGAGAGAGAGAAGCCGGGTTGTATGAAAAACAAGGTCAAGAAGCATGAACAAATGAAAGCATAAAGCACAGTGATGTTCAACCTTTTTATTTTATTTTATATATATATATTCCCAGAAACAACTACTCCGATCCAAAAAACAAAATAAATAAAAAACCAGCGATCTCAAGGGCACAACATTTGTTTTATTTTACTATATTCAAAAGAGGCAAGGGTTTAAATATTCTCTTTGGCATATTTCTACTGCCAGAAAAACCTTAAAGACTAATAATTTATTGCCCAAGTAAATGTGCTCGAATATTATAAGATTCTTTTTGCATTACCAACTTGCAATTACAAATAATAAATGTTTTTATAAGACTCACTTTATTATGCACTTGCCAATAAAGAAGCCGGTTTTTATTTTCTATCGACGAAAACGCGTATTATCCTGTTCAACAAGACCTTTCAACCTCATCAATTAAATGACTAGAGTTAAATGACCATTACAATTGCAAAGATGCAATAGTATGCACTCGCCAAATAACCTTGACCTTGTAACCAAAGATCGTAAACCGACCCGAGTCTATTTCAAGTGCATCAATGGTGAACAATATTTAAATAAGAATTTCCTCGAGTGGAAAGACTGGCTGCGTTTTATTAGTTTTCTCTTCTTGCTGTTGAACAATGCTAAGGCAAAAGGGGGGTATCAAGTGCGTTACAATATTAACGATAATGGGTCCCTCGAGCAGGTCGTCAAATCGCTTGTTTCTAGAGGCAACAAGCCAGGCACTCTGTTTGTAACAGATAAATGTGCTGCATTGATGAATTCTCTTGATGTCGTGTTTCCAGAGAACATCAAGCCATCTCAGTGTATATGCACTTTGAATGTACCACTATTCAATGAGTGGAAAGTAGCCATCAGACTTTAAATAAATGGAATATCTGAAATATCTGCTTTTGAGTTGGTTTTTGAGCGCATTGACAAGCATTCTGAATGGGGGTGGATAGGAATTTACAGACCAACAGAATAAGAAATCCCAACAAGATTGATACTCTTGTTGGGTGAAATATATTGTTGACTCAACTTTTCATGAAAGTTAATAAACGAATTTTGCTTGAAAATAATAATGATGGAGATTGTCAATGCAAGGCAAATATCTGATATGTTTTGCCCTGTTGTCATCTTTTGCTTGTTGTGAGAGATCTTCAAATATCGAGTATTCCAGAGAGGTGGATTTTCAATCCATCTATGCTAGATACCTTTACCAAAGCAATCGAGGTGATCGCTTCAGCTGTTGAAAAAGGCAGAACCATAAATGAATTAAGTTGTTTAACTTGAGAACATTTGGAGAATATCAGGGTAGTTGTGGTCGGTTGTCAGGATATTGAAAAAAAAGGCCATTCTCCTATCAAGTTCCCTGGAAGGTGGAATGGTATCAATCGCCCCGAGTACTTGTCAAAGGACTTTGGGTGTCCAATCTAGAGAATTACATCTCAATATTATATATATATAATCCTACAGATACGAATTACAACTTGTCAGTTGTGTGATTTATATTTTTACCTCTTAAACATACTAGTTGTAAAGTCTGCGGCTGAGCCAATACATGTAAATACTCAAAATAATAATAATAGCGCGGATCAGAGGGCCTATACCACATCTTTCATCTTCACTTTGTCACCCTGCCCATTTTATTCAATTTTTACAATTCAAGATCATTCGTATTATTCTGTATTCAACCTTTTGTCATTAAATACAGACTCATGCCACTAACTATGGTGATTAAAACACTACAAAATAAAGATTCAATGCCACATTTTATTCTTGTTATTCTTTATAGTGCTTTTCTCATTCAAATCACACAATGTCTATAGGATCAAAAGATATGGAGAAATACTGGAAGCACATCTCCCAAGAAATGTAAATAAACTGCCAAGCTTATAAATGAGTGGGAGTAATGTAATCTAGTAAGCGAAATAAAGAGTAATCGTTCAGGATCACTTGGAGATCTCGTATTCTTTTTTTGTCCAACACAATGGGTCATTCAATTTCCAAATCTACATTTCAGAAAACTATTTGTAGAATTACCATGAGTTTCTGTCAAGGTATATAAAGGTTACAGTCATTTATAGTAAATGAGAAAAACCAATGATCATGTGGCAATTACTCCAATGCAGCCAATCTGACATGGGATCGTGTCATCATCTGTAGTGATGAATCAAGATTCCTGCTTTTCTCTTAAATATGAAAACACGATTCAGACAATGCGATGATTATTCTCGTTTCTATAGTGACCAGAGGGGGAAACACACACACACACACACCAATAGTATGAAGAACAATGTTGGCTAACCATCGTATTTATAGCCGATGCTTCATATATATAAAAAAATAGTTTAAAAGGCCTGCCACAAAAGATGAATATATAAAGTACAGCCATCGTACGAGCCAAGCTTGCATGTCTCTGATGAGATATCTGCTGTTTGGCCATTATATATATATATATATATCATTTGAGGTCAAGACTTATAAATTAAAAATTCTTTTTTAGAGCAATGTCATTTGTAAAAGCCATTTTGACGTCTTGGGGACCAGATATATCTGTTGGACCAGACATAAAATTACAATTCAAATGTCCAAAATCAAGAAATCGTGGCCCAAAGATTAGAAAAAAAGATCTTCTTTTTGTTCAAATACAGGCTATAATTTGTGTTGCAGGATAATATTTTAATATTTGGTGATGGATATAAATTTATTCTAGAAGATACAACACATTGATTATATTTGTAAATTTCTGTTAAACTATGAAATCAGTTTAGAAAGGAATACAGAATCTTTTTTTAATAAACTTGAAGGTTTCTATGCTATTAAATCATTAGCACTGTATTGCTCTCGGGTTATGGGATCAGCTCTTGGATCAAGACCTAGGATATGACGATATTATTTCTTTTAGGAAAACTATTTTGAAATCAAACAACCATAAGTATAAAATATCAGAGCTTGTTTTAGGCTTGATTGTGAGATGATGCTTGTACGGCCAGATAGATACGTAATACTTGGGGGCGTCTATAGATATGAAGAAGTAGTGCACTGTATCTGCTGAGCAGAGTCTATATTAGAGTTAGATCGAGGTGCACAGAGGGCTTGCTTGTTTTTATTTTATTATTATATTTTAGAACAAAGAATATATTGAGAATACCAGTTGACTAGATGGTACACAAATCAAGAAACTATACTATCAAATAGCCAGAGTATATTAGCCATAATATAGGTAATAAATATCTGTGGAGAATCAGACTTTTATATAATAGCAACATGGGCATGTTGGTAAAACAATAAAATATTTTTGATTTCTCATAATAACGTTTTGATTGAACCGAGGTAGTATAATATTATTATACAAGAAATGTTCTCAGTGTACAGATGAGGCTCAAGTACAGGCTACCGGTTTTTAGAGTGATCGTTACTAAAATTCTCTAAATAGGTTACTCTGTGAATATATTTACATATGGTGTATCTAGACAAGGGTGAATATCCTATCCTAATGGAGAACACGGCTTTGTGTATTCTTTGTACTGACAACACCCGCTTGTACAATGTATCAGGAGATCAACTCATATCAACATCAAGAACGATGGTTATTTTTTCTAGAATATTATTTATGCTTGTGCCTTATAGGTCCTCTGTAGACCTCTGTAATCGTTATCTTGTTTCTGTAAGTATTATTGATCTAATTCTTGTACAAATTACACAAGAGTATCACACTGATATTAATCAATTTGTATGTTACAATCAGTTACTACGAGGGTTTGTATTTACAATTTATGCCTTGATACAATCAAAAGGTTTGTTGAACAATGCGATCAATGTATGTATTCTTCAATTGTAAGCAAATGCCATTTGACAGACCCTAGTGTACATTTGATTGTCTAGTGAATCTGATTTTCGGGCCACGATAACGTCTTGTTCAAATTTCAACTTTTTTTATTTTTTTTATTATTATCTCGTGTAATAAACTATTGTTTGTATTATTCATGAGATCTTTTCTTTTTTTGATTCAGGTTATATTTCTACAGGATACTCTTGCATATATGGACGTTTTTGCCACATTAAAACAAGTATAAATATAAGACTTGAGGCTGGTTTAATCAAGAGTGCAAATTTCCCTTCTTCTTTTCCTCTTTCTTGAAAGTATCTCATTTTATTTGGCAATATAAATAATATGTAATATATCCAACCTTCTCCGAAGAAAAACTACCTCGTTTAAACTCGGACAATTTGATTTCTTTTTTTTTTTTTTTGTGAACGCAAATAAATTTATTTTCAGATAAGAATTATCCAGAGTTCCCACAGAATTAACAAGGTGCGGTTGAGTATATCATAATGTTGGTTATTCAATATGTGTGTGTGTTTTATTTCTGATATTATCATGATCTCAATGTAATCAATCATGGACAAACAGAACTTATGGGAACAGCGTTTCTGATAGAGCCAAGTCACATAATACTTCTTGTTTCATTGCAACCATTTTGAGAATGACAAGACCAACTCGGCCACTACTCAATATTTACCTATAATCTCATTGTTCCATCGAGAATAAAATCTACAAAGTGTGTGATATATAGGGTTCTTTAATTTCAAAAACTTTTGGGTTTATCATTAAAAAAAATACATTTAGGCGAATATCGATACTAGAGTTTGAATATACGGCTCAATGCTTTCCCAAGAATAACAATATAAAATATAGAGTTTTATATATATATATATATATATTGAAAGCACTGTAATAAAACAAAATACATGACAAATGCCCTAAAGTGTCTTGAAAAAAAAAGTGTACAAGGCGAGACAGACCCAAAGCAAGATTTCTCGATTATTCTTAAGCATGGTTTGCAGGTATTTGCTCTTGCATACCTTTATATATATATATATGTAAATTATGCTTTGATATCAAAATTTACTAGATCAGAAACTGTATCTTATGTGTCTATCATGCTTGGGAGAATATTTAGTTGTACATTCAAACCCTAGCATCGGAATTACCCTAAAAATATTTTTGCTATATATTAACCCAAGGTTCTTTAAAATTAAACAACTTATCTTGCAACGCTTACTGGATTTGATATAAAAAAAACATTTTTATTACTAGAATAAATTTCGATACAATTCAATTATATCACAAAATAACAGGCTTTATTCAAGCCGAGGTTGCAAATATGCCAAAACCTATAGTAATATTTTTTATAGAGTCGGGTAGGTTAATAATAATAATAATAATATATTGGTGATTTGTAATAAATAAAAATCAGTCTGTTCAATAGATATCAACTACTGGTTCTCCAGTGAGAATCAATATGGTAAAACACCACAAGGTATTATCTCTTGAAAAGAAGTGTCAAAATATAATTTGCATTTTAATAAAAGCCTAATAAATGCCTAATAAATGCCTAGTCTCGGTACTTGTACTCAATAATAACAAAAAGAAAATTGGTGATCCAAGTATACGGTACTGGTGCCAAGATTCTTGGATAGTAACAGTAAGAATAATTCAACTCGTGCCTTGGATTCATTGAATAAACTATGGATATCTTGATACAACCAAGAACGGGGTGGGTGTCTAGATTACTCCAAACGATCTTTTGTACCGAGTAAATAAAATTTTCTCGGTTACAGACACTTTCCAGCGCTGCCTTGCACACTATTTTTTTTTAGTAGATAGATTTATTATAAAGTTAAAAAGTAACTTTGGGCAGAAATAGATCAATTGCCCTTGAAACAAACAGACCTCTTGAACTGGTCCCTGACCAAGATGATCTTGGCTGCTAGATATCAAGATAAATCCTGGATTTTCAATTAATGAAGACCTGAATATACTTTTTGTCTGAAAATAAATCATTCGTGAAAGGTAAATTGATCTGGGCACAAGAAATAAATAAAATCGCCCTGATCTGAACTCAAATACGGTAGAGATTGGTAGTGAACGTACGGTTACGGTGAACCTATTGAGTAGCAGATAATGGTGGAATAGTATCAGTATTACTATTCTTATTATTATTACTATTATTATTATTATTTTTATTATCATTATTATCATTTAGTCGCACGAACCACCTCTTTAAAAGGGAGAACGGGCAGACTTATCAGTTAGATTAGGTTACGGGTTTATACTCAGCAAGATAGGACAAAAACGTTATCTCATTTTTCAAAGTCTCTTGTGGATATTCAGGGATGGCCAGGTTCTTCCAATCATATACTTCTTGATCCAAGCAGTTGTCGAGAAGTCAAAATAAGAGAGAGATAGATAGATAGAGACAAGCCAGATGGGTCATGTAAACCAGGCTGGTCAGTCGACTATGCTCTATTTGTAATGTTATTAGTCATTTTCTTTTTGGCTTTATGTATTCAGTTTCTGATTCACAAGAGTTACAAGGGCCTTGAGATCGGGGTGAGCAGATTTGTGGGTAATCCGTATCATATAAACATTTTCGCCATTTCCATATGTTAGTGTGTGATCATTTTGTAATAATAGTAAGGCAAAAAGTACTCTTGGAAAGCACCTAATTGGATCCTTGGTGCCTTTTAATCTGGTTACACCAGAGGCTTAATATACCTCTTTGTGAATAGAAATATCCCACGTATAAATACTTTATGAGATTGAGTTGCTATCTTTTATTATAACTCGGCCAAATCTAAGATTGCCTTCTCCCACGGTCGTTGCAGATATTCTTGTTTCAAAAATTGGACATTTTTAAAGATTAAAAACAAGAGTTAATTTTGAGATAATGTACGATAATGCAAACTAAATCAAAAAGACAATAAGTAGTGGTACGATTATCAATAGATTCTCCAAAGAGCGTGTGTGTGTGCGTTTGTGTGTGTGTGTGTGTGTGTGTATGGGGATATGTAGTAAGAGGTATATAAAAAGAGTATATGTCCATCAGTCTGGTTGGTATAAAATATGGTCAGATATTTAGAGCTAAAGAATCGTCTGAATGTACCTTTCCTACACTCTAATGTGTATATTTAATATAATTGTTACAAGATCTCTTACATGAGAAAATCGCGCTTATAAGTGAGAATATATGTGCGTATATTCTCACAGCTGTCGAATTAATTACAGATTACACCAAGCACAAGATCACTACTACTACTACTAATAATAATAATAATAATACTAATACTAGTCGGCTTGGTACGATGGAAACCATCTCTTGACTGGGAGTGTCTAATTGAACGGGCGTATGATAAAATTGTGTGTTACAATGATAAACTCTAGTGCTCTACGCTCAGCGGCACCCTTAAAGATATCTCGAGTGCGCATGACTAGATAATTCACTGTTACCTAAATAGAGAAGGTTACCTAGGACTCAAAAACTACATGTGCCCCTCATACTTGTAGAAGATGTTGCCCAACAGAAAGCCTGGAAAATTAAACTTCCTCTCTCTTTCTCGGTAACCAAACCCTCAGTAGTGCTACAGTAGAGATCTCACAGAACCACCAAAAAACGATCCCGATCAAGATTATAGTCCCCCACCCCCCAATTGCAATCTCTGTTCATTTCGACTGTGACATACGACGATAGTGTTAAAAAAGTATTCATCACCAGTCAAAAAATAGAAGCAACCCAGCCTGTGAGATCAACCCTGTGCTTTGTGGTTGGCGTATAAATAGAGCCAAGAGTATATTTGGTATTTGCATTCCCAAAAGTCAACCTTACTTTCTCTTTTGTTACTCGCTTTCTAATGTCGAGCGAGAAAGAGTCCGTTCACGTCCAGAGTGTGTCTGGACAAGAGGTCCACCAATCACTTCGCCACCGTATTACGGCGCGCTATGAAGCAGTTGATCCCCACAGCTACCTCCAACGTCCCGACGAGAAGTCAAGCAAGTTTTGGCTCCGTCGTCTTGGTCAGATCAAACCCGTCGAACTACTTCTTGGTGAGGCCGAAATCGCTGGCCTCAACCGTGCCTTGACAAGCTGGCAGCTCATCTTCTTGGGTATCGGTGCCATTAT
The DNA here is from genome assembly GCA_022702545.1 of Phycomyces nitens. Taxonomy (NCBI): domain Eukaryota; kingdom Fungi; phylum Mucoromycota; class Mucoromycetes; order Mucorales; family Phycomycetaceae; genus Phycomyces; species Phycomyces nitens. Next base: position 1,412,266 of record JAHRBC010000004.1, read on the forward strand.
TGGTACGGGTATCTTTGTGTTGTCCGGAACTGCTGCTGCCAAGAATGCTGGCCCAGCCATCACAATCTCCTTTATTATTGCCGCCATTGCTTCTGGTAAGTTATATTGATCACAGTCACAGTCACTGTCTTTGTCTCTAACTCGCCTCTAGCATTTGCCGCGTTCAGTTACTCTGAAATGGCCTCTATGATTCCCGTTGCTGGTTCTGCCTACACCTACGCCTATGCCACCATGGGAGAAGTAAGTTTTTTTATTTTTATTTTTTTAGGATCCTGGTTCTATTTTTGTTTCAAAATTGGGCTTGTTTTGGAATGGCTCGGTCTTGCCTAGCTTGGCTTAATATGCCTTTTTTAACCTATTATGCATATAGTTTATTGCTTGGATTATTGGCTGGGATTTGATCCTCGAGTACATGGTCGGTGCTGCCACAGGTAAATATAGTCTTAATCTATCGTGGGCTTTTTTGTTTTGGTTCCAGGCTAACCAGCTTATTAGTCGGTGTCGGATGGTCTGGATACTTTGTAAAGTTCTTTGCCGTTGCAGCCAACAGCCATTTCTCGCCTTCCTGGACTGAGCCTCCTATCAAGTGGATCGAAAACCCAACCTCGATCAGTGTCGAAGAAGGAAGATACTTCAATGTACCTGGTTTCACTATCATCATGCTGGTTACCATTGTCTTGTGCATTGGGTAAGTGCTCATTTCTATATTGATTGGCTCTAACTCTTGCTAGTATTCGTGAGTCTGCCTGGATCAACAGTGGCATTGTCATAATCAAGCTTCTTGTTATTCTCATGTTTATCTTTGCTCTCTGTGGCTTTGTCCAGACCGAAAACTACCATCCCTACATTCCCCCAAACACTACGGGCGACTGGCACAAGTTTGGTACGCCAGGTATATTTGCCGCCGCAACCACCGTCTTCTTCAGGTAAGATTATTATTTATTTAAAGCTGTGAAGACGATCAAGTATATTGATATCAATTGTTGAACAGTTATATTGGTTTTGATGCCGTTACCACTGCAGCCCTTGAAGCCAAGAACCCCAAGCGTGATCTCCCTATCGGTATCTTTGGAAGTCTGATCATCAGTACCGTACTCTATATCGCTACCTGCACTGTCATGACTGGTGCCGCAAACTACACTCTTTTGGGTGTACCTACTCCTGTTACTGTTGCCGTTGACCAGGTCCAGCTCCACACCGGCAAGAACTTCAAGTGGCTCAATATCATTGTCACCCTTGGTGCTCTCTGTGGTTTGACCTCTGTCTTGCTGATCAACTTGCTCGCCCAGTCCCGTGTGTTCTATTCAATGGCCAAGGACGGTCTCCTTCCTGCCTTTATTGCCAAGGTTCATCCTCGTTTCCAGACTCCCTACATTGCCACCTTGATTGTCGGTACCATTACCGCTGTCTTGGCTGCTGTATTGCCCGTCGATTTGCTCGGTAACATGACTTCTGTTGGTACTCTTTTGGCCTTCTTTGTCGTCCACGCAGGCGTTATTGTTATGCGATTCACACGCCCTGATGTCGAGCGTCGCTTCAGAATTCCAGGAGGCAAATATCCTTCTCTCTTGGTCCCATTGTGTGGCATGGTTGTCTCTGTACTCCTGATTGCTGTGGCTGAGGTCACTACTATCTGGGTAAGTCTTTCACACAATCATTTCTTGTATATATATATATATATATACATACATACATACATACATACATACATATATATACATATACTAACGATCTTTATAATTCTTAGCGTCTGTTTGCATGGATGGCTATTGGTTGGATCATCTACTTTACCTACAGTATCCGCCACTCTACTCTCAGACGTAACCCTGTCGGTCGCTTTGCTGAGGCCCGGGCTGGTTTGGCTGAGGCCAACCACGTCAAGGTCGATGCTGATGGTATCCAGGTCGAAGAGTACGAACACACCCCCGAGCACGAACATATTCCTGGTCGAGTTTAATTATTTCCATTCACTTAATTCTTATTTCGCACATTTATTTTTTTCTATAATACTTATCAAGTGTGCCTTACCATTCTGTAATAACTACTCTAGTCTCTATATAAAATATTAATATATATAAATATACACACACACATTTTTTTTTAAAAAAAATCAAATCAAATTATATATATATTCTTGTTGGTCTTGACAAGGATTTACAAGAGTCAATTGAGTTGAAGACACTGCACAGTTCTTGTTTATTAAAATGAGTGTATAAATTCACTTGAGATTTCCATTTAACCATGAATGATTCGATTCTATAAAGATATTAACAAAAAAGAAAAAAGGCCACAGAATAATGATGATAAAACATAACATATGGTTTTGATTTTAGATCTTGAAGCCCAGGTCGCGCATGCACTTGAGATGAGCTTGGATCAAAGGCCCGCAATTCTCTTCGCCATTCTCAAATACACATTGATCCCGCGCCTTTTTGGTTTCGGGACAAGAGCAGCATGGCTTGAGTGGTTTTCCATCGGCGCCGATTGGAAGAACACCTGAATGAGTAGAGGTTGTCTTGACGGATTCGGCCATTGTTTATGAGAAAGATGTTGTTGTGTGAGCCCTTTTCTTTACTGCTGGGACTGAACAGCTGTGACGCCTTTTTTGCATTTAATAAAAAAAAAGAAAAAAGAAAAGAAGAGGAATGCAACTCGGTTATCAAGACACTAATCATGAGCACATTGCATCCTGACACCGAGACCCAACAAGATCCCAATGTTGAAGAGGGCTTTGAAATCGATGTGCTTGCAAAGGATTGGATCCAAGCACAGTCTGATAAAGAAGTAGTGAGTGTAGAACCCCCTGGTGTGTGTGTGTTTTTCTTGCTTGAATTAAAAGCGTCTTTAAGAAACGTATCAAGGACATTGGATCAGATGTGATTCCTCTCAAGGTAATTTGGTTAATTGTTCGTCAAGGGCAGATTGGACAACAATCTAAACGTCTTGGTAGATTATCAACTGTGGAATCGTTCCCAATTTCGAACTAAAGAAAGCCAGAGCCATCAACCGTGTCGAACTTGATACCGTACAGGACATTTCAAAGATCCAACAGGTAAATGGACATTGGAGAATGTCTGGGTACTTAGGTTCCATTATATAGGTCATGGTGTCTCCGGCTGTTGCGTATCCCAATAAGCCAAACTTCAACTATGTACATGTAAGTTACAAAAAGGATCAAGAATTGATCTATTTATTGACCAAAACCATACTTTTTTTTTACACTACTATATGAAATATATATATATATAGCTCATCTTGGTTACCGAGGAACCAACACCTTTCCTAGTCCCATATCTTTACCAGACTAATCTCAAGGTTATCCAGCCGGCCAAAGAAGAACAAGGCCGCAAGACTGCAAGTAAAGAGGTGGTATTAAAAACCGATCTTCGCGAGTTCCTGTTCATTAACCGAAGAGGTGTTCGTGCTCGATTCACGGTTCATGAGTATCATGATGTATGATGTATGATGTATGAATAAATAAATATAATTATAATTATATATATATGTATATATGTATATAAAATTAAATAATTAGACATTGGTAATGTCGTACTTGATAGACCAAGAAAGGCATAGAATGCAAGTTAATGTTTACGGCTTAATAATGCCTAGAGGACATAATAAAATATAGAGATGGATCGAGAAGGGTTATATACAGTTATATGAGATTGGTTGGACTAAATTGAAACAAGGCCAATTCACATCAAGGTGCAGCACTGGGACTTTTTGGTGGGGCCATAAGGATCGTCCTTTTTGTCAATGTTCCCCCACACGGACGGAACCAATGGATCCTTTGTGCTATTGCAATAATCTACAAGTCTAAAAGAAGAGTAAGGATCTCAGATATAGGTCAATGAGTTGATGAACCTTGCAGATGCTTCAGACACGGTTGTTCTCGGGACATTAAGCTGATCTTTCAAATGCTGATTGTGATCAAGTAGCTGATCAAGTTTGCTGGCCGAGACATTGGTGGATTGTCCAGCGGCTGCTGAGGAATGGCTGGTCTGCATCGTGGTAACAAGAAGGGACAAGAGAAAGATACAAGATGCGGGGTTTAGGGTTGTGCTTTTAGGTTAATATCCACAAGTGACTGTCTGTTGCATTGACAGGCTGATCGAGTCACGACAGCATTGACAGTAAGAAGTGGGTCGATAAAATAGGATATCAGACTTTCTTATTGTTATAATTCAATACAGAACAGTAATTACCTTTTTGCCCATCACAATAAACCACCAATTACACAAATATCACGGAATACAACGGTTGGGGTAGTTTAACTGACCATATAATTTTATACCTAAATTATGCAACCCATTTATGGAAATAATCAACAGTAAATTTGTCCAATTCACATTACAGAAATCATCGTCAGATTCTTCAATTTCCAATTTCCAATTTCCAAAATACATTTTACTTTATTTTATTTTTACTTGATAAACTTGATCTATAGTCTGGCAACCACGAGTGTTGGCGTCAGAATTAGCACAACAGGTACCATGGCCATCTAGAAAAGCCTTTTTGTTGAATTATGTGTGAATCTGTATGACTGTTGGTGCCACTTTATTTAAATATAAACCTGATTTTATGCTTTATGATTATCCACCAGTGGCTAAAATTTGTACCTAGAGTTTGAAATACACGTCTAAATGTCAATTATGCTTTATAATTAAATATCTATAGCCGTCAATTCCATAATCTATATATATATATATATAACGTACGCTTGGGGCTGGCACTTGGCCTTTGCAGACTGCATTTAAAGAGCCTATTGGATATTAAACAAACGCAAATCAGTGTTGGTCCTTGTGATTTCCAACTTTTTAAGTTGTATAATACTAGACCAATTGATTTCCAATTGACCAAGTACAAGGCTGGTTTATCAGTGCTTGATCTATAGACATGTGGCTACAAATTTATAATCTATAAAACAAACTATTTTTTCTCTCTCCAAGCCGTAAATTGTTCTTTATAACAAAAAAAAAACAAAACAAAAATGTACATATTCCAAATACAATTTCAAGATTCCAACAATAGGGCCCGCATTGACCAAAGCAAAATTCCAACGCATTGTCAACTTTGGCCTCTGGATTTGAATTGTTGATGATGTCGCGATGACAGTCACGATCGACATGGTGTATGGATTTCCTAAAACACGCCTCTATTATTTTTCATTACACATATATATACATACACCATGGCCGGCCTCCAGAAAGACCCTGCCTTTGAAAGATGGGCCCATCTCCGTGAGAACACTCATCTCTACTTCCGCTGGAATAAAAGAACTGTCAACAAGTCTCTTTTCTGGGGTATTGTTATTCCCGTCGGTCTGACCATTCTGTCCTACAAGACCGATGTAAGTGTGATTTTGGATTCCTTCTTTTTTAAGAGTATTACATTCAGCTCTAAATTGTACCATTCTTTCTTTCTTTTTCTTTTTTGCAGAGAAAATGGGATTTCACCGGTGCTCAGACAAAGAAGGAGCTTAACATGGAGAAATAAACTCATCAATTGTGCCACTTATTTTTATTGGACTCGGTCATTAACCCAAAATTCATTATTTTCTTCTTCTTCTTCATGTTTAATTTTTGTTTTTATTGTTAGCAAGTGAATGTTGAATGGATTGACATTCTTTTTTCTTTTTTTTCTTTTTTTTACAATGCGTCAAAGTTGATGATGTGAAGGGCCTTGCGTCTCTCGGTCTCGTCTTCCCTTTTTTCAGCCCAATAGAGTGCACCAACGACAATTCCCAGTCCACATGCGGCTGCAATAAGAGCAACGAGTACCCAAGGTACATAATCTGCGGGTTGGATATAGAGCTCTACCTTCCAACTAGACGAAAAACAAAGAAGAAGTGAAAAGGCATGTATTTAAACATTTATTGTACTTACGATGAACTGTCCTTGACGTCTTCTGGTTGGTAAGGGATAAAGATGAGTTGGGAATTTGGAATGACACCCTCATAAAACAAGTAGTTGTGTTCCTATTGAATGTGTGTTATATATATATACATATAAATATATATAAATCAGGATCATTTGGTGCTCTTACCTGATGCCTTGTTACGCCTGCAAACATCTCTTCGACATAATTATTTGTTCTTCCCAATCCAAACAGGCAATATGGTGTTTGGAGTGGCATGTATGCAGATTGTGATAGCTGGGAAACTAGTGACCAGTCTAAGTAAAGCAATCCGGAAAGATCAGCAATTACTGTCTTTACCTTGATGGACCCGTTTGACACCAGAAGTGTCAAGGACCGTAAATTTAAATGTTGCTCCAGGGTAACTGACACCATAAGGCTAAGAAGAAAAAAAGTATTGTACAAGATCCAGATGTTGGTTCTCAAGCATGGCATATATATATACAAATATTAGAATACCTTTAGGTTTGGAAGGGCTGGCTCTACAGGGCAGTAACTAGAGCATACTCCATTGGAGACTAGACAGGCTGTCAGAATAATAATAATAATAATAATAGTTAGACAAAGTAACTCACCAAGGCCTTTGAGAAAGAATGCATCGTTAAAGTAATTGTTTATGACAAACTTGGGGATCCTGTCAGCGCCCTTTTTTCCTGTGGATTGGAGGACAATCATATCAAGTGAACCCTGTGATGGACATCAATAGATGCTTTTCTACATTGCTGTGCTTACATTCTCATCAATATCAAAAAATACAGCCTGGCTAGGTCTTGTGATATCTGACAATGCTGAATTTCCAGTCTTTACAATAGAAAAGGATCTCTTGGATGCACTCGCAGCCTTTTTGGAGCACAATTCAGTGGTACAGATTATAGACTCGAGTAAGATGGCTCGCTTGTTAGTGGTGACCAGCAAATCAGGGTAGCCATCCAGGTTATAGTCACCTATAAAGTGGTTATAAAGATGCTTTGAGCAAGACAAAACTTACCAGGATGAATGGCAACCGGCAGTTTTCCTCTAAACAAAGCGTCTTCCATTTGAATATACTCATCCTCATCAAGTTCAGCATCGATATCAAATACAACATAATGCTACCAGGTAGTCAGTAAGCCATCTACTTTTATCTAGACTACTCCTTACCTCGCTCTGTGGATTATCAAAATCAAATGTAAACCCGGGATCTGCCACACATAAATCCTGTGCTTTGCGACAAGGTGTACCTGGATCTTGGTTTGTGGAGCACAGGCCCATTTGGTTATTGTAGACAACATGGATCTTGCAGGTAGATCCATGGCATACAGGAAACAAGATGTCTATAGAGCCATCTCCATCTAAACCATCACTTTATGCTTTAGTATCAACCAATATACTGATTTTTAAATTACCAATGTCTGCAAAGCTAAGAGGCCCTGCACCATCAGGAAGAGATAGCGATTGAGAAAGCTTAAAGCCATCCTGCCTTTGGTTTGTCCATAGCTGAATACGCTTTTGATTGTTCTTTTCCTCACAAACAAACACTAGGTCTATATTAAACACACCTTAGCACCCCTTGTTGATAGATCCAAAGTCTCTCTCTCTTTTTTTTTACCAGCCAGACAATCGCCATCCAAATCCAAAAATGCATTAGAGTGAGGATGGGCCCACTTGCAGTTTCCTGTCGTAACCGCGTCAAATACACTAGATGCAGATACTCTGTGCATTGAAATAAAGCACAATGCTTTAGAGCAACCGTATCTCACAAAAAAGACGTGTCTTACCTTTCATAGATATCACTTGCATTTGATGGACTGGCCTTATTGATCCACATGTTCAATTCATTCTTGTCTGTGCCTTGTCCCCAAGCATAGCCAAGCAGATCTGGCTTCATGTTGCCAGTAATATCCAATACCATTGGTAAAGGTCCTTGTGCGGAAGGCAGCTGGATATACTCGGCATCTACTCGTACTAGTCATTAAACCGAGAAGATATTCTAGTGATCTTCAAACTAACCAAAGGTGTCATTTCCATTGCCAGTGTAGACCCGCATGACAATCTCTCCGTCTGCCTTGTTTGATGCATCCTCTTGGCTCATTACCAGGACATCCAATAGACCATCGTAGTTGTAATCTCCCGGAACAATATTTGTTATCACCAAATCATCAATCTTTATCTGAGCCTTTTCTGGAGCCACAAATCTAAAGTTCTCTAGAATAAAGAGAATCAATAACTATCGGATGCTCAATCTACCAAAAGAAAATACAAGCAATCCTGCGACAACCTACGATGATTCCAGGTGTACACAGAAATCGATGACTGGTCAGAACTCAGGACAAATAAATCAGTACTGCAGAAAATGGATCGATTAGTGATAAGCCAAGATATTCCAAGACATTCTTTGCCCACTCACAACTTATCGCCATTAAAGTCTCCAAAGGCAGCAATTGTGCCATCGAAATCTTCGAGACCAATTGTCTTTTGGTCAAGACTATAGAGCTTATTTTGTGGAAACCGAGTGGCGTATTCGAAGCTTTGTGCGAGTACGGCCGGAATAATGAGCGGCAAAGCAAGTAGCTTTAGCATGTTTGCTTGGCACAGACAGTAAAAAGAGAGAGAGACAAACACAAAGAGAGATACAGGTGGTGTGTAACATACTCTAAAGCGGAGAAAGAGACAGTCACCAAGACAAGTGAGTTTAAAGAAAATGAATTATGGGGAGCACTATAGTTTTTTTTCCTGTTTCTTTTTTTTTCTTTTTTTGAAATATAAATAAATCCTCTTTATATTATGCGAGTGTGTTACTACGACCTATTAGCGGTAGAGAGAAAGGCAACCGACGAAGAGCTTAAAAAGGCCTATAGAAGACAGGCCCTCCTTTGGCATCCTGGTAATTTCCTGCATTGATTCCAAAACAGAAACGAATCGACAATTATAAAGACTTGTCGAATTACCATTTTTAAAAATTACTGCGCCTCTTGTAGACAAGAATCACGACAGAGTTGCCGAAGCAACAGAACGTTTTGCTCTTATTAGAGAAGCGTATGAGGTCCTATCAGATGCTCAGGAAAGATCATGGTAATATATCTTAATATATATATATCTTGAAGAGGGTCTGACAGGACATTAGGTACGATGGTCACAGAGATGCCATTCTACGAGGTGATGACCACAAGGGATCTCGAGATAGTAGTGCAGGCACAACTACAGAGGATTTGATGAGCTACTTTAGTATATCTCAATTCAAGGGCTTCAATGATTCAGACACTGTAAGTCATTGATATCGTTATTTAGAACAAGTTCTAATGCCATTCTAGGGATTCTATACCATCTATCGTAAACTGTTCCAAAAACTAATGAACGAGGAAGAAGAAGCTCATCGGGATACTCCAGAAGAAGACGATGTTTCATTCACACATTATCCCTCTTTTGGAAATTCAAAGACACCTTTTGCAGACAGTGATGGATATATGGGCTACGGTTCATATGTACGTGATTTCTACAGTGCCTGGGGAAACTTTACGTCTGTAAAGTCATTCCAATGGATGGACAAGTGGAGACTCTCAGAGGCTCCTAACCGTATTGTGCGCAGAGCCATGGAAAAAGAGAACAAGAAGGCTCGTGATGCAGCACGCAAAGAATACAATGACACTGTTAGGGTGAGGTTTCGGTTGTTGACAAAGACAAGGCATATATATATATATATGAAACTAATCAGAACCGATAGAATCTTGCAACGTTTATGAGAAAGCGTGATCCACGTCTCAAGGCTTTCCAAGAGGAAGAGCAACGACGCAAGGATGCCGCAGCTGCCGAGCAAAAGGCACGAGTTCAACGAGAAAAACAAGAGTTGATGGCCCAAGTGGCTGTATATAAAGAGCAAGACTGGGCAAAAGTGGACGATCAACTGGACGAAATTTCTTCAGAGGATGATGAAGAAGTCGAAGAAAGTGAATTCTATTGCGTGGTGTGCGATAGGTTTTATAAGAGTGAAAAGCAATACAGTAGCCATGAGACTAGTCGTAAACATGTAAAGTTAGCGCAGGCCTTGAAGGAGGAGATGATGGCGGATGAAGAGGATTTTGAATTTGGAAAGAGTGAGAATGCAGCCAATACCGCACAGAACAGTGACGATCTGGGTTCTGGAGATGAGGAATTAGTACAGACAAAGAAAAACAAAAAGAAGAAGAAGAAGAAGAATGCAGGTCCCAAATGGGGATTTGCAGATGAAGAGGAGATTGAGGTGGAAGAAGTTAGTGAATTGGCTGCCGCACTTGAATTAGATCAGTCTCGACGACGACGAAAAGGAAAGGCACAGGAAGGTGAGAATAAAGGCCGTTTGGTTGACTAGTATTTAAGCTGAGTTGGTTCTAGTGGAAAAAGAGGACGTAACCAGCCCAAATGCCGATAAGGAAACCCCCGTAAAAGAGTCGGCAAAGGCAAAGAGGGAGATGCGGAAAGAGAAGAAGAAGCTGAAAGAAGAAGCGTCAATAACTGTAAGTAATTGTCCATATTGACATGTAAACATGTAGACATGCAGACATGCAGACTCATCTGGCTATCTTTATAGCACAATTGCAATGTGTGTGGTGAAAAGTTTGAGGCAAGAAATCAGCTATTTGCCCACATTAAAGACACTGGACATGCCCTTGCAATGTCTGCAAAAGAGACAAAATCCAGGAAAAGATAGACAGAAAAGTACAAACAAACAAAAAAGCATCATAAACTTTGAACAATATTAATTCTAGATTTCTAATGTAAAGCAATAGTGTAGATCAAATTTACTAGTGGTTTTACTATAGTGTTTAAAAAGGAGGTTTATGATGACATTGGATCCTAAGCATTTGGCTCAAGTGTATAGCAATTCCATTGATATACAATTTCAAGGACCAATATTTAATCAATAGTATAAAGGTCTTTTTGTACAATTATCAATATATCACTCTTGAAATGAAGAATAATAATTAGGTGCTTATATTGAAAGTGGGAGTAATTATTATTATTAGTATTAAAAAAAGCTTCTTTTTTTAGGGGGGAAATAATATAGATGATGCTCAAGATAAAATTCCAATCAATTGACCATGAATATATATATACATATATATATAATAAGTAAATAAATAAATAAAGGTCTATGGTCATTATTCTTGGCAATTGGATTTGAACACAAGTAGTGTTAGAAGGTACGTATTTTAGCATATTAAAGGTGTTAACAAAGAGGTATAAAAGTTAAATGAGGATCAACAGACGAAATAGGATTTGATATGTTTTGGAACATTTGTTACTATGCGGGTGTGGTTGGTAATGATGGAAATAGGTTACCTCCCGCTTGACTATCTTATATTTAGTTTCCTCCAACACCCTGCGTAAAAATATATATGTATTAGAGTCATTGAATTCAAGAACAAGGGCTTTACCTTGTGATCGAATCCAAACCACCAGACGAGGATAGCAATGACGACGCAGATGATAATGGTAATAAAGAAACAGGCCCATTTTTTCTATATACAAAACTGTTTAGCAAGATACCCTGTGTATTTCTCATTCCAACTTACGGCACGGGTGGAAATGGCATACTTGATTGCCCTGTCAATGTGCTTGACACCTTGTTCCAAGTCTTCTACTGTTGTCTCGGCATTCTGCTCGATTGTGTCAATCGTATGGCCCTGGTTCTCGACAATCATTTGCATGTCCATGAACAATTGTTGCAGTTCCTAGATTCATACATTAGACAAGCTAGCTGCTACTGGGGCTGCCCTGTGGCAACTTACAATGATGGTCTTTTCAATCTTCTTGATATCATCGTGGCGTGTCTGGACCTCTTTCAGGGCAGCGCGTGCCTGACCAGTGCGTCTGGTTTGCATCAACTGGTTTTTATAAAAAAAACATAATCAATAAAAAAAGAATTGGTTAATAATATCATGCTCTTACACTTTGAGCAAAGATGCTGTTCTGCTGGTCAGACTCAATTACGGCGTCAATCTCTTCGCTGGTTACATCAGGCTTCACTAAGATGATAGTGCTTCCAATGTAAGGCTTATGGGGACAATGCAGGAGTATATATATATAAATATTTCATAAATATGAGATGGTTTACCGATTCTAATCTGTCTTTCGATACGTTGACGGTACTTTTGCGAGTATGTACGTTCGACATCCTGGTAGCTACGGATAACTCTCACAAACTCCTTTTTAAGGCTGTCGACCTGTATATATTTATATTATTATTTGGTTCATTTGAGCACTAGACACTGCTTCTTTCTTTATATATTTATTTATCTATTTATTTATTTTAGTAAGGAGAACTTACATGAGACCTTCGAATGCTGAGATCAGAATTGCTTTTGAGGTTAAAGTTACTCTGCTCCATGGCTATATTGTTTGCGTAGGATTGGTATCAAATATGTCATGTAATTTCTTTTAGTACCTTGGAGTCTAGCCTTGATGATATTGTTCTGGCGAGAAGTGTCAGCGACAAATTCGTCAAGCTGTTGGCTGCTTTTGCCAGACTGGGTCTCGTTAATGCTGTCCAATGAAGCATTATGGAGTTCCCCGATAAGACTGATATTGTTGCTAACGTCCCGGATAGCTTCTCTCAGAACATTGACCTGTTTTTTTTTAAAAAAAATAAAAAATAAGTAGAGGGCTCATTTGATAATAATTATAATAATTATTATTATTTGTGTGTGTGTGTGTGTGTGTTTGTACCTCTGCCAAGTAACCTTCGGTAGTACTGAGATTGGCTGGTGCCAAGACTGTGTGTTCTCTAGTCTTCATTTCAAAGGTCTCGACTTGGCGACCTTGGCCTAGGTCAACTGATGATCTTGATTGGGTGAATTCCTCTTCATTCAATCTCGGACGGCCGATCAACTGTGATGAAGAGTGGTAGCCATTTGGAACACGGGAAGGTCCAAACTCTTCATTGCTTTAAAATGTTCGAATTGAGTAAGGATCAAGTGTGATAAAACGTACCTATCAGAAGTATTCTACAAGAAAAGCGTTTTATAAGCATATATTATTACTTTTCTACTTTGTTATTGTTGACCTGTTCATGAAAATATTTATATATTTATATATTTTTATATTTATATAAAAATGTATGTATACACAATATAAAGGGGTAGGATGGACTCACTCTGAGTTCGGACATACGATCTCTAGTGACCGTAAAGCGCGAATTCTGTTGCATGGCAGAGATGAAGAAGGATGGATTGGGATTGAATGTAGATTGGCACTAGTTATGAACACACTAATATTGCACAGCACCAAGAGAAGTAAGAGAGAAGAAGAGTGGTTGGGGAGGTGCTACAGACAGGCCTATTGAAGGTAGTCAGCGCAGGTAAGTACTCTTTGTAAGGAAATTGGCCACAGCTCCGAACCGGTAACCCTTGCAAAGGATATGAGATCGACGCAGTAGCACCCAAAGGCATATCTGTACCATTTTTAATAACCAGTGGTTATTGTATGTCTACCATCTTTTCACTCGATATTTTACATTTATTAAATTATACAAACACTTTTTTATAAAGGAAAAACCTCTGCTTAATTGGATCATCATTATTATTATTATTATTATAAAGAGTTTATTAGGGGTTTAGAGGTATATACATATTTATATATAGGATATGCAATGTAGGATGATATGTACAGAATGTAAGTCAAAAAAGAAAAAAGAAAAAGACATGAAACACTAGCAAGTTATATTCAAGATGGCAGGCACAAGGTTTGTTTTGACCATGGCACCGTCTATATTGGGCAGTGTGCCGTACTCTTCAAGTCCGCCTGCCTGTCCCTTGGGTGGCAATCTTGCTGAAGAAGTAAAGGTTTGGCCATCAAGTCCACGAGGGGTTGGTCGTGAGTGAAGTGTCTGGAAAAGACGAGTCCAAACCCCCTTGCGCTGGCAGAGGAAGAGTGGGTCGCATTCAAACATCTGTGGCACTACCCAGCGCTCTCCAGGGCGTGCCTTGATTGTGTTTTGGGGGGTATTGAACACACTGTGTGTGAATGAGAATGGGTATTTGTTCTTGAGTTCGGTTGTCTTGAAACAATGGCCGGTTTGCTTGATGTCAAGCGAAAGTGAACGGGAGAGAAAGTTATGGCTAATGGGCTGGGAGATTGATTGAAACTCTTTGCCAGCCCATGCAACCTTTGAGAGCACAGGGTTTCGAAGGACTTTTGAGGAGAACATGCGAAGACTTGCAGAGGTATCGATTGGGACAAAGGTAAACTTTGATGTTGTGGCTTTGATGAGAACCATGTCTACAGTGTATCGCCACCGTGATTCTTGATCAAAGAATAGACGGAGGTGGCATTCGCGAGTGTCCCTTAGGCGACTAACCAAGATTGGGATGGCAAGCAGATATAACCTTGGGTTCACAAGACACACCGACAGTAAATCAGGAATGGATAAGAAGGAGAGAACTCGGGAGATGACTTCATTTGGCAGTTGCCTCAGATCTACCCCACATTGATCGACAGGCTTGAATGCATGGCACTTTTGCTGAAAGACTTTGGCGAATGGCATTAGGGTATCTTTTAAGATAACGTTGTGGAGAGAGTGATAGGGAAATGCAGGGTAGAGATAAGATCCGCTTGTTTTTATATGAATTGGATTAAATGATTTTTATTGGCGTGATAGCTGGCTATATCTGTGCCGAGACACGATTCTTTGACGTTGACTGTCCAATAGCATATTAAACGCATTGATAAACTTCCTACGGAAGATCATCTGTTAAAAATTTTTTTTCAAGCTTATATATATATAATCCCACCTACTTACCGTGTGAATATTCACAAGCCTGCAATATTATCCGGTCTCCCCAGTAAACATATACGTTTTATTTCCTAGGTCCATCAATCGACTTGTTTACGACCGTGTTTTGTAAGGAGTCTTACTACATGGCCAGATCAGTGGGTTATAAACACTTTCACATCAGAATGGCCAAATATGATGCAATTCCATACAATTGTTTAATAAAAGTGGGCAATTAGATTCACCTCTGTCAACAGCTGACATTCTATAATGTGTTTCATATTAAGCTCTCAAACTACCGAGATTCCCACTGATTTTTCAAGAGCTTAGAAAAGTGCCCTGAATTTATCTCCATGACAACCACCTCTACCCATGCCATTAAATACCTTTTTGTTTACATGACCCTTCTTTGGAACGCTCGGTTGTCTGGGAAATAAACTCAAAGTTAAGATGATTTCTTGTGTAATGTACACAGCCAATCATAATTGAATATTCCAAGATTCATTTGATGGCTCAACAATATTTGATTGGATAATCACATCTTTTGTGTAACAAAGTACTCAACATTATTTTGTGATGTACAGTGATACACACCAAAACGTATGGCCCTTTGGATACTAAACTGTCAGGAAAGTTTCTTTTTTTTTCTCTTTTTCGCACGGCTTGAGTTTGTTTGTAGATGATTGTGGATTCCATTCAAAATCTGCTTTATATACCACAAGCACTCTAAAGCCATTTTTTTGTTGCTGTCGAACCCATATATTTTTACTCTTTTTTAAAAACCATTGAATTTGTTGAGGCATTAATAGGAAAATATAATCAGTATGACCAATTTTATGTATTCAAATGACAGGAAATCACCCGTTTTCAAACGTCTAGGCTTTTGGGACCAAAATGGTCTTGACCTGCCATACCCATTTCCCGGAGGGGTCTGAAACAGGAAAATACAGCTATATCAATATACTCAAATGATCAATAAGAACTAGAACATGGCTTGTATTCCTGGCCAATGTCACTTGAAATTAATTTAAGCATTAAAACAGCTTTAATATGCACAGGCTACTGGCGAGTGCAGATCAATAAACAAAGTGTGAGAAAATCCAGGGCCTTTATGGACTTGTGAGAATAAAATATTATGCAATAAAGATTGTTGGATTTTGTAGAACCATTATTGTTCTCATTCTCCACCGACGGAAAATAGTTTCAAGAGACGATTGGTCTTGTTGGTCACCATGACAAAGGGAAGTTTGAAACTAATTGAGGGGTTACATCCACCTCTGACTCCCAGTTGCCTATTATGCTGTACAAACCGTTTACTGTTTTTGTAGTCTAGCACAATAATGATGGTCATTTTTTTAGCTGTAGTATATTGAGTGATGTCTGAATC
This sequence comes from Phycomyces nitens, assembly GCA_022702545.1. Taxonomy (NCBI): domain Eukaryota; kingdom Fungi; phylum Mucoromycota; class Mucoromycetes; order Mucorales; family Phycomycetaceae; genus Phycomyces; species Phycomyces nitens. Next base: position 1,428,297 of record JAHRBC010000004.1, read on the forward strand.
TATTCCATATCATGTTACTTTTTATTATTATTATTATTTCTGTCATATAACCCTGACTTTTGGGATCATAAAGTTGATCTCAAGAGCCTTGTCCTTTATTTTCTTTCCAACTTTTTCTCTCTCTCTTTTTTTCTCTTTCTTTTTTGCCTCGGAATATCTTTCTGGTAATGGCCCAACAGGTCTATTTAATTATTTACAGCCACCAAATTCAAATATATAATAAATAGTCGGCTTGGAACCTATCTTGTGAACTAGCGCAGCATTTACGTTATGCCTATTGTATTTTTTTTTCCAGGATATGATATAGTCTGACGGTACATTATGTCACAATAGACTAGACCCATTAAACATTTATTGGTAGTTGAAGCTAATAGTTCCAAGACAAAACAAAATAGCTGCTATATTTTAGGTGGCCAAAAGTTCACCAAGCCGACAATATAGATATTGACCGATCCAGCCAAATGCAATCTTGTAAAAATAATAATAATACATAGATTATCAATTTACAGGTAAATACCGAGATGAGCTGACATTTATACTCAAGGCCTTCAAGACACGTGGAAAGATGTCTGACATTGAACATTTGTAAAAATAAATATAAAAAAAATTATCTGTATTAAAGTATTGTAAAAAATATATACATAATGTATCCAAGCAACATATTATTGTTCTCACTATAGTTAATGCATTTGTGTTTTACTATGCTACATATGCATTTATTGGCCAATAAAGAAAGAGAAAATAGAAATAAGAAAGAAAGAAAGAGAGAGAAAGAGAGAGGGAGGGAGGAATAGAGAGGAAGAGAAAGATATAGTATTGTACGACATCCAATCGACGCCTTGCACCTGACTTTAATTCTTTTTTTTTATTTTTTATTTTTATTTTTTATTTTACATATATATATATATTTATATGTAGTTATATTTATATATATATATGTATATATAATAAAAATATAGACCGACAAAGAGAGAGAAAGAGAAGAAGAAGAAAAAAAAGAGAAAGCACCATGTATTACAACAACATAAGCAATGGCAGTAATGTCCAAAAGACCTTTCAAGACAGACTCGATGGATCTAATCCAAACTCATTACAAAGCCAATCCTTTATTCCGCAACAACAAAATCAAGATCACTTTCTTGACACATCCTCTTACCTGTCAGATACTAATGACTTTTCACTACACCCAGATTTTCTAACTGACAATCAGTTTGAGAGATTCAACGACGATAAATCATACGAATGGGATTTCGCAACGCACAATCAGCAGTATTCTATACCACAAAACACTCGCCAACAAGATCCCTCTAGACTTGACTATAATACGCAACCTCTCTTGGAGCGCCAAGAACAGGACATCTTATTTTCAGACCCTACCTTTCTTCGGCAGCAACAGTTTCTACAGAACCAACAACGAGCCATGCAAATACGCATTGATCAAGAAGAAAACGAACACAAAAAGGATCACATAGATCTGCCTCCTTGCTCTCGGTCAAACCTCTCTGCAATGTTCGATCTCCCGGTCAGTTCTACTGTTAACTCTGAGATATCATCAAAAGGCACCAACTCCTTTTGCGCCGAAAAAACATATCAAGAACAATCCAGCCAGCCCAAACCTACTCTACAAAATACGCAGGTCAAAAAGGAACCTTCCTATAGACTTTCACATCCAAGCTATACTGGACCCACCAGAACGAATCCTATACCTATAGGTACTCCTCCAAGCAGTGATCCTCTTCAGATATCGACATCGTCGTCGTCGTCTGTCCCAGTAGAAATAGATCACCAGCGTCGATTTAATGAACTCCAGGCAAGGTTCAGAGTTAATTGTGCCAGGAAACCTCAAAAGAAAAAGGGAACCACCCCCGCACTCGTATCAGCATCATTTACAGACTCCCCTAATAACTTTGGTCAGATAAGTCAGTCTTATACACCAGAATTTTCGTTTGGAACATCCATGCCAACCCTTGGCCAAGACAAGGCACATCAAGGCTTATATGGCGCCTCAGACGCGCAGCAGTCCAGCCATGAGCGCAGAGTGTCTCTTGACAAATCATTTTTAGATCAACCTCGACGTGGCAGTGTAGACCAGGGAATCCCGATACCCTCTGACGGCCATGGCTCTCAGGCTGTCCATGCCACTTCCTTTCCTTCTCGTACAATGCCTATACAAATCCAACGAATCCAACGCGGGGGGATGTCGCAGCCATTTGATGCTGAGCAGCACCAACGTCGTCTTGACGATCAATTGGAAAGGGCAAATTTTGAAGACATTACAGTCTCTGAATTAAAGGACATGTTGAGACAGCGCGGGAAGCCAGCGACAGGCAAAAAGGCTGTCTTGTTGCAAAGACTCCAAGAAGAACGCGACAATATTCAGGCTGCCCGAAGTGGTCGTGCACAACGCTTTTCTCAACCTCCCCCTGCCTCTCGCCGTATTGGTGAGTTTTCACGGCCCAAATCGTTCCAAGGCACCTCGCCAATGATGTCTGCAAACACACCCCAGTCTCCACTCTTTAGCAGCCCTTCTTCCGTCCCAAATACGTCCTTTTTACCTGGATCACCTGGATCCTCATACTCTCTCTATCGCTCTATTGATAATATGCACATTGGGTCACCACCACAACACACTCGTCGCTTCTCTCCCTATGCTGCTCCAAGCTCACCACGACTCGCATCTCCTTCACCTAAACTACAGCCGCAGATCAGCGTCTCATCTCTGCCTGACACCGCATCTTCACCCGTCAGTCCGTCTTTCAATGGATTCCCAAATACAGTCACGCCTACCATCTCCTCCCGTCGAAGAGCCTATCCCTCCAGCAGCCCCATGACACTAAGCATCGGCAACCAGGGGTTCAACAACCGGCGTCGCTCTTACGCTCCCTTTACTTCGTCTGCCCTAGCAACCCCTGATCGAGAAGATGATAACCCATTTGAGGACATGACCGACTCGACCAATTATACACAGACGGGTCTTGATGGGACAGAGCAGATAAACGAGGGAATGGAGTGGCTGGATCCCTCATTGGAAAGTTTGGTGCAACAAGGTAAGAAAATCTGGGAATTATGCTGAATACTTTTTTTAATATATATATCTTTTTTTTTGTGCAGCATATGTTCCAAACGACAGCACAGCTGGGATGGACTTCTTGCAAGGAGCCACCCATGAAGAAATCATGGCATTTTTGGCAGACCAGGATATTAATTATGACATGTCGATGGGCATACCTATGGAACACATCAAAGCCGAAGAATCTGATATCAGCCACCTTCAAAATGGATTTGATTTTAGTAGTTTTAGTAACATGGATCAAGGCAGTTACCAAAATGGTGGTTGGTAAATGTTCTCTATAGAGTTCCACCTATACATATACAAAAAAAGATGAAAGATATACATTACACAACTTTTTTTCAAGTACATATTGTCTTGTTCATCTGTCTTGTAATATAACACATACACACACACATTTATATATATATATATATTTATCTTGATTTTATAATAGAACATTATATTCTCTTTATTTAATAAAGAAGATGGTAATTGAATAGAGTGATGGGATTTGATAAGTTGGAAAAAATAAAGTATCTTTGTAGGTATACTTTAGCAGCAAAGCTATCAAGGACAAATGTTTTGATATCGATATTTTTTTTTGACTCTGTAGGATCCCCATGAGATTCATCAAGCCAAAAGACAATAGCACGATACTTTAGACAGACAGGATCTTTTTTTAAGGGTAATAACCATTCGATAGTCTTTTATGAATATGATTTGCAAAAGCTTGTACTTTTAAAGCACAAGGATAATAAACGTTTTGGTTTTGAAAGCATCCGTACTTGTATATTATCAATCGAGCTTAAATAACCGTAATTATCAACAAGGCAAGGCTGTGTGTTTTCTAATTGTAGATTTTAAAGATAATGGCAAGGTACTATCAATAGTTGGTCAAGAATACATTATTTGTCTGTTTGCTTTTTTGGTTATATTGCCATTTTTCTTTGGCATGGGCATGCATTACATTTTATGCTAAAAACTTCAAAGATTGTACATGGTTAAAATAATACAATATTTGCCGTTGATACTATATTTATAAAGTTTCTTTATTTAAATAGAACACAGTGCCGTATAGACAAAGTTTTGTATTTCAAAGGTATTGAACAAAGATAAGAGACTTTACGTCTTTATAATCGAATTTATTAGGTATCGCTTTTAAGCAGAAAAAAACAGGGTAATATGAAAATCAGCTTTTAAAACATGTACCAGGAAAGCTCCATAATCAAAACACGCTGGAAAAAATGAGAGAAGCTATGAAAATACAGATATCTTTTTAAGAATGCTGAGAGCCTTTACATCTTGATACACATTTAAGAAACAGGAATTTATTATTTCAAGCACCAGGTACGGTGTTATGTTTGCCAGTTAGGTAATGAGTACAATACTATCAGCAGCAGTTTTTTTTTTATTGGCAGCCTTTTACAAGCATAAAACATTTGCACAAAGTACTCATGTCCTATACCTATATATATATATATTAAAGTGTGTTATTACATACTAGTCAATATATTACCAGAGTCTTTACAAAGGTAGCGATAGTGTAGCTAGATATTCTTGCCAGAAATATATAGAAAATGTGTTGTGATACGGCGTATACTCTAAACTCTTGAACGTTTATTGACAAACTCTAATATATTATCAAAATGTTCAATATTATTCTTCTCGAAACATGAGCACAGAAACTATTACATTTGAGTGCAGATAAATGCTGATATCCACTAATATTCTACAGAGTAATAAGGTGGCCAAAGACTATGGCCTCTATTGATCAATTCAAAAATAAAAATTACTGGCTTTTACACGGTATTAAAAGAGCACCCAAACGCACAAGTGGGCCAAGACACTATCCGAAGCTTGAGTTGTTTTTTTTAAAGGCTCGATTTTAAGAGTCTATCAGGTCTCAGGTAAATTTATATCACTGTTATAAATATACATCTGTAAATACATTTTTTTCCCTGTTAACTAGCCTAGTTTTAAGAGTCCCTTTGCCTAATAGCTACAATGGATATACGTATGGAAACTGAAAAAGATCGAAAGGTGTCACACATAAAAACGCATTTCACAAAACCAACTATAATGCTTCTGACGTGATAATAGAATGTTTTTTTTTATATTTAAAAGGGGAATGCCTACCTGTCAGCAAGTATTAGCCCTGAAAGGGAAAATAAAAAGAAGATTTACTACAAGTATTGGTTTGAATATTTCCAACCACCAAATAAGACAATATTCGACAAGACAGTGCCCTTTTCTGACTGGTTCATATATATATATATATATATATATATACACTTAAAATAATCTCAATATTTCCCCCCAAAAAAAAAAGAGTATAACAAAAACCAATGGCAAGATTCATTAGAAGCCAATTTTTTCAAGAAAACATGCCTACGTTCTTTACACGCTCGGTCGTGTGTCTATTTTATTAGACTACTGCAGCTCAAACCAGCCAAAGGCTCTCAGATATAATGGTAGCCCTGCTGGTGAATAGCAAAAAAAACACAATGCAGAAATGGGGTTTTGGTAATAACGTTGTTTCAAAGTAAATAAATGTTTTGAAACAAGATGTAATTAAAAGATAAATAAATGATATCCTGGGCCCAAAAAAATAAAATAAAATAAAGACCCCATTAATTGGATTTGATGCCGCCATTTAGAAAACCCGTTAGGTTGATAGTAAGCAGATGCTGGGTTACTAAAGTTCTTTGCGCGTTCCTGAATAAGAAAAAAAAAGGTGTTTATATACGAGTCTTTGGCGCTCCAGGTATCCAATTCATCTTTAGAAACAACCTTGGAGTCTGTCAACAATACCATGGGCCATAAACATCCTGCTTAAATGTTGTATATGCTATGCTAGTGAGACAAATAAAATTCAAGCAATATAGTCATTTGTTACTAGTATCTGCCCAGATAGTAAATAACACTTTATCTTTAAAACAGGCTAATTTGTTTTTGGAAATTTGCATGGAAAGCATGGCCTGTATCCTTGAGGATTTAGAATTTTTTTTTATATAGCCAAGATGATATCTAGATCTATAAATTTTATAAACTGCTTTCACCTGAGAAAATATAAGCGTACAGATTATACTTTTTTTTAATTAGCACATTATTAATATCAAGTACCGCATAAATTTGAGAGGATCTAGTAAGCAGTTCACCTACTAGACCCGAGACTGATACTTTTCATATAATAGGCACTGGTGAGCTTTAATCATCTTGTAGTAAATGGCCTGCAAGTGCTATTGCTTGAGTATAAGCATGGTTGTAAGATATGAGGCTAAAATGAAACTAGAAATCATCCTTATCATTTCTGGATAGCCGATTTCTCCTCAATCCGAAAATAATATTAATAATATTTTTTAATAGAACTGGATAATGTTTGCGCAAATTTATTGGCAGATATAAAACGAATACGCTCAAGAGAACCTATAAAGTAATAGCTTAGCACTTTTTAAGCAATAGAACCTTTTTTTCTTCTTCTACTGCTCATCGTAGACCCAAATCTCCACGATTATTCCTCTTGTTGAGTTTATATTTAATGAAAAATAAAACCAAGGTGATTTGCTTTAAAGAAGAAGAAGAAGAAGAAAAACATTAAATACTGACAGCTATGAGTGTAGGCTTAATATATCGTGCAGATCAATTTGTTTAAAGAAACCAACGGCTGTTTGATGCTATAAATGGTATTGGTATCCTAATAGCCTGGTTTTGCTTTCTCCATGTGTATTGTAACAAAGGCCATGAACGTATACTAGACATTTATTTATAGTCAGCCAGGTAAGCAAACAAGATAACTATATAAACTAACCGCACGAGGTGACTGATAAGTTCAATGTTTTAATCAGATCGTAACCATACTTGATAAATTACAAATGGTTTAACCTTTTTATTTATATATATATACTTTTTAGTGTTCAGCCACCATTGATTAATAATATAATATAGTTCTATAAAAATATTTTTGAAACTATCAAAACTAGTATTCACTGTTAGCAACCATAAGAAATAATGAAACAAGGGATCCAAGGTGCCTATGGTGCCTTTGGTGGTTGAATGATAGAATAATTTAATGATCAACAGGCTAGTATTTTATCTATCTGCAAGCTTGTCAGTTTGGCTAATAACTGGGGAAAATATTGTAGATATTCTTGTACATATTTAGAAATAAAACATTTTTTTAAGCATAAGAGTATTAGTTTTATTTTATTGAATGAATACTAACAATTCTGTTGGTTCCTATTGTAAGTGTGGTTATATGTTTTATACAAATATGTATATTTTTTTTTATTGATTTACAGCATTTTGGCAAGTCCGTGCACCTATAGGATTAGCCTCATAAAGATGGTTTTTAAAGGTGCCTCTATCTGGCCTTATCACATGGATATTTTGGTATATTTATATCTCTAAATATATATAGAATTTTTTTTTGCATTTATTCAACCTCTTGTTCTTCTTCTTCTTCTTCTTCTTCTTCTTCTTTTTATTATTTTTGTACTTCCCATAATGGGTTCCCAGGCTTCTGTCTCATCTTATAATAAACAGAAAAATAGCTACTCTCGGGTGGCTTCTAGACAAGGATCAAATGCCAGCAAGAATTTACAAGAAAAGATATTGCAAAAAAAGAAATACCTAATAAGCGATCCAGCAAAGACATGTTTTATTCCGGAAAGAGACGGCGAAAGAGATCGCTCAAACACTGTAAGAATTATCAAGAGTAAATAATAATAATAATTATATATACAAAAAATATATACAAAAAAAATATTGATTGTTATGTTGATACATGATGATAAATAGCAACATTTCGCACTAAAGAGTCTATTTGAAAGGTATAGACTTGTACTGATAAATGACAAAATATTCTAACATTTTATTGCTATAGTAATTTTCTGAGTAGTATAAATACCTGCGTTGATTTTGAGCAGCATGTACAAGTATTAGACCTTGGATGTGGCTCAGGAGCATGGGCAATGGTGATTATTATTTTATTTTATATATACAAATTTATAAAAAATATTTATTTATTTATTTGTACAAAAAAAAAGATAGCGGTTATTGACTTATCTGGCAAAGTAGGACACAGCAACTGAGTATCCTTCTGCTAGCTTTATCGCAATCGACAGAGTCGCCATCTTTCCTACATCCATACACCCTGCCAACGTTACATTCGAGTGCCTAGATATAACCAGCAAGCTTCCCTACAAAAGCAACAAATTCGACTTTGTCCACATAGGCTCTCTAGCTTTGGTTCTTCAAAGTAGCCAATGGGTGAATCTATTGAAAGAAGCCTACCGCGTCACAAAGCCAGGTGGATGTATTCAACTTATGGAAGCACAATTAATCGTAAGATTTTTGCATTCACGCCTTTTATATAAATATAGGCTGAGTTCTTATTGTATTTTGTTGTATTCTTAGAGCCCAGGAAACGAACTGGTCGCTTATTCTCAAGAGAAACGTATGTAATTAAGCAGCCATGTAGCCCGCAAGATTTTCATGACGAGGGAACTTAACCGCTCTCAATCTATTTCATTCTCTAGTCAAGACTATCCTTTTACAGCATGGCCAGAACCCATATTTGTACGAAAACCTTGGAGCCATGCTATCAGAAGCCGGGTTTAAAATAATCCAAGAAGAGAAAAAGACAGTTGTATTAAGTAAGTAAAAGCAAGTTCTCTCTGATAAGTCCATTATTAAGCTTTGTCGATGATTTAGACAGCCATGTCCTAGCTGATGAGTTTATGCATATTCTCTCTGAAGGTATCGACGCTTGCATGCCATTTGTGATGTCCGTTGACGGATTAGATTCTCCAGAGGAGTTTCAAGTATGGAAAGCGTCTTATATGACGGCTCGACGTACTAGCTCTGATATAACCTGGCTTGCTGTTGCTGCCCAGAAACCCATAGACAAATAAGAGCTCCCACAGTCCTCTTTGGACTACTAATTCTCGCTTCCATATATATATATTCATTTTTACAAAAAAAAATAGAGCTGGTCTCAGTTTTATCCTTCTATATTTCTTGTCTATTCATCGAAAGGGAATTTTAAGATTAAAAATATCTAATGTCACTCAATAGCTAGCTTTCAAAGAATAATAATAAAATATTGGCTTGTGAGAGGGCGAGGTTGGATAACTCTGTACCTCATCGCCGCCCAAACCCTATATACATTGTGTAAACATTTATACTTTAGAGTCAGAGCATGGAGATTGTTCTTTGTTACAATGGCTAGCAATTGTACTTGAAAGTGGCAAAAGTAATTTCCGTTTATTTAATATTGAATAGGCACTGCAAATACATTATTATTGATTTTGGAGTTTTATTTTTGCGATATATTCTCATGGCCATTTGTGAACCGTATTATCAGATTTCCCTATCAAAAAACCTCGATTCATTGATATCTAAATGTAAATATCGTCGAATATGCTAAAATATCAGCGATCAATTTATACACAATACACTTGTCCAGATATAAAATACTTTTGAGTGATACATAATAGGTATACAATACTACACAATCCAGTATCTACAACATTATGCATATTTTTACAAAAGGTCTATCTTTATTCCAAGTATTCAATTGGATTCCTCAATATTTGATCCACAGAATTACTCAAAGATTCATCCTTATCATTTGGTGTATCTTTAATTCCACCCCCCCACTCTTTTTTTCCCACTAGGTTTCATCAGTCTTGATCTATCCATTCCATATAATAGTTGAATAGCCCGAAATAAAAATTGTAAAACTATTCACTGCCGCAAAAGTTTATGCTGGCATTTAGCTAGAACTATTATCAAGTCCAAACCCCCTTGATCCCAGCGAAATCAAGAAACTCATCAAAATATGCTTGGCTGATAATGTTGATATTCCAACCTTTTTCTTCTTCTTGAAATAAATACGAGACAGTACCGAAATTCAACAGAACAATAGGCCTAAATATGCCAAGTATTGTAAGATTCTTTTGATAATTAAATCCCAATATATAAACATCTTTGTTTCTTGATAAACTAATACAATCGTATATTTTATTGTACCAATCTCAGTTAAAAGTTTCTCTCTTTTTTTCCAGTCTATTTTACAGAAAAGGCAAGAATCCAACAACTCATTAACTCTTGCTCTTGATCTAAATCAATCAAACACAAGATAACAGGTGTTTAACAAACAAAAAAGCACTTCAGGTTTAATGGTAGTTATGTCTTTATCTTGGGTAGCTGATTGGCTTCTTATGATATCTCCCAGATAATATAGGGTATAATAATAACGAGGTTTTCTTTGCAACCGCAGGTATATAATTTGTATGATAATTCAGCTTGGAACATTTGAATACTATTCTTTATGTTTTCAGCCACCTCTTGAAAAGTTCAATCAAGTCTCTAATATTTATTCACATTGTCGTGCCATAATACTCAAGCACCAAAGTTAGGCATTTGGGACTTTATCAGATAATAAGTACACTCATTCTTCACTTTTATATTATTATTTTAGACTATTGTATATTTATATATATATTCCTGTTAAGATTACTTGGAAAATCTTGTTATACTGGAATTTCAAGTATTTTGTAATCAAATTCTTTCTATTATCCTAACTTCCGTCACATTATTTAGGAATTACAACATAACGATATGATTCCAGAAAGGTATATTTGTGCTCATCAAGCTAGGACCAGAACAAGAACAAGGGAAGATATACTGCGGAGGCTTGATACATGAGGCACAGAGCAAGATATCAACTTTTCTTGGTTACCGTGATATTGTCCCGAGATATCTCTGGGATAAGTCGATTGAATTCTTAAATCCAACGGCTTATATTTATTGTTGGCTTGCCTAGAAGAGATCTGATTTATAGTTTAGTTTTATAGCAAAGAAATACAATATTATTATTTTTCGGTTTATTAAGCTGAAATCAGCAATAGATTCCAAATGTATGGTGCTAGGTAGTTTCAAATTTAGGAATTGTAAATGCAAAAACTAGACGCATATTCTGAGTGCTTGAGTAACTTGGACTTATAGTTTCAAAAAACGCCAAAAGATTCCAATCAGCGCACAATTAGCCTCAGGTACCACAGACAGGTTCTTTGCTGTAATCTTTAGTGTATCATAGAACATTAGGTCAAGGCAGATATCCAAAGTTTGACAGCATTGATAGGAGTAACTAGGTGACTTTAATTTTAGAAATGTAAAAGAGCTGTATTTTATGTTCTGGTGTTATTCGGAGATTAAATATAAAGCTATATCTTTTAAAGGAAATCTGGATAGACATAAAAATACCCTGTGAAGTTTGGAAAATCTCTAGTTCTCAATGGAGACATTATTACAACTATGCGTCTTTGATGAGAAAACAAACCCTTTTTTGTACCAATATTTGACAATTATACTCCAATATATATCTTGTAACAGTACGTGATACACCCAGGTCAATTGAATGTAGATTAGCCCTTGTAATTATGTTTCTTTTTTGGTTGTAACAAAGTCAAGTGGTTTGTTAATAAAAAGCCATTACAGTTTGTGGAATAAGACCCACGGATAAATATATATATATAAATTGTACAAGATGGACTTCAATATGCCTTTTAATCAAGTTGTGAGCTTCATTGCAAACTGTTACACGATTGTACTCCATCTCACAATACGATCACTAAAAAAAAACAGAGCTATTTTGAACTTTAGATAATGTATTCTATTGTGATCTAAAGTACACAAGCGTATATTTTTGTGTATATTGTGTGTGTGTGTGTGTGTGGGCTTGTCTATTGATTAGGCTTTCATACACAATATTCAGTATGCTGTTTAAAGATATTGGCTAATATAACTCAAAATAAAGGGTACGTGAAATAAAAAGAGAAAACAAAGCAGATATTTAAAGGTACCATTCAATTAGGATCTACGTGTTGGGTGTACTATATAACTAGGCCAATTGGGATGGTGTCGGGTCCTCCTAAAAGAGTCTTTCCACTCGCTTTACAAGAATAATCAGAATTATCGGGATTCGGCGTGTGTTCTTATAGATATTCCTGGGAGTAAGTTCGGATGTACCCAAATATATTACACTACCGCCATGAGCGAGTATCACGTTCCAACGAGTCAGATAGCTGATGGTAAGAACCATGATGAATTGATTATGAGACAAACTAATGCAAGTAGTATTCTTGTCCTTAAAAGAGACAAAAAAAAGTATAGGTACAACATGTGAATTATGGGTGGAACGGATGTGATCATAAGCCTTGTCACTATGAAATAATTTTACTTGTACCTCTAGGCACCTGTCATGGTTCTCCACAAAATGTGAGTTATGCTTAAAACCACATTTCGGTATTGCAATCGAATAATCGGTTAAAAACTTTTTCTTATTTTATCAATCCCAATTGCAACCTCAAAGCCACATAGGTGTGTCAGAAAAAAAAGGATAGTTTAATAGGGGAACCAAACCATCTCTGGTATTGGTAATCAGAATTCCTATAATCGCGACTGTCAACACCATTACTACTAGTCAAATTACAACTATTCTTGAAGGTTCTAGACTTCCTCGATCCCTTGCATCTTGAGAAATACTATGAGAAATGATGTCATGAGAGATGGTGGAGACACAGCACCTCGACATAAAATCTAGTCAGTATACATGGCATGATTATTGAAATAAATTGAATAGTGCTACTACTGGAAATATTGGCACGAAACCTTGATAATGAGTCAAGCTTTGGTTGTGAAAGGAAGGGCCTGGAAACAATGTTGAGCAATATGTCCTGGAAGAGGTAGGATTGAGAGGAGTGTCTTTTTCCATATATGGCTATAGACGAGCATGGTATAATCTTAGTGCTCGGTTGTGTATCGTACCTTGGAAAATTACCAATTCTAATTATTTTGGTCTGGGTATCAAACACTGACTCTAAAATGTCGGAATCTCAGAATTCCCTGTTTACGCAAAAAATAAATGTGCGTTTACATTTATTTATTTTAGTTTTGCCTCGATTTTAAAATACAAAAAAAAATCAAGGCAAGACTCACTGTTGATTTTATTTTCTAATAAACAGTACAAGAAAAAAAAATTAAGAAAATCAAAGTAAAAAATAGCACAAGCCCAAAAAAAAGCTCATTCTATGGCCGCTTTTTTGGAAAGAAATGGAGCAAATCCAAAGGTTTCTTGATTTGACTAGGGAGAAATTGACCTAAAATCGAACAGAGAGCGATGGGAAGATAGTTGGGAAAACATGCAGGGTTGCAGTAGAAAACAGAGAATGGAGTAACGAACGACCGAGATGGTGGGATGGATCATAGAAGGATACCGAGAAGACTTGGAAAAAAAACTCTTTCCACTATCTTCCCTGTCAAAAGAGAGATAAATGCGAAAGTGTGTTTATTTCACATTTATCAAACATAAAATGCAAAATAAAACGCATATTTCAATTGACGGAGTATGTTTTGTTTTTATGTTTAATCGCCGACATTAATAAAGTAGTACGAATAATTTAGAAAAAAGAATTCAGAACATCACCTAAATATCAAGCTTGTAGCCCACTAATTCTGAAAGCATGGTATCAAAAATAGAATCTAGTGGTTGTTCAAAATACTTATCTGACAAATAGAACAAAGCTACGGGAGACCGTGTTAAATCAATTCATATGTATATATAGACTCCCACTAGACTTTTGAAACTATAGACTCCATATATGCAAATATCTTTAGCTTTGATGGCAACAGATTCCTTGTGCCGGAAACTACCGCATTGAGTATTGATACTTTACCATATCTAAACAAAAGGGCTACGAGTTGGTTATATAAAGCTAAATAAAAATGTTGCTATAAAGTAACGAGAAACACATAATCCTTCATTGTAGTTACTGGTGGTACAATACAAAAAGGACCCTGATTTTTAAAAAAGGGTAAAAACAGTGGTCCGTGTATTTTAAAAAACATCAAAAGTATTTTGAAATGAGTTTTACGATAATCAATTCTCTCTTGGAAAATTTAATGTGGTCGTATTTTCAGAGACTTTATAAACGCACCGTATTGAAATAAACACTTTTTAGTTTGGTAAGAATAAATACAGTTCTTCACAAAAATATAGAGTCTTGCAGAAAAGAATAGAGGAATCAATATTGAAATTATTCTAAAAATCTACAGACGATTACAATGTTGGGAAAGCTCTTGGTATTAAATAGTCAAATTAAATCTGAAATTTACTCGGTTTTAAGTCAATAAAACAATACAGCAGAATATTTTGAGATTGCAAGTAGATGGAGTTCAACTAGATATCTCAATATTCGAGCACCAAAGGATATTGTTTGGCAATAAATCATTCAAATCAATTTACTGAACAGGATGTTGTTTTTAAAGCGCAAGGTAAATAATAAAAAGAATTGAAGATGTCTTGATGATTCTAATGTTTCAATTGGAATATTAGAATCATTTAGTATTACTTTTGTGATTATGAATATTCATAAAATTGTACCATTTACACCTAAAAAGCCAAAGATGCTTGGTGGTGTGACGGTTAAAATATAATAATTTGTTCCACTGATTAGTTAGTCAGGCTGGGAAATATTGATTAATTTGGAAAAATAAATGGTGATTATAGAAAATTAGTTTGGGTGTTTCTAAAAAATAATTTGGCGATTTTGCTTATCTGGTTTTTGTACAAAGATCAAAATGAATTTTAGAAATGAGAAAAGTTAGTTTTTGAGAGAACGTTGGGTAAATAAATTATACATACCTGTAAAGATCTTAATCCTTATTTCGTTCTGGCGTAAAGACTTGTGGTCTTTTTTGTCCTGACCATACTGCTTTGGAGATGGTCATCATGTTATTTGAAGCATTGATATTTCTGCCATAATTGTTTGCAATGATGACAGCAGACAACTCCAACACCTTTAAAGTTGTCAGTATTTATGATAGTCAGGCCATCAGAAAGGCAGAGATTGCAAGTTTTTGAGGTTTTGAATTCATCGATTGTCGTAACAATCAGTCGACCTTTAACCTCACGCCTTTCTAATGTTCTAAATAATTCTCCAACTACACCGCGTCTGTGCCCCTTTAGCTTGACTCCATCTTTGCCGAACATTCCTGCACCAAAGACAATGAGAGATATATCTTTGTTTTTGACTCCAGATATGGTGCCGGCTTCCACTTTTGCTTTCTACAATAATATAACATGAGAAGGTTGACAGTGATGACAAACAGTCTGCATACTTACTTTGGCTTGCTAGGATTGTCGATTACTACCTTTTTCTTCTTTTGCTTCTGTTATACTTAGAAGGTGTCATTAATAAGTCTCTTTAACAGCAATTAAAACAAAATAAAGCGTCGATATGTCTGATCCTGCCTGGGCGATATTGTACTGGCTGTTTATTTTTGATAAGTATAATTCTTTGTCTATTTTGAGTCTTTCCTAGCAGTAAGAATTTGAATCTGTTGAAGAAGAAGCGTCTTGAACAAAAAATATTTGAATTGGGCCAATCATTTTTTGGCTAGTGTCAAAGTAATTTTCTATAATCACCATT
The DNA here is from genome assembly GCA_022702545.1 of Phycomyces nitens. Taxonomy (NCBI): domain Eukaryota; kingdom Fungi; phylum Mucoromycota; class Mucoromycetes; order Mucorales; family Phycomycetaceae; genus Phycomyces; species Phycomyces nitens. The sequence continues at coordinate 1,443,843 of JAHRBC010000004.1, forward strand.
TGGCTTTCCAAATTAATCAATATTTTCCAGTCCGGCTGTATTATTAATCTTCATTCAAAAAGTACTGTGCCTATTTATCAGAGTACCTGGTTTTACCGCAGAAGTGAAACTTTGGAGCTGAAAAGGATTTTTGGTAACAAAAAGTGGTGTATTTATAACCACAAATATTGGTATTTTCTAAATGTTATGATTTGTAGTGCTAATTATTAAAAACAGAAAAATATTCTTGTTTTAGCAAAGGTTATTTCGCAGGAACCATGAGATTAACTTGTTTCTCAATCTATAAGATCTGGTTTGCCAATACCTGGGGGGTTTATATAGATAAAAATGGCTTTAATGGTTTTTTTTTAGATATATACCCTCAAGACATTAAATTGAATAGTATAAATTTGATGAATATTATGACGTCTTTCAACTTCAAGATAAATGAAGTAACAAAACCACTAAGTAAGCGTTAATACACTAAATCAATTGGTAATTTATTGATGTGTTACTATGGTATTTAATTCATATGAGCCACTAAAAAAAACCCCCTCTTTGTTTTCCAGTATGGCCTAGTTAAAGACTCTTGAGAAATAATAAGATAGAATAAGCCTCAAATAAAGCCATATCTTGACTCAGAATAGATATTCACGCTGGTAGGACAAGTATTAATAGTCTATATACAAATAATAAAAAGAAGTGTAAATAGAATGGCTAGATTGTGGGTATCAGCTTCAAATCTATATGAATTATTGTATGGATAATCTCGACATAAAAATAAAGAAAAGAAGGTGCCTGATTGATCATTTGATTGCCTGTAAATAAGCTTAGCCTAGATATCCAAAGCCTCATCGCATTTGATCCACTACGCCAAGCCAAGCCTGTTCAGGGAAAGAACTCTGGTAAGAATCTTTACACTCAGGTCCCAAACCAGGCCATTTTATTTTTATTAATTATCAAACTTGTCAAATCAAATCAAATCTTATACCTTCTCTTTCTTCTTGCTGCAATTCAACACCATGGACAAAGATGAGATCTCAGGACACTCTAAATTCAGTGCCGGAACGCTACACTCGCCTCCTCCAATGCACCATAACCAAAATCCATTCGACGCAGTTGGTGCTACAACCACAGTTCCTCTAGACGATTCTCTATCTCCTCATGTCCAGTTTGCTGCCCGTTCACCATCGATTATACCTACACCAATCTATGACGAAACCTCTTTTGCTGATCCTTCATCGCCTGCCTCTGTACTATCACCTCCAATCCCCATGCATGCCATGCCGTCTCAGGGCATCAACACCCCACCAGCCACTTCAGCTGGTTCTCGTAACTTTGCTACCGATACATTCCAACCCATGGCCCGAAATATTCCTCCACCATCCTCAGGCGAAAAGACGGCCCAAGAAGATTACGGACCACGTTTTGCAGACGAAGACGAAGGAAGAGCCCAATACGAACTCGGGAGTGCTGCACCTGTGATTCACCAACGGGGACCCGGAGGCTCGAGTAACTTTATGCGCCTTGATTCAAATACGGTTGAAGAGCGCGGGCAGTATGCACCTGTCGGAGGCCGCACATCAAGAGGAGACACCACCTTTCCTGGATTCACACAGCCATATGGAGCCAACCGAGGGCTGTTGATGCGAGCATTATTAGGACCAGTTGCCAGACCTTGGTTCAGTTGGGCCACAGGTGCAGCCATGTTGGGTGTCCTGATTTATGAATTTGTTAGGAATCAACAGCTTACTGGGTATCTAATCGAGACCAACCCTTTTAACCCAATGGTGGGACCAAGCTTTTCAGTAAGTCAGATATTTTGTATACTATGTGTTGTGTTGCTAAATGCAGTTGAAAATGTAGGTTCTAGTGAATATTGGAGCCAAATTTACACCCTGTATGCGAACGTTGCCAGGATATAGTCTTTCGTCCTCGTTTGCAAGCTGTTTCAGGCCAGATTCACAATGTACCCTTGAAACGATGTGCGGATTTGGAGGGTTTGGAGGGGAAGCACCCAACCAGACCTTCCGCTTATTCACCCCAATATTCCTACATGCCGGTGTCATTCATTTTCTTATCAATATGCTCACCCACCTCAGACTTGGGGCTGATCTCGAGCGGGCACTTGGCATTCCTCGTTATGCTGCTCTGTATCTTGCTTCAGGAATCTGGGGTGTTGTTTTGAGTTCACTATTGGCTCCAAGTACTTCTGGTAAGCTTAATATATATTCATGATCATATTACTTGAACTGACACTCTTGTAGCTTCCATGGGATGTTCGGGAGCACTGTTTGGCCTGATTGGTTACATGTTTATCGATGTGCTTGTCAACTGGAAGAATATCAAGTCCCCCATGCGTGAGTTGATGGGACTCTTGATTTCCACAATCATCTCCCTCGTTCTCGGTCTCCTGCCTGGCCTTGATAACTTTGCTCATATGGGTAAGTACTGAATTATATAAATATATAAATAAAAAGGGTCGACAATTAAAAGCTAACAAAAAATACTTGATAAAAAGGTGGATTCTCGGTGGGCATCGTGATGGGTGTATTAATTTCACCAATGCGCACAAATGCAAGCAAGAGTTTCAAGATCGGTACCTGGGTTGCCCGCGTTGTTGCCCTTGTTCTGTTGATAGTTATGTTTGCTGTAACCATCAAGGCATTTTATTCTTCCGAGGACCCAAGCAAGGTAATTATATACTATAAAGTGGAGTGCCTTTAGAATAACCAACACCTTTGATGATAGATATGCCCCAACTGTAAATATCTTTCTTGCTTGCCTGTCAGCAATTGGTGTGATTTGTAAACAGTATGTAAATGTAAATGTAAAAAGCTATTATACGTAGCTTGAGGACAATGGTTTCTTTAAAAAGAGATATTATATTACAAGTGCCTTTTTTTTTCTTAAAAAAAAAGAAAGAAAAAAAAACTAAAATATTAGAGTGAAGACGGCGTCCTATATTGCTACAATTCATTTCCAATTGTGACCCAATAATCACGTAAATTATTCTTTCTACCAAAGATCTCCAAGTATTTGCCTAATTTTCGATCCAATAAATTGAGTACATGTTCAGTTTTGTGAATATAGTTACCATTAGGAACAAGTTCTTCAATTAGCTCATACAGCTCTTCTGGTTTCTGACTTTGACCTCTTCGTTCAGAAAAGATCACATCAGAACCTACAGAATGGCGACACCCAGGTGGGTCTTGGCCCTGTGGTAATCGTCAACACAGGTCCCTCTTTATATATATTTTTATATATATATATCTTACCTTTTTGCCAACCAAGCAAGTCTCTTTTGCATGTTGCAAGTAGTATCCATGTCCCTTGGCCATACGTCGATTGACTGTCTGCTTAACCCAAGTAATGTCATCCACATAGCTAATTGCCGCCATTATTTTCATAATCCTCTTCTTGATCTCTTACTTACGTGTATCCCCATTTCTCCATCAGTTCAAAGGCCTTTGCATACTTATTGTTGATAACCCAAATGAAAATAAACCCATTCTTTTGCAGTTTTGGTACAGGAATATCCTCAATGCAGATATCAGGCAATTGCTGATAGGCAATAGCCACCTACACCAGATCCTCTTGTCAGAATCACCTCCCAAATAACCTACTCCTTTTACTTACACCTCTGGTAGGGGCATGAGTGGCAAGCTGCCACGGGGGATCAGTTACAATGACATCGAATTGGACTTCAGCAGCCAGAGACTACAGAGCAGTTAGTTAGGCAACCTGGACGACATGCGGCTTGCTTATTTTTACTTACATCCCAATCAAAGTTCATTACATTAGCTTTGATGGGCACACACCATTCGGGTGCCTCAAACTCTTCGAGGTCTATATCCATTGTTACTTTATTGCTGTTTTTCTCAAGCACTCTTCTTGCCTTGTTCATCGAGTTCGTCTCCTTTTTCTTGCTTGCCCAGTTTCTCTTCTAGGGTCGCAATCTCGATCTGCAATGCATCAATTTGAAGATGGAGTTCGCTTTCCTGCTTCAGTAAACCCTTGAGTGTTCCGTCACTGACGGTGGTCTCGTCAATGTCATCCCGATCCATCAGTATTGAGGAAGGGGTAGATTCTCGCGAGGACATTTTGCCGACGCGAGGTTTGAAAATAAAGAGGAAAATTGACGTGGCTTTTAGTGCAGGACAGCTACTTTAAAAATTCCATAATTAATAAAAAAAATAAGACAAAAAGACACTCGGTTTGCCAGTCACTGGAGTTGAAAAAAAAAAGGTTGGTTTGCCAAGGTTCTGGCTTGGCTGGTTTACAAAATACAGCCTCAGGAACTCTATTCGGCTCGGATCGGACGAGGGCTCGGATTTGTTTCTTTCACATGGCTTGTGGAGATGATTGAAAAAGTATGCTGGACTGGCAGATTTAGGTCCCTATAAAGGCTCCAAAAAGGCCAATTGGGTTCAATTCTAAAGAATTGGCTCATTGAGATCCTGGCCTTGTTTATGGCTTCAAAAGACAGAGATCTTTACAAGATTTGAACTAGTTGGATTTCAATACAATTTAATATCCCTGGATTAGCCCAAGAACAACAGTGGCTTAGTGAAGTCAACACAAGAAGAGCGACTATACCCAAAACGCCCTTTCTTTGTTTTCAATGTACTTAAAGGGTAGAATTGGTTCCATATAAAGCCCAAAGGCTGTCAATCATAGTGTGCAATACAGCTATACACGTGGGCACAACTGTAGAGATGTGTTGGACAGTGATAAGAATGTGTTATATAGCTCATTTCTCATCATGAAACAAATAGATAAGTACACTTGGTTTGAAACATGGCTGTTTTATATTTTTATATATATACATATATAAAATACCCTTGTTATTTTTTGCACTTGTAGCTTTCAAAGCGCTTTATTGGTTTTTATTGAATCACCACAAAAAGGGGGGCAATGGGCACGTGCATAGAGCAGGAAGAATGCTCACAATATTAAAACCACGTTTCTAATCTTTCACTCTTATCCATTGCCCATTGTAGCTCAAGAAAAAACCATATCTTGTTAAAAAAAATGCTTATTTTCCTTGACCTACCCAGTCGGATTGTCCCGGTGAATTGAATGCCACCAATCAAACCTTGTCTATTGTCCTTGAAAACACAGTAATTGGCTGCATCTAATGCTTCAATTAGCTACAGCCAACAGGATAGCCGCAAGCCAGCTTGTTTATTTGGCCTTGGATCCCCTTGTACTTTTCATCCGTATATGTTTGTATATGCGGCACATCTGAGTTCTAATAATACTTTAACCCAATGTCCGCAAAACACCGCTCATTCGCAAATCTCCGAAAGTTAAAGAGACATAATGTTATGCAAGCATGGTTGGAGAATGCAGAACGTGTGAAATGAATTCAAATAACTGAATTCCCAGGAAGGTCTCAAAGTAAATTCTGTACACGTGCAACCCTGCTAGAGGTTTATATATATTCTGATGTTTCTGATATGCAAGCCAAAAGAAAAGGTGATGTCACTAAAGAAGACCAATGAGGAAGCGACAAGAGAGCATGAGCTCAACATTCACAAGACTGGTGGTGAAGAAACAAAGGCTGAGTTGGTTGCCGATTGGTTTCCATGGTATTAATTTTAATCAAACCCCGATTAGCTTAAAGGACTCCCCTCCCCCTCCTCCTTAGCCTCCCACTGCAAAAGGAATTGGGGACCCTTGATGCCCAACCGTAGACACCTGGGCTCAGACTATCCTTTCCTTCTTCCTCTTTCTTTCTTTTAAAATTAAAACCTGCATTATCCTGAAGCTTCACTAGAACCAACGTACCAAGAAGAAGAAGAAGAAAAACAACAACAGCACAAATATGAAGCTCAACATTGCCACTTTTCCAGTCCCTCTAATGGCAAACATTGTTGCTAATCTTTTGGAATCTATCGTCGCCACCAACGATCTCCTTCCTTGCACCGAAATCACCCACTTCCATTCTAGGGCTGTACCCAATATAAACATCCGTGCGTACCTGTTGCGAATCCTCAAATTCACTCCCTTTACAAACGAAGTGTTTCTCTCTCTACTGATCTACTTTGATCGGATCTCAAGAATTGAAAATAACTTTACTGTCAGTTCTCTCAATATACATCGTCTCCTGATCACAAGGTAATTAGGACAATTGGTTGGTCGGAAGAGGTGTTGACAGCTGTATAAAGCATTGTTGTAGCGTCCAAATTTACGTCAGATGTATTTTATCCAAATGCCCGCTATGCAAAGGTAAAAAATATCTTGTCCGGGAGGGAGAGGGTCCTGGCACAAACCTTCTAAAGTGAAGGGACAGGTGGCTAATGTCACGTGCATGCATTTAGGTTGGAGGTCTTCCTCTTGGTGAATTAAATCAACTGGAGCTGGAGTTCTTGTTCCTATGCAACTTTGAGCTTCTTGTACGTTTGGAAGATATGCAGGATTATGGGAATCAATTGTTGGCCCACGCAATGACCCAACCTGGACTCCAGGAAGAGATTCACCACCATATAATCCCTTCTCCAACCCAATCTCCAGTTCTCCCTCCACAGGTGACACTTTCCGATCCACCCGTAACACCAGCCATACCCACCACAAAGCCCCCGGTGTCCATATATCCCCTGACACCACCGACTGATGCGACTACCGAGGCGCCTTGTTCCGTCGATCGTTCATCATTGGTAGCACGGCACCAGAAGCACCGGTCGGCTCGCTCACATCCTTATACCAGAACCATATTCAATCGTTAAAAGGACGGAGCACACAAAGCATTGTAGAAAAGAACAAGCCAAACATCTAACCTTTACTAAGCATCAACCCACACTTCATTAGCATATCATTTCATCTGTATCTTTTTGCATTCAAAGTATAGCGCTTCCAAGAAGCAATGTCTCAACCAATCAAATTCAATTTCATATTTTCAAAAACGGAAGTCGTATTTTTAGAAATCATGTCGTTCTTGGCACACTAAAAAGAATATAAAAGAAGTGCCCTTTATTTTTTTTTGGTGCCTTTATATTTTTCAGACTTTGGAATTTAACATGGCAAAATACCTACTGGTATACAAGAATCCAATTTAGAATATTTAAATACCATCAAATGGTACAAAAACGAAATATGCATTGTAGTTGCAAGATACACAGAGTGCGTTGGGAAATATTGACCACTTGCAAAATATAATACAATATAGCAGTAGCTAATACACGTAAGCCAGCCTCCTTGGTTTGTTGTTGTTGTTGTTTTTTGGTGTAATAGATTTTGAGGAATTTCATTTTTTGGGATATATATTCTAGTCTCTAGATCATTTATTTTGTATATATATTTTACCGATTGATATTTATTAGCATCATTAATTTGTTTTCAACAGATCCAGAGTACCTTAAAGGAAGAAAGTGCTGCCCAAGAGTTTTTAAAAAAATGATGGTAAATAGTTTTAATAGATTGAACTGCGCTAAACTTAGGGGCACGACGTTTTCAGATGGGGCACGACGTTTTTGAGCGGGCACGACGTTTTGATTTTACCGGACATTTTAATTGTGACTTGCTGTCCGGTGTCTAACAAATATATCTGGTCCCTAACACTGCAATATTTCTTCTATAAATGACATGCGTTAAAAAGGATTCTAATTCATAATGGAGGTGAAATATTAACTTTAGTTTGTATTCTCAATGTATATTTGTGCCATTGAGTGTATATTGTGGTAACAAACTTTATAAAAACATCCAAACACCATGATATCTAAAGATTGTATATCCTTTCAAGAAACGTCGTGTCCTAAGAAACGTCGTGCCCGCTTAGAACGTCGTGTCCCGAGAAACGTCGTGCCCGCTTAAAATGTCGTGTCCCGAGAAACGTCTGCTCCCATTCAGAGTTATCTGAGTTAAAAAATTCAAAATGTCGTGCCCAATAACAAAATGATCTTACTCGTTATTTTTATTAAAAATAAATTTTAAGATAGTGTATATCTTTTTAAAACCTATTCAAATATTATAATAGCTGCTTTATTCTTAAATATGAATCTTTTTCATAGTATTTATGAAAGGCAAAGTCTAATGAGATATGTTGTGTAGCATCAAAAAATATGTGGTGTCACAGTAAACCATGAAAAACAACAAAAAAGTATCAATTAGTTTCGCAAATATTTTCAATGAATTTGATAATCAAAAATAAATATGTATTGCGCTTCACATTTACATTTAGAGTATTTAAAAGAATTATTATATTATATTATAATAATTTGGTACATTATACTTTTTTATACTATATATTCTCACTGTAACTATCAAGTGAAAGAATCAAATACTTTGTCTGAAGAAAATCTAATATTTGCGAATATTGTGATGTGTTCAAATTCCGTAGACAAATGAAATACATTTATGGGTTGATGAGTAAGCATTTTGTGGCTTAACCTGAACTTGGAATCATATATTTATCATTTTCTGCGATTTATGTATAAAATAAAATAATCCATGCAAACTAGACATTTTCTGAAAACTTTGATGATGAACAGGATGCCATTGATGGCTTGCAGGTCTATAAAAGTTTACACGGTTATAGATATATTTTTTTTATATAACATACCTGTTTTTATTTTTTATTTTTTATTTTGATTCTTGTTTTAAAATGTCTTTCTTGTATTTCATTGCAATATGTTCAAGAGATATTTCATCAAAAATATCAAAAATAAAAAAATATCTAAAAATTGTCAAACAAATTAGAAATTCAAAAATATATAAGTAATATATAGATACTGCAAAAGTTTGATAAAAAATGAATGAGAAAAAAGTGATTCTACAACCAAATACATATTATTTTTTCATTGAAAAAATCCAAAATTTTCACATATTAAAATCATTTTCTCATAATTGAGTGATTAGAATCAAATGAAAATTACTTTGTACATTTTACTATCTTATCGCTACCTTTACTTAAAATTACATTGCTATATCTGTTGAAATGATTGATTAATCACTTGAATACTCAAGGTATCGCATATCTCAAAGAGATTTTGATCGATCAGTGTAACATAAATCTTAATTTATGAGCTGTGATTTGTTGATTGTGTTTGTAATTATCAGGGTAAACAAATTCCCACGAATAGTATTCATGAAAAAGCAGTACAGAGAATCACTTAACTTGGAGTGATAGACTTGGATTAATACAAAGAAACAAATTGATATAATGGATATATTTAAGAGAAGTCTAGCTAATAAAGTGAATGATAAGTATGATAATAATAATAGAAGTGAAGAGTAAAAGAAATACAAAAAATAAAAGAGATAAATATAGAAAAGTTAATTAATGTTGGTGAGATCGACAATTTCATCTGGATGCGAGGAAAGAGAAAGCATGGCATTTCTGCGATCATGCTTGTTGAACTCTTTTAGTTTGTTCCAATGACTATCAAAGTTATCCGGAATGTTATTCCGTTGGCATCCAAGAAAGAACAGTGATGATATGGTCGGCCATTTTCTAGAGGTGTTTCTAGATAGGCTGACAGTTGTCCAGTGATTATTGTTAACATGATTCAAGATCAGAGGTTGGATGCTTTGTTTGTTGTTTTTTGGAATGCCAAAAGGCAGGAAAGAGGCGGAAGGAATTGATTGGTTGTCTGAATAGACGCAGACTGGTCTTTGGTATGTGTCGGCAGCTAACTGAGCACAGTCGGGTGTGCTAAACCACATACTGGCATTTGTGCATCCTGGGATTGTTGTATCGTTGTTGTTGTTGCTGTCAAGATTGGAGCCGTGTTTCACGATTTCCTCCAATTGTTTGACATCCGTGCCAAAGGTACTGGCATAAAGCACGCTGTGCTGAGGAAGTGCAGCAAGCATGTCCCTTTTTACAAGTGGGAACTTGTTTTGATCCTTGTAGATCAAGTGTGCCAGCACACGAAATCCACACCATCCGTCAGGAATTGGGTTGAACCCACCCTTGACATCATTTGATATCTCTTTCGAGACAGGAAAGGTTGGTTCATACTTGGCCCTTTTGCCAACAGATGTACGACAGTCGTACTCATACTCATCTTGGGCCGTGGCAGGTCTCTTGAACCCTTTTTTGAATGGAGCATCGACTAAATATATGGCTATTAATCAGTATTGTTTTTGGCAGTAAATTATCCTTGAAAAACAATTCTTACCTGGGTCGAGAGGCTCTTGTTTAATTTTTTTAATATTTTTTTGTGTTTTCTTCACATTTGCAACTTCTGCGTTCTTATGAGCCCTCTTCCTTGCCTCCAGCTTAATCATGGCCTTAAGGCCAGCCTATAATTTTAGAAAACTGTTAGTATAATCTCTTATTTCGATATATATATATGCGTGTGTATCTATCTTACCCGTCCTGACAAAATGCTGGTCTTTCTCCAAATTGCGCGACCAAAGTCCTTTGGCAAGTACTTTGGGCGACTGCTACCCTTGCGCCTTCCGGGGAACTTGACGTCTTCTGGGGCCTGGAGCTCGATAGGAGGGTGGCTTTGTTTATTGTGGTAGCCAGCCACAACAGACCTGATCTTCTCCAAAAGCTCATGGACTTGTTGGCCACCTTCGCACGAACGAAAAAGGTTCTCCAGTTGAATTACTTCTTTCATCCATGGCTCTGCCTCTTCAAAAGCCGGAGTAGTCGCCTTGATTCCATTGGAAGAGGTATATAGCATACCTGGATTTATAATCCATCTCTCTGGAATATCAGAGATTTGCAGATCTCTTCCAACAGGCAATGTATGTCGACAGGGTAGACCATACTGGATCTTTGCCTTGCATTGGCAATCTCCATCATTATTCTCCTGCAAGCGAACTTCTTGATCGATCACAAGTAAGGCTCGCTTGTTCACTTTCATGAATAGTTGGGTCAGCAATCGGTTTCTTCCAACAAGAGCATCAATCCTGTTGGTTTCTCTTATTTTGGTGGCCCGGAAATCCATTTCCAACCGCTCAACATATTTGGCTATGTTCTCAAAAGCCAACTCAAGAGAAGAGATTGAGGATATGCCTTTCTTTAAAGCCTGATGGCCACTTTCCACTCGTTGGGTAGTGGTACATCCAAAGTGCATATACTGAGATGTCAGATAGCCCGCCCACTTCTCACGGCATTTGATCCACCTGTTGGTAAAGTATACCGACACTGGAACACTGTCTTTCCCATCTTCAATATCCACGCCAGCAGAAATGTTGTCAAACTTTTTATGCGCCAGGTCAAAATCCTCTTTTGTTGTACTATGGATCATGCTGCTGACATGCTCCATTAGCATTTCCTTGGTCTTTACAGACCCGAACCTCCCAGAGACTGCCTTCTCAACACTGTTCAGCATGTGCCAGTAGCATAACAGCTTGATGTTCTCCGGAAACACGATGTCAAGAGAGTTCATCAATGCAGCACATTTATCTGTTACAAACAGAGTGGCTGACTTGTTGCCTTCAAAAACAAGCGATTTGACCTGTTCGAGGAACCAGAGATATGAAGCCTGTTGTTCATTCGAAACCCAGGCAAAAGCAATAGGAAAAGATTTAAGGGTCTCCCTCCAAGACTATGGATTCCTTCCACACAAATGAGCGGCATCCCGAGATTGTTGGTGGAGTAAGTTGCGTCTACAACCATTACCTCAGAGAAACGACGGGCTCTCTCCAGCATCTTTGGATGGGCAAACATAATCCTCTCGAGGGACCCGTTCTTGCTCACATCGTAGCGAACTTGATATCCCTTTGCTTCCATGGCATTCACAAGTTTTGTTCCAGCATTCTCAACAACGGGAGCAGAAACCCGAGCAAATGCAGCCTTCATGTTGTCAATGTCACTTATGTACAACTTATGGCCAGGGGTGGTGTCATCGTTAATTGCTTTTTGGATCTCACGAGAAGTTGTTTTTGCTCCAATAAGCTTCAGAATATCTCTGGCATCGTCCACAGTCACCTTCGACAATCTGCCTTTCAGTGTCGATTCCAGACACTCATCATCAAGAGGATGATTGTGATATGCCTCAATATCATGAGTGGCTTTCAAAGGAAGATATCCTTTGATGCCCTTCTTGTAGGAAACCTTCAAGAGATAAGGGCAGCCAGTCATTCCACTCGATGGAATTCTTACTCTGTCTTCGTCTTTGATTTTGCGGGTGTTCTTATACTGTCCACCCTTGGAACATTTCAAGTAAACTCGAGTTGGTTTACGGTCTTTGATTGTCAGGCTAAAGTTATTAGCAAGGGCATACTCTTGCATCTTTCCAATTGCCATGGTCATGTCATGGTAGCCATTAGCAGGTGGGGTTGGGAGGGCTTGCTGAACAGGATAGTATTCCTTTCCGTCAATAAAAATAGTTTCTTTATTGGTAGGGTTCATAATGAAGCGAGTTCTATAAAGTATTTGTAATTTCAAGTTGGTCATGAGAAAAGTGATCTTGTTGTAATCTCCGGTGAAATGACTAATGGAGACAATAGATGATTAGTTCTTACGAGATGAGTATACAAAAGAAGAGAAAGTTTTATTTAAAGTCTTTAAATATCTTTTTCAGGACACAACATTTTATTCCGTAAACTGGGAAAAGGCACTAGATGCCGGACCACAAGTCACTTTCAGAAAGTCCGGTAAAACAGAAACGTCGTGCCCCATCTGAAAACGTCGTGCCCTTAAGATCGCTGATTGAACTGTTTGTAGTTATGTTTGCACTTTTGATATAATAAATCAGAAAAATTGGCAAGTTCACTGTAACAATCTAGTAAATAATCATTGTATAATATATGTTTATTAATATTTGTATATCAATGGCATTTAATACAAAGTATCATTGTTTACTTGCAAGATATAGTTGTTTCCATTGCCAGATAATTTTCAATTAGGAATCTATAGAATAGTATACCAAGATATGTGGACTACTCATTATTAAAGAGGGGATATTTACCATATCAAAGACTAGGCAGAATATTTCATTGAAATAGACAGAAAACTGGAATAGCCAGCTATAACTAAAAGATATAGTAAATAGAGAAGAGCTTTATTAAAGAATGATTTTACTATATATATATATATATATCCAAGTATACCTACAAACACTTTAATTTGTTAAAATTATTTACTAACAGTGTTTTTTACTATTACTATTATTAGCATTAGACGAACTCTTTGTTTCGACATTTATTCCAGCATTTGCAAGAAAGTAAAACGAAGCATTTAAAGTAATTTTTCTATACTGCTGCAGGCTTCCATTGTTCTTTTTAACAGTGTCTTCTTGCAAAAAACCTATGACGCTTAACATTACTCTTTGCCACTTTACAAAACTATTCTATTGGGTTAAGCTCGGGAGAGTAAGTGGAAATATGCATAAATTTATAGCATCGATAATCAATATATTTCCTCATGTTTTCATGGGTGGGAATGGGTACATTATCCATGATTATATAATGGCCTCTCATATATGGATATGTGTTCATTTCCTCAAAGGAAGGTCAATTTTAATAATCTAATGTAGGGACCAGTGATAGTTCCTGAGCTTATATACCCTTTAGTTTCTCTTTTCTTGGCCACTGCTTTTTTTTTTATTTTACGCCAACTGCAACCAAAACTACGGCAGAAATTGCACCCAATAATAGACGCCATGTTTGCTCTCGTAGTTGTCCTGGCAACAATTGTATGGGTACCTTTTTTTGGAGACCAAGTTATTCAATACAGTGCTTATATATATAAAAAAAAAGCAGACTCTTCAAGAAACATGCAATTATTCAGAGCTGTAAAGCAAACATAATCGCTTTTATGTTATTATCTCCATATGGTTATCTTTATCTCAACTATTTTACCGATATTGGACAAGCGAGGGAATACTCGGAATTTCCATCTTTCAAATAATCAATCAGTATGAGCGACAATATAACAATAAACTCATTCTGATCAGCAGCATTTAGATGCCCATCTTTAGACAAGGTATTATGCCATGTTAAATTCTAAAGTCTGAAAAATATAAAGGCACCAAAAAAAAATAAAGGGCACTTCTTTTATATTCTTTTTCGTGTGCCAAGAACGACATGGCTTTGAAGCAACTTGTGGTTTCTGAAAATACAAAGTGATTCTTATTTGCCCGTGACTTCAAAATTGATTGGCAAGCGATATTGCTTCTCGGAAGCACTATATAATGCCTCATATATCAATGTACATACATATCACCTTAGTGTCACATTGTAATTTGTACGATGCACACCAAATTCAGTACTATTCCCCCTTCTTTTGCAATTATTCTTATTCTTATTCTTATTCTTAGCATTATGTTGAGCTGTAGAGATCTGCTACGGGCAGACGATCGTGCTTGTAAAGCAGAGTACGATAGTCTGTAAGAAACATTAATAAAAAAAAAACAGGCTGCATTGAACCTCTTTGGTTTGTACTCTCTTGGCTTGCCTTTTTGTTCCCAAACTCCTTAAAATTACACCAAGACAAGCCATTTTATAAAGGTCAAGACATTGTCTTTACAATCATACGACGCATGTGTCAATATCATTATTATCGGTTTAAGCGGAGACGTTGGCAGGCTCATCTTCTGCAGCAGCAGTGCATTTGAATAGCTCTTTAACTTTGTCTTATCAAGTACACTTATTAGTCTTATATCAATAACAATGACTATCATTCATGCATACCACCATCATCATAGTCACCCCACACACCGAATAAGCAGCTCGTCAGGCTGAAAAGTCAAGGGACTGGCGAACATTCTAGCCCAAGGTGACATGGTAGCTCTGGGGGACAGTTCGGTTCGTCTCACACAACAATCGACTCGGGCCAATCATCTCTTGCCGAGAAGCGTGCCTGATCCGAATAGAGGCAGGATCATGGCACGGATTGGAGTGTGTCACCTGATCCGTTTATGAATTAATAGAGCTCGGGTCCAGCCAGCCCATCTTCCTGGTGCTTCTTTCTCCAACATTCATACTTCTTGACGATGTTTGACAATCTCGTGTCCCGAATGAGCTTCCGGAAGAAGAGACCCATTCTTCCTCAAGTCGACACTAAACCCAGTCCCCGCTCGGCTCCGCCCGTGGAGATTCCCAAACAGGAGGACTCGGCTGTTCAGGCTGAACCCATATCGTCTGCTCCCACAAGCATAGCACCCTCTCTACCACCCTTGTCAGATAGCCTAAGCCCCCTTCCAAATTCCCCATTAGAGTCTTCTATTGATGTCGACCACCTAGAGTTCTCTGCTACTCGTGACCTTGTCCTCCTGCTATCAGATGAAGAGTGGCTCTCTGCAGGTAACAAGGCCTCCCAAAAGGACATATTGGCTTTCCCGGCCTTTGAACATCTCTTGCACGAGCCTCAGACATTCAATCCCGGGCTGCAGACTAAGCACCGCAGAGGATCTACTCTCTCTCGCCGCATTGGAAGTGCATTCATCTCTACTCTTAACAAAAAACAGCAGGTCCCAGATGTTCCCCAAAACCAAAGCCTGCCGCGCCTCATTCCTGATCCAAAGGCCGCTCTCAAGAAATCACGGTCCACGCCAAATTTTGCAGAACCTGAACGCGTTTAGGTTTTTCGGGTCGTCTTTCAATTCATCTCACATCAGTGTATATAAATTATCCAGCTAGTATACCATTCCCTTTGGAACTATTCTTATATTATTCTTATTCTTATTCTTATTACTTATTTTTATTACTTATCATTATCATTTTATAAATCTATATACATTCTCTTGTCACAATGTCAAATCAATTTCTACTCTCTCATCCTAGACAATAAACTCCTTTCTTGAATATGTCAACGTGACTGCCTCTCCAACTCTCTGGACTGTCAACAAAAACAACTCCCCCCGAAAAAAAAAGGCACCTCAAGCCTACATCCCCATAACCATGTTCAGAGCAACCCTTTTGGCACGCACTTGTCGCCTCCAGGCCACCTCCCCTGCTCTCCGTCAATTCTCTAGCTCATCATGGGCATTGAACGCTGTCTCGCCAGCTTCCAAGGGTAAAAAATTAAAATAAATAACAGGAACACCACCAAACATCAGAACCATTCCTCATCCATCACCACAGAATCCCCAGCCGCCACCACTCCTGCACGGACTGTTTCGGCCGCACCTGCCGGCACTCCTCTCAAGGGTCTCAATTACCTCAAGGACCGTCAGGATCCTATTGCTCTTGAAGATAGCGAATACCCAGAATGGCTCTGGAACCTTCTTGACGAGCGAAAACAGAAGCAAAAGACAAAGAAGCCTGTAAACCGCCAGTTCCACCGAAAGCAGAACCGCGATGCCATCAAGGCCCTCAACTTTATGAAGGACAAGAAGAACTAATTCATACATTTTTTTTATAGTCATAGAGCCAACCCTTTTTTTTATATTATTCTTCATCACAATCAAACAATTGATATTATACAACCTCTTTTTTTCGACCAAGACCACACAATGCACACGTACTTTACTTTCAAGATTGTTCACCACAAGAGCCCAATGAGGCTCTCTTCAGAGAGGGGAAATGTGGATGGGGATAAAGAACATATATATGTATTGTTTGGATTTGACGATGGAAATACGTACACAAAAAGGGGGACAGATGAAGGACATGTCATGTCGTATAATCTGCCTCTTATATATGTATTATGATTATTTTTTATCTACCAGCCTCGTCCAAACTGTCCTTGCTGTTGGTTCATTCCAGTATACATTGGCTGTTGAGAGAATCCTGATTGACCGTCTGTTTCAACGAAGAAGAGGAAGCATAGTGAGCAATTGGGAAATGTATACCAAAATAATAATAATAATCTTACGTTGCATGGATCCGTTTGGTGTAAACACATGCGCTGGAGAAGCGTTGGGAAACAAGCCTAAAAGACAGTATATACGATTAGGAAAAAAAACCGAACGATTGTGTGTAATTGATCATTGGAAAATTGTAAATGTCTTGCCTGTTTGCTGCGGTTGCTGAACAGGGAACCCAGTCAATTGAGGTTGGAGGTAGTTGGCCTGAGGAGATTGTACTGGGTTATAATTGAATGCATTGGGATTAGGTGTCGAGAATTGAACGCCTGTCATCTGTGGGCTCAAGGGAGAGATTGAGGGAGACCCAAAAGGATTCTCGGGTGCTAGTCGGTTAAAAATATGGCAAGTTAGATTTCCATGGTTAAAAAATATTGTTAAACTTACTTGCAGTTTGCCAGTTGCGCACACCAGTGGGCTGAGAAGCAATACCAGACATGGTTTGCGATCGCTGGAGGCCAGACGCATAACCTGTTCTTTGCATATGCTGGCCAGCAGCAGTTGGTGAAGGGACGAGTGGTTGGGGAAGTACCGAGGATAAAGGCACACTCACAGCATTCACAGGTTGCTGATAGTAAGGGGACTGGGCATATGCCTGGCCGGTCATTTGCGACTGTAGCTGTTGGGCTTGCCATCCCTGGACAGAGTTGGCTACAAATTGATTCTGCTGCTGCTCAAGCAGGCGTTGCTTTTCAAACTCTTGTTGTTGTTTCAATTGCTGCTTCTGCTGTTCCAATTGAAGTTGTTGTTGCAGTTTCTGTTTCTCTTGCATGATCTGTTGCTGGAGCAACATTTGCTGCTTCTGCAATTGAAGTTGCTGCTGCTGTTGCTCCTCCTGCTGCAATTGCTTTTGACGAAGCAATTGCTGCTCTTGCTGCTCCAACAGCTGCTGTTTTTGCAACAATTGCTGAGCTTGCTGTTGAATCTGATGCTGCTGCCACTCCTGAGCTTGTTTCTGAATCTGCTGAATCTGCTGGGCTTGTCTTGCTTGTTCTTGAGCCACCTGTTGGGCGTGTTGCTCAGCAAGTTGTTGCTGTGATGGTCCTACAGGCGATACTACAGGTTGTACAATGGAGCCTGTGGATTGCGATTGCTGATTAGCGGCAACAGTTCCGGTTTGTGTTGGCTGAAGTGGCTGTAGGGGTGCAGAAAGAACGGGTTCCGGCTTGACATCATTGGAAGAGCTTTCACGAGGCGTCCATGCGTCGTCTTCGAACCCAATCAGATCACTGCTTCCAGTCTGTGGCCCCTTGCCCTTGCTATCAGTATGTCCATTGGAAGAATCACCTGCGAATTGAGTGCCGATAAACTCGAGCAAATCAGGGTGAACATCCTTGGGTGCAGATTTGGCTGGTTTGGGTCTTGAGGCAGCTTATTATAATATGAGTTGGGTGATTTTCCATTAGACGATTTATAATCTACCTTTGTCATTGTTCGATTTAATATCCTTGTTATCGTTCCAGGCACGCTGCAGTTGTCTAGCAAGCTCTTCGTCCTTCTCAAGTTGGCTCTTTTGCTTTGGTTCTTCCTCGGGTCCTTTTTCGTCATCAGAAGGAGGTTCGACCTTGTCAGTCTCAATGTATCTCTCGACACGTCTCACATCCTTTTCCTTCATTCCAAGACCCTTCATCCGCTTGTGGGTCAATGAGGGCAGATCGCTATCATCAAGCTTATCGGCCTTGAAGGCAGATGAATAGATGAGTGCAGATTGCATAGGCACGCCGATCATCATGAACCAGTCAAACCAATCCCAGCTAGTGTTCACTTGCTTTTCTTTCTTTGGTGGTGGGACTGATCGACTAGGAGCTGCTTCGATTTGAAGACTAGGTTTAGCAGAAGTCGGCTCAGCTGCGGGTGGTTCCTTGTTTTTGAGAATGTCATGCTTTGTATGTGCTTCCACATAACGAATATCTTCCATGCTCATTTTCTCCAGTGGTACATCGATCTTTACACCGTTCGTCTTGTGCAATCGAAGCTTTCCGTCATAGTATGACAAGAGTTCGGCATCGACCTTGAATGCACCACTGCGGTCAGTCCAGGTCCGTACCCGAGTGGGATCAGGTTCTAATAACAAAGAAGGATATGGTTATTCATGGGTTTAGTATAAATCATGCAAAATAATATCTACTTGTTAGCTCAGTAGTGGGACGTGAGGCACTGGCAGATCTCGACACTTTATAAAAAGGTTAGCTTATTCGATCTGAAATATGCTGCATAAAATGAGGCTTACATTGACTAGAACCACCAGCAGACGATGTAGAACGAGATGTTGTAGCCGAACGTTGAAGAGTCTGGTGCCAATGAATTGATAAGTAGTGCTATCAACTCCCCTTCCCATCTTTTTTTTTTGTGAATACAATGGTTACCTTTTTGCGTTCTTCCTCTTTGCGTCTATATTCCTCTTCCATCTGTTGGCGGCGTTCGTTCTCGGCACGCTGAGAAGCTTCTTGTGCTTTCCTTCTGCGCTCCAATTCTTCTTCTTCACGAACCCTTCGTTCTTCTCTCTGTCTTGCTTCATCAGCTCGCTGCTGAGCAAGAACCTGCCTCTGATATTCTTCTTCTTCTCTTCTCTGTTGCTCCATCTCTTCTTCTTCTTGTTTTTTCTGGGCCAAGATTGCCTCTTGGTGCTTCATGGCAGACAGTCTATGCTGGGCAACATCCTCATTAAACTGAACATATGCAGAAGGTACCAGTCCAGCCTGACCATTTGTCTTTTCAATACGCCACCAGCCATCAGTTCTTGTGCTATCTAATACAAGAACCTGTTCTTCTTCCTTTACGGTGAGCTCTTCTCCACCCTCGGCATCAAATGAATACATGATCACTGCCCATCTTGGCTGAGTGCCGGTCTCTTGAGATAAGCTCTCAGACTCTCTACGGGTGATGTGTTCAGAAGTGTTGGTTGTTGTTGTAGTAGTAGTAGTATAGGAGTTTTGACGAGCGGGTAATGATGTAGTTGTGCTGTGTTGTACAGTAGTGTAGCTATTGGATTCCGGTTCGGACAGGGTGGGCTCGGATGGTTTGTTCACGCGGGTGTTTGCCATTTGCGCAATAGAGCGTGAGTCTGTAATTTTGACGAGAATTGCTTTGGCTTCAGATTTCGACGATGCCTGAAGATCGAGTATTGTCGAGGAGCTGCCGGAAATCTCAATGTGCAAAGTCTTGCCGTCAAAGAGATACTTTGTGACATCAAGAATTGGGTATTTGAGAACAGGCAGAGTTTTATCGGTCTCGCTTCCATAACAAATCATCCCATTTCCAACCAAAAGGTTGCCCTTTCCCTTCTTCTTCTTCTTTTTGGCTGCGTCATATTCATGGACAGTCCAGGACTGGGCATCATCATTGACCTCTCTGCTTGTGGCATTCTCGCTTCGTCCTGTCTAAACATTGAATGTCGTGAGCATTGGTTATTCTATATTCTTAGTCATGCTTGGGATAGTACATTCCAAGTTATTTGTGCTCATTTTTATTACCATATGAGGGACTATGGGTTGAATGGCAGTAGTTGGAGGAGGTACTTGCACAGTCTGCTGTGGTTCAGGCTCTTCCTGGATCTCTTCTGGCTCTTCCACATGTCGAACTTCTCTTTGTTCAGTCTCAGATATCAGTTGAACATAGTTGCTTGGTGCCAAGCCAATTTGTCCGTTGTTCATTTTCACGAGATACCAATCTGGGTCATCATTCTCGAGCAATATCATGTCCTGTCCTTCTTCAAACGATAATTCTTCGTCCTGTCGTGCTGAATAATCATACTCTGCGCGTACTGTTCCAATTGGCTCATGCTGCAGACAAGCGCAAGGTCAGCACAGGTTTGTACTAAAGAACCCACTTGTATTACCTCTGTCAAGTAGCTGGCAGGCACCAATCCAACTGGACCCGGTGTGTCGCTCGAGGTCTGCTTTAATTCTGCTTTCCACCATTCGTCGTCTTCTTTGTCGAGAATGTAGAGTACGTCGTCTTCCTTCATGTCGAGCTCATCAGGTGTTCGAGCTTCATAGTCGTACAGTGCTTTACACACTTGGACATATTTCATTTCGAGTTTGGGTGATGTTGTGAATGAGGATGAGTAAGGTTTTGAGAGAAACAAGCTACGGCGTACGTCTGTTGAATAGCAAAGAGAAAAGAGTTATTGAGTCTACCAGGTAAACGAATAAGATGGGAAGATATCATTCTGGGAATACAATGGAGTTATCATTTCACACTGAGTGACTTGCGTCCTTTGTGATACGTAGAATTTCACGAGATGCCTCGCCGGGAGAACAGGCCCAATAGTTGCCGATCATATAGCTCTGATTGGCCTAGAATTATATTTAATCCACACATCTTACCATTTGATTCCTAACTGTTACCTTGCAAGACTTGACATTAAGGGCACCCAGTCCATGGTCTGCACTCAATTACAAGCAATGGTAGTCATAGGGACCGTATAGACCGGGAAATATTTAATATATACCAGAATCCAGTATAGGGGGATTCCCGCCAAAAAAGAAAATCCTACACAGAAAACCAAGGTGCTAATAAGAATAATAACAATAGTCTATTTTTACTTTGCAGTAAAACGAGGTGTATAATTGTGTACCCCATAGTATGTGCTTATTTACCAAAAATCAGCTTTCTTGGCTTAAGCATTCTAGCAATAATGCCAGTTGGTCTTTGGATGCCAAGTTTTGGTTATTAACAATGTAACCTTGGCAGCTCAATTGCAGCGTAAAGAATTGGACATCACCAGATACCTCTTTTTCCGTGTGTTTACTTTCCAGGAACATTTAATGATAACGCAAAGGTTTTGGGATATTATTATACTATTATTCTGGCCAACCAAACTCCTTTATTCCGAGTGAATGGAAAACCGAGTAATGACGTAGGTTATTCCACAGTTTAATACAAAGATTTGTTTTATGAGCGTGGTGGTTTTCTATTTCGATATTTATTTGGGTGACAATCAAGTATTATGAGCATCTCTATCATCATTTATGAATACCAAAAAGTTCTTTATAAATGGTAATCAATAATAGATATTTACTTGCATCTCTCCAACCCAGACGGCTCGTCACAGATAATTCTCAACCCATCTTTATCCTGGAATACATGGCCCCAATACAACACGTCCAAGACAGAATACCTTTAAGCCATTGCACTGTATTTTTTTTTCTCCAAGCCTCATCTAGCCATAATCCAATAAAAAAAATTATTTGGTTTGTGGCTCTCACAAATCAAAATCCGAGAGTGTGGCGATGCATTGAGGCTCAGAGGATATCATTTGTACACTCTGGTACAAAGAAGCCTTTTTTCTCACTAGAAAGCCTTTGGATCAATAAGGATAGCTAAAGATGTACTTTATCGTTTTGTAATTCGACTGCAAAAAAAAATATAGCTCGAGTAATAAGCTAGTCATGATACCAGAAAGCCCAGTCCTGATGCCGGATAACAATAGATGGTGGATACATGACTACAAGAGATCTTCTCGACCCTGTACTCAGTTTAAGCCCATCTGAATATATAATTTTTTTTTAAATGGTGCCACTTGATTTTTTATTTCTCTCCTACAAAAGCATGAGAAACACTCTTGATCTATACATCTTTCTCATCAATATCTACAAATGAGTCTCCAGAATATTCACCTTTTATTGTGCATTATTCTGGTAGGATTTGTGCACAGATGCCGGGCACCTCCAGTAGAAGAAACCGGACTATATCAAGTTACCATACCTCCTGCTCTCTCGATCCTGAAAACCATTATACTTGGCTATGTGGCTCACATCTTAATTGTTCGACCCGAGACAGGTATAGGTCCCTATTCTACGATGGCTAGACGGCTTGGATGTTTTGCATTCCCAGTAATGGGAATTGGATTTGCTGCACAGTCCATATATTTTGCATTCAATGGCGACAGAATTCTTGGGATCTCAAAATTCAAAAATATGCTTGTAAACTATGACCAGGAATTCCGCAATAAGAATATCCAGGGTGGAGATAACATTTCTGTTGATCCAGGGTCTTCACTTTTCTCGGATACGTTTAAATCAAATAACCAAAAGGAATTTGGCACCATACATCTTTCAAATCCTGAAGACATCTTTTTTTCAAAGTCAAGGCACCTGAGAGACTGGCTGATCGAAAGCATGAGAGCAAATGGTATCTATACTAAAGAATACGACAACGCCCCATACCTTGCAGCCATTTTACATACAATGGGTCCAGAAAACGCCAAGAAAGTAAAGCACTGTATTCTGAACGAAAATATATTGATGGGCTTTGATTCCGAGACCTATACACCGTTAAGAGAGCACTATGTTGGACTTACAAAGGATTTATCAGTCAGTGGTCCAGGATCAAAGGCTGAATACCAGACAACCATACGACCCAGCTACACCAGATACCTATCGATCAATATGCTAGATCAATTAATTAGATCCAACAATGTCGACGACACATCTTATCTCGAATTATGCATCACTTTTGGCCAGATATTCTTTACCGTGGTCGAATGCTTGGAAATAGATGGAAATAAATGGGCCAAGGTTATCATGATCATTTACACAGCAATGTCAGTCTTCCAAGTATTATCGCTTTTCATTCTGCACAAGCAATCAATGCCATTTTCTATATATTACGGCCAGGACATTTCTTGGGAAAAACTCATAGCAGATCGTGGCATCTATTACCTAAAGGATCTCAAGAGAATCCTTTTTCCGAAAAAGTACGCAGCAAAGCCCCATCAATCAGACGACAATGCAAACTGTGCCATGTTATACCAAGGCAGTTGTATACGGTTCATTTTAGAAAGAAAGGAATTTGAACTGGACAGACGCAGAATTCTGATCGACATATACGGGAACCGAGTCCACGGAATCTTTTCAATCCTTGGGATGGGGTTCTCCCCCTTGGTTTGCATCTGGGCAGATTACACAAGTCAGACCATGACAAAATGGCTTGTCATAGGTTGGATGATAGCTCCTGTAGTATTTCACTGCGGAATAGCCGTTCAGAACGGCACAATTGGATACAACTATTTAATTAGAACTACGTGGCTTATTTTTATTTCACTCCTCAGCTTAGGCTGTGTCCTTACAGCAACAGTGTTTGGATACATCCCAAATTATGACAGTAATTTCTTATAATATAATAATAAAGAATATAATTATACCTGGTATTATAACACATTGTTTTATAAATTCAATCTATTGCTGCTGGTTTCCAGCCAGAGATCTAGTATTCAAGAAACACAAACGCGTCTATTTATACTACCCTTACAAGTACAAAGTTATTATAAAAGTATGAAGGAACTGTAAGTTCTGCTAAGAAGTGTAAATGAAAGGTATGACAATACATTGTTATTGTTCTTTATGTATACAAACAATTGATCTAGGAACATACAACTATAAAGTATATCTTGTGTATCCTATATAATAAAGCCAAGATATTGATTCAATATAGAATAGATTTTACCTTTAAATTTTCTTGAGAGCCATTATATTATGCATTAAAAAAAATCAATACTTCTCTCATACTCTCTTATACTTGTCCACTCTTTGGTCAAAACTATGATTCATTTAGTAGTGTAGTGTAGTGTAGGTTTGGTTTACCATGACACATAGTATTATTCTATCTATTCTAGATGTTCTCAATTGAATTAAAGTCAGGACTCTTTGATGGGGAGCCGAGAACATTCCAAGTTCATATGTACATCTTTTTGACATTGAAGCTTTATGGCGTGGAAAAGAAAAATGAAATACAAGTATACCTTCTAAGTATTGTAGGGAATCAACAAACTCAATATTTTGTACTTTCTATCTAGTTGATTTTATTTGAATATTAAATACCTTTTTTTTAAACCAGCAACTAAACATCAACTGAATTATAGCAGCAAAGATATTCATAAAAAGATGGTCTATTGGATCTACTTTTATTTAACCTTGTTCGAGACTTTCTTCGTTTGTCTCTGACATGGATATACCTAGATATTATGTTTTCTATCATTGGTTTTTAGTTTTACTGTATAGTGTCAACTAAACTGATGTTGGATTTGATATTGTCAATAGTTTTTTTATAGAGAAAAAAAAAAGTGACAATTGGTGCAATATCATTGTTTCTTTTTTCTTTTTGTACGCTTGCTAACGCAAACCCATACTCTGCTATTCTATGTTGCTAGTAGCCCAAGCCTTGTTGGGCGTCTATTGATGGCAGAATATTGTTTCAGTAGATTGTGTAGATAAAAAGTAATCTCCATTGGAATCTACTACATTATAACTAGCCCTTTGTCTTGTATTAAAAAAATAAACAGAAAAAACCGTAACAATGAAAGAGAGAGAGAAAGGCGATTGGATTAGCATGAGAGCTATTGATTAGCTACAGATGTAAAGAATCTATTATTATTTTGAGTGTAGAAACCCAGTAGACACTATAAAGATCCTATTGCCATAAAAGGCAAGCAAAGCGTTGCACGTATTTCTTAATTTTCTATACCGTGTAATATACTGGGGTATGGCTTGGTTGGTTAAGGCGTTGGATTTCCAAGGTCCAGGTCCGGGGTTCGATTCCCGGGCTTGGAAATTGGGGAGCTGAAAATTCTTAATCAGCTGTGTCGTACGTCGGGGCAGTACCTGGGACTTTGTCAGAGATCCCGGCTTGGACTTCGCTGGCTACGAAGATTCCAATATGGCAGACCAAATCAGTACTGTTTTGTTTTTAATTTAAATTTTTATTTGTCGTTTTAGATCTATGTTGTCCTTCCAATGCTATATAATACAGCCAATATTGGTCAACCCCACTGGGAACCGTAAACGAGGATAGAAAGATAGATGCTTTTTTATTCAATGAAATATTGTCCTCTTTTATATCTTTTCTAAACCTACTCAGCCATCATAAATGTCTGACACTTTGGTGGCCTCAAATGTTCCAATCTACTAAGAAGGAGAGCTTAGTAGAGTACTGCTATTTTTTATTTTTCAAATTTATTTATTAGGGGGCTTCATTGATTTTTATTTTCCAAGTTTTATCTGTTGGTCATCAAGACTTTGAAAATATGTTATTGAATCCCCCTTTTTTTAATCGTTCTTAGTATTCTATCCAAAGAGTACTTGTATGGTGGGAAACAGCTGTTTTGCATTATTCAAATGTCTTTGTAGTTAAAATCTCTGTTGTATAATGGTCGGCTATCGCTTGGTATGAGATATATGAGTGCTTGGTGTATAACTTATTCAGACATTAGCTTGCCATGTATTTACAAAGAATAGCCAGAGATCGGTTGAAGAGTTTGGACTTTATTCAGCTGGGTGTGTATATCTCAAGGTATATAAAACCACGGAACTTGGTTACACTTTTAAACTGATATTGAATAGTCATTCAAACTCGGTAACGGAGTACAATATTTCAACTGCATTGTCCAAAAGTTACACTTCTTTACTGCTTTTACGTGGATTGTTTTATTGCTTTCCTTTACATGCTTTATTACGGGCTTGTATTGGATCATGTCAAAGGCTCTCATGCTTACACGTGATATAAGCAATAACGAGATATTTCATTGGCCAATCCAGGCTCGCGTCATCATAGCAATCAAAAAAAAATAATCATAAGTAAACCTTTGGTGTGGGAAGAAACAAGACGCCTTTTTTTTCCCACTCGCCTTCTACTTTGACACGCTGCTCCGGTAAGTAATGTAGTACTCTAATGAGTTGAATGCTACATAATTTTTGTTCATTGGTTTGCAATGACTAACATATTGACATGCGGACTTTGTTTTTAACCACTTTTTTACTTGGACTACTCTGTCAATGTAAGTAATGTCAAAAGTCAAAACATCCCAATTCAAAACTCATAAACTTTTATTCGATAGCGTACTTTCCTCTGATTCCGCCTATAAGACGTCCCTGCCTTGGACTTGATAACTCCCTATCAAGTAAGCCTCTTGTAAAGACGGTTGCGATGCAAATCAAAACTGTCAAACCAAACACCCTTCAGGCATTGGTCTGAAATCGGCCGGCAAGAAACCCTGTTCTGTCTTGATGTCTTCTAGTCTGGAACCTGGCTGGACTCTAGGTCGAGTCCGGTCATGAAGAGGTGCAGAATAGGTGGGAGCCATCGGGCGCCAATGAGATACCACCACTCTTCATGACAGGCCAAAATGATGCAACTTTCGTTGGCAACAGATGGGGAATTTCAATGATTCGAGGCAGTTCAGTCGCCTTGAGATTGGTATCCGAGCGTTTCAGTGACGAAGCTATCTCTTGGCAACCAAACCAATTCAGCCTGTGCGAGAGGCACTTCTGTGTCTGGGGTATGGCTGTCTTCTCAAGTTGGGACATTCAATTCCAAAGCCTGAGTAGGGATTTCAGCCCTGAGTCTGGTACATGGCCGTTGCGATATCTGGCCAATCTCTTGCTATCCGGCAATCAATATTGTGATAGTGTATAAAGTCCTACTTTATTCAAGCCTCCAATCTCTCGTGGTCGGTTGATGGAACCAGGTGCTGCGAAGATGTGCTTGTCAGGATTTTGGCTGAACGTCTTTAGGCCATTATCTTGCACTGGAAACAATGTTCAATTCTCGCCCGTAGCCCCCCTGGGCTACAAGACTATATTGATCGTTCTTTGTTGTACTACTCTAGTAGCTATACCCAAGAGCACTTTGATAATGTTAATCCAGAGAATGTAAAATCGCGTTTAGATGAAACGAAAGAGGCGGGGTCTCGTAACTGAATATAGCCTTTGTTGCTTAAAACAGTGAGGAATAGCCCTAGTCTTTTGAATTTTGTTGTTCTTTTGAACATCCCCGTCTCGGTCTATAGTTGACTTTTGGTTGACTTGACAGGTGGTTTTCTGGCCTTGGTTGGAAGACCGTGAGTTCGAATCTCACAGAGACTTTTAGATAGTTTTATTCTCTAAATATTTCTTTCTTTGTTTGATTTAATATTCATATTCATTTAATAAAAAATAATATTCTCACTATACCATATTAAACATAAGGAAACAGTTATAATGATCATAATTAGATTAACAAAATAAACTATATCAAAATATGATAGTTGGACATCATCAGATCTTGCTGACCTTTTGGCATATACCAATGTATTAAAATGAAATAAAAATACAGTAGGTGAGCAGGCTTATGGGATCCAAATAATGTCAATAGAAAGAGAAGATACATATTCATATTCAGGTAGCTCTTAATATTCGTAATACCATTATTAAATTCCTGAATACTAGGTCTACTCAAAGCACAATGAAAATAGTCTGAAATTGCATTAGAGCAAGATTACTTGGATATTAATAAGTGAAAATGGGGTTTCTAGTCAAATGAATCAAAATATCTGGTAGCTGTTGTGATATTCACAGCAATCGATCTCTGATTACTCTTTACAAATGGATGGCAAGTTGACGTCTCGATAGTCATATACCAAGCACTTTATACAAAGTGATGCCCGACCATTATACAGCATGAATTTTAATTGCAAGGAAGTTTGAGTAATAATAATTAAACAATAAAAAATATTCTTTCTTTGATAAATAATACTCGCAGTAAAACACAGAATACAAAGCCTGCATGTCCCAAGTAATATAAAAAAATAAAATAAAGTGCCTACCTAATTGCTGCTTACCAGATTACTGCCTTTGAATTGTAGATCTTGACAAAGTCATTGGTAGTCATTATTATATAGACTCTTTCTTTTGGACATTTACTCTAGCATTTGTATGAATGAGAACCAAGGGTCTGTATTCACTTTTTTGAATCTATCAACCATGCTCAATGAAGATTGGAGATTATGAAATCATTTAAACACATGCTTAATCTCCTCGGCAGCAGTAATAGTAATGGGATTAGCACCAATAACAGTTATTTAATGATTTTTTTAAAAAGAAATACACTTTAAACCTACCTTTTTTTTGTTTTATAGCTCTCAAAAATACCATTGAAGCTTTTGTACTGTTGCCAATTTCTGTGCTGTTTGAATAGGGGGTTGCCAAACTACTTGTAGTTCATTTACTTTTGTACCTTTTGATTCAGAGGTAATGATCCCTAGTCTTGCCCCGGAAAGAATAACATATAGAATGATATCTTGTGGTTCTCCCCCTATGTAAATACATTTCTTTTCTTTTTGGGTTGAGATCAATGTCAAAGATCAAGTAGGATTCGCAGTTTTAAAGTAGTTGCACTTTTGGTGATAAATTCATTCTGATCAAAAATCCAGCCCAGGAGTTGGCCCTATTGTCAACATTATTTCCATGGCCATTTTTATATAGAGGTATTGTAATCATGTTATTGAAGAATATACAAATTCAAATATTGATTGGCTAAGGATATCCATTGACAGCCCCAGAGAAATAAGAGTGGGATATGTAATATAAAGAGCGGCAGGCATTAGAATGATTAAGGGAAAAAAAAGAGGCTACTAGACAAAGTCCATTGAAATATATCTATATATCAATCCTGCTAGGTGCAGGATCTGGACACTCTAAAAAGGATACAATGCAGATAATTAAGGAGATGGTTCATGCTTTTTATTCGCCGTAATCCTTGTTGTTGCTTGATCTTGAATACAGCAAAAAGGTACAAAAGATAAATATACGAGAGCTGCCCCATATATTGGTGTGGACGTCCCATGTATTAAATGTTCCGAATAAAAAAAATGTATTGGTCTTTGGCATTACCTGCGTCTGTTGGCACCGCTTGATAAAGATGTCTGCAATCATCAGGTATTTCAATATCAACCCAACATTTTATATGGAATACTCTAAAATTCATTATACAAAATGCATTGGACTAGTCTTGGTCCTTGATGTAAAGAAGTCTCTGTGTTATCCAAGGGCTGGAGCATATGGCTTCTAAGTATCTTTTGTATATTCAGACAGCATTGATCATGATACTAACCCCTTATTTACAGGCCATTAAATGCCATGGATATTATTATTATTATTTTACTAGTAGCCATTATGGCCCTGTGTTGGCTTCCAAAAACATGGCGAAAAGATATCACGGTGGGTTGGAAAGTGAAACCAGCATGGCTTTTTGAACCATACGTTTCCCTCCATCTTCATTCTCCCTTGGAAATGTCGTGACTTCCGGTTATGCTCTTGGTTTCACCAGAAAAATTCCTCAGGCGCTGTTTCTTATTCCTGACCTTTTTTTTTATTACTTTCCTGCACACGCATTTTCTCTGTTACTATTTTGCTTCAAGCACCATTACTGACAAGATTTCATCCTCTCAACCCTCATTCAAAGGTTAGGCAGAACCCCATGGAGAGCTCTAGCCAAAAACTCACAATACTTTTGTTACTATCAATCCCAGCCGTGCCAACAATGACGATCGATGAGTATGAGCCTGATGATATTCTTTGCGAAATCAGTCGAAAGTTGGCCAATGTCAATATCCACAACTTGTCCTTGGATGCAAATGCAGAAACAGTAGAAAAGAGCACTGCAAGTATATTAATATAATTCTACAGAAAAAGAAGAAAAAGAAAAAGAAAACAGGATATCTATAATTTCATAGTGTGTGTATAAAAAGCAAAGGAATAATAAAAAAAATAAATGATCAAAGGCTAATGTAGGCTAACATTTTATTTCTGACAGCTGCCTACCATCCGGTATTACCTGTACTCGCACGACAAGGCGATATGTCTACAGAGCGTAGAAATGTTACGACGATATCTAACACAGAGTAATCATGATGGTTGCTTTCTTTTTTATTATATATATAAATATATATATATATATAATCTGCCGCTGTCAGTATTGTTTAGGTTGCTTACATGCTTTAAAAATCATTAGGCAGCAGTAGCTCTGAAAGTGCTCAGGATATCCTGAAATTAGATGTACTGCCACGTATTAATGAGATGCTGGCATGGGAAGAAGCTAGCAGTATTCAGGTAAATTTGAGCTCTTTATACATGCAATCGACCTCATGGTTTTCTTTTCATTCAATTAAATTCATTTCTTTTTCTTTTTTTTCTTAGTTTGAGTGTGCCTGGATTGTGACCAACATTGCAGTAGGTCTTGAGAATGGATAGACTTGGTTTGATTGTCCATGTTCATTTCGACCCTTTTTCTCTCTCTCTATCTTTAGGCTGGATCTTCTGATCAGACCCACGCTTTGGTGGAATCTGGAATTATCGATTCTCTATTGGTTTGCATATGCCACGACAACTGTGCACCAAGTACAAGTGCTCAAGTAAACAACATTGCAAACACTGGCCTAATTGGCCTAATTAGCCTTTGGATCATTAATATTTTTTTATATAGATTGCATGGGCACTCTCAAACTTTGCGGGTGAATCAGCACAGCTTCGAGAGATGCTGATGGAGAAACGCGCGCCTGCTGTCGTTGCAGAAGTCCTAAAAGATATTTACAACGAAATATACGCTCAAGTCTACACCTACTCATATTCGTATGGAAAAATGCACATTGCTGACCAAGAGGTCTGCACAAACGTCAAGGCATTGGTGTGGTCTTTGGCAAACATGTCTCGTGGAGGATTCAAGACGGCAAACTACTGGCCTGTTGTGAGTACAGGGCATCAATCAAACACCATAGAACTCATCTGTCCATAGTACTGTCCTGTATTTGAAATTCTAGGAAAACTTATTCATTTTGACCACAACGATATCCTGACGGATGCCTGGTAGGTCCAATGCACCGCAATTATGTCTTCAAGAGACCAACACTTTGTATATCTTTTAGTTGGGGTCTGTCTCGTATATTGTACAGTATGCATGAGGTCCCAAATTTTTATAGAAATGTCTCAATCTCTGTTGAATTATGTTCAAAACTATCTCAACTACTCAGGTTTGTTGAATGAAACCTATTCCACAAGATACAAATGTATTTCTTGATATTGTTAGGCGCAGTAGTGTTCCGATTATCGTCCCTGCCCTCCGAGCCATTATCAACATCACATCAGGGCCAGACGAACACTCTGTGATCTTACTCAAATCAGGCCTTTTACGCAACATTGTTCCCTTGATGACCCAAGATTTCCCAGCCGGTGTCCGTAGAGATGCATTCTTGCTGATAGGAAACATTGCGGTCTGTGGAGACTCTTTGATCCAAAAGGTTATTGCTAACAATAGCATTGTGCAATGCGTACTTGCCCATGTACGCGTTCCAGGAAAAGTATACAACACCCAAGACAATAAATGGCTTCCTACATTGGCACACGGCTATTGTGAGGTCGATGAAGAGTGGAAGATTACAAACGAGGCACTATCCATCATATCTAATATCATTTCTCGTGGAAGCTCAGCCTGTGTTAGGTAACCAACAAAAAAAGAAAAAGGATACGGATTTATGTGTTTCTGACAAACTCTACAGGGAATTGTTAAAAAAAGAAAACGATGTTCCAGCCACTCTGGTACACCTATTGAGATCACCAGAGATCGCAATTCAACACACCCAGAAATGCATTGATGCGATCATAAATCTTGTCGAGAGAACAAATTCATTAACTGCCAGTGACCCACAGAGAAACCCTAACCAAGTCAATGAATATGCAATTGAATTACTAAACCATGGGCTCATGCCTTTACTCGAAGGACAATACGAATTACACGATGAAGACGAATCAATCAAGAGTCGATACGATATACTGAGCGTCCTCTTGGAAGACGGTATCGCAGCAAAGAAAGAGATGGACGCCAAGCAAAAACAATCCCAAGACATGGCCAGTCTCTTTGGGCTCTCAGAATCTCGTAATGTGATCATTGGGGTTAGCAAGCGTCGCGTCCTTCACGGCCCTGAGGATGGTGATATTCGATTAATTGAGAATGCAATCGGAAACCTTAGTGTGTCATACAGTGGACAAGGACTATAAAATCGCTTTCTCTTTTATAAATAAAAACAAGTACATTAAAACCGCCATATGCTTAAAAATGTACATTTTGAACATTCGAGAATAAGGATTCCCAAAACTACTAGTTCAAAGACAGGTCTCTCATTTCATTTCTGGCAATTAAACGCGGATTTTTTTCTTTGATAAAGTGTTGGCTTGTTTCTCGTACAATAGACATCGTACGGCCATTCAGACCAAAATAGTAACTTTCAAACACTGCCATTATCCTGAATCTAACAATTAGCTATAGTTCTATCTTTAGTTGTTTCACGAAAAGCATTTGGGGATAACTCACTTGCATGTACAACCTATAGTGCAGCCATTTATGCTCAGAATCTTGTTTTATTGTTCTATTCATTGTCATGGCAACCATGGATATCAATCATCGATTATAAAACAGTAGAGCCAAGAATTTTAAAAATCTGACAGGATTACTGGACACCATTTTGGTATATTCAATGCTGTTCAAAACATACCTTGGAACCATCATACGGCTCGTTTTTAAGATTAAGAACCATTCAGACTATAGGAATCTTAAAAGCCCTCGAGGAAAAGAAGGGGGGACAAAAGGCGGGATAGGAAGACAGAGCAATTTAAACACTGCTGATATATACAGTTTGTCACGAAAGACAGGCTGAGGGATCGAGAATCGAGAATCGAGAATCGAAGATCGAATATGACTATGCCGATTGCTGCCCAACAGGACCATTGGAATTTCCATTGGCCAATGTATAAATGAGAATTACATATAAATATGTTTATTATTTTTGTGTTCATTATAAGCAAGACCTTGAGAACATTGCAATGAACAGCTTCCCAAAAATACACCAAGAAGACCACTCACTCACTAGCCATGA
This sequence comes from Phycomyces nitens, assembly GCA_022702545.1. Classification (NCBI taxonomy): domain Eukaryota; kingdom Fungi; phylum Mucoromycota; class Mucoromycetes; order Mucorales; family Phycomycetaceae; genus Phycomyces; species Phycomyces nitens. The sequence goes on from JAHRBC010000004.1 coordinate 1,477,212, forward strand.
TTACCAGTCCATTGCCGAATTCACACAAAGCGAAGATTGGCCGCAGCATATTGTCCAAGAACTACGAGACATGGTCCATGTCTTGTCGCCTAAACTTTGCATTGTCGCCTGCTCACAGGCATCAATCGAATTACTGGGATATCAACCCTCGGAACTCGTTGGGTGTCTCATCACCGAGTTCATTCATGTAGACGAGGTAGACATGTTTTCGAGGCAATGTTACAAGACAATGAATACGACAGACAGCATTCGAATATGCTACAGGATGTTGAGAAAGAACGGCAAATACGTCCTTATGGAAACCAAAGGTCATTTCAAGCAACAATATTTCTTTGGATCTGCTCGCTGTCTACCAACAAGAGCATCTCGAATAATGGATACGTTTCTGGATCTCAAGATGGAAAACGAGATATTAAAGAGAAAGATCGCGTTTCTTCGCATGATTAATGGTGAAAACAACACCATTTCAGAGCCTGACAGAGAATCAGGCCAAGTCAGCAGTAGTGATGATGAAGATTCAGAAAAGTCTGTGGCCAAGAAAAATAATATCTTGGCTGTCCAATCTTGTCCTACTTTTGTCAAGAGTGTACAGACATTGGCAGGTTCTTTTGACATTCCAGAAAACGTGGTGCCTTTTGACGATGGCTGTCAACAGGAAATTTGCCTAGATAATGGTCAAATGGAGATTGGAAACAAGGTTCTACATGCGTCAAACTTTATCGCCACAGACCAAGAGGATCTAGGAATCGGAAACTGGCCACAGTTGCAGACAAGTGCAAAAAGGGTACTTTTACATACAAAATGCACCTCTTTTTATTTATTTATTCGTTTTACATTTATAATAATCCAGAAATTCACAGACATCAGTGACAAAAAGATCTGTCTGGACTGTAGCACAACAAATTCCCCAGAGTGGAGGAAAGGTCCAAGGGGTCCAAAGACGTGGGTATATTAATGTAGACATCTGGATGGTATACTGATCATCTACTAGGCTTTGTAATGCATGTGGGCTTCGATGGGCCAAGGCGAACAAGAAGAGCCTATAAAAAAATCAACACACTTTCCAGTTCATCGATAGAGGGCTTGTTTAAAAAAGACTGTTATTGGTAGGACAGAGACTCGATTTTCACCTTCATATCTTAAATAGCTACTAGCTGTACAATATTATATTATATTATATTATATATCATTCATAGTAAAGAAACCCCATTGCTGTAACCTCTTTATCATCTTAATATCATATCATCAAATACATCCCTCTTTGCTCTCCAGATAAGCCAAGATGCATAACCAACTCCTAGTTCTTTACATTTGTAACCAGAACACTCTTGTTACACATACACCCTTTCTATTTGGGTACGGGCATGGGTCACATCGTTTGTTGGTGAAAACATGATTTTTGTTTTTGTTTTGCTTTATTTCCAAAGACATGCTTTTTGTCTTTATATCTAGATTTTCGATTTATTTCTCGCCCTTGGCCATCCTATTATCCAGAGATCAATAAACAAGCTTTATATAGACTGATAACCTACTTGAAGGAACCATAGAAAACGCCCGAAAGTCCAATACCGAGACCAGCAAAGACAATGGAAACGATGAACTTGTCTCTGGGACCCTTGAGCCAGAGAGGAGTCTGAGAAGGTGCCTGGAAAAGACGCTGGTTGGCAAGGACGTGGTTAGGACGGTTGATCAACATTGTAGCGTCTGGTGGGAAAAGAAGAGTGAATTAAAAAAAAGTGGGCCGTTTCTCCCTTTTTATAATTCGCCCGTGATGAGGTTGCGCAGTGTCCTTTTGTAGTACATGACTCGACACTAAAATAAGAACCCTTTGTAAGAAACAGATGTTTATGATTGTATATATATTTAATAATTGTGTCTAAGGAAAGATGTATTTATTATCATGCTTTAAGTATATATGGTCTTAGTGTCCTCCACGTCCACCGCGACTTCCACCGCGTCCTCCTCGGCTACCTCCACGTCCTCCACGACTTCCACCGCGTCCTCCACGGCTACCACCGCGACTTCCACCGCGACTTCCTCCACGTCCACCGCGACTTCCTCCACGTCCTCCACTCTGTGCTGGACCCTCGTTCTTTGACTCGCGGGTACGGCTGTGAATTGGTGTTGGTCGTGCAGCCTTTTTCGCTGATCGTGCAGCAACCATCTGTCTCTTGACGTCGTGTTCAGCATCATCCTCTTCCATAGCCTGTGCGCGTCTTCTCTTGACACGGCTCATGCCGGCATATTTATCACGTTTCTAAGACATTATAAAATCAATATAAAACTATCCAAACATTAAAGTCCTCAAATTCAATATTACCTCTGGCTTCTTGACTTCTTCGGGAGCAATGCCAAACTTGCTCTTGTGGTCGTTCTTGCCAATCTCCTTTGCCTTTTTCTTGTCCTTTTCGGTCTGGAACCATGTTCGTGCAGGACGAGCATAGATCTCGTCACTGTGAAGGAGCAAATTCTCACTCTTACGGACTTCCATCTCAGCCTGTCTTAATGAGCGTTCTTCCTTTTCTTCACGCATGACTTCCTGAATCTGGGGGCCAAGATCCTCAATCTTCTTCTTGTATCGCTGAACAGTTTCAGGTGACACTACACGATTCTTTACTTGTGAGTTTGTGGCAGACTTGATGGCCATCTTGAGCATCTTGCGATCAGATTCACCAACAAGGGTAACAGATCTAAAAAGTGAATAGGTCAATTAACAATGCTCATAATAGACTTGATCATTCCAACTTACCGTCCATTGCGACCAGCTCTGGCTGTTCTTCCTACACGATGGAGATACTGTGCAAACTGGGTAGGCATGTTGTAGTTGATAACAGTTTCGATACCCTTGATATCAAGACCTCTAGCAGCCAGATCGGTGGCGAGCAAGTAATCTACTTCACCATCACGGAAACGTTCCAGAGATTCCAGACGCTGTTCCTGAGTAAGATTTCCGTGAAGCTCGGCAGCATTGAGACCCATAAGACCAAACAAGATCTTCATTTGATGTGCTGCTGCCTTTGATCTAAAGAAAACAATGACCTTTTCCTTAAAGGTCTTTCGGCACATTGCCAGCAAGACAGCCGAACGATCAGCTTCACGATGGGCACGAATACGAACAAACTCCTGGACAAGTCTGGTGGCAGCCTGGTTGCTGGCATCGACAAACAGACGGACAGGATGGTTAAGAGACATACGAATCAACTGGTCGACATTGTCTGTCATGGTAGCAGAGAACAACATGGTCTGTCTGGACTTGGGGCATGCTTTGATAATCTCGCCCAATTCATCTGCGAAACCATCTTCGAGCATACTATAGAGAGGCATGGGATTAGATAAATAGATGGCTTTGATGCCTTGGACATCTTTTCTTTTTGTTTTCGCTTGCTTACCGATCAGCTTCATCCATGACCAAGATCTCACAGCTCTCGAGACCAAAACCAGTAGAGTTTCTAACGTGGTCAATCAAACGACCAGGTGTAGCAACCACGACATCAGGCTTCAACTTCAATTCGGCTTCCTGGGTCTTTACACTCAAACCACCAACACACAAACAGAAGCTGATGTCGGTGTAAGCACCCAACTTGACAGCCACACTGTGTACCTGTGCTGCCAACTCACGAGTAGGACAGAGAATAAGAACACGGGTAGAAGCAATCTGGCGAGGACGGTAAAGAAGACGCTCGAGAATAGGGACAATAAAAGCAGCAGTCTTTCCGGAACCAGTGACGGCACCACCACAAATATCCTTGCCCAGAAGAGCGACAGGAATAGTGCGGGCCTGGATATCAGTAGGCTTGACAAACCCAAGGGCAGCCAAACCCTTGAGAATAGGGCGAGACAAGTTCATTGAGGAAAATGCCTGGTGATCACGAGATTCGTTTTCTTCTTCGGGAGCAAAGTATGCCTTTTTGCGCTAGAAATAAGAAGAAATGGTTTTGGTTGCTGTTCTTCTTTTTTGTTTTGTGTTTGGTCACTACAACCACCAGCTATTCTTATTGTACCTCGGCCTCAGCCTTTGAGTTCTCGGTCTCCTCTTCATCTTCTTCGCTGTCTCTGTCGGCATCTTCGACATTTTCTCCATCAGACACGCCTTCTTCTTCGGTATCACTTGCCGAGTTTTCCTCTTCTTCCTCATCTTCCTCTTCCTCGGCACCACCACCGAAACCATCGGCGGCCAAGTCTTCATCGTCATCATCAACAATAGCATCCTCAACTTCATCCTCATCTTCGTCGAGTTTTTCGTCTTCCAACTCCTTGGCAACGTTTGCCTTTGCCTTTTCCTTGTTCTCCTTTCTCTTCTTGGCGATAATATCATCAATCGAGACTCTGGGAGCTTCACCAACCTTTTTAAAACAAACAATTGTGTTTAGTTGAACACTTTTGTTTTAAAAAATGGAAAATAAACGCACCTGGCTTGACTTTAGCATGCCTCTTGCGGCCGAGAAATCCCATGCATGAACAGGTCCTACGTTTCCTCCACCGTCATTGGCAAATGTGAATCCGGAATCAAAGTCGGTAGGCTTTTGTTCCTTCTTCTTTTTCTTGTCTTTTCCCTTTTTGACCTTGAGTTCAGCCTCATCATCATCGATCACTTCCTCTTCTTCATGGATCATGACACTATCGTCATCCTCATCAATCGTCATCACAAAGTCGTCGTGGATTGCCATTGTGCTAATATGTTCCTGGGCAATGTGGGATGCTAAAAAAGCGCTTTGGAATTGCAAATACTTGCGATCGAGATACGTTTAGACTTTGTGAAAAAAAGTAAGTGTGACTTTTGGTTGTGACTGATGAACTACTTGCATTTTATTTTTTTTCAAGTGCCAAAAAAAATATATATATAAAAAATAAAAATAAAAATGCTTGGTAAATAATTTATTCTTTTACTTGATTTCAAAAGTGTTTCCAAATATTGTACCAAGTTGTGATGGGTTCTTTCCCCCAAAGTATCTGTACAAGGTTTGTAAATATTGGGTATTGGTTTCTGGAAACACTTTTTTTCATGCCAACCAATTGCATGGTAAACACTGGGAGTTTTTTTTGGTTTGGTTTGTTTGTTTGATAAACGGCCTAATTTAGGTGGACTGTCTATTATGCTTTTACGAACCCAAAGAAAATAGAGAGAATATTTTGTTTAAAATGATATATGTATATATATATATTTAAAGGGAAAAAAAATGTGCAAGCATATACATAAATTGTTTTCTGTAAAAATAACAACAAAAAGAAGGAGTAGATTTGCATAGTACCAAGTGTCTCTATATACAATTTGTGTGAGGATGTCAATAATATGTCATGGTTCATATGTGTTTCAGTACACATGTACGAATTAAGAAAGAGAAAAGCAAATAAATGAAGAAGAAGAAAAGGTTAAATGTCAATGATGCGCTTGATACGACTGCATTCGCTCAAGTGTTGGCCCCGGTACTTTATCAAATGTTCACCATTTTCCCTAAAGGTCACTGTCTTGTTGACAAGGCATCCCTATTACAAGAAAAAGAAGATTAATATTAATATTTGCTTGAATGTTGGGTTGAATGGTGGCTTACCTTTCCACTGTTGGAGCACTTGTAGTAGATGCTTTTGTGGCCTGTCTTTTTGTGAATCGTGTTTCCATTATTCTTCCAAAGATAGTTGTCATTGTAGGGAAATTCCCGGGTTTCGATAATGGTCGTAATGGCTTGCATTTCGCGCCGTTTTCGCTTGGAAGATGTGTCCACGGGACTTGCTTCTCTTTGGTGGGTTTGCTTGGCTGTTGTGCTTTGAGGCTGGAATCCGGTGCTTTCGATGGGAGGTGAGGGAGGAGGGATGCCAGACGACAGCAGACTATGGGACTTGGTTTCCAGGTTGACAGGTGGCTCAAGAGACTGCAAGGACCTAATGAGAGTGGTTAGGGTTTGTGGAATGGTCCTAAATAAGACTTACTGTTTTGTGGAGGGCTGAGACTTGTATGGGTGAAAGGGCTCATGTCGTCTGTAGTCAGAGGGGGGGAAGATGTGCTTTGGTTGGACTAGTGGGGAGTGGCTCAGGAGCATGTCAATGTTGTGATTACTGTTCTTTCGACGAGAATCAACCATGGTTGGGTCTGTGTAGATGTGTTGGGGTGAGTCGAGAGGGTCGAGGGGGTCAATGAGGCGGTCGGGACAGCGAGGAGCATTGGTGTGGGGTAGGCTGGGGTGTTTCTGGGCTTGGTGATGTGGAGGATAATCAATTGATGGAGAGATTGGTGAAGAGTATGGGAGACTCTTGCCGGTCTGGCTAGGTCTTCTGCCGGGATAAGGCAGATAGAGCCTTGAGTCTCTGTGCCGAGGATCGTCGGTTTGGTCATCGACCGAGGTGTGAGAGTGCTGACTGACAGGGGAGCGTCTTTGTGGTTTTGGTGATGGTGATTTCCATGGGTTGTAGGCTGGGGGAGAGTCAGTGTCAGACTGATGGCGGTGGAGTAGATAATCGATTTCCTTGCGTCTCAGTTTTGCTTCTTCGGCTCTCCGCCTGTCCTCTTCTACTTTGGTTGACAGGATGAGTTCCAGTAGTTCAGGCCGGGTTCCGTATTTCTGGACGACTCTTTCTAGGCTTAGAAAAGAAGATGTCCCTGGCGAATCTGGGGCAGACTGATTGGCGGGTGGTTGTGTATTGCGGGGTGCCTTTTGAAATCTGGTATGATCTGGTAAGCTTGATGACATGTTTGAGAAATGAGTATTTGAGGGCAATGGACGAGTGAGCATCTCGGTCTCAAAAGGTTTAAAGAAGAGGAAGAAAGGCTTTTTTTTAAAGAAAAGAAAAGATTAAAGAATCAGACTTCATATTCAAGACAGCCGGTCTGAAATGGGAGAGCGTGGGCGTACACGGTCTGTCCAATCACCCCCGTCTGGATAGTGCAAATAGATTCCAATCATATTTTATTTATTTCTTCCCGTTCCTCCCAACCCATGCGAGCGATCCTCCAGTCCTGTGTTGGACCAATGTACGCTGTTTATGACGTTATTCCCCGCAACCCCTCTACTTCTCTGTATCTTCCCGCGTTATTTCCAATAGCAAATCTGACCTAAAATATTATTGCAGTTAATGATTGAAAAGCCAGTGCTGACAGTATTATAAAATCGAAAGATAAAAAAAAGTGATCTAAAGAAATAGATCTTTCTCACGTAGCAGGGTTGACTATGGATAATGTGGTACTCGACTGTTATAGACAGAATGGCTGCAAGGTGGTTTACAATCGACCATTGGTTCCCGCTATGGTGTACGCTTCCCGAGGTACTGTTTTATTATCATTATTCAGCCCACTTCCCATTTCCCAGGTTTGTGCTCCCCCCGCGTTCAACTATTTAAAAAAATAAATAGGGACCGAAGGGTCCTCCGGTTTCGCCCTCAGCCTCTGCCTCTTTCCCCAATTATGTAACACGTCTTACTCCATGGTTTCCCCACACTCTTGGGGTAAACAACCAATGAAGCCTCTTTTTATCACCTAATAGCTCTGGTCGGAGTATTGGAGATCCAAATGGTATTGACCAGAGCTTCGGAATCCTGAACTGTGGCTTTCTGTTCCTACAGCCACACACATAAATTGCCAATTGGTATCTTTGTCTGTGAGACAAGAAGGGCACGAATGATGAATAAACAATCGAACGACATGTAAAAAGAGCACGCTGAATGGCTGATTGTCTGGAATGGAGAGGATGACCAATATTTAATATGAATGATAGCTTGAAGAAAGCTATAAGCATATGATACACAGCCCTTTTAGGATGTGGGACAGTCTGGAAAAAGAAGACTTCTTGAGCAAGAATAGAAAGATTGTACCCGAACATCTCCGTAGGGACCAAGGGGACCTTGCTTATCAAATGGTTTATTGTCACTACACCAGCTGGTAAAAAATACCAAAAAATTCTGTGTTGGGCGGCCTGCAATTGAATGGCAGGGCATGTTATTACACGATTCAAGATTCCTTTCTGTCTTGTGCTCCTCCCACGACCCATCTTACCGTCTTATTCAATAGGCCCGGGAAAATGTACAAAAGGCGGGACAATCAAATTCAAATTATACACTTGCAATATCCCCCTGTATTAAGACGCAGTCCAAAAACAATAAAACATATTGTTATTAAGAAAATAATCAGCTAATTTGTACATCTTTGTGATAATCATCTTCATTGTTGCTTATAATATTAGCAATCGATCATACAGCCTAGTCTAGCATGTATCCATGGAAACCAGGAACATATCTGGTGTCAATTGACAATGAAAACAACGGAGCTGATCTACACATTTAATATGTTTTAGATTCCATTAAAAAGAAAAAGAAAAACAATATTTGGTAATCTTTTTAAAGCTTTCCTAAACCGGGCAACAATGGCCCATTGTTCCCAATCGATTATGTCTGTTGAACCAAACTCTGGTACTCTTGTCTGCATGGGTCTCCTGGTCACTAGACTCTTTGAATCTCTTGCCACTGCCACTACACACTCCAATTGTTAACAAGGCAAAATCAAGTCAAAAAGTATGAAAAATAGGCAAAAATCTTTTCAGTCAGGACAATTAACCAAATGGAGAAATATTGGTCCACTGCACCACAAGCTTTCCTATACACCCCGGGTCGAGCTGAATTCCGGAGAGTCAAAATAAATGCCGAGCTGCAGCCAAATTGGGGACCGTGGTAAATATATCCAGCCGTATATTTTTCCAACCAAATAAAAAATAAAATAAAATAAAAAGATATATTCTCATCTCTGCCTAGATGTTTGGCTGATGTGGTTCTAAACAGACTTTGGTACCTTTGGTTCTATACTACATTTTTTTAACAATAAAATAAAATCCTAGAGATTGCAATGTTTTCATCTATCTTGTAATTCTGATCTGCTTTGTAAAATCTGGGCAAGTCTTGGAATCGAAATGAAGATTCAAATATTTATACAGTCTCGTACAAAAAATGTACATATAAAAAAAAGCCAACAAGAAAAAAGAACCCGCTCTTGAATGAGTCAGTATACCCTCTGGAATTCCGCCTCTTTGGATTTCATTGTCTCCTTGATCTCTCCTTGTTGTTATTTATTATGTGATACTCTTATAAAATGCATCTCAACAAAAAAAAACAATTTATTTGTTGAATAACTTTCACAAGTAAAATACCAAACTATTTACTTTACACGAATTAGCAAAAAAGAAAATTGCCTTTACACTGAAATGCATTTGAAATTGCCTAGAGAGATTACTTATCCGTCAAGGAATCCCAACATATTACCATTGTCATCAAACAGATATTTTCCCCGCCTTCTATTCACAATATATTTACGCGACAGTAGTATAGCAATAGGAATTCACCCACGGGGGGTCTTTTATTTTTATAGAATAACACATCCCTGCAGGGACATGAAAACTTTGGATAATTGCTAGTCATATGTTTACAAATTATTTATTGCCTTTAGTTTTCGCGTTTGATAGATACAGTAAATCTTGACTATATATATTCAAAATGTCCTGTTTCTACTCATATTTCCATCTACAGTATTACTGATACCAGTTCAACCCAGCACTTATGTAATCAACCAAAGGCATAATATCCTTATTGAGAACGCTTTCTGGTTTGCTGATTGTGATAGCTAGAAAGATAGACAAATTCAGTTTATCAAATCCAATCCTTGATCCAAGAATCCAGTACCAGGCCAACAAAATATACCATTTAATGAGATTTACCTATTCAACAAAGAATATACATGGTCTTTTGTATTCCTTGCAACCAAACAATTTATTTGTAATTGTTTAAAGTGACAGAATAGGCATTTGTTAATACTAGTACCATGTACTTTATATCCTGTTCACATGCAAGCAAATGATACTTGGCTTTGTATCATCCAATATATTTCTTTACAATCTAATCATCAAATGCCATCTTTCTTTTTAAAAATAATAATAATACTTTGATTTGCAATAAATCTATCAAATACTTTATAAACGACACTTTAAGTTTTAAGCTTGGGATATTCTTGATCCACTACCAGAAAAATAAACAAAGACGCCCCTTTTTATTCAAATCAGTCATACAGATATTTTCCCGAGTCTTTCAATAAGGTTACCCACGGCAAATTGCTTGTATGGTTGATATATGGCTTATTACAAGTATTCCAACATTTTGTTCTCGATCTGTGACTTGTGTACTAAATAGTAACAGGTACAAAAGATGGTTTATTATTAGCTTTTTTTTTCCCATTGAAACTAACAAAATATGGCTGGCTTGTTCTAATCAGAAAACGGTGGCGTTTGATATATCCATATTATATCAAATCATGTGGCCCATCTTATTCTTTATGTTCTTCATGTACCTGTTAGTATACCTTGAGTGTTAAAACATAGGCACAATTGATATATAAAAGGCGAGAGGGCTTGTTCTTGTACTATATCGTGTTTTTTTTTTGTTTTTGTTTTAAGGAATATTTGTATATTTGATGTATAGGTGTATTATAAAGCAATTGCGCAGAGTACTCCTGACAGCTGTATATATCAAATGGGTCTCTAGACCAGCTCGACTCTAATAACATTTATGTACGGTCGGTGGCTTACTATTATAATAAACCTAATGTAATATTAGATCTGGGCATACCATTGATGTCTACTGTCTCAATTTATTTCTATTGTGAAACAATCATATCCCCAAAGCTGCCTAAAGACTTTCATAACCTCGTTTAAACATACACTTATCGAGCGTCAAATGTGCCATGGATTGATTGATGAAACTTATCTTGTTTTACCATTCTCTCTGCAACCCAAGCAATTCCAAAGTCAATTTACTCCTACCGTTTGATCCAGCTTTTTATATATATATTTTCGTACTACTTTCCTAATAGTTTATTCCCTCGTATTCCCGAGAAATAAACCAGGAAGCAAATCCGTAGATTAGCCTATAAATCTTGTGCTGGACAAACATTAGACTAACCGACCGACAAATTATCAAGATTTCTGTACTGTACTGTACTATAGTATATTTATATTTATATTCAAAAATATTTATTTATTTATTTTTTGCAATAAAACAGCAAGAAATACCAACTACTTTAGCAGTGTGTACAAAAGGATAAAGAAAGAGTTGGGTGTGAAACATATTGAACAGGGAGGGTATTGAAAGTACCAAAAAAAAGAGGCGAAAAATGTTGGGTATTCTGATTATACTTTCTCGGCAGCCTTTTCCTCATCATAGTATTTCTTGACCTGAGACTCGGCATCTTTCTTGGCCTTTTGTCTGTCAAGATAATCAAGACCCTTTGTCTCGATTCTGTATAGATTTTTATTAGATTGGAAAAATATTATAGTTTTATAGCTTACATCTTGTCGAGAGCACCTGCTGCAAAACCAGCAAGGATCTCCTTGGCAATCGTATGATCTTGAGGTTGTCTATATTGACGATTCTCAGTACAACCATTCACCTCTTGGCCCAAAAACTCATAAAAACCAAATTACCCTTTCTTTTCGCAGTGATCGTTGTAAGCCTTGACAGCCTCAAAGGCAGCTGAAACAGACGAGTGTTAGAAATTCATTTGGAGCATAATCATTTCTTCACAGCCCCAGCTCACCTGCTCCTGCAATAATCTCGTGAGAGATGGCGCCCTTGTGCTCGCTTTCGTTATGGCTGTTGACCTGTTCGTGCTGTTGACCAAAGAAATCCATGAGACCCCTTTGAAACAATAGAGACATTTGCTTGTTAGGTCACTAATAAGACGAATATTCCGAGACACTTACATTGTGTGAATGATTTTTTTTGTATAGTTGTAGAGAGAAAGTGTGTATAGATATACAGATATTGGAATTCAAAAGCGACAGGATACTGGGTGTTTTTATACATTTGTCTTTGCCTTTACGTTTGCTATTAATTTGATGTGGATGGTGTTGTACACACTAACTGTTGGTTTTAGTTTGAGCATAACGTAGGTAAGTATCCCATTTGAGGCTTGGTTCTCTTTAGGCCCTTTCTCTCGTACGCATCTTGGTGTAGTGTTCATTTTCGTCATATTTCTTAGAGCTGCCAAGTAGCGTTAGACCGATTTATACCAAACCTTGACAACGGAAGAATATACAGTGAAGGTTTATGTTGGTACTCACTTGTCGTATACATGAAGTCATTAGTACATGTAATGGATATGTAGTTACTAATCATTCGCTCATAGATTATTAAATACTGGCTAATTTACGATGCTATTAGATTTATTCTACTTATTGGGTGTCTGGCTTCTGGTGCTTGGTGCTTGGTGTCTGGTGCCTGGAAACTTGAAATGTTGTAATATCCTATATTTGACCATGTAGTTTATCGGCCAAGAGAAGAATGGTGTCCAGACCAAGTCGTTTTTGACAGCACTTTATTCTACTGCCAGCAATCCACAACTGGCTAGAGATAATAAGCTATAGAATAACACAAATGTGCTTGTAAAAAAATAGCACAAGACGTCAAAAGAGACACAAATAACAAGACACTGGAAATTATGCTTGTCAGGTTGTTTAATTTGACCTTTGGACAAGTCCAAGCTAATAGACCAAACGGTATCAAGTTTAAATGATTATGGTGTAAAGAATAACGATTAAAGAGAACCAAGTATACAGTCAAACCTCTGAGATTTGGCGCGTACGAAAATATGATTGGCTGAAATAAAAATATATTTGCAGGATCTATTCTTTTTTGTCGCGTTGATCAAGATTGATCGGCAATCCGAAATACGAGTCACAATATTACGCATTAGTCGAATGACATGAGATTTTGGTTGTCAATTCATGTTTTTCTCTTTACCCATTTCAATCTACCTCATTAGAATACAGACTCTTACCAATCATGGTGGTTAATTAGAGATACACAAAAATAAAGAGTCAATACCACATTATTCTTTATTTCTTTACGATTATTTTCTTATTCAAATCACACCATGCCTCAACAGAACAACAAATGAGCCCTTGAGAAACAAAAGGATCTTTTAGATTATAAAAAGGGGTTTGAAGCTACTAATTTTTTTATGAATGGATCGCTTTTAGCTACTTTTGAAAAGACTGGTGTATCTATTCAAACAATCATAAAATACAGTTAAAAGCTAGAGATACTGGAAGCCCATCTTTTAAGAAAGGGAAAAAAAGGAACTTTCAAACTTGTAAATGGGTGAGATTAATATAATCTAGTTAATTGAATAAAGAAGAGTTTTGCAGCAAATCTTGGAGATCTTATAACCTTTGCGTCAGGCATACTGGGTCTTTCAATATCCAAATCTGCAATTCAGAAAACCATTCATAAGATTTCCATTTCTTCCTGTCAAACTTTATATAAACCACGGTTATTTAATGTGCCTTGGAAGAAGCAATTAGCATTTGATAATCACTTTAAAGAAACTAATCAGAGACGGGATCGTGTCATCTTTAATGATGAGTCAAGATTCATGTATTTTTCTCTCTCTCCAAAATACGGACGGACGATTCCAATATGATGGTTATTCTCATTTATATGGTGGTCGGTACATCTTTATTATTCCTATAAAGAGTGGTATATGTTATCTTGTAATATATTGACGATTAGGACGGAATCATGATGAAATAAATGAAATATCTGGTATTTTGGTAGTGGGGTCAAATAAATCATAGTGTACTATTCTTATTCGTTTTTAATCAGTTAGCTGGCACGACTAATGCCATACTGAAACAGATCGAAAAAGAGGAACTGAAAAATAAATAAATAAAATGGTCCAATTATACCTATAAATGTCAATAAAAAGAAAGTATGAGAAAGTTTTGTTATATATGTGTATTTATTATTTTTCATTTCCCCTTTTTCGATTTGTTTCAGTATGTCATTAGTCATACCGTCCAAATAGTCAAGAACAAATAGTAATAGTACACCATGATTTATTTGACCCAACCGCCAAAATAGCAGAGATATCAATAATTTCATCATGATTCCGTCCTAATCATTAACATTTTATCAGACAAAATATCATAATTCTTAAAGTAGTAGTAGAGATTTTCCGTACATTCTGTTAATGAGAATAAAAAACCCAATGTATGTAAAGTATGACCAGAATTTTGTTTGATTTGAATTAATTCAGTATATTTTATCAAGTAAAAACATATACTTTCATTCACAGCTTTATCTTTTTATTTTATTTTATTTTAGTTTATCATTATATTACCTCATAAATTATCAAAATAATAATCTTTGTGGGACCCTTTGGTTCAAATGGTCGGTGAGTTTTTATTTCTGCGAGATAAAAGAGGATTCAACAGCTTGTTTTTGAGAGTTTTCAATTTTCTGGAATGAGAAATGATGAGGACCCAAGAAAGCACATCCCATAAGTATGTCTTTGAAAAGAGATGGGTCAGGTCCAAAGACTTTTAGGCTTTATAGGGGAGAGAGTGACCTAAAGTCAAGCAAAAACAAAAATAAAACAACGGGAATTTAGCTGAAAAGACATACTATGGTGCAACAAAACAGAGAAAAGAGAGCCAATAGTGCTCGAGGTGGGATATGAAAGCAAGTAGGAGTACTGACCAAAATCTGAAAATCGTGGACTTATTTTCATTGCGCAAGACATGACAATGATATTCATTGGGAGAGTAACATCATTATATTCTCATTATCATGGCCCGCACTATAGTAATAAAAAAAAGGGTACTTTAGTGGAGAGAGATACCAAGACATAGTGACCAACTCTTTGCACAAACACACTCAGCCAAACTGAAATATATGTGAAAGAGCCGTCAAGACCCTTAAAACAACATGATGCTTTATATTATATAAAAAGATGTGTTGTTAGTGTATACTATGATACCTTTATGTATACTACAACTATATACTGTATCATTGTAAAGTATAGCAGCTAATCTGCTGGTAGTAATAATGTCCTATACTATCTATATTAAAGATTCAAAGGACTCTTATTCTTCTTAAATGATCCTAATTTTACAGGTCAAATATCATTGAACGTAAAAGGGATGACTGCGAAATTAAGCAATGCTACAGTTCTAATACAACCAACAGATGTACTAGCCAATAACTAGTGAGTTTATAAGTTTCTCGAGAGACGCAGTATCAAGTGTTATTACTGCAGAAAAACATTCGATCGACCCATACAAAACTTTGCTTAAAATTGAAAAAGGAGCGTCATTGATACAGTTACACTTTAGTGCAGCTAATATAATGTGATTGATACAGATTGATAAAGTACTCAAATACTATGAATTGTAGCTTGTTCCTCTTCGCCATATAGTATACGAATAGAGTTGAAAACATATAGTGCTTTAGGAATAACTTTTGCTGATAAAAAAAAGTACAGAATATTTGTTGTAGTTGTTTATATATTAGTATAAGCCAATACAAAAGCTAAATTCTTATTGCAGAAAATCATTGATCCTTTATAAAAAGTCTGATGAGCTCAAAAAATGTGCCAGTTTGGATCTGTATCTGGCTGATATTTATTTCAGCATGGTTTTTTCAGTTTTGAAGAATGTGAATTCTCGAGGTTATTGAAATGCAATAGACGAAACATCTTGGCAATTATATTTAAGCGAGATAATTATTAAAAGAAATAATCTTTATTTGTAAGACTAGAATAAAAAATCGTCTCAAAAACTGAGGCACTGCTTATAAAACCTCAAGTTAGATAGGATCAATAATTATATCAACAAGTATTCTTGAATATATTTAAAAGCTTGATACAGACATAGACTATTAAATATAGTACTAAGAAGCCAAACTTTTGAAGTTAGATTATGTTATGCTCTAATTTTCCAGTCTTTCCATGGAAAAACAATCGTTTTCTTTGGTCGTATAGAACCATTACTTTCGAACTTTTATATGCTGATTGTCTACTAATACCATGGAGTACTTCTGCTCTCAATTTAGTGATTTTTTTTGAAAACGATACCTGCTTTTTGTGAAATAGTTTGATCGTAAAGATGGATTCAAAATGATTTTACATGTGAATATAAGTATCATTTATGCTTGTAGTCTACTGGCATTTGATTATTTAAGTATGAGCGACAATATATATTTGCAAGGTATAAAATCTAAAGTGTAGTACCTTTGCACGGTTTGCGATTCTAAAGCTATCCATATTATCAAGCAATGTACGTTTTACATACATCCTTTTAACCTTTATGCACCCGATCGAAAGACTTTGGGTTTGAAGATGAACAATAATATAAATATCTCTGTAAGCACTTTGTATTAAAAAAGGAGTTCATACTTCAATAATGGTAGAAGCAACTGAGACTGTCATCAAAGAGATCTTTGCTATTCTCAACATTTATCGAAGGTTCTTTTTGTTTTTTTTTATCTCTGCAACCATGTGTCGAATATCTGGTTTGGAGTATCATTATACTTTACCTATAGCTTCTTCAGTTTAATGACAATCTCAATTGCTTATACCATTATTTATCCATGAAATCCTTTTTTTAATACAAAGTGCTTACAGAGATATTTAACCTATTGCTCATCTTCAAACCTAAAGACTTTCGATCGGGTGCATAAAGGTTAAAAGGATGTATGTAAAACGTACATTGCTTGATAATATGGATAGCTTTAGAATCGCAAACCGTGCAAAGGTACTACACTTTAGATTTTATACCTTGCAAATATATATTGTCGCTCATACTTAAATAATCAAATGCCAGTAGACTACAAGCATAAATGATACTTATATTCACATGTAAAATCATTTTGAATTTACCTTTATAAACATTTTAATCAGAATTCATTGAATTGAGAGCGGAAGCACCATAGGTTTTATGCTTGGCTCAAAGAAGTCATATATAACACCCTCTAGATAGTCACCTGTTAAGAATAGTATGCTATAGTGTATTATAGATAAGCGGTATAAATATGGCCACCGTTGCTAAATTTACCTTTGATAGAACCGAATATGACTATATTGGAATTCCAATTTATTTCTTTCTATTTGTAAATCCACTTATTAAATTTGCTATAAAGAACGTGTTTATTAAAAAATACCTTGTTTCAAGTGTAAATTCAAATTGCATATATATATATATATATATTTAAAAAAAGACACTGGTTTAATAGTAAAAATATACATGTCAAATGAGATAATCTTTATAATAATCCTTTTTTTTTAGTTGAATTTTTTACAATCAAATATTGACCTATTTTCATAGTAATTTTGATAATGGCAAGTAATCGAATGCCGCAGACATTCAATTATTAATAGTAATGCTTTGATGGCAGAAAAGGGTGGCGTTGGGAATGTTCTATGCTTTTTAAGCAGAAACAGGAATGTGGGCAGGGGCCGTTGCTTTAACCGCAATGTCTTCTTCATCAGCAACAATAAGCATCTCTGCAGGAGGAACGTTGGTCACAGCTTTTGGCTTCTCAATTGGGAGCGAAACCTTCTCAGCAGTAGCAGAATCTTTATCCTTTTCGGCAATCTCTTCGGAAATGTGCTCTCCTAGAACCTCCTCGATTACTTCAGGATCGCTTTCTGTCACTTTCATAGGCTTGAGTTCAGGAACAGGCTCATCCAAGACAATTTTCTCGACAGGAATAGCAGCGTTTTCTTGCTTTACAGGAATATTCTCTATTTCCTCCTCTCCAGCAAGGACAATCTGGGGTACATCGCCATACACATTCTTTACCTCCTCAATTTTGTCACTTTCAGAGTGTTTTGGTGCAGATTTGGCATCCTTTGAAGCCAAAAAAACCTGCTCGGGCTCATCTTCTACAAATGCGATAATCTCTTCGGGTGATTCCTTTACGATGAGGATCTCTTCGGGAAATTCCTTGACAACCAGAGTTTCCTTGGCCTGTTCCTTTGCAATAATGGTTTCTTCTGGCGCTTCTTTGATAATGATTGCTTGGTCTGGAGAATCATCGACAATAATGATAGTCTCTTGAGGATCATCCTTGATGATGACAGTAGTTTCTTCGGCTTCATCTTTCAGTACGACAATAGTCTCTCCAGGGTCTTCCTTGACAACAACAACGATATCTTCAGGGAGTTCCTCGGAAGATGTAACCTTTTCAAGGACCTCTTCGACTACAGCGGCAATAACAGCTGGTTCCTCTTCTTTGATAACCTCAGCCTCTTTACGTACTTGATCGACAATATCCTCATAATTCTTGGACGATTTTTCAGGTACTTCATCATCTCCAGCCAGATCCTCAAGAATACCAGTAATAATGTCTGGGCTCTTTTTGGCAACAATAACCTCTTCCACAACATCATCCACTATTGGCTCGTCTTTAGCAGCTGGAATATGTGCCTCAGGGATATCTTCAATTACTTCAGCAACTGTTTCGGGATTCTCCTCGACGATAGAGTTAACTACTTTGGTCTCTTCAACTACATCTACGGGTAATTTAGCAGCAGAGACATGTTCTTCAATTATAGCGACAGACTCTTCAGTAACAGCGGCGGGTACTTTAGTGACTGCAATGGGTACTTCAGCAACATCCAAATGCTCCTCAGCTACGGCAACGGGCTCCTCAACTACGGCAACAGGCTCCTCAGCTACAGCGACGGGTTCCTCAACTATATTGAGAGACTCTTCACCAACAGTGGCAGGCTCTTTACCAACAGCTGCAGAAGCAATCTCGGATTCTTCCTCAGTTACAGCGATAATAGCCTTGGGATCTTCCTCAATGACAGCACCAAACTCAGGCTCATCCAGGATGTCTGCGGAAATGGATTCAGACTTTTCCTCCACAATGGCATCAGAGGTTTCTGGTTCCTCCTCAAATACCACAGCAATAATCTCTGGTTTCTCTTCCACAATAGCAGATGTCAATTCCTTGACAGCAGGCACTTCTTCAACAAGAGTTGCAGTCTCTTCCACAATAGCAGATGGTACTTCCTTGGCAGCAAGTACTTCCTCAACAATAACTGCAGTCTCTTCCACAATAGCAGATGGTACTTCCTTGGCAGCAGGTACCTCTTCAACAATAACTGTAGTCTCTTCCACAATAGCAGATGGTGCTTCCTTGGCAGCAGGTACTTTTTCAACAGTGGCTGCAGTCTCTTCCACAATAGCAGATGGTACTTCCTTGGCAGCAGGCACTTCTTCGACAAGGGTGGCAGTCTCTTCCTCAACCACGGTAGCACTTAATTCTGACTCCTCTTGATTTGTTTCCTTGACCTTGACAATCTCAATGATCTTCTCAATGGCTGCAGGTACTGCCTGAGCAATAGCGTCAGCAGCATTCTTGATACCAAATGTCGCAGCCTCTTCATTTTCCGGGTCCTCATCTTCTGCCTCATCGGCAAAACTATCAAACTCCTGTTGGGGCACGTAATTGTACAGAAGCTCAGCAAGATGACGGAGAGGCTCTGGAGTGGACTCTAATTCCTGGACATGCAAAAGTCCTGATGAAATACGGTCAAAGATAATTTCAGAGTACTTGTGGAAGGCGTCATTCATATTGAATCTAAGAATCTGGAGCTCAAACACAATACGTTCAAAGATCATCTGGAGAGTAGGTAAAAAGTGCTCGTAATAGAAATGCTGAACGGTGGCTGGGAAGTTTTTCAAGGTGGGTAAAAGATAATCTTGGTAGTGAATATGAGCATTTTCGCAGGCAGTGTGGATATGAGGCAAGAGGTGTTGGTGGTAATGGCTGTTGGCAGTTTCGCGGATATTATGGATCTGTGGCAAGAGGTGTTGGTGGTAGTGAGTATTGGCATTCTTACGAGCGCTGTGGAACGCTGGCACGAGTTTTTCGTGGTAATGTTCCTGTGCAGATTTGGAGAGGAGATCAAGCTGAGGGGAGAGCTGTTCATGATAGTGTTTCTTGACTGCCTTGGAGAGGAGATCCAGATGAGGGGAGAGCTGTTCGTGATAATGTTTCTGGGCTGTCTTGGAGAGGTGGTCTACGTGTGGGGAGAGGTGTTTGGCATAATGCTGATGGGCTGCATTGGTGCAGGTGATGACATGGGGCTCAACCTTGTCCTTGTATTGCTTATGGGCAAGATCAGTGTAGATGTCGACATGTGGAGAGAGATGGGTGGTATATTGCTGGGCTGCAGTGTTCTTTAAGAAGTCAAACTGGGTCTTTGCTTCGTTGACATAGGGTTTGATTTGGTCCAGATAAGGGTTAATTTGGTCAAGATATGGTCTTGTCTTGTCAATGTACTCTGCTGCATAAGGCTCTACAGTATACACCAAATTCCACAACTTCTGGTGGGCAGGATCCACCACAGAACACGTCAAAGGACAAGTAGTCCGTAGACTGTCAGTGCAGCCATTGCGGACTACATAGAGCATTGAACCAGCCACGGTAGCAAGGGCCAGGCATTTGATGACAGAGGCGCGTGGCTTTGGAGATGACTTGAAGGTAATTAATTACTGGTAAGTCAACGTTCTAAAGATGAAATCATGCTTTTCCATGTGCTATCGTATGGCCTTACCTCTGTGTGAATCTCAGGAGCGGCGCTTCTCTTTTGTAACACAATCCATGAATTTACGTAGGTTGTATTAGCTTATTTAGCTACATTCGCCGACGGAGCACATATTTGGCTATTTACCTTGGATTTCTTTGTCTTGTTCTTGGGTTTTGGTGGCGGCACAGGAGTCGATCCTCCAGAGCTAGGGATTGGGAGAGGAGCGTCTTTTTCCTTTGAGGGGATGGAAGGGCTGCCGGCAACCTTGGCCTTGAGAGCTATTGCGAGACCAAACAAAAAAAAGACGCGTTCAATAGACAGGTAAACACATTAGAGACACTTACGGGTGCTTGTGGATGTCTTTTTGGATGCTGAGCGCTTGGGTGGTGGAGATGGGGGCAGGGAGGCAGGGGGAGATGGAGCAGGTTTGCGGGTGCCATTCTGCTTGGAGGCAGGAGTGTCTCGGTTGGTCTGTTTCTTTGCCATGATGTCAAAGAGAGAAAAAGGATGAAGAGGGCAAAGGGTCGCACTTTATAATGAAAGCCAACAAACTTTGGCCCGTCACAGGCATATATTTAAAAAGAAAATATATAGATTTCCCTTGTAACCAAAACCTTTTCTTTTTTGTTTTTGTTTTTTGGTTGCGCATTTGATTTTACAAACTAACACTTCTTTTTCTTCTTCTTCTTCTTTCTCTTTCTCTTAATTGTATCTATATATTTGCTTTAATATTTATAGGTGGATATGATTAAAAGGTACTCGATCGCGGTTCGGATCCTTCCGTCCGTCATTAAAGCTCCACTGTATTCCCGAGAATGATGGGTGAGTGAATGATTTTTCTATTTTAATAACTGTATATACGCTAAGCGATTCGAGAGCAGGAGCTCTGTCATGGATCCTTAACCTTTGCCTTGTCATTGATCCCCAGCTGGCGAACTTTTTCTATTAAGCCGTTCATGGAATCGTGCAGTTTCTGCACCTTCTTCTCTGCCTCTTCTGGCGTAGTGGGTCTATCAGTCATATGAAGATTCGAAAACTGAGCAGCAATCCCAGAGATCACTTCAGAGAGACCGCCGTCGTCTGAACTTGCAAACAAGAAGTCAGATAGGCCATGGGTTGACATTTGCCGTGGAGATCCAAAGGTGGTGATGTGTTTGTTGGAGAGGTGTGTTACCAGAACTTCTGTGATCTGCAGCCCATGTATTCAATAATAACAAGCAAGACCCTCTCGAAGCAGCACTTACCGATTCCAGATCGCTGTATTCATTCTGAGCACTAGAGGACATCCTCCTCTCATCAAACCTTCCATTACCTGCTCGTTGGATCAACTGCTGGGTCAAACGGAGGTTATCCAGTTTCAACTTTGCCAGCAAAAGGGGAGTCAGTCGAAAGGGATCCGAGGCAGGTACACTAGCCCCTAATAAACCATCTATTAGCTCACTGACAACATATTATCCATATGCATACCATGCTCTAGTAAAAGAAGAACGCACTGTACATTGTTGGCCAACACCGCTAACCAAAAGAATAATAATGATATCAGACTTATACACAGCCATGCTCATTAGCCATCTAAAAAGTTACCCATGTGCATTGGTTGAAGTCCATCCATGTCCCCAACTCCATTGTTCACATCTGAACCCGCACGGATCAGGACCTTTGCTAATGCTGTTGCCTCTGCTAGATCATCTTGTCTGCCGCAAGCAATATGCAATGGTGTTCGTAGATATTTGTCTCGGATAGTGTCTGGATTAAGCTCAGGTACGGCAGTTAAAAGGCGACTCACTGGATGAATGAGATTAGTTTGGATTAAGGGCTGACTAAGCTGCAGCCATCTATTCTTTAGCTACCTTCTTCTGCTGTCTTTCGAGCGCAGGCATCCAGCAAAAGAGAATCGGATGGTGATAGTTGGAGCAGATCTCGCAGTCTGTCTTTGTGGCGAGTCCGATGAGTTTGGCATGACTTTGTGATGCGATGGTTGCCGCTTTGCATAACAACAATAGGAACAAATACCGGGCTTCTTTCACATAAAAGAGCGTACAATGCAAGAACTCGCTATCTGCACTAGAATGACGTTGCTCCGCCAAGGTATGCATTCACGTGCCATTTCGTCATGAGAATAGCCCAAGGCTAGGGTTTTGTTTCTTACAAAGAGGTTGTCTGATTGGCATGTGTTTATAGATATACATAATATATAATATCCAATTTGCCTAGTCTTGAGTGTCTTTAGAATGCCAATTGGCCCTTGAAAGAATGTCAATAGATTGAAACAGTGAATAATTCTGGTGGTTATAAAGCCAAGATAATGGGCTACCTATCCTTGTGTCATTGGTTTTTTTTGGGGGCAAGATCATTTATTACACCATGGTTGGTGAATTTGTAGGATTATCAATTAGGAAATATTTGTCCATTTATATGTTATATTTCAGTATATGAACATCTGTCAAGTCATGAGTATCAGAATATACATTGAATGACTTGTAATGCTGACCACTTTTTAGTCCAATGAATAAAATGTGGTTTTTTTTATGTTAAAAAAACACAAGGTATCCATGAACAAAAGCCATGGTTACCTGCCCACAAAGGCCTCCAACAAAGCCAATGGGTCTCTGGTTCAATTGAAGGTCTTGGTGGCAGAATTGAGCACGATTGTAAAGCGATCTTCTTCTTCTTTTTTGCTGTTGTGTATATTGAATGACCGGAATACACAATGGGACAAATGGTAAAGAGAAGACTACAAGTCAGTAATGCGTGATAATATATTTGGTTTGCTTCTAAAGCTTATTATTCATGACGACAGTTTGGGGGAAGAATGAGCGGCTGTCAAAGGGATTGGCGGTACGATGCGTATCACCAGGTTAAAATACCTCTAAAGAACATCAAGAGAATCGTGTATTTAATTCAAAGGGCCTCGGTCTCGGATTCGGAGGTCTATCTAATCTACAGAATATCTTGTATTTATTTATTTTATTTTATTTTATTTTTTCAATTCAAAAACTAGTTTTTTATTTGCTTTCTTTATCCAATACAACAAACTATAGATGACCTTTAAAAGACAAACAAATCCCTTGACACCAGTCCAGACTCCCCTTGACCTCTTTTCACCCCTCAGATCGCGTCTCTCGCTACCACACAAACCTCTTTTTGATGACAGCCAGACAAAACGACTCGAAAATCTCCACTGGAGGCTCTGGTTCCGCAAGTCAGGGCAAAATATCAAACCAGCAACAATTTCCCCAATCACTCCTCCTTATTCATTAAACGAGAGTTCATGCCCTAAACTACCAGATAGCCTGCTCAGTTGTGAACCAGAAAATCCCAAGGAAGATGACGATAAAGAGGACGATGATGAGACGGTATTTGACGAAGACAATCCAAGCCCAATAAATTCACACGATTGCCCGATTACATTCACCAAACAAACATCTCAAAATGTCTGTCGAAAATCTCTCCTTACCAGTCTTTTGCTTGGACAAAAGATGCCCAGACCCCTGGTGGTCTCTCCAAGCACAACCCCAGAACCACAGCTGGCGTGTGTGAATGCCAAAGCAAGAATGATCCAGAATACAAGCACTTGTCTCCAAAAAAGCCTTGTGCGTTCTTCAGAATGGAGACCACTGGCAAATGTTCAGCCTGTCCAGATGCACCTCTTGGAAACATATGAAGACGAGTCAATCAATAGCACGTCTCATGATCAGCCCTGGACTGATAGTTTTCGGTGCTGGTAGACATTTAATCCTCTTTCTCATACCCCCCCTTTCATACACAAAAAAGACACATTTATAATGCATGTGTGCACGGCCAACTGCTAAACCACTTTATAAAATACACGCGTGCATGAGACTCTGCTGCATCTCTTCATCACTTTATTCAATCAAAAATACACTTTTTCATGAATAAATTTTAGTTAACCATATGATACAAATGCACCCTAGAGAGGTATAAATAGCAGTTGTTATATTTACATGCCTATAAATACAATAAAGATCATACCCTGGTACATTCAAGCCGTGTGGCAACCTGCAATGTATCCAGAAAATAAAGCGCAATAAAAATCGCAACAACGAGGCACTCTGTAGCACTTTGGCCATTGCTTCAAACATGCCATAGCCCAGAACGAGAGTCGGACAAAGGGTGGACCAACCTTGGATATATTTCTTCCACGCGGAAAAAGTGGTAATTTGGTAAATTGCCCAATCATCCGTATTAACTTCATCCCATTGCTCGTGGTGCACTTTCCAAATTCAAAATTTTGCAAACGAACTCAAACTTTGAAAGCTCGCCACCTTGTCCTTTTAACTTTCTACTACTAATAATTAATATTAACACTAATTATAATCATAATATTTTATAAGCAAAAAAAAACTGGGCTTGCCAGCCAAGCCATCTCCCTTTCCATTCATTCATTCATTCATTAACTCTTTTTCTTTATTGTTGGCTAATCACTCCATTCCTTACCAGCCAACCCAACGAACTATCTCAACTACCGTGAATTCTGCTGTGAATTCAAAATAATAATTCTTTTTTTTTTAATTAATTATTTTTGCCTGCCCTACTTTTGCAACCCCCTAATTATACCCCATCCTCTGTTGTCATGGCAAGAGGTAAACAATAACAATAATCCCTACCCCTTTTTTTGTAGATATTATTTCGCCTATTTAGCTCTAGTGGCTATTATTGATCAATTTGTCTATATATAGCCGATGTACGCTACATCTGTCAACGTGCTGCAAACGCAATCATCTCAGAGATTGGCCCATATCGAGTCTCGACAGATGCACTCCAGGCAATCAACCTATTTCTCGACGAATTCCTCGTCCTTCTTCTAACTTCATCGGCCTCTCTCGATCTCTCACGAATCAAAACAATCGTCTTTACACTCTTGCCTTCCACACTCGGCAAGAATGCAATCGTCGAAGCTGAACTAGAAGTCAAGACATTTACTGAAACTGAAACAATCGACTATGAAGCCTATGAACGCATGCGACTCTTGGGTCAATCAGAGCCATTTCCCACTCAAGCTGTTTTGCCGTGCCTGAGAGACAAATGCTTTGAGTTTTGCACGCTTGCTGACAAGGAAGATCAACAGCAATGGATGGCCCTCAAGGCTAAACCACCCAGCGATATTATCATTTCACCAATGGTGGCAATCTATGTCACAACTGTACTTGAGCACATGGCTGAGTATATCTTGACAGGTGTTGTCATTGCAGCCGAACATGAGGATACCGAGTATGTGCGAATCAAGGAAGTGTTTCTTGCGCTTATAGACGATGTCCAAGTTGGCGATGTGTTTTATCGCATGGATATGCGCGAAAAGATGGAGGTGAGCCTTTTCTTCTTCTTCTTCTTCTTCTTCTTCTTCTTCTTTATAGATAATCTTTTAAATATATATGTGTATATATTATAAAACCGTCTATTGTTCCTAATAGCTTCACGAGTCATCTTACACATATTTAATTTGAATTTATTGTTAGAAACGTGCAATTGCTCTTGGCTACAGACCAAGAAACTCAATGGTGCCTTCTCGTACTTCAAGTCCTACTCCTTCTCGTCGACAAAACTTTCTTTCGGATTCCAGTAAGAGTCATCAAGGACAATGGCAAATGGATCTAACAAGACCTTGTGCACTCTGTAAAATCAATTAGTGAGCGAAAGTGTCAATGGAAGTTTTATGGACATCTCTTTTGATGATATGGATCTTGGATACGATGACGATCGTACTGTGGCTAGCCGTCCCAACACACCCTTTCGTCCAAACTCTGTAATGACACAGAACAATAATAACAATACAACAAGCACCTTTTACGGCACCCAGTCCAACCAAAAGAAAGCATACAAGGTATTCAAGAAGGATGAATCCAACACCCTCGATGTACCTGAGGGTCCAAGCTCTTACGATCCCGATGCTCCAGCAATGAACTTTGAAGATCTGATCCGTTCTGGATCAACCGTCAGAGTGTCACTTACACCCAACCGTCTACGATCAATTGAGGTCAAAGACCTTGCTGGTGCCCAGCCACCCGACTCTCCATCCTGGGAACGTCGTTCTACCACTCTTCCTCGCCTATCCACACCCCCAGCACCTCGTCCAGAGATACCGTTTACTCAATCGCCATTGGAGATCTCTAACCATTCTGTTCCACCCCTTCCACCCGTCCAAGCTGTTCAAGCTGTCCATCCTACTTCCCAACCCATCATAGAAGACCCACCTCTGGATTCCAGATTTGAGAATCCACGCGAAGCTCCCAAACCACCTCAGCACAAGCAATCTCCTGTAGTGACACCACGGGCCAAAAGGAAACAGTCGCTTGACAAGGTTCCAGAGGAGCCAAAGAAGATTGATGAACCAATCCTGCGACGTGGCAGTATGAGTAGTCGAAAGAGTCGCGAGAACCTCCGTCGCCAACGTGAAAAGGATGAAGAGCATCAACTTCAGCAGCAAGACCAGCAGGATTCCCAGCAGCAGCAGAAGCAGCAGCAGCAGCAGCCAGAGCAAGACCAGGCATCCACTACTCCTTCTATTCCTTCTCCTTCACTCTCTCATCAGGATAGTCCTACTGTGGTTATACACACTCCAATACAAAACCCTCCACCACCCACTCCCACACCCGCAACAAGCACCGAACGTCAGACCAAGGTCCATCGCAAGGGTTCATTTAAAAAATCCACAAAGGCTCACAAATCTACTCCTGATCTGAGCATTCATCGGGACTCTGACACCTCTTCTGTTGACACAGCCTCACTCACTCCTCGCCCGGAGCGTCCATCGATGAGTGTGGCCAAAAGAGCATCTGTACTGGCCAGCCGTCGTCAATCAGCCCATGAAGACGGCACGGACCGTCAACCCGTCCGCCTCTCGACCGCTGGTTCGGTTGGTTTGTCGATCAAGGCTTGGGACGAGATTTCCAAACAAAAACTTCAAAAGGAAGAAGAGGAGCCCAAAGAAAAGAGACGTTCAATGATCCACCAGTGGCGAGAAAAGATCGATTCTGAAGATGATTCGGATGCTTCTTCTCGTCGCAAAGAGAGTGCTGTCTTGGACAAGGTCCTGAAGTTTGAGCAGGTTACCTCTCTTGATGACTATAGAGCATCCTACGTCTCCCGCCGTGAGCGTTTCTTGTATCTCCAAAGAGATCCTATTGCTCTGGAGCGCAAGAAGCCAACTCCTGTTCGACAGCCCCGTGGTGTCGATGCCTCTGTTCAAACTGATATGGTTGTGCCTAGTGTTGTGGTCCACAAGACGATTGACCATTCCAATGAGGACGAACTGTCTTCTGCACCAATGCTCATGTTGACTACTGAAGATGGAAATGGCCGTGCCTTGGATAGGACTGATTTGGACAGTGAACATGGCATGGTGGATGGTGATGAGGAATGGTTCCTCCAGGACGATGAATGGGAAGATGTACAGGACCAAGAGAGTGCTGTTGTCGATTGGCTTCTTGGAGAAGCTTAATGTAAAATGCATTTACTTTATAAAAAATACATACATTCCTTTATTTATACGCATATACAAATGTTTGATTTCTGATCAAGACTCTAGACTTGGATATGCAAGCAATTCTGAATTTATTCTTTAAAAGACATATAATATACATATAATGGTTTCATAAATACTATGAACTATCATTATCACAAGATATTCTTGTCAACCACACTCCATAATATTTACATTGCACTTTGACATATTTTAGTAGCTTAGTTAATGGGGAATGTCCATGGAAGTAAAGACATTACCCAATCGACGGTTGTAGCAAAGAGATTTCTGGGAAAGGCAGTTTGGACAGACAACATGCTTACGTTCGATCAAAGGCTTTAGACAATCTTTGCAAAAGTTATAATCGCATCGAGTGCAATGAAGCGATTCGGCTCTCACCAAAGGAATATTGAGCCCATCTCGATATACTGGGTCAGGTTTATGGCATTTGCGTTCATTGCAAACCATGCATTGAAGCTCGGGCTGTGTCAAGGCGTGCTCGATAAATGTAAGCTGGTCGTTGATCATATATTCGTTTTGGTAGTTGAGATCCAACAGCCTCAGCCAGATCCGTTTGTTCATTTGATCACCAACTATTGCCTTCCAAATGGTGTTGTTTGGAGTATATGTGCCAGGCCTCATGTCAGCACGGCGGATTGGCTCATTTGCATCCTCTTGGTCTATCTTTCGCATCGATGATCGATAGCTGTTTGTCAAGTGAAGTTTCTTGTATCCGGGATCAGGAACAAGGAACTTGAGAATCGATCGAAAGGCCTGCAATTGTCGCACGCGTTCTTCGTTTGGTTCCTGTCCAAGCATCTTTCTGCAATGACGTCTTATAAATGCCTTTCGTAAAGAAATCAATCGATAAATCATAAGCATCTAGTATTTCAAGTATATCAATCAAGCTATACATATCTTCAACTGTCCAGGGAGCAGGCGAAGGGTCATCGCGTCTTAGATGGAACCTCCAGACCCTATGGCCAGTATAGCCTCTCTCGGGCCAGTAGCGAGTAACTTTGTAGATTCCATCATAGCGATAGCCTTGGTTAGGGCCAAAGGATTTTTCAACTCGACCTGATTTTTGGGCATTTTTGGAGAGGTTGTAGCCTCTAACGACACGAATCGGTGCTCCCTCTTGCCAATTGTCTCCAGAATCTCCACCACTGATAAGATTGAGTTTTACTTTACAAGACTTGGCCAACAAGAGATTTGATCGAGTGAGATCCTGGTCAAAGGTCTGTGTGGGATCGTGTCCATTACGGCCTCCACTGCCAGTATAAAAGAATTCATCGCCATGATCCTCGTCTTCTGGGTATTCGCCTGACATGACGATCGAAACCACAAATCCCAGAGTCTGTGACCCAGAGATGCCTGCAATCGGCGGTCTATGATAAGATTAATAACATCATAATGATATATATATATATATATATATATATAATGCCTCTACCTGTGAACGCCAATCGAACTCATAGTCATCCTCATTTCAGTGCAATAACCTACTGGCACATGTGGAAGAGAGCCTTGGTGTTCAATTGGGACTATATTCAAGCCACTTTTTCCTACAATTGGGTTTGTGGACCACTCAACAGGAATCTTGCGCTTGTATCTTCCAGAAGGAGCTATGAGATCAATGTGGTCTATACTCCTAGCGAACCCACAAGTTGGCTTCATTCTTGTGGGGCGAATAGGGAATCTAGGACTGGGAGCTTGACTTCTTGGGGGAAGAGCAGCCTTTTGTGACAAAGGACGAGGTGTGACAGTAGGCCATTCAGGCACAGGCTCAAATATCTCTGCCTACAAGGATTATGAGATGATGAAGGGTGGAAACAAAGCAAGGTAACCTTTAAATAATTTGAGTATCGATTGTCGTTCATGGTAGATGAAGAGTAGGTGTCAGGAAAAGTATGGGAAGACGATTGGATTGGAGTGGTTTGTTCTTTTTGACCAATATTTATACATTAATGAATTTATATATATATATATGTGTGTGTATCAGTGATTGATTAAAAATAATAATCATAATAATAAAGAGAAACAATGTTGTTGTTATTTTTTTCTTTACCAAGCTTTTGGTCTAATGGAATCACTCTTATAACATCTTGTGTCCTGATGTCATAATCGTCCACTAATTTACCCTGTTGCAATCATTAGTAATCTGTACTGAATGTCAAGTTTATTTACAGTATCTCTTGACATTAGAGTAAATGAATCTTGTTCTATCTTCCAATTGGTCATGATGATTTGTTTTAATTGAGAGATCGTCAAGTCTTTATCATTAATCCTTGGAAACAATTTTCGATCAGATGAATGTTGTATAATGGAAATACAAGTCTTGGCAATTTTCAAGAATATCAAGGACACGACATTACTTATTATTATTATTATTATTAGATTTCTAAATTTATTGCATTTTTCAGTCCAAACAATTGATGAAAAATTGTCCAATCAATCTTGACTTTCAAGCTTCAAAAAGAAAAATAGGCTCTGGAAATAGAAATTCTTTTATTACCATTTTGGGATATATTGGAGCAACCTTATCTCAAGCCCTCTCTCTCTCTCTCTCTCTCTCTCTCCTTTTAATCTCTCTATTTCCAGCATTTGATGATACTATTGCAGACTGGCGATATCTTAAAAGCGATGTTATCTGGTCCACTGGTCTTCAAGGAGTGTAGAATCAAAAGTGTCTCACTACGAGTAGATTGGAACTGTGACTATTTTTGAGTCTATTTTGTTTCAAATTCAAAGATTGTTTGCTATTATAAAGTATAAGATGATGAGACTTTATTTGACATGTAAAGATTATATGGATGGCCAGTATGCCAATAAGATTGCAATCCTCTAGGCCTTTTATTCATAAATAGCATAAAAAAATAATAACAAACATATGGGGTATTTGTAGATACCGATACCAATTTGTGTATAATCAATAAAAAAATATTTGGTAAATGTGTTTTTGCATACCGCAGCAGTATATTTTTTACTCAAGCCTGTGTTGAAACCGGTCAAAACAATGCTTGAAAAAGGGTGGGCTACTTTTTAAAAAAATAAATAAATAAATAAATAATGTATGAATGTATGATTTACTGGGTTTTGGGTCAAGTATTCTAATAGATATGTATACATATAATATCAATATATATATATATGTTTTGTATGTAAAGATGGGTCATATTCTGTCAAAAATAAAGGCATCTAGTGCTTATTTAGTCATTTTGTCTGCAGACATGTCTGCCAAGGTTGAACTTTGTGGAATAGGGTCTTCCACACATAGAACATGCAACTGATTCGCGTACAATGTCATGCGTTTTGGTATGCCTGTTGAAGTTTCCAGTGTGGGTGCCTTCATAGTTGCATAAATAACACTTGTACTTCTTGGCCTCAATATCTATCGACACAGACTGTCCTCTTTTCCGCTTATTGCCGGTCTTTACAGACAAGAGATATTCGGTTGACTTTGTCTGAGCCGGATTTACAAAGTGTTCACCATTAATGGTTTGCGGGCTCGGTAAATGAGTGTCCCCAAACAAATCAAACCCATTGATCTCGTCGGAAACAGCACTGGTTGTATGGGCAACAAGCGGGGACTGGTCGTAGATATCAGAGACACTGCTTGTATCTGACAAGCATGGCGTCAACCAAAACGATTCACCACCAGGGGAAGGTTTTAGAGAGTCAGAAATGTTTGATGATTTGTCTTTGTAGACAGGCTGTTCTGGGATGTGGTTAGATGAATAGTCGGTTATGTCGTATTGTGAGCCATATGTAGTGGACTGGAAGATAAAATCTTCGAGAAGATCTTCAAACATCAAGTTTGATTGCTCTTTGGGGGGAGGGGGAGAAGTAAGGGTGGGGGAAACGGGCTTCTTGTTCACTGAGTCTGGTATTAAATGAGCTGGATAAGTAGGAACACTCGATCTATTTTCGGTTTTTCGATCGCTATTTGCACCACATCCGTATCTTTGAGCTTGGCTGCGCAAATCCGGTCTTTGGTCATGTGATTTCTGCTCCCATTTAGAGCGTCTGTTGCCATTCAAGATCAAATGCGCTGGATAGGTACAATAATTACCAATACCTATATTTTTTGTTAGTGATCTGAACCAGCAGCATCAGCAGCAACAATATTCTGGGCCGTACCATGTAGTGGCTGAATGCCAGCTACCCCAGGAGATCCACCGTCGTTTCTACCCAGAATATCATCAGGCGTCATCTCAAAGAGAGCCTTTGACAGTCTGCCCGGAGTACTGGCCATTGAGTCCTGGCACAAAAGAGGGTCCAAGGTACTATGATGTCTCATATCCTGGTCTCCAGAGGCAAGGTGAGTATATTGGCTGATTAGACCATTGGACAAAGCAAGCTCATGTCTGGCCGAAAGAGCTGTAGGCAGAATAGTTGTAATGTACATAGCTGAATAGATAGAAAGAGTACTTGGACTAGAGGTTTAATAGAAATAAAGATTTGTATCCTTTAAATATGATGACTAGAGGTATGAAATCAAATAGATCAAGAAAATTGGTCTTCTAAGGTACAATTAGAGAACAGAAAGTATGAAGATACAGATTGCTTTCTTATAGGCAGGGCAAAAAAAAAGAGACAATTGAATTTACAAAAGTAAAGAGATGAGCAAGAGACAAGATCCTTTATTAAAAAAGGCAAAAAGGCAAAGCGAGTTCGGAGCAGAAGAAAGATGATAAATGAGAAAATGAGAAAGTGGGCAAATGGAGAGTCTATTTATAAGCTTTGAAATCAGCCAAAAACAAAAATAAGAATGAGGATTCCTAAATGTGCCTGAAATCGGTACTCGAGGCTACTCTAATGGGTGGGTGGGGGGGCCAATCCATTTGAAACGTCACGACTAGAGTGAAGCCAAAAGTAGCACAGGTCAGTAGATTTTGTTGGCTTGTCGTCTAAAGATGCACCCCGTGTTACGCCCTTTGCTTTTATATTTGATCGAACCAGCAATCAATGTATATATATATATATACGTGTATATATACGTATATATATTGTATGGCCAATGTCTATCTGTGCACCCTACACAGACCCCATAATATTAGGATAAGCATCTGGCCAAGCTGTTCCAAGCCAAAACCAAGGACTTTTATAGCAAAGGCCGCTTTACAGATTTACCAGCAAGTAAGAACGAATTAACAAGCAGGATACAAAGTCTAATAATCTTTTGTAACAATACTTTGTTTAATCCTTGTTACTAATGTTGTATTTGGTTGTTATATACGTATATATATGAATAGCCTATAGCCATGGAGATAAATTAACATGAGAACCATGGCAATTATTAAAGTGTACCTCCATAGACATCAAGTAAGTTCATGATACTTCCATCTTATATCCTGGTACTAAATCTAACTGTTTTTAGAAAACCATGTAGTTCAAAGTGATGAATATACACCAGTTATATTAATGACAAGGTCATTCCTACTCTAATAAAAATCTGACATGGCCAGAAACAAGCTTCTATATTGTCTAAAAGCCAACTATACAGGTCAAAGTAGTCTCTTTTAGCAGATTCACTATTGAACCCTGGAAACTCGATGATATTTTAAGATACGGCCGATTAAGATCTATTTTAAGATTTTTCTTGATCTCACGCTACATGAGAACTATGTATTTGTATTGGATGTTAGTTGTGCTACCTTTATATCCATCTGTAGATCATTCAGCATGTTCCCCACAATACATTTATAACAATTGCTCTAATAGAGAATATCCTTGTAGAGTAATCGTGTGTGGCAGTAATATCCCATGACATCTAAAGAGAGTGTCAGAGACAAGAGAGTCTAATGGCTTGCTAAACAACAAAAAACTGGTAGAGATATTTAGCAACCGGGGAAGTTGGTGGTTACAATTCAGTAGATAAATATAAAGATGATCAAAGATATTTTATCGACATTTACAATAAAGAGCCTCTAGACGATTAGGTCACTATCTTTTGTTATGGTTTCCAGCTATTTATATACAGATATTCTAGAAGGATATTAATGCTCGGGCAAGAACTGGGATATTATGGGAAAGGATTGACAAGACAGATGGACATGACATTGCTGGTATTCATAGTAAATTTTGAAAAATGGGAGGGAACATCCATTCCCAAACTATTCCAATCTATTTACTTTGTACATAAACAAGACAAGAATATTCTACAAAGAATATATATATGCCAAATCCATTGCAAGAAACTCCATGATTTTCATCGCCTTTTTTTTATTAATCCTGAGAAATAAAAAAGGGTACCAAGATATCATTAGGCAATTATGTACAGGGGTTAATGAAAAAGGGTAGTGTCTTGTCAATTTTTTTTATATAAACATGATTACATTCTTACAAATATATACCATTGAGTATCTTGATCTTTTGTTTGGTTTGGTATTCATTACAGTACAATACAAATAAAATCAGGACAAGAGATTCTTAGCCTATTAACGCTTATTTTTTATTATTTAAAAGGCTATTGGCGATACAAATCTTGGCCACAAGCCATATATATAATATAATATAATATAATATTAAACATGGCTCTTTGATAGACTCGGGTACATCAACTCCTCCACCTATATAGAGAACAGATAATGATGGTTTATTATTAAATAGTTGTAGCCTTGATTCATAAAGAGTCGCTGATAATAACTTGGAGTTTTAGCAATAATATGATCTAGCCTATTACTAAAAAAAAATATGTTTACCGCAACAAGCGGGAGGATTGTCTAGAAATCAACGTTGCTTTTCTAGAATGAATATGCTGTGTAAGTTACTATGATTCCTGTAGATTTCTACTCTAGATACCAAGATCAGAACCATCCACAGCATTTGATTGCAATGGACACTATACATTCAATAAAATAAAATAAAATAAAATAAATAATCAATTGGACCTTGAGGCTCGTTTGATCTAATAAGCTTTGATTCCATTTGATTCCCTCGGATATCAATATCAAACGGGTCTCTTATCTGCTTTGCATCTTTGAAGCCACATGCCCAGCACGAACCTTTTTTGAGCTTTAATCAGATTTACTGCAATAAAAACCAATTCTTTTGCCTTTTTTTATTAATCATAAACTGCTTTTATATATATATATAAAACAAAGGAACCAGTGTTTTCAATGAAAAAGTGGCCATATCCAAGGCCTGGACAGATAATATCACTTGGTTCAATACATGTTGTGCACTGCTTTGGGATCTAAATGAGATTTGTGGTGAAACCAAGAAAAGGTGCACAAAATTACAGAAAGTTCCTTTTTGTTGTGGTTGCAAGAGTGAGATGATCTCGTTGCTTTTTATTCCATCATGGCAGCATCACGATTGCCATTCGAGATATTGACAATCGTCGCAACCTTTACTTCGACTCAAGACATACTCTCCTGTACGACTGTCTGCAAAGCCTGGACCGTACCCTTTCAAAACTCGCTATGGCACACTATAAACATACACTGCAAAGAAAAGGCAAAATATTTCTTCCATGCACTCTCAGCCCACAAGGAAACATATAAAAAGAACGGCCACCGTGTGAGATCATTGTTTCTGGCTCGAAATCTGGGCATGAATGATACA
The DNA here is from genome assembly GCA_022702545.1 of Phycomyces nitens. Taxonomy (NCBI): domain Eukaryota; kingdom Fungi; phylum Mucoromycota; class Mucoromycetes; order Mucorales; family Phycomycetaceae; genus Phycomyces; species Phycomyces nitens. Next base: position 1,512,608 of record JAHRBC010000004.1, read on the forward strand.
GACCTCTATATGATGCAGGCATACTTCCCTAACCTGCGATGCCTAAGTATACAGTATGGCAATATCTGCAGTTATTATCAACGATCTGTCGGAGATTGGAGCCATTGGGGATCTCTAAAGCACCTAGAGATTCATTTCCCGGGGTTGACAAAGAAGAGTCGAGCAAAGACAATGTTCAAGATATTATCTGTCTTGCCTTGCCTGGAAAGACTGATCGTTACAGAAGATTATGGCAACCCAAGCCATCGTTTGACCTGGAAAGACATGGAGACCCTGCACAGCTATTTGCCCCGGCTATATTATCTCCATATGGATGTTCCCTTTGGTGCTATTTTCGCCGAAGATCTGGATAATATCAGGTGCATTCCCCCAGAGCCCAATCTGATTACTGTCCATTTCTTCAACAACACACTATCTCTTGGGTGGTTATATTATGCGGCAATAAAGTATCCAGAGGTCACCAACTTTGGCTGGAAAGTAAACAGTACAGAAGAACCGACACTCGAGTACTATGAAAACATCGAATGTCCTTATTACGACAATGTCTACTATTACAGTCCCACAAGTCCATTGTACTCTGATATCTCGGAAGAAAGCGACATGATTTTCGAGTCTCAAGAAGAAGCCCTAGAGGCATTTTCCGGTCTTGACCAGTTCTTTCCTCGTCTGGAAAGCATTGCAGTAGATGAAAGGCAGATGAAAGAATGGGTTCATAGCGTATTTTGGGTAACACTTTACCACTTTGATGTATCACCAAAGCATCTAAGGTTCAGTCTTGGTGAACCCATCAATGCATTCGAGAAATCCCAAGAGACAATTAACAAATGTATCCTGGCCTGTTCAAAGACAATCGAGGTACTCGAATTCGAAATGTCCAACTCTCATCTATTCAATGCCCCAATGCCCCTTGGTTCCTTTTCTCATCTGGCTCATGCAAAACTCAAGCTATACGGTGTCCACATTGACCTAGATATCCTCTTGGATAACTGGACCATTCTAAAGACATTGAGTCTAAGTATGGATATTGAAAAGATATCTCTTTCTCCGAAGGTCTCTCAACACCCTCTACCCCATGGTCTGCAAGCAATTGAGATATCGCTGTCCATTACCCATTCAAGTGTCTTTACCTACCTTTCATCTCGTTGCAGACAACTCAATAGCCTGACCCTAAGCCAAATTGAAATTCAAGATTCAATTTCTAGCAAGACTGGCTGTTTCTCATTCTCGATGCCATACACCAAACTAAAGGTCTTGCGAATGCAAGAAGTGTCTTTCTATTCCTTGGATGACGCGGGTCACAACGACGACATTGACAGGTTTGTCAACCTGATAAAGATTGAACAAGCAAAAGACATAGTGTGTCGTGCCGAAATGGATAAAGCGCTTTTGGTTCGCAATGAAGATGGTGCCGTGCCGCCATTTAATCCAGTGTGGATTCATTATTGTCGCAAACTAAAGGGATTAAAGACACAAACTGCGGTATGGACCTTGGGAAAGGAAGACATTGAATATATCGAGAGATATTTCAAAGAGTTTCAATCGACCAAGAACAAAGGCATTGATCGGAAAGTGTCGCGTAACCACCGTGGGTTAGTGACAAGAAATCTATGGCAAACCGATATATCACATGGATATGTTAGATTGTACTGTAAATACGTAGGTGAATATTGTATTGATAATTATGAGCTATCAAATACTACTCCATACCCAAGCTCAAAGTAAATATATAAATAAATATATAAATAAATATGTATATCTTGAATACAAATGAAATTATGGCGTTTTAAATGACACTATATAATAATTAAAAGGGCACCTTGAAATCATGCTGCACAGTTTCTATAATAATAATAATAATAAAATGTTTGTACGATTTGGAATATAAAAAGTACACAAGGTATTTTCAATGATAATTTGTAATTGGAATGCAAATCTGTACCGTACAGAGAGGCCTAATTGGCAATTTAAAGAGGCCTTTCTGTCCAAGTCTTGTATCCAACAAGCTATTTAATAGAATATACTTGGTCTTTTTTGGTGGCCAATTGAGGCACTTTGCAAGTAATTTCAATACTGTAGTCTGGGTACACCATTTACCACGTTTTTTGATATATTGCACGTACTACAGTTGCAGAGATGAGCGTTTTATGGATTGTGAGAAAAAAAAAGATAGAGAGGTAATACCAAGAGGATGTCTGTATTTGAGACACACACATTGTGGATGTGCTTGTGTGACTATTGTTTTCATACAAGGTACCACACGGATGATATTAGACTCCAGCAAGTGTTTACTAAAGTGGTCAATGCATGGAATGTCTTTTGTCTAAAGGCAGATCCGGCTAATAAACAGCCGAAATGAAAGCCTTTGTATTTTAGCTCAATTGCATCTGAAAAAGAGTGTTTATATCCAGTAAAGTCTTGTATTCTTTAATCGGGTGTAGTATGGAGTTCATTTGACATTCAGGTTGTAAGACAAGAACAGCCAAAGAGTGTTTGGGTTACCTGATAGACATTTTTTTCCCTAGTGTTTGGGGACTCATGTCATTGCTCTATTCTGCCTATTCCATTACTAGAATACACCAACCGTCCAAGATATATACACACACAAAAAAAGGGATGTCTATAAACTGCCCTGCCCTGCCCTGACATGACATAAATATATTATGTGCTAATTAGGAAATTATTGGCTCTAGAAATCTTATTGGCCAATTTGGCTGGCAATAACGTCATGGCTCAATCTTTTATTGGCTACAATTTAACTTTTAAAGATCTTTGACAAACAAGTGTCTTTATGTTGGCCAAAGGAAGTAATATAAGCAAATAGGGCAAACATGATGGATGGATTTCGTAGGAGTGATGTCAGAAACTTTATCCCAAATCCCATATCCTTGGAGATCTCTTCGAGTATATAAAGACACTGACCAGACACATTCATAAACATCATTCAAATACCAAACAACTTTTTCTTACAATCATGTCAGCCCCCTCAAAAACCGATGCCAAGAAGGAACAGCTCATTGGAGATGCAAAGGATACCGTTGGTACCATTGTCGGCAACGAGTCTCTCCAGGCCAAGGGTCAAGCCCAACACAATGAAGGCGTCGTCCAGGAAACAGCAGCCAATATCTCGGGATATGTCCAGGGTCTGTCCGATCAAGTCCAGGGCACCGTGACCGGGGCATACAATGCCTTGACTGGAAACACCTCTGGCGAAGTAGCCTCAAAGGCCGAGAAGAAGTCTGGTGAAGCCCAAAAGGCTGTCAACTCCTAGACTGGCCTGGCTCAATCGTACAATACAATACCTGTGAATAACATAAATAAATAAATACATAAATACCTTTTGTACTCGAGTGTAACCATCTTTTTTCAAGCACAATAAAGTTTCGTTCTTGTAACCAACACTAAAGAATCGGCATCATTAAACTTCTTTTTAATCTTTATCTCTTGTGTCTGGGTCTTTACATCTCCGTTTCCCATTAAATATTATATATTTTTTAAAATTTTCTAAATTTTCCTTCTTTTCTTCAATACAGCACTAATGACTTCTTATGCCACTCCACCGTTTGCCTATGACCCTAGTTGTAAGCCAGCCAAGAGTATCCTTAAGCAAGTCCGTCTTGCCAACCAGGGATCATCATGGTTTCAAGCAATGAATTCCAAACTCACGATTGCATCCCCAACTGATGGCCAGATCGAATCCGAACCTACATCACCACAGAAATCCTCAGGTCTCATGAGATTCCGTAGGCTTCTTCCAGCACAACCAGCACCAGTCCAGCCCGAGTCTCCCGTAGAGACCACTCGGGAAGAACTGCTTCCAAAAGAACTCAAGCGGGTCCGCTTCTCGGTTAGAAATCTGACGACGGAGTACTACCCGTATCAAACCTTTCCCTCAGGCGACACAAAGGACACCGTGTCGGCTCATGAGAACCCTATATCCGAGAAAGCTGAAAACAAGTCATATGTTGAACAGCCACGACAACGTACAACCCCACAGGCACTCCATTCTCTCTATGACATGGCGTGCAAAAGCAAGGAAGAGCCATTGTTCCCAGGCTTCTTGACCCAAGTGCTTGTATGCATTATATTAAAAAAAAGTTATTTTTATTCTAATTATTATTTTTTTATGGTCAATAGGCAAACCAACACCGCACTTGTCTTACCAGACTGGACTTCACTAATCAAAAGATGACTAGACGCACAGCAGAGCCATTGGCAGATGTGCTTTGCTTGGATTTCGGCTTAAAGGAGCTCATACTTGACAACTGTGACCTGGAGGATGACGTATGTGGATACATATTGCAGAGTTTTGTTACTGATTAGACGTGTAGACCATCAAAGTACTTTTGCACAGTCTGCTGTTAACAGACTCGCTCTGTGAACTCAGTCTGGTGGACAATAAGAAGCTAAAGACTGCCGGATTCAAATATATTGCCGTGTATATCAAAGGTGTAAGTAACACATGTGCATTGTGGACAACTAGTGTGTGTGTGTGTGTGTGTGTGTGTATTGACGGTTATTTGTGTATCAACAGGCCACTAAGCTCCAGACCCTTAACCTCACATCCACTCTGCCAGACAAAAAGGCCATTGGGTATCTGGCCCAGGCACTGATTGGCACACCAGAATCTGCCTCACCCTCAGTCTCTAGCCTGGTATTTGATAACTGTGGATTAAAACTGCAATTGCTCGAGACTCTGGCAGCAGGAATTCGCCAATCGACATGTCTGCGCCATCTGTCACTAAGATACAATCGTATCAATTATCAGGGTGCAATGTGGGTTGGTGTCATGTTGAGAGACTATGATGACAATCGTCTATACCAGAGAGGTCTCGAGAGTCTTTCTCTTGATACCAATGAGCTTAGACAGGGTGTTCAATATATTGCTCAGGCCCTTCGACGCAACAAGAGTCTCTTGTCTCTATCCATGAACGATTGCAAGATTGACATTAAAGGGTGCACGTTTATTGGTGAAGCCTTGGTAATGGTTGTGAATATGTTGTGAATATGGTCAACTTATGTGTATCTATAGAAATACAACCAATCCCTCAAATCGCTTGGCCTATCATACAATATCCTTGGCCAGCCAACTACAGAAGGAGTAAGCACCAGTCAGGTCGCGTTAAAGTGACAATTGAACACTAATACTTTTTTTTTCATTATAGATCGTTGCCCTTCGACAGGCACTGTATGTCAACCAATCCCTCAAGGACTTGAGCCTGGCTGCTACTGAACTCGGGTCAGAAGGTAAGCATTATAATACTGTTATTATTATGATTACATGTATTAACTTTCTTGGTGGTATTAGCTGCTATTGCACTCGCGGAATGTCTTCCTGAAAACAGCTCTCTCAATAGACTCGATGTTTCCAAGAACCCAGCAATCGATATCGCCGGTCTTTTATCTCTTTCGACAGCTATCAAGATCAATTATACACTGACATTCCTCGATGTTAACATTCCAGTAAGTTAATTCCTAATGTGTTCTCACAATCGATTATATACCCACGTACAATTATGCGCATATCTTTCTTATACACATATATTAGCCAAATGATCGTGATCTAGCAAAGATCCAGAGCGACATAGCAGCCTATTGCACCCGCAATGCTCAGTCTACCACATCAACTGATCCTGAGCAACAACAGAAACAACAACAACAGCGCAGTGCAATTAGGCGTACACCTTCCCAGAACGCACTATCCATCACAACCACTCAAGCTACTGCCCGACTGTCTCTTCAGGAACGTCTTGCGGCCGTAACTCAACGTGCCAGCCCACGTTCATCGTCACCTAGCAACAGTAGCATCCGTACTGCTGAGCCAGTAGATCCCCCTAAACGCTCGCCTGATCAGGATCTCATGGACAATGCTACTGGACAGGTCACTGTGTTTGAGGAAATGCTCTCTGCTGAGGCTCACAGACGCGAGGTTACAAACGACAAGAGTCCACCAAGTAATACCTTGACTGTAAGGATATATCTAGATATCAATAGACCCACAACTAAACCAAACCAAAAACAAACCCTGTATTATTGACTATAGCAACTCTATCGCCAATGTCAAGCTTCACAGGATGCAGTGAGTCTAAAGATTCCTCGCATTGCAGACCCTGCCGTTGTCGGTAAGCAAAAAAAGAGTGTTTTTTGTCTTGTGAATTGGGAAAATATAGAATTGGATTTAATCAGTACAATCTAGGTACCTACTTGGGACTCAATGATCGCCTCTTGGCTGCGGTTGGAAACTATGAACAACTCTATCCCATCGTTCCTGCACCCAAACCAAGAGTGGTGATTGTAAGAGGATCTGGTAGTGGATCCAACAGTCCACGTTCACCCAGCAGCCCTCGTCTTGATAGCCCCACTGGATCCAGTGGCTACCGTAGTCCCATGAATGGTGGCAGTGGCAGTGGCAGTGGCAGCAGTAGTGGTAGCAGCAGTCCCATTAACAGTCCTCGTACCAGCACACCTCTTCAGTCCGAATTGATAGATCCCGAGATGCCTCTGTCCCCTTTTGAAATCGGAGACGACGACGATGAGGAAGAGGAAAGCATCATATCTGCCCGCCCACCTTCTCCTGTCACTACTGAAAAACAAAAGAACCTAGAAGAATTGCGTCATGCAAAGGAAGTCGAGGAAGGCTGTGCGTTTAAACAGGCTTCCAAAACCGAAGACCAGTCTTAAATTTTTTTTTATATGTATTTTGATTATTCCTCACCCATCCCCTCCCTATCGCACTATACACATCCAACGCTACCCTTTTCTTTATTTGCATCTTCTTATTATATTGTGCTTTTTTTTCTATTTCTCTAGAGCGCCTTCTTTTTTGTAGTTAATTAATGTGTTTCCTTTGAAGCTTTTTTTTATGTATCCTAATGAAAACAATAAATATATAGACAAGGCTTTTAAACACACAATCATGTGTGTATATATCCACAATCTGTAAGGATATTGATGTTTGTGGACCTCAATTTAAAATCAATGCTTTATTGTGTTGATCGTGATTTTCAAGCTTGGAGGTGCATGAAATTTCATGGCATTTACAAAAACACCTTCAGCTGACAAGGTCATCTTCTCTACCTGGACATTCTAGATGGTGAACTAGAAAATAAGGATTGAAAGTTGAAAATAGACCTTTTGGGTCATTCTGTTCGAACCACGGCCTCCACAGGAATGAAAGGTATGGCATGTCTATTTTCGAGCCCCTTTGAGTGATTAAGAAAATATTTGGGTAAATGATAGAGATGCTTTAAATGGCTTCTTGAAATATGTATTTTGTGGCAATGTGGCCAACAAGTCTACAAATGAATTAAAGAAAGAAAACAATATATATATATATATATATATTTGAGGGGTCAAGAGGTATATTGACCTTTTTGGAATCCATATTGACAGAAACATGTAGTTTTTTTTCCTTTACTAAAAGATCCCACAAGTTCATGACATTCCATTTATGCACAAACCAAACCCTATTTCATTAACATTTAATCTCTCTATTTAACGTCTAGAATCCCAAAGCCTCTTGGATTCTTCTCTTTCTCTTTCTCTTTAATGACATTTGAACGCATCTCATCACAATCCGCCGTGGCTGCTCTCCTAGCAACAGAAATCTACCCACGATCAGTTGGCTTCAGTCCAGCATACGAACATCACCCACGGCACCCCTCTCCAGGTGTCAAGCGACAACACTGCCGACCCAATATATCAATATTCTCGGCCAAAAGGTCATCGCGAGACTCCTTTCAAGTGCTGTCGAGAAAGGCATGGGTAGCACGCCTGCCAACATTGGTAGAGGAAGACACACCAAAAAGAGCGCGCACGGATGACACCACTGACCATCCTATTTCTCATCATCCGGTTACGACAGTCAGCATTCACCAAAGGCGTCTTGTCGACCAGCCTCATTACTCTCCAGCCCTCTATCTAGCCCGAAGTCGTCCACGCTTCCAGAGCCTGAGAATCTTACTCGACAATCAATCTCGACACAGTTCACTCTCCAATCAAACTTGGTTAAATACACTTGGGCCTCGGCTGTCGACAATTAAAGAAGAATAGATTGACACTACCTTTTCTATCCATTTGTCCCTTTTTTTTCTATATCTTGTGTACGACATACACGTATATAAACATACATTTAGGTTCCAACACTCATGCAATAAACAACAAGACGCCACTGGAATATATATAAGACGTCCCTCAATGAGGACAAATTTAATATGTTTGTTTGTTTCTTACAGTTCTGCATGCAGCCCACGGCCCTGTACATAGATTGCTCTGTCTCTCCTTTCTTTATATATATATGTATATATATATCGATATCTTGCCTTTCTTAAACCTTGCCGGTGATAAAAGGGTGGATGAGAGCCTCTTTGGGTGTCATTCGCTTATCTGGACTGAGAGCCAGACATTTTTCTAAAAAGTCAATAAATGCCAATAGTAGTCGTCCTTCATCCTCTGTTACTCCCGCAGAAGAGGCTGCCATAACCCGACTCTTGATGTCACGCGTTGGTTTTACAAAGGACATCTTCTTGATAACCTCCTACTCCAGACAACATAAATTGGTACATAAAACTCACAAGGCAAAGGGGGGCTTTTTTTCTTACCTTTTTTGTGAGTCGATCACACTCGACTGCCATAAAGTTAAAGTCATTGTCGAAATGGTGATTAGCGAATTGACCCTTTCTCAACATCTTGTTAGGAAATCTGCCTTTGAGTTCCATCATATATTTTAGCATTTGGTTATTGCTTCTTCCAGGAAACAGGATTTTGCCTGTAAATAGTTCGTACAGAGTGCATGCTGCAGACCACACATCAATTGCGTAGTCATAAGTCAGACCAAGAACTACAGGCAAGTACGTTGAGGTCTGCGTTAGGTTTTTTTTTCTCTTTTTCATAAAGCAATGTGCTTTTTAGGCTTACCGATTTCTGGAGCACGGTAGAATCTGGAGACGAGGTAGGGCGTAATCTCATTGTCACTAGCATCTGAAGCCGATCCAAGATCACAAAGCTTCAAGGTGTTTTTAGATTCAGATACAAGCACATTGTCAGGTTTGATGTCTGCGTGCAAGATATTGCATTTTCTAAGCAATGACAAGCTCAAAAACAACTGCTGGGCATATACTCGAACAGCCTTGATACTAATACCAACATCTTTTCCATACTTCTTTAGTACATCTCGCAGATTCATACTACAGATCATTGGCAATTGTTAGCTTTTTGTTTTGTTTTTGTTTTGGATACTTTATGTAGACATCAAGGTAAACTAACCTGAGACTCTCAAACACTAGACATAGATGGTTACGGTGTTCAAAGTGTCTTTGGAACCTAATTATATGCTTCTTGTTATCTGGATCAGCCTCCATCAACTTCTTTAAAAAGTTGAGCTCTCTCATTCCAGACTTATACCTAGCATTTGGATAAAGACAAGGTTTGTAAGGTACAGTTTTCAATGGCCAGGATCAATGACTTACATGGTTTCGTTATTACGAATCATCTTGATCGCAACCTCTTCATTTGTCTCGGTGTCCTTTGCCTTTACCACCGAACTAAACACACCACGACCAAGATTTGACAGGGTCTGATAACGCTGGTCTAGACGTTCTCCAATTCTGACACCTACCATTGCACGATAAGTATACTTGAGCATTCTTTTCTTGGCCTTAAACTTACTGTAATATCCTTCAGGATCATCCCAGTTATCCAATAGACTTGGGTTACTTGCTGCTGCTGCCTGGTTTATGGTATTATCTGGAGCTGTTGTGATTTCGTCGTGAGCAAACATGTCCAGGTCGTCTGCAAACATGTCAATTTCCGTAGGAGCCTTCTTGATCGGCTCAGGGTTTCTGAGCTTCTCAGAGTAGTCTGAAGCCAGCATGTCTGCATGACTGTCAACACCCTCTGCTACAAACTCCTGGTGGTCTTTGTTCTTCAATATATCGTCTTTGGATTCGCCTGCTTCTCCATTACGACGACGGTCATCTGCAATGCGATCCCCTGAAGGATCATAATCTACTGCAGAGACAGTAGTGGGTGAGTCATCACCTGCTTTCACTTCCACCTTCTCGTTGCTCGACCCATTATTTTCATGGTGAAGTGTCGACGTGGCAGTGATTCCTACCGTTGCAACCGTCTCATCCTTTACCAAAGTAAGAGGAGATACTGTATCCTGTTCGACATCTTGAAAAAAAAAGAAGAACATTATTACAAAACCCTGTTGCCAAAGAATTTACTCACTGTTCTGAGATGAAAGAGGTACTGTCGATATAGGAGGCGCAACAGCAGCCACAGGCTGGGTTTTGTGGCGGTTTAGAATAGCCTGTCGACGTTTTCGGCGTTCTTCAATCAGTCTATCTTCTTCTTTCTGCTTTTCGTCTTCGTCCTTGATCTCAAATTCGACTGGAGTCTCTTCTATTTTGGGGGTTGTCTTTGGCACATCTTTCTTTTGTCTTTAAAGCAAATCAGTTGAGTAGAACAGACCAATGCTCGACAGAAACTCACCTTTCGGGTACAGATTCTATTGTGGTAGAGCGTCCTTGCTGTTTTCTAGGCTCCTCTTGTCGTCTAGGTTCATCATATTTTGAAGATCTAGAAGGTCTAATAGACTTTTCTACTGGTCTAGCACTCATATGTCCAGGGTCTTCTCTACCCCGAGCCCCCTCCTCCCTTCTTTCATACCAACGTGGGGGTGGACTGCGACGTCTGTCGGAAGATCGTTTGGCTTCATAGGTATCTTGGGTAATACTTTCTCTGCGTCGGTTAGGTCTCCTGTCATCTAGGTCATCTCTCGAACTTCTTCTTCTCATTCTTGAATCTCTAGGGGATAAACTGCGGCGGTCGTCTGTGCGGTGCCACGACGGAGACCGATGCCTCGAGGGCTCCTGTCGAGTTGAGAGGCGTCGATTAGAGTCAGCTGGGCTGTCATCCCGATCATCGTAACGTGCAGATGAGTCGCGACTTTGAGACCGACTTGATTCTCCTTGGCGTTGTCTACGAGACAACCTCTCGTACTCCTCAAACGGATCGTCTGACGTGTTGTTTTCCATGCGGACTCGTTTGCGGGATGGGGAGTCGCCAGTTCTCTTTGAAGATAGATCATCTATGGGTAGATGGGCATTGTCAGGACAACTGCTTCTCTTAGCATCGCTCAAAGCGTTTTGATGTGTCTGTCGTTTAAATGTTCCTACAGCGCCACTTGGATTGATCTGGGTGTTTACAGAGTGTGCATTGCCATTTGTAAAAGCGGAATTCTTGTGATCCTGTACAGCTGTTTGAGTGATGGCTGTAATCGAATTCGGTGAATTACTAAAGGGTACATTGTCTTTACTGATCTCGCCTTCTTCCACATCCTCCGGTTGATGGTCGGCAGTACGATTACTATAATCCAGTGACATTGATGCACAACAGTGAGAAATAGAGACACTCGAAAGAATAAAAGTAGGTAGGCAAGATACAGTTGAGGATTCAATATAAGAATAGAGATATAAATGGCCTAATTGAATAAAGGAGTAGTAAAGAAACCTCTTTTCGTGTTTGCTTTGAGTCAAAGTAAGCAATGAAAGGCGTACACAGCCAGAAAAAACGCAGGAGACTCAAATTTATAGTAGATCATAATGGTGACGTAGTATGTTTTTTTTTGTGTTGGCCAAACTCTTTTGACCAATATCGATGCTCTTTTGTGAAGATTATATAGATCAAGGAATGATGTCGAGAGGCCAATGATTCAATTGAGCATGGCTATAAAGAGCGAGCAGATGGAATTTTGTTTTAGATTGGTAGTTTGGTTATAAAGAGCAGTTTGGACTTCAAAATGTGTCTATTTTTTTTCTTCCTCTTCTGGATAACTCTTTATGTGTAGATTGGATTTTTAAAAGACATGAAATTGAAGCGATTTGGTTTTCTTTCTTGTCTGTCGTAAAGAAGAACCATAAAAGATGGGGCATGAAATGCAACACTTCAACCAAGTATATTCTTATTCTTAGTATTATTATTTTAGAATTTGACAAGCTCAAAAAGGATAAGAGGTAGATTGACAAGAATGGTCAGTATATGAATCAGAGGTTATTTTTGTAATTGATCATAAAGGAACGATGGATATCTATGGGCATCTAATGGCCATATCCAAGGTTGAGAAATGGGGAAAAAAAGCTTATTTGCAGCATTTAAAGATGCTTGAATCCAACAACCAAAAAAAAGCTTTTTTTAATTCAATTGTTCATTTATTCTAAATCTGCCCAGAAATCATAAAAAAATATTAAGAATAAAAAGAACAACAGCAATTACTGCTTTTTTATTATTATTCTACAAAAAGGTTGAATTGATTGGTTTTGAATATCTGTAGAATACTCAATCTTGAGCAACTTTGGGTCATTAAATTGGCTCTTGAATCTCTTATGGCTTGATAACAAATAAAGAAGTCGAGTAATAAGAAAAAGGATGAATAAAGATGCTTGGTAAATATACACTCTATAGAAACACCTAGTTTCACGTTTTTATAATAATTTTTCAAAAATTGCAAAAAATGCACTGATTTGGAGTAAACCCCAAACCCTCTGCGACCTCTCAATTAAGATCCGTCGCAGCTAAATACCAAGCTTCAGTCGCACTTTCCGTTTCTGACCAAATGTGTGTGTGCAATTAGGAATAGTCATAGACGATCACATACGGCCTCCACCCAAACATACGGTGCCCTGTTGTGTTTTAGGGTAATAAAAACAATAAAAAATAGTAATGGAGATATAGACAGTAAGTGAGTACTTTGAGACTGTATATAAGCTTGTCTTTATTAATATACAAAATGTGCCGCTCTTTATATACTCTTTCAATCTACTATTACACAAAATCTTGGACTTCCTGATACGTGTGGTCTTTCACCACATTAAGATATTAGATGGAGTAAGCTTCTGAACTCAACGTTCATGTTACTATTATTCTGATGCATTGCTATAATTCCTTTATCGTACCTTATTAGCTCTCAGCTAATCTGTACTTATAGACTATGTATATGTAAAATATACATTAATAAGGCTGGATCACCACAGTTCTCGTATCTTTCTATCTTTTGATTGGTGTGCATACTGTTTGCAAGGGTGTGTCATTCTCTTCTGATATAGCTAAAGGTGATCCACTCATACGAGTTCCGCTGATTATAGGTTCTTTTTTTGATAAGCTAAAAGATCCTTGTATTTCTCAAGAAGTTCGTTGTTGCTTTGTTGGGACATGGTGTGATTCGAATGAGGAAAGCGCCATTAAAAAAGTATGGTACTGACTCTTTATTTTGTGAGGTTTAAATCAATTGTCTTTAATCTTGGTGTAAGTCTGTATGAATATTACATCAAACAAAGAAAGGAATATTTAGAGAATAAAACTATCTAAAAGTCTCTGTGAGATTCGAACTCACGGTCTTCCAGCCAAGGCCAGAAAACCACCTGTCAAGTCAACCAAAAGCCAACTATAGACCGAGACGGGGATGTTCAAAAGAACAACAAAATTCAAAAGACTAGGGCTATTCCTCACTGTTTTAAGCAACAAAGGCTATATTCAGTTACGAGACCCCGCCTCTTTCGTTTCATCTAAACGCGATTTTACATTCTCTGGATTAACATTATCAAAGTGCTCTTGGGTATAACTACTAGAGTAGTACAACCAAAAGCGATCAATATAGTCTTGTAGCCCAGGGGGGCTACGGGCGAGAATTGAACATTGTTTCCAGCGCAAGATTATGGCCTAAAGACGTTCAGCCAAAATCCTGACAAGCACATCTTCGCAGCACCTGGTTCCATCAACCGACCACGAGAGATTGGAGGCTTGAATAAAGTAGAACTTTATACACTGTCACAATATTGATTGCCGGACAGCAAGAGATTGGCCAGATATCGCAACGGCCATGTACCAGACTCAGGGCTGAAATCCCTACTCAGGCTTTGGAATTGAATGTCCCAACTTGAGAAGACAGCCATACCCCAGACACAGAAGTGCCTCTCGCACAGGCTGAGTTGGTTTGGTTGCCAAGAGATAGCTTCGTCACTGAAACGCTCGGATGCCGATCTCAAGGCGACTGACTGCCTTGAATCATTGAACTTCCCCATCTGTTGCCAACGAAAGTTGCATCATTTTGGCCTGTCATGAAGAGTGGTGGTATCTCATTGGCGCCCGATGGCTCCCACCTATTCTGCACCTCTTCATGACCGGACTCGACCTAGAGTCCAGCCAGGTTCCAGGCTGGAAGGAATCAAGACAGAACAGGGTTTCTTGCCGGCCGATTTCAGACCAATGTCTGAAAGGTGTTTGGTTTGACAGTTTTGATTTGCATCGCAACCGTCTTTACAAGAGGCTTACTTGATAGCGAGTTATCAAGTCCAAGGCAGGGACGTCTTATAGGCAGAACCAGGGAGGAGCATACTATCGAATAAAAGTTTATGAGTTTTGAATTGGGATGTTTTGACTCTTGACATTACTTACAGATTAACAGAGTAGTTCAAGTAAAAAGTGGTAAAAAACAAAGTCCGCATGTCAATATGTTAGTCATTGCAAACCAATGAACAAAAATTATGTAGCATTCAGCTCATTAGAGTACTACATTACTTACCGGAGCAGCGTGTCAAAGTCGAAGGTGAGTGGGAAAAAAAGGCGTCTTGTTTCTTCCCACACCAAAGGTCTACTTATGATTATTATTTTGATTGCTATGATGACGCGAGCCTGGGCTAGCCAATGAAATATCTCATTATTACTAATATCACGTGTAAGCCTGGGAGCCTTTGACATGATCCAATACAAATCCTTAATAAAGCATGTAAAGGAAAGCAATAAAACAATCCATGTAAAAGCAGTAAAGAAGTGTAACTTTTGGACAATGCAGTTGTAATATTGTACTCCGTTACCGAGTCTGAATGACTATTTAATACAAGTCTAAAAGTGTAACCAAATTCCGTGGTTTTGTATACCTTGAGATATACACACCCAGCTGAATAAAGTCCAAACTCTGCAACCGATCTCTGGCTATTCTTTGCAAATCCATGGCAAGCTAATGTCTGAATAAGTTATACACCAAGCACTCATACATCTCATACCAAGCGATAGCCGACCATTATACAGCAGATATTTTAATTACAAAGACATTTGAGTAATTCAAAACAGCTGTTTGGCACCATACAAATACTCTTTGGATAGAATACTAAGAACGATTAAAAAAAGGGGGATTCAATAACATATTTTCAAAGTCTTGATTACCAACAGATAAAACTTGGAAAATAAAAATCAATGAAACCCCCTAATAAATAAATTTGAAAAATAAAAAATAGCAGTAGTCTACTAAGCTCTCCTTCCTAGTAAATTGGAATCTTTGAGGCCACCAAAGTGTCAGACATTAGTTGTAACAAAAGTTTATTAGAAACCGAAACAGACATTTATGATGGCTGAGTAGGTTTAGAAAAGATATAAAAGAGGAGAATATTTCATTGAATAAAAAGGCATATATCTTTCTATCCTCGTTTACAATTCCCAGTGGGGTTGACTAATATTGGCTGTATTATAGCATTGGAAGAACAACTTAGATCTAAAACGACAAATAAAAATTTAAATTAAAAACAAAACAGTACTGATTTGGTCTGCCATATTGGAATCTTCGTAGCCACCGAAGTCCAAGCCGGGATCTCTGACAAAGTCCCAGGTACTGCCCCGACGTACCACACAGCTGATTAAGAATTTTCAGCTCCCCAATTTCCAAGCCCGGAAATCGAACCCCGGACCTGGACCTTGGAAATCCAACGTCTTAACCAACTGAGTCATACCCCAGTATATTACACGGTATAGAAAATTAAGAAATACGTGCAACGCTTTGCTTGCCTTTTATGGTAATAGGATCTTTATAGTGTCTGCTGGGTACTTTTTACCAAAATGATGTTCTCATCACTCAACACAATAGATTCTTTACATCTGTAGCTAATCACTAAATCTCATGCTAATTCCATCGCCTTTTTCTTCTCTTTTTTTCTCCTGCCGCTGTTTTTACTAAACTTTAAATATATTAACATAAAGAGTATTTGGCTGTAATGTAGTAGATTCACATTGAGATTGCTTTAATGTACACAATCTACTGAATCAATCTCCTGCGATCAACAAAAAGTACCAAATTATATCTAGTATTCTAGATAGTGCACAACGAGAAAGGACACAGTAACCCTGCAACTATTTTCACTCTTGTTTTCTCTACCACAACTATTTACAATATCAAATCCAACATCAGTCTAGTTGACACTGTTGACTCGAACCAATAACCAAGGATAAAAAGAGTATTATTAAGAAAATGGAGAAACTAGCAAAATAATGACAAGAAGAACAAAAAATAGCATATCAAGATATCTATGTCAGCAGCAATATAATAAAATAAAGACTTGAACAAGGCTAAGCAAAAGTAAATGCAATAGATCATCTTTTTACAAATGTCTTTGCTGGTAGGTGAGCTATATTGGTTTGTTAGTATCTTTTAGGAAAATAAGGATACTGTGAGAGTGTTGTTTATTGAAGAAGGAATATTATGGTGGTTTATATAGTTTTTATTCTAGTTCCCTTGTTCTATTAATCTCTATTGTGTAATAGTTGGTTATCACTGCTATAGTGTAAATTGTACTGATGGTTTGTAACTGCTCCTGGGATGTGAACTTGTCATGGTCATTAGCAAGTAGTAGCCAGAGATCGGTTGTGGAGTCTGTATTTCACTCAACTGTAGTGTCTATACCACAAGGCGCATATACACTTCACGCTGATACAGTGATAAGCAAAAATTACATAACGGGGCCTTTAATTACAAAAGAATTTGAACAATAGTATATAAACAGCCATGATATTCTTTTTTTATTTATATAAATAACACGCACAGAATTCTTATTTCCCTTGAGGATACTAACAGCTTCAAATACTTTAGATAGTTCGGGCTTTTATTACACGGTAAAATTTTTACAAAAAGCTCTGGTACATAAAGACCTTGAAAGCTTTTATTCAACAGCAATAGATCCTAGCTGTTCTTCCATATTTAGATTAGCATCAGGGGGATGAGACTATAGGGTGCCAATTGAGAAGATTTGCTCTAAAAGAATATAATACAATATCTGTATTAGCAAGAAAAGCTAAAGAAAAGATTACAAGAGCTGAGAAGGAAGCCATACTGGACATTCTCAGGAACAAATTGATCCCAAGAACTGTTTTGCTGTCAAAAGTATATAACTTACCTTTAATATACCAAATCAAACGTACAAAAGTATTTTGAATTCTTTAAAAGTAATACCGCAAACAACTCATTATATGTGTATCAAGATCATTATAGAGTGCAGGATGAAATGGCAAACATTTTGATTGACAGTGGAAAAAGGTACAAGCCTAAAAAACAGGCAAGAAAGAAGAAGCAAATATAAAGGATAAGATAAACATTATGCCTCATATTTATCACAGATGTCTAAAGCTCATATAAATACTTTTTATATTCTATAGGTAGAGATCCTTGGATTTGAAGTACGATACAGCCAATGTTCCTATAATTGCTTTTGGAAATGGGATGAAAGGAAAAGAATTGGCGAGATTGAAAGGTTACCAACCAGGGTTAACAGGCACTTTGTTTCCCAGGCTTAAAAGAAGAGAAAAAGAGTAAAGACTGTTGGATCCATGTGTTGGCGAGTTTAAAACATCTAAAGTAAAGGTTAAATACATTCGCTTCCATAGAACTAGGATACTAAAATTTTGAATAGTCCTATGATTTTTGTCAATAGGAAAATAGGACCTTTGAAGGTTTAATTAGTGTCTTAGCTCTCTAAAAATATGTGCTGATATGGAACCGTGATCCGAATGCTGCAGATAATATTCACGATATTTCTGCCAACTTTCTTCGTGGTAGTTGCCGCCTTTTTTCTTTCTTTCTGTCGTTTTTGGCAATATAAGATTGCTGTCTTGCTTACAGTTTCTATTGGTTCCTGCCAATATATATATATCTTTACAGGTAACATCTAAATATTTTATCTTTGGTTCGTCCAAAAGAGGTAGACAGATTGACTGAAAATTAATTTGATTCGTCCAGAAAAAATAATACTTTGAAATAATACAGCCCAAACTGTATTGTGTGTGTTTAAGCGGTGCTCCAAAGATCCAGCAAAATTATACCAAATTCTGTACCCCTTTCTCTCTATTTTTTTTATATATAAAAAAACTTTTTTCTTGTGGTTCCTGAATCTATTCAAATTCACCTATATATAACTTGCTTTATTTCCAATCTCCTTTCTTTTGCTTGTCTTTGTTCTCTGTAAACTTTTCTATAGTGTCTATTAATGACAAACCACGATAGTTCAACTTTGGTAAACGAATCCACCAGCCTTCTAGGATCTGAACGTGGTCTGAAGGACAGCCCAAAAGCAGAGTCATGGAGTGACCTCAAGCCCTACGTTCGGCCATTGGTGTCTGCAAATATTATCACTGTTATGGCTGGCCTGAGCGATGGAACCTTTGGTGTAATGATCCCTCGTCTCAAGGAACATTATGATATCTCCAACAGTACCGTTTCCCTTCTTTTCCTTTTCAATGCTGCTGGTTTCTTTATCAGTGGATTTCTCAATGGCTTCATTGTCAAGAAAATTGGGCAAAGAGCCACTATATACATGGCCTCAATTTCATTGATGATTGTCTACCTGCTTGCTCTAACCGGCCAGCGCTTTGAGATTATGTTGGGTCTCATGCTTTTCCAGGGTGGAAGTATCTCTTTTTTGGATGCCGCTGTAAATGTGTATACTGCCAATGTTCCGATGGCTACACTTATGCTGAATATACTCCACGGTAAGGCTATAATAAATACTATTCTTATGGATACTTATGTTTTTCGATATTCCAAGCCAACTACGGTGTGGGTGCAATGATTAGTCCTTTGGTTGGTACTGCCTTCTTAGTCCGCAATATCACATGGAGAGCTGTCTATGGATTCTTGGCTGGAGCAGCTTTTCTTAACATCATATCTGTTATAATTGGATTCGGCGGAGCAAATATTGAACAACCAAATGAACATGAAATTGAAGACGAGGATTCGGATGAACTCCCCAAACCTCGAATTGCTACACCAAACCACCCTATCAGAAACACTGTAACCATTCTCTCGGCCGGGTATATTCTTATTTACGTTGGAGTTGAGGTTATTATGGGTGCATGGGGTTACACTTTCTTAACCGAGGGTCGCCATGGTGATAAGGAAATGATGGGTCATGTGACAGCCGGCTACTGGGGTGGTCTTGCTATTGGTCGTCTAGTACTTGGCTATCTTGCTGGTCGTCTTGGAGAGAAACGGACGATTACCGCCTTGACCGTAACTGGTGGCGTAGTGCTGATAATATTTGGCCTTGTCGAATCAGTTGTGGTGGATTCTATTGGTACGTACAAATATTAATAACAAGAGTGCTTGGTAATATTTACAAATTTGACTCTACTTTAGCTCTTGTCGCCATTGGATTCTTGATCGGCCCAATGTTCCCTACAACAATCTCTTTGGTTTCCCAGCTCTTACCGCGCCACATTCATGCTACATCAATTGGGTTCATATCTGCCATTGGTGCAAGCGGTGCTGCTATACTTCCTTATGGTGCTGGATTGATTGCAGATCAATACGGTATTCTATCTATTCCTCTTGCATGCTTTGTCATGCTGGTAATCATGCAGCTCATGTGGACCTTTGTACCAAACCCACGAACTATTAATATATAGATTATATATGCACGTATTTATTCGTAAGATACAATATACCATGGTTTAGTCGCAACACAACTTTATATATAATCATATTATCAACCCTGGTTAATCTTCAAATAAATCTTAATGACAAACTATCAGTAGAACCAATAGCCTTTTGCTCTGATTTGGAAAAAAAAGAGGCTAAAGTACTAATTGTAGAACTACAACAGGCCATATGGATCTACAAGGATTACACTTGACAGCATATGAGACGAAGGTTATATTTTTATTTATTTATTTACCAATAATCAAGGTTCCTTTTGCAGGTGATGAATGACTTTACGAAACTTACCCCATTTTTCCAACTTTTTTCTTTTCACGTCAATACAAATTTTATACGTGTCTTGGTCTCTATTTTCTAATGTCCATAACTGTTTGTTTTCTACCATCAGCTGTTTTATATATATATATAATCAAGGGCGATTCCTTTAGTATTTTCACAACTTGATACTTTTATCAATGCCTTGATTATAGGTTAATTTCTGTATTGTTTCGAGGGGATCTCAAATGAACGAGACAAGATGTTTGTTTTTCTGCTGCAAAGGAACAATATATGCATAAGTGGTTTTTTTTCATTTCATTGAATAAATAAATAAATAGGCAAACACGGATTACTAACGAATACTTAGCTTATTGAATACTCGTCCCGGGCTGTTTAGTAATAATATTGACATGTAAAAAAAATATTTATTAATCATCTTTAACAAACATTTATTTCATGTCAAAGATAACTCGACAGCTAAATATAATAGGGTTTCTGCAGCAGGTGCATATATAATGCAATCAAATACACGTCTCCCTAGACAGCATTTAGAAAGAAAAGGACATTTCCAATCTGAAGAATATCATTGAAAAGAAACTTGTAAACTAGGTACGAATTTCAAATTGCAAGAAAAAAAAAAGAATACTATTTTGTCATCTTTAGCTTGCAAGTATTTAAGCGACAACTAGTGTGTTTTGGGACCCCTGGTAGCCAACACAGAACGTGTTGATATCTGTTTTATATTGATCATCAAATGGTATAAGCGGCTCTCGGCCTGAAAGAAAAGTCTCGGACTATTTACGGACTGTTTTTTCATGCTTGTGGTAAAAGCTGGTAAAACAGCTGAGCCTTGTTAATAGCACAAGGTTTATCATTATATTTTATACAATTAATTTATGTGTCGCTAAGATTATGTAATGGCAAGTACTGATTCTTCAACCATCTTACAGGGTACATGGGCATATATGGATTATCTGTGAGATGTTTAGTCCTTTAGAACTGTGACAATAATAATGATAATATGCTTGGAGAAGCGGTATACAAACCTCGGCTCCGTGGAACCAAACCCCACAACCCAGAACAGGTTGTGTATTTGCTAATGAACCTGCCAGGGTCATATCTCAGGAACGTAACACACATACACACCAGGTGCCCATACCCTTTAGGCCAATTCACGGTTGATCAGGATTCCAAAAAAAAAAGACAGTGGACTAGATAAAGAGAATTAAATAATTCTTCGTAATATTATTTCTTAAACACCTTTAGTAGCCTGTTGATCTCTTTAGATATCTTGTATACTTTAAAGAAAGTTTTGAAATTCAATCACAATTTTTTGGCATCATTTTGATTCATTGCCAGGAGCTGCAAAGTTGCTCGGGAAAGTTCTGCATTTGATGGGATATTCTGCAAAGTATTGCTGTAAAATATTATAGTCAACGTAGACTAAAAAAAATTGAAATATTTATCCCACCTTTTCTGGTGTTTATTTACATGTCCATGTTTTCAAGATGAATATATACTTGATCTCTAGTACAAAGTATACAAAAACAAATTTTGTATATTAAAAATATACGGAAAGATATTTGTATATCTTGTAACAAATATATATATACGTGTGGCCCATCATATCTTTTATAGAAATTAATTTATCGGTATTATGCATCGGCAAAATATAGCGACTCTATAACACACAACCCTCAAGAGGTCCTTGGTGGCCTCTGATTTATGTATGTTCAAGATTAATTGATAGCGTCTTCAAATGAACCCACACTAAAGATTGTTGTACAACAATCTTTTAGATATATCTGATATATATAATATTTGTTACTAAAACATTCAATATATCTACATTTACCAAGAATATAGTTTGGATATATTCTCAATAGATTTATTATGATTAAAAGTAAATACAACCAAAAGGTGTGGCATATTGAAAACTGCTAGTATATTATTTTCTCAACTATAAAAGCCAAAATATTCTCTAGTCTATAATACACAAAGCTTCTTTATATAATTTTTGCTTTATAATGTCTGTAACTTGTAAACTTTGGTATCATCTTTGGATCATCAATCTATTTAAAAAAATCCTGGAGCCTGGACTGAGTTAAAAGACATATGGAATTTCCCCACCTTTTCCAGTAATGTCTCCGCTACAAGTGTTCGAGTATTGATTAACTGTATCACCCAACAATCCGGCTCTTTTATTTATTACACATTAAAGAGACTTGACTGGTTCAGGTTAGAAAACCAAAGGAGTTTTTTTTAAAACATCTCTGCTAGGCACCTGTTTACCACATTTATGATTCTTTAGATCTTTAACCATACACCTTTGGTATCATTTACCGTGCTTCTAATACCAATTGACCACTTTCTTATATAGAATTCAAAACCAACTCGGCTTGTATCCCTGGTAATCATACCAAGGCTGGTTATACAGCAGCTATTTTTACAAAGACCATTCTGCTAAAATTTCAGGTAAGAATTGGTGTGAGATGATATGGCTATAGAAATAAGTCTGGGCCAAAAATGTATATTCAATAGAATTACACAACACACATGCCACTAAATTAAATCTCAGACTGGTACTTGGGAATATGGTAAATGGGAATGTATTTTGTAAACAGAAACAGAGAGATAAAAAAAAGACAAAATATTAAAGGGCTTGCTTATACAACAATAGCAGAAATTCAAGATATATAGAAAATAGGTATTTTCTTCCTCTATGCTTCACGATGAACCTTGCCGGTAGGGAAGGTGTAGTCTTCGATAGATTCACGCTTCATCTGGATGCTGTAGCCTAATATCGATACAGAGTTAGTTGTGCTTCATAACCCACTTCACTCTGTTACTTACCACTCGCCAGCGGAGCTACATAGCGACCGTTGTTCATCACAACAGGCTCCAAAAAGTGCTCATGCAAGTGATCAACATATTCAAGGACACGTCCCTCGGTAGAGGCAGATACACAAATGTAATCGATCAAGGACAAGTGCTGGACATACTCGCAAAGACCAACACCACCAGCATGGGGGCAGACAGGAATGTTGAACTTCTTGGCCATAAGCAAGATAGCCAAGATCTCATTCACACCACCAACACGGCACGAATCAATCTGACAGAAATCAATGGCATTGGCCTGGAAGAGCTGCTTAAAGATTACACGGTTCTGGATGTGCTCACCAGTGGCGACACGAGTACGGGGATAGAGAGCCTTGCGGATGGTAGCATGGCCCAAGACATCATCGGGAGAGGTGGGTTCCTCGATAAAGAGAGGCTTGTAAGGCAGGAGGTCCTCCATCCAGTCAATGGCCTCCTTGACATCCCAGACCTGGTTGGCATCCATCATCAAGACACTGTCGTATCCAATCTCTGAGCGAATCAAGGCAGCACGTCTAATGTCACTGGCCTTGTCACTTCCAACCTTTTGCTTAAAGTGAGTGAAGCCCTGCTCCTTGGCCTCACGACAGAGTCTGCGAACCTTGTCGTCGCTGTAACCTATATAATTAAACTATTAAACCAGAGGTGTTTATTGGTGTCAAGACTTACCTAACCAACCAGCAGAGGTTGTGTAAGCGGGGTAACCCTTGGCACGCATCTCCGCTTCACGAATGGCCTTTGTGGGAGCATTCTCACGCAAGATCTCCAATGCCTCTTCGGGGGTAATGGCATCAGTAATGTAACGGAAGTCGATTGACTGGACAAACTGCTCAGGGGTCATGTCAGCAACAAGTTTCCAGACAGGCTTGTTCTCAGCCTTGGCCCACAAGTCCCAGATGGCATTGATAACGGCACCAGTAGCCAAATGAATAGCACCCTTTTCGGGACCGATCCAGCGCAACTGAGAATCGCCAGTGCAGATCTGGTGGGTGGCGCGCATATCAACAGTAAGGTCGCTCAACTTCTTATTGACAAACTTGACTGACAAGGCCTCGATGGCGCTGCAGCACACTTCGGTTCCACGGCCACAGGTAAAGGTCATGCCATGGCCTTCGATGTCCGAGTCGGTATAGAAGATGACATAGGCAGCAGAGTAGTCGGGGTCCTTGTTCATGGCATCCGAGCCATCGAGGTGCTTGGAGGTAGGGAAGCGAATGTCGCGAACTTCATAGCGGGTGATGGTGATATCTTGGTTGACCATTGTGAAAGGTAGTAAAGAGAGAAAGAGGCTCAATAAAGTGAATTGATATTTTGAGAAAAAAGGTTCCTAAGCAACCCTTTTATATACACACACATATGCGTAAACAATTATATGGAAAATAAACTTTCAAGACGATTTGCCCAAGAAATAAAAATTATATGAACGGATCAAAGGAGAATAGAACGTTAATTATGCGGCCATTTTTTTCACATTTAAATTGCCCGGTGTTCCTTTTGGCCGAAGGAAACTTTATTTATATTCCCCTCTATAAGCTGGGGTTGCCTTTCAATCATAGGTCCACCCATTGAAGGCCATACCGTTTCTCAAAGCTAGCTCTGTCCACGACGTCACTCATTTGCTCGGTGATCTGTAATAGCTCATCAATGAGACTCAGTAAGGTTGCCTCTGATTGACCCTGGGAGCTTAAATTCCAGTAGTTTCTCTCCAGTCTCTTGGGGTGTACGATTGTGTCGGTAAAGATGCGAATAGTGTCAATCTTCAGACTCCATTTGCCCTGTCCTTGGCACACAAACGATTCGGTTTCTGGAAACCGCAAATCTTTGCTTACTGGCAACTCGACACGGGTCAGGACAGGCTGCCCGTCTTCTTTTTCACGACCACCTTCAATAACATATTCGCGCAGGTTTTGTAGATAGGCCACAACGTCTTCTAGCCTGTACCAGTGCAGGAAAGAGGAGACTACCAAGGGACGCTTAGACCAATTGTTGTACATTGAAGGAACAACCCAACATTATTATATGAATATGTATTTATATATTTATTTATTTAAAAAACAATGATAATAAAAGAAACAGGAATCTATGCCATCATGATAACTCCAAAACACAGCTAAGGCCATAATGATCTATCATTCAATGTTTATCAGTCAAACCGGTTTAATTTCTGCTCAATCACAATATAAACATGTATATATATATATAAATATAAATATATATATATTCTTTACCTGAAATCTGAGTAAACTGAATGGCTTCTTTCTCATCATCACCTAATGCCTTGTTCTCACTGATCAAGAACTTTTCCAGAGCAACAGTCTTGACATCAAACATGCCTCCACGACCTGCCCACAGCATCCGGTCGATGCTTTCCATAGTCATCATCTCACTTGAATCCGTCAAGACTGTCTCTGCTGGC
This sequence comes from Phycomyces nitens, assembly GCA_022702545.1. Lineage (NCBI taxonomy): Eukaryota > Fungi > Mucoromycota > Mucoromycetes > Mucorales > Phycomycetaceae > Phycomyces > Phycomyces nitens. The sequence continues at coordinate 1,537,909 of JAHRBC010000004.1, forward strand.
ACAAGTTCGCCATCAATCTCAATCACATCCCCAAACGTAACTGGGTGGTGCTGGTGTGCCTTGTAGACAATATCTTCCATCTTTAGCACCCATTCAGGGTCCTCGTACAATCGGGCACCTTCCTTGATCAGAGCACCCTCTCCAGACAACACACCCATCATCAGGTTGTATTCATAACCACTCTCCTTTGAAGGCTTCGTGATGGGCTCATCAGTCTTGTGGGCAGAGGCATCGACATTGAGATCTCCCATGAGCAAAATTGGGAAATCATCCTTCTTGGCAGTGTTGCGCATCAGAGAATGCAATTCTGCAAATTGGGACAGCCGGATATGGACATCAGCCATATTGTCCAGTTCATAGGATGCCTGTGCATGGGTCGTGTACACATGCATAGAGTATCCTGGTTTCAGTTGGATCAGGCAGTGCAAGGCTCCTTTGCGTGCCAGCCTAACAAAAACAAGAGATTCAGCTTGTGTATATCAAGACATCATACTCACCAATCACTGTGTGCACCCCGAGGATATTCGACTGCATTAGATTCAAGAATAGGAAATCGAGAAAGAAGCAAGAGGCCGCCATCGACTGCAAGTTCCCAAGGAAAATGTCTATCTGATTCAACATGGTGGTTGAATCCAAGAGCCCTGGCTTCTTTGATCAAATGGTCCTTTCGACGGGTGCCAAATGCAAATGATTCCTGAAAAGCAATGACGTCGTACTTTGGAAGTACAAAGCGCACGATGTAGTCCAGTCTGTCATCCTTGTAGTCAGACCAGTTGTTTTGGATTCCAGGTGGTCGCATAAAGATATTAAGGGTCAAGAAAGATGCGGATGAAAGGGCAACCTTGTCTGGAACGACAGGCAAGGGTAGCTGTGCGGGTGAAAAGTAGACTGCACAAAAGAGAAGAAAGGAGAATAAAAAGAGAAATGAAAATGAGATGCAAAGAAGAAGGGTTCGGAGACGAGCCATGGGCCCAGTCAATACAAAACGAGGCAAGGTGGGCCAGGCATTGTAGATGCGTTCATAGAGTGAGACGCACCATGGGGTGTGATTAGAAGACGCAATAGAATCAACGGATGAGGAAGCTGTTGAATGAGAATCGCTTTGAGTACGATGGGTGGGTAAGGTGGGAAGGTAGATTGCTTGATGGGTTCCAAATCGTGGAATCTTTCGTAGCCAGTTGTAGATACGTCCACCTAATGACCTCGCTCGCGGATAGAGTTCATATGGTGGTGGAGCAGACTGGGTGCTTACGACGCTATCTTGTGAATATGCTCTTGAAAGAGGGGTGCTTTGGTCTACTAAGGGTCTATCAGCCTCATCCACTGTGATTTGTGAGTGACGCGGTGAGTAATCAGAACTCGTTGAAGGACCTCCTTGCGGATCAGCAGAATGAGATTGATTATCAGTGTTGCTCATGGTCCAGCCAGTGTAAGATAATGATGGGACAGTAAACGCAGGAAGAAAGGGAGATAAAATGGTTATTTCATGTCCGACTAGAGGTTACGTCAATGCACCTTCTTTTTTTCCAATGTTTCGATTAAAGATGAGCCATAAACCAATGCTATAAGATTGTTTATAACATGGTCAATACCGATTGCTGATAGGTTTTGCCAATTATACAATCCCGAGTTCATTATAAAAGCTCATTTTCAATTGATCTTTATACAATGAGCCCCTTCTTCTAACAAGGCTCCTTTATTGATCTCAAAGAGATTGACGGTCTTGACTGCAATTCTTTCATTGTAATTTTCTTTTTATACAAATTTTAGCTAGGTTAGAATAGTTTCTTTGAAAGTATCAATAGCCATTTTTATTATTATCATTATTATTATTATAGTATTGTTTCAATTCAATATATATTTATATATATATGTAAGCATGTCTAATCCACCTTGATACTTGCAAAGATTCTCTGCAAAAATATCAAGCAGGCGAGGTAACCGATTGTGCCTATAAAAGATGGTTGTTAGGTCATTCGAGTCGTTTGGTATCCAGAGTATGCTGCTTACCTGTCATGATGCCAAGCATGACACTGATGATAGAAGAGTATCCAAAATAGAGTACTGAGCTTATGAATGTGAGGATCTCGAGTTTGGTGAAATAGTAAAGAACGGCGTACAGGAACACATAAAGTCCAGTTGCACCCGAGGTCAAGAATGCTCTCCATGACCAGTGATAATCTTCATTACAGAGATGGAAGTAGCACATCAGGATAGTGACCTGGGAGCATGTCAGGATGAGAACAATAAAGACCAAAAAGAGGAATCCGATTCCATAATAGATACGGTGGAACCAGATGCTGTTCATGATAAAGTACAACTCAATAAAGATGGCTCCAAATGGCAAGATGCCACCCATAAGGATGGAGGGCACGCTGCGAAGGTAAAGAGGTTGGTCAGGAACCTGTCGAGGGATCTGGTTAGTGCGGACAGGGTGCTCAATACGTGGTTTGCGGAAACCAATATAAGATCCAGCAACACTGAGGGGAATGTAGATCAAGCCAAACATGGCCAAAACAACCATCATTGTGCCAAAGGGAACGGCGCCTGAGGATTGCAGACCGATAAAGACAAAGTTGAGGACAAACAAAGACACCAGGAGCATACTATAACCCACAGTGTTTAGTTTATATACATATATATGTATATGTATATATTCAAAGCTTGTATCTTACCTAGGAAACAAGGTAGCCGCCAGCAGCACATTCAACTTCCATTGTTCTCCACCATTCATCTTGTAAATACGGGAGGACACATATCCGGAGATGCAGCCACAGACCATAAAGAAGATCACCATGACAGTTCCAAGCGCACCACGGTTAGAGGGAGAAAGGAAGCCGAGGACGGCAAACACTAAGGAAAATCAGTTGCTTGTCCTTGCGTTTATTAATCATCCAATCCACACTTACTCAATGTCAAGGCAGTCATGACCATCAATTGGGCACCACTACCCACAAATACAGACAGCAACATGGGCCGGGTTGGAGCCCGGAAGACATCACCGTGAACCAACTTCCAGCCATAGTCTTCCTGAACATCTTCCTGTAAAGTAAAGATGCCAATTTAGCCAAAGGTACGATTGCAAGAGTTGAATGCACGATATAGTTTGTCTTACCTGAGCCTCAACTGTATTGTAGCGGGAAATATCCTTGTGAAGGGCACGGATAAGGATCATGGCCACCATACCGGTCAAAAAAAGGACAATGACAATAGAGTTGACAAGCGAGAACCAGTGGATAGAAGGGTCAAGGATATGGAGATAGTTATCCCAGCGTGTGGCCCATGCGGTGGCTGATGGCTATAAAACATACGCTTAGAAGCCTTTTTCACACCAACAACAACAACAAGGGTCTAAAGGTGTTTACTCCAACTTACGATCCAATACACGCTGTAGGTGTACACGACTTGCGAACCACCCTCGGGATTCAATTTAAAGGCCTCGTTGGAGACCTTGCAGACCGGCTTACCCCCCTCTAGTTTGGTATCCTTGCTCGATGGCACAACAACAACACCAACAACACGGTTTGCCTGGGGTGCACGCTCATGGTAATGGACATAGATATCGTAGTGGTTGTTCAGGACAGGTGCTTCCTTTCCTCCTGATCCAAGTTGGAAGCCAATGTTCCAGTATTCCTCGTCAGTACGCTCGTCCTGCTTACGGTGGGCAGCAGGAAGACCATCAATAAACCAGTTTAGAGAGTAATCCTCGGCGATGCATTGGTTGATAAAAGCAGTATCCTTCTTGGGAATCGGTTCAGTAACGCACAATGGCTTGCAGGTTTCATTCTTCTTCATCAACAGCTAGATAAAAAAAAATGGTTGGTATTTCGGGTCCTTGCTAGCACATGTATTCTGTAAAATATACCTCGAAACTTGTTCCCATGATTCGATCGCCAAAGAGTACACTTCCAAGGCTCTCAGATGATTCAATGGCTCCACTCTCTGGCTTGCAAAAGTGGAAGCGTGGATCGTAATAGTCGTATGAAATTACGGATTTAAGTTGAGAATTTGACATTGGTGTCAATGAATTCACATTGAGATTTACGGTCTCTCCTTCAGAATAGTCATGAGGAGCGACACCCGGCAAATAAAAGCCTGAGACCAGACTTGTGCAGAGTGAAAAGCATAGAAAGGTCGCTGCTAGACCTCTCGGGATCATGGCAAAAAGATGAAAAGATGAAAGGGTGGAGATAGAAAAAGAAGGGGCAAAGGAAGATATGTAGGGCTGTGGGCCTAAAGGGTATCACCTTTGTGGATTGGCCAGTCATCGTCTGCCGCGCCTTTGAGCTAAACTAAACCGACAAACAGGTTACATGCATAGAGCAATTTATGAGTGATGTCATTGATCTATTCTTTGCCCTTTTTTATTTATTGTTGAGCCTCATTTTTGGAACAATTGGACTTCTTTAATGGTGGCGTCTTTCAGAGTCATGCTAATAAGCCAACGTTTTATTGGTGTAAGTCTTGTAAGGTATCAATTTATTCAAAAATGGCCAATAGCTGTATAAAGCATAATATATGAATATTACCTGCAAATATACATATTGTTTAATGACTGTCTTCAGTGCCAAGACTGAGATAGATGTGAATAAACTGGCAGCTCATATTCCGTGGTAACACTAGGCTTAGCCTTGAAAGACTGTTATCTGCTTGGGGGACATGACAGGCAAGATTCTTCATGTGCTCTAGACAAGCTTTAAACCAAATAATTATCTATTGGTGCAAAACCATAAAACCAAGCAATCACTGACCTTTATGTCATTGATATATTTTAATGAGCAGCTTTTGAAATCTAAAGAATGTTTGCTTATTGGTGTTTTGGACTTGATGATTCACAACCTCATGGCTGGTTCGAGTAAAAAATGAGCTCTCAACAAAGCAATTCATTCCAAAACTGTGGCATTTGATGGTCCAATTACACGTCAAATTATCTATAATTACAGTTTTTATAAAGGAAATTCGTAAAGGATGACAAATTATACAATCTAGACTAGAAACCTGTTCATTATCCCAAATGCTTGTCCCAAGGGTTAAAGTGACTTTGGCCATGGAAGATGAACAAATATTCAAACAGCGCGTGAGGAATCATGTGATCGACTAATGAACAGATCAGGTGCGTGCAATAATGTAGAAAAAGGTTGGGCTCTTGTATTTGACAATGTCCCTTTTGTTCCTGCTGCCGTCTGTGCATTTGCCCATTCCCTCCTTCACACCTGCGTTGACCAAACCAGTATACCCTAGACATTTCTATATACCTATAACATATCAACTTTCATTTCCCCAGTTCCCATTTTCATACTTCATAATCTCTATCTTTATATTTAATTTTCTCTCATAAGCTTTGAGGCCAATAAGATACCCCCAGCATCGCCGATCGAAGAAGCATGACTGTTTAGGGATAATAAACTATCTTCTACATTATTGCACGCTTCTGTAATTCTCTTTGATAAAGTGTCTGTCTTCCTGTAAAAACTTATGGCGCTTAATCTTACTTTTTGCTATTGCCCAGAACTGTTCTATTGGGTTAAGCTCCGGAGAGTATGTAGGAAGATATACACATTTATATCCTCAATACTCAATGTATTTCCTTATGTTTTCATGCGTGTGAATGGGTGTATTATCCATGACTATATTAATGACCCTCCTTCATATGAGAATGTTTGTCCATTTCATCGAGAGTCATTTTTTAAGAAACTTATGTAGTGGCCAGCCACAGTCTCTGAACTTACATACACTCACATAATCACGTTTTGTGTCTGCTTCTTTCATACGGATGTCTTAATCTTCTGGCTTTTCTATCAACATTGGACAAACCGATGAAGATTCACAAGAGGGCATATTTTTCAAGTACTCACTATGAGTCGCAATCGACTACAATAAATTCATTCTGATCAACGATATATTCCATGTCCATCTTCAAATAATAATATTGCACTCATGTTAAACTTTAAACAATTGAAGAAACGGAGAAAAGAACAGAAGATGAAATGGCCTACTTTTATATATTTTTTCGAGTGTGTCAAGAAATCATCATAACACGACTTCATTTTCAAATACACGACATGGCTTCTAAAAATACGACTTGGTTGCCGGAAAGTGCGAAATTGATGTTGAATAACTGACGAAATTGATTTTCATTGGCTTGCGACATCATTTTTGACCGTGTGCGACATTGACTGTTGGAAGCACTGTACTCATTAACGATATTCCGCCCTTTATTTACAGCATAAATTGTGTACAGCTTTCATAGCAACAGAGAATTAAAAAAAAAAGTAATAATATATTGCAGTGTCTTAAAATATCAAGGTTGACTGTAAACAATCTTCTTCTTTTTTTTTACATGATACAAAGCCATGTGTTTCACAACCTTAATACAAGCGTGTATGGCAATCGATCTTTGTGTTTCTTGTCTTCTTTTTAATCTCCAGTCATTAAAGAAGCCTTTCAACAAGGAAACCAATCATTCTTGGATTTTAGAAAGATATATACTTAGGGTCTGGCCCTGTCCCAAGTCCGGGCCTAATATTGATCTCCGCCTACTGATTCAAATCCAAGTCCGGGAAACGGGAACAGGTTTCTATGGAGTTAAACTACGGCCATCAGTGACACCCAGAGTATCCTTCCCGTTGTAACACTTTTTCCTTGTTTTCCTTTTTATTTATTTATTTTATTACTCTTATTATTAATCAATTCAACATAAGCCATGTCCTTACTGGACACCAATTAAGAGTTTGAAACCAATGGTATGTTTTTATAAATAAATAAGAGTATTAAATTATATTATATATATAAATTCATATGATTTTGGCTCAGTCAAAGAGTCAAAAACATATGTAGAGGAAATATCATACAAGTAGTAATAGAAAGGGAGTATATATGGTAGATTAAATAAATGATATAATAAGTTTAGAGAGTTAGTGTTTTTCGTCATAATCAACAGAGACGGTGTTGCCTGTCGACTTTCCATCCTCGATGGTCTGAATCTTTCCGCCCACAGATACCTCGGGAGAGTGGTTGTCAGCCAAGTTGTCCACCTCTTCAACTGTTACGGCGGTAACTGTTGCACAGACAACATAGGTCAGCAAAAGACCAACACCGTTCAAGGCAAACACCACATAGAGTTCGACATTGTAGGGAGTCTTGATTGCGTCCACCTGGGATGCAATGGCATTGGCAGCATTCTGGATAGTCTTGTAGAAACCACCATAACGAGCACAACGTTCACTGTCGTTGGTCATTGTACCAAGGAGCCAGTAGATGAAGCCTTGATAGATGGCATCAGCCAAGCCAAAAAAGGCATACTCAACGGCCATGCCAGGATAGCCAGAGTCATAGACATCCATTTCCTTGAATCCGGGGGCATGAACAGAGTCGCGATCGAATCTTTTTTGAATAAAGATACAGCCGGTCCAGAGAGCAATCAAGACCACGAGTACAATGGTATTTCCCATGTAAGCACGGCGGCGACGATCACCAAGGAAGTTCTGGTCAAGAAGCCAGCCAAAGAAGCCACCGCCAATGATCTGGAAGAGCCAGTAGAGCAGATTGTTGAGACCACGGGCACGAAGATTAAAGTATCCACCACCATTGTAGACCTGGAACTGGTAGGTGTAGAACCAGTTGGAGCCAGCAAATAGAGGAATCAAGATCAACATGCGCCAGTCCTTGAACAGCTTAAAGACTTCAATGGCCTCACGACGCCAGTTGGAGAATTTGTGCGAAGATACGGGTGTACCATCCTTGCGAATGACCTTGCTTGCAGGCAAAAGTGCAATAGCCATGGAGGCACCAAATGCCATGACAACCATAAAGGCAATGTAGGTTGAGTTGTTGACTGTGCCCTTGCCGTTGTTCCAGTCATTTCCAAGAGGAATTGCAGCACCAAGGGTGGCACCCAGATTGAAAATCATCCAGAACATGGAAAACGCTTTTCCCTTGTCTTCTTCTGCTGGGTAGGACATCATGATACCTGCCTGGGCAGTCCACAAGAAACCAGCGCCAACACCGAGGATTGCACCAGTAGCAATTGTGAATTCGTCGCTGGTGGAGAGGTAGGAACCAACATAGAGGACGTAGGCAAGAGCAGCAGGGATAATGATGCGGTTTCCAAAGATATTGTAACTGCAAGCAAAAAGAGATAAATATCAAGCTCTGTGTTTTTTTTTAAAAAAAAACAATGTCAAATTATATCTTACGCTGGTGCACCAATTAGCGAGCAGACAGTAAAGGTAACAGCGAGAGCAGTGTTGGCGTTGTTGGCAGCATCTGTGGAAGATCTTCCACCGCCACCGATGCCGTTTAGGGCATTAAACATGCCTGGACAGCAGAAACAGATGAAGCCGACCAGGAAGATCTGGAAATGGGGATCATTATACCGGAAAGGAAGTTTGAATCCCATGTTGTTAAAGAAGAAAAAGATAAATGTAATGATGATTTTGTAGAGCATTTTATACTGTCGAATGTCTTAAAATAAACTCTGGGCAGTCTTAATTGAACGAGAGTGTTCATTGGCGGCACATTCGTTATCCAGGGTCCATTTTGACAGGTTCATTGGATTGGTACTTCTTGTCTCTGGTTGTCCTACCAATAATTCTATTTTATATCAAATAATCCGACTCCCACGCTCTTCCAAATATAAACACATAAATTTCTAAAAAATAGAACCATTCAAAAGGGTTGTTTTTTTTTGTTATCTATGCTTTTTGGTAGTTCAGATCGGTGGCTTGTTTCATTGGTTCGAAGAAGGGTATATTGTTGTTTATTTTGATGAAGTGGAAAGAGAACCCTGTTTGAACCCTGATATTCAAACACCCTTCTTCTACCACTCTTTCCCAGCTGACCTAAGAAACCTTTGATACACAAGAATGTAGCTATTCGATTGCTGGGCAGTAGACATGTTCTTTCCTGTCTCCCCGCATATTTAGGTGTCTGGAAGACAGCCTATTGGGTTAAACAGTGAAGCTCCGAGTGATTCCCCCAAAAAAAGAGGAGTTTTGCTCACTGTGGAGAGGTTCAATTGAATGCCAATACAGCAAAAATGATTTCTAAACAGCTATGATCCAGGTATTATTATTTTTGAGCCTCTTCTGGTTATCCAGCCTTATCACAAGCATTTCAAACTCGAAACTCCGGCTATTTATCCCATCTTTTTCATATTACTACAAAGTCTTTATACTACTCCTGTAAACATAACAGACCTCTTTGATCTCTAGACACTTCTTTGGTACTTTTGGACCATGGTAGCAAGGGTTGCCACCTCCTACAGTCGGGTGTATTCGGAACACTGTAACACATCTGGATTCTTATTTTCATTTTACGGCGCCGATCAAGGACATGTAGTATGTGGGGAAAAATGCAAAACTACCATCGGAGCCATGTAAACGCAAGGGTCCCCATCAATCCCTGATTCAACAGGTATTTATTTCGGTCGTCCAATGATAAATAGAATACTAGACATCGCTCTTTGTAATAACACGAGAAACAAATTCGGTTGAACGTCTTGTCTGTCTTGGAGACACATCCATAAGATCAATAACTCTTGAAAAAGATTAGTATAGGTGAAAGACCAAGCAACTTTAGAGGATCTTTATAACTGACGTGAATAAAGAGTGTGTTTGGCTTACATATATTTACTTTTATTATATTAACCGGCTGAGGTGGCACAATTACATCAGCAGGATACTTGAAGACATTCAAGGGTTCTTGCTTATCAAATACATTAAAAATAGTAATAATTCCTTGACAGATAAGAGCTTCACAGGTTGAAATCTAGAGACGATAAGATGATGATAAAGCCTAAAACTAAAGCTCTGAAAATAAATGGCGCCGTTTTCAAAACAAATGTCAACCTGTACCACTGCTATGGGTTGTAGATAGAGAGGATTCAACTAGTCTTATCTAGAACCATACTTGGCTTCTAGTCATTATTCTTGAATAATTAAATAATAATAATAAACGTCGTTGTATATATTTTTGTCAATATGCGTTATCTAAGAGGTGTACAAAGACTTTACGGATTTAATACAATCTCAACGTTTAGTTTATCATCTATCATGGTATCGTCGCACTAATGAAGTTCTACGCCCATGGTGTTCATATCACTAATATCTCGCCTGGGTTTCTAAAAACACTTTCAAGACAATATATGAATATTTCAACATCTACAAAGGACAATAAGGATAAAAAGTGCTATAATTGACATGTATTAGACCTCTAATTACTATAATTAAAAGGCAAGAGTTTGTGAATTGAGATTTTCTTAGGGCATGCATAGTAATCAGTTGTATTTATAGCTGACAATAAATGTCCCTAATACAGTGCTTCAAAAAGTTAATATTGTTACTAAATCACTATCTCATATTATATGCTGTAAAATTCCTAAAGCTGCAACATTAATTTCTAAAAGCATTTGTACACATTTAGGAGTCTAGATATCGAATATGTTTAAGCCAAAATTAACCGAGCTATCTTGTAAAGTAATATGAATTATAAGTTTTTCACAAAATACCAATAAGAAGCTCGGTAAGCAGAGTATCAAATGAACACAAGACATTGAGACTGGTCCAGATTTTTTTTTGACAAAACATACGTTCTTTTTTGAATGACAAGAGTGAGGCATAAATGTTACTATCCTGCTTGCCACTAGAAAAATATATAACATCTTATAAGATGACCATGGGCGACACATCGATATTAATGAAAAAATATATCTATGCTGACAATACAACAAGCCCAACCTTCACCATAGCTTACTTTTCTAATTCTATAGATATTTTTAATAAGACACTTTTTGTTCTCGTGTAACCTGCGGTGTCTTTTTTTTTATAAAAAACCAGTGTCCCCTAAGATTTACGCTATAAAATCTGCCAACAGAAATATGGATGTGAGGTCCCAGTGTTGTGGAACATTGATATTGATTAGCAGATAAACAGTCACACAGTCATAATTCAATTTTTATCGTGCTGTGGTTACGGAAAACATGTTCTCTTTTTACTTGAACCAATCCTCCCCTGGCATAGAACTTTTTGTATGTTTAAAGAAAGACTTTAGTTTCCAACACCCAAAGTATTCTATATATTTTCAGGATTCCTGGAATTATCTGAGAAGATTGGGACCATATCACAAATAATGAATGAATCAGAAATTGCTACTCCCTCAACTTTCTTATATCCGTACCTTTGGTCTAACATTTCAGATAGTATCTGAACACCACAAACTGCCATACCTGAATAATTAGAAAAGGGTCTTGAGAATTCAATTTGTTACTGAAAGGTTTTCCATTTGTAACTTTGGGTAGATCTATTAATCAAATCTCTTTGACTGTAAAATAGACCCGAGTTTGCGCTTGGTCTTTATATGACCATACCACCATGAGTGCAAAGATAGTCCAGATACTTAGAAGCTAGGAGTCTTGATCAAAGACATCAATTCCAGTATCCTTTGGGATGTTGTATTGTATACTCGAAGAATTTTATACCAAAGATTGATGATATTAGAAAAAAAATCATTATCAAAAAATAATGCAACTGTTATTTATTAGTATGCTGGACGTCGATTGATAACAACAATTCCCATCAGAACCTTTAGTACTTTGGTGATTTACTTTAGGGATGTGTTGATATGTACGCAAAGTCCAATTATAACAGAATGATTGACATACCGGTAATCAGGGACGTTTACGTGTAAATTATATTGGAATCCAAGATGCCATGAATATCAATCATAATGACCTAGAAAATCTTGGAAAGGGAGACATTCTTCCCTCTTATTTCACCAGCAGTCCACGCCATACACGCCCAATATATCAGGATTCAATAAGAACTGTCTGCCACTCAAATGGCTTCTTTACTATCTTTTTGAATCCTACTTCGTTAGATATCACCATGTCTCTTGATTAAGTAAAGAGCGAATTACAAACTTTTCTTTGTTTCTATATCATTAATAGTAGGCTCTTTAGATTAATGATCACTTAAAGGACCACATCTTTGGAAAACTCGGAGTATTTATTTATGCCCTTGAATTTCATAAAAAAAACTTTTTAATTGCGCGCACACCCTGTTGATTATACGTATAGAGTGTAATTCAGCAAGTACAAAAGGCTAGAGTTTCTACTCCTGTCAATTAGTTATTGGGACATGGTTCTGCTCATCACAACACGCTTTATGCGGTCACAGATACCAACATTTTAGGTGTATAAAAAATGAGAGATACCAAAAGCGATCTCTCAAGAGTTTCTGTAAGGAAGAAAAATTTAAGAATGGAACAGATATGGTGCCTTTAACAATCGATTTTTTTTTCGAATTTGTTTCAAATTCGTTTGATAAAACTCCGCGAGTAAAAAAATAAGGTTATTTAACATCCGACATACTGGAAAATCGCGGTAACAGTAAATCGACACATCAGAAAACGAGTCACACGATTACGCATTAATTAATGATATATTTTGGTTGTCAATCACCTCTTTATTCTTTACACATCTCCTTACAAACAAACAAACAAGAAATACTCTTTACGTATCATAATCTACATTTTGAATCAAGTTATGAACCGTCTTATTGTTTTTGAGCAGACTTTTTTTAACTAAAAATTTACCAACCCAAAGTCTATTAAGAATACACTTTGAATCAGTAAAAACTCTAGAATATATCAATTCATACCTCTCGAACAGCCTGGCAACAGTCGATTCTAGTCTACTCTACCAAAATCTCAAATATTATCTGTAAAAACTGTGCCAAACATGGATTACTGCTAATGACAGCCATCTCTTTCTTGCCTTGGCTTCTGTATATCAAAAGTAAATGAAGCACACCCATATTATGCGCTGACTAGTATTCTTGGCAATTCATATACTCAGCGACCTGGTTTACGCTGTGTTGATTTAACGGTATCCGTAAAATGGAAAGACAACAGTCGTTCAGACGTGTTACTTATCCCACGCGACTACTGCAACTACCCTACAATCCTGATGGAGGTGCAACAAATTGTTCCTGAGGCGTTTTTGCAGCGCGTTATCCGCTATTGCCTGAACATATGCAAAAAATATGGGCGCAAGCCATTGGTGGTGATCTTTGGTGTGACTGGAGAGCAGTCTCAGAGCTTCCAGGGAACCTTCCATCCGACTAGAAAACAGTATATCCACTCTGCAAGCTGTACGTTTTGAACAACGGAGTGCCTGTTACTTGCCCCGCACACATATATATCCATCGTGGATGAAATCGAATCGCCAATTGATCCACTACTGGTAATATCCCTCATATTTACACAACACCAATCTTGTTTGGCAACGCACTCTCATTGAAATGATCCGACCATACAACTTCTGTATGCAACAGCACAATCAGAGATGACCAAAGTTACGACATACAATAATAACTTCCAAGAAACATTCTCCAACATTTGTTCAACAAATAATATTTTTCTTGAACGGATACAGAAAGAAGTTCAGAAACTTCCAGCACCCACCAACAAAGTCAATAAACACATTGCTACTGCTATGGACTACAACAACCGTCTGAAGCTACAGCTGTTGGATTCTTCTTCTTCCGACGAGTGCTCTGTGGATCTCCCTCGTTGCAAGAAACTTGGGCCAAAAAAGGACGCCAATGTTGAAGCTGAACTGTCGTTTATGGCCAATTTTCGCAGATCTTATAAAGGTCGCATGAATTGGAAGCAGTGCTACGAGGATGAAAAAAAAACTTGGGCTATTCAAATCGTTTTGCAGTGGTGAAAGTTTGCGCGTTGTACACTCTCGGCATTCACATCGATCCCGCAAATAATATCTCCTATTTTCCCCACTGTAATAAATAAAACAGTTTTTTTTGTGCCAAGTTACGTTTGTTACAGATTCATGTCAAAAATCCGAATCTGGCCAATCAGACTCTTTTGCTTGTAACCCAAATTCGGGATTGGGAACAGTGATGAGGAAATTCTGTGGATGGTTGTTGGATTCCATCATAAACGAACAATGGCATTTTAATATCATCACAGAAAAAGACGTTGTCATACGCAAATTATGAAATGCACCAAGCTTTTTTCAACCCACGGGTAAAATCAATTAAAGGCTTAACATGGGAAAAGGGCTCCATCAAGGCTGAGGCTGCGAAACCATGCCTCGACATCCTCCACAGTGTCTTTTTGGTTGAGTCCAGTTAACGTGACAGAACATTCACGATCGATACAGCATTTTTTTTATCGTTTTTGAATCTTGGAATTAATGAAAAAGCAAAAAGGTTAATTCTTGGGGAGATTCTTGATACCCTCACTTTTAATACTCAGGCTGTCAAAGAATCCCAAAAGGTTAATTAGACGGACATCTGGATATGATTGGCTCACATAATTTGACCGTGTCAAAAAAAAACCAGCCCATCGGTGATGAGTAGGGGTCCTTTGGATTTGATAATACTGCACAAAAGGCTTTGTAGAGATCTTAAATAGTCCTTTGAGCGTGTAGAAAAATATCAAATATGTACTAAGAAAAAGTATTGGACCTTAGTGCTATTATATGATTGCTTGAAAGGTACAAAAGACTTATACTTGGATAAAATAAAACATTATTATTTGGCTTAGCCTCTCAGCCTTATATCAAGCCTCTGCTGAAAAATTATATAAGTAGTATTTCTACTAACCAAGTCTTACACTCTCCTTGTAAAAATACCCAAAACAAAAACAATTCTTATATCTCTTTTTGCAGCTTATTTTTGAATAATGTTTCTACAAAAATTACAGTCTATTTTGTATTTTTTATTCTTAATATTTGTACCTAAATGCTATGCTCCACCAATCCAGCAAGAAGATATACAAGCAACCAATAAAATACCTGTAGTCTCAATCCTGAAAACTGTCATATTCGGCTACATGACACACGTCCTAACAATTCGACCTCGAAATGGTGTCACTGATTTTAGCACAACGCTTCGACGCATTACGGCTCTTACATATCCTTGCAGTGGAGTAGGTACTGCAGTAGGATCTATGTACAAATCAATTTACGGAGATGAGATTCTTGGTATTTTCCAGTACAATTCCCTGTTAAAAGGTTACGACAGAGAAGAGGAAGACTTCCACAATTTACCCAAATCAGAGTCATCCGATCTGTCGCTTTTTAATACACCGTCAGCACAAGTATCTGAGAAAGATAAAGACAATAACGACAAAGAAGAAGGATCATATAAACTGCGTTCCCGAGCTATCCGTCTAAGAGATCGTCTTGTCAATGATAAAAAGGCAGAGAATATAAATATTGCAAAAAACGACAATTCAGCTTATCTGGCAGCTTTTTTGCATGTTCTTGGTCCTGAAAAAGCAAAGAAAACAAAGCATTGCATTCTAAATGGATCTCTAATTATTGGCCATGAAATTGAAAACAAAAATATGGATGAGGAACTTTCTTGCCTGTCAGATAAAATAGCCATCAATGGTCCAGGTGCTACATGTAAATACCAAAAAGAAATATACCCAAGAAATGTGCGTTACCTGTCGACAGATATGATAGACAATCTTGAATCAGCTCACAACACGGATGAAACCTCGTATGTTGAAATATGTGTCACACTCGGTCAGTTACTCTTTACCACGATTGCATGCATGGATATAGATGGAGATCGATGGGCCAAGGTTATTATTATTATCTACACCGCAATGTCCGTCCTTCAGTCAACTTCTCTCTTTATGCTACACAAGCAAACAACGGCCTTTAGTATCAAGGATGGTCAAGGACTATTGTCTAAAGGCATCAAAGCAATTTTGACTGAAGATCTTAAACAACTGGGTGAAGCCACTGACATTACCATGCTTGATGATGGAATTATTACTGTAATTTTCATGCTTCTAGGAACAATAGCGTCATTACTGATCGGTACTTGGGCAGATTATAATGCTCATAGTACAACACAATGGCTTGTGCTATCCTGGATTCTTAGTCCTATTTCTTTTGTTGTCATTTTCTTTTTTATTATGTGTACTTCTAGCTGGGAAGAAAATTGGGATTCTTTTCTTATATTATTCTGTATTTCATGTATTCCTTCAATTGGATGTCTAATTGCAGCTACAATTATTGGATACTTGCCAAAATAACATAATCCTTATTTTAATACCTTTTCCCATTAAAAATTATTTGATTTCCTATAATAAACAAACGTTTTTATAAAATGTCAAGATGGTCTTTATCCCTTTCTTTTCTTTTATTATATTATATTATCAAATTTTATTTCCATCTCATTCATTCAAGTCCATTTTAATGGCAACCCAAAGGCACTAGACTTTATAAATAATCTAGACACATCTGAACTTTCCTTGTTGTAGCTATCAATGCTAAATCTGACTCTAGCCATAGCTTATAGGCATGGACACCTAAACTGCTAATTTTCTGTTTTTGTGTATAATTGTATTATAAAATCCGCAAATTGACAAGATCATTTGTCATTTGGCACCATGAGCACTGTACTTTTAAATGGCCAAAGTAATCAATATATTTAAGTCTAATAACCATGAATTAAATCAAAATTTTTTATGATTTCTGTTTATTCTTTCTGCGATATCTTTCCAAAAATCACTATTATAAACTGTAGTATTTGCTGATATCAATAGAACCAGCTTTCAATATACCAGGGCTTTTTTTTTCAACATTTTACCTTTGGCTTGCCAGAAATCCCTTCTTTTCCCTATAAAACAGTCACTGTGACTGCCGTTAATTAAAGCGGTTGAAACTCTTTTAGTCTGGCGGTTTGCATGTTGCCTACAACTGGTGTATTCATCACCGCAACAATGTAAACTTCACGTGGCCATGGCCTTGTTGATAGGAAACAGAATGATATAAAATCCATAACACTACCACTCATACGCATTACAACCGTTTGATATTTCAGAATAAACCTGTTGCTCTTGGCAGAGAGAGAGAGAAATAGAAACCTAGCCGATGGATGTTCCCGTCTTTTGTGTCCCGCGAATCCTTCTCCTACGCATCCTTCTTCAACTGTTTGTTATACCTCCTCATCTAACTGAAGAAAGAATCGGAAAGCCACCAGTCAATTTCTATGGAGTTCTTACGGATGTATTGCAGGAATGTGGCCACTTGCCAGACATCAATAAGTTTCTTTATACTTGTCTCCATAGAACATTCCTTCAAGCAGGCGAACCTATTGTGAACTGGGGTTGGCATGCTGCTAGAATAAAAAATGAATCAGACTGGGACGATATTGATTGGAAGAAACAAAACGGTCAGGAGCCTGCAGCTCTTCACTTTGAGGTTATGACGAGTAGCGTGAGTAAGAATGGCCATAGGTGATTCATTTCTTTGACACAGTCTTTAAAATAGGCTAGAACTCGAATTGATCTCGAGCTAACAAGTCCAGGGTGCAGAGTAGAAAATGATCCCCGGTTTTCAATCCAGGATAGTCAGGTATACACATTTATAATATTGTGGCTACAGAATAACTCATGCATGGTATTGATTACTAGGGAAAACATATACCTTTGGACGCTGTCTTGGTTGGCACTCTTCAGTACCTACAGAAGAACATATCTCCAGAAGAACGCCAGGGAACAGAACATTTGGTTGAATTGAGATTGGAGCAATTTGCCAGGGATCGTTACGAACTCCAACGATTCCCACCCACTCATTTTGTCTTGGTTGGAGCCTTGATGAAACAAACATCAACCATGATGGGCTCATCTGATAAATGGTGCATATACATGAGAGACTTTATCGAAAATAATGCGGGTACAAATTGGCGTGTTCTCGAAGAGACCTCGTTAGAATCTGATCACCAAAAGGTAAATGATATCTGATTATAAAGATGATGGAAAAGGGTAGGAAAAAAGAGAAAGGTTTTTAAAAGTAGAAAGGGGAACTTGATTTCTGGGCATTAGATTTCTACCGTGCAGGCATGGGCAGATATTCGAGGACGGCCCGTTATTACAGAAGATGGAATGGTTGTAGATCCTTCTACCTTTGGACAAACCTATCGGCCAGTCTACTTGTTCTATTGCAACCAAAAGGTTCTTGTATCCAATACCACCGGCCCACCAATAAAACAAGACGGCGTGATCACCATGGCCGACTACAGTTTTGAAGAGGATCAGTATGCAGAACCATTAGAGTCTGACAAAGAGCAAGATTTATGCAAGACATGTTTTATTGCTGAGCATGCACCTGGAAACGATATATATTACTGCGATGGTTGTGATAATTGTGTTCATCAGTTATGTGAAGAGCCTCCCATTGAAGACTTTGAGAATAAGATTGATCCATGGTACTGTCGAGCTTGCCTGAGAGCAAGAAACCTTCCCATTCCACGTCCTCCACTGGATTACATTTCACGAAAAAGGAAGTTTGAAGGTCCAGAGTAGTACCTTTTAAACAGCATACTTTACTTTGACTAGCTGCATTACAGTTTACATTCTATAAAACACCGTAGATGTATATACAAGTTTTATTTTATTTTACCAAGAAAAACAAGCATTTTTATATACATATACTTTTATATCAACACAAGAGTTTTTAACATACTCCTTGGGCATTCTTGGGTTCCTCATAATGTTCACTTTCTAGAGTGTTAATGTTTTTGGTAGCCTGCTCGTTATTTCTGATTCTATGACAAGCATTGTGTCTATGCTTGGTTCTATAAGAGCTTGGGTGTGGATGAGATATCGTTAAACGGTCAACTTGGGACATATCGACTAGACTTACCGAACACTTTCAATTGTATCTTTATCTAGTAAGTCAAGGCGTTGTAGTGCTGACATAATGTCTCGTATAAGCAGGGATCCACGGACATGGGAAAAATCTTCGCGGATTACTACACGAACAAGCTTCATACTCTCAAGAGCATGCGCCATAGTGTATGCCGGAACAATCCACCCACGCTGCCTTAACTGAGCTGCCAAGTCAAACTAAAAAACAAATTATAAAAATCAGTATTTCCCATTTTTTAAATACACGTATAATCATACCTCATCATAATCGCATTTATTCTTTAGTCTAAACGCAACTAGTGGTAAGCCACGGCCCTCGCGCTCGCTCAGAATAATAAATCGACCTGTTTCCTCGAGCTTATTTGCAATATAGTCTGCTGTCTTTATCAGATTAGTCATTATTCTCGTAAACCCTGTTCTACCAAGTCGAACAAAGACATAGTACTGGGCAATAACCTGAGAAGCGCTTTTACTGAAATTCAAAGTAAAAGAAGCCTGTTTTGTGTGTGTGAGCACATAATATATTATTATTATTTGCCGTTCTTGTACTTTTGCACATTGATATACTTGCCTGCTCACTGCCAAGGTAGTTGACATTGAAAACAAGGTCTTTTGGTAAGAATTCGGCGCTTCTCCACACAGCCCAACCGACTCCAGGGTAAGTCAGGCCATATTTATGACCAGAAGCATTTATTGAGACGACACGGCTGAGGCGAAAGTCCCACTCGAGATCTGGAGTAATAAAAGGAGCAACAAAACCACCACTATATTCACAATACAGGAAAAAGTTAATGAATGGTTTTATAATATAAATATACGTATATATACCTAGCAGCATCTACATGGATATTAACATCCCATCCAGTGGCCTTGTTTTTTTCTTCTAAAAGCTTATTAAGAGTTTTGACATCTTCATAATGACCAGTATACTAATTTTGTATATAAATAAATATCTCTTTCGTGCGTTCTTAGATACGCTTACCGTGGATCCAAGGATGGCACAGATACCAATAGTGTTCTCATCCACTAAATCAACTGCCTTTTTAGGATCCATATAGAGTAAATCCTTGGTACAAGGGACTTCTCTTGATTCAATCTCAAGATAACTGTTTTACAATATAATCAGTTTTCGGAAATAAAGTATTTGATAGGCGAGTGATTACCGTGTAGCTTTGTGCCAAGCAACCTGGCAGTTTGTCCCCATAATTATATTTGGATTGTCAGTAGATAGACCCTTGGCTTTACGACTTAGCTGCCAACGACGCTTCATGGCCAGTGTACCCAAGATCACACCCTCTGATGATCCAATAGTAGAGCACCCCAAGGATTCTTCGGTCGATTTACTCATGGGTGCATTAAACAAACGAGCAATAATATTGACACATCGATTCTACGAATATTTATTATATATTCACATTGATACCAACAATTTATATCTCCTCAAAAAAAACCTACGGATATTTCGGCAGTCTGAGGATATTCTTCAAAATCGATAAAGTTCTTTGATAAGTTTTCGACCATTAGTTGTGTTGCCTCATCTTCCATAAAGGTGGTGACAAAAGTGGCCAAGTTTAAAGATGGGTTTCCATCCAACTAATACAAAATATTGCACACATGTGATTAACTATGGTTCATAGATTAAGTAATGTCTTACAGCCAACTCGTCATTTATTAAATGATATGCAACCTCTAGATAAAACATAGTAATCAATAAACCAACATTCATGTAAAAAGTTGACCAATTTCAAAGCGTACTTGGAGGCATCTCTCCCTAGTTTTCAGAAATAGAAATATAATGAGCAAAATAGTCTTTAACAAGGTACTTTTTAGACAGAAGTATCATTATCACTTTACATCTGGTAAAGAATATCTGGTATTTTAATATTATTAGACGACATTTGGTTGTATCAAGACATAAGAATAGATTTAACTGGAAAGCATGGCTAACCTTGGGATATCTTCGGATGCCCAGCGCGTTCCATACACTGTCATATTGACAGAGCTATCCTCGTCCTCTTCATGTGAATCTTCAATGTTGGTATTTCCCAGAGTCTTTGGTTAGCACCAAAAAAAAGTTCTTTTTTTTATAGCCGGGAATTTCTAATGTTGGCATATTACCTGATATAACGCTAGAAAGAAACCCCATTATAAAAAAAATCTATTAGAAAGTAATAAAGAGCTGTCAAATATTCTGGTAGAAGCTTCCTTGTTTTTGCTTTTTTATTCAATATTGATTGTTTTTGGTCAAGAATGCATGCCTACAAATACTACTTGTCAACACAAGAGTATACTTACATATCAAATATTATTATGAATATTCTAGGATTATTCTAATTGTTCTGTCGAATCGGAAAAATATCGTTTATTCGCCATTGGAGACATGCTGGATAGACTACTTGGATTATACTTTTACATGACTAGCGTACCGATAGTTTTTGATACGGGCTGATTAAATTAAAGGAATGCATTCATAATTTAATCTGTAGAATATAGCTTGTTTTTATGTATCAAGGCAAGTCTATTAAAATGAAATTTAGTGGATAGAGTCCCTATAAATATATTATATATTTATATTTATATTAATGTTATGGTGTAATATGCTATTAGTTTTGTGCGGCCTCGGGCGCCCGGTTTTTAGGCAGGTGCATAGGCAAGTAAATTTTGGCTTGATCCAGCCTGGTATGGAGTCATGCTAAGAATGTTTTCGGTGGCTACTCCTGACAAGGTGTCATACAATTCCTGTACTGTATTGTACCGTTTCTTAGACATCAAAAGAGCAGCAATTCCTGCAACATGCGGACTTGCCATACTATCAAATACAATACTTAATAAAAGGAATATTAAAGAACAACAGAGTTGATTTTACCTTGTACCATCCTGTATCTTGATTTCTTTACCTAGCCAACTACTAATAATATTTGTGCCAGGCGCATACATCTTCACACATGGACCATAAGCTGAAAAGAAAGGCAATGCATCTTTCTCGGACGATGCGCCAACAGGAAAGACATACTTATTGGCAGAAGGAGAATATTGGCATGCATCGTCCCCAGAATTCCCTGCCGAAACAAATATCGGAATATTGTGGTCCAAGGCTGCTGATTCGAGAGCATCGTCAATCATTGCTGAACGAGGGCCACTAAGTGAGAGATTGATTATGCTTTTTCCAGGCTCGGCTATTTCCATTACATGCTCAATAGCTTTTTAGAGGTTTAAGGATCATTAGTACCATGTCCTTGTTAAATAAATTCAATTCAGAAGTCTACCTTTTAATAGAGCAATAGTTGTCCCATCACCAAACTTGTCGAGAATCTTGATACCATGGAGTCTGACATTTTTTGCCACACCAAATGTATCCCCACCAACAATTCCAGCCACATGTGTTCCTAAACAATTGACAATGTCAGTCATGCTACATTGATTGCTTGTTGCAACAGATCAGTAAAAAGAAAGACTTACCATGGCCAGCAAGATCAATAGGATCTTCTCCCTCGATAAAGTTTGCATCCATAGTGGCACGCCCCGTAAACTCTGGATGATTTACATTTATGCCTGTATCAAATACATATACATGTACGTCGCTTCTATATATCATAGAATATGTTAAAGTCTTTCATTCATCCATTCTTAACATTGTTTGTAAATCTTCACGTACCCTCCATTGGGATCGGCAGATCCTTCTGAAAAGTCATTGAGTTTTCGACGATGAATTCGTGTAAGACCCCAATTGGTCAGAGGAAAGATTGGAAATCTTGATCGTCGTTTTCCTAATCTTCGACTTGGTTGACGAGTGGCTCGATAGATCTGATTTGGCTCTACATGTTCCACGGCTTCCAATTTGCTCAGATAATTTAAAAAAGTAGGTGAAAATGAGCCAGCAACCGTCGATAGTTTTCGGTTGAGTTGGATTGGCTTAATATAATTATCTTCAATGTCTGTTGCATTAGCGTCAAGGGGATTGATGCCTGCCGCAGACAACTTTGTTTTTTGAAAGATGGAGTAGTGTTGATTGATAAAATTTGTTGGCTCGGTTGCTTAATTGTTATTGTTGATTAGTATGTAAATCCAATATAAGCAAATCTTGATGTGTTTACAAAGAGATCTTACCAAAGGTAGTAGTATTTAGATGACTCTGCTTTAGTTTAACAATATATGTCGGTTCGCTATTCAAAAGGCCTTGAGACGCATTAACTCGAGTATAAACTGAGTTGGTGGCAAGTCCAAAGACAGGGACACCAATGAACAAAATGAAAATGATCAATTGCATCTTTGTCGATGAAAAAAAAAGGCCACCAAACTGTCCTTGGCTTTATTCTTCTTATAAAATGTATGATACTTTATACCCAAGTTTTTTTTTTAAAAAAAAAAGTACTAAAGACATGTCTCAGTTTTAGCAAACAAACCGTATAGATAGTCGCACCAAATGCTGGTAATAGACTTACTTTATCTTTAACAGAATCGTTTCACCTCGTCTAATTAACATATGTTTGTGTGTTCATCTCAAGATCGTTTATGTACTGATGATTTGTTGTGTAAATAAAGATTAAGTAAATATCTTAAAGGGTATTGCTAATGTCATAATCCCTAGATTTCCCATCAGCTAGGATTTTGTAATATCTTTTTGTAAAATAAAATAAAAAAAAAAGGTGCGAGCCTATTCGATTTGATGTTTACGTCTCTGCCAACGGTGTCGATCGCACATCATACTCGATACATTTCATATCGCAACTTGTCATAGGAAATAATAATAATTCCCGGGAAATATCCAAATGGTTCCTCCGATCAATGGGTTCATACATGGCATAGGGCGCAGAACCCACGATGGCTCTCAATTCAAACAATGCACTACAAATCAAATATATTTTATAGCTTATTTGTTTTTAACCAAGATCTTAGACACAATACATATTCTTACAATAAATAGTCTGTATTATTTACAATAGGGTCCGTGTCTTTCTGCTTTTCAGATACCAATTGGGCAGGTATCCCTTGGTTGGTCGGGTAATTATCTTGATAGGAAACATTTTTTATCGGAATCGACAAGTGTGGTGGACTGTCATAGCTTCCGGTCCTTAAGCAACGTAGAGGAGAAGGTGCAATGATTGTATCTCTATTACTCATTTTGTATTTGAATGTAATAATTATAGGGTTGGGTATTGTGCACGGGAGAAAGAAAGGAAGTTTGTGAGGTGAGCATGTTGCTGAGCTTGGTGGTAATTGATATTTATACAAGTATTAGATTTATTATCAATAAAAATCTATACCTGTGCCCACAGACTTGGTCCCTCTATATTTAATAATCTTGCAAGAAAGCTGCCTTTTCAAATCAAACCAGAATATAAGCACATAATTCCTTTAATGCTCATAAAAATTGATCCAATACAAAAAGTTTAGAGGCAAAAAGTGCTTTTTATAACATATTTACTCCCTTGATCCCTTGATTCTATAAAAAGGTCTTTGGAATGCTCATAGTCTTGGTTGACTTTGACATCCCAGACTTGTGGGTTTAAAAGAATGGATTCTACACAATCATAAGTACACATCGTTTCAGGGTGCAACATTTTTAAAGTTTTTTTTTATTTGCTTTCTGTATTGTTTTTACTTTTTTTGTTCTTTCAACGATAGAAACAAAGGTCCCTTTTCAAGTGCGTTTTTTTCTGTTTGTTCTTTGGCTGTTTAGAATATCAAGACATTTCAACGTATATATACACACACACTTTTTCTAAGGCCAACCAGCGACTGTAAAAACTTGGTTAGGAGCCAATGCAGATTCAATCTGTGGAGTGGTGGGAATTCGAGACAAGGCATCTTTGGGTCCTTTGAGCCAGTTTGCTCTGTGGCCAGCCTCATAAACATCCTCGAGAACTTTACCAAATGTTCCATTTTCTCTGTATTCGAGGTATTTTTTATACAACACAAGTGCCTAGTGAGATAATATAAATTAATTTCTTGACATTTTTCATTTTCTTGGAGCTATTGTTATTTAATATACTTACTGTTCGTGCATCCTCTATACTGTCGTGGCTCTCGGATTGAATATCCTGATGCAAGAGATGCCATGCCAAGAATCGTAATGAAATTTTGCTAACAAATGTACAGGCCAGGATAAGTTATTAATTTGGCGAATCTCATTGTTCAATCCTACCGTTGTCTGTTGCGAATATGATAGATATCGACCGTATCAATAATCTGCTCAGGAGGAACAAGCAAATCTATAAACCAATATCAATAAAAGCTATCTATATATAAACACTATAAATACTTACTAATAATTCTAAAGTCCTTGTTCAATCCATGACCAACAAATATACAGCCTAAGTCGACTAGCATTCGAAGCTTTTTGTAGGCAACCTTGAGTGGTACAAGAGTGTACCTTGAAGACTTTGGATCTAAATCACCAGCTATGATTGAAGAAATATGTAAGTAAATTAAAATATAGGCCAAACTGAATAATGCACACCTTCAATGCCGCTGAATTCTGTCAGGTAATCTACTACAGGTTCACTGGTTGCAATATAATCGTCGATAAATGGCACATTTTCCTTCTCGCCATCTCCCCGCAACACACTGACGCGTGCAAGTGTAAGCGTACTGGGACGAATAAGCGATTTAGTTCCGTCACTACGAATCTCTGTCTCTTCTTGATTAAGGGCAACAAACTCGGCATCAATAGCAACAATTGTTCCGGGTTTTGGCATTTCTTCTGGAGTCAGAATCTCATGTCGAGGCTCAGCCATAGGTTGTCTAATATGGCAAATCATACAACGATATTAGTTAATACGAGTCTGACTATATAAGCAATAGAATCTTACTTTGCAATTGATAAATCTTTGAACAATAAGGAGTAATCAACCTCTGAAGGTAACCTTTCAAGATCAAGTAAAGAATCCAAATCAACTCGAGTGTACTGTAATACCGAAGGAGTCTATTATGTCCATATGAATTCAATTGATTGTCAATATTAATGATTTTAAAAGAGTAACATATCTGTAATAGATTATTTGAAAAAAAAATCTTTACCTTCCACATTCCCTTGAGCGAAAGCACTTCCTCGGGTCGAATACTTTTTACCAAAAAGTCATTGAACAAATACCAAGGTGATTTTGAATGCTCTTCGAGCTCATCCGCAGGAACTAGTGTTTAAAACCCCATATTGTCAAAAAAAAACATTTGGGAATGTAAACATTCGATAGACTTTACCCTTTATCTGAGCGACCAAATGAGGAAGTTCTTCATCAGCCTTTATCTGTAGAATGGTAGACTAGTGTATACTTGTGTTAATATAATATAGATTATTTTTCCACTATAATAGGTTAGCTACACAGCTCTAACTTACTGATAGTTCATAAATAGCGCATGTATCTGGTGCACCCTTGAACTCGATAGGGATCTCTTTGCCTGGGGGGAGTGCCTTGATGGCAATATCTGAACCATTGAAATGGATACCAAATCTAACAAATATTTTATAAAAAATCAGTTTTAAATATATATATATATATATTATTACTGTATTTACCTCTCTGGTAACCATGAAGCCGGTGATGAAGGTGTGTCTTGGCCATTGTCACTTTCTTGACCTTCTCCTTGTGCAGAAACAGAGTTTTTGGGACTATTCGGTCCATTCTGACGCCATATGGCTGCCTCATCACTATTAGAAGCCCCTGAATTGATCAAAAGAACACCAGGCAAACCACGGATGATCTTCTTGGTGGTAGTTGGCTGATATTGATGGCAGTTGGGGCACCATGCCTTGGTTTGGTTTTCACGATACATGCTTGCTTTCAAGACACTTGTAAAAGATCGCTTTCTAGATTTTTGCTCTCTCTACAAACAGATAAATAATTGAATAAATCTTTCTTGTAACCCACTACTGCCCATTCAATTGTATACCTTTTTGGGATACAGCATGTCTACAACAAATGGGTATGTGATGCGAGATATCTCATGGTTGCAGCTTCCACATTTACTCTGGCTCAGAGTTTGAAGTCCAAATAATTGCTGCATAGGTGAAGGAACAGTGAGTGAATCGCCTGATTTATCAACTTGGCATTCATTTTCTTGGCCTTCATCTTCCACTAAGGCTTCTGTGACATCACTGTCGAGATTGAGAATTTTTGATATCAATGGGTTACCAGTTGATGAGTTGGATTCCTGATGAAGTTGTTCCATGATAAATCGAGTAAAGTTTTGCATAAGAGTCGAATAGGATATGTTACGATCTGGAGTTTCTGGCTCAAACAAACCAAGAGCAGCGGCTACAAGAAATAATAAGTATTAATTTACTCGTATATTGTATGGTTTAATTACCTTGTGGGATAGTACTAAAGGCTCTTAGGAAATTGGTAGCTTGACAGTTTTGGCCATTGGCGTCGTCAAGCATACGGAACAAGAAGCCAAGCTCACATAAAAGGCAGTTTTCTTTGGGGCAAGGTGTGCCAATGTGTGATTTAGCAATCTTGCGTAGAGGAACAGTAAAGTAGAGCATCTGAAGAAGAGAATTGCAGTAGGAATTACGGATATGAGTTTCTAATCCACCGTATGCAGTCTGATTGTAGTAGCTAAAATTATGAATACATGTAAGAATAGTGAGCTTCATGGTGGATACTATAAATATACTTTATGCAATACGCGTTTGATTTACTTACCCAAAATCAAAATCATCGACACCAAATTTACTATATTGAATCTCTACACGACGATAATGCTGTGGCATAATTAAACCAAGTGGATCCGCTTTTCGAAGGTCACCAGTAGAAGATGAGCGACGTCCAGAATGCTAAACATGATACAAATGGTGAGTGATAATTTCCTTGGACTCTTTTATACTTTATTGGTCTTTTATATCTTACGCGTGGTTCTTCATCATCGAGAATAACAGTGCTCG
This sequence comes from Phycomyces nitens, assembly GCA_022702545.1. Classification (NCBI taxonomy): domain Eukaryota; kingdom Fungi; phylum Mucoromycota; class Mucoromycetes; order Mucorales; family Phycomycetaceae; genus Phycomyces; species Phycomyces nitens. The sequence goes on from JAHRBC010000004.1 coordinate 1,565,483, forward strand.
CCAAAAGAAGTTCGCGTTCCTGTTCGGATCTAAATTTCGGTACGTCCCTTTTGTGTGCATGCTTCTTCTTGCGGGTGACTTGGTTTCGAAGCATGTTTCCGGGGTTTGGTGCATGTCCAACAAAATCAATCATCTTCATATTCCTCAAGACCTCTTCGTCAATCTGGGAAGCTGGGTGCCCAACCTCATACACTGTATTTGATGGCCACACAGAAAGCAGAGGCTCGGTATAGTATGGCATACCAATCGATGATAGAGGGCTTTTTTGGGTACGTATACACACACATACACACACAATATTTGTATATACGGGCAGGATAATTTCTTTGTATAAGCCCTGGTGTATGATGTTGCCACTTTCTCATTTACCTCTCTTCGGTCATCACTGCACTTGGAGGTGCAACAAGGTCGGGTGTGGATAATGGCAATGAATACGGATTGATCTCAAATTCTTCTCTGTCTGCATACTCGTACACAAAACTAGCCCCATCACCAAATACCAATGCTTGTCCTGAGCTAGATATGTCCATGGCTGTGATATAGCTTGATGTCTGTGTTTGGTAAAACTGGGCAGGAGGTGCATAGGATCCCATTGCTAGATTGGATACATCACACATCTGGAACTGTCCTGTCTGTGATGCAACTAAACAAGTTGTGCTGAGAGTAGGGTGCATCTTTAAGAACATTGGTCCACTAGGAAATGGTATAGGTGCTAATGATCGTACGGCCATTCGTATATCGTACACTTTTACCAATGGGTCCATAATTAACGATCCCTGTCTGTGCAGATGAATATATGACATTGATTAACAGATATAAAGATTGTTTGGCTTATAGACCAACCTCTGTGAGAATCCACAAGTAAGAAGAAGATTTCCCGAGACATCCATGTCTGACAAGGTTGCAGTGTGAGCCTGTACTCTTTGCTCGACCTTCATTGTCCGTGTGTCTCTCAAAGTAACCTCTCCAAGTAATGATCCGCAACAAACCGCTCGAGGAAGGTTTCGCATTACCACAATGTTGGATGCACCCGAGACTGTACGAGTTACGGTACCGCGTGCCATACTGACAACCAGCATATCGTCTTGTTGACCTGCTACCAGTAATTCTCCACTTATTAATGTAGTTGCCATCATGCAATGCAAATCTCGGGTATGTTCATTACTAGAGAATATAGAGTTTACTTGATCATTCTTGTTTTTAGTTGTTGTACAGAGCAAGTACCTAATGTTCCATTTAACCATGCCTCGTCTGTCTCGCATCTGAATGCTCTTGGGACTAAGACTGATGATGCCTCGGTCAGTAACTCTGATTTGGCGGATTTGCTGATCTTTATGGGCTTTGAATGAGGTATAGCGCTGTAATCCTTTTCCATAATATGATGCCACACGACCCTAGAGTACACCATGCATGAGTTGACTCATTTCTCTTCATTTCAAAAAGAATCCATTTATCATGATCTTAATTTATCCATCAATACTAATACATAAAGAAAGACAATAATTGTATATCCATTTCTTTCTTTCTTATTCATTGCTTTCTCTCCATTGTCTTCTTATTGCGTATCGGATTGTATAAAACACAATATATACATGTTTATCTTTGTAATGGTTGATGATTATGTTGCTTGTCGTACTTTATCTTGTTGAATTGTATTGTGATGAAGAAAATAGACTTTTTTTTTGATGTTGTTGTTGTTGTTTTTTGATTTTGATTTTGATTTTGATTTGGTTGCGCGACTTACAGAGTCATTGCCCACCCATAATAGCTCATGGTAAGGATCCCAACAGAGGGCAGAAACGGGCGATACTTTGTTCAAGCCAATGTCGCATGTGTGCTGTACTTCAGACCATGTGCTCTCCATCACCAAAAAAGTTCCTTTCTTCTTTTGGTTTTTTTTTTGCCTTTTTTTTTTAATTGTAATAAAAAAAAAGAAAAAATTGAATTGTTGAGGTTGTCACGGCAACTCTCTTTTTTTTTCTGATACATCGTTTTCAATAAATTCCCCCTCCTTTTTATATATATATTATTTAAATGTGCTTAAAATGTCGTCACTCAAGAGTCACATCAAGGCCTATTTGTTTTTGAAGTAGAAATAAAAGCTTATTGATCATGTATATACTTTTTAAAAGAATCTCAATCTTAAAGACTGTTTCGATAAAGTGTGTACAAATCACATTTGCTTTGTAACTGTGCTACATAGTGCCTCAATTTGCAGAATTACAATGGTGAATTGCCAAATTCACATTTCAAAATTCAGATTTCAAATCACCTAATGAACCTTTTTTTGTCAAATAGATATTTACACTATAAAAATCACCCTGCTCAATAGTCCACTTTCAAGCACATTTATACATATATTTTTTCTAATTTCAAATGAAGTCTATATAAAGGAGATAGTATCGCTTGTTTGTCAGTTTCAGATATCGTTATCAAAAAAAAAAAGTCAGGGTGTTGAGAGGCAAGTCAGAGAAAAAGGTCTATTACATGATGCTCCTTTGATTCCATTGGTATTATGTGTGTCTGACATCTAGTACTGTATTTTCCAGCATGAGTTTGTCCCCGCCAAAAAGTTTTATCAAAGACATCAAGGCTGGAAATATTTCCCTCTTCCAAGGCCTTGATATACAAGATTTCTCAAATAGTAGTTTTTAATTTACTGATACCCTTGCTATAGAGTCTTCAAACCATGACAGAAAATTCTCTAAACTTTTGGGTTGGAGAGATAAAAGTTGAGGAAACCCTAATATAATTGTGCTGGAGAACTCTCTGACACTTGCTACTTTCGTATAGTTTAAGCTTTTCTTAAAAGATCAAACAATAGAGCTCTAGTTTGTAGCACTCCAAGCAAGATCAGATTTAACCTCTCTTGGCCCCCCCTTTTTTAGGAAGTATTAGATTTTATTACCATTTTGGTAGTGTATGTCATGGTTGTAAAGAAAACTTTTTTATGTGCCTATTGATCTTGGACTTGTAGTATATTTTATTATGATTAGTATGGACTATATTGAATATTTTGAAATCTTTGGTACATTTTCATAAGATATTTGTATAGGGTTTTATTGAAAGACTAAATTGATAAACTATTTAATGATGATTATATAAGTATGATGACCAAATATAAAGATAATATAATATATAATGATAATGATGCTAAGGAATATATTTTATAATTCTCAATCCTTTTAATTTCCATAATACTGTTTCTACTTGAGATTGAGACGATATTGGTTTTTTTCTGGACGAATGAAAATGAATTTTTAGACAAATAAAAAAAGAGAATTGGGACATGAGGTATATGGTTTGTTAGTGTCTTGTAAGGGAAATAAGAATACTGTGGAAGTGTTATTTATTGAAGAAAGAATATTAGGATTGCTTATAAACTATTATTCAAATTCCCTTGTAATTAAAGTCCCCGTAGTATAATGGTTGGTTATCACTGTAGCAGTGTAAAGTATACATATGGTGTATATCTGTTCCTGAGATGCTAACTTGCCAGGTTCATTAGCAAGTAGTGACCAGAGATCGGTTGTGGAGTCTGTATTTCACTCAACTGTGGTATGTATACCACGACTGTCAGCCATCAATGTCCCCAATTCTAGCATAGATGTTATATGATTATCGGGTGCACACTGAGTGCTATTTGGTTTACCCACTTTCAATATATTTTTGATGATGTTACATTTGTCTCCAACACAATAGCTGCTCTTACTATCCGGGACATAAGAAGGGTCGAAGCTGAAACAGCTATTGCATGCCTTTGGTTTCTTTGTACGTTCTAGATCGTATTTTCCAATAAAGAATATAAAAACTGACTAAAACAAACTATGATAAGCCAATGTTAATATAGACATTATTAATCTGTGAAAACATTTATTATTATTTCTAGTATTTTGGAAAAATATAAATGTGGCCCTGTCTCATATTGAATAAATTCCTTGCTTTTATTTTATAGCCTAGACAAGATATACTTTATTGTTTTTGATTGTTAGATTGATTGCTTTTATATATTAATAATAAGAGCAATATAAAGAAATGTCTTTCATTCACACCTTATCCCCGAACCTACAATCGCTCGATATTTTTTTTCTAGTAACCCTGTAGTATCAGGAAACACTTTATAAAAGATGGATAAAATGAAAACAATTAATCTTAATCCTGATTTTAATTTATTCTTGATATATTGATATTTATGATATTATTCGTCTTCCTTGACTTGTAATGACCCTTTGGAATAATTACATTGATGCTTTTCGAAATACTCTCCTTTTATTTATACATATGGAATGACTTGTAATATCTTGATAAACCCGAGTGCTATCACGGTAGGTTTATCTTTGTAATACTCTTATTTTCATTTTTCATTTGCAAGTCTTTATTATGAAGTTTTTCTGACAACGTTGCATACACAAACCAACTCACCACTTTTCCCTATTCCTTTTTCCTGGATTTTTTTTTAATTGTCTCCCGCACTTTCAGATATGTATCATTGTATATACAATCTTAAACTTCCTATAATACTTTTAAAATATAGTATTTAACCATACAAGAGCATTTCTAGTACAGCTCTAGATAGTTAAAGGTGGCATTGAAAAATATGTTTGACAGGGTCTCTTTCTCAACTAATGTATTCTCTGATTTTGCGAATAGAATAAATATGGTCTTTTGACTACCATTAGACGACTAGTTATTGCCTTCTCCCGTATGTATTTTAAACTTCTTTATTATCTCACTTTATTGTTAAGTTTAGTTTAGTATACACCTATCTTTCAATTACTACCTTGGTTTTTAGCCAAGCCCTATTATATTCGACTGTGCAACCCCTCACTTTGGGACCTGGGTAATAAAAATATGAGGACTTTGTTCTTTATCTACAAAGCACTATCCTCTACCTCTTCAACAAATCAATCAAGTACATGAAATGGTTTCATTCATAATTATATAAATAGTGCACTGAAAAAAGTAAAGGTACATATTAATATATGGTGTGACCATTTCAAGCTTTTACTTGAGCTTTTTCTCTATCAGGCATACTTGCGACATGAATATGCAATGCTTCAGGGTCTAATTGTTTCAACTCCTGAAGAATAAAAGACTTGAAGTTATTATAATTTCTAGTTGACCCCTTTTTTTAAACTTTTTGAAATTTAGAGCATGTCAAACATGCTCGATTGGGTTGAGACAGGGATCTTTGGATGCCTAGTTGACAAATAACCAAGTCCCTCAACAGCACTTACACTCTATGTGTATGCAGTATTGCAGCTGGGCTCCGTTTTTTGTTTTTGGAATGGGAACATGACGTTGCGTTTCTCATTAAAGTTTTGATATCAGGAATTAATGTCCTTGAACAAACAGTTTCCATGGACGTCTTGTTTAACGAACCCTTCCAAGAATGACAAGGGACTAGAGACATTAGTCTTTACCAGAAACTTGAACTCATCTAATGATACTATCCTACTCCAATACTCAATAATAAATTTGGTTCTGAATCTAGTCCAGCATAGTCGATTCTTTTTCATTTTTTTTTTTCATTTACGAATTAACTTTGGTTTTGATTCTGGTATGAATACCTTTCAAAGATGATTATGGCTCATACTCAACAAAAAAAAAGCCTATAATGTCTAGAACATTATTATTCTTTCTAGTCTCGCAGGCCTACTATTTGAAATGTACTATACCAGCTTCTTTTTAAAGTTTTATAGGGCTGTTAACTATTGTTCAAGGGATGTCTGTGTATTGTGGAATCTTGGTTGGAATATGATTGCCATTATAAAGTTAAATGATACTGCAACGCTCAAACCAAGATAACCGCCTTTTAATAAATAAGGTTTTGGTACCTTTATTTCTTGATGGCACGAGTTGATAGATTATAGGAAAATGTTTCAAGAGAATTGGAATAAAGGCATGTTTTTTTTAAAGGTAGTATCGATTCCTCATGTTGGAATATTCTCAAAAACAAAAAGACCAATTCGGCCTGCTCAAACTGACACTAGAGCCATCATCTTTTTCCTGATTTGATCTATACAATTTTTCATTGCCATAGGATATCAGATATGGTTACAGACAAGACTACATACTATTTTATATCCATCTCAATGGAGACTCTCGGATATAATGGAAGAAACCCTGAACCACCTGGATTTTTCTTTTGCACATTTGATTGAACATCTCTGATAAAATGATAAAGTGTAGCTAGTTGCACATTACGTATATTCTACGTACAGCATTTCAAGTCTTTTTTTTATTAGTAAACCAGTGAATAACTTGTATTGATTGAGTACCGGCTTCCACACAATCATCATTTATTAAACCTCTATCAATGCAGACAATTAATTGGGTTGGAACAGGCTTACTGTTCCACTAAAACACTTGCAAGATGACAAACATTTTTTTTCCCTAAATACATCTTGTACTAGTCAAATAAAACTTGCTGGCCTATTTATTCTCTACCATTGTGCCAGCCCCATCGGTTGCAAACGCTTTGTTGAATCTGTTGAAGAAACAGAGACACAAAAGCCTCTCGCTTTAATGAAAAGGCAAGATTTATTCATTTTTTCAGAGAACATTTTAAAAACGTAATAAATAAACTGGGGGTGGGAGATGAGTTGTATATCCAATGTAACGATCATTACATGTAGTCTTGACTATCAAAAAGCATTTTTATCTTGCCTAAAACCCGTATTTGTTATTATAATGTTTAATATCTAATGCTACCAAAGATTCTAGTCATCTTAATACTCGGATCCCATTGTGTTCAATTTATTTATTTATTTTAGAAACTGACTCACAAAATGATTTATTAAGGTGCCCAAAAGGATACACAGCCAAGACCAAACCCTTGATGGTTTCTGCTAGACTTCTTTAAACACCATATGAGAAAAAGAAGAAGAAAAAAAAGTAGTAAGATCGGGTTTCTACCAAGTATTTACAGATCCACCATGACTGATTATAATTCACTTGAAATCAAAGATGCTAGTAAAAAAAAAGATCTTTAGATATATTGAAGCAATCGGAAAATATTTATATAAAAAAAAAAGACGATTGGATAGAATCCATGAATGTAATCTAGATACTTGGGTATAATTTTATATCATCATCCTTAATAACAAACTTTCAATTAATAATATACACAAGAAAGATCACTAGGCTTCGTACGGTGAACCTTTACTAGAGCCATAAAAATAAGTGCCAAACCAGGGAGGCTCGAGATTATACGACTATCTATCGGATATACCAAATTACTCGATAATCTATATAAACAATTGTGTTTGCTTGATAGATAACAAATACACTTGGGCTATTAAGAATCGTTTATTTCATATTGTAGCAACATGGCTTTTGATCCAACCTCAACAGTATTCTTAAAAATCACTCGATACTACACTCTCAAATGCCAATTGGACACCCCTTTACAACAATTGTTGGCTAAAAAAAAATATCACCACAATAGAATGTTCCAAGTTAGCCATTCGTCAAGGCAAATCTGCCTCAACTCAGTCTGAACGACAGGACTGGATCTGTTTGCGAAATATTCAAATCGCGAGTCTATTGGTGATGATTATAAAACCCAGTAAGCCGTCCATTTCCTTTTTTTTATATTTATTTATTTATTTATTTTTATTTTTATTTTTATTTTTGAAAAAAAAGACAAAACTTGACATACTTGCCTATCTACAAAGATGCCTGTCTCGGTGCCATTCTTTATGAACCGACAGCTGTCAATTGCACTCGCTGAACCGGTGGTTATCCTGCGAGGAAACCCCAGAGATCCAGTCACAAATGTCCTTCGAGGAGAGGTCGAATTGGTCCTGACCAAGCCAACGCCAGTCTCGACAATCACGATCCAATTCGTGGGCCAGTCTCGAATGCTGTGGCCTGAAGGTTAGATAATCGAATGCTTAGATGTGATAAGATTATAGGATTCTATCAAATGAGAACACAAGAAAAATTCACACGCTCCTGTGTTGACTAAAAATAAACTGACAGGATCACGGCATTTCATAGGCATCGGATCACGGGGAATGAAACTGATGCACGAAAAGAAGATCTATGAGCAAGAACTGGTGTTAATGTCGGCTCAAGATGACCAGAATAAGCAGGTGCTTGGGGTTGGGTTGCACCGCTGGCCATTCGAGTTCCTGCTCCCAAACAACCTCGTCGACACAATTGAAGACGAAACGGCAAAGACAAACTACAGTCTCCAGGTGCTGGCGATCAGGCCAAATGCCCATAAGCTTCGGTGCAGAAGAAACGTCTTGGTGCTCAGGACAATGACGTCCTCGGATGCTGCCCTAGAGTCCCACTCGCTCCAAAGTCTCTCCACAACAACCACTCGCCACATGGATCTCTGTGACGTCTCGTTGTGCATCGAAACATCGGTTGCTTCTTCAGGCACTCCCTTTCCAATCAGCCTTGTCATCAACCCAAACACAAAGCAGGTCCACCTGGAATCCTTCTCAGTAATCCTGACCGAGCGTCGGGTCTATCGTTTGCCAGAATACGATGCACGGAGGACAGAGGAAAATGATTTCAAGGTCAAGTTGGGCACGGCATCCAGCATGATCGATCCCAGTCTGGCCCTTGAAGCCGTGTCCCTGGACCAACTCAGACGAGCAGTTTCTACAAAGAATGCTCATATTGAGATTGGTGCCAATTCGTTCCAATACCGGTTCATGTTCACCCTGCCCAACTGCGTCGACGTAAACCACAGTACAGACTTTTATGAGATCCTGATTCGCCATCGACTACGAATTCAAATTGAGCTCAAAAACGGCGATGGAGATCTTCGACAAGTATACCTCGAGGTCCCAATCACGATTCTTGACTGCAGACTCAAGGAAGACTATTCGATTCTGCCGACCTATGAAGAGGCCCTTTTGAACCCGGTGTACGACGAAGGCGAGAAGCCGGGCGGGTTCTTTGTTTGTCCATGCTACCTAGACTACCAGAAGAAACGGCGGGTGAATGCTAAGCAAGAGTGGATCGCATTCCGCAACAGTTCCCAGAAGCATAATCACAATCACGCACATCCTCCTCCGCCTGCGTATGATGAGCATACATATGATTGAGGGCGATTTGCATCACAATATATAATAATAATACTAGTATTTAGTTGGTTATTCTTAAATTCCATTCATTCATTGTAAATCTTACACATTTTAAAAAATTTTACTCATCATACGAGAAAATAATAATATATAATATAATAATATTTAAATTTAAACATGTTCTTTGGTTCTATATCCGTAAAATGCCGGTGTAATAATGTATATAATTCTTTCTTTATTTATTTTGGATAATAAAAGAATATAAAGAATGCTAGTGAAATGGGAATGAAAAAAAAGAGTGTAGTTTTTTGCTTGCACAATCAAGGAAGCCAAAAGGGAGGATTTTGAGAGGGATATATATGTGTATATGTAAAAAATAGAGCATGGTTACTTGGCCAAGCGAATGAGGTCTGCTCTGGTCTCGATAATTGCAGGAGCAGTAATGGTCTTGCCCTCCACGATCTCACGGAGCCCCTCACCGGAATACGTGACCCAGGAGGAAAGCTCGAACTGGAGTTTGTCAAGATCATCGCTGTGTTCACCAACCACCTTTCCGCCTGCAGCTTCGATGAAACGCACGTGTTGTGAAACAATGTCGCGTCTAGATGTCTCTGGACAATCGGAACCCGAACCTGGGGCATTCTTCAAGGGCGAAAAGTCGTCTTTGCGGTCAACCTCGAGAACGGACAAGGAGTGGGCAAAGGGGAATACGTCAAACACAAAGCACTCGAGCTTCATGCCACTGTTTGTCTTTGGGGTGATCTGCTCGCCGGTCTCGAGATCGACAAACTTGATCTTCTTCTTGGCAATGTGGTACTCTAGCTCGGCAGAGAATGTGGGGACACGCTCCAAAAAGGCAGTCGAGAAAAAGTGGTTGGCAATGTTGGCAGCTCCAAACTGGAGAGAGCCGTCCTCATGGCGACGCTCACTAAGCTCCTTGGAAATCTCAGAGTACTCTACAACACCATACTTTCCATTGCGCACACACACCACACCCACAGGCTCTTCGGGATCCTTCTTGCCCACAACCTTTACACCACAATCAGTACCCTTGGAAACACTGTAGCCAATGAACACAGGGTCAGCAACACGCGCAAGACAGTTGTCGACGCAGTAGCAGTGGGTATAGAGAATGCCACGCTCCTTGAGGGAAGCAATGACACCCTTGTTCTGAACAGCTGCATAAATTCCACCATTGCCATCAGGTGCCATGGCAACCTAATCAGAGGTTTAGATACCCAGTCACACTCTTTTATTTGTCTAATAATTTACCTTTGCCTTGTCTTCCAAGATGATCTTTCCGTCCATGGTCAAACAGGGAAGGACGCCTAGGTGCAGCCCAAATATTAAGATTTGTTTTTCCCATACCCCCCCCCCCCCCTGGCTGCATGTTTGCCCCTTGCATGTAAATATCAATCTAAATCTAAATCTTACCCTGTTCAAAGAAGATGACGTTGTGTTCCTTGAGGCCAAAGAAGCTGTTTTTCTTAAAGAAGTCATAGGTAGGGCCGTGAGTGGGACCAGAAGTCATGATGTACCAGGGAATAATTGGCTCGGCATCGGTTGGCTTCTTGTACTGGCGAGAAATCTCCTGGAGACGAAGAATACGCTCGGCCTGGAGCTGGAAGAGAGGCTTGTGGGATGGGAGGTTGATATCATAACAACCCTTGGGAGCTGATGATCCGAGACGAGTGCCTTGACCACCAGCCATCAAAATGACAGCGACCTTTCCCTGGGCAATCTGGGTCAAACCAATGGTCTCCCACTCCTGGAGCTTCTCTGGGGATGAGTTGAGGACAGACTCGAACACTTGGCCAGAAAGAGGCTCAAGCGACGCGTCTTCATCGGCAGCCTCGGCAGCCTCGATGGCCTTGTTGTAGATGACATTGAGGCGGTCAACATCAATGGTTGCCAGCTGGCTGATAAGACTGGCCTGGTCTTCTTGAGAGAGTTGGTCGTAAAACGCAAATACATGGTCTTGGCCAGCAGCAGCAAAGCGGGCCTTGAGGGTGTCGAATTCGACAGACTGGGCGGTTTCGGTGATGGTCATTTTTGAGTGATATAGATAGATAGAGAGAGAGAGAGGTTCAGGAGAGGATCGAGCAAAGAAGCAAAACAAATGTTTTATATAAAATAGAAAGAGAACAAAAAAAAGGGGGGGGAGGGGATGAGAGAGGATGAGATGGGATGGGAACCGCCACTTTTTGGAAGCCCCATGCGATCAACACCCCTTTATGGCCTCACAAAGGCCTTCCACGGAACGGAGTCTGTAGTTTGCTGCATTTGGATCTATTTTTATGTTCTGACACTGAACTTTGCAAAAGAATCCATTTCTGGCTTTATTTGTCCAAGATGCCTCGAGCCTTTTAGGGTCAGAGATTGTATGTGCGTGTATATAAATTTATAATATCATTTGAGTTATTTTTGGCAGTGACCAAGGCCTAGCCGAGTATGATTATTTTAGATGGGTTTATATAAATTTATTTTTATTAAATATAAATATAAATATAAATATAAATGATGATGATGATGATGATGAATATATAAAATAGGTGAATACAGTCTAGATTCTATTATATATATATATTATATATAGGCTGCATGGCATTGCAGGCCTTGGGGTTTCTCTTTCTTTATGCCTGCAAAAATAAGAAAATAAAAAAGCGTACACAATCAAAGAGAGTAGTAGTAAAATATAATAATATATATATATAATAGAATAGAATAATAAAAATATAACCAGATTCAATTGCTTGTACATGATATTTTTCTTTGGTTTCTTTAAAAATAAACACACACACACACATTCTTTTGTGTGTGTGTGTGTGTGTTTGTATGTGTATATGTTGATAGATATATAAGTATAAATATACATATACATACTGTAAATAAATAATATATATATATATATATATATATGTGTGTGTATATATGTGTGTGTGTATATGTGTGTATGTGTGTATGTGTATGTGTGTGTGTCTATATATACATACATACGTACATACATACAAATATATATTATAAATATAAAAAGAATTAAGAGAGTACTAGGCTAGGAAACAAGTGGGTAAAGCGGTGCAGCTTGAGATGTGGCGATGTCCAAGTATCCCAGTCGGATGCATTCTGTCGGTCTCCAAACACATTCAAGGCACGGACTCGGATGCGATAGACGCCCGGCTCAATCAACTGAGGCTGCACACTGGGATCATTGTGCCCGCTAATCGTGGCGTCGGCCTTTGGCAGATACACACCGTTCCATTGCCAACTGTGGTAGGCTGTCGAACTCTCGGTGAGCTGCAGAGTGTTGCGCTGCAGCCACACACGCGTGTTTACTCCACTGTAGCCACTCTCCATCGGAATGTCTCCAATCACCTTGTCGTCCTTGACCACCTGGAGCTGTACAATTGCCGTGCCAGTCAATAGTCGAACAAGCACAAAAGGCAGGTTGGTGCTTCCAGGAGTGACATCATAGTGTCCCAGTGAGTGTCTTTGGAGAATAGTGCCATTGGGATTACCAATGCTTGGAAAGGGAAAGGGCTGAGAGTGCTCGGTGCGCTGCAGAATCGGCAAGGTTCCCATGTTGCCTACCATGCCAATATAAGGAACAGTGGCCTTGAGGTTGTTGCAATCTATTTTGAAGAAACCGCCATAGATAACGTGTGATTTGGGATTAAAGATGTTTGGTGGAGTGAGGGATATCTTGACCGTCTTTGATGAGTGGGGAGGGATGGTCACAGTCGATTGGTCAAATGCAACTGTGGCTACAGAGTTGGCAGACACCGACAGTCCAACTGGCTCGGTGGGGACGTAGTTGGTTGGGTCTGTGAGATCGTATCCAGTGGCGGTGAGCGAAGGCATATGGCTCAGTTTGGCTTTCAAGGGAGTGTTTTGGTGGTTGTGGATAGTGAGGATTTGATGGTCATTAAAGTGTTGGGTGTCATTGAAGCTGAATTTGGCGGGAGACACGTGGAAGGCACGGTAGCCCTCGATAGCCTGAACCACATTTACCAATCCTGCACCCTGGCGGATAGGAGAATCTTCATACTGGGCCAGGTTGGCAATAGGGGGTTGGGCTGTGAGGCAAGAAAAGACATTAATAATTTTATTGCACAATCAAAACGATTGACTTACTTGGATTTGCAAAGTTCATTAGCAGCGTCTTGGCCTCTCCTGGAGTTGGCTTTTTCTCTAGGCCATTCAGCAATAATGCAACCGAGCCAGCAACAAAGGGGGCTGACATTGAGGTACCAGACATAAATCCATAGCCATTCTTATAGGCTGGCATTGTCGAAAACACATTTCCACCAACCGCCGTCAGTTCTGGCTTGAGCTGGAGTTCATTGGTTGGGCCGAGGGAAGAAAAGGACGCGATCTGGTCAACGCTCGAGCTGTCTGCGGGTAGGGCGACCATTAGCTTGGTGAACTGGGCATGGGAACGGTGGAAGAAGTTGGAGTCGTGAATGGCATCAAACACCTGTTTTCCATCGCCAAGATTGATAAATGCGACAGGTAGTGTGGCCCCCTTGAGAACTTCAAAGTTGGTTGTGCCTGTTGAGCCAGTGTAGAACAATACGACCTGGGCACCTGCATGTTGTGCATTGCTCACTTTGAGGAGCGAGCTGCAGCCACCCTGGCGAATCAATACAATCCCACCATGAATGTGGCGAGGAAGATCTTTGCGACGGCAGGCATCAAAGGTTGGGTTGAATTTATTGTTGGCGGCAACGATTCTAAAGGTCTGGTTGAATGAAATGGGCTGATTGACAAAGGTGCGGTAGGCTTTAAAAAAAATGAAAAAGGTCTTTAAGTATTTTCCTGGTTTAAAGCATATAGATATACTTACGAATAGATATTTCGGATTTAGGGCCCTTTACATTGATAATAAACGCAGGCGAATGGTTGTTGGATGTCGAGGCTACCGAGATGACATTGCGCCCAGTGGCTGGTGCTGCTGTCAAGAAAATCCCACTGGTGCCGATATTTCCACTAGCAGCAACGACTAATAAAGATTGGCTTGTAAATAAGGCAGAAGAAGAAAAAATATATATGTGATGGTCAGACTTACCATGTACACCTAGATCTACTAAACGATCGGCTACTACAGAAAGTGCATCTTCTTCCCAGCCACCATTGTCGCCCAGAGAGATATTGATGATGTCCATACCGGCCTAGAGACGATTTATTAGTAATCTTGGTCTAATTTATTTTTATTTTTTATTGTATCTTACATTGTATGCCATTTCCATTGCTTTAATAAGAATATCGTTCGATACACCACCATAATTGCAGCCAAAAACCCTATTAATAATAATGTGTTTAAGGAGATGTTGAGTATCAGACCAAGAAATATTGTATGTGCAACGGATGGCATCACTTTCTTTATTCCTTACCTCCACATGCCCAGTGTGGCTCCTGGTGCAACACCTGTCCAGTTCTGTAGGATTATGAAAAAAAAGGTTAGAGAACAATAAGAAAGTGCTTGTCAATAATCATATAATAACTTGCATATTCTCTATCATTCGCAGCAATGATGCCTAGATGCAATCTTTTTGTTAGTACGAGATTATCTTGAACGTCCATTCTCTTACCTGATACAAAGGTGCCGTGTCCAGTAGCAGAGGCTGCATTATAACATTAGAATCATTAGAATCATTAGAATCATTAATCCCCCCCACCACCAAATGGATTTGTCTTACTGGAATTTGAGCCACATTTGTCGATGGGATCATGGCCTTCCTTGATCGATTCAGGACGGCCATTATAGTCATCACCGACTAGATCATAGCCATAGGCGACCTTGCATCCCTTGCCAAAGCAACCACCCAATGCAGGATGTGTATAATCAATACCTGATTATATAAGAAGAAGAAAAAATAAAAATAAAGGGTAAGTCAAGGGGAAAACAGACTCTGGAGATGTCAGAGTGATTCTTTATTTTTTGGCTTACCCGAATCAATCACACCAATCTTGACTCCAGTTCCATTCTGGCCTAGATGTCTATAGGCATTGTTGGCCATTGTCAGAGTAGCAGGAGCATCCTATTGTATAGTGTCAATAATAATAATAATAAAACATATTATAATATTTTTATCTGTCCAGTGGCGCATCTGTTTACCTTGTCAAATGTCTGGAGCAGCGGGTAATCATTACTACTGGTTGGGCGTGTTTTGTGTGTGATGGGCCAGACGTTTTTGATGTCTGGGTGTACGAGGGCGTCTGAGGCTTCATCAGACGACCCAAACTGGACAGACACACCTCGAAGGAGATCTGAGTCGTAAATGTATCGAGTGTTGTATTGATGGCTAAAGTGGTTAATGGCATCTTTTGAGGATAGCTCGACTACAAATGCATTTTGAGATATGGCTGGTGATATGTAGAGAGCGACCAGCAATACTAAATAGTGGAGCATTGCAGACCACAAGAGATTGGAAAAGGAGAAGAAGAAGAAGAAGAAGAAGAAGAAGAAGAAGAAGAAGAAGAGTTGAAAAGGGGAAAGTAGGGCTAGTAATAGATGAAGTTGGACTGCCAAAAAATAACACAGAAAAAAAAAAGGAGCGACTAAAAGGAATGAATTGGGAAATGGATATATTTATATCTATCATTTATATCTGTCAATAAATGTGTAGCTGTAATACAGAACATACAGATAAGTCCAGGTTTGGGGATCGTCTAATCTGAATACACTTCTTTTATTTCTACTTCTTGCTTAGCTTGCAAGTTGATTTCACTCCCAGTTGAGAAACCAAGCTTCTTTCTATTATGTCTCCTATTTATGAGGAGAATAATTATAAATATAAATATATAAAATACCCACGAGGGCAAAGAAAGATGATGAATTAAATATGTATATATATATATGTATGTATGTATAATATATATTATATATAAAATATTAAAAAAAAGGCAACGTATCACAGATTCATTTGAAGGGTGGGACAGCATTACGGATGGAGCTTTTTCTCTTCGGGTGTTGCCTTGCCTGCAAGGATAACCTTTTCAATAGCATCACAGTAATTCTGGTACTTGATGATCTCATGAAGTAAATAATGTGACTTGTTTTCCCAGTTGGCCATGGCCTGTATGCCCTGAGCCTTTAAGAACTAGAGAACCTGGTTAATGTCTTGAAGGAGATTCCCCAAAAAGAGAAAAAAGAAAAAAAAAGAAAAAAAAGCAAGGAGAAAGGGGAATGGATAATTGATGGTTTTCCTACCCGGAGCTCCATTTTGAGCTTTATGTCCCGATGCCTATCCAACTCCTCGTTGAGTTCCCTGACGTGCCGGTGCAGAGCTTCCAACTGAGCCTGTTCGTCCATTGTGCTTGAGGCTGACGGAGGCACTGGAGGTTGCCACTCATGAACAGTCGTGTCTCTGGACTGTACAAGGTAGTAAGGATCCCCCGTAGCGTCCAGACCAATGCCTTCCAGACACTCTCCCCAGCCGTATTCCATGTTGCTGACCCCCCCTGTGAGTGGTTCCCTGCTCTCTCGGGCAGCCCAATAGTTGCACGTCTCAACCCATTCAAGAACCTCCGAGGCAGATCCCACCTGAAACAGATAGACTCCACCACTGGGCTGCTGGAGTGCAAATGCATGCGGTCTCTGGCGACTGTAGCCAGAGGGAAGAGGATTGGACAGCGTGTGTTTCAAATCAATCTCTCCCATCCTCTGCATCTCATTAGACTTGTTTCAATTTGATTATTTATTTCTTCCTTACCTGCCAGCCTTCACGGTCTATATCTTGGCAGTGTGACAAGGCGTCGGAAATGTTTGGCCGACTAGCCATCATTGTACTTCGTATAATACTCTTGCGTGGGTCCTGTCCGGCATTATCACTCTTGTACATCCTTATCTCGCCTCTCTCGATAACCATGAAGCAATCCCTCCACTCTCTGTGCCGGGCTTTTTGGTTGGCCTTTTCCAACAGGTGCTTGCGGACCAACAGACCGTCTTTGTAATAGGGCACTCCGGCCCCATAAAAGGTTGGTAGTTCAGGAGGAGACTTTTATAAAATAATAATAATAATGTGTGTGAGCACAAAGAATCCAATGTTTTCATGTCTAATTTACCCCTAGACGAGGACTGACGGGAAGACCAGGCGAATACATGGCATCAAACTATCATGGAGTTGTTAGGATCGATCATTGGTAAGGATTTCAACCAACTTGCCTCTGCCAAATCGTTTACAAAGATGCTCTCTCGTGCTGCCTTCCACATTATTGTCCCGACACTGCGTTTGAATGCACCGACGCGACTGCCGGTGACCTGGAGACTGCGACGCCGGGCATGCTGGTGGGAAGCCTCGTGTTTGGGTGCCGGATGAAGCACTTGGCGTGCTCTTATCGAGGCGTACATGAGCTAGCAAAATATTGTAGATCATTATACATACACACAATCTATTGTTTTCTGCCTACCTTCAAGACCGTTTCAATCTCAACCTGCCATGCCTTACTATAACGTGTCGTGGGTCTGATGGGATCCGCACTAGCCGCACTTGGAGTGCGCCTCATGTATTCTGTATCTTGAGAGCCACAGTCGCCCTGGGACAGAATTGCACTCATGGTATTGCGCACAAATGCTGACCGGGACATCTTTTTGTAGTCGCCTTGAGCAACATGAAGATCTGTATTGAGCATCATTGCGGAGTAGATGATGGCATGTATGACATCTTTAATAAAGCAGTCAACAGTCAGTATTCAGTATCCAGGTCTCTAGACTGCTTTGTTTACCTGAGCTGCCAAACACACACGACGGATTACAGCCAAAGTATCTCTGGGCAAACACCTCTAGAATCCTATCAATCTGCTGGGCCTCTGCCTTTAGGTGGAGCTTGCCACACAGCGTCCTAATCCAAAGTTATTATTATTAATTAAATGAAACCATCTAAATATTGGCTTGCCTAAATCCATCCTCTAGCTTCATCTGGCTAAAGTCAAAGTGGGACATGTAATATTTCAATATCTCTGTGCTCAATGGTTTCCTAGACAACAAAAAAGAATTAGTCGTCAGGACAATGGTTTTATTAACACATGCAAACTTACCCATTTCCCATCCATTCGGCTACGTGCTCAAGGTCCCCATACACCGTCTCGTCTTCTTCCCAGATACGTCTTGCATAGTCTGCCGGGCCATCCTCCTCATCGTCATTTATATCCAATTGTTCGTATTCCTTTCGCTGCTGATCAACAGGTGTATGTAACATTGAGCTTGCCTCACTGATATCCGTGCACGCAATGCTCTCTGGGCCACGGATGGACCAGCTGCTGGTAGTTATGCTATGGCCCTCTGTGTACTCTGTGCTGATGCTCGTCTGGCCATCATCATCCTGCACAAGCACCTCTTGGGGATCCTCAAGTGGCAGAGTACTCATCACCAGCCCTCCAGCAGACCCATAGTGCCCCCCACTCAAGCGCTTCGACAGCCTGTCTCCTGCAATCACACTGCTGGTTTGGGGATCAATCAAAACAGACATATGCAGGAGATCGTCTTCCAAGTCTTCATCATATTCCTCATCATCTTCTTCTTCTTCATTATCATTATCATTATCATCATTATCATCTTCATCCTCTTTAAGGTTGCCATCATCGTCGCTTTCGTTTTCTTCCTTGATGGTCTGAGTGGATCCTGCCAGACATGGATCTGATTTTGATTGGTCGGTCTTGTCAACTCGCAGGCACCGGGGAACATCAGAGCTCTTTGACCGTTTCTTCTTTGGTTCAGGAGATCGACAGATGGTTGGATCAAGGGTGCGCATGGGAATCACCAAGCAGCTCTTGGGCCTAGACTGAGTATCAAACGACATGGAGCGCCGCATGGATGTACTATAATGCCCCTTTCCTTTTTCCTGGCTTGATTTGGTGGCCTTTAGTGATCGTGAGGTCTGGGGTAAGGGTGGGATCTGGGATGGACTGAGGTGGACGGATGGCGAGAGAGAAGAGCGGGTGCGATGGTATTTGGCTAGTATTTCAACATAGATTGTAAAGTGTATCGATTGACAGCTCTCTCTTCTTACCTCCAGAAATGTCAGATCGAGTGGTTCCAAAGCTGGCTGAACGTCGTTCGTGTGGATAGCCTGTATCTTGGTCATCTTCATTGTCGTCGTAGTCGTCGCCGTCGCCGTCCTCTTTGTCGATCGATGGTTCGGGATCATGGTGGGACTATTGAGCAGGTTTTAGGATCCCAGCAGTCAATCGCATGCTTACCTTGCCCAGCATCTTGAACAGTCTGTCCAGAGTGCGATTGGTCTTCTATATGCCAGCAATTTAAATATACATATATGTCTATATTGATCCATGGGTTACCTTTTTACGAGTGCCTTTTTTTGTGTGTGGACTGACAGGAATATTAGGATCAGAGTGTGCCCGATCAGGCACAACTAGACTGGCAGGCACACCAGTCCGTTTCTTTTGTCGTTGGGAAAGCGAAGGTGAGGATGGGTTGGGAGCAATGGTCATCACAGACACAGACGGTCCAAGGCCTTCATGGCGCTGTTTCTGGATCAGTTTTGATAAAAAATGGGTCTTTTTGTCTTCGTCATGGTGTGAGCCTGAACGCGGTCTGGTTCCGGTGGTGTTGTCTCTGTTGTCTGGCCGAGGTCCCTGCTTGGTGGTTTTGTGGGTGCTAGGGTGCCGATTGATTGAGGTGTGAATGGTGGTTGTGCAGATGTCAGGTATGGATGCTAATGACTGGTCTTTCATTGTGAATGTGGAGGAGGATAAAGGCATGAGGGAGGAGCAAGAAGAACAATTGAAAGAGAACAGGTTGTGATATGTGGGTGGATAGATGTTTATTTTATTTTATTTTTGTAGTGCCAAAATAAATAGGAAATCAATTTTTTATATATATATTTATATATATATCATATATATATATTAATAAAAGAAAATATTTATAAATTGTATATTTATATTTGTATAAATACAATAATATAGGGGAAAATTGGGCAGTTGCATCCTCACGCTGGATCGACATTGCTAGTCTATATAACAGTTATCGACATTAAAATAGAAAGTGGTGGTGGTGGTGGTGATAATGGTAAAAGGCAGTGGTGGTAAAAGGCAGTGGCTGAATACACGATATCCAATTATTTACTTTTGAGATTTATTACTATTATTATTATTATTACTATTACTATTAATTCATTAAATGGCATTGATGCTCCAATATCGATCTCAAAGACAAAGAGAGGGAAAAAAAATTAAAGGCAAAAAGGCAAACAAAAAAAGGATAATGAAATCTGCTATGCTGTGTATTCGAGTGCTTATGTACCTCTCCTCAAGTATTGTTTTGGCTTCAATTGTAATCCATCATAATTAGTGAATTCAATGCCAATGACACTCCTCCAATCACTCTTTCATGTTGGCTGACATGGCCAGGCTGCCATTTATATCAGCAAGAGAATACTAGACTCCCTAGGTATCTTGTGTGCCATATTGATCTCTTGTCTGTCCTCTCCTGTAGACCCAGAATTAAGCACACAATAATACACTAGACCCCTTTGTGGACTCTCCTTTTTTTATTATCAAATGCAACCAACCTTGGCCAATGGAACCCACAGATTGTAAAAGGGTAAATGTGATTATGTAGGGTCTTTATGTATTTTGGCTTTGCTACAAGGGTCTAATGATCTTGTCCAAGACACGCAGTGCTTTGAAAAATAAATAAAGACTCCAATGTAAGCCCTATTCTGCCAATATCCCAGGTAAAACCAGATGCTCAACAACAAGTATTAATATAAAGCATTTTAGTCCCTTGTCATTTTGTCTTGTCATGTTAGTATCTGGCCATTTATTATAAACCTGCTCCCTAGATAATAAAATAAAATAAAGTAAAATAAACTATACTGACAATAATCATCAATTGGACAATAGAAACCTTCTCTAGCCCTTTTTTCTCTCTCTCTTTCTCTCTATTGTTCTCTATACCGGATAACATTGTATCTTATGCAAACCGCACGGTTTATCAAATTACCCAATCATTGACAAGGGTTTGTTTGTGACTGCTCATCAACACATTTAATTCACGGCTTCACAATATTTGGCAACCTTGTGAATATGCTGCGAATCCTGAGAAGATACTCGTCCCTAAACCGCCCCAGCCCTGTGCCGATTGGCAACAAGAAGCAGCAGCAGGAAATGCTGGACCTGATTCGCAAAAAGCAACAAAGAGATTCTACAGCCACGGGTGAATTGCATGACGATGCACGTACATTGAAGCCTGAATTCAAAGGAGATGTCAATCCAAACACAGGCGAGGTCAATGGTCCCAAGAATGAGCCTCTGAAGCACGGCGACTGGAGTTTTGGTGGGCGTGTTACTGACTTTTAGAGATTCTTATTAAATATATTTAATTTACGGGGCCCATTTGTTTATTACAAATATGATATATATATATATATATATATTATGTGTATACATATATAAAAATGCAGCTCTTTTTGACATCAGATGTTTTTTAAAAATCTTTAATAGAATGATGGTTATAAATATCTCTCGTGTATTTGAAAGGGTAGTAAGAATATTTAGCTAGACCTTACATTCAAGGCTGCTTTGACTTTGCTTGCCGGGCTCTTTTACGGGCATAGTAATGTTTGCGATAGGCCTCGAATCCATCTTGGAATTGCTTTGGAATCTTGCTATAGAAACCAACCTCACCAGGCCGACTTCGTGGACTGAACTGGAGGTGGAATGATTGGAGGGCTCGGTTGCAGTGTGGGACAAATCTAATATCATGGCATTAGAGCTTGGATTTTGGACTTTGGACTTTCTGGTTCAGGACCTTGCTTACTTTGATGCAAAGAGGATCTTTTCAGAGTACATGCCAGATCTATAAAAGAACACTAGACTTCCTGCGGATACTAGAAGAGCGACTGTGTTTAAGAGATGGAAGAAAAAGGACTATAATAAGATCACAATGGTTATGGTCATATTCTTGGTGATGCTCCGAAAGATTATCTTACCTTGCTAGGGTCAACAAATACAGCATAGAAAAAGTAGGTAAGAGAGCACAAGAGAAAGCAGAGCAGGGCTGGAAGACAATATCAGACTGGTTGGTTGGTAATGGGTGATGATTTTTACCTTCAAACTTTTTTTTTCGCTGGAGTAACCTGGTCATGTTGCTCCGTAGACGTTCTTCAAAGATGACGAGATCTCTATAAGCAATCTGGTCCGACTGCTTTTGTTCTGTGGTCTTTGGGCTAGGACTGGTTAATGGTGCTTGATGGGTTTCCATATTGTGAATGAGGAGTAGAACAAGTAAGCCAAGTTTCACAGTCCAGTTGATTTTGTGTGTGTGTGGGTCATTATTGCTGCACCTGTTTTTGGTAAAAATGACATTTAATTCATACTCCTCCAAAGTCTGTGAAGATTATAATCATTCCTTCTTGTCTGGCTGGAGCCCTCTTTATTATTGTTAGTATTATTGTTAGTATTATTGTTAGTATTATTGTTATTTTTGTTATTGTTATTTTTGTATGTATCGTGCCACTCGTCATTCCGATCTATGCAGTGTAATGATGACATCAAAAAAATATGTCTTTAATGCATCAAGCACTAAAATCCGTTTGAAATTAAAAAAAGAAAAAAGATTAATATGTGTATATATATATAAATACGCATCAATAACACCTTTTTCTATTTTATTACTCTTCTTTAACAATAATGTCTCTCAACGCTCTGTTCACATCTACAATTGCACTCACCCGTCGTGCCGCTATCAGCTCTGTCCAGCCAGGAATCCCTGCTGCCTTTTTGCACTCGTCTGCCCAGCAGGTAAATCTTGAGCACCAAAAAAAAAACGTGTCCTAACTATCCACCAGAGCAAGAGTGTTGTCGATGAGGCAAAGGAAATTGGCCACAAGGTCAACATGAAGGCCGGAAAAGAGGCTAGCAAGGCAATTGACTCTGCTGAAGAAATTGCCCACAAGGCAGCCCAGATCAAGGACGAATATGCCAAAAAGGTAACCTCTCAAATAGAAAAAAAAAGTCTCACTACGTCAAGTACTTAACATCAATTGTGTTCTAGGGCGTAGTTGGTACTGCAAAGACCGTTGGCCAGCAAGCCAATCTCAAGGCCGGAAAGACCCTTGCAAAGGGAATTGATGAGGTTGAAAATGTTTTGGAAAAGAGCCCTCTAGAGGCAGTCAAGGAAGTTGTAGAAAAGGCCAAGGCAGCTGTGGGACTGGGCACCACAAAGGCAGAAGACACACTCAAGGAAGGTGCCCAAAAGACTGAACATACACTCAAGGAAGGTGCCCAAAAGGCAGAACACACACTCAAGGAAGGTGCTCAAAAGGCCAGAAAGGACTCTGTGGGAGCAACCCAGAAAGTAGAGTCTACCATTGACAGCGCAAAGGAGACTGCTCAAAATGCTTCAAAGACAGCTGAAAAGAAGTATGATGAAGCCAAGAACGTAGTAGGCGAAAAGGCCAATGAAGCCAAGAACGTCGTGGGAGAAAAGATTGATGAGGCCAAGCGTAAATTTAGTCAATAAGCCATTATCATGGTATATTTATAACTGAATTCTTGTTGGAATCCTCTTTATGTATATAAATTAAAATAAAATAAATCTAAAGATGTCGTCATAAGAATATGTCATTTGTGGTGTAAATAACCATCTTGCACAATCGTCACAGGCTTACGTATTAGGCCGAGTGAACAAGATTGTGTGCACTTTACCCCGCGTTCCAACACGACTAGAGAGAGAGGCCAACCAAGACAAGACAATTGAAGACAAAAATCAGCAGTGAAATAAAGAAATGGTTAGTGAGACAAAAGGCCAAAATTAAAGAGAGAGATACAGTGCTTCCAACAAGAAATGTTGCGACCAGTCCAGAAAATGATGTCACACAACTAAAACCAATGTTGGTTGGAAATAGGAAAATATGACAAGGAACTTGTACTGTGAGAGCATTGTTTATATGTTTATATAATTTCCTTGTAACGTCTATTGTGTAATTGTTGGTTATTACTGCTAAAGTGTAAAGAGTACTCATGGCATGTAACTATTGAGATGTCAGCTTGTACTCATTAGCAAAGAATGACTGGGGATCGGCTGTAAGATTTTTTGGTTGCCAATACTTTATTTTATTTTTTTACTCTATGAATCATATTATTGTTTGGGAGCAGACTTTGTTAAATAAGAAAAAATGTCATCAAAAAAGTCTATCAAGAATACACTTTGAATCAGCAAAAGACTTTCAAGTCAATTCATATTGTATAAATCTCGCTAACAAGAGTTTAATATAATCCAAACAAACTGGCACCAGTCGATTATAATCTACTGTGTATATAACAAGTATATGAAACCCATATTATGTGTTCTTTTATTACTAATTCATACAGTCCATGGTTTAATGGGTATCCAATATAGCGCAAAAGTTAAACGTCAAATTTCGCAAGTGAAAGACGAGAACAGCCAGGAAACCTTGTATGAGCCCAATTAGACACCCATCGCAACCATCTCAAAACAATTGGCAATAATAAAGCAAGCAGTATAACACAAGTCTTCATTTGCCTCCTCGAGTACTCTACTTCTCTCTCCATTTTATATTCCCTTGTAGTCAATATACTGATTATTAGCCGTATTATCCACAGAATAAAAGTGCCGTTTTGTTTTTTGCAGTTTAATTTCAGTATTCTCACTTACAAACAAATGCATAGCTATCTTCAACATTTTATGTTTCTTTTTTGACAGAATAGAAAATCAGCCTTCAACAAAAGGCTGTATTCCTTGTATTTTTTATTCATGAAATTTTAAACAGTACAGTGAAGCTTTCCTAACATCATTGAATCGATTCAACATACATTTACCACCACTATGCTCACAAACATTAAAAATGCCATTAGAACACAAATAATATTGTTTGATCCAACTCTAAACTGTCCAAATATGAATGCCTAGCTGTTTCGCTGCAGTTGATGGGCCCATACACTTTTTTTTAATATTTAAACAATATACCTAGTCTTATCTTGGACGGGATAGTGCACATAATTACATTTCGTATTTGCGCCTTTTATACGAATGTCTTGATCGTCTAGTATTTTTTTTTCTGTCAGTAGTAAACCGATGAAGATCCCCTGGAGGGCATATTTTCAAGTACTCCCCCAAGAGTCGCAATTAGCTCTACAATAAATTCATTCTGATCAGCATATTACCATGCCCATATTCAAATAAAAAGCATTGTACTCATCATTTGAACAATTGAAGAAGAAGAAGAAGAATATTTAGGAAAGAAACTTTTTTTATATTTTATTTTTATTTCCAAGCATGATTTCTAAAGATACGACTTGGATTCCTAAAGAGTGCGAAATTGATCTTGACCAACCAACGACATCGATTTTAGGTGTGTGACATCATTTTTGATTGGCTGCGACCTCGCTTGCTGGAAGCACTGTATAGACCCCCTCTCTCTCCCCCCCCTTATTTTACCTTTTATTTTCTCTCTCTCTTTTCCGTTTATACACATCTCTATATATATATTATATTTATATACATACATATATTTATTTATTTAAATATACATAATATTTTATTTATATATATATTTATATTTATATATAAATACACACACACACATGTATACATTTGTCTATACACTTGCTTACATACCCACTTGAATAATATATACATAATATATACATAATATATACATAATATATATATATATATATTATTAATATTTTATTTTTTATATTTTATATTTTATATTTTATATTTTTTTTTTATTTTTAACCATTTTATTTCCATCCATGCATCCCAACTCACAACTTCAACAATACCTTCAACAACAGTCGCAACTGTCCGCAACCGCGTCTACTCCACTCTCAGCTGTATTGCAGTCGGCCGGTGCAGGCGCTGGCAACGGAAACCCTCTCTCACAGCATTTTTCAATGATGGGCAATCAACAGCAGCAGCAACAGCAGCAGCAACAGCAACAACAACAGCAACAACATCAGCAACAACAGCAGCAGCAGCAACAACAGCAGCAGCAGCAGCAGCAACAGCAGCAGCAGCAACAAGGTTTGCATCCAGGCATGTCTGTGCGTACACCTGGAACAGTAGGCAATGCAGGCCGAGGTGGAGATCCCTTTGCTGCCTACGCGTCACTGATGAACACTAATGCCCAGGTGGCTCAGCAAAACATCCTCCCGAGCGGCATGTCGACCAACTTCCCATTCTTGCAGCAGGATCATCGTGTGCAGCATAAAATGGCCCATTTGGATGAAGAAAAGATCTACTCCCTTGTATTGGACCTCTTGGACCCAAGCCAGAGAGAGCAGGCCCTCTTGGACCTCAGCAAAAAACGTGAACAGTATGAGGACCTTGCCCTAGTGTTATGGTACTCGTATGGTAAGTAACATCGTGCCTGTTTATGTGTGTGTGTGTATATGTGTATATATGTGTATATATATGTGTATATGTGTGTGTGTTTTCAACAAAGGCACTATAAATAACTTTTTTTTGTCCCCTACAAGGCGTCATGTCAGTCCTTCTCCAGGAAATCGTCTCGGCCTATCCTCAACTGAGCCCTCCTACTCTTGGAGGAGGGGCATCCAATCGAGTGTGTAATGCATTGGCATTGCTTCAGTGTGTTGCAAACCACAACGAAACCCGTACTTTGTTCTTACATGGTGAGTGTTGTTGGTTATTTCTTGATCTATTCGATCTAGCCGTTAACCTTTTCAATCCAAAAAATATAGCACATATACCTCTTTATCTCTACCCTTTCCTCAATACGGTTAGCAAGACCCGGCCCTTTGAATACCTGCGTCTGACAAGCTTGGGTGTCATTGGTGCATTAGTCAAGGTAAGCTTGGAGATCAAAGCCAAACCGACATCTCATCTGGTTATTTGAATTCTTTTTTTATGGGGGGTGGCAATAGAACGACAACCCAGAGGTCATTACCTTTTTATTGTCAACCGAGATCATCCCTCTCTGCTTGCGCATCATGGAAACCGGCAGCGAGCTGTCTAAAACTGTCGCTATTTTTATTGTACAAAAGATATTGCTAGATGAGGCAGGATTGGTAAGAATGGTAATTGGTTAGGACAGAGTGCTTAATAATGGACCCTCCCCCCCCTCCTCCTCCCTACACATAGTATTACATCTGCCAGACATACGAGCGCTTTTATGCCGTTGCCACCGTACTTCATAATATGGTCAACCAATTGGTAGAGACCCAGGCAATGCGTCTGTTGAAGCATGTCATTAGATGTTATTGGCGGTTGTCAGAGAACCCAAGGTATGTTGCTCTCATTACGAGACAATGTGTATTGATTAGGTATTATATTATAGAGCACGCGAAGCCCTGCGCCAGTGCCTACCAGAGCCATTAAGAGACTCTACATTCCACCAAGCCATCAAGGACGATGTGTCCACCAAGCGTTGTCTGGGCCAACTGATGCTAAACATGACCGAAGGCATGCCTATTTAAATATCATCAGAAAAAATATACAAGAAAAGGACGATTGTGTGTACATTCTAATACTCTTTCTTTTGCAAAAAATTTTATCGCATTTCTTCCTTTCTCTTTG
Source organism: Phycomyces nitens (assembly GCA_022702545.1). Taxonomy (NCBI): domain Eukaryota; kingdom Fungi; phylum Mucoromycota; class Mucoromycetes; order Mucorales; family Phycomycetaceae; genus Phycomyces; species Phycomyces nitens. The sequence continues at coordinate 1,593,059 of JAHRBC010000004.1, forward strand.
CTTCCCATGTAAACAATTTTTTTAAACAGTTTCTCTTTATACTCTTTCTCTTATACATTGCCCTTTAAACAACCAAAAAAACCATATTGCTTTAATCTGTTTCATATTGAACAATCACTACTTCTGGAATATGACACGAGTTATCCACATCTGTTGGGTGGCAGTCTTTTGCACACACATACACCAATACAGTACCAAATTCCATCCCAATACTCCACCGGTCGACCTTTTTTGCAGTGGGGTCTGGCACTTGATCGCGTTCAGCGAATTCAGTCGTGGGCAAGAGCGAGAGAATAGTAGGCATCAATTGGCACTCAAATATCCGTGGTCCACCACACAGACCACACGGACTGTTTGCCAATTGCTGTTGAGCAGGCTGCAGTTTGCTATAGAACAAGGGTGTTCCTTCCCAGTCATAGCGCACACATTGGTTTGCCTCGCATTGGACTCTTTCCGTAAACTTCTTAAACTCCTTGTCCACACCTCTCGGCAATGACTGCTTTTCATATGTCTCTCCAGCCCAGGTGCCTTCTTCACCGCCTTCATCGACATTCATGGACAATATCTCGGCTTCCATATCAATATATTGTTGGTAGCGGCTCATATCCAGTCCAAGGGTCTCATAACTCTCGGTATTTTCATCTGTAATATAAAGATAGAGTCCAGGAAAGTGAGGCAGTTTGGACACATCTACAGGGTCAGTAATCTCCTCCAACTTCTTGGGGGTTGGTTTGGGTTTGGGTTTGGGCTGGATAGTCATCTTGGACAGCTTCTCAGCCAATGTCTCGGCGGGTTTGACTGTCGAACCAAATGCTGGCACTCCAGCAGGCATTGAACCAAATCCAGTGTTTGTCGTCGATGGCTGTGAAAAGGATGTGCTGCCCCAGAGATCTCCGAGCTGGAATCCAGCAGGCACACCAAAAGGCTGTTTTGGATTGGCAGCTGCCTTGGCCTTGGCCTCTTCTTCAGCCTTGGCCTTGGCTTCCTTTTGTCTGAGTGTCTTTAGATATCCAGGGTCGACCAGATGTGATCTGATTACCGAGAAGCTATATAAAATATTGACAGCATGGCGATCAAAATTATTAGTCAACATTTGTATTGCATATTTAAGCTTTTTATATACATGATATGTATATATACATATATATATATATTTACCTTCCATCTTTTCTCATACACTCTCGTTTGTTGCATGCCCACACATACACCACTCGGTGAAAAGGTGAATCTGGCAGGGGAACATAGCCCTGGAAGATCAAGTACATGAAACTGCCACACACCCGACAAGTGCATGTGCTTGCAGAAGGCGGTTTGTCTGGGTTGAGCCATACCTGTGCAATTTATAAGCAAACAGAAAGTTTTTTTTTGTTTTTGAGAGGTTGGATGAGTCAGCACTCAATTGATCTTCCAAGACATACAGGCAGACCGCCAATCTTGGTCGAGTAAGCGTCATCCTCATTAGGCTGAACTGGTCCGTCTGGTTTTCCAATGAGGACGGGTACTGCCTTGTTGGGATCGTTGGCCTTTGACTTCTTCTTTGAACCAGTAGAAGTGTTGGCTGGCTTGGTTGACGTGCTAGTTGCTTTCATTGACGTGCTGTGCATCCCAAAAAAAAATGTCCCGATTTGCATTTTTTTCCCTTCTTCTTAAGCTTCTTCGTGACAGCGGAGTGACGGCGAGGAAGCTTATAAATCCGCAAGGTTTGATTTTTTTTTACAATTACTTTTTGTTTACTTTCTTTACGTTATTTTCATCATGAGCCCTTCCGACCTCAAGGCTACCGGCTTCGGTACACGCGCTATCCATGCTGGCCAGGAACCTGATCCTGTCACCCAGGCCGTAATTCCCCCTATTTCTCTGTCTACCACCTTTAAGCAGTCGGCTGCTGGTGTTCACTCTGTAAGATGATTCACTGATTTTTAAAAATATAAAATAAAATTGCTTGATTCCCACGCTTTGTTACTCATACACACAATAGGGATATGAATATTCCCGCTCAGGTAACCCTACTCGCAATGGCTTTGAGGCTGCCGTTGCTGCTCTGGAAGGTGGCAAGTATGGTCTTGGTTTTGCTTCTGGCTCGTCTGTCACAGCCACCATTATCAACTCCCTCAACTCTGGCTCCCACTTGATCTCTGTCAACGATGTCTATGGTGGAACCTACCGCTACTTCACCAAGGTTGCCGTCAACAACGGTATCGAGGCCACCTTTGTGAACATGATTGACGCAAAGAGCATCGAGAAGCACTTTAAGCCCAACACAAAGGTAACTATTATTGGTGTGTGTGTGTATTATGCATGGGTGATTAAGCTATTGTTAAATAGCTTGTCTGGATCGAGACTCCCACCAACCCTACCCTCTGCATCATCGATATCCGTGCCATTGCCGAGTTCACCCATGCCCACGGTGCATTCTTGGTCGTCGACAACACATTCATGAGCCCTTACTTCCAGAACCCCCTTGCTCTTGGTGCTGATGTCGTCGTCCACTCGGTCACAAAGTACATCAACGGTCACTCTGATGTCGTTATGGGTGTTGCTGTCACCAGCGACGAGGCTCTTTACGAGAAGATCAAGTTTATGCAGAATGCCATGGGTGCCGTTCCCTCTGCATTTGACTGCTACCTTGCCCGTCGTGGTTTGATGACCCTTGAGATCCGTATGCAGCGCCATGAGCAGAACGCCAAGGCCGTTGCTGCCTTCCTCGAGAAGAACGAGCACGTTGACTCTGTCATCTACCCCGGTCTTCCTTCCCACCCCCAGCACGAGTTGGCCAAGCGTCAGCAAAAGGGCTTTGGTGGCATGTTGTCCTTCCGCACCAAGGGTACCCTTGCCAATGTCAACAAGATGCTTGGTCACCTTCAGTACATCACCCTTGCCGAGTCCCTTGGCGGTGTCGAGAGTCTGATCGAGGTCCCTGCTGTCATGACCCACGGCTCTGTCAGCCCTGAAGATCGTGCTGTCTTGGGTATCACTGACACCCTTGTCCGTCTCTCGGTCGGTATCGAGAACATTGAGGACTTGATTGCTGATCTCAAGCAGGCTTTGGACAAGGCCTACCTTTAAATTCATACATACTTTATACAAAGGAGGGAGTGAGAATCTCCCCCCTTGTCATTTCTGTTTTACCATTTGCATCTCCATAATCAATGTGATAGAATACTATATATACATCTTTAATTTTATTTGTTGGAATAAATAAAATTACCACTGTCCCTTTAAAACTGTTTCAATTATTTGATTCTTGGATAAATATTTATTTACATGCCTATATATTCAATTAAGGATTGTGTACAATAAGGAGGGGGAGGTATTCTGGACCCTGTTCCCCAGATATATATTTAAACTTTAATTGATTTTATACAGATATAATGATTATAGCCTCAAATGATCTCTTATAAATCATGTCAATGTAGTAGAATCAATATATTTATTTATTTATTTCAAGTAAATAAATAAATAATACTTGTAGACCAGTTATCTAGTCATTCATTTGTCTTTACTACCTAGAGCCTGGCCTGAGGACCAAACACGATTCTCGCCTCTGATGTCAAACATGATTAGTAATTCGTCCGGGTCACAAAACACTCTCTCTTACCTTCCAATAGACTATCCTGATCCAAGACTGTGATAGGTTGTCCAAAATCATTTGTTGTACACCAACGACGTACAACTGTCACGTCATCTTGAGCCCCAGGAACACCGTGTGCTACTGCCCATGACGCCTGCTCCAGCAAAAGAATGGCTGCAAGTACACGGCCCAGAGAGAACATTAGCTGGCGGGCACTGGCTTCCAATTGGAGCGGATCTGTAGTGTTCTTGACAAACACTTGGATATTTTCCAGGGCATCATTAATAATCGATCCAATAGACTTGAAGATCTCTGGGTTCACGGACACGGCAGTCTCAACCTTGGCTGCCATTGTCTAGAGTGTAATGTTGGACCATCAATTGACTGACAAGTTGTAAAAAAAAAAGGGCAAGCTTACCGATGAAAAGATTCCCATAACACGCCCCTTGGTTTCTTTCAGGACTCTCAAGACATCCATGGCCATTACGTTTGTCGTCCCCTCCCAGATCGTGTTTACTTGCGAGTCTCTCATCTGGCGGCCAATTCCAATTTCTTCCATGTAACCCTTGAAGAATACAGATAAATTAAGCGCCTTGATGATGATGGTTTACTGTATGTCTATCTCTACCTGTCCACCAATTGCTTCCATGGCCTCGCTGCATGCACTGATTCCAATCTTGCACACAAAGCCTTTGGCAATTGGGGTCAAGAAGCGGAACATCTCGAGGTCTTGTTTGTGTCCAGGAGAGTCCTGGAGACATTCTGTTTTGCCCAGCAGTTCAACAGTGTAGAAGAGGATCTGAGTACTGGCCCGAACCGTTATTTCAAGTGTGGCCAGTGTAGTTATGTGGAGTGGCAATCGATCCAACTGTTTTGTAAAGGCCTGTGGTGACCAAAAAAGAAAAAAAAAAGAGGGGGGTTGATTTTGGCGTGTCAATTTAGCCTGAATGTATTTCCTATGCATATAATTTTATATGCACATCCAGTACATATTCTCATCATTCTGTTTGTTTACCTGACGCTTGGTTGCAAATACTTTTGCAATGGCGAGCGAGCGTCGGAGAGCACTCACGACTCCCAGGCAGGCATATAGTCTGGTTATATTCAGAATTGTAGAGATTTTGGGAATACCTCTTCCAACCTCTCCAATCTGCCCAAACACAGGTTAAGAAATTGGTAGCAATTATAATATATATATATATTTACCATTTGAGCCTTCATTCCCTTTAATTCAAGTTCGGCAGTAGGCAGTGCCTTTGTTCCATACTTGTTCTTTAGTCTTTGGACACGCACACCATTCATATTTCCTTCTGGTGTACGCATCTTGGCTATATAGAGAGATAGACCCTTGGTTCCCTGTTATTTAAGGATAATATTTTTTAGAAAAAAAACAAATTGTGTCAGGCAAGGCTCGATTGGAAATCAGAATTTGTCCTTACCTTTGTAACCATGCCAGTTTGAGGGTCAATGGTACGGGCAAGAAGCATGGTCATGTCTGCTGTAGTAGCACTAGAGAACCACTTGAAGCCATTGATGTCCCAAATGTTGTTTTCTGGATCAGACAAGACAGCCAATGTCTCGGAATTTGCTAAAAAAGTAAAGCAAAGTAAAGATCCATTAGTATCTTGTGCAATAATAATAATAATAATAATAATAATAATAATAATAATAATAATAATAATAATAATAATAATAATAATAATAATATAGGCTCAAGGTAACCACCTACCTAGATCACTGCCTCCCGGACGTTCGGTCATCCACTGACCACTTGTCCAAAACTCCTTTGGGTCGCGACTGTAGTACAGTTAGATGAACTATTCACGTGCCTATTCTTGTAACCAACCTCAAAAGGTGGGGTAAGAAATCCGCCTTCAAACCCTCATCATCAAGAAGCTCGATCAAACGTGCAGCACCATCTAGACAAACAGGCGTCTTTTTGGTTATTAAAGGCTCCAAGGCCAATTAAAACTAGAATCTGTATATATTTTTACCAGTCATTGAAACTGGGCACAAGAATACAGCAGATGAAGGTGCAAACAGGTAATTCTTTGCAAATTGGTAGAGACGAGAATATTCTTTGAATTTACGCTCATATGCAATGGCCACCAGTCCTTCTTCTGCAGCGGCTGAATTGAGATCCTTCCATCCCTGGCTGACAGTGATTTCATCGATTCGTCTATGGTTTCCCAATATATATATATATATATATATAGTCAATTTCAATACTATTGATGGTAATATTAATGCTAGTACCTGTTCCAGGCATCGTACTGACGAAGACGTGGGTGGTTGTTTGGGTCATCAGCACTATCTCCCATCAGAGCAATATCTAGATATATAAATTGTGATTTTAGATGGATGGATGGATGGATGACTGGGTTTATTGATTTCATAATATCTTGCCTCCAACAACTCTGTCGCCCAGTCTGTAAAGATCAGGTTCAATCTGATTCATTATCTCCAGAGGAATACGACGCTTCAAGATATTCTTGAGCACATGGTCGTCTTCGTATTGGTTTGTCAATATAGGAGGGTCCTTTTTTAATAAAAGAATATTGCTGAGCACCAAGGGTTTAATGGCCGAGTTATAATATATTCTACCTGAAAGAAGCCAACGTCTGAAGATGCAACAGGAGGGGCCTCTGTCTGGACACCTGGACGTGTCTTTTGAACCGATTGCAAGGTCTTGTTGGCACTCATTAATCAATAAAAGGGAAAAAAGAAAGGATAGTCAGAATCATTTTTCTTTTTTACGCAAATTAATTTATATTCATATGTTTCACGGAGGATACTAAAAAATTTGAAATCCAAAATAAAATAAAATCCACAACCCAAGGGATGGTATAATTAACCATTACTGTTTTAAAATAAACTAGACATCCAAGCCATCTATTATTATTAATGTTATTATTAATGTTCTTATTAGTATTATTATTCAATGGTTGTTGGTAATCTACTCAGCAGACACTTTGTGGCTAATGTTCAAAGTGTCTTTATAATGGCCAGATCAACCTGAACTTCATTTTTCATTTTTCATTTTCTATTAAGTTCTCGCTGACACATATATTTCCCAAGAACAATTTAACTTTATATATATATATATATATAAAGTTTCAAAATACACAGCCATTCAGTAGCATTGTATTCGTATTTGAGGCTGTGAGGTATCAATTGTAGTCTCGAAAAAGAACCATGTGTCGATTGGTAAAACGGTTCTACCAATTGACAATATTATTATTATAATTATTATTACTATTATTATTATTGATTCCTATTGAAGACCATATAGATAGGTCGCATAGATGACCAGCAAGGCACCCGTCATGAATACACCCGTAACTGTGGTTCCAAACACACACACACTGACAAGACTAGACAGCAGAATACTGATACTTGTCGCAAATCCCTTTAGAATACTGTCGGCATGCTTTACCACCAATGCTACAATCAGCCCCCCAGAGGCCTGGATACCGATTACGACCCAGGTAAGGATATTATAGTTTGCAAAGAATCCCTTTTCCAAAATGACAGGCCCATCCTGAAGTGCAACTACAAACACAAGGCCCAATATCACAGAGAAGAAGGAGAGCTGTATGTTTCCGATCCACAATTGACTCGCTTCTGCATTTCCACCGTCCTCTTTCTTGGACTCCTTTTGACGCTCTTCATCTTCAAATGGAGTCTGTCGCACACTGGGTGCTTTGATGATCTTTTCAAAGTACACTCCTGCCAGTCCAGATAGAATGCATGCTACCATGACAGTCAGGATTCCTTGGACACTCGACTGGTTCCCAAGCGTCGGTTCCCCAGTCTCGCTGGCAGAAGAGCTTCGAGGCAAGACCACAAGCCCAATTCCAAATGTAAGCAGTCCGAGCGCCATCCATTGGCGGTTAGATAAACTTCGGTGCAGCATCGTGACACTAAATAACGCAGTCGTGAGGATCTTGAGCTGATAAGTAACCTGAAAGGTGGCAGCATCGAGATGGGTTGCAGCAATATACTGGAGATTGTTCTATTTTATCCAATTAGAAACAGGCGCTTGTCTATTGTAGGGAGCACTTTTAGGTACCTGGACTAGATAAAGAATGGCAGGAAAAGAAAACTTGATTGACTGGCGCCATTGAACAATCAATTCACGATTCAACATTGACATTAGGTGAGTGAGTGAGCGCTGTTTACGCGGAAGATAGGCATATAGGAATCCCAGGCAGACAAGGGTCTTTATTATCTCACTCATGAGCACTGCTGTGGATGCCAGATAACGCCCATCTTCTCCTACACTGGCACGCGTGTAGCGCATCACTAGAATCAGCGCACTGTTCTGGACGACGAGTGTCAGTAGAGAGAGGATCTTTAAAGAGACTGTATATCAAAGAGTGAGTATTTCATTGACACTGATAAGTATATGTATATATATATATATATATATAATATTATGGTGTTACCCATCAACCAGCAAAAAAAAAGGGGGGGAGAAGAAGGATAGTTTTTCGGTGACTGTCGCATGATTTTTTAAAAAAAATACACATTTCTTCCTCAACCTTTTTTTGTCTCTAAAAATAAAAGGTACAAGGATAATGCAATGCTATATTATATATATATATATATATCTTCTTTATAAAATGTAGGCCGATTAAACGATTGCGTGGTTGGGATCAAAGAGCATCGACAAGGATTCACCAAAGTGAATACGTCTTATTGCCTCTGAGAAGATGGGTGCAACGTCAAACACCTTGATCTTCTTGCTTGAAATTCTCTGGTTCTGAGAAACGACCGAATTGCTGACAGCCATCTCATCAATCGTAGATCTTTCAATGTTCTCAATTGCACCTGCCGAGAGAATTGCATGGGTGACAAGAGCATAGATCTTCAAGGCACCCTTTTTACGCAAAAGAGCAGCAGCCTTTGTGATTGTAAATGAAGTGTCGGCAATGTCGTCCACAAGTATACAGTCCTTTCCACGCACATCTCCAACCAGAATCAGCTCAGCCTTTTCCGATCGAACCTGGCGACGTTCCTTGTGAATCAAGGCAAAGTCCATACAGAGCTTTTCTGCAATGGATGTTGCACTGCACACAGGCATTGTCATTCGGGGGCAATTCTGCCAGACTAGTTTTTACCAGCACTTACCGCTTAGCACCTCCGGCATCAGGGGAGACAATGACCGCATTCTCATAGTTTGGAATCTGGTGGCGAATGTACTTGATCATCAGAGGCAGACTGCGCAAGTTATCAACAGGGCAATCAAAGAATCCTTGGAACTATATATATATGTATATATATGTATATAATTTGGTTTGATCAACGATCAACATATGGGTACTTGGGTCTCTGTGCAATCTCGAAACTTACCTGAGCATCGTGAAGATCCATGGTGATGATATGGTCAGCACCAGCACAGGTTAAAAGGTCAGCAATCAAGGTGCCCGATCGTGCAACCCATTCGCGGTAAGGAGCCTTTTCTTTGTTGGTCTCTTGGCCAGCAGCCGCAAGAGTGAGCTTCTTCAAGAGTTGCTGGGAGAGATCCTCGGTGTTCTGCTGAGGGGGTTCACCCTGAGGGGTTGCAGGTGGCAATCTGGCAAGAGGTGCTCCCGAGGCCTTGTAAGGTACGTCTGCCTGGCGAGAGTAGGGAAAGTATGGTATCTGATGATACAATGGGGGTTATTAAAGCGAATTGGGCCTTTTAGAGCGACTTTACCACACAGGTAACACGCTTTGCAGAGGCAATCTTGCAGGCATTGACCATAATGAGAAGTTCAATAAGGTTGTCGTTGACATGTCCACAACCAGACTGGATAATGTAAACATCACGCTCACGGACAGACTCGTTTAGCTCCACACTCGTCTCATTGTTGCTGAATTTCTGGAGTTTGGTCTTTCCGGCCGAAATTCCAAGACGGCGACAGATGAGGTCTGTTAGTTCGGGATGGGATGAGCCACCAAAGACGACGAGGTTGCGCATAATGTAATGAAGCAGAAAAAAGCCAGGAAAACAAAAATCAATAGTCCATTTTTTAAGCAAGGTCCGCTCGATCCGTGACTCTTCTTGATACTTCTGACATATTGCTCCAGATGTGATTATACGAATTGGGACTGCTTTTGATGTCAGAAGAGATAGAGAAAGGGCACAGCTTCCATTTTTTTTTATTAAAAAAAAAAGAGAATTATAACCAAAAGTACAAAAAGTACAAAATAATAATAAGCTCTTTCCCCACATTGTTGTTACTATATATTTTTTTTTTGTACAAAGCCAGTTACACAGATTATAGTGACTTGGATTTTGGCCTAAACCACTGTCTTGATGTCCGACACATGAAAAGAGTAATGCAAACAAAGTCTAAAATGTTGTTGGCCAAAATAAATGTCTCGGTATTCACACACTGGTCCAATTAATATAAATGTTCAATATTTTTTGATTGTTCGTTTGTTCGTTTGTATATATAGATGAGATGAATGCTGTCTATTGTTATAATACATTTTTTTGTTGTTGGTAAGTCTATTGTACTTCCTTTGATTCTGCCAAGATAATATCCTGTTCCAGATCAGAAAAGATATCTACACCGGCCTCAAGAGAGCTAATCAAGATATTCAGGCGCATTGTATCAAAGCTTGGTTCCTATTCAAATATATATGAGTTTATGTTATGTGCTTTTAAGCTATCATGGTCCCCATACCTGTCTTATAGCGTCCAGATCAGTGCCAAATGCCTGGGTCATTTTTGTCATGTAATGATCTCTGAACTGTTGTTTTGTACTTTTATGATCCTCTAAAGATTTTGTCTCGACACTTTCTTCATCAGCATCAGCATCTTCATCCATATCTCTATCATCTTCCTCAATATCTTCAGTGTCTTTCTCATTATCCTCTGATTCTTCAGCTTCTTCTTCAATATCTTCCTCAATCTCATCTGCCTCTTCAACCTCCTCTTCAACCTCTTCAACCTCTTCTTCTTCTTCTTCTTCTTCTTCTTCTTCTTCCTCCTCTTCTTCCTCTTCGTCATTTTCTTCGATTTGTTGAATGACTTGGTCTAGTACAGTGGAATCCATTTCTTCATCGAGATCGTCAAACAAGCCTCCGCTTGTCTTTGCCACGGGCTCTGTAATGCTATTAGATCAAGGGTTTGGATCCAATCATTGTCTGATCCTTGGAAACTTGCCTTGAATCTCTACCACTTTTGTCTAGATCACAAAGATCGAGTGTCAATTTTTTTTGTTGGTCTGGTAATGTCAGCCTTCTTACCTTTTCCACCTCCACAACATGCTTCTTTGGATGCTTTGGCAGACTCTTTGCAATGTTGCTATTGGCACGTCTCTTGTTGCCTGCAATAGGCTTGTTTGCTTTCTTGTGAGCCATTTTTTGTATAGAAGGCTAAAGTTGATTTCACACTGGGTTATAATTTTGTAAAGTTAAGCCACATTCAAACAACCAAGAATAATAATTTACAAGCAACACGCACGGACACGCACAGACACCCAGAACAAATAATAATAATATTATTAATAATAATGTTAATAATGGCACAGTAACATAAAAGACATGGATATAAGCACGGCACATATTGAGCTACCCGAGAGACGGGCCAATGAATTATGTAGGAAAGCAGGCCACTTTGGACATTTGACATACGGCATGATTTTTAGAAATATAGAGTAGTGGTGAGTTTTCGGTATAATTATATTATATAATAATAAAGTGATTTGATTATCAGGTCATTGGGCGTGTGAGTTTTGGTGCAAGGTGAATGCGTGTCTATACTTTTATGAACCATGGTACAGATATATATTTATATATATATATATAGTTGGCTCTCATCGGCTTATTGACAAGGGTATTTGGGATAAAAATGGCCAAATTGCTCCCGATTCTTCATCTGAATTGCAGGTTTCATGGCACAGATCGTTTGGTGGGTACCGGTCCAAAGAAGTGCTTTAAATAATACTGCTTGGCAAGAGGTTCCAAATTGACATGCGCTTAAAACAATGATCGTCTCAGCCGGAAAAGTCAAAAGCGGGCTATATTCTTCTTTTTTCTTTCCTTCTATTTTTTCAATAGGCGACAGACCACGGACTGGTTTGCTGTTTCGGGAAGCACAAACTTTCACACTTTGCACATTTGCACTCTCAAACCACGCGGTAAACGTAGTGCAAGAATACAAAAATCATAAAGACGTCTGAGGAGACAGACTTCAATTCGGTACAAGGCCTAGGGAGGAATCGAATTGTCTAGACCGAAAAGACAGAGGAACACAGCTGGCCTTTTTTTTTTTTCATTCCTTTTGTTTCTAGTCTTGTACAATGTTGCGTGCGGGTGGGTGCAAGATTTGCCCTTGGTATTACATGCGCACAAGTACGGTGGTACGTACAGCCATCGAATTGTCAATGAGGCATGTGTAGTATGGCCTGCCCGGGTGCCTCATTTGACGGAAAAAGAGTCCCAAAGTCTAGTATTGATTACCACACTCTCTTTTACTCTCTTTCCAACATACCCTTATGGCTCCATTGCCATTTTATCTCTAAACCATCTGTCCATAGCCCTCCCCACCAACACCACCCCCCCTCCTCCTACCTCTATCGTTCCTTATGGCCGACCATCCCCAATCGTCCAATTCATGGACACTCCCTCTCAACGATCTACAAGACCAAGATAATGAAGACTATACAGATCCAAGGTAATAATAAAAGATATTTTTTTAATAAGAAAAAAAACAATATTCCTCACAATATGCTCTTGATCCAACGCAAGTAGTTTTCAGCACATAAACGAACTCCTAGACCCAAATAACGACGCCGTGGAGCCAAACGACCATTATACACAGGCAGCCGCAATGACGACCTTTATGCCCCTTCCCCAAGAGACTGCAATTCCGGCACGCAAACGCAACAACTCTCTCATTCCACCCGAACTGATGAACGACGTTAGCGAAGGTGGCCGAGAACGGGCTGCACTTGCCACCGTGTTTGGTGTGCGAGAATACTCCGAGTTAAAGATGTTTTGGCAACCACAGACAGTCGAAGGCACCAGTCTTGCAAACTTTCGACGCGATGAGAGCTCTGCTGGACCAGAGGAATCTCGCAAATCACGGCGCATATCAATTCTTGATCCTTTCCTGGCCCTGGCTTCCCAGGCTCAAGAAACTCGCGAAACAAACGAGAGTCCAAAGGAGCCCAATACACTCGGAATGGCTGCCAGAGCACGACTCACTGCATCAGTCTCATCGCCCTCCACCACCCAGCCATCATACCTCTTGCCAGACATCCCTGTAGTCAGTCGCTTCAACGACTTTCTTATTGAAGATGAGAATGGAATCGAGCTAATGTTCCCTGCCAACCCATCCTCAGTTCTCCTGCACTCAATGACCCCAATCCAGCGCACACAATCGCTTTCATCCATCAGCACCAATTTTACTCTGCGTTCTCGAGTCGATCCTCTTGTGCCCACCATCGCCCTCGAGACCACAGCCGAGGTTCCCAATGAATCTTCTGAAAAGATAATAGTCGAATCTGATTCTGACGAAAAGGGTGCAGACCAGGATGTTGCACCACCCCTCTTGTTCATCGATTACCCACCGGCCATCTTTGATCTTCTAAAGGCAGACGACGACGATCGAATCATCATCTGGGGTCCTGATCCCGTTGCACTTTCGGCAGCAATGGCAACCACCCACCAGAAATCATCAGTCATTTCGTCGGCTGCCAGCACAACATCCTCATTCTCCACCCTGAGGGCCTCTGACGATGTTCCCGGAAGACCTCCCCTCAAAGGCTTCTCTACAAACACTACATCTAGCAACATCCTAAAGTCCAGGAACTCAACCTCTAGACCGCGCGCCCCAAGTCGGTGGTCAAGCCAGTTCCTTTCGGATGCCTCCAAGTTTGGAAAAACCATGCGTCGGTCCAACTCATTAATGATGTTGCCATTTCGGTCGCACCATAATGCTGACTATGATTCAGATGAAAGTGGAAGCAACAATGAACTTCGAAGCACTCTACTGTTACGCCGAGCATTTGGGCGCAAGAACAGCAAAAAGGAAAAGGAGATTGACGATGCAGTGTCCCAGCTTCAATCGCTAGAGAACATTCCCCAGGTCATTGAGGCTGCATCGGTAGAGAAGCTGGTTGAGAAGTTGACAAACACGCTTGGTAAGAGCATGCTAAGCAAAACACCAGACCACTAATTTTAGAGTCTTGTAGACTATACATACATGACCGACTTCTTTTTGACCTACCGCACCTTTATCCACCCAACCCAGCTCTGCAAACTGCTTATCTTGAGATTCAGATGGGCACTCCAGGATGACGATGAAGATAGGCGTGTGGTGAGAATTAGGTAAATTAATGATTTGATTTGATTTGAGCTACCTGGATTTCATTGGTCTCATCTATCCATCCATCGGCATCGGCGCCATGATGTGTTTGTGTGTGCGTGTGCGTGTGCGTGTGCGTGTGTGCGTCTGTGTCAAATAGGACATTTGTAGTGATTCGCCATTGGCTGTCAAACTACTTTGTGCACGACTTTATTCCTTCTCGAGACCTTCGTATCATCCTGACCTCGTTTCTCAACCTGCTTCCCAACCACCCCCTTGTAAAGAAGTCGCCTCGAGACCAGCGGATCGTCAAGGGATTGAAGCGTGTTGTACGTCGGCTGAAAAAGGTGTACTACGGTGGTTCGAGCTCAGAACGTGTCAAGATCATCGCCCCCCCTCCGCCAACGGTTGGCCAAGAAAGGGTCGAGGAGATGGTGCGAGCCAAGCTGTCTCAGAGTGCGATCAGACGAAAGACTGCCCTGGTCAGTGGTGTGGATGTTGGTGGGCAGCACAATGGAAACATGGCTGTCCAGGACGCCCGTTTTGCGCCAGTTGTTGTGATTGGAAGTGTGAATCCCAAGAACAACTCCCATATCGGATTGGATGGTACACGAAATCTAACCAAGCAGCGCTCGGCTTCTTCAGATGCAAAGGTCGAGATGCAGTCCTCGCCAACAAAGACCATCCACGAAGACTCGTTCTCTGCCCGCAGTGATGCCATGATGGCCATGATGACATCCCAGTCCCAGCAGATTAACAAGAAGCCCTCGGACGACGATGCTCTTCAATCAATGTCAAATGTCAATCTTGCATCCATGCCAAACTATGGCTCACGTCTCAGTGTCGTCTCTGGAGACTCGCTCGAGAGTGACCTGACGCCTGGAAGATCAGATGTGGGATCTGTGAGCGAAGACGATGATTATGAATTTGAGGATCACTCACACGGGTCTGGTGTAACTGACGCCCTGGATATTAATGACGCTGCGTCATATCATGATCTAAAGGGAGCCATGTTGACGGCAAAACTAGAGCAAGAACGTAGACAACGTGAAGAAGAAGATGAACGAAGACGTGTAGAGTTCTTTTCAGTATCAGAAAAGCAAGAACAAGAGTCACCTGGACCTGACACTGCTCGACTTAGTCCCGAAACATCTGTCTTGACATCATTGGCATCAAAACAGAACTTGGGACAGCCTCTGCCTCTGCCTTTGTCTTCGCCTGGTCTCCAGAACCCAGAATCGCCTGTTTCGGTTGACATTCGCTATCCATCATCGAGTTCAGAGATCGCTACCCCGTCTGCGTCTGGAGAGTGGAAAGAAGAGTCTTCACAGAATGTAGTTGCGTCAAACTATAGAGATGGTCCGGTCCAAAGGACGTTTCCAGAAAACTGGAAGGATGAGCCAAGACGAGTGGTTTCTGCAGAATATATGGACTCTAGTCGTGGATTTGCTTCGGTAGACTGGATAGACCAGACCAGAAGGGGTGTGGTATCTGCAGAGTATAGCTATGATGCCGGACGTGGGTTCGATTCTGCAGAATGGAAGGAATCTGACCAGATAGAAGAGTCCTTTGATTCAAAAGACGAATCAAGACAAGATGTGGATATACACTGGAGGTCTGATGGACGACGAAATGTTGTTTCTGCAGACTATAGATATGAGCCAAGACGAGTCCTATCTACTGATTGGAGAGACGAAGCAAGACGAGATGTGGTCTCTGCAGACTATGGTTATGAGCCTAGACGAGGGATCGATTCTACCGATCTAAGGGACGATCTGGCTAGGGATAGAAGTAGTCCACATGGTGTCATGTCTGCAGTACTTGGTGCACTTCATCAAGCAGGAGCAGATTCAGAGAACCTGCCTAATTATCGTGAAATATATGCCCCACACACAATCAGACGAATACCTTCCAACAGATGGTGCAGAAAGATATCTGTGGATGTCCCAGAATTCCCATTCCCAAATTCCAAACCAGCACCTCTGCCCAAGAAAAAGAGTGTCGAAGCAGAAGCCTTGCCAGAAGAAGTGTTGCGTGAACTGGACATCAAGGAGCAGTCCAAGGGACCCGGTGTCCCCAATGGGCTCTCTAGGAGTCT
The DNA here is from genome assembly GCA_022702545.1 of Phycomyces nitens. Taxonomy (NCBI): domain Eukaryota; kingdom Fungi; phylum Mucoromycota; class Mucoromycetes; order Mucorales; family Phycomycetaceae; genus Phycomyces; species Phycomyces nitens. The sequence goes on from JAHRBC010000004.1 coordinate 1,609,034, forward strand.
GTCAAAAAAGAGCATCGAACGAAGAAAGAGCGAAAAGAGTCTGCGTGAGGCCTCAATGGCCTACGAGATCCCAGCAGTTCCTCTTCCACCTACTCCTACCCCTGTTATTCCTGCACCCATCTCTCCTCGTACCGTATCCCCGGTTATCCAGGCTGTGGAGGAACCAAAGGTACAAAGTGTAGAAGTAGGCATACCCTTGCCGGAACCCGAGTCTCCTGCAGGTCTTGGAAAGAAACTGCTGCGTCGAAAGAAGCAGAATATTCCAAAGGTGTCCGATTCTGAACTCGATGCTTTCCAGGCCGTTCCCTATGAGAAAACAAGTGCAATGTACCCTCCTCCTATTGAAGTTGCTGTACTGACCACACCCTCCAATGAACAGTCCAAGCGTGGGCTTGGAAAGAAGCTTGCAAAGGTTTTCAAGACAGCCAGCGAGCCCAAGGACCTCACTTCCACTGTCAGCCCTATCATACTCCCTCGTCAGGTACCATCAGTCCCAATATCTGTACCAGCATCACCCCAGCCCATCTCTCCAACTTCCGCTCTTGCCCCCGTCACTGGTCCTGCTCCTGCTCCTGGACCTGCTCCTGGACCTCTTCAGGCACAACCAGCTCAAACTCAGGACCTTGCTGCCCAGGAAATCAAGCATGTAGATTCCATTCCCCTTGAAGACGCCATGCGTTCTCAGGAATCCATTCATCCCCATGTAACAAAGACAAAGGCCAAGAGAAGCCATTCTACTCCACAGCCCGTGTCAGCTGCTCTTCGTGAAAGTGTCGAGCATTTCAATATGGTCAGACCAGACCTATTCCGGGAATCATCAGACAAAAAAGCTGGTTTGAGTTCCACTGGCGGTGGCCTGGTTGTCAGTCGAATTGCAGAGGAGCTTCGAAAGGGTGGCGACGATGCCATGCTGGATTCCGAAACATGTGGCTGTGCTCGCTGTTCTGGCGATGCGACGGGTGCTCTTGTGGAGTGTCGCAGATTCAGTGTTCTTTTGCTGGCAGACTCGGAGCGTCGTCGCAGCATGGAGCTTCGACGAAGACGTGGAGCAAGTATCGACAGAGACAATAGACACCACAATCTACATGCGCTTGCTGCGGCTGTCGAGAATGAAGAAAAGAGTCGCACTTTCCTTGACAGTCTAAACGACCCTAACCTTCGACGAAACAATGGACCCATATACCTGGGGCATCTGGCGTCACGTACTCTTCTTACTGAGCATGACATTGGCGTGCAGGTCAATGAGGCAGATAGTGATGACGATAAAATTAGCTATGCACCCACAACCCAATCGATATTTACAGAGGCAGCTGCCAGTACTTGTCTGGCACAGTTCTCTCTCGTGTCAGACTCTAATACGACCACTTTCCAGTCGCGTGTAACGGAGCAGGATCTCCCACAAACATCACGTCAACAATCCCCAACAGGTCAACCATCACAAACAATAGAACCAGGACCATCAGGTCCACGCGAGCGCACACACGAGGAACCAGGCCAAGACAAAAGACCTGGGGCCCAAAAGAGAGGCTTTACCTCCTCCATTAGAGTTCCCCGAGATGAAATTCCAGAAAATGCTCTCTATAGACGCAGCTGCATTCTTTCTCACCGATCAGGAAAAATGGCACAGCAATTCTGCTACATTGAGCGCGATGTTCTTGGAAACGTAGACTGGGAAGAGATGGTCCACTGCCAATGGACCAAGATGGGTGCAAACGGTATTGGCCGCATGGACGGTCATGAAGAAGAGGAAGAAGAGTGCCAGGAAGACAGTGAAAAGAGTGTGTATTCTAATGGTGGAAACTACACTCGCCGTACTCGCCGTATCCAGGTTGCTCGCCAGCATTGTCATGGAGGTGTTGAGCACCTAATTGAGAGATTCAACCGAGTATGCCAATGGGTTGCATGTGAGATTGTGAGAACTAGACAGCTTGAAGAGCGCGTCAAGGTTATCGAAAAGTTTATTCGTCTTGCTCAGGTAAATTCAATATATTTGTAGATGCATTTGGATTCTTAGTTGACTAACCAAAAAAAAAACTCAATTGTGCCTATAGAAATGCAAGATGTACACAAACTTTGCTACCCTTGTTCAGATATTGCTTGGCCTGCAGTCACCATCAGTTTCACGTCTTCAAAAGACCTGGTCTCGAGTCGGCGTGGCAGAAATGAGACAGCTGGACCAACTGTCTGCATTTACATCGCCTATGCGTAATTGGAAACATATCAGAGATAGCATGACAACAGTAGCAGATGAATATGGAATGTCTCCCACAGAGGTGCAGATAGAAATGCCTGGCACAAACTATGAGGCGTCCAAGAAGACCAAGATCAAGATGCCCTTTGGTGGCTGTATTCCTTTCCTGGGAATATACCTCTCAGATCTCGTCTTTAATTCTGAACAGCCTGCATACCTTGTCTCAAAGCATGCCGACCATGAAAACGATGAGAATCACAAGATCTATCGTGCCCAGACAGCCCAACATCCCCAAGACATCTCACCAGTGCTCAAGCAGTCCCTGGTGAACTTTAGAAAGCACCGGATTACTGCCACAGTTGTCAAGAGAGTGCTGACCTTCCAGAGCCTGGCACGGAGGTACTCATTTGAGATTGATGACGATATATACTACATGTGCTCTCAGCTAGAGGTCCTGAAACCCGAGACCATTCGAAGACTCAGTTTTGAAATCGAATAAAGGCTCTGGCACACCTTTTTATTCATATTACTATTGCTATTGCTATTCCTATTACTATTACTATTACTATTACTATATTATTCTTATTCTTATTATTATTTTTTAAAAGAAAAATTTATAAATATGCTGATATAGAAACTTTTATATATACACATATATATATATATTTATTAAATACATAATTTATACCATCCAGATTATATATAAAGATTCAAAAAATGGCGCCAGATAGGCCAGAACATGGAGTCTTTATGCAATTGAGACTTACAATGCAATGTCGACAGTGCAGCCTACCAAGAGAATACAAAATGGCTTTTTTTTCGGCTGATAATTTTACAAGATGTTTTATTGCTTTTTTTTTATATATAAGTTTTTAGATTTGGAGGAGGAGGAAAAAAGGGTATATGTGATGTATATTTTCTAAAAATATTTATAAAAAACTAAATTACAAGACAATATCAGTTTTGTATGTAGAGAGAGATGTGTGTATGCCACTAGTATTCAACACTGGCTTAAATGGCAAGCGAAGCGTCTTTTTCGCTTGGCTTGGCTTCTAATGATTGCGGCAGTCTGTATTCCTTCTTGATCATCAACCAGGCCAGCAGCATAAGCATTACAGCAGAAATAGACATGATAAATGTGACGAGTTTGCCAAGTCCTGTACACACACACACACACAGCAAGATCATTTAAGAATGTTAGTTTCATTGGTTCCGTTCAAATAGAGAAATACAAGGGATTCCCTCAAGAATACCAATATGTCCTCCAATTGCGATCCTTACTAAAAACAGGGGCGTCTGTGACAGCCCAGATGGCAATAGAGAGAAAATTGGGCACGAGGTTGCCAACGCAGCTTACGGTCGCAATAGCCAGTGCCCGTGTATTTGAGTCCGCACTGTAGATTTCGTTGACAAAGGTAAAGAAGATTGGAAAGAGGGGAATCCCGAGAATGACCATAAACGCACCCGCCAAGATCAACCCAAACGGACTGTTGCCCTGATTCACCACAAAAAGGATCATATACCAAAAGGCAACCCATGATTCTACCGCAATGATGACCCACACACGTTCATTATAGTGATCAGAGATGAATGCAAACACAATCGCACATATTGCCGAGAGCACATATATTGGCGTCACCAAGTAATTTGAGTAGGCAGCACTGTAGCCCATCTTGTTGATTATGATGACAAAGTTCAATGGGATGCTGTTGCTAATGTGAATGCAGACATAGGCAATCGCCAAGAGGTAGATATAGGGTGTACACAGCAGGTTCCTGGCCGTATTCATTCCAATCTTTGTCGGCGCAACCTTTCGGCCTTGACGCTCGAGCCGTAATAAGGCGCATGCACGCTCATCGCCTCGGATCCAGGGTGTATTGGAGGGATAGTCAGGAAGAAGAAAATATCCAGTGAGACCAACTGAGATGGCCATTGAGCCTTCAATGATAAATAGCCACCGCCATCCGGCTTTTCCCAAGGCTCCATTGAGGTTTGCAGACACGGCACCGGCAATCAATCCTCCAACAGCACCAGAGATTTCGTTGCCGGTCAAGTAGAACGCCGTACGTTTTGCAAGTTCCTCTTTGGTGTACCAACTGCCGATAATAAATACGAGAGATGGGACAAAAATTGCATCGAACAGGCCAAGCATCAAGCGCAATGCAAACACGCCAGCCGAGTTCTTAACCAGAGACATACAGCAGGCCGTGGTGCCAACCAAGAGAGATGCGGTTGGAAGGAGATACTTTGGTCGAAGGCGGCTGATCACCATACTAGCAGGCACCTGCAGTCTATTTAACAAGACATTAGAATCCAATCGATAAAGACCATTGACTTACACAACATAGCCCACAAAAAATAAACTGACGGCAAGGTTGAAATCTGAGGATTCTATGCCAACATCGGTACCCATTCCATTGGTGTATGCGTTTGCTAAATGAAAAAAATGAAAAGAAGAAGAAGAAAGTATTAGACAACCTCGAGGTTAACAAGCGTCTTGGTTTACCCATATTGTTGCGAATAAGACTGTTTGTCAAGTAGGAAAAGAAGGCCCAGACGATTAACCGTCTATCGAGTTTTCGCAACAGTCTCTTTTCGATAATGGGATCAATCTCTGGTAAGGATTCTGTCTCGGATTCTGTTATCGAGTCGTCAATCTTGTAAGATTTGTTCACAAGCTTGACCTGAATGTTATCCATCGAAGAGTCGACTGCCATTAGAAACTCTTGTTTTAATTTTTGTATATATTTAGGAAAATATGGATGGTAAAGGGTAGACATTAGATTATCTGGGTCTTTTATAGCTGGTTCCTGAATAGTCAGGAAGAAATGATAATTGCATTTGGTTTCCCTTGGCTAGATGCGCGGGGACGTTATTCTCAGTCTGTTGAAAGCAAGTGAAATATCTATATATATTAGAGTTGCTGCTTCGTCAGTCTACATTCGCTAATATTAAAATACCTTTGATGGCTACTTGCAGACAAAGAACCCCTTGAATCACATTGATGTATCTTGGTAGACCCTCTTTACCGATGCCAAAAAAAAGGTCCATTTGAGAGATGATATGTATGTCTATGGTTTTGATGTTGAATAAAGGGCACAACCATAGCCAGTGCTCTAGAGATATCATCTACCGCTCGTTCTCCCGTAATCATTTGTATGCGCCATGGTATATCCCCCTTGGATTTATACCAAAAATGTCTACAGGTCTTTTTGTTGATATACACATTCATAAGACAATGGCTTAAACGTGTAAAGATATGGTATGTACAATGATGAAAATACACACCAACATCTGTAAACACAAAGAACTCTAGATATATAAACATTCAAAACAATGGGATTTCTGGCGCATGCAAAAAAAAGCTTACATTTGTTTGCATAACAATTCGAATCGATATTTCTACTGTGGCAAAAGGAGATTGTACACAAGTCCATTGTACAAGGACAAATAGAATAAAATAAAAACGAATAAATAAAAAATATCGATTACTATCTTGCCGTTGAGCAAATAGGGGATAAAGTTGGCACTAGAGAACACTGGCCACAAAAACGTACAAATCCAAGAAACAAACTTTGTGAATAAGTTGAGTGTGCCAACTGGTTTTTTTTAATGAGATGAGATGAACTGACAGATGTAAAACAAGGCAGATAGGTCGGGACACATCCGTGCCAGATTCTCTTTATTAGGAAAGAACACTCCGTGTGGTATATTTAATGCTTTCATTTAAAAACGTATTCTAAATCATGCTTTTCATATAGATATTCAGACCAGAGAGACCTTTTTTATTATTATTGCGATTCTATGGATTTGATAATGTAAAGAAATCAAACTGGGATCTATAATATTCCAATATATATATACATAAATGTTTAGACAATAATATTCAGACTCTGGATTGTATTGTGACAACGCCAGCTAGTTAATGGCAGAATATATAATTTTTGCATTTACAATAATCCTAGTCTGGAAAAGACTCTTTTAATAGTACAGTAGCCTTCCTTGACATGAGGTTTGCTTCTTCTTCTTCTTCTTTTTTGGCGTCTAATGACCTATAGAAATCTGTATTCTCATAAACACAACAAATATATATATATATATATATATAAAAGAGGGAGGTTTTGGGGAGAAATAGAGAGAGAGAAAGCGCTAATAGGAGGGGGTGCAAGGCTCCAAATTAAAAAAATAATAATAATATTGGATCGAATTTGTTGTAATTGAGTATTAGTTGTTGCTATACTCTAGAGACTAGCCCCAGGGTATTTAGATATCTTATGGACTAACAAAGGCTCATGCGTATTTCCAGATTCATTTCTTCTTAATTTCAAATGCATGGTCACAAAGTAGCCAAACTCTCCTTCTTGTAAAAAGGGAAAATAAGCTTGGGTTTGCTATTTTCTAGAAGCTGTACAGCAGGTGGCAAACCCAAGTGGAAATGGTGTTTGTCAATGTTGCATTCCATGTACATGTCTGCCTAACTAAATAGAGGCTTTCTGTCACTTTTCTTTTACATGTCACAGAAAACAAACAAGCACCTTTTTTTTATACAAAAAAAAGAAAAGGTGCAGAAATGCAAGCCATCAAAAAAAAAAGTCATCGTCATTGTATACATTATTTTTCCTTATTGATTCTTTACGTCTCACAGCTACCTGCATAACCAAATGTTCTCCAGCCAACTTGAACCTATACCACATAGTATGTCTTGGCTTGCAATAAAAGGAGATATATCACTACAATTGATACCCTTGTCTATTTGTTATATGCATCAAGGACAAGGATATATTGACTGTCCTTGGGCAAGGAGTATGTGTCTCTGTTTGACAGCAAACAAATAATCTATTGATGATGCCGTAAACACCTTCCGGGATTCTAGACCATCTTGTGTCTTGTTCTGAAATAAACTTGTATATTTAATTAAAAAAAATTCTTTCTAACATTATTATTATTAGTATTATTATTAGTATTATCTATGCTTCTTCGTTGTGTACACGGATTTCGATTGTACTATATTGATCTGTACACTATTGAAATCTTACTGGGTATCTGTGTAGCTAACAAGCCAGGTTAGAAAGTCTCTTGTTTGCTGTCAAATAACGTCTCTTATCCGTAGTCCCATTCCAAACATCATTTATTAATACAAAGATTAGTTACCATTAGACCTCTTTCCTTATACTGCCCATTATCTAGAAAACTATTATATAAATTATGCACTGTACCTTGACCCTGTGGTCCCCCTCTTTTTTTTTATAGGGATATATTATAGGCTCAAGGTTATGTGGTCACCTTGTATAGATATCACCATATACTTATCATCGACACAAGATAAAAATATCGGTTATTATTGCGGCAGGAGCTCAAATCAGAGAGACATTTATTGTTGTGCTATAATGTCAATTACAAGTATAGCTGCATTTTGCTTAAAGCATATCGTATAGTCTAATGCAAGTAATTCCTTCTTCTTTTTCTTAAAAAAAGAGAGAGAAATATAAAGGGTCTTGACAAAAGCAGGTCTGGACAAAGGAGCTCTCGTTAAATGTTTGGTGTCACAAAGTTGAGTCCATTTCAATCTTATGTTTCTTGAAAAAAAAACAAAGAGATCGATTATTAAGCTGATACTTGAGCATTTTATTAGTAAATGAGAACGCTTGGGGTCTAATTATGAGGATTGTTGACAATTGGAATTGGAGAGCCATAATTGAATGATTTGTCTATTTAGATAAATGTACAGGCTGATTGTTGAGCCGAAAGCCACTGAAGTCCAGGGTCTAAACAGAGTGTATAATGCAGGTGAATCATATGACACGAAAAGAAAAGAGAAAAAAGGACAAATCACTGGTATTTTGACTCGAGAGATCGAGTCCAAGGTCGATTTAAAAAGGTCTCGAATAAGAAATAGTGGTTGGCTTGATTCTTATTTTAAATTTTTTTTTTACCTCTAATCATCCGGAATGACATGGCATAATAAAAAAGCAAGACACTTTAGGAGTACTATTATCACTTTCAAAATACACTTATCTTGAATGATACAGACCATGTTATACTATTATCCCACAAAGTGCCTTGGTCTTTAGCCTAATATTTTGACATGTCTTGTGATTTTTGTTGGTTTATTCTAATTTATAGCCTTGGAGAGTTTACCAATATTTGCTAAACACTTATTATTATGTGGAGAAACTTAATCCTAATAGAATATTACAAAGTTGTTTGTATTTTAGAAAACAGCCCAAGAATAAGACAGGCATTTACCATATATCATCTATTTTCAAAGCTGACCAACTCCTTTATGCTTGGTTTTTATGGCATCTGGCCAAACCATTAAAATTTCCCTAGACCAAGGCTCTACTTCTGGCACAGATCTTTAAACTTGAATTCCAAGTCAAAGGGTTCTAAAGGGATCTTCTTTTACAGCCAAAAGAAAGCGTTGGTACTGCAGGTCTATATTGGTTCCAACCTAATATAATCAAACATCTTTTAATCATAATAAAGTCTTGTAAGCGTATTATGGATTGACGGATCTTTAGATAAATCTGCCAAAGTATCTAGTGAAATACAGAAATGTCTATACTTGACCCCATAATATTCCACTAGTCAAGCATTGGATCAATAGCATCTCTATACTCTTTACTAACATATTCTCTAAATTCTGTTCGTGTTAACCAACCAAAGTCAATGATTTCTTGTTGGTCTGGCTGGCATTGTCCCGATATCCACTCGGCACTTACGAAATCAACCTAGGGAAACCACAAGAAAGAGAGCAAGGGTTTGTTTGTTTGTTTGTTTGTTCGTTTGTTTGTTATTATACCCTTGTTATTTTCAAACATACTTTGGCTCCAACATATTTGCTTGATCGTTTGTGTGAAAGAATAAATTCTTTTGGGAATCGATACTTGTACGATCCGACTATTTCCTTGTTATCAACCTTCACCTTTAAATCAGAGCCACACTCTTCTTTCAACTCTCTGAGAGCAGCCTCGACTACTGTTTCTCCAGGCTCCGATCCACCTTGAGGAAACTGCCAGGCATGATCCTTTCGTGGCTTCTTGATGACCAAATAGAGAGATTCTTGTGGTTTACGACTAATGTCATGAGTCTCTGATGGAATGTCATTCTTTTTTGAGGTTGTCAAGGGCAGTCTCTTTAGGATGATTCCTGCCACAGGTCGATAAAGTTCAGCTGATTCCTCGGGATTTAGGGATTTTGTGCAGAGATGCGATGATGCTGATGCTGATGCTGATGCTGATGATGATAATGATAATGTTGACATTGCAATTGTTTGATTTATAAACTGCCTAGGACGCGAGAGGATGCAAGGATAATACGAAAATATCTTGCTCATTTGCAATGTTTATATCAGTTGACAAGTGAAGCTGGAAGAGACAGTCTCGACCTGTCATACATTGACCAATCATTTTTTATATATAAAAAATTGTTAGCTTTGGATATACCAACTGTGTCTTATATAAGAGGCGCAAAAAGTCCCATAAAAATGTAAAGAAATAATAGACAATGCAGAATATTGAGACTATTATTCTAGCGCGGACTTGAGAGGTCTGTTTGGAGGGTATGAAGCGGAAACTACACGATTTCTGTGTAGGGATGATAAACTGTCTTGTACAAAAAAAAAACTACACGATTCCCTAAATCAGGATAACACGCCCAGAGAGCAATATTAGTAATAAGGTCATGGACCCTCTCAATAAAAAAAAACAGTTCTTTCTCGTGATCTACTCAAGAGATTGTCTTGGACAAGAGCCCCGGGCATATATATATATTGAGACCCATAGAACTACCTATTTTCCTGTTTGTTGTGATTGTGCTGTACTTGTTTCGCGTTGTGGTAACTTGGGGTTGGGAACTTATAGATACTGTGAGAGTTTTATTTATTGAAGAAAGAATATTATGGTGGTTTATATAGTTCTTATTCTAGTTCCCTTGTTCTATTAATCTTTATTGTGTAATGGTCGGCTATCACTGTAGCAGTGTGAAGTGTACGTGTGTTTGGTGTGTAACTGCTTCTGAGATGTTAAACTACCACGGTCATTACCAAAGAGGAACCAGATGTTGGTTGAGGAGTTTGTATTTCACTCAGCTGTGGTGTGTATACCACACGAGTAAACAGACAGATTGCCCTCCCTCTCTGTCACCTGAAAAGAATATCAAATATTTACCACACACAGCCATACCAGACCTTGGAGAGTGACATTGCTTTCCCCAAACCTGACCAGCTCTCCCAAAGCTCCCTTGGGCTATTCCTGTTCTCGAATCTGAACATCACCGTTCCATCACCGTTCCATCACCCTTGGACTTCTTTCTACTGTATCCCAGCCATAAATTACAATAATATTAAAGGATCTATAAAAAGGCTTGGCTGGTTAAGTTTAGTGCCAAAGAGAATGTATTATAATACACTAGCTTTGCTAGATAACATTAAACTTGTACTATTCACATAAATGTTAATTAAACTAAGAAAGTGTCAGACACTGTGTTTTCAAAGTTTACCAAATGAGAATCTAGATCAATAATTCTATGTGTAAATAGCGATCATCTCGATTTAAACAATGTGCTTATTGTCTTTTATAAAATCAAAGAGGATAAAGAGATGGTTATGCTGCATAGCTAGTTTTTATAATAGTTGCTATGGCTACCCATATTTACACTTTACTACTCTATCAAATGCTATAAATTCTCTTTATTATCAACAAAAAGTATATGTACATGATTATTTTTAGCCTTTCCATTTGATTTTAATGCGAGCCAAGTTGCCAAAATGGTTAAAGTTATAAGATAATCCTTGGATTCTCAAAAGAAAAGAAGCTTTACAATCTGGAGAAAGTGTTCATTCGCGTCTATTTACTGCATGGCTAGCCTTGGTATGTCGAGTGAGGTTAAACTTGTTGGCATAGTATTTTAGACAGTGATCGCACTTCATGTTTCGTCCTTTGGGTTCATGGGATTTCTTGTGTCGAGATAGATTGCTATGTCTATCTGTCCTATAGCCACAGGAATCACATACGAACTTCTTCTTCTTGGAGTCATATCGAGTTACTCTGCTGGGCGAGGATTGTCTATCGACAGCACCACCAATACACGTGTAATTGTATGGAAAAACTGGCTTGGATACATTCAGGTCTGTCGGGTCGTGTTCGTTTTGGTCTGGGATATAATTATATGGAACAGGTGGCTCGGTATGATTACTTTGTAGCATTAAAGGCTGTTCCAAAGGACAAGCCGTAAATTCGGAGTAAGGGTTAAAAAACGGGTAATATTTACTTGTATTATAGTAACCATTTGGATCTTGGCTTTGCTGTGGGAAAGTTGGAACTTCTGGAAACAGATCTGAGAATTGGACTGACTCATCGATAGCCTTTTCGTAAACATTCGAAAGTGACCAGGTGTGAGGTTGATTGTAGACAGACAGGTCGTTAGAGACTTTAGGTGACAGGATGGGCGTTGAATCGTAACTCGATATATAATTGGTGTTGAATCCAATGGGCTCTAAGAGCGGTGTATTGCTGGCAAGATAATTGAAAGCGCTTGGGGTGTTTGGAATGACATGATAGCTGCCCTTGTTTAATCCACTTTGGTCAAACAACTGATCAATGTAATTATAGCCACATTGATCGAGGAGATATTCTACACTGCTATTGTCGCCTTGACTATACATATGTTTGGTAGAGAACCTTAGCAATCCGATTGATCTCGGCAGAGAAGGTATGGGATCGATTGCTGGTGTGATATCCTGGCTAGATATTGCTTGATATTTTTGAAGACACATTCTTGTATTTCTGGATTGGATCAAGGTACTTATTGGTAGAGTTGTCTGTAGAGTATATGTATAAACAGGTATTTGGGTAGCGAGTATTTTTCGTTTAAGTTGATAAAGACAGAAAAAAAAATTAAAACACTAATGGTTTTATGTTTTATTTTATTTTATTTTTAGTTTTAGTTTTTGCTCCTTTTAACTACAATTAGGATATTTGTGCACAGTCTTGTATGGAAAGAAAGACCTTGCTTTTGTAAGACAATTGAAAAAAAGGTTTGTAAAAGGCTTAATTCAGCCTTACTTACATACCTGCTGTGTTCCGTTTCTAAAAAGAAGTCGAAAAGCTCAAGTGTTTGTATTTTTTTTTATCACATGCTTACACAAAATTTTCTTTATTGTTTACTGTGTAGGTTGTTTATAGAATTTTCTATTGAATTGAATATCTAAAAAATACGCGAAAAACAACATTTACATGTATTAGTATCGTATAAATAACTAATTATTGATAAAATCACGAAAATCACTCATTGGTATGCAGTTGTAATTTAATCAACAAGACGTTATAGAGTGTGATATCTACAACTCTTTTTTTATATTTCTTGATCATTAAATGCTATCCTTTGTTAAACCGTATTGTTCTTTATGTCCCTATGCTTTTGACGCTACTCAATACGGAATGATATATTTTTACCATTTTTATACTTCACAGACTGTATGATAATTGTTATTTTACTTGTGAAATTTACAAGCCATAAATTAAACAAAACTGTCATTTTTGTGATCTAGAAAATAAAGAATTTTTAAGAATGTTGTTAAAATATCTATATGATCAGTACTTGTGCTAAAGCACCTTATGATTCTTCAGGGTGCGGTACAATGGTTTATTAATAACCTTTTCTGTCATGTATTGTATATAATTGAATATCTCAAAGAATGTCACCCAGTTTGGATAACCATCAAAATATTATTTCAACTGCTCTTTGCTCCTTTTTTGACCCAAGAAATCTATGAAAATAGAGATTGAACTGGAAATATAGGCTGTTTGAAAGAGCAAAGAGTTTCTCGATATTATAAAAAATGTTTCTGGACAGCTCTGAAAATTGCAATTTAGTTTCTCCTTTGTAGGAAATATGTCCAAAAAAAAGACTTCTACTTGTGTATTGTTACTCTACTTTGTTACACACCTCATCATGCCATTTATAATCAACTGTGATCAGAATTTAGACTAAGCATTAAAATATTCTGCAGTGTCTAATCTTCAGTTGATATATACATTATTACCAAATTGTTTTAGCTTGTAAATACTTTTTTAAATAAATAAATAAACCCTGTGGCTTTAAATTTGATATATGTAAAGGGTCAATTAATTTGAATTAGAAATAAAAAACAATCAAGGATTATGTACATTTACATATACAAGAATAAGAATATGTCTAGTACGCCGGTGATTTTACGTTCACAAATAACCATTAAGGAGAATCCCAAACAATTAATGGTGTTCGGCTAGAGATAAACTCAAATCAGTGCTACCGCAATTGGATCTTGACATATGAGATGGAAATCCTGGCTCAGCATAAGCAGAACTTCAAACCCTCAAGCACCTTCAACGTATTGGTATCTGACAAGCCACTTATGGCGCTCTGCATCCCACCTCTGCCAGTTGGTGAAAAATGAAGGCATAAGCCAGTCGACGAATTTAGTAATTTAATTGCTTATTATGCTATCTAAAATACTAAATGCGGTAGGCCTTTTTCCCAAAACGAGAATCCTCAGCCTATAAGACTTGGCAATAAAAAAGGGTTAGCTTCACTCACTGACCATTGAAAATGAACTAATACCCAATAAAAAGACCTCTATATCCTAAATAATATTACTAACATGTTATATTATTCACTTTTACCGCCATTATTTTTACTGTGAATGTATTCATAATTACTTTCTTCTTCCATCTTATTATTCCTTTATTCAACAATATTTTAAATAAAGAAATAAATCACAACGACTATAAAACTCATAAATTCTACTTAAATTATAAAAATATGGAAGTTCAAGATGTATTTGACAATATTATTGATTAATATTCAAAACCATCGAAACACATTATAAGCATAAAGAATAAGAAGGGTATTTTAGCATTTAGATGATTTATCTTAATATTTACTAACATGACTACTTAATAGGCCCAATGTTATTAACCAAAAACAAGAATAATGGCTGTAAAAGTGAATAATGTAACATGTTAGTTTAGTAATATTATTTAGGATATAGAGGTCTTTTTATTGGGTATTAGTTCATTTTCAATGGTCAGTGAGTGAAGCTAACCCTTTTTTATTGCCAAGTCTTATAGGCTGAGGATTCTCGTTTTGGGAAAAAGGCCTACCTTATTTAGTATTTTAGATACTATAATAAGCAATTAAATTACTAAATTCGTCGACTGGCTTATGCCTTCATTTTTCACCAACTGGCAGAAAGGTGGCGGAGAACGCCAATAGTTTTTTTGTTTGTATATAAAAAAGGTTAGATTATAACTCTATTGAAAAAAAATCATATCATTTTTTTTGGTGTTACAGAAATTGATCAACTGTGGTACATTTAAACCAAGGTTTTTCTATTCCTGAAATCAATCCGATTGCCCGGGGGTGAATCCTTTGATAAATTACCTTGCACAATACTGGATTATATATTTAAATTATGTACATAAAATATATTTACCTTTTGTATCTGTTTTAGGCTTCAACAAATGATTATCAGTAGAATTTAGAAATGTTAATAAGAATACTTGATAGTAATTTGTAGCCAAGGTTACTTGTGCGATGGAAAACTATCAGGAAACGACCAAAGTATAGATCAAATTCTCTACCAAAAAAAAACACTTTAATTAGCTGCTTTGGATCTTTGGGTTTGGGCTCATTCAGAATAGTTTATAAGCCAGTATATGTAGCCGTAGATTGATCAGATCAATCGAGAGAATATAGAAGCAGTACTATACAAGAATACAGGAGGAGCATACGGCTCTTTCAGGTCGATATAAAGCCCAGAAGCGTACACGCACAACATTGGGCTTTGGGTACATCCATTGTACCTCGAACTTTTTCGTGGAACTGCTTTATACAAACTAAATATGTATCTGTGTTAATGTCCGCATTATTAATAGACTTGGAGTTTATTTCATCAGAGCGTGTAAAGTAATGTAAAATTGATAATATACTTTTGTATTGAGCCTATATGATAGCGCACCAAATACTCGTCAAATAAAATAAAACTAGTTATCTCCGCGCAGAGAACAAGACTTGACATATCTATAGCTCTTGGGTTTAATGAGAGTCTCTGTCTCTGAACCCTGCTTCAGCTGTGTAGGACAGCACAGTCTATCCACTCTCCACTTTGTTCAATTCTTGAAGACTTTCTCTCGTTAAAGCAATTCCTGATATAATATTCAGTCATATCAAAAAGTTGACCTTATGTAATACACAGCCAAGCGACCCTTTGGAAAACGCCTCATTCACTGAGCCCATCATCTGGAGAAAGTTAATTTACGATGTTGCCTAGAAGGTTCGATTTTTTGGCACTCACAGTTTCCTTTCAAAAGACTATTCTACCAATGCAACCTGTTTCTCAACCTCAAGGACTGTCATGTTGTCCAAAGTGCGATCCGGTCGGCTGAGGTTCCAACTCAATAAAGTGTTCGTTTATCATTAGACAGTAATCTTAATAAGGTCATTATTCGCTCCTCAATTACTTACTAGGATATCGATTTCTGATGCTTCTGTCGCAAATTGTTTGTGCCTGTAAACTAACAATACACATACAATTCCATCTCAGTCTATCCGCATAGGAGCCTTGAATATTCGAGATCTTTACTATTTCTTCACAACCCACCATCTTGTTAAACTCCGGCGTAACTTTAGACGCCAAAGTAACATCTACTTGGCCTTTTTTCTCTATATTTTCTTTTTTTTTCTCACCTGCACTGCAGTTTAAAGAGCCGTGCAACAAGTGCAACGGCTCACCCAATAAAGAATACAAACAAAAACTACTTTACCTTTTCGCGTTAATTGGGTCCTTATCCTGCTGACCGTGCACCCGCTTGCAAGGTTACACATGTGGATCAGATTATTTATCGTTTTTACAGTGGTTACCATGTTCCCAATATCCGTCGACAGTTAGCTTGTTATAATTAGATCTTTTTATTCTGGAAGATTTTACCTTTAATCCTTTCATTGCCAATTCGCTGGCCTAAACATAACCTAAAACAGTTAACTTGGCCCTATAGGAAATGGTTACATTGTAAAATATTGCCTCGTAAAAGACGTTTACATCACTAGGCAAATGGACTCTCAGTTTGCAAATTCTTATTTCAAATTGCAAATACTTGGGTATCATCCAAGCACTTGTTCTGTGTCCTAAAAACAGTAATGCAATACATAATTCTCCAGCACACCATATTAGTCACATCCAGTCATTCTTCCTGACCCTGACCTCCAAAAATAAAGCATGTCATCCGTCCACAGTACTCTCGATCTCGGATACTATTTCTCCCTTTTAGTTTCTTTTTTTCCTGCCGAGCAGCCCTTTATTACTCTCAAAAGTGATACGATATGAGATCCAGATTGTCTAATAGTGCATCTACTCATTCTATTCCAGGTACCAATGTTCTATCATATTTGTTTCTAGCACTCTTCTCGTACTCCCTACCATCTAAACCCTTCCGGCTCAAGTCTGCCAAGACGATATCTTGGTATCATTCCCTAAATATGGCTATATACATTTTCTCTTTGCTCCAAGCCAGGTGACCCATATTGTCTCTAAAACTAGTATTCCATCTCATTGATAAATTATGATGCAAATAAACTCACCAAGATGCTCGTGTCCTATCATAAATGCTAAGCTAATCCTCTGATGGCCCTTTTTCAAGCAAGTTTTGTGACCAACTGCTTTATCACGTATAATGAACTACTGATAGGGCTGACCATTTCTCTCACCCAACTCGTCAAGGACCCTTGTGTCGGTAAACATTTGGATCAAGAGGTGGTTCATGACCGAGTGTACTCCTCCCATCATCGATCCAAAGGTTTCGATTCAATTTTACCCAGTCTTTCTGTATCAACCTCGTTATTCTACCTGTCCCTATTGAAGCTTCTAGCTCATCATAATGGCATTTTGTCTCTTATTTTGGCACCTGCTAAAATTAACACAGTGGAATTATATGACCAGGTAAATTTACAAAAGATCATCTCGGTTGCTCTCTTTGGCCAGTTCCACTCGGGTTGGAGTACTGCTTGTGATTGTGTCAAAATGTCATTCTACAATAAGATAACTCCTTCTCTACTTTCTGTATAAGCCCAAAACATCACTGTACCATGATATCTAACCAATAGTTGTCAGTATACGATAAAATTATAGTAGAAAAATAACTTTTTTTTTCAAGCACTATATGATATGTTCTATATGAGATTCCCACCATTTTCTCTCTTTTAGCTGCTGTACTTAAACACAGCCATTCTTGTCTTGGTCTATGTTTTAGCTGGTCTGGTTAATCTCTACTCTGTCTACCGCAAAAAATCCGGTGGTTTAGGTCTTTTTGGTCAGCAATCATCAACATGTTTTTTACCCAAGTTGGATCCATTTAATTTTACACTCTTGCTCTTTATGCCAATATTTATCCTTTTCTCCTGTTATTTGGTGCAAGTTCTAGTCGTATATCACTAGTACTAAAATAAGTAGTACTATGCGTAAAGCTAGATAATGTTTTTTTTAAATAATAATAATAGTACTTCTTGTGGGTTTCCACCGAGTATTTCTGGTATATTCATAATTGTCTATCAAAAATTGATTCTAGGACCCGTTCAGAACCATAAATATACCATATCCCTCTCTCTCTCTCTCTCTCTCTCTATAAATACACTAGCCTTTCTTCATAGATAAACTATAAAAAAACGTAGATAATTTACATATACCAACATTACATCTCTTAAAAGACAGGAATCAAGTTGGCTCATAAGCCAGATTATAGATGTAAATGACAACAGACATTTTTTATGACAAGACTTTGATATCTTGATATTCTAAATCGTACTTTTATATAAAGATTTATAAATGAAAAACCACTTGCAACTTGACGCACTAGAGAGAAACTTGAAGCCATAAACTGAGGTCAAACTTTTATTCGCTTATTTTGTAGCCATTTGTCTAATCAAATTTCACAAGAATATAGACCTCTTGGAGTTTGGATCCAATTATCTAATGTGTAAGCATGTCCTGACAAAAACATATAGAGAAATATGCCTAGGATGATGTTATAAAGAGGTAAATTGACTAGTTGGTCAATATACATGTGCGGTCTGGTTAGGTGAGACAGATTTTTTTATAGTTGCCAACAATAGCTTTGGCAACACGCACAATATTGAACATTTTGCATATTCTGAGGGGGTTTTTTCTGTGGTGGCCTGATATTTTATTAATATTAAAGGAAAATATTTGTCGGGACAAATACGTTTTTTTTTGTGGTATTAAAAAAAAACAAGAGGCACAAGCAGACACTTTTGTTGTTGTTGCTGCTCAATAGTAATATGGCGGTGTGTGTCATATTGTCAATGTTATACATACTTGAAAAAAAAAATAGTGATTTTTAATAGTGTATCTTGTTATACGTGTATACATTTTCCTACAGTCTAAATGTTAACTTTATGTAATTTAGGATTACATTGTCCAGAAACTTGGCAAACATTAAAAAATGTAACCACTTTAGTGGTTTTGATGTACTACACAGTACATGGTTGTTCTTTGAGATTTGAAAAGTTTATTTACCAGTATGACAAAACTAATCCGAATGATAATTGCCAAAAAGGCAGTGCGATAAAAAGGTTTGCTCGTATACCTTGTTTCAAGAACAGGGAGTAAATGTCCTTTCTTAATTGATTGTCCTGATTGCCAATAAACTTTATAGCCTCTAATAATAATAATAATAATAATAACTTGACTAATAAACCAATTAAAATGTACTGTACCTAACATTACATGTATTTCTGTATTTTACCTTTACTTTTATCACTACCTTTAACTGAGTGGCCATTAAAATGGGTTTAATTGTGAATAGAGCACTGGGGTAAAGAAGACAAGTGACTGGGCAATGTATATGACAAGCAATTTTCAAAAGTTATCAAGTAAATATTTCTACACCTAGTCCAATCAGAAGCAATCTTATGCGCCACTTTTGTATAGGTACTTAGACTTTGCTGTCTTCTCGGGATTCTTACCCGGTCACAACAGTTCAGCCAGCTTTAGGATGCTCATCAATAAAGGGTCAAATGCCTCTGTGACAAAACCTCCCTGTATACGTAAAACCAGGGTTTCGGTAAGATATTTCCAGAAGAAAGGTAATTGATATGAGCCTATGGTTGACATCTAATAGCTGATAATAGAAAAAGAATAGTGGGCAAAATACATGGATAAAAGGCAAGTTTAATATATACATGTGTGTGTGTGTGAATTACACTGGACGATTTATAATTTTGGTTAGCAAGTTATGGAACAGACTCTGGAAATAGAAATACCGTAATTACTATTTTGGGAAATTCCAGTGCTGAGCGTATCCATCTTAAGCGCTGCTTTTTCTCTCCTTTGCCTTTCTTTTCAGTTCTCTACACTACTCTACTCAGCATGTTGCGCAATTCCACCTGGCGTAAGCCTTTGTTCCCAAAACCAACCGAGAATACTAACCATTACACCTAATCAGGTCTCGACGAAACCAACCTGGCCAACTTTGGCTCAGAGTTGGAACACGCTCAACGTAAAGAGGAAGCCGAACTTGAAGAAGTCTGGAGCTTTGAAGGCACTCCTGTTGGAAACGAGACGTAAGGTTTCGATTGACGGTCTTGGCAGTTTCTAATATGCTTGAGTTTAGTGGGCTGTTTATCTGGCGTGTTCAGAATTTTAGCCTTGTTCGCGTTCCTGAGAAGCAATATGGACAGTTCTACCAAGGTAATAACACACATGCAATTATTTATCTTTGCTAACACTCCATATCAATAGGTGATAGTTATATTCTCTTAAAGGTAAATTATAAAACAGCAAATCAAGGCCTCTCTCTCTCTTTTTTTTGAATATAGTACTTTAATGATATGGCATGGCATAGCATAGCATAACATAGCATAAACGGCACTTTATAGTTTATCGAGCTTGGGCTTAATAGGATTAAATCAAATGGAGATTGATTTTTGTATTTTTGTATTCTGGCTTGGCTTAGACCACAACTAAGCCTGGCTCTGACAGTCTTGTACATCACATTCACTTTTGGTTGGGCGGCGAAACCACACAGGTAAATCCTCTTTATTATTATTACTATTATTACTATTACTATTATTTTTGTACAAGTGCTAATAGACCAATCATCTAGGACGAGGCAGGAACTGCTGCCTACAAGACCGTCAAGCTTGATGACTGTAAGTAACAAGGTCCCAAGAGTGCAGAAACTGACTTTATTTTGCAGTCCTCGATGGAATGGCAGTCCAGCACCGTGAAATCCAGCACCGTGAATCCAGCCTGTTCAAGAGCTACTTCCCCTCCCTCACATACCTCCAAGGTGGCTTTGAGAGTGGGTTTAATCACGTGGAAGACGAAGAACTGCCGACCCGTCTGCTGCGAGTCTTGAGACCATCTAAACTTGAGAACAGTCGGACCCACAATGCGGTCGTGATCTCCC
The DNA here is from genome assembly GCA_022702545.1 of Phycomyces nitens. Taxonomy (NCBI): domain Eukaryota; kingdom Fungi; phylum Mucoromycota; class Mucoromycetes; order Mucorales; family Phycomycetaceae; genus Phycomyces; species Phycomyces nitens. Next base: position 1,629,689 of record JAHRBC010000004.1, read on the forward strand.
AGGTGCCTTTGAGTTACGAAAGTTTGAGTTCCCAGGCCGTGTTTGTGCTCGACACTGGAGATATTGTCTATCAATGGCAAGGCAGTCACGCAAAGGGCATTGAGCGAGCAAAGGCAGCAGAGTTTGTTGCCCAGCTACTTGGGGAGCGTGGAAAGGGCGAAATGGTGGTTGTTGGTGAGTAGAATGAAGGGTTTTTCAAACTAAGACTGACATTCTTGATTCGTAGAGCAGGGATCGGGCGGGGAACATGTGTTCTTTGAAAGCCTGGGCTCGAGTGGAACTGTGGAGGAAATGGAGGCCGAGATCGAGGAGGAGGAAATTGAGGAAGAAGAGGTCATTAAGCAATTGATGTGCCTCAGCAGTTCGGGACCTTTTGGACTAGGACACCTTCACTTTGACTTGGTTGCCAAGGATACCATCACGCGTGACATGTTTGACAGTCAACACGTGTATGTGTTCGATGTTGGTCACCAGGTTTATACTTGGATTGGCAAGCAGGCAGGCCGCAAGGAACGCAAGCGCGGACTTCAATATGCCCAGGATTACATTAAGCAGTCCGGCAAGAGTCCCTTTACTCCCATCTGTCGAGTGATGGAAGGTGCTGAAGATGAGCTATTTGAGAGCTCACTTGAGGGCTGGCAAGGATGGTAGAAATGTATATACATGATACATATATATATTTTAATAATTTTTATAAAAATTAAACAATTAAATATGGAAATTTTCTAGCCAACCCATGCCCGGCCTTGATGTAAAGGGAGAGTGGTTGTCATGGATTTGTTCTGAAATGAGATGTCTTATGCTCTCTGCAGGGTGGCGTAGAAATGAAGTTGTGTGAGGGTGAATTGGGGTAAGAACGGCGCTGGCTAGTTTACTGTGTTTGAGTGTAAATGGTGTCCGACTCTCCTTCTGGTCGCAGAGGGCAGCAGACAAGAGTGAGAGGCGGACGACGGGCCGGGGAGGCTGGGTTTTGATGAAGCAATGATCGATATGTTTGATTGGGATAATAAATTCGTCGTCGTCCCAGTCGCTCTCGCTTTCTTCGTCCTGATCTTCATCGTAGCTGTCCTCTTCCTCTTCCTCTTCCTCCTCTGCATCTTCCTCCAAGACTGGGGTGGTGGTGCGTGAACAGTCTGAATGAGGGGTGGTCATTGGGGTCGGAGAGAGGGCTTCGTGCCACCCGTCAGACACAGGTGACAGAGTGGAGATGAATCGCTGGATATTTGGCGGACTCCTGGCTTGTTGATCAGCTGGTAGGCCAACTGAATGGTGCCACAGTCGCCAGCACATGTTTTCTAGTCGTTGGCCATGCTCAATCTGTTGTTTGCATTTCGAGAACACTGGGATCTATTAGTGCTTTTTTTTTTATAAAAAAAAATCTTCAAAATGGCTTACTCTGCCACATCTTTGCCATATCTTCACCGTCCAGGCAAGGAAATTTTACTAATGTAGGCATCGATAGCGAAAGTAATGGCTCACTGACGTTCATTTTTAAATAAATAAATACAAAATAAGAAAAATAAAAAACAAGGTAGAGATTAAGAAGGCCAGAAATACAAAACCAATCGGTTTTTATAGTAAAGTACATTCTTTAGAGTCACGCTTCAATGGACACATGGGAGTAACGCCAGTTCTTCTTTCCATCCTGCCTGACCCACTGGCATAGCAACAGACAGTCCATGTGACTCTTGCCACTCCAAGTGTCACACAACTACTGCGATGGAAGAAGGGCACGGACCTTTGTTACCAGGGTTCCCGACCAAATAAAGAATCATAGAAGATTATTATTGTTATTCTGGTGTCCTTTTAACCATATACCTTTTTAGATCGCTTTTTGGTCATTTCGGTTGCTAGGCAACAAAGGGCGCGTCGATCTCCACTTGGTCTCGAAAGAATGGAGACCACGGTTGGAGCCGCTGCAGCAATTGGTTCCTGTTCAGCCTCTGGAGATATATATTACTATAACTCCAAGTAGCACAGTTGTCTCTTGCCATCATTTATACTTTTTGTAAATACACGCGCAGATCATTGAATACACTGGAGATCTACAAAAGCAATCCATACCGTTTCTCTTGTTGAGGCTGTCAAAATGGCCTTTTTGGGTTAAAATAGAGGCTCTGTTCAAAGTAAGAACCCACAGCCTCTATTGTATTCCATATCTTGCTTTAATTGAGCTCTTTGTGTTCACACACACACTTGCCGCTTTTATAACTTTTTATTTATTTATTTTTGCTTATCTACCCATAATTTTCTTTATCGTGCTAATTGTAAGAATAATTTATACGTCAGCCAAACGTACATTACTACAGTGCTTCATAGAGACTATCTTTTTTTTCTTCCCTTCTTCTGTGTATAGAATAAAGGTATAAATACCCTCTTTTTATATAGGCAGTCGCATCATTATTACTATTGTATTATTATTATTATTATTATTATTATTATTACTATTATTACTACTACTATTATATATTATATAATATTATATAATATTGAGGTTCATTATTTAAAATGAGATGGACATTAAGAAAAGAAATAATACAGGTTCATTTTGGGCTAATTGCTGATCAAGCCCGTCGAAATGTTCTTGCTCCACTCGTACTGTCACTTGCCTGTGTTTGCTGGGTTCGACGCGAGGAGCGCGACGGTGCACGAGCTGCTGTCCTGGAGAATACAGACCGATCGGGCGTAATGCTGGTAAGCAGCCGAAGGACCCGACGGCTCCATGTCTCGGCATCCTCAGTATGTTGGGGAAGAGGAGCGGGTTGAAAGACTTCCTCTGCCAGAGACTGCTCGTCCTTGTCAGGCTGAATACTCTCGGGCGCCTCATGGACCTTTTGGTTCTGTTTTCTTTGGCGTCTCATGCACAGGCACAACATCAATCCAATCACTAATACCGACAGCCCCACCCCCAGTCCGATTTCCAGGCCACGGCCCAATTTTGTGTTCCAAAAGTTCTCGTCATCTTTTGTTCCCAATGGACTCGATACTGTTGCGGATGTCCGAAGAGGGATATTGGCAAGGGGGTCATAGAACGTCAACCCATTGTTCATGAATCTGTAGAGCACGACTTGCTTGGTGTTGTTGAGGGTAATGAGGGCGGCGTTTGTGTCCAAGGTTGGCTGGATACCTGAATAGAGAGGCTGGACATGCAATGGCTGAGAAGCGAACTCGGACATTGTGATGTTCCAGACATAATTTGGTGAGGCAGAGAATACAAACACGCGACCCATTCCATCTCCCGTAATGATAACAGGGCTCGGACTATGAAACGACCCGATGTATCCTGTCCAGCGTCCGAGTGTGGGATCAAATGCATGAATATGGATCGCATACCCTCCAGCAGACATTGACTCGGTAGAAAAGTGGTAGACAAGTTTGTCTGCCACTACAAACTCACCCAAAGTGGTGCCTGGTGGTGTGTGGTCAGTGGGGGCCAAACGTGTCCAGATCTTGGGTTCTGCGTGGGTAGAAAGCAGCCAAGTGTCACGCGAAGATGCACCATCAAATAAAACCAGAGTGCCATTTGCTACAGCCGATCGCATGGGTGGCTTTCCAGGTGTCTCTGGCAGGGCACCAAATGTGGTGGCTACATTCATGGTCGAGCGTGCCAGATCAATGGTCTGTATAGTATTATTCTTTAACGGACTGGTCACAAATATGGCTGAGCCATCATATACACCACAGTATGCAACATCCTGGGGCTGGAAAGAGGTCTTTTTCCACTCGGTTGACTGATTTGAAGACCCAATATAAAGAGAATAAAGAGCAGGACTGGTCTGCTGTCCCTGGCCATAAAAGTAGAGAGTGTTGTTGTGACTGAATGTACAATTGTGCTGCCCACCAGAAGATATTTCTAGACCAAGAGCCTTGGATCCCAGCAGAATGAAAAGAAAGACAGTTGTGAACCACACCAGTGAAGCCATTTTACAAAAGCACAACTATATTTATAAATAAATCAATAAAATCGCAAATAAAATCGCAGAAAATATGGTAAATATAAAAGATGTAAACAATTTTAATTTTTACGTATATAATATAGACTTTGTAAGCCCAATAGATCTTGGCTTTCAAATCAAATAAAAACCATGGTCTCGAGACATTACCTTGCAATTAACAAATGCTGAAACAGAAAGAGAAGTTTGAAAGAGGTAGATTTGTTAATCCTGGTCTATTTATTCTTGAATGCCCTCGTCGTGAACGTACGCGTTATGCATTCGTTTAAGGGGGGTGTCTATATAGCATTTGCATTCAGAACTCTTTGATTATGAGCTGCTCTTCCACAACTCACAGATTTTTTTTGGTGGGATTCTTATTGACTTGAGATCTAATGGAATCCAAAACCCCTAACTTATTCAACAAAAGAATAAAGTCATCAGGCAATAACACATGGATAATAGTTTATTCCAAGAAAGTCATCAGCACAGGCCAGCATGATAATTTAATACTTTTTGCCTAATTACTGTGGGTCAAAAAAAACCTTCTGTATTTTGAAATTTCTTTATATTTTTGCCATTGGAAAGAACTTGTTAAAAAAGAGAAAATATAAAGAGATTTTTGTAACATGTGAAGGTAGGCAGTACTGTTGGGGCCTTTGTCCTACGCCGCACTGGACGTCCCGGGTCCGATTGTACCACAAGATGTCTCTCTATTAACTGTTCACGATCATCCCCACCCAAAAAATATACATAAAGCCCTTTGGCTTGTTTGATTAGATTGACTCAATGCTGTCCTTTCTTCTCCAGTTCTCTATTTATCATACCTTCGTTTAAGTGTCATTATTTTAAACTAGAGTACTGTAGAAAGCAAAAGGACCCAAAAAGATGCCTTCGATATTTTCACCCGATTTCTTGACAAATGAACAATTGGCCAATCTCAAACTGTACAAGTATGCGGCCGTCGATCTGTCCTTTACGTCGAGGTATCTCTTGGTTCATTACTGGAATTGGGCAGTCGGCTTCTTCCCAATGCGTATGGCGTAAGTGAGATCAAGAAATTTGGCAAGCCATTAACATCATCCTATAGTCCAAACCTGATTACTCTGACCGGCCTTATGTTTATGATTATCAACGTTGCATTTGCTGCTGGATTAAGTAATGAGATGGAAAACGGGCCTCGGTGGATCTACCTCAGTTTTGCAATCGGATTCTGGCTCTATTCGACCTTTGATAATGTGGATGGAAAGCAGGCTAGACGGACAGGAACGTCTAGCCCTCTTGGAGAGCTGTTTGACCATGGATGTGATGCCCTCAACTGCTCATTTGCAGTCCTACTCCAGACAACTGGTCTTGGGCTTGGTCAGACACATTATACGGTTATGTTGTACGGAATAGCTATGCTGGGATTCTATCTGTCCACAATTGAGGAATACCACACGGGCATCTTGTACCTGGGTTATGTAAATGCACCAACAGAAGGTGTTATTCTCACATGTCTACTCTTCATTTTCTCATTTATTTATGGTAAGACATCCAGCAATTGTCTTGATTATTTATATGTATTACTTTAGGACCTGAAATATACAAGCTCCCGGTGAGCACTCTTGTCAAGGTAGAAGGCTTGCCTACCTGTGTGGCCAGCCTCCCCATTAACCAGGCCATCGTGTGGTCTATTGGCCTCACGTTGGTTTTTATGCACATTCCTTCATGGTAAGCTGTTCTTGTGTGATATATATATATATATAAGTGGCTCTAATGACTGTCACTTTACGGATACATAGTATGTACGCCATGTACAAGGCATGCCGTCAGAAGAACAAGCCATTTGTGCGTACGATGCTCAATGACAACCTCCCAATCATCATCTACTCTGTTTCTTTCTACCTCTGGGCCACATCGCCCTATTCGATTATCCTCAGTCAGCATCATTTCTTCCTCTACTCCATCACGACTGGAATTGTATTTGGAAGAATTGCTTCAAAAGTGATCTTGGCTCATCTGACGAAATCCATCTTTCCTACCTTTACTGTCCTTTTGGTACCCATGATTGTGGGTGCTATTCTTACGAATCTTCCTCGAGTGCCTGGAATGTAAGTTATATAGTATTATAAAAAGGTGGTTATTAATGATAATGCAATAGTCCGCCCATCCTAACTCCTCAATCTGAGCATTATTTCCTTTGGGGTTTCTTTGGATTTGCCCTCTTGGCCTATTTGCGCTGGGCAGTGGTGGTCATCAAGAGTTTCTGTTCTTACCTGAACATCAACTGCCTGACTATCCCAAAAAAATATTCTGAAAAGAGTCAATAAAAATACAAGAGTCCCGTGTGCTGGTCTGCATTGGTTGCACTTACCCCTTTATTCTTTTTGCCCTGTGCTTGTGTTTTCCCTTGTGAATTGATCCGTTGTTTTAAGGATATCCAAAGAGAAATACCATCTATTTATTTATTTACTATTTTGTAGGTATTGCGGGGACCATGCACATTAAATACAAGCTGTGTACATGTTTAGAAAATCTTGCTTATTTTCTCTCTTTATTCATTTAATGTACACGTAAAAATAGCCTTTCTTTTTGTATATATATATATATTGTTGCTCAGTCATCAAGGATGATGTTATCCATCTGTGCAGAAGAATCATCACAAAAACTCCTGTCTGCAAAATCATAATCCATAGCATTTGATTTCCCAATGGCCACATTATACTCTTCCTCGACAAAGATCTCGAGCTGATCACCAGCCGTCGATATCTGGTCAAGACTGATCCTATTTGGCGGGGTCAGGGCCGGGATGCTGTGCTGAGTAGAGAGCTGCTTTGAATAATGGGCCAGGGCTTTGTTCAGAAACTCTTTTATGAAGTTCTTATTTTTTCCTATTTCAAATGCCTAATGAAGTTGTACAAATGAGATGAGAACGTGGCAATCAATGTATTACAATATACAAACCTTTTGATAGTGCAAAATAGCATTTCCAAAATCATTTTTGATGTGGCAGATAATCCCCATTGATGTGTAGATATCCGGGTTGTTCTGGTTGTAACTCATAGCCAATTCAAAACACTTGAATGCACGATCGTATTCTCTAAACAATAAGAAAGACGTACATCTTGTTTAGCACAAAGAAAAGTTATATACAAACTGTTGTGAATATAAACCAAAATAGGAGACGCACTTTAGATGGCGATATGTGTGTCCAAAGTTGCACCAAAGCGCTTCCCACATCTGACTCATGGGACCCTGCCGCTTGTATGAAAATGCAAGTGCCTTTCGCAAGTATTCAAGTGCGTTGATGTAACTATCAAGGGTATTATTAGACCTTGATCTTTATGTTAGCAAATTCCAGGTCTTACTCCTTTGTATTGATGTAATAAACGCCCAATTCGACAAGTAGAAAAGGATCCGTCTTGCACATCTCATAACTTTTGCTCAGATTTTCTAATGCATTGTTCATATCGCCCAGGCTCATATACTGCTTTCCGATATACATGTATGGCAAGTGCGAACTAGCAAATCTCGTGAGTATCTAGGTGTTTAGACCACTGTCAATACCTTGTCACTAGTTCATTACATGTGGTAAACTCTTCAATAGCAGCATCATAGTTCTGAAGATACGAACTCGCAATACCTGACCCCAGCCATGCCTTCTCCATCAATTTATCAGACGCTATTGCCACTCTATGATAATCGTTTTTGGTGAGAAAACAAGGGGCATTATGGTTTTGTCTGTTTCCAAAAATAAGAGAGATAATGTACTGAGTACCTGAAATAATATTTGGCTTCGGCATAGTCTTTGATGTACAAGTTGTAAAGCCCCACCGTGTACCATGTTACGCTCTCGTCTTGTAGAGTATTCGCAAGGTCCTGTGCAAAACGGTAGAGTTCAGACTTCATCCCAAGTTCATAGAGGCAGGTAGCATGGGTCGGTATGGAGTGTATATAATATGGATCTTCACGGCGAATCCTTGAGCATTAAAAAGGTTTGCAATATTTTGGATCAGTAAAAAGAAAAGGCAATCTTGGGCTATAATAAAACATACTTTTGGCAAACCTCTAGACAATCCGAAAACCGACTATTAGCAAGAAGAGTGTCTGCCTTGCTTCTTAAAAAATCAACACTGTTTTGTAATCTAAAGTTTCTTTCTGCCTTTGACTGGGCTTCTTCGATATCTGACATATGGGAAAACTGGAGCCTGTCTGTTATTATTGACTCTACACAGCCCACAACCTTACCCGTCTTATCTTCATCATATAAATCGATCTAAAAAACTCCTCATAGGAGCCACAGTGTTTTTCATAAGGTAATGTGGTAATAAAATCCCATTCTAAACACACCTTGTTAAACAAGCCTTTATTTTATCAATAATTTACCTGCTTCTTCATCCATTAATTTGTGCTGGACCATCAATTCAAGTGCCTTGAGATTTGGATTATTATTTTTGATCTTTAGCAATCTCCAAAAACTTACTTCGACACAGCGCAAGTCGATATGGAGAGCATCCTTGAATGATTCTGCGGCATTTTGAGTATTTCCAGTCTTTAGATAAACCTTTCCACGTTCACAGCACATCAGTGCCTCAAGCTAAAAATACCAATAGATATGAGTAATATTCTTAAAGTCTCTATAAACTGATATACTTGCTCTTATACTCTTTGAATGATCCCATTCTTTAACAATCGGTATCAATTGTTAGTCTTGTATCGATATATAAATAAATAAATAAATGAGAAATCCACTGTTGACTCTACCTTGCTCTTCAGGGAATGGATTCGAATGACCAAGATAGTCTAAAGCATCTTGCCATTTTTCCAATGCTATCTATATGTTATAAAGCATACATAAAATCAGGCTGGGTTTCTTAAAGGTCTGGTTTTCTTACAGCACACAGTCCAGCCAAATAACGAAATTCAACAAAGCGGCTCAATGCTCTTTCTTTGTTCAAGAGTGCCAGGGTTCGTTCGTATTGTCGAGACTGATAGTAAGCTGTGGCTAGCTTGAGGATATCTTCATATGAACCTGAATATTCAAAGATGGATGAATATGTAAATTTTATCAATCTATTGATATTCATGTATCATGTATTCCAGGCAGAATTAATAATGAAAATAATGAAACACAATACCAATGCATTCTTTTTTTAAAAATATATAAAAAAAACCCACACATTGACAAAGTATTTGATTATTTCTATTAATATTACCTGATATGACCACCATCTTTTCAGCATAGAATATGGCTGTCTCAAGAGCATTGCAATCCATGGCACCAAAATATAGTTCTTGCAACGGATCGGGAGCAGATCTGATGATGGAGTGTGAGGTTTCTGATATGCGATGTGAAGAGACTGGCTCCACAAATCGACCAAGCGAGTGATCCTGCTCGGTAAGAATGCTATAAACTCGATTGGCAGGAGTTCCTGGTGTCAGTCGCTGGAACTGGGGTGAGCATTGAAGGTTGCGTTGTGGCGAATATGGGATGGTGAGTTGAGGTGAGCGCTGGTAATTGCGTTGTGGTGAAAAGGGAAATCCGCGCTGGATATTAGCCCCACGTCTGGTGATAGGAGAGACAGGACTATGGTGAAGACTATGGCGAGTATTTTCTGATGGGGAATCCAAAAAGGCAGATAGGCAGTCTTGATTGGATTGATGAATTGGCGTAGTCATGGTAACAATAGATCAATTCAAGACCATCAAAAAAAAGGATTAGTTGAGAAAGCAGGAACGCGAGGAAGACCTGTGTGACTGGTACAAGACATTGGACAGGTTTTGATATACACATTTATATATATCTTTTTTTTAATAAGAAAGCATTTGTTTCCATGGCAATCGAATGAAATATACATATATATCTATAAAGGCTCTTTAGATTATTAAATTGGTCTTTTTTGTTGTCTGGTTTTTTTCTTTTAATTGACCAAGTTTTTGTTTATTGACTTTTTAATGGCCATTCTACAGTGCTGTATGCACACTATATTTTACAAAGTCTCAATTGGTTTAAAAGAAGTATAAATTATTTGTTGAATTCAAATGATTTCAAACTCTTTTTCTGTATTAAATCCAAAGTTGCTTTTTGTGGAATATGGTTTTGTTCAGACTGTGTTTATCTGTTCCGGGCTGAACCTGCAAGTCTGATTCGCACAGATATCGGACCAAATGCCTGTCCGGCATTAACTGGCATCAATGCCCAAGATACTTTTAAATATTTGGAATCTCAATTGCATTCTACCATGTCTGTACAGGGCTCAAACCAAATTCTTGTTGTGTCTTTGGTCTATACATTTTTAGTAAAGCCAATAAAGACGAGTAATTTATTGTCTTGGAAAAATTACACTTCATTAACCAGAATAACCCTAAATAGAAAACATACAATTACCATACCAGGAAAGTTCAGGCACCTCCTTCTTTCTCAATGTCTTTTAAATTACCTTTTGAAATCCTGCACATCATATCCAGTTACATTTCAAGACAAGACATATTGCATTGCTTGACAGTCTGTAAATCATGGCAAGCTCCGTTTGAAGATGCCCTGTGGGAGACAATCGAGATTGATGGCTATGCAAAGATGGTCGCCATCTGTGATGATTCCACTCCCATCTCGGCTGTATACCAGAAAAATGGTTATCGAGTACGAAAACTGACGTTGACTGGGCACATGTGGATAGTGAACGAAGAACTCTGCACGATCCAGAAATACTTTCAAGAACTAAAGCATCTAAACATACGCCCAAACGCACTCAGCTGGTATGACTTTGGAAAGACGGCAAATTGGGATTCCTGGAGATCCCTGGCACGTCTAGAGATCAACATGACAGAGCTTACTGGAGGTGATAAGGAGCACGAGATTCTCGAGATGCTGTCTTGTCTTCCTTATCTTAGACACCTTTACCTTGATGACGATTTACCTCTCAAGAGAGAGCATTTCACATGGGTGGCGATCGAGAGAATACATATTTATCTGCCACTACTAGAATACTTTGAGATGAGGTCACCACTGGTTTCTATACCCCAGCATGATCTCCCAGAAATCCAACACATCACCCCAGCCAACAGTCTGACTACAGTCAAGATCAGCTATAGAACAATTGATCTTGGATGGTTGTATTACTGCGCTATTAAATATCCTAATATTCATACATTTGGCTGGAAATTAAAACAAGACCAAAATAACATAATATATCAGGACACATTCTATGATTTATCTGATGAAGAAGACCAAACTGAAAATGCACCGGTTCAGTTAGGAAGCGCACAAGCCGAACAAAAGACTGTGATCTCAATGTTCTCCGGGCTAAATTGCTTCTTCCCATGTTTAAAGACAGTTGAATTGAGCGAGAAACCAAGGTCTGAATGGGAACATATCGTTTTCTGGAAACTCATCCGCCAGTTTGGTGCGCTGCTCAAATGTGTTGATTACGATTTTGATAATACACATATTAGCAAAGAGAAATCCGAAATGATCATGAACGAGTATACGCTCTCATGTTCAAAGACTCTTGAGGCGCTTCGATTAAGGGCAGAATTCGCTACACTGCCTTTTATATTGGATATCCATACCAATCCGATTTATCCAAATACCTATCCATGTCTGGTCGACCTACATCTATCGTTATTGAACAAGGAAATCGAATTGGACCTTATTCTGGATCACTGTCCTGTATTGAGGTGGCTATATCTCTCTGCTCATCCAATTATCCAAAGCACTGGCTCCATGGGCAATCCGGCTACTCACGGTTTAGAGAGGATAAAGATTGAAGACGCAAAGGTCGATTGGAGTATATTCAATTATCTTTCGTTTCGTTGCAGATCTCTGAGCCACATGAGTTTATTCGATGTAACGGTGTGTGGACTGATATCTCAAGACACCGGAAACTTGTGCCTAGATATGTCCCATACCAAATTCGAAGATCTAAAGCTGTTGAATGTAGACTTTTATTCCCTGGAGGATGTATACACTGATGAATTTGCGCATATCAATCAAATTATCAGCTTCATATCGTTTGAACAAACCGAATCTGCCAAAACCAAAAGTTTCATCCAACCCCCGAATACAAGTGAACGTCATACTCTATATCCTGAACCAATATGGCTCCACAATTGCTTGAGTAGTATAGACAAGCCCTATCAAAAGCTATGGGAGCTTGAACGCCATCAGATCAAATTTGCCCAAGATTACTTTCAGTCCTTTCACTCTAAAGACCGAAACCCTGCCCCAAAAGACACACTATCTACGGCCTATGACCAAGAGGAATGGAATTGCTGGAAATCAGACCTTTGTCGTGGATATGTTACCCTACGCTGTGCGTACTCACGTAAACACCTTGTTGATGTTTATTAATAACCACTTGCGAAAGCAAAGAGCAAACTGTCCTTGACACATTTACCCACACTGACCAACTCCATTTTACAAACTTTTTTCACAAGTTTATTATAGACTAGAGATTTAGAAATATAGGTTGATTTATTGTAAAATTGTATATTAAATAAATAACAAGTATACGCATTACAATATTGAATTAAGTTAATAGTTTAGTTTTTGTTTTTTGGATTGTAGAAAGGATAGAGTAGTGAAAGAGTTTTTAAACTCTTACTTCAGCAGTTCCTGCCAGTCTGTTTGTTTGCCTAGTGGGCTCGTATGAACGAACAGCAACTCGAGTAGGCTCAGCAGCCAAGCTTGAAGCAATTGAATCGGCATCACTTGTTCTGTTTGGGTCTGTCAATGTATCAGAAATCTTTGCCTTGAAACGATAGTTCATGAGGTCTACAAGAGTTGTGAATAGTCCTGGTCGCTGTCTTCCTTCGGATGTCAAGGGATTCTGAAGGCCAGTCTGGGCTGCTGTAGTTGGCTGTTGTCGGGCGGTCAGGTTGGAAGCCCCTGGTTGTCTGATACGGTCCAGATAAGTTTGCTTCTCGTCCATCTTTCGCTGAGTTCTGTAGAGTTTGGAAGTAACTTCTCTATCACCCTGTTCGACAAAGTCGATGATCTTTGCTTCGAGAGCCTTTGCAATCTGTCGGCGTACGATACCAATTACCATAGGATGAACTGTCTTGTACAGCAAGCTACATGTGCAAAAGTGTGAATAAGCCGAATATTGAACACCAAACGATTATCAAATTTACCCATGGCGACTGTCCTTGATGTTGAGCTTAAGATCATCCACAGTGCACTTGCAGTAAGTGACCTTGAATGTGTTTCGAGGGTTCAAAGAATTACTGGTAACTCTGACCGCAGCACTGATACCCTTTCCGCCCATCTGATATAAAAATCTGAGTATATAAAGACACCTTCTTTGCTGAAGACCATAATCTTACCACAAGAGAAGCTACACCTCGATCAGATAGCTTTGGGAACCCAGTCTTCTTTTTGTAATAAAAGACAACCTATAAAAAGCATCAGTATTGTGCCTAAATTTCGAATATGTCCATCTCTTGACTTACATCTTCTACAACAGCCTGGATCTCCTTCATATCAATAAAGATAGACTGTCTATCCACATTGCTCACATTGGTCTTTGGGCTGAAACGTGAAAAGTTTTCCATCTAAAGAAAGTTGTCCAAAGATTAATAATCTAAATTAATACAATATGTTACGCGTGCTTTTACCTTGATGTCAAACACGTTGGGAAGCATGGTATCTCCAGAGAGAACTACATTTTCAACCACAACATCAAACTGAGGGTCGCTGTACTCAATACGTGGGATGGGAACGAATTTAATCTGCTCCAAAATAGCTGGTAGCAAGGTCTTGCGCATGTCAGTCAGCAACTGAGGCTTGAATGCAGGGTTTCCCTCACTTTGGATATCAACAAGAATATATTAATGGACTGTCTTGATTGTATTTTATGTTTTTTAAATATAGCTTACCCATCCAACCACAAATCCTTGTGAATATTTCGAAGACGCTTGTTGATCTCTAGTGCAACAGGATCTTCAGCCATAGCTTGAGTGATTTCTTTGGATTCATCCAGCATATCGTAGAAAAGATTCTGGTAACGACCCTTGGTAACCTTTTGTCCAGTACGAAGCAGCTTTTCTCCATCTTTGGTAGAAGCTTCTGAATCAACATAACCAGGATCTTTAAGCAAACGCTTAAGATAGCCAATTACCTAAAGTAAATAGAGAAAGAGTTGAATAAAAATATTTTTTTGTATAATCGTCTCCATTGACTTACGTCTTCATAGTACCCATGGAGCTTGGGGTCATTCTTGATATCGTAGAATAATGTTTGGATGCTTTCAAGCAAAGGGTCGAGTGACTGGCCCTGAGCCCAGTCTTCAAAGATTGCTTTGATCTCCAAGGCTGCATTAGACCAATTACTATTTGACTGCATGTTCTCGGTGGCATCAGAAGCAACGTTTGCGGCACTATTTGTGGCATCGACAACGTTCTGGCCCCATGTGCTAAAGAGGTAGATAATAAAATCAATGGCCTTTTGGTAGTCAGGCTCTCTTTGGACTTGGTGCATGACATGCTTGAGGCGATTGATAAGTTCTGTTTGCTTTTCGGGTGGGAATTTATCGTGAACATAAGCCTTTGTGTCTTCGGCTTGCTGGCGGGCTCCGTCTTGTACTTGGGACTTCATCTGTTGGCTTTGGTTTTTGACCTTGGATTTGATCTGCTGACCCTGCTCCTTGGCTTGGTTCTTCATTTGCTGACCTTGGTCTTGCATTTGTGATTTGGCTTGATAGATTTGGTCACCACTGTTGATTCCTTGGACTTGTGAACCTTGCTCATGCTGATAGTTGACAGGCTGGTAATCCTCAAAGCTATCATTTTGGTTCTGGTAAAAGTCGGTGCTTTCTCTTCTGTCTTCATAAGAGCTGTGGCTGCTATCACTCCACATTTCAGGATTTCTAATGTCGTATCCATAAGTTTGGTTTTGAGTATGGATCGGAGGCTTTCCTTCAAATTCGGTCTGTCTCTCAAAGATATCTTGGTTCTGATAGCTGCTGTGGTCTTGATAATAGCCTGGAGTCTGTTGGGTGATACTGCCCTTTCGGTTCATGTCACGCACACTGCTAAGGGCATCTGTATTATCAGTGCGAGAGTAAGTGCTTGTGGGAGGGAAGTTGGATCTAGATGATCTTCTTTCGGTTCTAGAAGACCTGTGAATATCATCAACAAAGTTTTGGTTTCGCATATTATCCCGAATCTCGTATTCATGGGGATCACGACCAGTATAGTTTTGAGAATTGTTCACAATTCCAGATTGAGCCATGCCACCAGGATTGGCAACCTTGTTAGAGATATTGTTGATAACTCGATCTTGTTTTCTAGGGTCGTTCATCTCTCGAGTCTGGTCAGTAAACTCTTGAGTCTTTTGGTTGATTTTCTTGCTCATCGACTTGGCCTGGTTACCCATATTTTGGGCCTGGTTTCCAGCATTCTCAACCTGCTCTCCTGCTTTACCAGATAAGTCGGCGACCTTTTCAGAAACATCACCAAACATGTCTCGTGCAATGGACATCATCTCGTGCATAATGTCTCTAAACTCTTCGTTCAAAAGGATGATTTTGCCAATGGTGAACATTGATCTGGCACCTAATTAACATGTTTTTATTAGTGATTTTCAATTTTCAATTTTCAAGAGTTTTCAAACATACCACTCTCTGCATCATCCTTTAATGCCTCTTTATTTGCGCTTGCAGGTAGACCTACCCTATTAATGTCGTCTATTTGGATTTGATCAGTAAAGAATCTATCAAGCCACTTTTAATACAAACCTTTGTTGATTGGGGATTCAGACTGGGACATGTGGTAGACAAGAGACTGGAAGAGCTCGTCGCTGTTCTTGTGGGCCAAGGTCTTTTGAAGAGTTACTAATAACTTGCGCATATCCTTTAGAAGGAGCTGGCCATCTTCAGACATCAGATGCTTGCGGGTCTCGATTGAAGGGTTGTCGATCATGCTTTGGAAGAAGGATGTCATTTGGTTATTTGTGGGCAGTTTACCACTGCGGACAGCCTGAACAAGATCAAAGGTCTTTAGTTTGTCGTTTACAGCCATCTCCTTCTCATTTCTTGGGTTCCGGATCACATTTCCGGCAACAGCCTGTGGAGGCGCTGTGTGGTTCATCTGGAGCCCTACACCATTACGCTCGCGCGTAACTGGGTTTGTTTGAGGGATAATGTGGGGTTTGTTGACATCAAAGGCTGCAGACATTATTAATTTTTCTGTTATGTCTTTAAGTATCGCAAATCCAGTGTCTTTTATACAATTGCTCACTAGGATTTCTTTCTAGAATCGATCAATGTCGTCATGGAGAGGTGAGGTCAGAAATTGTTTATATATGAAACTTGGCCTCCACAATCATTCTTTATGCTGCAAGACTTTTATTTCTGAACTTGACAGATCCAAAGCAAGAAAAAGATCGTCAATTGAAAGTTGTGAAAAAAAATTAGCAGTATATCCGCACAATCGGTGGCTGCATAATAGGATAAGCCAATGCATACAAGAACTTATTATTCTGATAGAGCCCCATGTCTTTGGCTACTCTTTTACAAGAGAATATGATGGTCAGAGTGCGTTGTTGAACAATTGACTTGAGAGGTTTATCAAAAGTAACAAATGGAAAAAAGCAAACCTATAGATCATATTATGTATGGCTTATGCTAGGGTTTAAACAAATCTCTGCTAGCCAATCCTAAAAAGCAGATTGTTTGAAACCCGCCTGTTGTGTTTGAAAGGACGTTCTCTAATTATATTGTATTTATTAACCCAAGGTCTCATTGGGATCAGCAAGAACAAACACATCGCAGAGGTGGTCAATGTCTTTTGTGTAGCCTGTGATGATATCCATAACCTTTAGGCCGGTTACACGCTGCAGTCCAGGTGTGAGAGGGAAGAATTCGAGTTGGGTTTCGGTTGTAGTGTTAGGGGCTAGATCACCCAGTTGTCGGCTGCTGAGTCCACTCAAGAGGACAGATCCCATTTTAGTCTTGATGGCTGAGAGGACTAGCTTCATGTTTTGGCCAGAGTGGTTTCTGATTCTCACCCCGAGCTGGAATGGTGTCTCGAGGCATACTCTAACTGGGCCCTCGGTTAGCCAGAATGGCTGGATCTCAATGTCCTCCAGTAGAGGGGCTTTTCTTGTCAATTGAGATGTCTGCAATCGCCCAAGATCTCCCATGGCAGAACGCCAGACAATGTCCAGTTTACCCAATGCATTTGTTGTGCGTGCAATTCGATCGTTTTCCTTGTCGCGAGGGGTCAATAGGTAAAGGTATTGGCGGACGTCTTGTGGGTGGATAAAATCGTCTCCAAAAACCGACCCCTCCTCCAACTGTCCCTTTGAGTTGTAGGTACCATTTAGATCATTAAACTCAAAGTGTTCAGACGGCTCAAATCTCATGCGCTCCAGATGCATGGGCCCAGCCGACACATTCTGGAGCTGTGCCTCCAGAAACACACGGCCGTCCATCATGTTGTTTAGCTTGGTCTTGACGGCAAGTGGGTTTGATACCTGGAACTTGTAAAATTTGCGAAAATGCCGCTTCTTGCCATCTGGTGTGGTGTAGTGTGTTGAGCAAACGAGGATGTGAACTCCGAGCTCTTTGATTTCATGCGTTACTGTCGCGTCATATGTCGTTTGGGGATCAAGGGTTGTCCGAGGTGTAGATGTGGTATCCGATAGTACAAATCGCTGCGAAGACGTCTGGAGTTCAATCTTGACTCCTACTTGGTGTACTGCCTGTCCAGATTCATTGTTTACACTCACAAATGTCCCAAAGCTTTCTCCTAGGTAGATATTTCCAAAGCTAGAAGGCAGTTGTAATATCTGACTTAGACCAAAGTCTCGTATCTGGAGCTCATTCTGGGCTACGATAGGATGTGAGGCAGCAATGTCTGAAATAAGGAGTGACTCGAGCCCTTCGACAAGTGGTGTTGTCTGTGGTGATCCCTCAAAGTAGACTGGAGAGTGTGTTGCCAATAGTGGTCGTGACAGCCGCAGCACCTTTAACGACAGCAGATGGGGCATCTGTCCATCATCTTGCAGAGATGGCGATGGTGACAATGGTCCTGGACCTCCGCTAGGTGGAATAAGAGGGGATGTGTATGTAGTCATGTACTCATTCACAGGCCAATACACCCAACCACTTTAACCATCCAGTTTACGGCAAGTCACGATAGTGGCTATTCACACCATGTCTCCATCTTTTTATACATTGCACATTTACTTCATGGGGCATTCTTATAAAAGAATCTCTAGAATGTAATGATTATTCTTTAGAATGAAAATATTTTCTGGAGAGTAAGCCCTCTATGGAACTTATTAACATTAGGATCAGTTGCTAATGACTCGATTAAATCTTGGTATTCAAGTAGTATATCCCAACAATTTAATTGCTTTGGAAAGATCTGATCATTCAAAGCTCTCAATCCCATGAACTTTTATAACCAACTAGATGCTTTGTAGAAAATTACAAATGAACGATCTCCATGTAGTACTAGGAGTGGAAAAGGCTACTGGAAGTATAGTATTCTATATATATGTTTATACATTAATAAATTTATAATTGCAAGAGTTTATTGATTTGTTTTATTATCAGTATAAAAAGTGATTTTGCAATAACCAATGTCTTTGAGGGTATAGATAGGTCTTCCAAGTCTTTCTAAAGGTCTATAGACATCTTTTTTTTTCTTGGTTATACTAAATGTAAACCTGGATAAACGGCCTTTACATATGGTTGCTTCTCCACAGATTCAATCAGGTCTTGACGGGCACTGGATGTCAGATTTCTGACTTGCAAAAGACTGCCATGGAAATCCTCGTCCTCGGGGATACTATGGAGATTTAGCACAGCAAAAGTGAATTCGGTGTGTAAGTATTTGACCATTTTGGATCCAATTGCAAGCGATTCATTGGCATTGAATTCAATTCTGTAATAGTTGGGAAGCATAGGATCATCAAAGTTGTGTGTCATTCGGATAACCGTGGCATGACTAAATGTCAGCATGATCACCAGTAGACAAAAGATGCTGGAAATGTTTGAAAGAAGAGAGTGCATGGTAAAAAGATTGGTGTTGTAAGTATTCGACAAGGTTGCTAATTTGTTCATTTTATATCTAAATGAGATGGCTTGGATACATAATATCTCTACCGTCATGAGTGTGCATTATATGAATGTCTCTTTTGATCTTTGTATAACACTGCTATAAATACACATAATACTATTGTGGCTTTTGTACAAACTCCAAGTAGAGGAGCAAAGGTTTTGATAGGACCACTGACATGTATTATGTAATTATCTGGAGAAAATAAGATTAACCAAAATGAATATACTATTTACTTAAAAATTATATATATATAAGCAAATGTTCACCAAATCTATACGCCTAATCGCTCATTGTTTAGCTTCACTCAAAAAGACAGATATCTTGTATTGGGCTTAGTGCCAAACCATTAAAAAAAAGGTTCGCCCTTTTTCTTGTGAATCTTTTGGCTCACAAGATATAGAATGCACAGAATTTGAATACAGAACTTTTTCATCTTTAAGAGGATATTTAGTACTCCTTATAGTCTTATGTGTCTATATACCGAACTGGGCTGAATAAAATACAAAGTTATCAATTAAAATTAAATTCCTTTATAATGGAGCCGTGTGCAACTTTGCCAACCAAAGGCACACTGGAAAACAAGGTGCTTTAGATCTATAAATATGCTGTAGGTTTAATGTTTTTCATTGCTAATATTCCATTATATCAAGAAACATGAATAAAATATAAAACATTGTCCTTTTATATGTAGTAAAGAATGACCAAAATATATTATAAAATTAGGAGTTTGATTTGAGGTGCAACAGTGGACTGATTAGACTTGTATTTTATACGATTCAGAGAAAGCATCTCAACTCTTGCGTAGGTCAAGTGTTCTTTCTGTTGGGATAACCTGTCTGACGTTGTGTATTATCATATATATTTAAAGCCGAATGAATTGTTTCATACAATATTTTACAACTTTCCTCA
Source organism: Phycomyces nitens (assembly GCA_022702545.1). Lineage (NCBI taxonomy): Eukaryota > Fungi > Mucoromycota > Mucoromycetes > Mucorales > Phycomycetaceae > Phycomyces > Phycomyces nitens. The sequence goes on from JAHRBC010000004.1 coordinate 1,649,581, forward strand.
AATTATATGTGGTACTGTGAAGCCAGCAATACAATAATTTGGATCAAAATCAAAAGCAACAAAAAGGGTGAAAACATCAATTATATGGGTATTTGTATTAGTAGACAAAGCAATGAAAAAAAAACCATAATTGGCGTATAGTATTAACTGACTGATACATGTTTAAAGTGGAAAGAAAAGTACGTGACACTTGAGATTAATTGATACTCTGTTTTCTTTCTTTTAATTTATCTGATAGCGAGAATGATGGACAATGTGCTCGAGATAGTGCTTCATAAAGCAAACCAAATCTAATATAAAAACGTGGCCTTGGAACAGTTCAGATCTTGGTTACTAGAAGCACCAAGTCTAAATCTTGCAATTCTACAAGAGTTTAAATGAATACCACTTAAAGTATAAGGATTGTACGCCAATATCAGTTCGCATAGCCAATATAAAACTTTATGATGCGACTACAGAAGACAAGACTTTTTGATAAATATTCCAGATACTATATTGATATATTATAGTTAATGTTTTCCAAACAGAGCTAGTGATCAATTATACATGGAAAGCCAATATTTTTCACATATTCTCTTGTAATCATTCACTCTTTAATCAGAGTTTTTCTCAACTGTTTCGGTATTGGAGGCTGAAATGACTTTAATGAATACTATCAGTTTGTCTTTACATATTTCTGACATTGGAGTTCTATGTGATATAGAAAATAAAAATAAAAATAAAAGTATATCGGCAAGTATTATAGAGAATTCATAAGGGCAATAATTTTGTTAGCCTATATATTAAGAGAATAACTTGATTTTCTATCTAGTTGATTCTTTTTGAATATATAATACACTTTTTTTTTACCAACAACTTGACATTTGAGAAAAGATGATCTATTGGATCTGTTTTTGTTTACCTCTGTTCAAGTCTTTATTTTATTATATTGTTGATGACACGAATATCTTGATACACTACTTCTTGTTCTTCTAGTCATTATTTTGCCGATTTTTTCATGTTCTTAATAATACCTTTATTTTTTCTATCCTTGGCTTTTGATGAGTCAATAGCATCAACTAGACTGGTATTGTAGCCAAGGCTGTAAATAGTTTTATAGAGAAGACAAGATTGACAAATGGTTGTAGAGTCTCTCTGTTCCCTCTTTTTGTAAATTCTATATTATTCTAGATATACTTTGGTGCTTTTTGTTGCTGATGGCCCAAGGTTTGTTGCGCATTTGCTGATTGCAAGAGATTGATTAAGTAGCTTGTGTATATTACAGCAATCTCAATGCGAATCTACTACATTGCAGCCAAATACTCTTTATGTTAATACATTTAAAATTTAGTAAAAACAGCGGCAGGAGAAAAAAGAGAAGAAAAAGGCGATGGAATTAGCATGAGATTTAGTGATTAGCTACAGATGTAAAGAATCTATTGTGTTGAGTGATGAGAACATCATTTTGGTAAAAAGTACCCAGCAGACACTATAAAGATCCTATTACCATAAAAGGCAAGCAAAGCGTTGCACGTATTTCTTAATTTTCTATACCGTGTAATATACTGGGGTATGACTTAGCTGGTTAAGACGTTGGATTTCCAAGGTCCAGGTCTGGGGTTCGATTTCCGGGCTTGGAAATTGGGGAGCTGAAAATTCTTAATCAGCTGTGTGGTACGTCGGGGCAGTACCTGGGACTTTGTCAGAGATCCCGGCTTGGACTTCGGTGGCTACGAAGATTCCAATATGGCAGACCAAATCAGTACTGTTTTGTTTTTAATTTAAATTTTTATTTGTCGTTTTAGATCTAAGTTGTTCTTCCAATGCTATAATACAGCCAATATTAGTCAACCCCACTGGGAATTGTAAACGAGGATAGAAAGATATATGCCTTTTTATTCAATGAAATATTCTCCTCTTTTATATCTTTTCTAAACCTACTCAGCCATCATAAATGTCTGTTTCGGTTTCTAATAAACTTTTGTTACAACTAATGTCTGACACTTTGGTGGCCTCAAAGATTCCAATTTACTAGGAAGGAGAGCTTAGTAGACTACTGCTATTTTTTATTTTTCAAATTTATTTATTAGGGGGTTTCATTGATTTTTATTTTCCAAGTTTTATCTGTTGGTAATCAAGACTTTGAAAATATGTTATTGAATCCCCCTTTTTTTTTAATCGTTCTTAGTATTCTATCCAAAGAGTATTTGTATGGTGCCAAACAGCTGTTTTGAATTACTCAAATGTCTTTGTAATTAAAATATCTGCTGTATAATGGTCGGCTATCGCTTGGTATGAGATGTATGAGTGCTTGGTGTATAACTTATTCAGACATTAGCTTGCCATGGATTTGCAAAGAATAGCCAGAGATCGGTTGCAGAGTTTGGACTTTATTCAGCTGGGTGTGTATATCTCAAGGTATACAAAACCACGGAATTTGGTTACACTTTTAGACTTGTATTAAATAGTCATTCAAACTCGGTAACGGAGTACAATATTACAACTGCATTGTCCAAAAGTTACACTTCTTTACTGCTTTTACATGGATTGTTTTATTGCTTTCCTTTACATGCTTTATTAAGGATTTGTATTGGATCATGTCAAAGGCTCCCAGGCTTACACGTGATATTAGTAATAATGAGATATTTCATTGGCTAGCCCAGGCTCGCGTCATCATAGCAATCAAAATAATAATCATAAGTAGACCTTTGGTGTGGGAAGAAACAAGACGCCTTTTTTTCCCACTCACCTTCGACTTTGACACGCTGCTCCGGTAAGTAATGTAGTACTCTAATGGGCTGAATGCTACATAATTTTTGTTCATTGGTTTGCAATGACTAACATATTGACATGCGGACTTTGTTTTTTACCACTTTTTACTTGAACTACTCTGTTAATCTGTAAGTAATGTCAAGAGTCAAAACATCCCAATTCAAAACTCATAAACTTTTATTCGATAGTATGCTCCTCCCTGGTTCTGCCTATAAGACGTCCCTGCCTTGGACTTGATAACTCGCTATCAAGTAAGCCTCTTGTAAAGACGGTTGCGATGCAAATCAAAACTGTCAAACCAAACACCTTTCAGACATTGGTCTGAAATCGGCCGGCAAGAAACCCTGTTCTGTCTTGATTCCTTCCAGCCTGGAACCTGGCTGGACTCTAGGTCGAGTCCGGTCATGAAGAGGTGCAGAATAGGTGGGAGCCATCGGGCGCCAATGAGATACCACCACTCTTCATGACAGGCCAAAATGATGCAACTTTCGTTGGCAACAGATGGGGAAGTTCAATGATTCAAGGCAGTTCAGTCGCCTTGAGATCGGCATCCGAGCGTTTCAGTGACGAAGCTATCTCTTGGCAACCAAACCAACTCAGCCTGTGCGAGAGGCACTTCTGTGTCTGGGGTATGGCTGTCTTCTCAAGTTGGGACATTCAATTCCAAAGCCTGAGTAGGGATTTCAGCCCTGAGTCTGGTACATGGCCGTTGCGATATCTGGCCAATCTCTTGCTGTCCGGCAATCAATATTGTGACAGTGTATAAAGTTCTACTTTATTCAAGCCTCCAATCTCTCGTGGTCGGTTGATGGAACCAGGTGCTGCGAAGATGTGCTTGTCAGGATTTTGGCTGAACGTCTTTAGGCCATAATCTTGCGCTGGAAACAATGTTCAATTCTCGCCCGTAGCCCCCCTGGGCTACAAGACTATATTGATCGTTCTTTGTTGTACTACTCTAGTAGTTATACCCAAGAGCACTTTGATAATGTTAATCCAGAGAATGTAAAATCGCGTTTAGATGAAACGAAAGAGGCGGGGTCTCGTAACTGAATATAGCCTTTGTTGCTTAAAACAGTGAGGAATAGCCCTAGTCTTTTGAATTTTGTTGTTCTTTTGAACATCCCCGTCTCGGTCTATAGTTGGCTTTTGGTTGACTTGACAGGTGGTTTTCTGGCCTTGGCTGGAAGACCGTGAGTTCGAATCTCACAGAGACTTTTAGATAGTTTTATTCTCTAAATATTCCTTTCTTTGTTTGATGTAATATTCATACAGACTTACACCAAGATTAAAGACAATTGATTTAAACCTCACAAAATAAAGAGTCAGTACCATACTTTTTTAATGGCGCTTTCCTCATTCGAATCACACCATGTCCCAACAAAGCAACAACGAACTTCTTGAGAAACACAAGGAGCTTTTAGCTTATCAAAAAAAGAACCTATAATCAGCGGAACTCGTATGAGCGGATCACCTTTAGCTATATCAGAGGAGAATGACACACCCTTGCAAACAGTATGCACACCAATCAAAAGATAAAAAGATACTAGAGGCGCATTCTCTGAGAAAGGAAAAGAAACTTCCGAGCTTACGAATGAGCATGAAAACCACCATCAAACTAATGGAATTGAAAAGAATTGTGCTGCAATGTTTGAAGATCTTCCATGCTTTGTGTCAGACACAAGGGGTCATTCAGCCTCCAAGTCTACAATTTTGAGAACTATTCGTTTAATCGGCATGCTTTTTTTTTGTTAGTTTGTGTAAAAGCCACCGTCATCAAAAGCACACAAGATAAAGAGATTAAAATTTGTTAATCATTCCAAGAAAGCTAATCAGAGATGGGATCGTGTCATCTGAAGTGATGAGTCAAGATTCATACTTTTTCCTAAAGATAAGACCACGAGATTTTTGCGCCAAGTTGGAAAATATAAAGCAGATTATATAAATCCAAGAATGTAGCTTGGTAGAGGCTCCATCATGCTCTAGTAATGTGTATGGGAAGAAGCCGTAGGTCCTTTAAGACGATCAAGGGTATGCTTAAACAGCAAGCGTATATGAACTTGTTGGGAAGAAGACTTTCCATTTTTCGGGAAATTGAATGAAGAAAAGAACCGAGAGCTTATTTATCAAGTAGACAATGCTCAATGCAAAAGTCAAATCTTGCGGAGAAGTGAAAGAAGGGTCTAGGTGGGACAATAATGTTATGGTTATCAAATAGCCCAGATATCACTCCCCATTAATAATATACGGACATGTCTTGGTTGCATGGTAAGGCCAGTAGTGTGGTATACACACCACAGTCGAGTGAAATACAGACCCCACAACCGATATCTGGTTCCTCTTTGCTAATGACCCTGGCAAGTTAGCATCTCAATAGTTACACACCAGGCACACCTACACTTCACATTGATACAGTGATAACCAACCATTACACGACGAGGACTTTAATTACAAGGGAATTTGAATAATAGTATATAAGCAATAATAATATTCTTACTTCAATAAACAGCACTCTCATAGTATTCTTATTTCCCTTACAAGATAATAACAAACCAATATACATCAGAAGTTAACAGAGCATGCTTCAATACAAAATAGATTGATATATCATGATTCTCATTTGTGTATATGATAATATATGGTATATTATCAATTGATAAATATCATATCGAGCACTATCTTTGAACATTTTTTTAAATATTAAATTATTTGCAGACATATAATAGTTAACCATGTAAAATGACAAGGATGTTTCAAGAGATTTTATTTGAGGGAATACAAAGTCAAGTCAAGTCAAGGGTAGTGTGAAATGATTGGGGTTGATTTGCTCTTGTCCTTTGGCTTGCTCAATCTTCTTCTTCTGCTTCCATTCAATCCTCATCTTCCCGCATCGCAGCAGTTCGGTCTTCGGGCCATGTCACCACTCGGTCTTCCTGCACTGTCAAGGCTCAGTCTTCCGCTCTGTTCAATGTTAGTCTTTCTGCACAATTCAATGTTGGTCCTTTGGCGCCGTTCAATGCAAGTCTTCTTTCTTTATCCAATCCAGGTCTTCTGCGCCATTCAGTCCAAAGTCTTTTCGCCTTGCTTGATCCTTGCTTGCCTTCTTTGCCCAATTTCAATTTCTTTGTTCATTCGGTACTTGTCTTTTTACTTTGTTCATGTTCATTGTCAAATTTTAACGGATTCCGTACATTAAATTTTTTTTAAAATGGTCGATAATTTAGAAACCAAGCCTCACAAGCGCCCTAGAGGAAAGAACATCTACTCATATGCTTGTAACTCCCCTTAGGACTATCTGTCCTACAGACATAAGGTACGTCTTCCCTGATTCTTACCATATAGCAACATATGACTTTGTATATTTCCTTCTTAAGGGCCCGTTTTATTGGGCTATTCCAAAAGATGAAAATATACTAAAGGCATACGATGCTATATAGGATACAGCAAAAGAAATACCTTATGTCTGTAGGACAGATAGCCCTAAGGGGAGTTGCAAGTATATGAGTAGATGTTCTTTCCTCTAGGGCGCTTGTGAGGCTTGGTTTCTAAATTATCGACCATTTTAAAAAAAATTTAATGTACGTGTGATATTTGTAGTAGAAATTGGGACGGTGGATACTTTGAGACTCTTTATTGTGGTTTAGAAAAAGTTAAAGTATATCCAGTTCTTGATTCAAGAAGTGTGTTAACTTAGTATTTATAATTATTGTTATAATTCTTATCAGCTTGGATATTCATTATCATAATAGCTGTGTTATTAGTTAATAGGTATTTTGGGACTTTGTCCCACAATAGATTGGGTATGGTATTTTCATATTTGGATAAGGATTTCTGGATGGTATAGTTTGTCTTGATTTTAGATAATCCAGCTATCTGGGTTTATATATCACTTTTCTCTGATATACCATTATGCCAAATACAACATTACCCCCCTCCAGACTTGACTTTAGTTAAGCGCTTGCTTTGGCGTCTATTATCGTAGTTCTTCTTGGAGATGGAGTTTGTTTTGTTTTGTGCACTGAGAATCTTGGTCTGGTCCTTTCTTGGACGTCCTCTTGGTCTTTTTACTACAAGCTCATTCGTGATATTCTGTTTGTCTCTGCGTACCCAATATTCTTGGATTGTTTGGAGATCTGTAAACTTATCCGGTGTGATCCAGGCATCTTCTTCTGGTCCATATCCTTTCCATCTCACCAGAAACTCACGCTTGCCAGCGTTGCCTCTGTGATTGATGATTGCCTGTACTTCAAACAGTTCGTCTTCGAGTATTGCCTCGTCCATCGATATCAATTTCAAATCCGATGGTGGGTAATCTCTAGGCAAGAGTGCTCCTGTCTCATCTTGTAATACATATGAGCCTCCTTTGGTTTGACGGATTACTGTGTATGGCCCTTGATATGCTGGAGCTAATTTGCTGCTTCTTGTAGGTAGTTTGATCATTACATAACTACCATTGTCAATTCTTGCAATTCGATGCGTGCTATCAAACTTTTCTTTTTGTATGGCCGTAATTCGATCGGTTCTGTCTTTAATGGCTGGAAACACAACTTCTGCCATATGATCAATACGTTTGATAAGTTCGTCATAGGTCATTGGTTTCGATGGTGTAGATTTGGGATCTCTATAGTCCTCAAAAGCGTTCATTTGTCTAGCAAACATCAGTGAAAATGGAGCAGTATTTAACCTTTTTGACATCTTATTATTGATTGCCAATTGTACAGCTGGGAGATAATAGTCCCAATCTTTTCCAGTTCCTGCTACCATCTTTCTGATGACTTGCATAGATGTCTGTACCCATCTCTCTGCTAGGCCATTTGCTCTAGGGTGGTATGGTGTTACAAGTCTATGATCGACTCCTGTATTCTGTAGTAATTTCTTCATCAGTTCATTCTTGAACTCTGTGCCATTATCAGATTGTATGATTCGTGGAAACCCGAAATCACCAAATATCTGTACTAGTGTTTTGACAATAGTGTCTGATTGTTTGTTCGGAATTGCTCTTAATAAGCAGAAGCGTGTGCAAACGTCTACCATTACAAATAGGTATACATTACTCTCTGTTGTAGGATGTAATGGGCCAGCTAGGTCGATTGCCCAGTGGTCTCCTGGTACATATGCATGGATAGGTCTTAGAGGATTATAGCCTTTCTTAGTGATATTATATTTCTGACAAGACGGACATTCTTTTACACATTCAAGTGCATCTTGGATCATATTTGCCCAATGTATACCGTTCTTGTGATTCAATTCTACTATGTGTTCTGCACCAAAGTGTCCAAAGAGATGCGCTTTCATTAATATATCTTTGCGCTCTTCTTCTGGAGGTGTCATATAGTCTATGGTATCACTCTTTGTCTTGACCGTAAATACTCTTTGGTCCTTTGGTTTAGATGTGTACTCAATTTGTTCAAACTTCGGATTCTGCTGAGCCTCTATTTTGTCTTGAGATGGCTTCAGTGCCTCATTACCCCCCTCCAGACTATTTTCCGGGGAGAATAGACGAGATAAATAATCCGGTAACTTGTTGCTGATGCCAGGTATGTGTACCACATCATAATTATAATCAAGTAATGTATCCATCCACTGGATCATCATGGGGTTCGCCACCTTTTGCGTGTGGATATATGTCAAAGCCTTGTGGTCAGTGTACAATGTGAATTTCTGTCCCCATAAGAATTTGTGGAATTTCTTAAGTGCGAATACCATGGCTAGTAGCTCACGTTTCGTCGTAGAATAATTACGTTCTGATTTTGATAAAGCTCTGGCCATAAATCCAATGTACTTCTTTTGGTCATTGATATTTTGATACAGAGTAGCACCAATTCCTAGATTGGAAGCATCAGTGGCAACAAAGAATGGTTGAGATAAGTCAGGAAAGTGCAATATGGGGTTTGTTTGCAAAATGGCTTTAAGCTGCTCGAAACTCCGTTGGTGATCATTATTCCAAATCTTGGATAAGCTACCAGCGTTTCTGAGAGCATCCAGTGGCGCAGTAATGTGGGCTGCCACTGGTATGTATTCACGGAAATAATTGATGACTCCTAGAAAGCTCTGGATGTCTTTTCCTGTCTTTGGTATAGGCCATTGCAGCACATTCGTGATCTTTCTTTGGTCAATTCGACTGCCTTGTGCGTCGACTGAGAATCCCAGTAAGTAGACTGACTTCTGGGCAAAATGACATTTGTTGGGGTTCAAAATTAGATTGACCTCCGTCAATTTGTTGATAGCTTGACAAACATGATGGGTATGTTCCTCTAGATTCTTGGAGAAAATGACGATGTCATCCACAAACGTTTGTATAAAAGGCATGTCCTGAAATATCAAAGACATGACTCTTTGGAACTTTGATGACAAGGGCTTGAGTCCAAAAGGACATCCCTGGAACATATACTGCAGATTATTGTGCGTAAATGTCGTTTTATGTTGATCCTCTTTGCGTATTTGGAAGCGATGGAAGGCGCTTTTTAAATCAAGTGTAGAAAATACACTTGCTCCTGCTAGAGTATCGAAGATCTCTCGGATTAATGGCAAAGGGTATCGGTCATCAGGAAGCAATTTATTAATGTGCCGAGGATCAAGGCATGGTCTCTTGCCCGTCTTGTTTCCTTGTGCATCTTTTTTGTCAGCCAGAGTCAGTGGACTGTTCCATGCTGAGTTTACTGTAGATTTCACAATAGTTCCTTCTTTCAGCCAATTATTAACGGCCTCGTCTATGATGGGTCTTAATGCATAGGGAATAGGATATTGTCTTTGGTACGTAGTCGCAGCTTCTGGTGTGTGCAATGCCACCACCGATTCAGGTACTGTACAAAACGAATCTTTTGGTATTGCTTCATTAGCCTTAATATATGGTGTGACTGCTGAGAAAAACTTTGCTCTTTCAGCCTCTGTGCCGTAGGGTGCATTGTTTGGCTCAAGATCATCTATTATGGGCTGTTCCTTTTTCATATTTTCTTTATAATCATTTGCATTCCAAGACGTGGCAACACCCGTAAAGGCTATTCCCATCTTTGGCATAATATCAAAACCAAGAATAAGATCAACACCTTCGATATTCATATCGATAAGTTCAAATTCATGTGTAAAAGAGTGGCCATTAGCGTAACTAACTAGCAAAGGAGATGTCTTTCCTATACGTTGCACGGATTGTGCTTTACTTGCAAATGTTATGTTTCCTTCGATTTTTGTAATAGGTAGACTTATGAGTTTATTATATAGTTCTACACTAATACACGAGACTTCGGCTCCGGAGTCCAGCAAGCCCATGAGCTGATGCTCATTCTGTAATAATACAGGGGTGTTTAGTGAGAATGGATTCAAATGATATTGTTCCTTATTTGTCTTACCTAGTGAGGTATACTCCAGTTCTTCGGACAGTTTGTCCACCATGCTGCCTCTTGATGTGCGTACAGCATGCACAGCCACATTGGGCTTGCGCTGTTTATTCACAAAAGAGGTGTGGTATTCTGGGCATGTATGTCCTGGGCTCCATTGTCGGTGACAATGGTAGCATTCCTTGGCCTTGGCCTTTTCCGCACGACCGGAGATGATCCTACATCCCTCCGTGTTGTGGGTGGTATTCTTACCATGCTGAGTGCAGAAGAATCCTGCACTAGCTGGGGAACCCGAGGCTTTTCCAGAACGATGTCTGCTCGACCCGAACTGGAAAGACTGACCATCTGTGCGTCGGCGGGAGCCAGTGTGGGTCTTCTCGGCCTCGGCTCTAACCCTCTTCATGGGGCGAGTCAGCGTGATCGCCAGATCCAGGACTTGTTGGACGGTCTGCGGCTTGTGGGAGTTGCGGGTCCACCAGGCAACGTGGGTGGTTTGATGGAAGTGCGGGGTGAGGGAAGCCAAGAACCGCAAGGCCACAATCATGTCTTGCTTCACGTTGCCCTCGCGGCAAGTCCTCTGGAAACGGTGTCCATACTCTTGGACGGACTCGTCCTCTCTCATGGTCATGGTTAGCGCCTTGACCGACATTATCGCCTGCTGCTCCTCGGAGTCATAGTGCTGCTTGATCAGCACACGGGCCTCCTCCCACTTGCAGTTCTTCAACGCCAATGTACTTTTGTACCAGGCGTCGTACTCATCCACCATGGCATTCGGGAGCCATTTCGACCAGGCAATGTCAATGTGCTCCTTGCCAGTTGCGAGCACATTCTCAAACGCGGACAGGTAGAGCTCCACGTGTTGGTACACCTTGGCATCCGGGTTGGGGACGGAGTGACCAGCCAGTTGGAACAACGGAATGTCCCTCAAGTTGATGGCGGTCCCGTTGGTGTTGGTCGGGATGGGCTCTTGGGCAGCCGCAAGGAGTGTCCGGAATCTGGCCAACTGGTCGTTGGCATCGTCAACCTCCTTGCCAAGGGTCTTGGCAACCTCGTGGTCGTCCTTGTCGGTGGCCTCATCCACGGCAATCATAAGGTCCCAGGCCTTCTGCTCGTACTTGCTGATCAATCTTTCAGCTACGGCCCTGGTGTGCTTGCGCCTTTCTTCTCCAGAGACGGTGCCTTGCTCAGCCGCCTTGGGCGCGTAGCGGGACTCAGCTAGGCCGGAAACACACTTTTGCTCGGAAGTGGTGTCTACTTCCATGAGCTCACTTGTGCTCTCCTTGTGGGCAGGGGCCTCTTGCTGGGCAATGGTAGGGGTCTCGTTGATGGAAGACATTTTTCGGATAGTATTTTTTATAGAAGCGAGGGTTCAAAGTAAAAAATGTGATATTTGTAGTAGAAATTGGGACGGTGGATACTTTGAGACTCTTTATTGTGGTTTAGAAAAAGTTAAAGTATATCCAGTTCTTGATTCAAGAAGTGTGTTAACTTAGTATTTATAATTATTGTTATAATTCTTATCAGCTTGGATATTCATTATCATAATAGCTGTGTTATTAGTTAATAGGTATTTTGGGACTTTGTCCCACAATAGATTGGGTATGGTATTTTCATATTTGGATAAGGATTTCTGGATGGTATAGTTTGTCTTGATTTTAGATAATCCAGCTATCTGGGTTTATATATCACTTTTCTCTGATATACCATTATGCCAAATACAACAGTACGGAATCCGTTAAAATTTGACAATGAACATGAACAAAGTAAAAAGACAAGTACCGAATGAACAAAGAAATTGAAATTGGGCAAAGAAGGCAAGCAAGGATCAAGCAAGGCGAAAAGACTTTGGACTGAATGGCGCAGAAGACCTGGATTGGATAAAGAAAGAAGACTTGCATTGAACGGCGCCAAAGGACCAACATTGAATTGTGCAGAAAGACTAACATTGAACAGAGCGGAAGACTGAGCCTTGACAGTGCAGGAAGACCGAGTGGTGACATGGCCCGAAGACCGAACTGCTGCGATGCGGGAAGATGAGGATTGAATGGAAGCAGAAGAAGAAGATTGAGCAAGCCAAAGGACAAGAGCAAATCAACCCCAATCATTTCACACTACCCTTGACTTGACTTGACTTTGTATTCCCTCAAATAAAATCTCTTGAAACATCCTTGTCATTTTACATGGTTAACTATTATATGTCTGCAAATAATTTAATATTTAAAAAAATGTTCAAAGATAGTGCTCGATATGATATTTATCAATTGATAATATACCATATATTATCATATACACAAATGAGAATCATGATATATCAATCTATTTTGTATTGAAGCATGCTCTGTTAACTTCTGATGTATATTGGTTTGTTATTATCTTGTAAGGGAAATAAGAATACTATGAGAGTGCTGTTTATTGAAGTAAGAATATTATTATTGCTTATATACTATTATTCAAATTCCCTTGTAATTAAAGTCCTCGTCGTGTAATGGTTGGTTATCACTGTATCAATGTGAAGTGTAGGTGTGCCTGGTGTGTAACTATTGAGATGCTAACTTGCCAGGGTCATTAGCAAAGAGGAACCAGATATCGGTTGTGGGGTCTGTATTTCACTCGACTGTGGTGTGTATACCACACTACTGGCCTTACCATGCAACCAAGACATGTCCGTATATTATTAATGGGGAGTGATATCTGGGCTATTTGATAACCATAACATTATTGTCCCACCTAGACCCTTCTTTCACTTCTCCGCAAGATTTGACTTTTGCATTGAGCATTGTCTACTTGATAAATAAGCTCTCGGTTCTTTTCTTCATTCAATTTCCCGAAAAATGGAAAGTCTTCTTCCCAACAAGTTCATATACGCTTGCTGTTTAAGCATACCCTTGATCGTCTTAAAGGACCTACGGCTTCTTCCCATACACATTACTAGAGCATGATGGAGCCTCTACCAAGCTACATTCTTGGATTTATATAATCTGCTTTATATTTTCCAACTTGGCGCAAAAATCTCGTGGTCTTATCTTTAGGAAAAAGTATGAATCTTGACTCATCACTTCAGATGACACGATCCCATCTCTGATTAGCTTTCTTGGAATGATTAACAAATTTTAATCTCTTTATCTTGTGTGCTTTTGATGACGGTGGCTTTTACACAAACTAACAAAAAAAAAGCATGCCGATTAAACGAATAGTTCTCAAAATTGTAGACTTGGAGGCTGAATGACCCCTTGTGTCTGACACAAAGCATGGAAGATCTTCAAACATTGCAGCACAATTCTTTTCAATTCCATTAGTTTGATGGTGGTTTTCATGCTCATTCGTAAGCTCGGAAGTTTCTTTTCCTTTCTCAGAGAATGCGCCTCTAGTATCTTTTTATCTTTTGATTGGTGTGCATACTGTTTGCAAGGGTGTGTCATTCTCCTCTGATATAGCTAAAGGTGATCCGCTCATACGAGTTCCGCTGATTATAGGTTCTTTTTTTGATAAGCTAAAAGCTCCTTGTGTTTCTCAAGAAGTTCGTTGTTGCTTTGTTGGGACATGGTGTGATTCGAATGAGGAAAGCGCCATTAAAAAAGTATGGTACTGACTCTTTATTTTGTGAGGTTTAAATCAATTGTCTTTAATCTTGGTGTAAGTCTGTATGAATATTACATCAAACAAAGAAAGGAATATTTAGAGAATAAAACTATCTAAAAGTCTCTGTGAGATTCGAACTCACGGTCTTCCAGCCAAGGCCAGAAAACCACCTGTCAAGTCAACCAAAAGCCAACTATAGACCGAGACGGGGATGTTCAAAAGAACAACAAAATTCAAAAGACTAGGGCTATTCCTCACTGTTTTAAGCAACAAAGGCTATATTCAGTTACGAGACCCCGCCTCTTTCGTTTCATCTAAACGCGATTTTACATTCTCTGGATTAACATTATCAAAGTGCTCTTGGGTATAACTACTAGAGTAGTACAACAAAGAACGATCAATATAGTCTTGTAGCCCAGGGGGGCTACGGGCGAGAATTGAACATTGTTTCCAGCGCAAGATTATGGCCTAAAGACGTTCAGCCAAAATCCTGACAAGCACATCTTCGCAGCACCTGGTTCCATCAACCGACCACGAGAGATTGGAGGCTTGAATAAAGTAGAACTTTATACACTGTCACAATATTGATTGCCGGACAGCAAGAGATTGGCCAGATATCGCAACGGCCATGTACCAGACTCAGGGCTGAAATCCCTACTCAGGCTTTGGAATTGAATGTCCCAACTTGAGAAGACAGCCATACCCCAGACACAGAAGTGCCTCTCGCACAGGCTGAGTTGGTTTGGTTGCCAAGAGATAGCTTCGTCACTGAAACGCTCGGATGCCGATCTCAAGGCGACTGAACTGCCTTGAATCATTGAACTTCCCCATCTGTTGCCAACGAAAGTTGCATCATTTTGGCCTGTCATGAAGAGTGGTGGTATCTCATTGGCGCCCGATGGCTCCCACCTATTCTGCACCTCTTCATGACCGGACTCGACCTAGAGTCCAGCCAGGTTCCAGGCTGGAAGGAATCAAGACAGAACAGGGTTTCTTGCCGGCCGATTTCAGACCAATGTCTGAAAGGTGTTTGGTTTGACAGTTTTGATTTGCATCGCAACCGTCTTTACAAGAGGCTTACTTGATAGCGAGTTATCAAGTCCAAGGCAGGGACGTCTTATAGGCAGAACCAGGGAGGAGCATACTATCGAATAAAAGTTTATGAGTTTTGAATTGGGATGTTTTGACTCTTGACATTACTTACAGATTAACAGAGTAGTTCAAGTAAAAAGTGGTAAAAAACAAAGTCCGCATGTCAATATGTTAGTCATTGCAAACCAATGAACAAAAATTATGTAGCATTCAGCTCATTAGAGTACTACATTACTTACCGGAGCAGCGTGTCAAAGTCGAAGGTGAGTGGGAAAAAAAGGCGTCTTGTTTCTTCCCACACCAAAGGTCTACTTATGATTATTATTTTGATTGCTATGATGACGCGAGCCTGGGCTAGCCAATGAAATATCTCATTATTACTAATATCACGTGTAAGCCTGGGAGCCTTTGACATGATCCAATACAAATCCTTAATAAAGCATGTAAAGGAAAGCAATAAAACAATCCATGTAAAAGCAGTAAAGAAGTGTAACTTTTGGACAATGCAGTTGTAATATTGTACTCCGTTACCGAGTTTGAATGACTATTTAATACAAGTCTAAAAGTGTAACCAAATTCCGTGGTTTTGTATACCTTGAGATATACACACCCAGCTGAATAAAGTCCAAACTCTGCAACCGATCTCTGGCTATTCTTTGCAAATCCATGGCAAGCTAATGTCTGAATAAGTTATACACCAAGCACTCATACATCTCATACCAAGCGATAGCCGACCATTATACAGCAGATATTTTAATTACAAAGACATTTGAGTAATTCAAAACAGCTGTTTGGCACCATACAAATACTCTTTGGATAGAATACTAAGAACGATTAAAAAAAAAGGGGGATTCAATAACATATTTTCAAAGTCTTGATTACCAACAGATAAAACTTGGAAAATAAAAATCAATGAAACCCCCTAATAAATAAATTTGAAAAATAAAAAATAGCAGTAGTCTACTAAGCTCTCCTTCCTAGTAAATTGGAATCTTTGAGGCCACCAAAGTGTCAGACATTAGTTGTAACAAAAGTTTATTAGAAACCGAAACAGACATTTATGATGGCTGAGTAGGTTTAGAAAAGATATAAAAGAGGAGAATATTTCATTGAATAAAAAGGCATATATCTTTCTATCCTCGTTTACAATTCCCAGTGGGGTTGACTAATATTGGCTGTATTATAGCATTGGAAGAACAACTTAGATCTAAAACGACAAATAAAAATTTAAATTTAAAACAAAACAGTACTGATTTGGTCTGCCATATTGGAATCTTCGTAGCCACCGAAGTCCAAGCCGGGATCTCTGACAAAGTCCCAGGTACTGCCCCGACGTACCACACAGCTGATTAAGAATTTTCAGCTCCCCAATTTCCAAGCCCGGAAATCGAACCCCAGACCTGGACCTTGGAAATCCAACGTCTTAACCAACTGAGTCATACCCCAGTATATTACACGGTATAGAAAATTAAGAAATACGTGCAACGCTTTGCTTGCCTTTTATGGTAATAGGATCTTTATAGTGTCTACTGGGTTTCTACACTCAAAATAATAATAGATTCTTTATGTCTGTAGCTAATCACTATAGCTCTCATGCTAATCCAATCGCCTTTCTTCTTCTTCTTTTTTCATTTCCACTGTTTTTCCTATTTATTCTTTTTCAAATATAAGAAAAAGTCTAGTTATAATTTAGTTGATTCCAATGGAGATTACTTTTTATCTACACAATCTACTGAAACAATATTCTGCCATCAATAGACGCCCAACAAGGCTTGGGCTACTAGCAACATAGAATAGCAGAGTATGGGCTTGCGTTAGCAAGCGTACAAAAAGAAAAAAGAAACAATGATCTTGCACCAATTGTCACTTTTTTTTCTCTATAAAAAAAAACTATTTACAATATCAAATCCAACATCAGTTTAGCTGACACTATTCAGTAAAACTAAAAACCAATGATAGAAAACATAATATCTAGGTATATCCATGTCAGAGACAAACGAAGAAAGTTTCGAACAAGGTTAAATAAAAATAGATCCAATAGACCATCGTTTTATGAATATCTTTGCTGCTATAATTCAGTTGATGTTTAGTTGCTGGTTTAAAAAAAGGCATTTAATATTCAAATAAAATCAACTGAATAGAAAGTACAAACTATTCATTTAATATACAGGTTTACAAAATATTGAGCTTGTTGATTCCCTACAATAATTGTTGGTATATTTGTATTTCATTTTTCTTTTCCACGCCATAAAGCTTCAATGTCAAAAAGATGTACATATGAACTTGGGATGTTCTCGGCTCCCCATCAAAGAGTCTTGACTTGAATTCAATTGAGAACATCGTAAACAGATTAAATAATAATATGTGTCAAAGTCAATCTAACCTACCCCATTAAATCAATTAAGAGATGCCTTGAATAAATGGTGGACAAGTATGATAGCGTATGTGAAAAGTATAAGGTGGGTATCCAATATTGAGTAAATGGCTTGCTTTTGTTACATAAATTAAACAAGGTATACTTTTTAATTATAGATTCTGAGATCGATTGGTATTATACGTTAAGGATGAGATCAATGTAAAGACACTCCTTTCATTTAGACCTTATGACGGATCTTATATTCGCTTGATATTCTTATGGAAACCATGTATATGATATCTTGTAAATATCCCCACATTAGACTAATAAATTCCAAAAGTATTTAATATGCGGTAAAGATATATTTTTGCTTTAAAACAAGAATATCCTAAATAAATACGGTTTTATTATGCGTAGATGCATGGTTTCCTGGTTGGTAATTAAGTATACATATCTTGGTTTTGAAACTTGTAAAAAAAAGGAACGTTTTTTTCATCCAATGCTCGAGACATTACTGTAATTCTGTTTGATAGACATTTATTAGCATTGTAGGAATTGTATATTTCAAAGATAAATTTTCTAAAAGGGCCTGAATAACAATTGGCAAACCATGAATGCATTATGATACATGTTCATAATAGCCCCATATTAATCAATAAATTCAAACGTACAATTACACACCAAATATTAAACATTTGCCAGCATATATAAGTTATACCTTGGGATCTTTTTTATATATATTATTTATAGTAAAGTGTGAGCTTATGATCTGAACACTGAGGATCATCGCTCTCTTTATAAGCTATTGGTCTTATTATCCTTTCCAAACTAGAAAATCTCTTAATCAACTACCCACCTGGCTCTAGCGATTGTTGAATGCTTTTACTTTATTGATCAAATGTTCATGTGGTTCTAACTTAAACCAAGGTTTCTTTTTAGCACCTTTGTTTTTAAAGTAGTATCCTTTTTATATATCATCCTTTTATGCTTGTATTCATATGTATGCAACATCATAGTTAGCGGTTACGGTTCCATCTCAGGGTTTTAAATCTATAAGTTTGTCTATTAATAAATAATGATAATTTCAACTGTTTTAACCAATGTGAATACACCATTGATAAGCTCATTACTTGTTGAAATATTATCATTACAACATAGCAAGTAATCAATTAAGAATATTATTTCTTGACTCATGTGTTTACTAGTATTCCTTTAATCCGAGACATTCTTGCCATATTATTGCTGGTAGATATATTTTTGATAAACCTATACTCCTTGGTTGATAAAACTCAATATACTTGATGAATTGTCTGTTTTATTGACCAAGAAGCATTCGATCACAATAGCGTTCGAGATATAGCTATCCTATTGCCTTTGTTCACTGCAATATCGTTTTCACAAATACTTTCTTGTATTATTATAAACTTGCCAATCGAGTACACAAGTACCCTCATTAACTAATAATACCTTGGCATAGACTCTATTCTTGACAAGGTATATATGGTTTATATGTTGAAGAAAGTATCTGTGAAATGGTTATTGCTAAAACTGATTAAAGAGAATCCTCATTAGATGAGGTTTTTAAAGAATTAATTCCAGCTAAACAACAAAGGGCCGTTTTCTGATTACAGAGATCATGATTTTGTAAGAGTAGCCAAAGAATATTCAAAGAGATGGATTCCAAAAAAAAAAGAGTGATTAGGGCCTCGAAAAAATATACACCTAGTGTTGAGGTCTGATATTGGTGACTGTTATAGCCACTCGCGGTCACTCCACGCAGACATCCAGTGTAGTCCAAGGATTTAAAGATACCAAAGCGGACCTGCGGTTAGAACCATTCTAGCGCGTATTATTGAAATTTCCTGTTTAACAATGACAACAAATCCATCTTCAATCGATTCTAATGATGTACAACATCAAAATCTAGAGTTTCTGCTGAATCAGAGTGCAAAGTATGATGTATTCATCATGAATTATTCAGCTAAATTTATTCATTTTTGTAGTGAAATCTGCATTTATCACCAGGCAATGAAGGATGCCGCTGCGATTGAGAAGAGATTAGAGAACCTGACCCAGTACCGCTTACAATTAAATCGTGAATTAGATCAGCCTTCGATATTGAGTGAACTAGGTATGTATTGAGCATGGCGTAATAAATGTATATAAACGCAAACCATTTACAATTAAATATCCATTTATTGTCTCTGACCCTTTTTATTGGATTGTTATTAGATAGTACTATATTATCTACTAGTAATGAATACGAAGGAAAACGAAACCTGTACGTATATATATAAAAATGAATCTTCAGGGGGACGGTCTAGGGGGAAGATTATTATTTTTTAATCATCAATTTATTATATTAGAGCAGATCTGGCCAAGAAAAAGGCAGCAGCAGGATTACGGAATTTTGTTTTGGAAACAGCTATTTCAATCAAGGGCAGCCAGAATGAAATCCAAGAAAGCATGAAGACAGCTTTAAAGTCATATGCAGAGACTATCATGATCAAACACGCAGAGGACGCAAAGAAGCTAGAGGACGCCATCAGCACTGTAGCAACAGAAAAGGCAGATGCGACTGAGATCCAGAAATTAGCGGTTTCGATTAAAGAACTCGAGGAAAATCTGACAACTAAACAGGGATCCAAGATGGAAGAGCTCCGTCTTCAAAACAAGGAAGCATTTAAAAAGCTCTATTCAGAAACTGAGAATACTATCAAGGAATGGGATGGGCTCAAGTCGATGCAAAAAGACAATCCCATAATAAATGGTGTTTCAAAGAAGGTGCTCCAGATGCTTCAAGATCAAAATAGAGCTGTACTCCAACCACAGGTTGAACCAATCGACCCTGCAAGAGTACAGAAACTGATAACAGAATCACCAGATATAAAATCACTTAAGACCCAATTGGAGCAAGTCAAGGTGTCAGCACACGCAGAGGCTGCCAAGAACGCACTGCGAACTCAAATAGAACAGAGGGATGAGATTATCCGCGAACTAACAGAACAATTGGCAGACATCAAGGCTAAGCAAGAAGGCACACAGTCGTTTATTAACGCTATAAGGAGTCAAGAAAATAATACCAGTGGACCTAATATTGATAATGCAAGGATGGAGAGTGCAATTAAACGAGTCGATGAGCTGAGCAGAGACATGAACTTGATACAAAACAAGGTATCTTCAATGGATACTATGGCAAACCTGAGGCAAAGAGAGATGCAACGACTATCAGAAAAAGTTGGAAACGAAGATTCAGTAGACGGAAACAGAAAGAGGCGACGGGTTAATACGGATGATGGCGTATCTGATATGATTGACAAAAGAACTCGAGATCTGGAAACAAAACTTGACCAGCTTACAGATTATGTATACCAATTCAGATCAACAGTACTGAGTCTATCATTTCCAACTGAACTCGAGACAAGTCTAAAAGACATTGAACAAATCCTAAAGTAAAGAGCTACCTGGGATAATACAAGCAGATGTCTTAATACTTTTTCTTTCCTAGGAACCACGAACATTTTATTGCTTATTTGGTAGATCCAATAGCTGCTTCAAAAGGCTCGGATGTTAACGAACTCATTGGAAAAGAAGCTGTAAATGGAACCGATCTGCCTAATCTATCACCAGCAATGTTAGAAGCTATCAACAAAACTGTCGAGGATTCTGTGGCTGAAGCTACTCGTCCACTTATCCAGACAATCCGTAGCTTGCAGGAGAGACTTGAGAACCAACGTTAGTATTCAATTTCAAGAAAAAACAAAGTATATATTTTGTACATGTTATGTTTTATCGTTCTTGTCAGCAAGTTTTATATAAGTCAATTATCAGTCAACCCTAAAAGACATTTCAAATCATTATTACCATTTATGAATGGAAAGTAACATTAAATAAAAGAAATCATTGGACTTTTTCATTCATTCATTCAGCAGTAAAGGCATTCAAAGTAGTTCTCATTCTTGTTATATCAAAGAAATATTCTAAAGTTGAATTGTACACAAGCGTATTGTTTGTAGATTGTTGATTGTAAAGAGTCCAAGTCTACCATAGGTTATGGATCGATTCTTTTTTATACAAGAATCTGTTTAGCTTTTGATTTCTTACCAAAAATTAACAACATAATATTATATATATATATACACTACATTGCTTTAATTATCCTTAGAAAGATCAAATGTTATGAGTCGAATAGACCAACTTGTTTTATTGGTAGCAAGAAATTCATCCTGGTGCAGAAAGCACTACAAATATTGATAAATCAGGACATTTTATTCTCCTGTTTATATATTTGGATATACGAGAAACTATGTGTATTGTCCTCCCTAAAACTTTGGGCAGAATATATAAAGCAAAACCGAAATCTATGTGATGTAGGAGTGTTGTACCTTTTACCCAAGATATTTGATCTTTTTTTTAAAAAAATAAAAAAATGGACAAAATTTGAAAATGCCAAAATAATTTGCTTTATGGATCATCCCAAATAATAATAATAATAATAGTTGAATGTATTGGCCTATATAAATTCTGTATAATATTTGGGTTCTTGAAAACAGGCTATATCATTAAACACATTGGCTTTTTTTTTAAATAATAATAATAATAATAATCACATTATCTTTATAGTCTTTAATCTCTTGTTTCTACTCTAGATACAAGCCAAAAGGTTAGAACCATGGACATGAATATGCCAATTGATAAATAAAAATAAAAATAAAAAGGAAAATGTTCATTTGAACAAATGGTTCGTTTATAAATATAAAATTTGTACTATATTTTTATTGGATTTAAAATATCCACTGCAGATTATTGATGTGTAGCAGGGCTTCAAAGTGTATATAAAGCTAATGAATTGTAAAAGGACTGTATACGATAAGAGAGAAAACTTGATAGTGTAAAGAAAGATACCCCTATTGACAAGGTTTACTAATAAGCAATGGAATATTGACCATTTCTATGAGAGAAAATATTTGAAACTTAGAGCAATTGGGCCATGAGAACCGAAACTCCAATAGCAGCAACAACAGATCCAGTTACTGTGTGTAGTGAGGATGCACTAGAGTGAGTGACCTGGGCTGTTGAGTTTCCTGCGGTTGCGCCTGATGCCGAAGCAGGTGCAGCAACAGGGTTTGCGCCTGCTGGAATGGAGTTGCCACTTGTGGCAGGTGTAGTCGAGGTAGTCGAGGTAACCGGACTTGAAGCTGGGACACTTGCGCCAGTTCCACCATGAATAGAGAACTGGCCGGTAAAGGCCATGTCTGGAGAGGTTCCAAACTCAAAGGCATCTTGTAAATAAAACACAGAGTTTATTAACCGGCTGTTTATTTGATTTTGGCACATGCATGATATCCTTACAGTCATCACCATCCGCAAGTTCTGCAGGAATCTTCCAGACATATTTTCCGTCCGAGGCTTTTATATTCTGAGCCACAGTCATTAGAGGCTGAAGCGCAGTAGAGGGACCCTTTGCCAAAAGAATCTGGGTAATTGTGTCGACTGTAGGGTTAACCCACGAAATGATTGCTTCTGTGCCGGCCTTGTACTGTGTACCGGTTAGGGGTGATGTGATGGCAATGATGGATGCCTTTTGTGCATTGACAAGGGCCAAGAGAGTAGCAGAAATGAAAAGTGTGCCGGTAAACTTCATATTATAAATAAATAAAAAGAACGCGTTTTCGAATGTTGGGTTATTGTTGGTCCAAGGCAGGTATTTATACGACGAAGCACTAATTTAATTTTTATTTTACTAAGGAGATATTCACTACATGGTGATATAGAATCTCAGGTCCATCTTACCCCGTCCTTTGGTCTCCGTGGCATGCAAGAGTCTGCTCTCCTTACTCTCTTTTGAAAATTATTATATCCCCTCGGATGCCTCCTACTATGTCTTACTGTGCCAATATGGCTGTTTGGATGCCATCTAATATTCATACTCTATAATCATAATCTTGCCTTTTTGAAAATCAAGATTGAAATTAATATTATTTAATAGCTGCCGTGGCAAGTAGATTGGATATATCAGTTTGTCTTTTATTGGATGTTCTATTTGCATCGAAAATCGATCGCATGAATGACTAATTGTGATGTTTGATAAGTTTTTTCTTTTCTTTTCAAATCACCATGGGATCAAAAGGAGGAGAATCTGTGAGGAAATAACACTCTTTTCTGTTACAAAACAAGAGAATACGCCGGTATACCCTTGCCATTCAGCTTATGGTCAAAAAAGTACCTAATGAAAAGACATATGTTAAGAACACAAGAGCAGTAAACTGCACCGGCATAATGGCAGCTTAGAATCTTGTTACTATTCGTGTATAGACTTTTTTATTTTTATTTATTTATTTGGTGATTGATTCTATATTATAGTGTCAAATAAGAGTTATAGTTCTGATAGATTTCCATAGATCCTTATAGCAGTGCATTAAGCCCTTCCTTTACGACTGCATGTTCTTTGAGGTTTC
The DNA here is from genome assembly GCA_022702545.1 of Phycomyces nitens. Lineage (NCBI taxonomy): Eukaryota > Fungi > Mucoromycota > Mucoromycetes > Mucorales > Phycomycetaceae > Phycomyces > Phycomyces nitens. Next base: position 1,673,148 of record JAHRBC010000004.1, read on the forward strand.
TTTTAGGAATCGTGAGATTCATGAATGATAAACACAGTGCCACTACTGATCAAGTTTGATCAGTTCCTTAAAGATAAACTGGCTTGATTTAAACACAATTAGTCGCCTTTTCTAGGCAACAGCGTATCCTCTCTAATCGCAATCTAATAATACAGCCTCAAAAAAGTCTTGGCCAAATTAAAATCAATATCACTCTGTAAATATCGCGTCCAAAACCAAAGAACTTTATACAAAGGCCAGTTTGTATGTCAGGTGAGCAAGACAATAGAAGAGCCTTGATAATTCGGCCGTCTATCCCTATTCTGTCTATCAGTCCATTCTAGTCTCAACACAAATAAGCCCGTAGCATGCTCAATTTATAGACATTAAATATAAAACCTGGTCTATCTGAACAGATCATTATTAAAAGTCGGCTCAAGGACTTGAGAACATACTTCTTAAAGGATAAATGGCGGTTTGAATCAAACACACCCAATGTGTATATTTATAGTGCATTGTCGATCTTTTAGAGCAGAAAAAATATGCGAGCCCGTTTGCTTTTTAAAGCAGGGTTGCAGAAATAAATCCAAATATGATGGTGATCAGTGTAACCAGACCACGAGTGTCCAATTGACTGGAGGCTTTACTGGTTTGCGTATTGTTGGATCTTCTTGTAGATGCACAGTCCACAGCACATTGGAACGCCAGACTATTAACATCAGTTACCGAATCAGGATCAGAGCAAACCTGGAATTGATTTGGGACCATATAACAGTATCCCAAAGGCTTTGGTGCTTCAGTAGGAGGGAACTGGCCATTAAACATGTTATAATTCAACGTAAGCAGCTGCAACTTCTGAAGAGCTCCAAGCTGTGGAGGAATTGGTCCTGACAATCCATTGTGGCTCATCGTTCTACATTTTTTGTTTTTTGTTTTTTGAAATGGCAAACAAGATGAGTATCAGAGACTAAACTCTTGCATCTAGACATACAGTTTTTGCAATTTAGCTAGGCCGCTAATCTTTTCAGAAAGATTTCCCGTAAGTCTGTTTCTTGATAGGTCTCTAGGAAGCAATTGGAATGGAATTGATATTTAAGTTGTGAATATTTATGCTTAATATCATCGTACTTACAGGCTCACCAAGTTAGACAAACCGTAAAGTGACTCTGGAATTGAGCCATTGAGCATTTGGTGCGACAGTACTCTTATAATGCATGTTAGGTAGGACACTCTTATTTAACTTTACGTCTACTACACTTACAATGATGTCAATGATGTGATGGATCCCATTGATTCTGGAATTGAGCCTAAAAGACGGTTTCCTTTAAGGTTTCTAAAGATAATGTTAGGGGATTGACAGTACTTGTAAACACTTTCTTACAGTGTTGTCAAATGTGGAAGACTACTTCCTATGGTAGCAGGGATTTGGCCTTCTAATTGGTTATTATCTAGATAGCTATTATATGGACACAAATGTCGTTAGGTTTGGAAGGATTAAAATGTTGTTTTCTATACTTACAGGACTTCGAGAGAGGGTATTGTTTGGATTGCAACGGGAAATCCGCCCTTTAACTTATTATTGCTCAAGAATAGCCCTAAGTACAGGGTTCAAGGTCAGTTTTATGAAATAATGGATTTTACTAGCCTACCCTTGAGGGTTGGGATACTACCCCAAGCAACAGGGACTGTTCCTGTGAATGAGTTGTTCTTTAGATGTCTAGATAATACTAAATAAGCTCATGTTCTTGATAAATTTTGTCTTTTTATTGAACACTTGCACGTTTGTCAGAGATGGAAGGCTTCCCAAGACTGGAGGAAGGTCCCCGCCAAGTTTGTTGTAGTCAAATTTGCTTTGGTTATTATTATTATTATTATTATTAAAAAAACCGTTTGTATTAATATTAATTCTTGATAACAAGGTCAATCTTACATGGTCTGTAGTTTGATGGCGCTGCTGATTGAATTTGGGATTGAGCCGGTTATCTCATTGTGGCTCATGTCACTAGACTCTTTGAGTTAGACCTTGGTCTATGATTGTAGACTTACAGATTGACCAGCTCAGGGAAATTGTTCAGGTTATCTGGCAGCTGGCCGAGGAGATTGTTACGGGAGAGGTTTCTTAAGGGCAATGATAAGCTACTGGAAATCTATTTTTAACACCCAGAATATCCTTACATCTTGACTACTTGACCAAACTTGCTACAGTAGACATTGTACCATGAACAGCAAGATGTCATATCGGTGGATTCCCACCCTGTCTTTGTCTTCCAATTCTCACCGCCTAGCGCTTTGTACCATTGACCAAGGGCTGAGCATGTTGCTTCACTCACAATGCTATTCAGGGGTATCAATATAGGCGTGGTAGGGTCGTCTATGCTACTATCAGGAGCCAATGCTGGGTCTTCAGCATCAACCTCATCGGCTGAACCACTGTCATTTGGCCGAATATCTTGCTCTGAAGTCGGTGCAATTGGATCAATATCCTGGGCTGGATCGTATTCTAGATCGTCTCCAAGAGGCTCTTCGGTCTCATCTGTGTTACCTGGCTGAGTATCGATTGGTGCTTCTAGACAATAAAAGCATAAATGGTACCTTGTGCATGGACGATGGATATTACAATAGCCAATAAGAGCAGGAAAAGAAGTCTGGGATTCATCAAAGTACTTTAGCAAACTATGGGTGAACAAGGAATAAAGGAAAGGGGCGAGGTTATGAGAGATAATGAACACTCTTGTTGGAGGGGAGGTCGTCGAAGATCGTGTGACTGTGATGTATACCTACATACAAAGTAATAGGTCAATATATTATGATATTTGTATACAGTCTCTTTGGGTAAGCAATGGCCAGATACAGTATGATGTATGCACTACGCTTATACTATTTGAGAAGAAAGATTATTCAATAATGGCCAAAGTATATCTTGAAATTTGAAAAAGAAAACGTTTGACAAGATATGATATTCGGGGACATGGTCTTGACACCTCTATAAAGGTACATAAAGTAGACAAATAGGAGGTTGAATAGGTTTACAGTATATTAGGCTTTGGTTAGAGTGCAAGGCCATCTAACCAGGCAAATACATTTATGTTTCCACTATTAAGATTTTGATTGCCTATAGTTAAATCCAGTATTGATTGATGCAACATTTCGATTTTTTTTTAAAAAAATTATTCATTGTATTCTTTGCTGATTTGTCATTTTTGAATAGCTTTTTAAAGTAATGTACCTTTGTTGTCTACCGTTGATTGTTTTCCAATGTTTTTTTTTGTGAGCTCAAATTGAGCAAACAGTTTACCAGAATTGCCAAAACATCAAATTATAACCAGTTTTTGGCGAATGGTACTTTGACATGGATCAATAAATACCCAATAATTTTGAGATCAAGTAACATGAAAGGGGCTAGGATTATAATCTTTTGGATAGAGAGAAAATCAAGCAAAAAATTCAGAATAGCAGTTAATGATACATGGTTTCTACTGTTTATGTTATCATTATTTAAATATAATAACTTTTGTTTAAAATAATAATAATAATAATAATACGAATTTTATGGATAAACCACACGTATTGGTACTTCACAAAGAGACTCTTATTTCTGTTTTAATCGTCCTTATTGTGATAATACTGGATATCATAAAAAACGGTCAGAACTAAAGAACGCCACTCGCGTTTTTGATATCTTATCTATAAAAGTCAATGCATATCATCAAGACTAAAAAAAAAAGAAGGTGTTGGCTACTACTTCAAAATCATGCCACACCCTGCCCTTGGCCAGGAATATTTCAGATAGCACAAGCTAAACAGTCTGTTGGCAACATCAACCATCAATATGCTAACAATACAAGCAATAATGACAATAATACCGTTACCTTTACTGCTTCTGATTGTCTCTTTAATACTGATATTTATGGTATCAATTTACCCATTATTGAAAAAAAGGCAAGCAGCTAGTGTGTTTACCCCAGAAAAAAAAAAGAACATTAAAATGTAAAGAAATACTCTACAGGCTGTTGTCTTTAGTTTCTATACCTTTTTGATGAATAATTTTGTATTAACCAAGAATAAACTAAAGTTGGAAATCTCGGACAATATTTAACAAAATAAAACATAATTGAGCAGAGATGGAAGCTTTTGAAAGTAGATAATAGGTTATGAACCGTCTTCCCCGGTCTTCTATTCAACCCCCTTTAACAAGCTCTTGGTCTTAAAAATGATCCTATTTCTTATTGACATGGCCCCGTCTGATTTTATCCTTTAATATAAACAAATACTGTAGAGAGAACCCGTATTTTAAACAGGATGTTTCCCATCCTAAACAATACAACCCATAGACCCAAAACGGCCATGTTTGGTGGCTTGGATAATTTATAATACAAAGACTTATAAACATGCGACAATTGTATTGAAGTAACAGGATCATTAAACTCTAAAGAAAGCTCGTTCTGTTTTTTTTCTAACAAGCAAGTTGAATAAAACCAACTATGTATTAATTGTATAAAGTCTATCCTTAACAATCCCAAAATTAATTTCTCAAAAATAATAATAGGAACTCCTATTGTTATAGAACTTCTGCCACCTTGATGTTTATTATAAAAAATAAATAAAAGGTATTGCCAGAAATCTTGTTCATACATTTATATTAAATTAAATTTTAATCTCTTTTATATATGGATACTAAAAACATGCTTATAGTATAGACTTGGTTTTCATGGTGAATGGTTTAAAATGAATATTTTAATGTGTTTCATATATTTACAACCAATACTCCTTTCTTTTTATATATATATCTTAAACAGCACACGATTCTCATAAAACCAATTCAAGAGGGCTCTGTCTTGTTTAACCTGAATTTACCCAAAATTATCACGAGTGCATGTGTCAGCCATTAGGCCAAGTGTAGATATTCTGTTTCTTCTGAATATCCATCTGCTAATATTTAGATTTTTTATGGTCTCAAATATATTACAAGGAAAGCTAAAATGAAACAATACCTCCATACTTTTGTCAGTTTGGTTATTCTAATAAATGACAAAAAAAAATTAATAGGTGAAGATACTTGTCCACTTTTATCAAGTATTTTTTTTTCTATTTCATAATAATACTTTTGGAATAGTGTATACGTTTATTATATGATCGAATCTTATACAAAGAGTAACATAATAATTGTATCTCTCTCTCTCTATTTTCTACCACGTATGTGGTTATTTATACTCTCATAATGCTACTATAAAGAAAGTAAATTCTAGTCAATCCAAAGAACATTTAACAGATACAGCACCAATTAATTTCAATTGGAAGAGTTTTGCAATGTAGTCACCAGACTTGAAAAACTCCAACTCTTTTGGACATATAAAAACCATATGTGATTAAAGTAATGGCAGCAATTGAGCCAGAAACAGCTTGAAAATATCAAAATGCTGTAAAGATCATTTGACTATGCTTGAGGTGATCTATAGCATGTACTCTACTTTATACATCCGAATATTATTATTATCTTTAAAAAAAATTACAACTGTTGTCTTTACCATGAAAGAATATATGGATATTAGTGGCCCCAGATGAACCAAGACTACCACTAAAGTCACTTGCAACTTGACATTAGCCTTTTAACAATGGCTTAATTTTAGTGGCAATATGTAATATTGATTTTTCTTTTCAGAGATTTATTAATGTCTCGGTGATAATTGCACAAGAATTGTAGACTCTATGTAATAAACATATTTCAAACTTGCGGTCTAGTTATCTAGATGGCGTAATTGTCCATATTCTCGCCTTACACAGAGATCCCGTTTCGACTTTATATCCTACTTTTAGATCAAACTCATCATAATTTTCATTTCAAGATGGCGTTTTTTTTGTCTTATATCTTTATTGGCAGTGGCAATACATACACTTTTCAAAGTTGGTCAATTGCCGATCTATTAGTACCATTTCTCTTACTATAAAGTGCAAAATCTATAAAGATGATTGATAGCATGAATCAAAAGAAGAGAGAGAGAGAGAGATATTCATTTTATATGGTTCGTGCAACCTCTTTCTCCTAATCCATCGAACAATAGAAAAATAACCTTATATACTGTCACTGGTAAAGCCAAATAGGTCCACATAAACTTACTTTTACCAATGACATTAAATTCAGACCTCTTTAACCGCGAATTCCCGGTGCCTTCCCTGGAATACCTCCCTTTAAAATGCTATCTCTCGGGCAAACTCAACCAGTCTTCTCCTCTCATTGTCCTGTTCCATGGTACTGGCGGTGACCATTTCCAATTCGATGGCTTGCTTCCTACACTGGTGCAACACAACTATTGTGTGCTGACTCTTGATCTGCCATACCATGGACTGTCGCAGCCTGGCGCTTTCTCTGAACCCAAGCATCCAGTGACCTTTGGAACTATCCTAGAGAGTCTGGATGAAATCATGAAGGCCTACAAGTGTACCAACCCTTCCCCGGCCTCAATTGACCTAATACTTGGTGGCATTTCGATGGGTGGTATGCTTGCCCAGGTCTGCTTTGACCAAAGGAAAACCGCCTGGGAGGATCTTGGCTTTTATTTTCGCCTATTGGTACCCATGGGTTGTAGTTCAACCAAGCTCGAATGGCCTCGTATGGAATGGATGGATTATCTTGGTGCCATGGCTGATGATTCACCAGAGAAAAAGGCCACGATTGATAGTATGCGAGTAGCCATTGCGATGTCTGCCTTGAAGCCTGAAAACCAAAAGGAGGCCAGTCGTGCCATTGACCTTGTTCATGGCCAGACTCTGTTTTTGTACCTTGGTGCCTGTGGCAGGGCCATGCCTGAAATCCCTTCTTCACATTCAGATGGCTTTCAGTTCAAGGGAAAGCCTCTTTGCATTCCACACTTGCTTTTGCACGGAGATTCAGACTTGCTCACAAAGACATATATGGAAGGCTGGCTGGAATGGCTCCAGGAACATGGCACGAATAGCTCTTTAAAAGCCATTTCCAATGCAGGCCATCTTGCTAACCTGGACAATGGCATTGAAATGGCAGAGGAAATCATCAAGGCAGCTAAAAAAAGCTCTACTGTTTTTATTATATGAATAAACCTAGCTTTAATAATCTAGTCTGTCTTTATCGACGAGTTCTTTTTCTCGAGTTTCTTTTGGGATTGGGACAATATAATGGTTCCAGCCAAGATGAAGCCTGCTCCCACCCACCAACGGAGTGCCAATGGCTCTTCAAATATCAAGAAGCCTAAAATTGCCTAGAGAAAACAAATATGCCAAATAGAGGCCATAAATAATTTGGGCTGATAAGTGCATGTACTCACAGAAGCACTGAAATTGACGGCTCCATTGACAATTGTGACCTGGACAGACGAAGGTGCTGTATTGAGCGACTTGGTAAAGAGTGTCCACATTAGGGAATTACAGGCAAAGATGAGACAGAAACATAAGATGCGCATGGAAATCAATGACATCTGTATCATTGTGAGACTCTCAAGAATGAGTGTATTTATGCATCCATTTCAACTATTCTACCTCGCTAGTCATTGAGAATGGCAATGAAGGCAGATAGCCGGATTCCATAATCTTGTCCCGAAAGACTGCCGTTCGTTCATCTGAAAATAGTTTGGCAAACACAGAAGACAGTGAAGCAAACACGCCAGACAAGATGGCAGTGGGTATAAAGGATGCCATTGAGTGTATCTTGTGGTTTTTGAGTGATGAAATGGTCTTGAATCTCAAGGTGTGGCGTGACTGCTGGATTTATTTTGTCAAGTGCGGTTTTTGCAAACAACGCGTATTTGACCTCATCCCCGCTATCCATTAGCCGTTTTTTTTTTCATCCCCTCTACAGATCAGTGCAGACGTCTCATGGCCTTCAACTTTGGAGCCTCAACATCCCAGCCGTTTGCAGGCTTTGGAGCTGCAGGTACATTTGCGCTTGTGTCCATACGCATCGTCTTGGCATCATAAAGCGACTACATCCTAATGGTATTCGTATTTCTTACCCAACCGTCTATTCTGTCGCTTTGTTTCTGTAGCCACAGCACCTCAGGCTAATGCCCCGGGACATTCTTCGGCAGGTACCTTATTTGGAACAAGTGCCACTCCAAACCCAACAACAAACCTATCCTTTGGCGCAAACACAGCAGGCGGTGCTGCCAATCCTGCAGGAGGTAGAATTCGTTTGAATGCTTTTATGTGTGCCTTGACGCTCAAAGGCATAATAAACACACCAATTAACCACAGAAAATTTCAGCTGCCGGTGGATTTTCGTTTGGAAACACTACAACTCCAGCTGCCGGTGGATTCTCGTTTGGTGCTCCAGCAGCAAGCACAGCAAGCACATTTAGCTTCGGTGCTCCGGCAACAAGTGCACCAGCACCTGCAGCATTCAGCTTTGGTGGAAATGCTGCATTGAATAAACCACCAACACTTGGCTTTGGAGCAAGTTCTACACCAGCAAGTGCACCTAGCACAAATGCGTTTGGATTTGGAGCAAATAGCACGGCAGCAAGTGCACCTGCTCCATTTAGCTTTGGAAATACCACAGCACCCACAAGTGGCATTGGAGGTTTTAGTTTTGGGGCAAGCAACACGACGGCACCCACAGGAGGATTTTCATTTGGTATGTTGGACTGTGAAATGTGCTGGTATGTTGTGGTCTGATTGACATTTTCTCCATATATATATATATATAACAGGTGCGAACCCACAACAACAGAATGCTTCATCGTTTGGTAAATACAAATACACCCCTTTTTTTTGGAATGGTCAAAAGTACTCAACGAGATATTGGAATGGATATGTAGGGCAGCAGCAGCAACAGCAGCAGGCAGTTACAGCACCACAACCAGAAAAGACATGGGAGGAATTGGCGATACTGAAAGCAAAATGGGATCCTTCATCGCCATTGTGTGGATTTAAAGTAGGTCTCGAGTATTATTCACGAGTGGTGTATCTGACAGTATCTGTTCTTTATTCTATTAGCATTACTTTTATAACCAGGTACCACCCAATGAGATCCGCCTCTATGTGCGCCCTCCAAACCAGGATGAAAGGCTGTGGGAGGAAGCAATTAGAAACAACCCTGATCCGTCATGGTGAGTAGAATATGTCTTGGTACAAGGACAGGGAGTGTGGTTTGTTGATGAGTTGATGTTTATAGTATGGTTCCGGTACTGGTAGTTGGATTTGATGACCTCTTAAAACGAGTCAATGTCCAGAGTGACCAGGGTGCTTTTCATAGAGCAAAAGTACAGGAAGCACAAGAGAGACTGGCGATGGCAGAACATCAACTTGCATTAAATACAAAGGTTAAGATGCAAGAGCATTGGCGACGTAGTATGGATTTGACAAAGCGACTATTAAGGGTATAAAGTGATGTGGATAGCAATCTTAAATGAGGAGGGTTATTCTGATGAAATCTTATCTGTACTGTAGCTTATGCGCTACTCTCAAGTACTTCGGTTCAGTGGAACACCTCTTTACAAGACAGAAGAGGATGTACAGAAACAAATGGAGACCTTGGCAAAGCCAGAAGGTGTTGAGCAGCTGCAGGCAAAGATCAATATACTCTCATTCAAATTACAGTCAATCAAGAGAGAAAGAGAGTCAAAGGCAGGAAGCAACAAGGAAGTGTGGCGGTCTATTAACGAAGAAGATGCGGCTGTTATTGCAAAGGTAAATATATATATATATATATATATATATATATATATATATAAAAGATGGGTGTGACTTGGTTTACTTACTGTTTTGTAGATACTGGAGAATGAACAAAAGGGACTCAAGCTTGTGATTGATACTCTGCAAAAGGATTTTGATGATATCGAAGCAGTAGAAGCAGGTTTGAAGATCCCATCTAATCCCAAAGGTAAGATTTTGACTCAATAAAGGCCATCAATTGCTTATATATATACATATATACGCACACGGATGTTTATATAAATCTACATGATATTTTATGAATTCTAGGTCGAGGAATTGAATGGGAATAACACCGTATATAGATGTTTAAATAAGTTGGATATTTTAGCTACAAACCTCAAGATTCCAAATGTTATTCAATCACCACCACCACCACCAGCTTAAAACACACGCTTCTCTCCTTTCCTTATCTCAAGTAGTAAACATTTTTATACACCTTTTTACATATTAAGAAAGCGATGTGTACAATACAAATTGACATTTCCCACCGTCACTCTCCACTCTACACGTGCTTACACCTTTAAAATCATAATGAATCGATATGTGAGACGAATTAGAGAGGTTTAAACAAAGATCGCTCATGAACGAGTCTGTGCGACTGATTGCCTCTTTAAAATTAAGATTCAACCTTTTGATGGGCCCATTTCTCTATTAGACTGAGAGTCAAATATTTATACAATGATTAGTGGTCAACAGCATAGTATATACGTGGCTTGTTTCAAGAGAGTAATACATGGCTTCAAGGGACAATTGGTATGTGGCTCCCAGCAATACAACCACCAAAAATACAAAAAGAGGTATCAATTAAAGAGCTTTTTTTGTTGTTGTTATTTTGCTGTTAACGGACTCTGGAATTTATTTAAAATTAATTAACCAAAATAGGAAATAATATTCACCATAGATTACTAACCGTCTTTTTATTATTATTATTATTATTATTTATTATGATTATGGCGGCAAAATACACCGAATATCCAGTATTGGCATCAATTAGAGCAATCATTGTCCCGTGCGAATAAGAGTATCAAAATATGAGAATGATAGACATTAATCCCAACAGCTAAATTGTCAAAAGATAAAGATGACTGCCAATTTGCTTCTTGTTTCTCTTTTACTGATTATTGAATACTTAAAAAGTTCCTTTGTTCGACAGCCTTTTGGCATTGTGTTCGAGGGTTCCCAAAAAGCACATTGAATTTAAATGACATTTAAGCCCCAGTACTGGTAGGGCTGTGGTAGACAAGGTTTGGCTGGTTTGTGATGTGTATACAGATTTCGTTACTATGCAGTGATGTAAGCCTCATAAATATCCTGTACGCAGACAGAGGACAGAGTGCTGTAAGACCAAGAGATGGAAATAACAATCCAAGTCTAATGTTATATTCTATATTCTATATATTTCTTTGGCTGGATTGAGAATACCTTGGAATTTTATTATTTATTATTATTTATTATCATTATTCTTTGGAGCCATAATTGAGTGCGATGGACATCAAGATGGCTAATTAATTTGATGATACACCTTTTTGTGTCATTATGAATTCCCCGTTTGATTATTTTATAGATTACACAGCAATTATCATAATTATAAAAAAAGAAGTACAACCCTATAAATACATGTATATATAGATATGTATATATATATATATAGATTAGGTAATCGTCAAATGATATAAAGAAAATCTTGACGCTGAGAAGAAGCGCAGTTGGATCCAAGGAACAGAAGCTGTGTGTTTATGGACACAGCACAGTGGGGCTTGTGAATAGGCAAATGCACACATAAAGGCTAATTTAATAAGCTTGTGTGTTTTGATATTGATCGCTTTTGAGTTTTTATTTTGATATTCTTATTTTGTAAATCCCTGTTGGACGCGTATAATGAAAACACATGTAATAGCCATTTAAATGGCTTGAGAAACGCTTGTTCTGATGGTGATATTTAACAATTTACTTTATTGATTATATTATGTTTTGCTTACCAGGAATATTAACGTATCACAATCAATCAATAACCAGGATATTTGTAAACCAAAGAATAAAGATAAAAATAAGAATAAAGATATAAAAATAAAAGTGCAGAAAAAGCGGAATAATAATAAAAAGGTTCTAGACAAAGAACAGTATGATAATCAGGAACGGGAGCTGCACAGCCGCCCTAAATCAAAACGAGCGAATTCAAAGAGCACCTATATACTTGTCCCCTTGTCCTTTTTTTGGAAATAAGGATTCGCTCACTCTAAATTATTCTTATTCCAGGGCCTGTCCTCCAGCGATCCTCTAAAATAAGGAGTTGGTCTTGTACAACCTCTCAGTCTATCGTCTTGCGATACAGGCAAATGCAGACACAAAAAATGGCCTATTTATCCTACCTTATTTAACACCACCCTTTCACTCTTCAAATCCTACTTCTTTTTTCTTTTCTTTCCTTAACCACCATGAAAGCATCAGTATTTTCCCTTGCCGGAGCAGTCGCCACCCTCCTTGCTAGCTTTGTAGCAGCCCAGGAAGGTGCCAGTGTTCCCACAACTTCTACTTCTACCTCTGCCTATTCCTGCGACCCCAACACATGCAAGGCTCCCACTTGTATGTGTGCGTCCCAGAGCCCACCCGGAGGACTGTCTCCAAAGGATGTTCCCCAAGTAATTGAATTGAATTATTTTATTTTATTTTGGGTTCGAGAATATCTATTGACAAGCCTTGTTTATAGATGGTCGTTGTCACATTTGATGACTCTATCCAAGATGCCCTTTACCAGACAGCCAAGAAGATGCTGAGCTCAACGTAAATTATTTATAGACCTTCTAGGAATATTAACCAACATTTGTCAAACAGAAACCCTAATGGCTGTCCTGCTCATGGTACATGGTAAGAATATATTCACAAGTCTTGTTTGATTATAATTATGATTCCAATTCTGATTCTAATTCTAATTCCAATTTGATTAGGTATGTATCCATGGAATACACCGACTTTTCGCTGGTCCAGCAGTGGTATGCAAGCGGAAATGAGATTGCAGAGTAAGCATATATAAAGATGTCAATTTTTATGTATATTTATACATATATTCTAACCTCATTTCAAAACAGCCACACCTATTCCCATGTAGGATCCCCCTCTGCCAGTAAGCACCATATTAGAAATCAAACTACCATGCTTTACATATTAAATTGCATCATCTTTCAGAGGAAATCTCCAGCTGCAAATCGATGCTCAACACTTATGGCGGTATTCCCAACGGAAAACTCCAAGGCTTCCGTGCTCCATTCTTGAACTACACAAAGGAGACCCTGAGCACGATTGCTGACCAGAACTTCCTGTATGACTCTAGTGCAAGTGGAGTTACAGATGATGCATACTGGCCTTACACCCTTGACAATGGCATGGCCAATGATTGCTGGACTGGTATCTGTGCCGCTGGACAGGTCAAGCTTCCCGGTGTATGGGAGGTCCCAATGTACGCCGTCCTGGACAACAAGAGCATCCCTCAGCTTATGGACGTCTACCTTGCCGGTGAACCCCAAGATGTTACCCAGTGTTAGTATCCTTGGATTCCAAAATGCACAATAGCCGAATCATATTCTAATTTTATATTCTCAATAGGGAGCATGGATGCCTTTAACAAGAAATACGAAGGCAACAGACAGCCATTTGGTGTCTATGTCCATCCCAGTAAGCATTAGTCTATTCATCCCAGGACCATCTCTCACCTCCATCATCTACTAACATTCTTTGTTTTGTTTTTTATCAGCTCACTTGACTACCTACCCAGGGCTCCCAGATCCCAAGCCAATGTTAGACGGCGTACTCAGCTTCCTCCAGACTATTGCCGCAAAGCCCGACGTCTGGTTTGTCACCAACCAGCAGTTACTGCAGTGGATGAAGAATCCAGTCAAGGCATCTGAATTTGGCCAGCAAGACTACATGAAGTGCCAGCAGCCAGTCATTGCAAAGGAAATCTGCAATGGTCTTGACGATGATCACAATAACCAGATCGATGACAATCTGTTGAACAAGTAGGCATATAATTAATTAATTTACTCGTGCCTTGGCTAACTGTCCTTCCTAGCTGCAATTTCGGAACCTCAAACTTCAAGACCTGCTTCAACTGTCCTAGTGGTGCTCCTAGTCTGGCTAATCCTACACCGGCCTCGGCTGCTCAGAGCGGTTCAGCTGGCTACAGATATCCGGTCCCCGATAACTGCGAGTAAGTAGTTATATTATTCAGATTTAGATTTAGATTTAGATTTATAATATATATATATATGCTTACACCAACAATCACTAGCTCTACCTGGTGGGATCCTATTGGTAATGCCTGTCTTTGTACCACAACCGACTGCCAGTACAAGGAGGTCGTAGTCGCCAAGCCTGCAGCAAGCAATTCGACCACCAGCTCTTCTGGTGCAAAGGAGACCACTACGACATCCACCAGCGCCGCCTCTTTCATTACTTCTAATAATAGTCTTATCTTTGTAGCATTAGCAGCCCTGTCTGTATATCTACTCTAGTTTCCAACAACAAAAAAAGTCCTTTTATTACATATAGACTACTTGTCAGAATATTTCATTTCTATTTTTCATTTCCTTGTTTAAATCATATTAAAAACCTATTATCCAATTCTAAATATACAAAAAGCGTGTGAGTCTGGCTAGCTAGCTAGTCAATTGACAAGAGAATGGACAAGGGCACCAGATCTCCATTGAACATCCCAAGTGTTAAAGGCCAACTGTGTCTAATTATAAGATAAATATAAATGCTGCAATAACAACTGACGAGTTTAACTGCAAACTGAGCAGACTTAAAATCTATGGATGCTGAAAACCAAGCAAGCCTCCTTTAAAGATTCTAAATCTGGTTAGGATTTCATACAGCAAGTGTTACTATTTGTATACATCTTTAATATCTACCGTTACAAAACGTCAGTTTAGCATCAAATCTTTTGTGGCAAATGATACTTTGCTAATTACTCTAGCATACAAGAAACTCGGCCACAGCCCTAGTCTAAACTCTTTTTTTTCATTTTTAGAAAAAAACAAAACAAGGTATTTCTGTAGTATCAAACACCTGAAGATTGATGGTTTTTTTTTGGATTAAATATAGCCACTTTACCAAAAGCAGTTTTATGGTGAGAATTTCCTCGAATTGTGTATTCTGCCTTCAATTCCATGTTGCTCTATTTGATCCAAACCGGATTCCAAAACGATCAAACGAATGGCTATTCTAGTATTCTGGTGTCTATTTAAACGTACTAGAAGTGATCTTCAAGCACTCTAATATGGTGTTCTTTTGGGTGCCATTGCTAATCCCATGGTGCCCATCATCAATACTTGTTGTGAAACGGCACTATCATGAGGCCGTCTGTCTTTTACTCCAAGGTTGTTGAGCCCAGAAAAACCATATGTCCTAGACTCCGTGAGAAAAATAGTGCTATCATTAGATCAAGGGCTTATTGACACTTTATTTTTATTTTTAGTTAAAAGGCAGTACAAGATTAAGTATCCCAATAATTCGGAATACATGATTTATTATCATTATTATTAAGAAATAGATCTTTATCGTTTTAATTATATCCTTTCAATAGTCAAATGTATTTCTCTCTCTCGATATATATATATATTGAAATATCTCTCTCTATAAAGCACACAATATTCCGGAAAGTTTTACCATCAGTCTACTGTTGGGAATATAATTGAGAAAAAAAAGTATTGTCCTCTTTAATCAATTTCAAAGCCTACAGTCATTCTTTAGAGCCTCAAGTCATCTATTCCCCGGATAAGGAATAGGCTTATGATTTACCCGGAATATCTGCCAATGAATTGTCATGATCCAATGTACAAAATGCGCTGATTATATTATGGTCGGCACTTTTACTATTTTGCCTTTTTTATTAAAAAAAAAAGAAAACATTATTTGAGAAATACTAGATGTCAGCCATAATAGCGCTTTATATTATAGCATTCGTTGTTATTGGAGATTAATTACAACCTCTTTTCACAAAAAGATACATGTAAAAAGTTCAAAAATATAGCAGCACAAATTGACTTTTGCCGTGATTTACGTGAGGAGCTGTGTTTATTGCACATAGTACAAATGAAAGTGCTACAGTGAGGGGATGAAATTAGCGTCCTATTGTTGAATAGCTAATTTTGCAACGTAAATAAGAAGAAAAAACTTGAAAAAGTGGATGTGGGCAAAGACATTGTAAGGCGTGTTCTTAAAAAGTGACAAGAATCAGGCTCGTAAAGACTTTTACACAATTCCCTTTGACCATCAAAGCTAAATAAATAACAAACGACATGTCATTCTTGAGATTAACCGAGATACAACAGATCCATTAACAAAGATCTGTAAACAATTGACTACACCTATATCAAAAAAAAATCTCAAATGTTAATCAAAACAAGCGATTGCAATGGGCAAAAGAACATCTCGACTGAAAATTTATAGGTTGGGATAAGAGCATTTGGTCCGAGGAGTCCATTTTCAGGCTTCACAGAAGCGATCTGCATAAAAGAGCTTTGGTGCACAACAAGACCAGTTTTTGCCTCTGCTTCATCTCAACAACTATCAAGTTTTGTGGTGGTGACATTATGATCTGAGGGTCCATTTATGCAAAGGATTTCAGATATTTATATTTTATGAAAGGAAATATTGATTTCAAGAATACACCAGTACCTTTGAAAGAGCCTACCTCCAATCCTTGAAAGCCTTTGTGAAAAACCAAAGCTGAGGGCGCTTTAAGCTATAAGAGGATAGTTCTAGAGGCCATACAAGTGCTTTGTCGATGGCCTGGAAGAAAAAATAGTCATCAGCTTATGGGTAACTTGCCAGCCCAAAGTCCAGACTTGAACCCCATAGAGCATGTTTAGGCTTACCTTCAACGCCAGGTATGATCAACCAAATACAAATTGATTAGTACATATCGTTTGAAGCATTCAGTTGAGCGAGAGTAGAAAGAAATACAAAAAGAGTATTTGAAGAGTTTAATCTCAAGCATGCCAAGAAGATGTCAAGCTGGCATTGATGCCAATGGAAATACTGCCCAGTATTAAAATGAGATTTCTGTTAAGAGTTATAAAAGTAAAATGTTTAATAAGTATTCTGTAGTAATATGAGCTTTTTAAATAGTATCTTTGATATATATTTTCAAATATGAAAACTATCCACCTTTTCAAAAATATGGGGAAACTGAATATTGAGGTGCTACTTTCTTATGCTCACTGTACAAGTTCCCAACCCCATACCCCAAGTAAATGATTTACGTGCAGACTCACATCACCACAAATAATAATTGATTTAAAATTTACAAAATATAGTCCACAACACATTCACTTTTTTACAGCACTTTATTCATTTAAATCACACCATGTATTAATAAAACAACAGCAAAGTTATTGAGAAACAGAAAAAGAGTTGATCTTGTGAATAAAGACTTGCCACACTTTATTACGTCTTTGATGACAAGTTTTATTCCTTCATACCACCACACAAATTCAAAACAGAATAAAAACAGTAGCTATGTATCCATTCCGCTCTCACACACTATAGACTATCATTAATCTCAAGAAAGTTTGTCATCTTCAAACTAAATGCTCCTTTCAATAACCAAAGTAACTCTTATAACTTACAGGACCTTTCTAGGGTACTGGAACTACCTTGTCAAAGAAAGAGAAATAAATACGAATTCATGAACTATCATTGATTTTCAACTGTAATCTAATGAGATGAAATGGACTAAAATCAGAATAAACGGTAGGTATTTTATTATAATCTTTACAATTGCTGGTTATGTCGCCATAGTGTACTATATAACAATCTATCTTACGGAGGGTCTCTCTTGGTTTCAAAGCAAAAAGCTTCTACTCACAGGAATAACCACGAGAAGGTGGAGACCATATATTCCCGCCCCCCAGACCTCAAAATTGTAACTCTGCCAAGTTTTCGCCAAAGTACAGCATCGCATCAGCTTTGTCTTTGGGCTATGTCGCTGCTCAGTCTTCCAGCACTGTCAAGGGTCGGTCTTCAGCTAAGCTCAATGTTGGTTCTTTAGCGCAGTTCAATGTAAGTCTTCTTTCTTTGTTCAATCCAGGTCTTCTGCGTCATTCAGTACAAAGTCTTTTTGCCTTGCTTAATCTTTGCTTGCTTTCTTTGCCCAATTTCAATTTCCTTGTTCATTCGGTACTTGTCTTTTTACTTTGTTCATGTTCATTGTCAAATTTTAACGGATTCCGTACATTCAATTTTTTTAAATGGTCGATAATTTGGAAACCAAGCCTCACAAGCGCCCTAGAGGAAAGAACATCTACTCATATGCTTGCGACTCACCTTAGGACTATCTGTCCTACAGGCATAAGGTACGTCTTCCCTGATTCTTACCATATAGCAACATATGACTTTGTATATCTCCTTCTTAAGGGCCCGTTTTATTGGGCTATTCCAAAAGATGAAAATATACTAAAGGCATACGATGCTATATAGGATACAGCAAAAGAAATACCTTATGCCTGTAGGACATATAGTCCTAAGGGGAGTTGCAAGCACATGAGTTGGTGTTCTTTTCTGGAGGACTCCTGTGGACCATCGTCTTTCATTATGTCATCTTTAACATTTTGGACATCTAGAGAAAGATAATACATATATATATTAGTACATGTTCTTCATCATAAATCACAAGAGATCAATAGGTACTTACAGTTCAAATTGTATAAAGGATGCTACCACCACTTTAACCACAGAAGGTGTCTTTCGAGAGATCTTCCTTCTTGCGGAGGGCGCCTTTTTTTAGCACTCCTCCTTTTTTTTGATAGCTTGAAATTTACATTGCAATTCTTCTTTGAATTAAACTCATAATCGGATTTGTAGGGAACGGCATTGATCTTGTCATCAAACTCGGGAAGTAAACTTGGAATCAAACTTGGAAATCCAACTTGGTACTGAACTCGACTTCGAACTTGGCATTGAACTCAGAAATCCAACTCGACATTGAACTTTGCTTACAGACCAGACACTGAACTGTGCTTTGCAATACACTAATATTGCTATATACCTTGCCTTGAGCCATACATTGGACTTTACAGCAAACATATCACTGGACTTTGCATTAAACTTTGCATAGGACTTGGTGTTGAGCTTGGCAGATATACAATTGGTTGGATCAGTCACTTGTAATCATATTGATGGTGAGCATTCATACTTTTTCGAGCCAGCATTTTGACTTTACCTTGACTGTAGGACTCTGCCCGTGGTCTGGATTCCATCTTTTGGAATCGGCTTTGGAGTGGGTCTATGCCCATCCTTGATCTCAGTCACCTGTAATCATATTGACAGTGAGTATTCACGGTTAGTTAGAGTCAGAATTTTAACTTTACCTTGACTGTGGGACTCTGCCCATGGATGCTAGAATTTGACAGCCGTATTTTTGGGATATACGTGACCAGGAGAACCAGGACAGCCAGGAGGGCCAAGAAGACCAGGAAGACCAACAGCACCACCAACAGAAATTATTGGATCACCAGCAGGGGGAAGAGGGAACTATCAACAGAAGCCATGTGCCACTCGAGCGATGTGTCCACCACAATGGGCTGGGCAATCAACAGCAGACGGATGACCAGACTTGGTTGAACCAAGGCCCTATACAGGCACAAAGGCACTGTAAGTCTTTGGGCGAGAGAAGTACGACTAGCGTACTCAACGGCCTGCCGTTAGCAAGAACCGTTCTTCACTCTCACTGGCATCCTCTAAATGATGTCCTCTTGTAGTACATAGGCCGGGATAAGGAAATTAAAAGCCACTTATGTAGTTAGTATCCATCATAGCATAAAATAAAATTGCACAAATACTTATCTTATAAACTCTGGTTGGTCCTAATCATATGAATTTGAGGACTACTATTTAGTGCTGTATCGCTGCTTGGGTTCACACTGTTCTGGTGGAAGTTTCCTCATAGGCTGCTGGTAACCTGTAAATATTCTATCAGTGGCACAAGATGGTCTTCATATGAATCTGGTCCTCCTTAATTCCTGGCGTCCTGTTCTATGATCGTTCCGATTTATCCATTCGAAACTCTTGTTGTGCTTTGACCCAGCCCAGCGAGATGGCGAGAATCTGGGCTGGGTCTCCTGGATCTTGGTTTGGTTTGGATATCGTTGTACGTGAATACTTGGATTCTTGAAATATCGATAACTGGATGTTTTTTACTTGGTTTGAAAGTGCATGGTTCTTTTTGGTTTTTGCTGAATAATACAGATTGATTTGCTTGGCATGTTTGGGACGGTCTGTGTCCGAGATCAGTCTGATGTTGGCAAGTTTTTCGACTGATGCCACCTGAGCACGCTTGGATTCGATAACTTGCTTAGCATGATTTCTTGAAGATGTGTCTGATGGGATACTTGCTTCCAAATCCACGTTGAGTGATCACTTTGTTGGTGTGATTACTCGATATTGCCACCTTCCTGAAACAGTCGGATATGTGACGCCTGCAGCACTCCCTAGTGATTGCCATCTCAGTGGTTGTGCTTGCTAGAGTATATAGCGTGTACTTGCTGTAAACTCATAGCAATTCTTCGGCGCCAGAATCACGACTGTCTTGATCGTATTGTCTAGAGTAGTCAATCCTTTGGTCCCAAGCTTTTTCAAGCTGATTGACAACTCAACACCTTCAGGAACCACTAGCTTGAGCTGATGATCTCGTAAGAGAGTTTTGATTTACTCTCAATCTTGAATTCACCCATGGAATAACCGAGATCCACACAAGACTAGCAAAAGGCAAACCATGTCTCTTTTTGAAAAGACCGGAAAGCCAGAACCATTCGGCTTCAACAAATACGACCGAGAGACATCCCACTAAAGGATGTCCCTAATCCAGGGTTCGATCAAAGGTATACACTGAAGAGATATACACCAAATCCAACTGATAAACCAACAAGGCCCAATCATCCAAGCCCAATGATTCAATACAATCAAATCTAGTGTCTCGACAGCCCAAATTCTGGATATTCCAAGTTCAGATTACCGTAATCCAAACCCTCAGTTGACCAAGTAGTGTACTCAGTCGCCCAAGGGCCAAGGCCTAGAAGACCCAACTCAGAATCCAAGAAAATGGGAACCAAATAGCTGATGGCCTGTACCAAAGAAAGAAACCGTAGTCCCAAGAGCCTGACTAGAGCTTGGGAAGGAAACTCGTCAAAGAACCACCAACAAAAGTAACTAGAATAAACTGAGGTTAGTATACGACCAAATATTCCCAAATCAAAAACCATAAAAAACAAATTCTTACCTTTGAGAGAACCAGATCATCGCTGCCACAACTTTCGAATATATACTGATGGCAACTATTGGCAAGCGTGAGGAACCACAACTCAGCCATCACCTCAGCATACATCGATGTAGACAACTCCACGTCTACCTTCTCTCTACTATCTAAGAGGTCTATGGATTCAGAGCTATGCAAGCATGCAGACTTTTGATTGATATCCATTGAAATCAATCCTTTTGTCTTTTTGAATCGTCAATATCCAAGACATTAGACTCAGAACCAAACAAGCAGGCGGCACATGGTGTCGGCCTAAAAAGAGACCGATGAACCAAACCTTTGATTCTGCGAGCAATTGGAACCAAACGTAAAGAGGCATCCTCTATGATGATACTTGAAATCATTCAGAGGGTAACCGCTGTCCTGCAGTAGTTCTTCCGCGGTAGTTGCTTTGGAGTCTCCACTGAGGATGGAGCAACCACGCTGTAGTCCCAGGAACCACAGAAGACTCGGATGTACTTTGGGGCAGAGAGGAGACTCTGTACAATCCAGGGATCTTTGACACATTAGATCATGTAGTCTTTTCACCCATTCTAGCTTGCTGTAGAACACAAGCTATGTCCCGGTTGGTAGTGTGTTTCTTCCCAGGCTAAGAGGAGCAACCATCACCACGGTCAGAAAACACACGCTACTGGCAATTGTAGATCCTTCGGGACAACAGGAATCTACAATTGCACGGAGCAATCGTCTTAGCAGAAGTCAAGGTTGCCCTCGACTCCTGGATCTGCTTCGACAGCGTCAAACTGCTCAAGATCCGCAAGAATAGCATCAAAGGATGCCAGAAGACTCTGTCTGGTTACCACACGGACTTCGTCTTCGTCTTATTCATCGTCTTCGCCATTTTTGACATCTTGAACTCCTAGAGTGTCTTGGAGATCTTGGACATCGACATCTTGGACATCTTCAATATCGACATCTTGGACATTCTGGCGTGTACCAGTCGTGGAGAAACCAGCACCGACGGCATCGACATATTCGATGGCTTCCATTTCAGAAGGCTCTGCTTCTGAGATCACGCTCATGTCGCAATCAAAGTCATCATCGTCAAAATCAGTGTCCATCTGCTCCATGTGATACTCAGGACTGGACTCAATGTCCATGCTTTCTCCTTGTTCAAAAACAAAGAGATCACCAACTGATTCGGTACACTGGGGCACTAAATAAAACTCGGCAGTGTTTTCACCACCAAAGAACGAAATAACACCCGAAGCTACTTCTTCTCCAACGACACCAACCTGTTGGACAGTGATAGGATAGACATTCACAAACGGGATATCATCCACGACGGACATTTGATCACTAGACAAGTGATCACTCACATCGTCAATTGAGAGGGACTCAAAGAGAGACGCCAGATCGACAATCTCATCTTCAGTCACTTTCTGCCCAAAAGCAAAAAGCTCGTCAACCGACTTGTAGCTATACCAGCTTGCGTCGATTATACCTTCTCCAAAGGAAGAAGACAAACTGAGACACACGTCGCTCTCAAAAGAGAGGACACTGGCTTCGCAAGAAGCATCGCTATGCTCATCCTCATGGCCAATGGTAGAAACCAAGCCAGAGGAGCTCGCAATAGGCTCAGGAAGACTAGTCTCAGATGAGACTACGTCTTCAAACATTTCTTGCATCGACGCGTCGACTTTGGTTTCCCAAATAAACGCGCGATCCAAACGGTTGGCCTTCCTTTCTCTTTCGATAAATGTCAGCCATGGGCCTTGACCCACCAAGTCATCCTGACGTACTGGAATGCACGCCATTCGACCCTTTGCGGCCCGTTTGTTGTCTCCAAGACTCCCCAAGTCTTGACGACAGCAAGCATTGTTCTTAAGATGTCCAACAGCAGTAAAACGGCGACGTTCAACAAAACAGGTGTCTTGGGTCTCAAGAGACGCGCAAGAACGCAGATAGTCCCGCGGGATACAATATACAAAGTCGTGGAAGGCAACTGCAAAAGGTACTCCCACCCATGGTACACAGGTGAGTTCAACTACATCTCCACTGTGTAGACCAATGCTAATGTCCGTCATGTCTTCAAAGCCATGGAAAAATCCAACTGAGTCCTCTTCGTCATTGAAAAGCACCAGAAAAGCGATAGAGTCCATGCAGCGGGCAGAGGGACGCGAGCGGGAGCGGTCAAGTACAAACACGGTACTTAGGAGTGGAGCAACAAAGGTCACTACTACGTAGAGTAGAGTCAGGAAGGCAGTGGCAAGACGGAATGTCTGCAAGGCAAGGTGGATGGTGGTGGTAGTCATGGTAGTATCGACAAAAAGTGGATAAAACGAGCAAAGGAGAAAAAATGTAAACACGCCCAGAGTTGGCTTTTTTATAATTGAAAAAAAACAAATTGTGCTGAGGTCATCAGCGCAATCACCTGACATGTGAGAAAGAAAGGGGTGTAAGGGTAGCTATTTCTCTCATACTATTGGTCTGGGCAAAGGTGGGAGAGAGTAAAGTGCGTTTGATTGATTATATTGGTTTATTTGGCTCTCACGCCAAAGGTTGTGCAACAATACATGAGAATATAAAGAGTAGTAGAGTAGTGAGCTATTAAAGTAGTCCATGGTAAAAGGAAAGGTGTAAAGAAAGCGAGGGCTTGGACTTGTTCCTGAAGGGTGGAGACAAAGTCAAAGAATAGCAGATTTTTGAGTTTTTGTACTCCAGGGTGGTCTGTGCATTCCTTGTACAAAATAATGAGGATTTGGTAAGGTAGGGACACAAAAAGACCTTGACAGTTACCGGACAGACAGTTTCATCTCAAAGGATATATAAAAAATGGTACATTGGATCATCTCAGTCGGCAGAGAAATGAAGGATTACAAGTCAAGCCATGTTGGAAAAGATGTGGTAGTCAATCTCAAGATGTTTTCCTGGGAATGAGCGATGATCATCATATGAATGACCCGATGGCAGAAGCCAGAGTAGTATTTGTTGCATTAAATATTGTAGCCAGTGATTGACCTTGTCCGTGTATTTGAATACGTTTATGACACTAATAAAGTCTAGAATAAGCTTGCAATCAGTCTCAGGTGTCAAATAAACCAAGTATGTAAGATTATATGACATGTCCAATAGACTCAAAAGTGAATACGGTAATGTGTTTGTTTGTTTGTTTGTTTGTTTGTTTGTTTGGTTTAGCGTTCCAGATAAGAGTAGCGTTTAAAATACTGGCTTTAATAAACATGGTCAGGAATAAATAATTGGTTGAAACCCATACTCACCATACTCTTGATCGTGTCACGCGGTGTGTTGTCTTTAGACAAGAAGTGTCCAAGAAGATAGACGAAGAGAGAGAAAGAGTAGAGAGAGAGAGAGAGAGAGAGAGAGAGAGAGAGAGAGAGAGAGAGAGAGAGAGAGAGAGAGAGAGAGAGAGAGAGAGAGAGAGAGAGAGAGAGAGAGAGAGAGAGAGAGAGAGAGAGAGAGAGAAACAGAGATTCTTGACACAGTATCCAATAATTCGTAGCTTAGCAAGCATATAGAATTATTCTTCAGGAAGAGGTTTCGAATTTCAAAAGTTAAGAGAAGAGAAGTTAAGGGTAGAATTGAATGATTTATTTCATTAGATCTTTGTTGGTATTTATATTAATTAAAATGGAAGAAATCGAGAAAGGTTGCTTAGTAAAAATATGGAGTGCTCACTCTTGAAAAAGGGTGGCATGCCAATTGTTAAGAAGATGGTGTGCTTTCAGTACGGACAAAAGACGGAGAACCACAAACACGGCGTGACAATCGTCTTTACAGTCATATTTAAGCTGTCTGTAATCGTACTTTTTTGAAATAATGTCTTCCTTGTATATATTTCTATTATGCTTTATTCGTATAATCCATCTCATTGTTTAATCGGCTCCCAACAATCTGAGTCCAGCTACTTTCTAACACAAGCTCAAAGCCGCAAGATGTGTTGCTCAAATATTGACAATAGATATTCAGAATATATATTAAACAATCATCGAACACAGCAAACACAATTTTAACAATTAACAAACTGTTATACACAAGAAGAGGCAAATGCAAAATATAACATGGGAATGAATATAGATGATCAACAAGAATGAATTTAGCCTATAGTAATTTTAAAACACCTTGTTAATATCAAGTGTAGATGGGTTTCAATACCATGAGATTTATTGGTCCAACGGCTGCCCAAGAGATCTAGTGAGCTATGTTCTGGTGAACTTGCCTTTTACGAGAATATTTATACTGACACGTTGTGTGTAGCTCCATATTTCCGGCTGGCCCAAACATATCATATCTTCCCAAATCTTCCTGTATCGATTATGTAAACAAATTGGTTAAGTAATGACCTTGGGAAGAACATGATTGCTACGTCTGGCGCAGCAATCAATTAAAAATCATAAGGATTGTAACAAAGAACCCCAACAACATTTATCTATTCCTATCTATCTATCTTATTCATTATTAACTATCCAAAGAAGCATGATCTATCCCAACATTTTAACAATAGCTTAGTAATATCATACTAATTATATTATTTTATTTATTATCGAGATGTCTATATAAACATCGAAACGATGAAAGCAATAAAGATCATCCATCCTTACACTTCACTTCTTTTCTTTTATACATCTTTCTCAAGAGAACAAGCTGCCGATTGCCAATACTTGGGCTAAGGAGTTGTTAGAGGAGATCGATATTCACTCTCTTTTTCTTCTAACCGTTTGGACCACTTCATTACATAAACCAACACAGCCCGTCTCAATACCTTTGGTGAGAACTTTTTTGTATGAGGCAAAAGTTTATTGATTCACTCAAACACCAACTCTTACTTCGAAGAAAGGAGAGGTATATTGAGATGAATTTTCCACACATATAAATACGAGAGAGATTAGTAGAGATACATACAGTAGTGAAGACAAAAAGTACATAATTTACATATTATATAACAGATATCATGAATATAAGAAAGGAAAAATGGAAATTGAGGGACTTATTATAGGCAGACACCTTAACAAAAACAAAAGAAACATCCTCAAAAACTGCTCTCTAGTATGTTTTCCAAGCAGCTGCCATAAAGTCATCCAAAACCTAATTAGTTATTATTTGGCGAGTAGGAAGAGAGGTTGAGGGTATAAAGCTTAAATATATTTTTCAGTACACGACATTTTTACTCTAAAAATTGAAAGTGGGTACTAGATGCTGGGCCATAAGTTACTTTCAAAAGATTGGATTAAGCAAAAACGTACTACAGTCAAGATTGTTTGTTAAGTAATTATGGTGTGTTCTCAATAAGTCCTAATATCTGCTGAGACATAATGTGGGTGATGGTGTAATGGAAAAGAAGGAGAGGAGTCTCTTGGAGAGCAAGTTTAAACATCAAAGGCCGAATTGGCCAAATATTATAGGTATAAAAAAGATCATTAGGAAAGTGGTTATTAGCAAAGGTAGAGAGAAGACCTTGATAATTCAAGGTTTCTAAAAGGATAGACCGCATAACCATTTTATAAGCTTTGTTAGTCTACAGGGCTCAAGATATTTATGATATCATACATTGAGGTGCTACCATCAAAGCCAAATAAAAGGGAGTACCCTTGCTCAAAGGCTAGATCAGCGAGGTTAAGTAAAAGTTGTCTATACCTCTTGTTATTAATTAAGTAGCGGTTAAGACCGTCATCTGAATGAGGGAGTCTTCTGGCAGAAAGCAAATACTTCCTCGAGCTGGTACCTCTACTACTAGTATCGCACATTAGTATCTCAAAGTTCCTGAAAAGGATGTTATCATTTTTTTTATTACAGCCTTGGTGGTCTACAGCTAATTTGGCATGAGTTCCAGCTATCTGGGTTCTTATATTACTTTATTGGATATTTTATCATCCCAAATACAATAGAGCCAAAGAGTATTTTTTGTAGGCTTCACCTTCCAGACTCTCAGCTTATGTTCCAAGCAAGACCGCATATTTTTTATTGGGTTCAGATTAGGGCTGTTGGCTGACCATGTCATAGCAGAAAGAGTTACCTTGTTTTGTACTCTTCAGCTAATATTTTTGGAAAAGTCATCTATGCTTTCTTTACTCGAGACTTTTAAGCCAGAGCATGGAATTATGCTTTAAAAGTCTAATGCACTTTTACTAACTTGACGTACTATCAACAATTATAAACTTTCCATACCACAGCTAAATTTCTCCATCTTGAACTCTCGGCATAACGTAGCCTTTCTTGAACTTTTGTCCAGTTGCACTTCATATATGAACATTGAGATAAATTTTGTTTTATGGTGCATTCAGACTTTGATATCAACTTTTTTTACATACTTTTCAAAAGCCTAAGAATTTTTCAAAAATAAAGTTATAGAACATTCAAACCGTGCGTTAGATATTTTGGGTATTGATAAATGAGTCTCACAGATTCATTTTTAATGAAATAGCTTTAAACAAGACATGTTGTTTTAAAGATATGCTAGTAATAAGTAATTACATAGCAGGAATCATAATTATATTTTCTAATATGCCGGGTTTTAAGTACCATTATTTTACTTGCAGAGTTTTATCAAACGAAATTGAAACAAATTCAAAAGTCGATAGTTAAAGCCAAATGCACCATATATATATATCATCATAGGCACTGAATATTCTATTTTGAATATTTCAAGCAGTGTCTTTTTATAATCATTTCCAATATTTAAATGCACAGACCTGCTACCAAACTTTGTCCCGAAGCACAAGAATACTATCTAATTAATCAACTCATATTGCATCTGTGATGTTGTCCGGGTCAGAACAACAGACAGTTCGGTCTGGTTTGAGGAAGAGGTGTATGGAACACAAAGAATATTTTTTGTATATAGTATTACATTAGAGACCCTGAAAATATAAGCCTAGTATCAGCTATTTGAATAAAAGACGTTCTTTTTCCGTTACGTTTGTATTTGTCGCAGAAGACATGTGTCGCCCTGGTCAATTTGAATTGTATAAAATGCCAAGATAAATCCCAATTTCCTATCTTTTACTGTATTGTTATATCTCCAC
This sequence comes from Phycomyces nitens, assembly GCA_022702545.1. Lineage (NCBI taxonomy): Eukaryota > Fungi > Mucoromycota > Mucoromycetes > Mucorales > Phycomycetaceae > Phycomyces > Phycomyces nitens. Next base: position 1,701,105 of record JAHRBC010000004.1, read on the forward strand.
CTATATTGTCTCCTCCCCAGCCCCACTATTATCTCGTGTGTAAAACTTTCTTTTTACCCAAAAAAAGCTCCAGCTCATACCGCACCGTATACCAAATATCCGAAGTAAGCACAATATTACATATCTTTAAACGCTTGATCTTAAAGTTTCTTATTTGATTCTACGAACTCTGATATTATACTTGTCAATTGATCAATACATCTCTATATAAATCCAACGTTACTCAAGTTGCTTATATTCAAAGTACACTTTTTTACAAATTATTTCCTCACAAAAAAATCAATCATTTTTTTATTAAAAAAATTATTCGTTTGTCCTAAGAAAAAATAGCCCTTCATTTAAAAATTAAAAATTCGATCAATTGTCAGTGAACAAGATTAGTAAAGTATTCCAGCTATTATTAGTGTAGAAATGAGCGATTCTTTTTTCTGTCGTTGAAAGACATTTAGATTTGCAGGTGATTGGCCAGTTTTCCTCAAAACAAACAAATAATTTGTGAAAAGTATAACTATACTATTTTTACGACCTTTTCCATTTATTGAAGCCAATTGTGACATAATCTGTCTGAATAGTACAAATATATTCTGTCTATTATTCTTGCTCTTAGTTTTTTCTCCGGATCAACTCAAGGGAAATATTAATTATTATTGTTATATTCAGTAAATATTTACATGGAAGTCTGTAAGATACGTATGCTTTTGTATTTTATTGATCTACCGTCATTCATAGTGTGCGGTTTTTATACTTCTTGTCGTATATACACACCCCGTATTGGTTTATCAATATTATGCCGAAATATCTAAAAAGTTCAAAACTTTCATCTTATTCTGTAAAAAAGACTTTGTAGAGATCTTGAATAGTCCTTCGCGTGTGTAGTACATAGATCAAATATGCACATAAAACGGATGAGTACTGGACTTCATGCTATAATATGGTTCCTTGAAAGGTAAGAAAACTCCTCCTCGGATTAAACAAAACATTATTATTTGGCTTAGAATCTTAGCCATCTATCAAACTTTTGCTGAAAATATATATAAGTATTAGTGCCAATAACCAAGTTTTACGCTCTCCTTGTAAAAACACCCAAAACAAAAATCAATTCTTATATCTCTCTTTGAAGCTTATTTTTTAAACAATGTTTCTACAAAAATTACAATTTATTTTGTATTTTTTATTCTTAATATTTGTACCTAAATGCTATGCTCCACCGATCCAGCAAGAAGATACACAAATGGCCAGTACACTACCTGGAGTCTCAATCCTGAAATTTTTGCTGTTTGGATACCTTGCACACGTCCTAACGATGCGACCTCAAAATGGTATCACAAATCTTGGCACAGATGAATGGCACATTTTGGCCCTTGCGTATCCTTGCAGTGGAATAGGTCTTGCAACATGGTCTATGGCTAAAGGATTTGATGCAGATAATATTCTCGGTATTTCCCGTTACATGTTTCTATTAGAAGATTACGGCGACGAAGAAGAAGAAGAAAGAGAAGAAGGAAAAGGAAAATGAAAATGAAAAGGAAAAGGAAAAGAGAAAAAAATAGAAAAGAAGGTAGAGATGGAAGAAGAACAAAAAGAAGCAAAAGAAAAAGAGAAGGTAGAGATGGAAAAAGAAGACAAAGGCTGCCAACCTACACCCAACGCAGAGTCACCTGGTCCGTCAACTTCAAATATCCCATTAGTACAAGAATCTGAGGAAGATGAAGACAATAACACCGAGACATCAGAACCACGTAAGCCCCGTTCCCGAGCTATCCGCCTAAGAGATTGTCTTGTCAATGATCAAAGGGCACAAAATATAAATATTGAAGACCACAACAATTCCGCTTATCTGGCGGCCTTTTTGCATATTCTTGGTCCTGAAAAAGCAAAGAAAACAAAGCATTGCATTCTAAATGGATTTTTGACTATTGGCTATGAAAATCAAGAAGAAACCACGGAGTACTCTTATTGCCTATCAGATAAAATAACCACCAGTGGTCCAGGTGCAACATGTAAATACCAAAGAGACATAGACCCATCCAATGTGCGTTACCTGTCGACGGATATGATAGACAAGCTTGAATCAGCTCACAACACAGACGAAATCTCACATATAGAAATATTTGTCACAATGGGACAAATATTCTTTACTTCGATTACATGTAATGATACAGATGGAGATCGATGGGTCAAGGTTATCCTTATCATGTACACCTTAATGTCAGTGCTTCAGACGGCTTCTCTTTTTATTCTGCACAAGCAAACAACGGCCTTTAGTATCAAGGATGATCAAGAACTATCCTCTGAAGCCATCAATCCAGCGTTGACTAATTACCACCGTAGAAAATTGGGTGTATTCATTAATACTCTCACATTTGAGCAAGAGATTATTGGGAGTTCCATACTGATAGGAATAGCAGTGACGTTGCTGATCGGTATTTGGGCAGATTATTCTCGTGAGAGTATAACAAAAAGTCTTGTATTATACTGGATTTTTAGCCCTATTCCTATCTTTACTTTTCGTTTTTTGTCTACTACTAAATTAAGCGCCATATATCTTTTTTATGCAACACAATGTTCTATATTTCATGTGCTGTTTCATTTGGATGTCTAATTGCAGCTACATTTACTGGATACTTGCCAAAATAAAATAATCATTATTTTAATACCTCTTACCATTAAAAATTATGATTATTCAATATTTTCTTTGAGCCCTTTCTTCGCTGATTAATCAATGTCCATTCTTTTTCTGGATTTGATATTTGACAGATAAGAATAAGCGTCTTATATAACCACCTGAAAAACTACTGTGTTCCTTGGTATTATATTTAGCCCTTGGCAACATATTCTCAGGCCTCACATATACAGATAAACTTACATAGGATACAAGCTTTTTTATCTTATGGTGCCCTACTAACCAAATGACAGATTATTCTCTAGACCAAAGCTATTATATTTTGGGAATGCTTTACATAATCCTCTGCTCTGGTCTACTTGGACTTTATATTGTTTTCATTATTGGCTAAACAGGATCAATTCTGTCATTTAATTCTAGGGTCGATTGAACCTTTCTGTCGTATTCACTCCCAACATTTACTTTCTATGCTTGGTTGGGCAGCTGTTCGTAACAATCTAACCCTAGATTGCATATGGGATGTATTTTGTGTCACAATTATTCTGGAATAGAGTGTGTAAAAAAAAACCAGTTAAAGCGGTGTCCATTTATAATTTTGTTCAAAAATCAATCATGGTCCTGGTATATAAACTAGGATCCACTGGATCTTTCTCTCTTTTTCTTTTCCCTATTTCATCACTACCTATATTTTGTAACTCAAATATATATATATATATATAACCATACTTTTAGTATGACTTGGCACATATTTCTCTCATCCTACTACCAAATATCTCAGCTGGTTTTTATAATATAAATATAAATAAACATATATATATATACATATATATATTCGCCTGTAAAAGATTGGTAATGTCTGGTAAAATGTTGTAGTTTGTAAACTGGCTGATCAAATGTGCAATAACATTACCAGCAATAAGCTATGATGGCTGCCAAACTGACATGCAAGAATAAGTTTTAGAGTCTATTGACACACTGCAACCGTCTGTTGTGAAAATTAATTTGTCCAATCATATTCTCTAATTTGACTATATTTTTCAAGGTCTCCTTTTAGGTTAAAATCCTGTTTTAAACCTCAAAAAGCCAAGCTCTTTTGCACATGAAAAATGAGGATTTGAGTCTCAAAACAAGAATTGGATAGCCCTTGAGCTACTGGTATTTTTGGGGATAAAAAGGGGTATATTTTTGAAATATAGGATATTTCTGAGCAGTGTTTCAATTTGAACAACACTGAAATCAAAACACCAAGGTCTGTAAGTTTAGGATTATAAGATTATTTTCCTGTCCGAGATGCGCCGTTTTCTTTTGTTGTTGTTATTGTTTTTGTTATTATTCTTTAGCTTGATCAAAAAATTGTTACTGACTCACATAGAGTGATTCAATCTCAGAAAAGGTCCGAACAAGCAAGTCAATAGAAACGATAAAGCAAGGGATATTATGGCTCTTGTTTTCTGCTAAACAAGTCTCAAAGCGGTTGGTAAGAAGCCTAAATGCTCCCAATCTTCAGGGCAAGATGCAGTTGAACCCTCACAAATATCCAGTTCAGAAACTCGACTAAATAAAAAGGAAAGCAAATTAAAAACTCAAAATATTTAAAAAGCAGTTGCACCTGTCTAATAAACTAAATATATAGAATAAAATAAAAATTAATAAAAGAGCAATAAAACCCTGAGTTCTCAAGGCGGACCTGCGGGTTTGCTGTCTCTTTCTACTCTCTAAATATCTGGTTGGCTATTCATCCATGCTCATAAATTTGAATATTTGTTTTGACCTATAAATGGCACAAGAATATACATACGACCTGTCAAAACCCACAAGAGACCGTCCTTGCTACTACACACTCTATTCACCCTGCCAGAATTCATCAATGACAGACCCCACGGTCAATAGAGATGAATATAGAAATGGATCCCACGAGTATTATGCTGACGAGGATGAAGACAGCAGCTCAGCCGATGAAAACTCGCTCAGTACACTACCTAGCGTCTCTCGATCAGAATCCTCGGCAGCCACCAGAGTCCCTCCTCATTCTCAATCCTTGTTCCTGAATTTCTCTTCAAACCTTTCTCCAAAAAAGACAAAAAAGAAAAAGTGTCTGGAAACAAAGAGACAGAGTGCCTACAAAGTAAATGGCGTGAATATCTTGAACAGGTGCAGTACACACAAGTCTGTACTTGCTGAACCAATGCTTATCAAATATTCATTTGCCTGCCAGAAACAATCTTGACAGCAAGACTGCCATCGAAAGAATCCAAAGACGACGCGAAAACCATAATCATGTCGAACGCCGACGCCGGGATATTATCAATAATACAATTTACGAAATATCCCAGGTAGTTCCACATGCTCTTCAACAAGGCCACAAGCCAAACAAGGGACATATCTTGAAATTGGCATTAGACCATATAAGGGTATGCACGGCCTTGAGAGTGAAGCATGCGGTGTGCCCATGGACTGATGTTTTGCGGTCTGTAGGAACTAAGAAAAGAAAATAAATTACTTAAAGAGCAGTCTCTATTGATCAACAATGGCTCTGGATGTACAGATGCTACTACTCAACACACACATCAACCACCAATTCAAGACAACTCGCCTTCTACTAATTATGCACACATAGTTTACGCCTGCTCATCATCAACGCCGTCCGTACCACACATGAGTTTAGATCAAGAAAAGCACACATCGTCTGCAGACCAAGTCTATCGGAATCCTACCGCTACAGACCCAAACTGTGTGTTTCCTCAACCAAAACCATTCATGCAATCTAGTGATCTTCCCGTTCCAACGCCTCATTTTCCGCCACACCCTAGACATTTTCCCGCCATAGTCCCACCATACTCCTCTAATTCACAATGGTCACAAAAATTGTAGTACTCTGTGTAGGTAGTAGAGAAAAAGACCAGAAAGATCTTTACCCATCTCATCTGTTAAGTTTACATGTACATCATTTAGAAAATATTCGATTTAAAACTTTGGTATAAAATTATAGTCAAAGAATGAAAAAGTTGGTTGGTTGGTATCAAATATGACTAGGAACATTAAATCATACATCATAAGCTCTTGCAAGGATAAATATACTGGGGTTTCTCATACATCATCTTTGGATGTCACGATAGCTGTGTAAACCCTGATAGAATTATGAATGTTATTACAAATAACGTACAAGCTAGACTAAAAAGTAGCTTCTTTAAAGTACTCCCTTGGCCTATATACCTTTTTCTTGTAGTTTCTAGTAAAAGTCCAAGATATTCAAGACTCTCTTTATCGGTGCCAACCAAGGGCTAAGCATTGTTAAGTAGTCTATATATATATATAGTGCATACAGTATGTATTTTGCATATCCTAGGCTTCTGAATATTACATGAAAAGTATAGAGCTATCAGCCTAACAATGCGTGTGGATATACCTAGAATAATAAAGATACTGGTCTAGACAGGCATCTTTTGATCAATAATATGGACTGGACAGTGATACAGACTCTTATCAAATCAATTGCAAAAAATACTTCTTGACACTGTAAATAAAAATACTATAGTGATAATGGTGAGTGCCATCCTTTTGTTTCAAATCCCAAATCCTACATGCTCTCCAATCCACCGATTCTTGGCTTGCTTTTATCAGATTTATTTACTATCAAAATATTCCCAAAATGGTATATACAAATGTACATATGAAATGCATTGGTGCCACAAGAATCAGTTCTTTCCATTCACATTTGCTTCAGAACTTTGACAAATGTACAGTTTTCTTCTGGTAAACACTCGTCAGGCTTTATATATATTTATATATTTATATTTATTAGCATCTCTCAAACATAAATAATAATCATGACCATAATAAAAGAAAAAGGTATAAAAAATAAAAAAAGGATTGATTGTGTGTAAACTATGATATATATATATATATATAAATTTGTCTATATATACGGATCTATTCATCAGGAACAGTCATCAAAAGCCCTTTCTTGGTGACCTTGCGTTCGCGTGTCTTTTCTTTCGAAATAATTTCTATCGTATTCTCTTGATCCTCTTTTTGAGTTTCGCCCTGTTGGTCAGATTCAGCCTGTTGTGCAACTTGTGAGTCGCCCAAGACTACTGCTGGTAATTCTGTGCGCTTTGTTTCGGTTAAATGCATTGCCCTTGTGGCCGATGGGACAATTTCTATTTTTTGGAGTTGAAGATGAGATAATGCGCGGGTCTCGAGCAAGGGTCTGGTGCTGGTGCTGCGAACAGGTTGGCGCTGAGGATCGGTTTCTTTGGTTGCGACGGCAACTTCAGACAAACGGCGAAGTCGAAGACGGTACAAAATTGCATCGATTGTGAGTTCAATCTGAAGATGGTGCTTGATAATGGACATTTCTAAATAAGAGTGTTTAATATACGAATAAGATGACTGTTGGTCCATTACTTGGCCAGGTTGCACGCTCTCCTCGAACGATGGCTTCGAGGATCAGGTCGGGCGTAGGATTTGACAGGACCTTGAGGTAGTCCGTATATCCGATGTCTGGAATGATGGTGATGTCTCCAGAATACTTTTGTGACATAATGGCTTGTACTTTGTACAATGCATGTGGCATCATTCCCAGCTCTGTGAGCTTTAAGAACAAGGTTTAGTATTGAGTGTATATAAATCACTAAATACAGAAAATCCTACTTGGGTACATCTGTGCTGGATTTCCGTCTTGGCTAAATGCATACAGAAATTAGCCGCTTGCCTGACTTTTGATGGAGGCTTGTTATCCTTTTGAAGAAACGGAATGACATGCGGATTGACTGCGTACAACATTTTTTTTTCGGTGAGAATATTTCAGAAACAAGTTTTATATATCTTACCTTGGCACACGATAAAGTGGTTCACATTGAATAGCTCTGATAGACGTGTCATGGGCAAGTCACTATGGAGGCTATGGTTAAAGTGACTGATTTTAGTAGATCACACATACTTTTCGACGGATCCATCGATATACAATTGATCTATCAAAAGAACATTAATTTTGGCAAGACTTAATTAGGAATAACTCAACACTAACCAACTGGATTCCATGGAACGATCTTTCCACTCTTGTCCTTTGCATACAGTGGAGAAGAGGTGTAGAAAAAGGGAACAGAACACGAAGCGGCACTAGTGGTAAAAAGGATTAAAGACTTTGATCACCATGGCGATCAGAACACACTAAAAAGAAACTTACACAGCTGACCAAATAACCTATCAGACCAATTGGATTCAATCAAATTACACAATCAATTTCTATTTCCAGAATGTAGTATGTTTCCATGGATACTTACCACATCAGGGGCTGTCAGATAGTTTAATAACTGGGGCATATCATAATTCGTGGAGGAGCTGACGGTGATGTTGAGGATCCAGCGTGTGCGATTGAACGCTTCTTGGAAAGTGTAGTCTCCAAGATTTGCACGTATAGCATCAATAAGGATGTTGATATCATATAGCTGGCCAGATGTAAATAGACGGTGAAGTCTCATCCATGGAGTCTCTGGCTTTTCTTCCTTCTCAAACAAGTCCTAAACATATCGAGCATGGTTAGGACAATTAAGATAACAGTTAACTCTCTTACCAATCTGACGACATCAGAGAAATTTTTAAATAAATCAACAATCTCCTCGTCGGTTCTTGTGCAGATAAAGGAAGCCATCAGACTTCCACTAGATGCACCAGACATGATGCGGGGTAGAAGACGTGCACTGTGGAGACACTTTAGGACACCCATGTGGTTGGTTCCTAGAATAATATAAATTTCAGCCGCATGTGAATTTTTGTTATCAACAGTGTGATTATCTTGTAACTTACCCAAGGTTCCTCCACCACTCAAAAGGATCGCAGTTCTTCCAAAGCTCTGGCGAATGTTCATAAAGAAATCGTGCTTTGCCTTGAGGTCCAGTTCAGGATCATCAGATGGCTCATCACAAAGCCAATTGAATTGATCGACCACTTCGTCAATGTAGTCCGAGATCAAATGCTTTGTACCCACTCTTGTACGTGAATAAAGCTACCGGCAAAACAGTTAATACCAATCAATGAGAGTATTATCTACCACACACTGTAGAATTGCCAATGTCACCAAGGTTTCTGGCCAAGCTTGTTCTCAAGGCAAAGATCATGGACGACTGACCCTGGCCAGACTCACGGATATGTCGGAGCTGCTCAAGACGTGTCTTTACAAGTTCCCAGTCATAGTCTGACGATCGGGGATCTTGTTTCCATTTTTCAAGGCCTACAATTTAAATGTAATTATTAAAATGTCATGGTAACCAATATTTTTTTTTAAAAAAAAAAGAAAGGGACTTGCCTTCAAGCTCATCAAGTATGGTGGCTGCCTCTGCCCACTCTTCGTAATGAGTTGCATTTTCGAGCTGCTTGGTATATTGGGCCTTTGGATCAGAGGTTATTCCGCACACCTTGTCATACATTTTCTAGATTCGACTGGTCAGATTGAATGAAGATTTGCAAAGTTGCTTACATTGGGCCATTTCCAGCCTGAATCTATTGTGATTGATTTCGTTGCATTAACTATGGGCGTAACAGAAAACTGGACGGCACTGGCAATATCTGCTTTGGTTGGAATCCTTGTAGACTGATGAGGATCTGTTGCTGTTACCAATTGTTCCATCATGATGAGTGAGATGCTTTGAATATTCTAGAGTACTTGAGATATAAAAAAAAAGTATAAAGTAAAGACAATACAATACAAATACAAATATATATGCACACAGGCACACATATATATATATGTATATTTATATATGGTTGTCTTTAAGGCCGAGTAGTCTTTCACGTGCAAATGATGGTCTTGCATAGATGATATTATGAGTGCAGTCCAAGTGAATCTTGCCATTTCTTTTCTCTTTTTTATTCTCTTTTGGTATTGTTTAAAGGAGAGTCGCTTGGTTCTTTCAAAGATGTGTATTGTGCAATGGCTTATTTTGCCTTTTGGATATAATATGCCACTGAAAATATAAGATGAAACCTAATATTTCTTTGTCTGATTTGCGTCAGAATTAAACACATTTGAAAGTAGCAGTTATTGATACCCACAAGATTAAGAATTGATGTTTGTAGTTTTGAAGCTTATTAATTGGTTTGATCATTAAAGGGCAGATAATCAAGATGATAATATTAAATCATCTCTTTTTCTTTTGTATTACTTTTATGTATGTGTGTGTGTATATATGTACTTTACCGACATCCTAGAAGACCAGCAATCTATCTAGTTGGAATTGTGCTTGAATATTTGCCGATATGTTTTGTTATACTTTTAATAAGAGTATGTACATGAAAAAAGTACAGGGTGTATAAAAGTAACCTAGTTGAAAAGAAACAGTACAAGAGTACCAGCTTCTGTGTTATGATCCCAGTCAGAACAAGAATGACATTTTGATACTTATCATGTGATTATTGAATCTTGAGCAACCCCACAGCAGTAATAAATACAATATATTTATCTAGTCAAAGGCTCAAGTATTATATAAATTTAGTATATTTATAATTGCCATGGGGATAAATGTAAAACCAGTCGTCTTGGAATAATTACAGAAGGAAATCCATTACTCAAGGTGCCTGTTTTCATAAAATACAAAACCCCACGACTGGTTATCTTTATATGAACCTCTCGATATTTCTAAAAAGTGTCTAGTAAGCCAAATGATAAGATTAATCCATATTTTTTTTACTTCTTCTTATTTTATTTATCAGTACAAACCATGTTGTCATTTTACAATTATTTTCAAATAAACAAAAGTACAAAGGCTATAATTTATTACAGAATAATGATAAAGAAAAAAAAACCCATATTCCGAAAACTTGGAACCTATTTAAATAAATCAAAAACGTATTTGTGGTATACACACTTTTTTTAAAAAAAAATAAAAAAATATGAGCAATATTTCCGCTCTTTGTTCCTAAATATAAGTACGGCTTACATCCGGTTGTCAAAACTAGCTCGAGAGATTATCGATCGTCGATTGACTACTTATACTTATACTTATATTTATATATAAAAAGAATCTATTTTTATTCAATTCTATTTTGTATGCTGGTTGCCAAGATTCATTAATTATAAACATCTTTTTTTGGTTTTATAGTTTTAAAAAGAAAGCGTGGCTCAATACTTTTTTTTTCCAATTCAGGTCTATTCTGCGCCAATTTAAATTATCGGCGTCAGTTAAAACATAAGTCAGATACTCCGATATTTAAGATATGCGCTTAATTTCTGCGTTCAGCATTACTAAATTTGAATTTGTAAAAAAGAAATACTAAATTTGAAACCTCCCGGCATCATGTTTTTTTTTGCAATCGTCAATACATATCTCATACAGCATAGACAATGGTATAAAAGTAATTGAATTCATCAAATACTTTCATAATTTTGTTGAATGATATGCCACAAAAAAAAACTGTGAGTAACCATGTAGAAATGTTTTTCTTCTTCTTTTGAACAATCATTTTTTTTTTGATGGCTATTGATTTCGTAGATATCTGTCTGCGCCTCACACAATGACTCTTGTAAAATCCTCCTCTATCTTATTTATGGGAACTCCAATATAAGTAGCACGAGAAAGACTTTCTAGAATTGTAACATCATGTTATAGCCACTGAAGGGTTTAATGAAGATTAACGATAGCATTGGCATTTCAATTCCCCAAGCTATCAAATTACAGAATAATTATGTCTTTCAAACAATGTGGATCGGTATATCTAAATGGTTTATAGCAATATCAGAACGATGAAAGCTGGTTATACTCTTAAAAGGTCATGGCCAGTTACATGTAGCGCTTGCAAGCCGTGGTATGAGAGAGAGAGAGGGGGGGGGGGTAAAGGACTTGTCTGAACTTTCTATATGGTTGGGAACACAAAGAACAGTACTTGAACGTATCAAATTCATCGATCAAGTAAACTTTAAACCCGTACTTGTGAAGCTTTCTCATTCGTACACCTTTTATTGGCTTGTGATATATTTTGCAAGGAACGGATCAGTTATCCATATCCACTAGAATGCCCATGTCATTAAGTAATATGGATTGGCATCTAAACGTTTGATGGCCTTTAATTGCTTTATATCAATCAAGGGTGAAAACATATGAAATATGAACTTTTACCTTGTTCAACAACAATACAATTCAGTCATTGTTCAAGATTAAAAGGCATTCTCCTGGACTTGTAATACATATGATTGGCCTAATGCTGGCTAATGATGCATTAATATATTGGCATACCTCTTGTATTTGTATTAATAGGACAAGTAAGCCATGAATTTGCTCATACTATGCCGATAATAATTTATAAATATATGAAATGGGCTTCAACTCAATGTGTGTGTGTGTGTGTGTGTGTGTTTAGCTCGTAAACTATATCTTTGATTTTTATCACTATTATGGTTAACAATAAACTCATAAGTAATATCGGCTTGAATTGTTCCTCTGAATTCCATCACGCCGAATTCTCAATCTCGGAAAATATCACTGTTCAAGTCAGCCACAGCATCTCTTATGTTTGTCTATTCATAATATCTTTTATGATTTTCAAAATATTTGCCGGGACGAAATAATAATGTCAGCTTGGATATGGTATAGAGACCATATTTAATAAAGAGGTGGGTAATATTAAACTAAAAAACATAAATATATGGCATTAAATACTACAAGATAGGTAACCATGTACTTGGATCTAAAAGATAAGCTCTTGTAGAGTCCAATTAAAAATCTTTACAAATTATATATATATATATACATCTTTTGATTCCATGCGGCTTGAAAGAATGGCTATTCTACAACTAAATCAAAGTAATATTTATTCCTTTTATACACTATTTTTTTTGCTATTGATTATCTTGAATCTTGTAAAGGTATATGCCATTAAAATTAGATTGAGATTAGATAATGTAGCTGTTGATAAATACCATAAAATAATAAGTACATTTCTCATAATTGAAAACCATGGCTCTCTATTTTTATTTTATGTTTATTTTTGTCAAGAGCTATTATCGATAAAAATATTATTTTGACTACAAGAGATATTCATACTTGAAATCACGTTCATTTAATGATAATAATAATAATAATAATAATAATAATAATAGTAATAATAGTAATAATAGTAATAAAAAAGGGAGGCAACAACCAATACAAGCATGGTCTGTGAACCTTGTGGGGTATACGCATCATGATCGAGTGGAATAAAAATACTTCAATCTGATGTTTTTTTTTTATAATTGTCAATAATCCTCGCAAGCTAATGATTCAAGGGGTGGTTACACGCTGGGAACCAGTACACTTTACACTCGTGCAGTAATTATTACCTAAAGATCATACCAATTAATGGCAAAGGAGTTGTAATACTAATATATACATATATATATATGACAGTATAATATGCTTTCTTTGATCAATAACGTTTTTGTAATATTCACCTTTCCCTTTTATGTAAATAGATCAGTATGCTCTAAAGGCACCAAGATCAACAACAGGGTGTCTAATTAAAGGTTTGGCAAAAAATTATGACCAAACCGCCTCAATTAATAAATATAAATATACTAAACTGGAAAAAAAGAAAAGAAAGAAAGATGCTTGTATGTAAAAAGGCCAAAAAGTATATCCTCTCAAAAGCGAGTCAATATTAATGTGTATGCCATAATTAAGCTTATAATAAATCTTTTTATAAATTAAACAAAGCTGATCATTAAACCTAACGTTATTACTAAAGAAATAAAAATAATAATATCTATTCATGCTTACTTTTTTTGTATAAATGTTTTCTTTTTTTTGCCAAACATATTTACAAATTGAATATTTTGATGTTACCAGGAATTGTAGTATGTAAACCTTTTTTAAAAAAAGAAGAGACAGTTTATAGACTAGTTGGTATGCGCTATCAAATAGAAAGAAGATAATGGATAAACTTGGGCTTGGTGTTTTCAATCCCTAGTCATAATAACTCAATAAGCATAATCTTTAACCAGCAGTTTTCAATACATTGAAAAAGAGAGAGAGAGAGAGCAAATATGGCACGGAGATTTATGCTAGACAGAATAGCCCTTTTTCCGTTTGTGGGCAATATAAAAATGAAAGGATTGAGATTATTATTAGAAGCTGCTTACCACCTAGACACTTCGCCCATTCTCGTGGGTTACAAGGTGTCTTTTAGGTTTTTCAAGGCTGCTGTATGGAGTTTAACCCCTTTGGCTTTAAATAAATATCGATTACTGGACAGAGAGACAATCTCCACAAGGTTGTTAACAATTATCTAAATTTGAATCTAAAGAAACATGGATTCCAAATACAGGATCTTCCATTAATTTTGCATGTCCTTAAAATTAGTGTTCACAACAACAAAAAACCAATTTGTGTCTCTGTCTTTTTTTTTTTTTTTTTTTTTTTTTTTTTTTTTTTGAAAAAACAACAACAATTAAATCGGCGAATGTAATATGTTTTGCACATCTGTACTTTGGACTTTTATTTGCGTTTATTTTTGCGATGCTCTTGTGCTATTGTTCTTGACTTTTTCTTTTTGGTATTTATTGGTTGGCTCGGCTTTGACAAGGCGGCCAACAAGTAATTGAATAATACAAACACAAGCATACATATGGATAGTAGTGGTCCATGGGCTACTTTAGAGCTGGGTAACTGATTCTCACAGAGTCCCAACTCGTGTTGGTTTATTTATAAAGCATACCTTTCCCTTCAAACTGGGACCCAGCCTATATATATTTTTTCTTCTTCCCTTGATAGGTCGATTAGGCGAGACCTTTTACGGAGGTCCTTTCTTTGGTCAGACACATTACTAGATTTTTATTATATATTTGAAAGATCTAGACAGATTCACAAATTTATTTATTTTTCGCTGCCACAAACATCCATAATCTGTACATTCAAGCTTAAATTTGGTTTTAGGCAATTTCTGTGTCTTTGTTGACCAATTAATGTCATGATCAGTATACTTTTTGGCAAACTAGTATTTATGCTGCATCACATAACAGTCTTACCACTCAAAATGTCAAATGTCTAGTGTCCAAAACATTATCTATACTCATGACATACAAACAACACAAAATGGGTAAACTCCAGGACTTTGCCCATTTACGTTTTGGGAATGTAGATCCCGTATGCTGCATGGACAGAGGACCTATTGTGAATATAGAAAGAAAGAAAGGTATCTCAATGGGGTCTCTGGTCAATAGAGAACCAAACTCAAATTTGGCAAAAAAAAAAATGTAAATATTTCCGAAGCTTGAGGTCCGACCAGCGAATGCTTGAATATATCTTTAATGTTGCCGAACAAGCTTTCACCTAGATTCTGAGCCGAGCCAATAAGACGACTGTCTCGAGCCTTTTGATCAGAGCAGACAATTTTCTTGTACTTTTGCAGAGGTGTAGAAATTAGCAGACCCTCATCATACGCACTGTTCTTTGTGCTCCCAGGCATATAGAAAGTTCAAGCAATTCCCAAACCCTTTCTCAAACAGCTGCTTCTAAACGCCAAATGTAACCAGCCATGACCTTGTAAGGTAAGATTACAATCAGCTATCATTTTTCTACTATTATTATGAACGATTATAAATATACCGATCCAAATTACTAAAGACATGGTTAGGCTACAATTTGATAGTTTGTGGAATCAAGATGTTACTGTTATCCTTGACTTTTGTCACATTCTTCCGGAATAAAATGATGATGATTATGATTATGATTATGATGATGATGGTATGGATCCAGAAGGGTCTGGGTGTACCCCCTCCCTCCCCCCTCTCGAGTCGGAATGAGTTCAAAGTGCAAGACAAGATATGTCTTTGTTTGAACATCTTTGACATTTTCCATGATCCAATGGCTTGTTCTATTGTTTGAGGTGGGGTGAAATGCGGTTTTTGTTTATCGATTATGTATTTGAAGACGTGATATCGAATTTTGTCAGAGATATTTCATAAAGACTTTCGTTTTTTTATCGATTATACATATATATATATATATAAAAAGACGGCAAAAATTTCAAGCTCATTAATCGTAAACGTAAAAAAAATAAAATCAAACGCATATTTTGATATCGGAGTTACGTTTTTAAATTACAATTGGCGCCAAGACTGGCGTTTCAAATACCGAAAATTAAAATGCAAACACTTGAAAAAAGGAAAAAAAAAAAAGACTCATTATTGGATTAAAAGTATTGTTTTAAGCATATATATTTTTTTGCCCAAATAAGAAAAATACATACCGAGATCCCCAAGACAATAAAGTATATGCCTTGTAATAAAAAAAATAAAAGGGGGTATGTAATACATATTCTTATTTTATTAAATGGTAAGCCGATAGAAGATATAGAAAGGCAATTTCTTATCGCCATTTGTTTTACAAGAAATGAGTTATAGTGTATTAAAAAATTTCGTGTATATTTGAACATACAGATAAATAGAATCCACACACCTTTTTTTCTTTCTTTTATTCTTGTTGTTCGTCCGAGGTCGTACAAATTTGTGTGCGACCAAAGCACAGAAGATTTACTATAATTTTTGTAGATTTTTATTTTAGAATGTAAAAAAATAGAATTTGAAACCAAAGAAACTAAACAGATTATTTATCTATGCTTGTTGTTGTAATGTAAAAAAAGATAGAGAGCGAGAGAGAGAGCGAGAGAAAGAAAGAAAGAAAGAAAAAAACTATTAGACCCAAAGATTCATAGAGATACAGCGCTTGTATATTTTTTGTTTTTTAAAAAATTAAAAGGTAATCTCTGATATATTTACACCCAAAAGACTTTCTTTTTTTTGATTTTTTTGTTTACCAAAGCACAGCATAGGTTTAAAAAAAAAAAAGACTCTTTTAGTTTTACAGGAATGAAAGTGGAAGATGATTTTTGTCTCTTCTTTGCTCAGTCACACTCTCTCTGAAAGTGACCCTTTTCTTGCTCATCTTGTCCACTCTTGATTGATCGAGTTGATTTCTTGTTTGTTATCTTGTTTGTTTTGTGTATATTGTGCGTGCGTGTGTGTGATTGTGAAGTGATTGTGGAGTGAATGTGGAATGGAGTGCATTTGGAAGTGCATTTTTTGTTTATGCTTCGGTAGGTCCCTTGATTGTTGATCGGAATCCACGGATCTTTTGGCACTCTGTCTTGAGATTATCTGCCAGAGGTTCGTCCCATTCACCAGTAGCCACAAATAGGCGAGAGTATCGTAGGCAGAGTTCTTCTCTAAAGTTGCTGTACAATTTTCGGTTGTATTGACGCTATTTTACATATTGTCATTAGTCAACTCATTCTAAACAATTCCCAATCGACTTGATAATAATAAATTTTACCTCTTTTCTTCGTGTCTCTTCTGGATACTCATGGGTCTGGTGGATCAAAAAGTCGGTCGGGAGAACATAATAATCAATTCCAGAAAGATAAATCTCATACAGACAGGCAGCCTTGTTTGCACCATAGCCAATAAATCGTTCATCACACCAAGGCGAACCTTCCTTTTTGTAGATAATGTAAGGTTCGTAGGAGAAATTGTAGTCAACAACTTTGTAAGGCGCCGAGGTCTCGTACCACTGGGTGTAGTTGGTAGACCCGTGTCCCCTGAGCCAGGATTTGTGGAACATGTCGATTTTCTCTTCATCGACCTCCTGTAGTAGCTGGGCTTTTGTGGTGGGGAAAGTGCGCCAGTCCAGACCGTCTTCCTGGACCAGATACTCGAATGCAGGCACGACCAGGGCTGTCTTTCCGGTCCTCAGCTTCTCCATGATTGCGGGGTTGTTGCGGATCGACTTTCTAAAGTCTGTGCACAGATGAAAGTCGACGTCGAGCATCATAATGTAGTCCGTACGAGCAAAGAACTTTGCTACATTACGCCACATGTTGAACTGACGATCGAATTTGTCTATGATGAGATGGATATCAACATAGTCGCGCAAGTCGGGGTTGACCGCGTAGAGTGCTCTGAGTTCCTCGACTGTCTCTTCTTTTGTCTCGTCATCGTTGATGTGGACTGCTGCCGAGATTGGGCCTAGAGCCAAAAAGGGTTGGGTAAGCCAAAAAAAGAATATAAATCATCAAAGGGCGGGTATCGAAATCATGTATTTATAAGTTGTATTCGACTACCGCCCTTCTTTTTTTTTTTCTTGTGTATTTGGAAACTTACCCTTGTAATGTGTTGCTAGGCGACTCAAGACCTTGAATCGATTGCGTGTGACAAGAGTTGCCATGGTGATATCTTCCTGTTCAGTTACGCGCTGTGCCTTGAAGTAGTATGGCTTGAGATCAGAGGGACCCATCGCATCGGAGAAGATCTTTGACATGAGAAATTGCTCGGACATTGACTGGATAGGACCTAAAAGGCAAGATACCAGAGATTTAAGAATCGCACAAGATAATTGTTTTGTGTGCGTATGTATATGTATGCTATGTATGTTATATGTATTACCTTTGTCGCCTGTCCATGGAACAGATACCTGTTGGCTATCTTGTGGTGTACTCAAGTCTTGTGCCTGGACAACCGGCCGCTGGCTGGTGAAATCAGTGTTGTCGTCTGGGCCACGGGGAAAGATGCTGTTGGTGTCTTGGCTGGGGCTTTGTGAATGGGACGAATAAAAATGCTTGGCTGTATAGACCACCGAGAGGAAGACATAGCCTATGAAGAGGTACTTTGCTACCTTTGAAAAGGAAGAAGGAAAGTCGAGCCTCATATCAATTATAGATTATATATGTATTTTATATTTTGTAAAAAAAAGAGAGAGAAAGGAAGATCCAGGACGGAAAGGAGCGGAAGGAACAAGGAAAGATTGGATTTTATAGCCAAGAATCGAAAGCGGACTTGACAGACCAAAAAAAAAAAAGAAAAAAAAAAGAAAGAGTTTTACACAGCCGAATATTTATTTAAAGTATAGAAAGAGAAGCGGCCAATGAACGGGTTTTAATTCATATAAGAATTGAGACCATGGAAGAGAATGAATGGTGAGCAAAAGGGGGTTCTGTAGAATGAAAATAATCTGTTTGAATGGCCAAGATGGCGTACAAGAAATGTAAAAATATACATGGATCTCTTGTTTGCAAACCTCTACATCAAAGAAGCCGTCGTACAGCTCCCCCAAGCGACAAAGTATATATATATATATATCTAGTGGTAATTCAACCAGAGGAAATTGTATATATATATATGTATATATAAATGTGTATTTGGATCTGTATAGCTACAGGCTATTCTCCAAATGGGCCAATTACAAAACAACAACAATGATGGTCATCCAATTCATCAGTATTCTGTCATGCCCAATATCAAGCCCATTGACTCCGATAACAATAGAAGACTTTCAATAAGCAAATACTCGGCACACGTGCAGAGCTACATTTTGGCCTCTATAAACAATATAGATATCTGGAGTGTGGGTACGAGCACCCTGAGGCATTGTCTATCAGCTGTAATACTTTAGGATCAATTTGAACAAATTATTGGACAGGTAAATATATAGAGATAAAAGACGGGGTGGAAGGGGTTGGAAACAAAACGACAAAAAAAGAGAGTTGGGGGGAGGGATTGGGGGAGTACCAGATCATTGAATTGGAAAATGCTCTTTTTGAACAAACCAAAGAGCAAATTTACCTCGTGCATTGCCTTTTTTGTAAGTAGATCCGACATCTAAATTTACAGTATAATATAAATAAACTGTATTGTATTTTTTATTTTTGGTGATCTCTCGACTGTGTCTGACAATGCAGAAAGAAATATATAGATTGCACCATGGCAACAAATCATACTACATTTTTATCATATATTTATTTAAATAGGATAAGAAATTGTCATGACAACCTACACAACCAAAAATAATTAAATAATTAAATAATATGATAAATAGACTTTATACGTCATTACTTTTCACACCCATCAGTCTCAGCTAAATTAATCTCAAACATCTCTTTGAATCTTCATCTCGCTGCACAATGACAAGATACCAGTCATTTCCAGTCTTGAATCAGCAGTTTGTTGTCGACAAGAAATACCAGTTCATCCGTGAGATGGGCCAAGGCTCATATGGCGTTGTTTGGTAAATACAAATAAAAAAATATAAAGTAAAATAGAGTACCTTATCCAGACGATCGTTTCCAAAAGAAGAAACCCTTCCACTAGAAAGAATAATAAGTTTGAAGAATGATAATAATAATAATTATAACAAAAATATACAAACATATGTATAAATGTATATATATATATATCTATATAATTTTCAAGTGCTGCAAAGGATACAGAGTCAGACGAACAAGTTGCTATCAAAAAAGTACAAGACATTTAGAATTCCCAATTAAATATACATATATAAATATATAAATATTCTTTATTATTATTATCATTATTCCAGGTCTGTCGTGTGTTTGAAAAGAGTATCCTGGCAAAGAGAGCGTTACGGGAAGTTAAGCTTTTAAAACACTTTAACGGGCATGAGAATGTAAGCAAAAGGTTTATTATTATTATTATTATTGGGGAATTAAAATGCTTATTTTTTTTATTTGAATGATTAGATTACATCAATCATTGATATGGACCTTGTCAATCCTGAGACCTTTAACGAAATGTAAGGGCTGGAGAAATAAAGAAGGCTACTGACCAAAGATACCCTAAAAAGCTACCTCGTCCAAGAATTGATGGAGGCAGACTTGCACCAGATTATCCGGTCTGGCCAACCCTTGACAGATGCTCACTTTCAATACTTTATCTACCAGGTCTGCCGGGGGCTCAAGTATATTCACAGCGCCAATGTAAGCGTGGATTATTATTATTATTACCTGGAAAACAGAGCATTAAACGTTATGTCTAGGTTCTTCACAGAGATTTGAAGCCAGGCAACCTCTTGGTCAATGCTGATTGTGAATTAAAGGTAGTCTACGAGTTTATTAATGGCTATTAAAGGTGCATTAGATCTGTGATTTTGGCTTGG
The DNA here is from genome assembly GCA_022702545.1 of Phycomyces nitens. Classification (NCBI taxonomy): domain Eukaryota; kingdom Fungi; phylum Mucoromycota; class Mucoromycetes; order Mucorales; family Phycomycetaceae; genus Phycomyces; species Phycomyces nitens. The sequence goes on from JAHRBC010000004.1 coordinate 1,721,643, forward strand.
CCCGAGGATATTCGGAGGATCTTGACAACAGCGCCGGATTCATGACTGAATATGTAGCCACTAGATGGTATAGAGCACCAGAGATTATGCTGAGTTTCCAAAACTACACAAAAGCCAGTAAGAACATTTATGATCTGAGATCGTCTGCTAATGTTCTCAATAGTCGACATTTGGTCAGTCGGTTGTATATTCTCAGAGATGCTAGGAGGAAAGGCTCTTTTCAAGGGTAGAGACTGTGAGTCTGATTCATGGGGAGGGGGAGTATTATTGATCAGTAATCCTAACATTATGCTGTAGATGTCGACCAATTGAACCAAATCCTCAGCATTCTTGGCACGCCAGACGAAGAGACATTGAGACGAATAGGAAGCGATAGAGTAAGCCAGGCACAGGCCTATAGTCATGTGTATTTACCTGGATAATAGGCTCAGGTCTATATCCGTAGCCTGCCCAAGATGCCAAGGGTTCCGTTTCAGAATCTGTATCCCAAAGGTACTGTGGTACATCATCATGCGAGTCGCGTAGATATATATATTTACAAGGTCATTTTTTTTTAGCAAACCCGCTTGCAATTGATTTGCTGAACAAACTCTTGGTATTTGATCCTGCAAAGAGAATCACTGTTGAAGAAGCCCTAAGACATCCTTATCTGAGTGCTTACCATGACGAGGATGACGAGGTAAGTGAATATATTTGGACGTTTACCATTTCTTAATCTATCTATCTATCTATTTATTTTTTTATATGTATGTAGCCAACTCATAAAGAAAACTTTGACTTTTCGTTTGAAGTATTGGATTCGGTAGACGATATGCGAAGTAAGAATGATTTTAAGAATCATGATATTATTATGATTTTTTGCTCAATACCATGTTAGAAATGATTTTTCGGGAGATCATGTCCTTTAAGGACAGCAAGAGTGATACATCTGCAACCCATGCATCTGTGGCTGCAAACATGCGTAGAAGGGACAGGTAATTTATTATATTTAATTTATAAACCCAAAAGTACAATATATTGAGTATTTGGGTAGCATGTCTGCTCATGACCGCGAGACTCTTGAGAAGAGCAAAGAGGTTGCTGCCCAGGCAATGGCTGCCGGTTCTCTCGATGATGATGAAGAAGAAGCCCGTCCTGCCAAGGCTGTGTCTGATGCTCACCCTGACACACCTGGAGAGCCTGCAACCAGCTCCCATGAGGACCAACCGACGGAAGTATATGAATTGGAGAAGGAATTGAGTGGTCTTGTTTAGATAATGACCAAATACCTAATATTTTTATCTAGTAAATGTGTTGTTGTTGTTTTTTTTTTAATATATATATTTATATATATATTCAAAAAGTATAGTAATAATAGTTCAAAATGATGATTGTATAGGTGTATTGTATTATATTGATTTACTCTGCCTTTTCAGACTCTACTGTTTCATGAGCAACCCTTGGAACCTTTGAGCCAGTCTGACCAGTGACGATTTCTTCAATAGGTTCAAATGCACGATCCACCAAAATCTCAATAGGATGATCAAAGATAAAGGGTAAGAATGGAACAACGCAAAGGCCGAGAGAAGTGGGACCCCATGTACGGAGCTTTGGGTTCTTGACATCCTTGAATGCCTTTGCACTATATTTGACGACTGTATGAATAGTCATCATGGGAAATGCCATGGACGCAAGGGCTTGGAAAACACCACGCTTGACTGCAGTTGTCGCAACAATTGAGTTTTCCTATTCAGGGCCAAGATTAGCCCAACCATCTCATTGGTCTCTTTATGCCTGCCTACCTTGCCAGCCTGAATTGCCTTGTAACTCTCATAACCAACATCTAAACCAAGATAGGCCCAACTGATACCATATGCTGCTCTGACCAGAATAGGGGACACTACTGGACGAAATGCTTCTCCAACATCCGAAGTATAGGCAAGATAGCGGCTAGAGGCTACTATGAGGGTTCTGAGACGGGCACCATATGCAAGATAACGGGCGTTTGTGTCGATGGAGTCCAGGTCACCATGGCTCAACTGGGTCAAGAGGGGTTCGTTGTCGTGCTTATTGGCAGTGTCTTTGGACATTATGAGAGTTGGGAAAAGAACCAGTGCATGGATACCCAGCAGCCTTTTTTGGGGCCTACAAAATGAACAATGGTGACCGTCTCTTCGGAACAGATGCTAATTAGAAAAAAAGAAAAAATGATTTTCGTGTGTCTTTTGGTGAGATCATAATCTTCCGAGCCAAATAGAATAAAATAAGAAAAACGCTTTATTTCTTCCGCTGAGTTTGGAGGCCAAATGTTTAACCAGGGGTTGCAAAAAGATCACTCAAAATTGCTGTATTTCTGGCCAATCGACAACTAGAATTGAATATCATAAAAATAGAATTGAATATTTATGTTTTTTAATAAGCATTGGCTTGGCAGTGCTTTCATTGCTTCCATTGACAGGATAAAGAAACGTGGCATTTATTGTAAGTTCATTATATAATCATTATTATATATTTATATATTTATATATTTATACAGTCTATATTGCAGCAGCACATATTAATGAATTCGAGTCATCCATGTTTACAAAAATGAATCCAATTTTGTAGGGGAGCCTTGAGCTGTTTGTTAAAATGTAGATCTTTTGGAATACTATTATTATTTTTAAAAAGACACATTTAAATGGGAATGAAAGGAGTGGTTTTTAATATGCAAATTACCCAATATTGATACAAGCATATCTCCTTGGACAAAAGCCAACTTATATTGACATTTTATTGGCCAATATATCAATATAAATGAGGATCTTTATTAGATCTAAATCCAAATACTGGCCATCCTATTGGCTAGTTTTATAAAGACAAGAAATTCATTTGCAAAAAGAAAAAATATTAAATGTGTGGTTTGAATCAAATATGTTGTTTCTGGCCAACTCCTGTTTGCCAGTAGTGTAGAGTTGCCGCTATTTGGACAGTGTAGGTTACGAGTGCAACACCCCCCACCTGATTCCTTTCTCTACTCTTTTTTTTATATATACCAGGATTATTCGTACCATAACCTTGTTCATTCCGAGAATTTCTATTTGGCAGTGGCACAAGAGATCGATTTATTTTCAGTTTTAGTGGTACAGGCCTACACTATATATCTTTTAAAGGTCCTTTCTCGCCCTTTTTTTTGTCTGTGTCTTGTCTGGACCTCTTTGTAGGGATTCTAAAATAAATAAAATAAAAAAGGTTCTTTGTCTCTATACTTGATTACACTCGAGATACTGCGAGGGGCTTATTGGCTGCAGCCCAATAGACGCATTTCATTAGATATAAACCCACTAGATAAAATGTGTTGATGCCATAACTGTAGATCGACAACAGGCTTGTCGATAGCCGATGAGCAAACGATGACGGATATGGCTTCTATTAATCGTCCATGGAAATGCCCACTAGGCCCATATGATAGATATGTGTATTATCAACTAGACCAAACATAATTTATATATATATATATCTTTAAATACCCCGGTAGAATGATATCTAAAGAGGCTGCTTCCAATGTCCAAAAATAAGTCCAATCTGGGACCCATGAACTCTTGAGTTATTCAAATGGAATGAATAAACAGCTATACATCAGTCAAGCATGTGTGTCTTGCTGATTCTTATTCTTATAATAAAAGAACCACAAACCCTGGCTGAACCGGGATGTTTAATAAGCCTATAGATGGTAATACCTGATTTGGCAATTTTTTTTTGGCTTGTCATTCTGAAAGGAGGGCTCAAACTTTACACACATATATACGAATATGCAAAACAGTCTCCAATAGAAATAAGCCCAATGCTATATATTTATTAAAAGGATGATATGGGTATTAAAGTGTGTGTATGTATGTGTGTGTGTGCGTGTTTTTTTTTCTGGGGGGGAAAATGATTTCAACACACTGTTAAAGACTCTTTGTCAACCCCTATAGGATTCCAAAGACTTCTTTTTAAAAAAAACAAGGAATTGATATCGTACTGATTATTCTAGAAAAATGTTTCTCTTCCAAAGTCTATAATTCTTTACAAAAAGTACTTGTGCCATTTATTTAATATCTGAAGTCCAAGTTATGTGTGGTGGAATCCTTGATCCCCTTGCAAGTGCTGCTGGTTAACAGCACAATCGATTGCACAATGATGGTAAAATTCCCTCTGAGCATGCACCCCATAAAATAGAGTGAATGTCAACAATTCAATTACAAATATTATTTGACGAATATTAAACATTGGCCAACAGGCTTTCATTTTCCTTGGCTTGGAATTCGAGGCTCTGGATGCCAATTCAATATGTGTGTGTGTGTTTTTTTTTAAGCAAGACATCAGCTGTAGCCCCACAGGACCACGGTATTTGCATGATCCATGTTAACAAACCAGGCCACAGCCGTTTTATTATCTTTAGAACAAAATATAAAAAAACCAAATCTGGCAACGTAACCCTTTTGCCTCAAAGAAGCAACCATAACCAGTTTTAGATGCCAATGCACATGGAAACAGACGGCCAAAATTAGTGTGTGTGCGAGTGTGTGTGTAAGTGTATCCAGTACATTTTCTAGGGTCCAAAGACCATTCCATCGTACGACAATCGTATTACATACCGCAATGAATTATTATTATTATTTTTTAAAAAGAATAATCGATGCAGCTTGTTTACTAGACAATAGCTAAATAATATATAAAGAAATAACAGAGAATCAAATAGAATTAAATCTCTTTATTATCATTATTAATAATAATAATATCTTGTTTTTCATTCTTGACCTTTTTTTTTCAACCTTTTATTTATTTGCAGATTTCTAAAGCATGATAGTCCAAACTACCAAAAAAAAAGAGGCCAGTTGGAAATAAAGAACCAATAATGAATTGTCAGAATTGAACGGTTGTTAATATTTGTTCGTACAAATATGTACAAGAGCATGGCCTTTTACTTTTGAAAGACTGCATATATGTATATATATATATATAAAAGAAACCTTTTTGTTTGTGTCTTGGAGGATCGATTTAAATCAGATATCAACCACGATGGCTCCAAGAGATGCAACCAGTCTTTGGTCCTTGTGCTTTCTATAGTACAACTTGCTTAGAATCCAGTGATAATCATTTACAATCCCTAATGAAACTCGGAGATACTTTAATTGGAAGGTTTGATCATTATCAATACACGATATTTGATGCCATGATGGCCTATATACATGAAAGTATCATCGGGACATCACATTTTTTATCAATATCCAATTGGTGCCATTACTGATTTATGGTCTTTTAGATCATTGCAGCCAATATAGACTTGCATAAAGGACAACCACAGACACATCTAATTACATTTTTCTATTCTCTAGAGAGAATTCTATTGATCATATAAAAGCTTGGATAGTATCAATTTGCCATTTTTATTTTTATTTTTATATTCTTATATTTTTGGAATTTCAAAGGTACATAAGTCCTTGATGTCTTCCCATATCGAATATTTGGTACAAACCATGCTATTCACAAATAAAGTATTATACAAGCAACACTATGCAACAGGATTACTTGTATTATGGCAGGATTGATAAGTCTTGTTAGAAAGACGAATACCAAACTGACCTTTGGGCAGTATATTAACAGTCATACTGCACGTACAAATAAATGTGTATCGTTTGTGGTACTTTTATATATACACATGTATGTATGTATACTCGAATAACCAATTAAAAACCTCCATACACAATGCGCTGTAGTGTATTATCTATCATTCAATAATAACATTTCCTAGATCGTTTTCAAATGATACATGTGGTTTATTTAGCAGATTATTAAAAACAATGATTTGTATTCTACTGGTTTGCTATTTAAAAAAAAATAAAGCCAAAAGATATAAAAAGTATATTATACAGATAATCTGTATAATAATGTAATATTCTAATAGGATAGAAGATCATCTCCCTGTACAACATTCGTCTCTCTTTTTTTTTTTTACATATTGCTGCTTTATGTCATCATGCCAAAAGCGAATTAATCGATGAATCTTGAGATCTGGTATATCAAGACCGTTTGTCGATTTGTTAAACAAAAAGAGTTATACTTGATAGTTGCATCGATCGTAAATATATATAAGAACATTTTAGGAAGAATAGCATATTTGCAATCGAATTTTAATTTCGATTTGTAAAAAACGGTTTCTGTCAATCCAAAATCTTGCAAGAGATCACAACAATGTCCAAGAGCGTGTACCAGCATGCTGGTTGAAATAGGAATATAATGGCAGGCAATATATACGGGATCTGTAACACGGTCTAGAGGTCGAATTGAGATTACCAAATCAATTGCCTCTGCACACATCAAATATATCGCTCAATAGACCAATAGCCTGCCAAGACAACAAAGCTCTGTGTCGAAATGGCGGTTGGTGGACTCTATATTCTTTCAAGATAGGGTAATAGAAACAGTGTGTACAGAATTGTAATCGGAGTGTCTGTGTGTCTTTGTTATAATTTACGCCCTATATTTACCTTGTACACAATATAATAGACAGTAATATAATAGGTATGCTTCAATGTTGAAGTCTGAAGCATATCATATCCATAAAAAGGTTTATTAAAACTAAACCAAGTGTCCTTTTTACTATCAATTGAACAGAGCTCTGGTGATCTATAGGCTCTAAACCAAGGCCCATATAGTCTGGAGCTGTCCCAACCATTGTGATATGGTCTCCAGACCACTGACAGAATAATTCGATTTAACGCGGGCTTTTGGTGATTGTCGCTAATATTATTGTTTGGAAAATAGGCACGCATGAAAATACATGTACTACTCTAGAGTTTAAAGTTATATTTCATTGTCTAGAGTGATTTCTAGATAATACATCATATTCTATTCACCATCACGGACAAAAGCGGACAAAACCCAAAAAATAAAAATAATAATAATAATACGAGACTATTTTGACATGCATATATTACTGTCCCACTGGCTCTTGTACGATCTGTAGACCACTGTTGTTAGATTATGCTTAAAATTAGATTTATGATTATCTAGCAATACGGTTAGCTTTGAGGACATTAATAACGTACAATCTCCATTAGCTCTGTATAACCCAAAAGTCAGTACCAATTGTAAAGATATATACAATAAAAAACAATGAAATCCAAAGGTAACAAGTGAATTTCGTGTTCGTAGCCGTTTTTATTCCTTTTTTGCAGTTCTTATCCTCGTATTGTTTATTTTCTTTCCACGAACACCCCCTCATGGGGCCAGGATTTTATGTAATTTCAAGTATATTTGACAGGCTATATTCGCATGCTTTAGGTACGGTAACATACTGCCGCCTATCTTTGTGCCAAAACTCGGCAATCATCTTGTACACCATCGTACTTGATGTCAACTTTTTTTTTTTTAAAAAAAAAGAGATCATGGTTTATAAAAGCCCTGTTGTTCTGCCTTTTCTTTATAATCAGGCCTCAATCGAACACTCCCCTCGAATCTATATTTCAGGTTAATATAATATAATATAATATATTGTATATATAAATATATATAAAATATATATACGCACTTTTTTATGCATATATATTTGGACAGACATGTATGTACAGGTGTATAAAGATGTATTCGATATTTACAATCTCTACAGAAATCAGTATTAAGAAATATGCCAAGCCATTGCCCCAGTATGAGCTACACTGACCAACAACATGAAACAAGCCCTCAGCACAGCCATGTACACATCCCATGCTCCACAATGATCCAAAGGCAAAAAATAGCTGTTCTTTATCAATGCAAAGTATGCGATAAGTATTTTAACCGTCCAAGTGCCCTTCAAACCCACTCATACACACACACAGGCGAAAGACCTTTTGCATGCGACAGGTAATATTTAACAACACTAGTGCATTTCTTGGGTTTAATTAAGATCTTATATAATAGTGAAGGGTGTGGCAGACGTTTCTCGGTCATTAGCAATCTGAGAAGACATATCAAGGTCCACAAAAAAGATAGACCAGAATTACAGCGAGAGAATCGTATGTATTCTCACAAGAGGTACCAGAATGTCCAACGCCTCATGGAGAAAACGGCCTGCGCCCCTTATGTGCACAATAAGCAGTATCTTGAGCCACCTATTTGTTTCCAATACGACGGAACACCTGCCTACCTGCAACTGCCACCCTTGCTGCTAAGACAGTTAAAGAGAAAGCAAGATTTCATTAACAGCCCTTGTTCACTGGTTACGATTCAGCCCAGACAGTTTCCTCCACCTCTTCACAGCTCACGCCTATTTCCGTCACCATTCACGCTCAACCAGATGGACTCTCAGCCAGGGTGTTTAGATGATAAGCTATGATGCCTAAATTGATAATACAAGCAAATTAATACAATACAATGCAATACAATACAGCACCAACATCAACACCAACACCATCAACTACAACCTATTATGCTCGTCAAATGTTATTCTCTACAACAAAGTGTGGGGTTTCTCATGTTATTTTTATTATTTTTATTATTATTATTTATGAATCCTATGTAGTGGATCTATCTATGCAAGCTTTATCTATTTATCTTTAAATATTCCTCGTATCTATGATAATCTTTACTATAGCATAAAAACTATTTTTATATTAATCATGAAACAGTTTTGCATGAAAATGATCCCCACAAAGAAGATATTATTCTTAATCTCATTCTGTTTCTAAAGGCACAAAAGAAGCTGCTGGAAAATGAACAGAGAGTAGGTTATTTTGTATAAATATTATTATAGCAGTAGACAGGCTAGTTACAGAAAATGGCATGATGAATGAAGAAAATAACAATAATAATAATAAAAATTAAAAAAAAAGGGATTGATTAATATTTAGCCTTTGTCAAGTTTAATATTTTTTTTTCTTCCTTTTATTAAAAACCCCCAATTTGGGTTGTCTTATAAAAGTGTATTCTATAATTTCACTCTTGCACTTGTATTCCATTCACCCTCTTTTTCTTTGAAGATTAAGATGGATGTCAATTTCGATGAAGAGTTTCAAACAATGACCACAACTCCTCGTACATTTCCCTGCGATGAGTTGACTGACATTCAGGTAACAAGAATCATTCACCGAGGAAAATACTCGAGCTAATATAATATACCTTACTCGATCGAATGAGCAGGGCAAAAAGATCAATGTACGGCAGCTGGCAAACGATTACCATCTTATCCTGATTACCCTAAAGAATACCGAATGCAAAGTGTGTCCTCAGCTACTCCATGTTCTGAATCTCTATGGAATGGACCCAGACTGTTACAAATACGTCGACCCTTTTACACATCAAGTGCTGGAAATTGATAATCTTCGCAAAAAGGTAAACTTTTCCACAACACACACGCACATGTCTCGGTAGACTCACCAGAACATCTATAGTTCTTTGGCCTTATGCTTCTAAAGGATGCGTACTTTATCATCTTTTGCCCAGGATCGACCGCAGAAGTATCCAAGATCCAACAAACTACTTGCTTTCAAAGATATCCATTTGTTGCCGGAGAGCAAGCCATGTCCCTCGGCAAGGCTCTGAAACTCAACATGTCTGATGAAGAACTCTGGCCGGCGATTCTGAAAGTATCCAGAGATACTCTGAATGTACAATCAATCTGCATTGGACGAGAGCCGGGAAACTATTACCAAAAGAATCTCATCAAACGACTCTTGAGCGAGCGTGTTCGGTGGGAAATGCAAGGCATCAAGGTCATCCAAAAGGCTCGTAATACCATTGATCGTCTTCAGAGGAGAATGGTAAAATGTCAAGAGAAAAACCTTGTCGCAGGAAGAACACTTTCACTTTTACCAACGCCTCTGCAAGTCAGTGCACCTGCCCCACCATCCACAGATCTGCATCAGGCACGTTCTCCGCAGCATCTTCCTGCAGAAATCTTGGATCTCATCCTGTCCTTTGACACCAACACAGCCAGCCTGGTAAAGGTAGCACGGACTTCCCGGTTATTCTACATCACAGTCTGCGGTATTCTTGTCCATCGTCTCCGGAGCCAAATGAACACCCTCTGGACTGCTCTTCCCCAGCAGAATGGGGAGCCGATTCTGGACGAAATGGACGCCATGAATCCAGAGCTGAATCGATGGGAGGAGTCTGAGCAAGGGGTTGGGTTCCGTGAACTTGAAAGGCGAGTCGAGTCAATTCAGGCGCTCGTAAACGATGTAAATTATTGGACTAAACAATGGGTGTCCAGAAGAATACGGGCTCCTGTGAATAGCAGCAGTGGAACCCCTGTGGCTGTAAAATCAACTTAATATATATATATAAATATAAATGTCAATAATCTATCTCACTGCAATCCTATCCCACAAATACAAGTATATAATGATTTATTTATTTATTATTAAAAAAAAGGCATCTTCAAAGAGTTCTTTATTAAGAATATTTTTTGAATTATATATATATATATTTATATATATAACATGATATAAAATTCATGACATTTTCATCACTATCAAGAAAGATATTTTATCTATGATCGTTTACGAGTGTTGGCAGTAAGATGAGCATGTTCGCTGTCGTCCAAACTAAAATTAAATAAGAATCGTTGGTAATTGGAAACTATGGCAATTGGAAACCATGGCAATAGATAACACTTACTGCTCCTCCTCTTCATCATCATCATCTTGATTGACGTGCAACAGTGCACTCTCTTCTTCATTTCCACCTTGCTTGGGGGTATTTGTTCGAGGTCCACCTTGAGGCTGTCTATTGTCAGACACAGGAGAGTCACCATGGCCAGAGGTGTTTCCGTTCACTTGGCCTTTGTGGTGGCCATGCTCATCATCACTAAAGTCATCACCAAGTTCAAACAAGGCATCATCACCATCCATGCTTCTACCCGACCGATTGCGTCCACCGGATCTCTCGGGGCCAAGACCCTCGGCACGTCTCAGGTTGTTCTCAAGAGCAATGGCCTCTTCTTCGTCTTGACTCAATTGCTCCAAACCATAGCGCGAGTTGTAGCTTGTGGGTCTCCAGAGGACAATGATGACAAAAAATACGATAAAGTACAGAATGTTAAGCCAGCCATCCAACATAAACCATCTACGCTTCCAGTTGCGAGCTGCCCAATCAGCCTGGGTGCGATCCGAGAAGTTGAACATGTTGAGAATAAAGATGATCATGACCATCAATACCGAAAAGACAAGAAGGCGGTAAAGACGCTTGTACATAAGGGCCTTGACGTGCTGTCTTCTGATTTCTATATTCACACTTAATCTCTTTTCCTTATTCATTTACCACTTACCAAGTGTAGCCAATGTCTGGGTAATTGATCCGAGAGTCCATACATAGAATGCGGTCATGGTGATTGCAAGTGGAAAGACAACAAGAAGAACCAAGAAGCCAGCCGTCTCTGGAGACAAGAGCATGGTTCCGAGTGAGTAAATGACGCCAAAAAAGAAGTGTGTGCATGCGAGGATAATGCACTTTTTCATGGTAGATCCAAGAGAAGGTCTGGGACACCAAGGATCAGTATAAACACTCTCTTTAATTCAGTTTTGTTAGACTCTACCTGACGACACTGTATCCCATGCAGACGATCAAGAGCATAAAGAATGAAATGCTATAAAAAGGCAGTGTAAGGATATTTCTTTTGGATAGTTGCTTAATGCCATTATATATATATATATATATATTATATATATCTTGCCTTGTTCTGCCAGCGTTCAGTAATGCCACGAGTCCCAATAATCCCCATGCTATCATGATTAAATATTAGTCGAAAATGTCGTTGGTTAGTACAAATTCACTGCATTTCAATCAATTCCACAAAGACTTGCATGGCTTTCCGGTTTGATTGTACGCCTCCCAGAACCCAAAATTAAAGGCCATCTCAACCGTAAGGAAGAATATGGCACCAGACAAAAAGTGCTATATAGGTATTTGGTGGTTTAGAAACAATGGTTATCTCTGGACATTTTACTTTACCTGAACAGGCAGTATATCTTGCCAATAACGGAAGCATTGGATACCCCAGAAAAGCCCCACACACAAATAAACTAGCGAGAATACACCATAAAACTAAGCCCAGGTAAATATTAGCTTGGTTAGAAGAAGAAAGAAAGAAAGAAAAAAAAGTGCTTGGACACCCCCAGGCCTTGTTCTCACCAATAACTTTGGATAGTCCACTGCGGGTAGTTCCCCATAGGGAAACTTCCATTCGATCCAAGACTCAAAGTACGTGGAATTTTCGTTACCAGACCCAACAGGCACAAGGACAACACAGTAATAGCCAGTATTCTCGATTGTATACAGAGCTACTTCCTTTTTATCGGGTTTCATATCAAATACGGTGGTAAGAATAGACGTGGTGTTTTTCTCAGCCGCAGGTACATGAACAATAAACTCATTCAAGGTTGAGTTGGTGCAGAGTTTATCAGCCACAGATTTCTTGTCACAAATGTAACGCATCTATGATGAACAATGAGTTTGTAATCTCGTCTCGAATGGGGTCTGCATACCTCTTGTGTCTTGTTATCAAAGTAGCCAATGTTGTTGTAGTCTTTCCATTCGTAAATCAGCATTGCAGTCTTTCCTTGGGATTTCCCTCCCATTGTCACTTTTGAAACTTATTAGTGTGTAGAATATTACCGTTATTATGACTATTGGCATTTGTTGCAGTACCTTTGATAAATGGTGTTTTTCCTCCTGGAATTGCACTCTTGCTCCACACACCAGAGCATGTGGTTGAATAATAGTCATCGCTTGTCTAAGTAAGAAGTATAAGCCTAAAGATAGATAAAAAGCCAAGCTGTGTCCAAACTGCTCACCAGGTACACTTCTTCAGCCTGTACGAGTAGTAGTGAGCATAGCAGCAATATAAGTAGGCCTGACAGCCACTTTGGTGCAGCGACTCTTGGCATGGAGAATATTAATACTTTAACAACCGAGGGGCGAAGGAAAGAGGAGTCTGCTTTAATGTCACCATTTAAAAAAAAAAAAAACGTCATGTCGTACACACAAAAAATAGGTATTTTAATTTGAGATTGAGACTAATTGGAATTCTATAAAGACTGAATTTACAGTTTGTTTTATTTTTTTGACATGAGCCCCAAGTGTTTGCCAAAGAACAACATTATATCAGGGGAGGAGGAGGAGAGGGGAGCTTTACGTGTGGATATTGGTCTGATAAAGTAAAGGACAATGAGCTATAGTCGAATAGACTGCAAAATCACCAGTAATAAAAAAAAAGATAGTATTATGTACTGGGACCGACATATACCATGATTGTCTCCAACAGATTGCTTTGTTGATTTCTAGTTAATTATTAATATTCAGGAATGAAATAAAGCAAGGGGCAAGGATGGCGTGTGCTAGACTATATGCGCCATATTATCTAGTTGAAAACGATATCCCTATTCAACCAAGTTATACAAGCACATAATATTATAAAACAGCGAATCCCACCTAGATTTGCCAAGAGATTGTAAAGGGCACCTTGTCATTTGGACAACATATACTCTATAATGTGTTTTACGAGGTACAAAATTCTGCGATTCTGCTCATTTTTTTTAAAAAATGGTACATTTATGACACTTTGTAGACTTGGCTTTATTTTTCCCTATTTATTGTATATGTAATGAACCAAGCTAATTAGATTCATGGGTATAGTGTAAAGGATACCGTTGGATGCCATCAAGAGTGGATTGTCTTCTTTCTGGCTTGTGCATAATATATATATATATATATTTAAATATTAAATAAAATAAAATAAAATAAAATAAAATACTTGTAGTATTTTACGACGTGTTATACTTTTTGTTATCTTGTACAGTGAATAAATAAAAAAGAGGAATCAAGCAGGCTAGTGTTGTATAATAAATTGAAGTTCTAAAACCCATAATAACATTTATCAGTATACCAGTGTAGATGTTCAAGAATAAGCAAAAGAAACAAAGGTACACATGGTGAATATATATATATATATATATTCGGACAATTCTACTGTGCTTACAAAGCTGGTTTTACAGCAAGAATACAACTACACATCATACTATTTTTTACAAGATTTCCTTGGCAAAAAACCAATTGATTAATCTCTTGAAATGCCAACAATTATATATATTCACCATCAATCACAATAATTAATTGTCTGTAAATGTAGAAAATGGCTTTTTTTTTTAAAGCAAATATTGACCAATCATATCCCAATCATTGCATTTTATTCGCAAGCAGCGAGTTGGATTACTTGGGCAGCATTTTGGGTTTCATTTCTTCTTCATAAAACCAAGTCACAGAAATCAGATTTTTTTCCATAAACTTTTTCTTTTTCGCTTCCATTTTTGTAAAAAATAAAGCTTCTTCAGTTACAAAAACATACAAACATGGCCAAATCAACTGCTGCAGGATCCAAGAAGAACGCCCAGCCCGCCAAGGTTGTTAAGGAAGAGGACGTTTCCCAGTCAAGCGACTCTGACGACTCTTCTGAATTTGAGTCTGCCAGCGAATCTCCTGCTGATATCAAGGTTGAAGACGAAGGATCTGACGATTCCGATTCCGAAGAGTCAGGATCCGAGGGATCCAATGCTGAAGAAGAGGAATCTGATGCCGAAGAAAGCTCTGGAGAAGAATCCGATGAAGAGTCCGAGGGTGAGGTCGTGATTGGTACCAAGCGCAAGGCCGAAGATTCCGAAGAGCCCGAAGACCAGCCTCCTGCCAAGAAGGTTACCGTTGAGGTTGTCAGCAAGCCTTTGTACGGTAGTGAGGGTGCTACTGTCTGGGTCGGTCAGCTCGACTGGAGCGCAACCTCCGAGGATGTCTCCAACTTCTTCTCCAAGTGCGGTGAAGTCAAGGATGTTAGAATCCGTATTGACCCCGATACCGGCAAGAGCAGAGGTTTCTGCTATGTTGACTTTGTCTCCAAGAAGTCCAAGGCTGCTGCCTTGAAGATGGATGGTAGTGAGTTTATGGGCCGTAACATCCGTGTCGATGAGGCTACTACTGCTACTCCCCGCAAGAACGATGAGAACTATGGCCCCAAGACTGACACTGTCTTTATTGCCAACCTCAGCCATGATCTTGATGAGGAGAGCGTTGCCATGGCATTCTCCAAGTTCGGTACCATTGTTGGTGATGTCAGACTCCCTACCAACCGCGAGACTGGTAAGATTAAGGGTATTGGATACGTCCAATTTTCTACTGCCGATGAAGCCGAGGCTGCTGTCAAGGGAATGAACGGTATGTCCATTAACGGCCGTCCTGTCCGCACTGATTTCAGCGGTGGAGATGACTCTGCCCGCGTCAACAGCCGTGGCGACCGTGGCGGTCGTGGTGGCCGTGGAGGACGTGGTGATTTCCGTGGCGGTCGTGGTGGCCGTGGCGGTCGTGGTGATTTCCGTGGCGGTCGTGGAGGACGTGGTGGCCGTGGTGATTTCCGCGGTGGCCGTGGTGGAGGACGTGGTGATTTCCGTGGAGGACGTGGTCGCGGTGGATTCTAAGTCCAAGAGATTTTTGTTACATTTTCCCCTCCTGTTGTCATTTGCTTTCATTAATTCTATCATCATTCAGTTATACTCACACACACACACAAATCCTCTTTTACAAAGATAAGATTAAAACATTAACAAAAAGTTTATAAATATTCTTACAAGTCAAAATCGGCCTGGGTTTTTGAGTTTCTCTTTGTCAGATAAGACGAGGCTTATGGTAGACTATTTATTAGCCGTTTGTGTTTGACAAATGTTGAAGTTTCCCAATGTTATACGGTGCATTCGGACTTTACTAACTTTTTTTACCTACTTTTTTCAAAAGCCCAAGACCTTTGCAAAAATAAAGCTATCAAAGATCCGAGCCTCACGTCGGATAAGCATATTATTAATTGATGTAGCCCACGGATTATTTTTTTAATTAAACCGCTTTAACAAAAAGCCTTTGTGTTTTAAAGATTTGCTAGTAAGAGATGGTTACAGAGCGGAGATCATAATTATATTTTCCAGTATGTCGGATATTAAATACCATTAATTTTTTTTACCTGCGGAGTTTTATCAAACGAAATTGAAACAAATTCGACAAAAGTCGATAGTTAAAGCTAAATGCATTATATGGAAAGCTTATAATTGTTGATGGTACGCCAAGTTAGCAAAAGTACATTGGTCATTTAAAGCATAATTCCGTGCCCTGGTTTAAAAGTCTCGAGTAAAGTAAGCATAGATGACTTCTTTTCCAAAAGTATAATCCACCCTTTCATAAAAATATATTGGCCGAAGAATACAAAAACAAGGTAACTCTTTCTGCTATATGACATGGCCAGCCAACAGCTCTGGTCTGAGCCCAATAGAAAACATGTGGTCGTAATTGGAGCGTAAGCTGAGAGCCAAGAAGGTGAAGCCCACGAACAAACACTATTTGGCTTGTGCACTACGAAAAGAATAAAAAAAATTACTTAAAATGATTGTAGAATCCCATTGCATGGCAATGCCAAATTGGATTCAAGACCTCAATATATAATAAATCTCGTGCTCACTACTAAACTTTCAAATAAATTATATTTTTATATTGATATATATATATATATTATCACTTATAATTTCTACAGTTTTGTACCTATAGTTTATTCTGATAAAAAGATATAAAAAAAAGGTGTGTATTTTAATTGAAAAGTTTTGTGATTCTAAAAAAGTTAATGAATTAATTTAGGTCAGTATATGTTTTTTTTCTTAGTATTTTATTGATCGGCCATCACGCAAGGCGTGCTGCTTTTAGATTGTCATTAGAATAGACTTGGATGAAAGGAATAAAGATAAAAGTTGACGATATAAGGTGATAAAGAAAAGAAAATAGAAATGACTGTATATAAGAACATCTTGGCCATTTATAAAAATGTTTATTTATTACAGGAAAGCAAAGAATTTTTAATGGGAAAAGGTATTAAAACAGGGATTATTTTATTTTTACAAGTATCCAGCAATTGTAGCTGCAATTAGACCTCCAACTGAAACAATAAATAAAATATAAATTGTTATAGTTGGAATTTTCTTGCACATCAAGTTAATTCCGTGACCAATAAAAATAATCCCTAAAACAGGAAAAGGACTAAGAATCCAGGATAATACAAGCCATTCCGTTATACTACGAGCATCATAATCTCCCCAAATACCAATAATCAATGACACTATTATTCCTAGAAGCATGGAAATTATAGTAATATCTATATCATTAAAGTCGAGAACATCATTGAATTCACCCAAAAGTTTGCGATCGTCTTCAGTTAAGATGTATTTGCCGTCTTTAGACAATAGTTCTTGATCATCCTTGATGCTAAAGGCCGCTGTTTGCTTGTGTAGCATAATGAGAGAAGTTGACTGAAGAATTGCCATTGCGGTGTAGATAATCATGATAACCTTGACCCATCGATCTTCATTTATATCCATGCATGAAATCGTGGTAATGAGTAGCTGCCCGAGTGTGACACATATTTCAATATACGAGGTTTCATCCGTGTTGTGAGCTGATTCAAGCTTGTTTATCATATCTGTTGACAGGTAACGCACATTGTATGGCATTATTTCTCTTTGGTATTTACATGTAGCACCTGGACCAGTTATGGTTATTTCATCTGTGAGGCAATAAGTATATTTCTCCAAAGTTTTGTCTTCATTTTCATAGCCAATAATTAGATATCCATTTAGAATGCAATGCTTTGTTTTCTTTGCTTTTTCAGGACCAAGAACATGCAAAAATGCTGCCAGATAAGCTGAATTGTCGTGTTCTTCAATATGTATATTTTTTGCCCTTTGGTCATTGACAAGACGATCCCTTAGGCGGATAGCTCGGGAACGCAGTTTATATGATTCTGATGCTTTGGCGTTATTGTCTTTATCTTTCTCAGATTTTTGTGCTGACGGGATATTAAAAAGCGACAGATCGGATGACTTTGTTTTGAGTGCAGTTTGGGAGTCTTCTTCTTCTTCTTTGTCGTAATATTTTAACAGGGAGTTGTATGAAGAAATACCAAGAATTCCATCATCATAAAGTGCTTTAAACATAGACCCTACTGCAAGAAATATTCCACTGCAAGGATACAAAATAGCAAAAATGCGCCAAGGCATTGTGTCAAAACTAGTGGGACCATCTCGAGGTCGCGTCGTTAAGACGTGTGTCGTGTAGCAAAACAGGACAATTTCCAGGATTGAGACTACAGGTAGTTTACTGGTCACTTGTGTATCTTCTTGCTGGATCGGTGGAGCGTAGCATTTAGGTATAAGTATTAATAATAAAAAATACAAAATAAATTGTAATCTTTGTAGAAACATTGTTCAAAAAATAAGCTGCAAAGAGAGATATAAGAATTGTTTTTGTTTTGGGGTGCTTTTACGAGGAGAGCGTGAAACTTGGCTATTGGCATTAATACTTATATACTTTTTCAGCAAAGGTTTTATATAGGGCTGAGATTCTAAGCCAAATAATGTTGTAATCCGAGGATGAGTCTGTTTTATCTTTCAAGCAACCATCTAATAGCACTGAGGACTAATACTTTTTCTTAGTACATATTTGATATTTGTCCTACACAAAAATTACTATTCAAGATTTCTACAAAGCCTTTTGCGCAGTATAAGATGAAAGTTTTGAGCTTTCTAGACTTTCTTTTTTTTTTTAAAAAAAAAAAGCCTCGTATTCTTTATCGATTTAAAGACATGTCAGCCCAAAATTGATAAAACAAAATGGTGTGTGTGTATGGTAAGAAGAATAAAGGTTGTTGTATGTTATTTAAACTCCAAATTCAACATTTATCTTGACTGATATCAATCTGAAAACTGGGCGCTATGGATGACGGTAGATCAATAAAATACAAAAAACATATGTATTTTACAGATCTCTATGTAGATGTTTACTGAATATAACAATAATTATTAATATTTCCCTTGATTTGATCTGGAAAACAAAATCAATAACAAGAATAATAGACAGATCAGGTTATAAATGACCTCAATAAATGCAAAATGCTGTAAAAGTAGCATAGTTACTGCCAAGAACTGATCCAAGCGGACAAGGCAAGACACAGAAACAGGAGGTTCAAGGATAAGTTATTTAATAAAAGACATTGTTCGCTTGATCTTTCTACGATCAAGCTCTACTGGTATTTATATGCTTTCTAGCTAGGATAAATATGTGTCAAAATATAATGATTGGTAACTGTGGCGGGTGTGTGTACAAGAAAGGAAAGTCTAAAGATAGCTATGATGTACTGGCCTTCTAGCTAGTGTCCATTTTGGGAGTGTGGCGCAAAGGCTGTTAGGAACCAGTCCTAACAGTTACCTCTGAATATAAACAGCGTGAATAGCATTGTATTTGTATATAAAAGCCTCGAAGAACTTGCGAGTAAGATACCAAGGCTCAGCAAGTCAAATAAAAACATTAATGGTCAATAATTCAAAGAAACAACGGGCTGATTGATTAGATGATATGATATGATTGTATTTCGAGGCATAGTTTGGTATCAAGCCTGCGTTTTTAAACATCAAAACCAATTCTAAAAAGACACTACTTGAAATATTTGGAATAAAATATTTGGTGCTTATGATGATACATATAGCTACTAACAACATTCTACTTTACATGCGTTAATAAATATTCATCAAAAAATTTGTTATAGAAAACAAGGATTCTAGTACATGTTTCTCTAGAATATTTTTGTCTTTGGGCAACAGACAATATATTTTGAATAGTCAGCTCTCATCAGACCCAAAAGCCAAAAGTACAAGCTACTGTGGATTTACGAGTATCAACAAATGCTATTTTCTAGTCAATTGGAATCGCAAAGCACCAAATATATGTGAGATCAATATACTTAATATATTATTATTATTGTCTATGGGCTTGAGATGGGTTCTGTTACTGGTTGGAACCCTAGTGGTTTTTTTTGCTCCTTTTCCTATTTCTTTGGTAAATCTGAGCACCTTGTAGATACGCCCCCATCTGTTCCGGATCCAATAGACGAGTGAAGCCTTGAATGATATTCTTTAGACCTTCTTTTGTTATTGCATTTACCAACGACATCCGCATGCGTGCCTGAATCCGAAGAGACTGGAGGAAGACTGGGGTACGGGGCCATGAGGAGTGACAGCTATGTTTTTTTTAAAGAATAAATGCAATTTTGTCATCAAATCAGCTTGATCACTCACCAGAGTTTTTTTTTTTTTTTTTTTGAATTGCCTCTTTTTAAAATTCAAAATCAACATCGATACTATAAGATCTGCACTGCCAGGATTGGGCATATGATGAACAAATTTGTGTTGACAGATGGCCTATACAGTCAATAATGTACAACACCCCTACTAGTTAAAAGTACAAACACGAAGCGTATCACCCTGTGCATGGTCTTGTCCATAGTTAATAGCCAGACTTACACCGCAGTTACAACCAATAAGCTTGGCCATCTTGGTCATTACATCCCAACTGTCAGGCGAAATTTCGACACGATCCCCTTCTTTGCAACTAGCAAACCAAGTAGGTTCTTGGTCCATAAATGTCTTGCTTTCAATAGTAGGCATTGGAAATTATACTAGGCGAAAGTTGTATGGTCTGCCATTTACAAATAAATTAAGTGAGATGATCAATATATTTATACGGCTCATTATGTCTTACGCTTCATCTGTATCATCCAAATCGATTAGCATTTCTCTCCATCCTTCAGATGTTTTCTACCATTTAAATTAGATCCCAACTATACAAGAGCAATGGTCTTACTTCAAAACTGTGAACCGGAAGAGTATCAAAGAACTCGTGTGCCATAATCATTGACCATTGTTCTACATGTGTTGCAAAATATCAATATTAACTTGACCAAAAGAGACATTAGTTATTGCTTACCAGGTACAAATTCAATGCCATCGTGCCATGAAACAGTGATACAATCTAGACGAGTAATTGATTCCAGGGCTGTATTTGCTGCATTTTCCTTTTCTCTGACTACATCTTCATCCTCTGATCCTTCTACAAGAGCAGCACGCTGCATCTTGCGCAGGCCAGGACTTGCTTCCACCAAATGAATACCAGTCAATGTCTTGTAGAAATAAGGGAATCTTTCCAATGCCTAGTATGAAAACCAATTAAAATTTATTTACATCAAAATACTTGAAAGGATACTGACCCTAAGTATATCCTTCATCAGTGTACCCCTACCTGGTCCAAATTTAATGATTTGGGTTTTGGCAGGTCAACCAAGACGCATTCACTCTGTCAAGTACCAGATACCAGAAAGCTTAATAGACTATTTTTAAAGAAAATATAGTGTCAAGTGGTCTGTGTAGCAAATATTTCATTGTTATCACTGTTTACCTCGCCAAACATTTGACTGATCTCGGACAAAGTAATAAAATCACACTTATGCAAAATATATGAATGGTATTGTAGAAATAGCCAATGGAGTGTAATACCATAACCAAGTTAAATGAAGATACTTCCAATTAAAAAATGTTAAATATCCAAGAATTACATAGGTTAACACAAATAGAAAATGTAGTATAAAGTCTAGAAAGTTTTATTTGTGCATTACGAAGGAACTGTACATGTTTAATAGAACAGATACATTTAATAGTCCATAAATATAAGTTGTACAAGAAACACGGTTTACAGTAAACCACCCTCGGAACCGTCCTTGTTGTTTTTTCACAGTGGGTCCATCAAGTGCTTACCACATTAAAGGCAGGAGCTTATTAGAAAAGTACATGCAAATATTTCTTAATGCTTTATGAGCTACTTAGTTTTTAGCTACTCTAACAAAAATAGTGAATAATTTCCACCCTTTACAGCTTTTTTTCTAAAGATAAACAGAGAGAATGTATATTGGATCTCGTATCTTCTTGATGGCTCTTTCTTTTTTGTGGCATAACAGTGTGGAGTGTATTAAATGCTGTATTAACAGAAAATATACAGTTATTGCTTACTAAAAGCCTTATAGACTCTTATAACATCATACCCTCGTATCAATTGGTCATTTATTTTCATGGAAAATCTGTAAAATGCTTCATCCTAAAAAGAGAAGTTTCATTTTACTGTTACACGGTTATCCTAATAAGTACATTCTACTTTGCCTTGTACAATTTGATAGATTTTTGACCTGATAACGACATTGTCTAATGTCCTTCTCTGGTAACCTTGCTCCTATTTTCTCTTGATAGCTCATAAATATTTTCAATGTCCTTGCTTTAGTTATTTGATTACACTTTTTTTTAAAACTAACGTATGTTTTAGAAAATGTGTTGTATTAAATGAGTTTCATGACCAGTTGGTTGTTCAATTAAAAGTAGTATAGTGATTGTTGATTTATGATGAAATAAAATGCCATTGAAATGTTAGAGAAGCCACAAACATTACTGATGAGAACCTTGCTAAATTTTTCGACAGCTCTAAATAATAAGCTTTCTTTATTTACAAATCAACAAGGTATTTGTAGTATGCACACCACAGCTGAGTGAAATACAGACTCCACAACCGATCTCCAGTTACTCTTTGCTAAGAAGCATGGCAGGTTAACATCTCAGGAACTGTTACACACCATGTGCACGTACACTCCACACTTCAGCAGTGATACCCGACTATTACACAATAGAGATTAAAGTATAAAGGAGCTCTAGAATATCCAGTATATAAACCACCATAATATTTACTTTATAAACAATACAAAGTATTCTTATTTCCCTTGCAAGATACTAACAAACCCCAAATACCTCTATTCTTTTCTCTTTAATATATCTCAGAATCCGTCTATAGAGTCCAGTTTAGGTGAATAGAAAACCGACCCTCACAGAGCTATTCTTGCATCTGGTATTTCTTACGAGTGGTGGAGATTTATAGGTTGAATTATCCATAATGACGTCCCTTTAAATTTTATCAGAGCTCATTACATTAGGTAGTTCATTCATAAACCTAACAAGGTGCGCAGCTGCTGTGCTTTTTTTTTTGGTGCTGGCTCAGTAATAGCAGCAATATTTTTTTCTCTTTTTACAATCGACCCACTATTTATCTCAGCTTTAGCTCTTTATTTTCAGTTCTGTTTCGAATTTGAGTGGTGGCTTTTTCAAAGCCATCTTATAATTCTAGGAGAAGTAATTGTGTCGATTATTGAGGGAAATAATGTCCTTGTATTTTGTATTGCTCTTATGGCACAAATACTGGTTGCTGCATTAACCCAATTGTCCTTGATATTGATATTCAGCCTAGCCTCACCAACAAGCATAATGTTGTTTATAAATGTATAATGATATCTTTTCATCATATATACTCAAGGTCTATATACTTTTATTTAATTCCTTGCTACATCAATAGAATACTTGGAGTGATCTATATGTTATCCCTCAGATTGGGCACTGGTTGCAACTTTTGACAAGGAGAATGCCAACCCAGTTGACCAGGAATTTGTGGTTTATTTGCGAACAAGCCAAGAACCTTGATCAGTTTCATGTAGTCTATGTTTTAAGTAACTTTCTAGGGCACCGTTAAACTGTCCCCAAGGAATATTCTCGGATCTTTATCTACTTTGTTTTCATGATACTACAGCAGTACTGGAATCAATGACAAACTTTTTCACGGAAATATCTTTATTGTTCTGTTCAAGTACACACATTATTTAATATATAGCTCTTTCTGATTGCTCTTTGGAAAATTGCACCTTTTTTCTAATTTTGCCTCGTGAAATTTTGGTAGCAATACTTTTCTCGACACTTCTTCTGGTGAGGACTCAATCTGTCTTGCTGTTTGAAGATCAAGACTAGATTGAAAATTGAATTGGATATTCTGTCGATTAGATATACTCTTTGATATTCTATAAAGTGTACAATCATGAATAAAGTGCCTTGAGAATTGCGACAAATATAGTACTAGAGCATAAATGGACAAATTGATCTAACTTGAATTGACAGAAAGAAATGACATTTTTGGCAACTATTTTGTAATGGCCGCCAGTCGCTTTTTGTCAACCAATAATTCTATTTCACCACCCGACTGAATCCACACACAGACCAAAGTGGTATAATATATATGGCATGTATTTCTTAATGTTGCTATGGTGACCATGATAAAAGCATATGATGATCTTGTTATGAACTTCTTGTGAATCGGAAATGGAAGCATGGACCTATTTACCAATGTACAGGATCCGGGCCGTCAGATACCGGCCATTGATAGAGCGTAAAAGACAAATGGAAAACTCCATGGCATCAGCGCAGGTGATACAATTCAGAGGTTTTGTTCCGCACCAGATCCCAAGCTTAATCGCCAAGCAAGGGCCTAAAAGGTTATCGTTCGAGTACCACATACACCCTTCAATTGCCAGGGATAGGATTCAGTGCCTTGTGCTTCGTCTGATCGAATTTTCTTCTACTCACATTTGACTCGCCGATCTTCGGGAAGAAAACGTGCGACACTGCAACTGTGCACAAAGTGGTAGTCTAAAAAGCGAGATTTCCATCCGTTACACCTCGCCATTCACATACAAGTGTGGCTGAAAAAAAAAAGACATTGCAATTGCAGTTCTTTTTTATCTCGATGGACCAAACCAATTGTTATTTCCAGTTGAATTGAAGAGTTTGAGCCCAATTGCCTTTTGGCTTCTTTAAGATTTGTTAAAGAAGTTCACTGGCTATAATGCAGTACATAAGGATATATATATAATTAACACGAGGCATGCAGTTTTGGAAACATGAAAAAAAAAGAAAAAAAAGGCCAGGGCAGTCTCGCCTTGGGGTTTTTTTTTATTTTTTATTTCTTGCTTCTTTTCCTTCATCATATACATACATACAAACATATATATATATATATATTTATATATATATGTTTAAGAGGCTTTCTCGGTCTTCAAATAAAATACAGCAGCCAAACGTCATTCAAATTGCTGGCCATTGCAATTCCTAATTATACTATCATTGAACCTCATCATGGCCAAATTACGAATAGCAGATCACTTTTGGGTACTTATCTCTATTATCTCACATTGCCTGCTCACAAGTCATTCGATAGGCTGAAGACAATAGGGCTCTAAATATATTGAGTGAGAGGATGCAAAAGTCCAATGCAACCTGCAATGCAATAAGAACAGTGTTTGAAAAGAGGCAAATGACGATACTGTAATCCATGACTATATTTATTTATTAACTTTTGAGCAGAGCACGCATTGAGGAAGAATACGGACAGAGACTATTGAACCTGTCAGAGATATCGTTGTCAGAGTTTGAAGAAAACTATAGCACCTTTTCAGAATCACTTGAAAGCATACCGACCGCAACAGAGGCAGCAGCCCGTGCTCACATTGATCTTGCCCAGCATATCAAGCAGCTCTTAGAAACTCCGTTGGCAGGATTTATTAGGAACCAGAAAGACCAGTGGAAAATGGCAAGCAAAAATGATGGAGTGTGTCTTGTTGATCATGGATTTTAATCTGATTTCTTAAAGGCCACCGTGCGCGTAAGCGAATCTCAAGACTTAAAGAGCAGGCATCTTCAAGGAATGCAGCACGTAAGAGAAAAAATGCATATTTACCAATTAGCAATAATCAATTAATTTATGTACAGGCGCATTCAAACTACATTGACGAACGTAACAGATTATCTAGAAAGAGCTCAACGGATTACAATAGAAAGAGTGAAGTCCAACAGGTATTTTTTTTAAAAATAACAATATTCAATAAACATATAAACCAAGACTAATTGGTTTGATCATCACTAGTCCCTACACACCCTTTCAAATCTAGGTAAATTTGGAATGATTAAGAGATTATTGGCTTGATATTCACAGCAAACAGAGCAATCCTATAAGCTATCCGTAGAAGACCTAAGCTCAGCATCAACCCAGTGGGCTGATGACTGGCGAAACACATGCGATATATTCCAGCGATTAGAAGAAAATAGAATTGACTATCTTCGTCGTACGATCTGGTCGTAAGTCTTGGCTTTGTTAGAATGTCAGATTGATAACCTTTTTATAGATATGCAAACATGATGTCGACTGTCTATGTTGTAGACGATCAGGTAAGGTGTCAATTGTACCCCCTTCAGTATCTAATTTAGGCAAACGCTTAGTCTTGCGAGAGAATACGGACATCACTAGAGGTCATTGATATTTCTGGAGATACCGAAGCGTTTATTGAGCATAAAGGGACGAGTACAGCCATACCAGACGTACCTCAGTTTGTGCCTTACGACCCCTTGAGCCTACAGACCTCTAATACTGAAGAAGGCCAGAGCAGAAATACTCATGAAATCAACATTCCAGTAGCAGATGAAGAGCTACGATCAGTAAATGATCAACTAAAGATGCTACCGTTGGCTTCAGAAGCAATGGATAACAAACTTGTCAATAGAATGGTAGATATTAAATCTAAAGAGTGTGTTGCTGGTGGTAATGGAGGTTTTGTGCTATAGACAGAGAAAGACTCCTTTATTCACCCAAACAGTCGGCTGTCCTTCAAGGAAAACTCGAATTTGCTCGGTCGAGAGATCAGTCAGACCCGTTCGGCCGACTCAAAGTACACAGATTGTTTATTCAAATGGCACTTTTATTTGATTGATTGATTAATCTGTTTGTGTTAGCTCGGACATGTTACAGAATACGGTGATCTCTGTATTGCCAGCATTGGACAAATCGCCCACGGATGGACTATTTCGGGTACATTTGGATAAAATAGAAAAATAAATCGGCTCGTTAGTTATAGCTTACAAAAATAACACATCCAGGAATCCTGGGACAGACCTGCATTTTCCCGTAAAGAGTCTAGTGGCAGAGTAAGGCAAAGCAAGTATGACACAAAGCAGGTCAGTGATCTGGAACATACCCCACGCAGTTCAAGAGGTGTCTCGACTGTCAACCTGCCCCAGAGAACATCGTCCCTGCCCAAGGATCCCCTGGTCTTTTCTTCCTACGCCACCCAGCTGGCTCCTGCAGAAAGCATCGACAATCTACCCGACTGGCATGCATACAACGACTATCTCTCAAAGACACCATCTAACCTTGGCACAACTCAAAGCCAACTTGAACGCAAATCTCGCTCAGACTTTTCAAAGCTCGTCGTCAACACGTCATTAGAGCCTAGCCATGCCAGCCTAAATACCAACAATCGCAAGAGATCTGGCCTATTGAATCCCCAAACAGACCATGAACATGAGTCTTGGAAACACAGTAGATCTCCGTCATTACAATCACCTGGCCAGAACTATCAATATAACCCTACTCTCGAGTCTCCAACCGATTATACCTACCAGCAACCCTCTCCTCTAATGACCCCATCGGTCTCGCCTCGCAGGGACAAGGGAAAGAACCCGAACCGACTATCAGTATTTACATTTTTCAAAAAGTCTAACCACAAAAAATCAGAAAAACATAGTGCGGATCATGGCCCGATCCGAGATAATTCGTGTGATTCACAGAAATCCAAGAGCAGGAGATTTTCTGCTGTTTTTAACGGCCAGAAAAAGAAGCCGGCCTTGTCGATTAACTCGAGCATGCAGCCGGTATCTCCAGAAAGTATGAATATTCCTAAAGGTTTAGATAATCTCTCGGGGGTGGTATTGGATCCCAGAAATCCTTCGAGTCTAATGCAATTATCCAATCCAATTGATGATGAAGGTATCACAGGAGAAGAGTACGGTATGTACAGAATGTTCTGTGTCCAGAACTTTTTGGAAACTCACATGAAACAAGACAATAACGATTTTAATTTGTTTTCTAGCAAGGGCACTGTGGAATTTCGAAGCAAAGGTAAAGAAATATCACAGTTAATTAAATGTTACTAATATTAAGATAGATTGATTCTGAAATTTCGTTTGCCAAGAACGATATCTTGGCCATCCTGTACAAAAAGCCAGATGGTTGGTGGGTGGCCGAAGTGCTGCCAAAACCAAATTCCCAAAGTCCAGGTCCAAGAAGACGAGGCCTAGTGCCCGGAAACTATTTTCGTCCGCTGTAAAGAAACTCTATGGCTTGTAATCACATCTAATTTATTCATTTTATACATATATATTTTCTCTATTATGATAAACTATTGTTCTTTAATCCTATTGCTCGAAGAACACACAACTTTAAATTGGCAAATGCGGGTTTTGTTTCTGGCTTCATTCGTCGACGGGAAAACTTTGTGTCCTCAATGTCCTCGTCGCTTTCGTCTCCCAAGAGGTATCCGGTCGATACAGGTCTGGCCCTTGAGGTTGTGTTGGCACGCGAGTAGAGCGGCCGGGATAGAGAGGGAGAGGAATTGACAAAGGTTTCGGATGCTGAATAGGAGGCCATGGGCGGCCGAGGTTCAGTGGTATATTCTGTGAGATTTGAGTATTGCTTCTTGCCAAATGAGCACCGTTGCTTCAGTGTAGCCACGGCCCGCTGTCCTTGGGTGGGTCTGGGGTTCTGTGGAGGCAGGTCTCTGAGGTTTGATCGATGGAAAGACATGAGAATGTTTGTGAAATGAAATGAAGAGAAGGGCTGTTGATAATTGTTTATTAGCTTTTTATAAATCTCCAACTAATTTGTCCAAAAAAGAAAAGCTTCCGTGCAATGATAGGTTCCAATGAAAAGCAAAAATATATATATAAATATATAAATATAAAATAAATCCATTATTTTTAAATAGAAAAAATAGCGGTCTGTGTAATAGTTTTATTATTAAGGGTAGCTAGTGCTATTCTGATGTGGTGCATGGGCCTCATCTTGGTAGCCTGTTCGTGAATCCCAATTAGCTGCCTTATTGACGGTGGGGTCAATATCTTGGTATGTTGATTTGCGCCGGTCGTTTGCAGCCACCCGTTCTTCTTCGGCCTGTTTCTTTGCTAGGACTGATTTAAAGTCATCCCAGTCTAGCTGGCTGAGTTTTTCTTGGTTGGCAGGAGTATTAATCGAAGGCTCCTCGCTCACTAGGTTTGGAACTTTTTTGGCTCTCTCGAGGTTTTCGCGACCGGGATCCATGGTAAAAGTAGGTTAAAGAAGGCTATAATGATATAAGGAAATTAGGGCTTTTTAAAAAATAATAAAAAAAAGACTAAAACCAAAGGGCGGCATAACATCCTCGAAGGCCAGATTGAATTGGCCCGCCAGCTGTAAAGAGCTTAGTGCCATCGGGATTGTAGGCCGTTGTGTAGATAGCTGGAGGTATTTGAATACCAGTGAAATGAGACTTGTACATTTGAGATTCACGGTCCAGCCAGCCCTCTGAGCTTGAGTTGTGATAAACACTAGTATCGTTATTAGCTGCCAATGGTAAGAATTCCATCATCCTGGTGTCGATAAACGAGAGACGGCCTCTTCCTCCACCGCATGTCAATATATGCTCGCTCCCGAATGCAAGCGACCGTACACCCCAGAAACCATCCTGCGAATCAAAGCTCTGAGCACATTTTGCCTGGCGAGGGTCTGCAAAAGTGATATGGGCTTGTGATCCAACGGCGATCAGGCCTCTATTGGGTTGCACTGATAGACACACTAGCTCTTGTGTAAAAGGCAATTTTACAATATTTTTCTACATTTAAACAAATATGCTCTGTTAGCCATAATGCAATATTAGCCTGACAGCAGCTAACCCTTTGGAAAGTGTTAATATCCCACAATTGCACGGTGCCTTTGGAAGTTAGACTGGTCGCCGTCCGTGTGCCGTTACATTCGATTAATTTTAGGTCGCGCACTTTACTCGTGGTAGGACGTGAAGAAGAAGTCCAGGATTGTCGAAGCCATTTGATAGTATGGCCAACTCCATTGGTCCCATATTCCATTGCATCATTCACACTCCACACTCGCAACGATCCGTCTCGAGAGCCTGTCATGAACCGGTCGTTGTCTATCCAAACCACGCTAAACACAGCATCTCGGTGACCTTTGGCGATAGCAACACCCCTCATGGTTGGCAGTCGATATATCATCACAACCGCAGGGTCGGCCAAAGCCACTGCAACATAACATCCATTAGGACTTGTGGCCACACATCGGATACCCTGGCACCCAGACACACTCGAGAAGCGAGATTGGGGGCTAGGACTGAGTGGGTCGCATAACAATAGGCCATCCTGCACACACTCCAAGGGTTTATTTTCAAGTTCTCGAGGATTCTGTAGTTTATCAGTCTCGATGAGTGGAATCTCAAACACATTATTGTGAATATGATCAAGGAAAAGTAGCTAAGATACTGGTCAGATTCAGGTATTTCCTGTTATCATTGTTCTTTTTTTTTACCTTGTTATCCTTTGTGCCTG
This sequence comes from Phycomyces nitens, assembly GCA_022702545.1. Taxonomy (NCBI): domain Eukaryota; kingdom Fungi; phylum Mucoromycota; class Mucoromycetes; order Mucorales; family Phycomycetaceae; genus Phycomyces; species Phycomyces nitens. The sequence goes on from JAHRBC010000004.1 coordinate 1,751,810, forward strand.
CTAGGACACTGGTGTCGCTTATCCAATCAGAGGCGAATATTTTGTCTTGTTTTAGATTAAATGCGGATTCTTTCATTCGGGTAGGGAACCGAAGTTGGGCCCATCTAATGGCCTTTTTCTTGTTTGTATCTGGGCAAAACCTGCCGTTTGTTCGTTGGTTCCAGATGAGGCCGTACATTGAGCCTAGGTCGTCTTTATGGATAAAACTGGCTGGCAAGAGATTGTTCTGCAAAATATATTATCTTGAATAGAAAAAAGGGTATATTGGAAACAAGTCTGGTAAACAAACAGTATTTATTCATACAAGATGCAGCTCTTAAAATCAACAAACACAAACATATGTATCTATATAAGATAAAAACAGTACGTCGCTTTAGGATAGATCTAGTGAATCAAGGGGAATATATATAAGGAATTCAATTCTGTCTGACTATTATTATTGACGGCGTCAGTATAGACCAACCCTATTGGCCAGTAAGCAGAATGTATCCTTATTTTTATTGCGAAATAAACTGGTTTTTTTTCTTTCATTTGGTCACAGAATCAATGATATTAGGCATGAAACAAAATAACCAACCCCAATAATAACGATTTTTATCCCTTAAAGTATCAACATATAGGTTCATATGATAAAAACAGTGTTGCTTAAGGTCAAGATCCATTTAATTGGTTTTAGATAATATCCCAGTGCGAAACCATTGCCCAGAGTACGAGCCTTATCATTACCCTTCCGAGCATTTGTGGTTATTGAGCTACAAAACAATGGACATGTTTTTGGACCTGTTTTCTTTCCCATCAATTTTGCAGTATTTAAGGCAACCTTGGTTCATAAAGTGCCTCGTTTGTTCTCTCAACATCCGAGAACCTGCAGCAGTATCTGCTCAAACAAGGCATTGCAAGAATAAAGGTTTTTAATGGTTTCCTTATTAGCAAACGCTCTTTTTTTTCCCTTCTTTACAAGCAAAAGACACATAATACTTTACCAAACAACTTATACCAACCAAGTTATAAATTCATTTATGAAGATTGCTGTTATCCATAATATGAATTGCAATTTTGAATTGTAATTATGGCTTTTATTCATAGTCTATAATAGCATGACCTCTTAAAATGTATTCTTGTAAAACAAAAACAAAAACAAAAAAACAATTGAAAACTTACGTGTTTCTGTTTCCTATACTTGTTTATAGCAAAAGTGAAGATGAGAATACGATGGAGTCGAATACCTTGATAGTTTTGCAGATGAAGTTGAAGAATTCAGGGGTTAGTAAAAGTGTGCCATGGTCAGCATGTATTGTCATGAAAACCAAATAGAGTAAATTTGCATCATTCACTGCTTCATATCAAAGTATGTTATCAATTCTGGTGGCGCCATTTTGACCAAGTTTATCAATGAGGTCCTTGAACACTTTGGCTAATCGTTCCGCCTACCATTGAGTCTGAATGGCCTTTACAGCCTGACGGGGTTGAATTCTGTGACAACAGGAGTTTACCGTTTTGTGTTGTGGTGAATTCCACAAGATCTATCCCGAGTCTGGAGTTGTGCCATTGTGCTGCGACTTTACAAAACTTTCTGGAAGCACCTGTAGCAATGGAGTATTTCCAAAAGCCTCAAGAAGTCTCTCCTTGCCAAAGAAGATGTATGTATACCACTCTCTCATATCTACCTTGTCTGTCTTCTTCCATCGCCCTGGGTTTAAAGAAGCCATCAACCACTGGAGATCCAGACAGCAAGTCCTTGGCATGATGTTTGATATTTAAGATGGTGCCAAGTGAAGCAAGTTGAAAGATGGCAATGATAGACAATTCGTGGATCATGAGCGATCTCTCATGCTCATCATGAACATCGATCGGTTCCAGCCTTTCTATGGGGTTAGGTACTCTTGCGGAGCCATTTATCTCTCTGTCAACAATCTGCCAAGAGAGGATCGCTACAAAAAGGAGAATGTTGTTCTGGCAGGCTTGATGCCTGGGGCAAACGAAGCCAAAAACAGTGATATCAATCACTACCTCTGCTCCCTTGTCGCAGATCTCCAGTCGTTGTATGTGGGTGTGGTGATGCTCACGGCGCAGTGTCCTTTTGGTGCCCTTGTTCATGCCGCCTTTCTCCTTGGCGCCTGTGACATCCTTGCCTTCTGGAAGACATGTGTATCCATGTCCTATGCTAGTACAAATGCCTGCCACAAGTGCAATCGCCAGTTTTCTCGCCTTCCAGGCAACAGTGGTGTTGACTATTTTGGGTTCGTCTTCTCTGAGTGGGTGGCTTGGACTGAGCAAGACAATAGTCGTGATACCATGGCCTGAAAGAACGCATCGAATGAGACTTGACAGATATGCAGAAATATACCAAGAAAGTGGTCCTTCCTCCAGACATGAGCACACTCAAAAAGAAGATCATCAAGGACTTTCCGTTCATGAAGGCCGACGAGTGGAAGTCATGGTGCCTGGTGTATTCGCCTGTCATTTTTCTGGGCCATTTTCCAAGGGACAATCTTGACAATTGGATGTGTTTTGTAAACGCATGCAAATACTTGTCCAAGCCAATTATATCAGAAGACGAGTTAGCCGAGGCCAATTTCTGTTTGGAGTTGTTTGGTCATGGATACTGGCTCTTTAGCTTCGAAAGATGCAATGGCATCTTGAAAAAACTATACAACAAACAAGAGAGATGGATTTGAGACTACGTTTATGAGAAAGTACCTTGAAGATACCTTCAGAATTGACCTTGCCCGGGATATCTTGCCAGTTGTTCAAATAGAGTCCTTTACCTTTTTGATTTCCAAACTCACCACCGCCACTGCCACCTCTTCTTACATTTCCACTGATAACCTTGATATTGACTTGAAGAACTTTCTCGATTCTGCCAAAGTCTCTTTCTTGCAAATCAAAGGCAATGAGCCATTGCCTCCATCAACGTATCCTCTTGCTTGGAAGCCACGTACAAATGAAAGAAGACGAGTACACCCATCCGCTTGAATTCTACCACACTTTGTACGCCACGAACCTACAAGTTACAGAGAAGCAACAATGTAGCAGTGAAGCGTGGATCGCATATACAAGCATATCTTTCTGAAAACAACGATCATGGCTACATTCTGTATACTGGAGACAAATCCAGTATATTTTTGTCAACAAGATCTTCAATCCACCAACTGGCCAATTTGATAGCCATGTATTTGCATACTTCAAATGGTATCAACTAATAGGCCAAGATTCAAACAATGGAGAGGACGAGGAGCTTGGTGTGTCGTTTACCAGGGGGCGAGTATCGAAATATATTGTCAGTACATTGTATTCTGTGTTCAGTTGCAATTGCTCTTCTTCTTCAGACCTGTAATGGCGTAGCCATCTACTACATTTATGAGCCGCTGGAGCTATTGAATATGTTAAGGTGTATTAGTAAAAGATATAGAGTTTTAATGTGAAAAACACTGATAATATAATAATTACCTCATCACTTCTCCAGCTAGGGTGAAAGGTCTTTACCTGATCTTCTCCATCAGTCTCATCTTCCGACATTGTTTCTCTTTGGAGAGCATCACCACAGTTGGCTCTCCCCATCTCTCCGTCGACTAAATATCTGTACTTATTGTACGCTTTTACCCGACAACGGAGGATCTGTATATAAATACGAGTGAGCAAAATAAACATAATTATATGTCTTGAAAATATAAACCTACGGTGACAGTTTGCTGCCGTCTTTGACAACCGAGTCTCTTTTTCTCTCCAGACTCTGGGGACCTCTGGAACTCGCACATATTATTACAAAAGTGGCTCTTTGTAATCCTCGCAAGATCACATCTAGAGATCCCCTCCCCCCCCCCTTTGAAGACTCCTGGTCTTGCAGGTAGGCAATGACTTTTTTGGAAAAAGCATTTTTTTTGGGTGGACTGTTGTAGGCACTTATCAAGCACCACCCTGGCTTTGCATTATTTTCAGCGAGCTTGAGAGGATTCTCGTTGGGAAAGTTTAGGTGCGTAATGTACATACAAGATTCTCTAGAAACAGCTGTCAATATATACGTGACTGTATTTTTATGGCTTGAAACTTTTTATATCTTTTCAGGGGCATTGGTCTCCTAAACTGGTTGCTGGAATGTCTCTGGATAAAACACAATGACTTTACCAGTGAGCGTGGTGCAAATAGCCTTTTTCTTTAAATAGAGTGGTTGGTTGCCGTGGGCAACAAATCAACCTATAACTCTATGGACAAAGTATATCTTGTAATAGAAATCAATTTTTTTGTATATTTCTTAATAATCTAGTGTATATAAAGACAATACTGATTGTATAATGTCTTGCGTATTACTAATCTACTCCAAATGTTTTCGATTGGACTCAAATTAGAGCCTTTTGATCGCCACTCAAGAACATCTAAAGTTCGCCCTTGCATCTTTATGAAATCAAAGATTCATGTCGTACGACATTGTCCTCTTGGAATTGATAGCTGACAAGTTCATTGTACAGTGCAATAAAATAGCTTGAATTCATCATTGGACTTGAAAGATAGGCCAATGGCTCTAAAATACACCCTCACACTACCATTGATTCCGCAAGTTGACCCGAGACAGTTTAAAAGGTGCACTTTCAACACTCACACATCATATTCATTTCCTCTTTAAAGATCAATGTTTTTCATTATTTTTTCATTCTTCTTTTCTCGAGACTATGTAAAGTTTTACGAATAGTATGCTTTGAAATCGGGGTTCCAACAATATCCTCCATTTCCTTTGTAATCTCACCCAAGGTCTGATGAGGATCTCTCTCAATAATCATCTCCAAATGACGTTCGTCTCTAGGGGTGAGGATCCTTGGTCTGCCTGGACGGGGCTTTTCTGCTACAGATCCGGTCTTGTAATACTTTTGTACTATACGACGTACTGTTTCTTTATCAACATTACGACGCCTGTGGATTTCAGCAAACGATAATCCAGCCATGTGTAAACCAATAATGATTCCTTTTTCAGTGGGCGAGAGCTTATGATAGCTACGATGAGCTATACCTTTATTGGTTGCTTCTGGATGCATGCTTTAAGAAATAAATTAGAGAGAGAAAATGGGAGTGAGAAGTATGTTTGGCGATTAAAAAGCACTATAGACTTGCCCACCCTATATTTATGTCTTGCAAAATTACATGAGAATTCCAACGTCATTTTCATTCTTAATGTGTTTTAGATCATTAAAAAGTATATTGCATGAAATTTGGGATAGAATTTTATAGTCAATATGGCTGTAGATGTCTTGGAATTTCCCCAAGTGGGCCATGAGAGCTGGCTTGTTGAGTTTCCTCGTTTTTCATGTGTGGTGCTAAAAAAAGAGAGTTTAAAGACCTACAATGATCGGTTGGTTTCATGGGTTTACGGAAATGCTTGGGATGAATAATGTCTTTTGTGCTATCAGTTTTAGGAGAATATTCAGCAGAGATAATTAGAGGCATGGATATTTCAACTGTTGTAGTACTTTTATCATTATTTGTTATTTAAATCGAGTACCATCATCTGAACCAACAAATAAAAGTTATTTTGAGCATGTCTTTATCGACTTTCACATTGACCCATTTCGTTTGATCTCAGACACCAAAGCAAATACAATTTTTTATTGTTCCAGCCTTATTTTCACCAGCCTATAAACTGAATCGAGAGCAATGTGGTTGTCAACCAAATTCAACTAGAATTTATCATCTTCAAGTAAATACATATTAAAAAGGTCAAGATATATCCAATACAAGATTAATAGGACAATTCTATAGTCAGTAGCTGCTAAAGGTATAATTGATATCTGTTCAGCCAAAGTTATTACAAATCCACACGCTCATTTATCGCACAAACATTTGTTTTGTTGGCGGGGCATTTCCACTCGTCAATCATGTCTGTTTATTTTCTAGTAAATTTGTTACAACGATCTAGTTGCTCTTTGGTCCCATGCACTTCACTAGCATGCATACTATGTTTTTTTTTCAAGGTTACAGCCATGGGTTACCATCTACTTTTTGACTTTATTACACATTAATCTGACAGACATACACATACATAAAAAAAAGAAGGGGGAGTATTATCTAGGCTTGTTGGTCATTATCCCTTATTTGTGCCAACACATACATACAAACAATATTGATTAACAATAGACTAATAAAGGTAGCACTTTATTTGAGTTATTTTCGAGGAGCCTGATGACAACGCCGTTATTCATGGTAGGGCAATACTGATATGCTTTCAATCGAGATAGTCCAAGGTTTGTTTGTAATACAGCGTTAAAGAAATCCCAGAAACAAATATCATTTATCTAGCATAATTAACCTTTAATAAAATCAAGGTGGTGGTGGATAGGAGAATCAAGTGTGATATAAAGATGTGTACGACTGTTTCAAGGTCAAGGGGTAGATACTAATGATCAATTGAATCCACAACTTACGATGAATAACTCATGTTGAGCAGGAGATATATTAATATCCTTTACGCATAAAAGATTGGGATAGTACATTACGCAGTTCACCAAGACCAAACTAGTCCCCCAACCCATTTGCTCTTTACCAAACCTTTATCGTTACACGATTATTACGCTTTATGTTTTGCATACAAGTTTGCCACAAGGAAAACGTCTTTAATACCGCAAATATTAATTATCACCAGCCTTAAAGTTAATATATAGATAATAAACACATTACTAGTTATCTGATAAACTTGTTGAATTGATTCATATCTATAGATTATAGTATATTTTGATTGAACAACACATTTTATGTGATTATTGGTAGAGGTCCAAAACTACTTTGGATAGACTAAAATAACATTAGGTGTTGGTGTCAAATGGCATATATTTACAATCTGCTTTATAAAGAAAGAAAAGTATACACCACACATCTTACTTGTTCTTTCTCACTTGTCTGAGAACAGAACTCACATAGGCCTCCATGCCCTTTTCCCATTGTTTGACTTGTCCATCTTTCACGGTATAAAATGTACTCTTTTCAGCTTCATCTGTGTCATCGTCATCGTCGTCTTCCTTTGGCACATTCTCCATAAGCTGCTTCAAGAACCAGACATCGTGACTAACCAGGACAAGAGCACCCGAATATCCTGCCAAGGCTTCGACCAACATTTCTACTGTACCCATATCCAAATGGTTGGTGATTTCATCCAAAATAAGGACATGAGGTTCATCTTGTAGGATAAGGGAGAATGCCACACGATTACGCTGTCCACCACTCAAATACTTGATCTTTCGCAAAACAACCTTTCCGCTTACGCCAACCGTTCCAAAATAAGCTCTGCATTCTTGCTCGCTAAGATTGGGAAATCGACGCCTCATTTCTTCAACCGGGGTCGATTCAAGATCGAGTTGGTCGACCAAATGCTGTGAAAAGTAGCCCACTCGAAGCATAGGGTGGCGATAAAGTTCACCAGATGTTGGCTGTAGATTGCCCGTCAACACATTCAATAGGGTTGATTTTCCACTACCGTTGGATCCCAAAAAGGCCACACGAGATCCAGGTTCAATGTCGATGGAAAAGTTTGAAAAGATGTTCTTTTTTGTCTTTGGGTAGCGGTATGAGGCTGACTTGAGAGTGAACACTGAACCATGGTAACGGAGGGGCTGTGGGTCAGGTACCTTGATCTTTGCTGTCTTGACTCCTTGCTCAACTTCAATCTGGACATGGCTGGTGCTGTGGAATCCGGCATGATAACTGACCTTGAAGCGTTTTCCGTCTTCAGTTTTTTCCATACCCAAACGATCGAGTTTCTACAATCCGGTTAATACATTTGGACAAAAGACAATTGATTTGGATATGGTTGAGCATTTACCTTTTTTCTGGAATTAACCATTCCATGTCTCTTGTCATCTCCGGTTGCCTTTGCTCTTTGCATATTCTGCTGTATGCTGGCCATTATGGTCTTTCTGCGTTTCTCGGTAGCCTAAAGCAAATGGAAATAAGCAAAAATTATTTATACAACCCAATGTCTACTTACATCGAGCATGGCCTGTTTTCTGACTCTCTGCTGCTCTGTGTTTTGTTCCCAGTCTTCATAATTATTTGGGTGATAACGAAGAGTCTTGTCTTTGAAGATGATTGTCTCTTCACAGACGGTATTTAGAAACTCTCGGTCGTGAGAAACAACAACCATTGCTAGATCATTGGTGTCATTCATCAGGTAATCCTGGAGCCATAGGATGGCAGGCAAGTCCAAATGGTTGGCTAAAAAAAAAAAAAAAAAGTATTTTATAAGTTACAGAGATGGTATATTTCAAATAGTTTGTGGGATTGACTTACTGGGCTCATCCAACAAGAGAATGTCGGGTTCAATAAACAAAGACTTTGCCAAGGCAATCTTCATTCTCCATCCTCCAGAAAAGTCTTTGACAGGGGCATTGATCTGTTCTTCTGTGAACCCGATACCTTTCAAGATACGCTGGGCTTTTGCGCTCCTTGCATTGATATCGATCAATTCACTCTTTTCAAAAACGCTGGTTACAATCTCATGTGTCATTTGGGCAGTAATGTATGTCTTTGGGTCTTGGGCTGTCAGCTCTGCATACTCTTGCTCCATCTTCACCAGGTGCTGACGAGCATCTCGACCACGGGCACCAGACCGTCGAGTAGCAATCTTTGCGGCATCTTCTTCGGCAACCTTTGCGCGAGATACCATGATATCGAATATTACTTGGTTAAGACCCTCGGACCTGTCCTTGTCTAGACTGTCGACAGTCTGGTTGGAACCCAATGCCTTTTGGATCTCTTTAAATATAACATGAGTTTTTTGCAGACTGTTTGAATATGGCTTGTCTTACCCTGGGCTTCACGAAGAATTTCGGTAGCTGCCTTGTCAGAGGACAAGACCTCTGATAGCACAGTGTTGCTTTCACTGTGGACTTCGAGCTGTGCAATATGCAGGATATGTAGGTTCTGAGGTAACCCCACCAAAATATTGTCTGCCATGCATTTCATGAGGACTATAGATTGGATACTAATTAATAAATTGATTTGTAGCATTGTTATTCATTACCTGTCTTTCCTACACCATTCTGGCCCACAAGACCATAGCGAACACCAGGCTTGATCTTTAGGTGAGCATCAACCAATAGCTCCACTTGGTTGACTGATATGTTGACCTGCATAAGATCAATCTCTTTTGTAACCGAGTCCAGACGGGTCTCTCTATGGAATCGACTTTGCTGAGAGATTGCAACGATTGTTGGAGGGGCATCAGAGTGGGTATTGGGATCTTCTGGATCTTCCACGGCACCTTTCTTTCCCCGTCTCTTGGTCCTGACTGAAGATTCCCGAGACTCCTTGTGGCCCTGGTGAATTGACTCTTGACTGACAGACTTCTTTGTTTCTTCACTTTTTGTCCCGGTCTTTTTTTTTTTAAAAAAAAAAAAACATGACATGAATTGAATACAAAAATTGATAACCATCACACAAGGTATGTTTGTGTACCTTTTTAAGAAGAACTGGTTTAGGTACCCGCTCCTTGGAGGTCTCTATTGAAGCACCGGGTATTTTAAAAACCGCGGTATAGAATGCGTCCATTGTTGCATCGTCCACATTGGCGTCGGCCAGGAAGCTTTCTGTAGATCCACGCACATCGCTTTCATCAGACACTTGCATATCGGCCAGCATGCCAGTCATGTATTCAAGCGCATCTTCATCAATATTGATCTCAAAGGCCTTGAGTTGCTTGAGAAAGGTATCTGACAAGGTAACAGAGGGCATGGTATTAAAAGCAATAGAGGTTTGTTATTAGCAAGAAGGAATAATATGAAAAATAACTTTTTTTTTATTTATGATTGTTGAAGCCAGTCATGAGCTCAAGTATAATTACTGCGGCAGGTGGCGGAGTAAATCTTGCTTTAAAGAGCTAAAAAATCTCAAGAAACGAATTAACAAGTGTTGATAGGTAGAGAACAACAGGGCATTTTAGAGGACTGTCTTGTATATGAATTTGCAACTGGAAATTATGTCCTGGATTCTGTTGTAAATTACAGGCTGGTTTGGAAGATTGAGTATTCAAACCTTGTGAATTAATTTCCAGTAGAATTCTGAGTATTCGGTTCTGTATGGAAACGGAATTAGCATTGGAGATCATCAAACTGTATTGTCCGATTGTATTTGCTGTCTCTAACAACACATGATACTTTTAGATCAATATAATTACATGGCGACACTACCAGAGCCTTTCTGGTGTCTTGTCCTCTGTCCTGAAGGAAGGAGGTGGGATTTCTCCTCGCTGATTTGCCCAACCAAAAAAAAAGAAGTAATTATATGGCATGTTTGAATGAATATGATCTATAGGCATACAATTCATGTCATACCTGAATTATATTCGATAGTAGAGCAATAGTATATTCTAATTCTTATTAACTTATAGTCGCAATTTTATCACGTATGGTACGAATAGCAACAGTATTTGCTTTATATAAAGACTGATAGTTTATCAAGAACGCTGAATAGATCTTGTAAAAGTCTAATGTCTAACAAGTTTCTTTGGTGTTGGCAATCTAGGCACTTGGAGATTTATTGGAATCTTTTGATTACACCAAAAGAAACAAAGTAGTTCTATTGTTGTTTTTATAAAGTCAAACAGTCTAGGCTTTTTTGTTTTTACAAAAAGACATATTCTACTAGACATGTTGTAATATCTATTTTTTTTATAAAGAAAGTCTTTTTGTTTTCTAGAGATTTTTGATTTATTATAGTCAAGGCTGACACAGTGGATTTTATTCACCGGTATTTGTTGTATTGCTCATCGCAGTAAACTTTGAAATATAGTGATGTATCTGTAGAAATACCCCCAAAAGTAGTTAAATAGTCTCTTAATCTGTTCTTTATTAAAATTGTCTTTCTACCCGTATTCAGTTTCTTGTCACTGAGTTGGACATTTATACTACATAGCCAACCCACTATATGTCAAGGCCAACATATCTATTTGGCAACCAAAGGCCTAATTCAATCGATGAACAATATTCTACGTTTAATTAATGACTTGTACTAGTCGCTTACTTTGTGTATTCATCAAGTGCGAGTATTTAATAGTCGTGAATCATGTGATTTGGGAAATATAGAGAAAAAAAAGTGTATTGATAAATAAAGTGGTTCTAGCTCTTTGTTTATTATGTCCATCGTTTATTGGGCTTTAATTTTTATTAATATCATTATTGGAAACATACAATGTGAAGGGCACCATATGTTTGGGTGGAGGCCATATGTAATCGTCTATGACTATTCCTAATTGCACAAACATACAATGTGAAGCGATACTTGTGGTTAATACTGAGAGAGAGAGAGAGAGAGAGAGAGAGAGAGAGAGAGAGAGAGAGAGAAAACTCGATGAATTGTGACAATAGCTGCATGTACAAAACCTCTGTATCTATGCAACATTAAGCTTTCATTCTAAAAAAAAAGTTTGATATTCTGTAGTGCCTTGAAAATATATATACAAATTAGTATCAAGAACAAAAAAAAAGAAAAAAAAGGGGGGAGGGGGGTCTGGATACGTAAAGACTATAGCTAGATGCTCAGGCGCATTTCTTTATAAACAAAATACTTGGACAGTAAATTGGCAATTATTCCATATATCTCACAAAAAAAAAGCCTGTTTGTTTTATTACCATAATTAAACCACTCTCTTGTTGGTGTCACTTTAACAAAGATAATATATTATGAGCTATTTTTAATAGATGTTGGCCATTTACAGTCAAAGAAAATGTGTGTTTCTGGAAAAATAAAATACTTAATCCTTATTTAAATCCTAAAGTGAATCGATTACCTTGTACAGAGTTCAAGTCTAAATATAAGTATAATAAAGATATTCTAGATGGCCCGAGTACAATATATATATATATATATATATTTAAAGAGACAATCCGTAAATAAATAGCCTGTTACTAAAAACAATAAAGGTCATAAAGTTGGAAGCCGTCTATTGGATTATTAAATATATCGATGAAATAAGTTACTTTTTATACGTTTAGTAAATTAAGTTTTCTTTTTTTTTGTACCAGGCTCTCTAGCAAGTAAAATTTGTCAAACCGATCTGTACTCCATAGATTCATGTGTTTTTATGTGCTTTTTACGATCAAAACAAAATATTGAATAATATATCCAAAAAAAGCCGTTTGGAATATTTTAGAAAGATGGATAAAAAAGGGTAGGATGGATTTAAAAATACCAAGATCAACAGGCTAGGGACTAGATCAAGGCATCTCTAGACCTTTTTTAATATAAAACTGTTTCTTAGTTTATTTTAGATGCGTATATATGCAATATTATAACAAATAAATCTTATTGAAAGTTTGAAATACAAGTTCGTAGACTTGTTTCATTGCCCTCCCGTTCTGATTCCAATTGAGGACCATCGATAAAAGACAGAGTGAAAGGAGACATTAGAGATCTTTCTTTAAACTTATACTTTGCCTATGGGTCATGGAACTTGCCGCTAATCTCACAAATTGTGATCTGTATTGAGAATGACAAGCTACTATGCACTCCCTTTTCGCTTTTCTATTATATTGTAAACATAGAGATGTATTGATGGCCAGATATTAGAAACAGATTTTAATTTTGATAAGAAACCGAGTACTACTTGCTGAAAAAGCATTTTTTTTGGATTGTTAGAAAGTGTTGTTTATTAGCCTTGAGCTTGTTTTTGTATCATTAGAATATGGTCATTATTTAATGACTTTGCTTGCATATATTCGAAAACAAAGTGATTTATTAGCGATACATTTGCGTCAATAATCAAACCCACATTTACTTGATAGCTCATGTCTTTATAATACATAATACTATGGCTAAGAATGTAATAAAACTAATAAATAGATATATCAGTCTATTATCTTGTGAATCAAATTTTACTGAATGATTAATACTTGCCTGCCATTAAACTTTGTAAAGAGATGCCTAGATCTCAAAAGTAGCTACACCAAATTCTTATTTTGTGTTCCATTGGCCCACAATACACGCGGGTGTAATTAGGCGTTAATATTGCCATTGAATATTGTTGTTGTTATTTTGTACTATATATCGCCAAAGATATGACATTAATTCCTAAAATTGTACAAAAGACATTTAATAGACCTAGTATTCTTTATGTGGAATTATATGATTGATTTGTGCTAATTACCAGGTGTAAGAATCTCTTTGTTATATTGAACCATTTTAAAACTATTGGAGATGGCCAAAGTCAACCTTTTGGTTTCCGGGCTTCTTTTTCTCTTTCTTTTTTTGCCTTGTTTGCCCAAAAATCACATATCTATTTAATTTTTGTATCATTATATTATTTAAAGGCATCTGATTGGCTGTCTATTAAGAATAAACTACCCCAAGTCTTGTTATTCTCGAGATACAAGAAAAAAAGTTTGTATTATTCATTAGTTCTACCCAGATTGGTATAGATGTAAGGGCTCAAACACTTTTTTTAGGTCTAGCTTTCATGCAAATACCATGAACTGTTGCTTACAGGAATTACTTTAACTGCAAACGAAGAATTCGAAATTCCAATAAATTCCAATAACTTCCAACAAAATTCTACATATCCATTCGACTAGAATCCACACATTATACTATGCCAGACCTTTATAGAATCGGAAAAGACTGTGATATCAGGCAAATTCTCGGAAGCAAGCCTTGCTGTCCTTCTTGAAATTTAATAATCATGTTTCTGTTTTCCAAACATGGTTAATGGTTAGTTCTGTCAGAAAGAAAAAAGACCTCTCAAGATGTACTACCCACATTTCTCTAGTGTAGCCAGTATTTGATCCAAGACGTTTATATTACATTGCTGTTCATCCAAAAAAGTCAATAAACCTTGTTTCTGGTGTCAAACTGCTTTCATGTGTTTGTCCGCCTTTGTAAGACAATGTACATGGACCAGGCCGGTTGTGATTGTAGTGTGCAACGTCTTGGTGAAACCTTTGTATTGAGTGCACAGAAGAAATATATCCGAGAAGAAAAGTCAAAATAATTGGTAGAGTAAGAATGAAACTTGTTTTTTTTGTCCGTGAACAGTGTAATGATGGGATTGGACCCGTAGGTGTGGACCAGCAAAAATACTTTTTTTTTGTTTTTTTTTTGGAGATAGATGATGATACCATTATCAAGTGTTGAGAATCTCTACCGACTGTCTTAGATACCAAATTCATTGTACGTCATTAAAGAGGACTTTTTATGACAAACACTATTGTGGTTTGCAGATGATTTCGGGTTGGGATTTTCCTTTAAAGATTTTCAGTTGAAATTCAGGAACTTTGATTCAAATGGTTCTCTGTGGACAATCCAGCAATTTACAGCCCAAATTAATTATAGATTTTAGGATTGTGCAGATCAACAGCATATTCAACGCTTTTATGATGCATTTCTAATGAACTGAATTAGATGTTCTGAAGCTGTGTGTCCAAGTTTATTGTCACATTGGACGGTCATTTCCTGGTGAACAATGCTGAGATTTTGTGAATCGCTTGAGATTCTCAAGGTTTTGTACCTTGTCAATTAAAGGTCAAAAATGAGGGCAATCCTGTCAGTATCTGACACTGTACAGCTTTATTCACCTTGTTGTATTCATGTATTCATTTTATGCAAACTACGACACGTCACGTGACTCTCTTGACAAGTAATCCGCCATTTGTGACTGCCTAGATACGGATTTGATTGGTTAACCTGGTTTCTGTGTAGTGTACCCAGAAAATATCATTTGAAAAAAAAAAAGGCCACTGACCAAATTTTAACTCGTACATTTATAAGGTTGCAAATGTAATTCACACACTTGGAGTTTTATATTTATTTTTGGGTAATGAGATTCAATTAATTGAAAGAATTTATCATCTTGTCTTTCAAATTAATTTCATAAGACACCAGTTCTTTCTGCCCACACTGGCAGGCCAACCCCAACTGTTTACCATACTCTAGAGGGATCGGTCCCCAAGAGATCAAGTACCGAGCTGCCAAACATTGTGGACAGTGTACTATTTGTGGCAAAGTACAAAAGGTTGACATTGTTGGCATGCTTGAGAACTTTGGAAACGTGATAGTCAACAATTGCAAGGAATTATTTATTTATTTAAAATATTCTTTATTGACACTAGATGGAATATATTGATTGTTCTTTTTCCAAGATATATAGTAATATATCTATATTGTGCTCAGAGTCTAATTATCTTTTTTTTTGTTTTTAAAATAACGAATAATAATTATAAACTATTCAGAAGAAAAATGTAAAGAATCATATATACTGAATTTATATTATTTCCTGTTTAAAATAGATATTTAGAAAGGACCCTGTAGATTTGTACCATTTCATTCTGGTTTGCACAAAAATGGTTTTAATGGTTCAATTGAGGTATTACAACAATTGAAAGTAATTAAGGAATATATAGATGTATATATATATATATAAAGAGCTTGTACGCTCTAATCAACAACGATCCCCAATACACATAAATCTATTCTCGATCACTTATAATAGTTGCAACTATTGGATTACCCTTGTTTAATAATCGTAATTTCCCCTTTTTATTATTATTATTATTTAACTCCTTGTGTTTGGTGAGCATATTACAAATATACAGATATTTGCAAGTTTAATATAGTATATACATTGTAGAATAGAATAGAAAAAAAAAGAATATAAAGTTTTTTGTTTGTATATACTGAAAAAGAGAGTGTCCTTGTCCTTAAATCTTTCATGGAGTGTACAGTTGGCGCGAGTGGCCTGAATGAAATGAATGACTTATTTCTCGGGTGCTGTACAATGGACAACGCAAATGATCGTTAGGCGAGTATGAATAACAGGGGGAAGACGAGGAAACAGAAGATTCAAAAGACTGACAAGAAGAGGAAGAGGAAGAGGCTGAGAGAGGAGAAGGAGGAAGGTAGGGAGGTATGGCTGGTTTGTAATTGTCTTTTGCACTGGCAGACATGTTTTGTCGCAGTGTGTTTCCTCCTCTTCCACCAATATCCAGCTGTGGTTGCTGAATAACCAGTTTACCTTGACGGGCTACTGATCTTGCATATCTTAACCCACACGCATTGCAGAGCCTAAATGATAATAAATAATAATAATATAAGTAAAATAAACACAAAAGAGTGCAACTCACGTTTTGTGTCCCGATGGTCCTCTGCGCCATTCCGGGCTGGAGTCTGTGCCACAGCTTTCACACAAATTTTTAGCGCTTTGGGCAAAGGTCGGACTGTGATTCCTTGTGGGTTCCAATTGAACGGAATGGCGAGTGTTCCGCGTCGAGACAAATGCACGCCTGCGGGGCACTTGGAAGGATTGTGATTTGAGTAGTGAATAAGGGTTTGTGGACGATATTGGAGAATATCCAAACGATCGAAAGGATGATTGACGTCTTGCATAAGGAATGGAGTTTGGGCCAGTCTCGACTAAAGATGCCGATTCTGCCTCTGTTGTACAAGCACGATGTAGAGATTCCTTGATGTCCGTGCTAATACTATTATTAGCAGTATTTGTACTACTGCTACTGCTCTGAAGCTCAATCCCAGTTGAACAAGGATTCTGAATGGATTTTAAGAGGGATTCATTTATATGAGAAAAGGAGAGGCTGGGATGCCTAACGATGATGTTAATAAACAAAAAAAAGGGGGAGACCAAAGATTAGAGAGTACCTTTTTGTGTCCTGGTTGTTTAATAGGCGGTTAGGCTGAATAGGAGATTGCTGGTGGTGTTGGTGGTTATGGTGGTTATGGTGTTGGTAGGGCATATGGTTGAGCTGGATGGATATAAAGGTAATTGAGCCATAGGGTATAGTGAGTAGGTTGAATGATGATTGGTTTGAGCGATGGGATGATTGGGAGCATTGGAAGCATGATGGTAAGAGCTGGTTTTGGGGGTCGAGAGTATCGACAGAAGTGTCATTGGAAGGTAAGGACAGCAGGAGAGACCTTGACTGGGTGTCGAATATTTTGAATACACGGTTGTTTAGCGGTAGATCGAGGCCATTGGAGGTCAAGAGGTTTTCAATAGAGATTGCATGCTAAACACAATTAGCCAAGGTAGTCTTGATAATTAATCTACCTTTTTGTCAAAGAGCTTGTCGCCGCACCTATTTGGCTGGGAGGCATGGGTGTCTATGTATGATACGAATCAGTAGAGTCCCCAAAAAATAAAAAGGGGGCAGGCTCAAGTACCTTTTTCATGGAAGAATGCCAGAGTGAGCTTGTCGGTGACGACATACATGACAATATCTACAACTGGCCAGCAAGACTATTTTGTTTTTTGGGATAATTAGACAAGTTACTTTGCAGTCTGGCATTACCTACCTGTTGAGACGGCAGCTGGAGACGGCACCTAAACTTTTCTTGTCAATAATTTATTTTTATTTCTTTACAGCCAATTTACTATATTATAGTATATATTATAACCTTGTGACTGAGCCTGCCAGAGTGTCAGAGTCAATAAATCTGTAGAGATCTCTTCTGGCAAGAGTAACTTCTTCTGGATGGATGAGGTCGAATAATGAATGGCCAATGAGGTTCTGATTGGGGATTCCGAATGGTGGTGATGGGGCAGTGTAGAGGAAACATAGGTCGATGGACAACAAGGCCCAGAAACACGCTTTTTGAGACATATCAAGTAAAGAAGGCAGAAGAAGGAGGGCTGGCTGATATTTATACAACAAATTTTTAAAGAAGATGTAAACACGACGGTGCCCATGAAATACAAATAAATAAATAAATAAATAAAGAAAGCGCAGACTTTTTGATCTTTTGGGGGTCAAGATTGATTCTGAGATGAGTCCAAATAAAGATAATGGGCGTACGAAAAAGAAATTATTACATCTAGGAACGATGGGAATGAAAAAAGAAAATCTCTATATTTTTGTTACCAAAGCATCCGTCCAATTTCCTTTACAGTGTAACCATTCGAAACACATGAAGTTCCCAATTTCTGTTCATACTGCTTTATATTGGCGATCAACAAAAAGGCTTATTCCACTAGATCGGAACTCATGCTTAATAGCCATCAGAGCTGCTTTTCACATGCGAACATCCGTGCCCTTGTCAAAGCTACAGATCCCATTGTAATACCAAATTTTACTTGTGATCGATCGACACCATACTTGTTTCAATTGTTTCAATTGTTTCAATTTAGTGGACTTATTCCGTGTACCAAACCCTCGGTCTTCCTTCCGTTCATGTTACACGACCTCATGTACAAGCCTTTAAAACACTTGGTTATTCTTGACATCAATATATTTGTATATGAATCTATATATCTCTATATCTCGTGTAAATATCTTCCTTATATGGTCTATTGCCGTGGCCTCAATTTTATTATTTATATATATATATAAGATTTTAAGAGAAAATAATAATAATAATAATAATAAAATAGGAGGCCACATCATTTTAGCACCTGCAAAAACCTATTTTCCATTGAGATCTTCAGTCATTTGTGATAATCATACCAGTCTTTATTTTAAGCATCATTTGGTTCCTCTTTCTCTTCAGGTACCACCAAATCTGCCTTTAAGAAGTCTTGGATACGTGGATAAATCAAGCGCTCGTCCAGCTGAACCTGGCTCCACACCAGCATCTTCAAGAGATTCGGCAGCTTTGGCTCTTTTTCACGCGACTGGCTAGCAAGAATCGCCATATTCAACTCATTTGCTGTCTTTTGTCGATGGCCAGAGTGCAGCAGGTCCTTTACAGGCGATGTATCCGTGTCCTGAAATGCAAACAATGCCATTGTACGCTCCAATTCATTCAGAAATTCAGGATGTTCTTCTCCACGAGGTCCCATTTCCTCTACTGCAAATTCAAGTGCTGCACTAAGATCTCCCTTGCGAATCAGCTCAATAAGTCTTTGTTGCTGCAGTCGAAAGAACAGCTTTGGGTTGGTGTCTAGGATCTATAGGTTTATCAGTATTTTATTTGTCAGAGCCTTGAACTTGCCTCTGGATTCAAGTCATTCACCAGGTCAATTGCCGTGTCAATATCCCCAGATTGAATCGCATGTCTAATCTCCATTCGCTCTTGAATAGACTGCAAATCAACCGCAGGACTCAGGCCACTCTCGGCACTAAACTGCTCTGCTGCATCCTTGTATCCCTCAATGACCAAGTAGTTCATCACCAGTTGATTGAGATCTCTATGTTATCATTGTTTATCAATCTTGTCCTCTGACTACCTGTATACTCACTGTTTGTTTACTTTTACCTTGGCGAGTCTCTGCTCCCATTCAGTAAGGGACACGACTCTCTTTGGGGAGGTTGCAGGATTCATTTTCTCTTTCTTTTTCTTCTTTTCCTTTTTTTTTTAGCAGGAAGAAGAAGGGCTATTGCGGAAATTAAATTTTATTTGTTTATTGATGCATCTCATTCCACTCTACACAGCTAGTGAATGTTACTCCACTGCCACCAAAAATGTCCAAAGCACTAGCAAGAGGTGTTTTAGCCTAATAGATAATTGGTTCATCCTTCTTTACCTTCCAAAGGTCAAGTCAATCTTTCCATTCGAAAGGCTGTCGACTAAGCGGAGGTCCTCGATTGCTAGAGATACTTTAGTTCTTGTACGCCAATCAAGATCACTTACTTCTTCCTCCACCTGCATAAGTTGTAGGGATCTCTACCCATTCACCAAGTCCTACAATCTCATTCAGTCCATTGCAATCTACACAGTGTCTTACTCTTCACAAGTTCTTCGTCAATTCCATTGCAGAGGCCTTCCACATCAGCCGCATGGATCAAGAATTCACTAGCCAACAGATTCAGTATTCTGTCCAATATTTAACCGTTTTTTTTGTTCCCTTACCTGCAATACTCTGAAAGCATGTCCAAGGTGTCTATGGATAGCCCAGTTTAGCCCACCGACCATAATCATCTGGTTCCCTTACCCTTGTTGACCTCCATGTCTGTCATTGTCTGCCACTTGTTCATGGCCACAACCCACTTTTCATTCTTTTTACGGCAGCTAGGCACACATTTCAATACCGTTGCAACCATTCTCTCTCTTTATTTTATTTTTTACCTCACATCAACCACCAGTCTATCCTTTCCAACCTTTTTGGAGATGTCTTGCAGTCTCTGCTTGTCAAAATGTCCTCCAGGGAACAGGTAGCTGGTCACAATCACCTTTGAGGCTCCCAGATCCAACCACTCGACAGCATTCTCAGATGTAATACCACCACCAACCTGAAGTCCTCCAGGCCAGGCCGCAAGAGCTTCCTTTGCAGCCTGATCATTATTGGGACCAAGTTTAATGACATGGCAACGTGTCACGTTGTGTTTCTTGTACAAGTCTGCATAGAACTTTGGGGATTCTCTAAAAATTTAGAGTTGGATCACTCTTTGTTCAAAGCATCATGAGCCTGTACTAACGATGACACAAAGTTGGTGCACAGTCCTTCGGGTGCATCGTCTTTAAGCGATCCTCCTACGATCTGCTTTACTTGACCATGATGGAGATCTATACAGCCATTGAAGCGTGTCATTGTAAAAAAAGAAAAAAAAGAAAAAGGTACGATACATCCATGTCGTGACCTTGTTTTAAATACTGCTTGTTTACTGGGCACGTGATTGACTAGTGAAAACCAACAGGTTCATTAGATGGAGATTGTAACAATGTCTGCCTTGAGATTCTATTCATTTGGTCCTCACAGGATACCAGATTCTCAAGTGTTTTATCGTTCAAAGTTCTGTATTGGTCTAGTGAACATCAAGCCAATAGCAAGGTAAACAAGTCAAAATTGTCTTTATAAATTAACCCTTTATTTATTTATTCTAGTGGTCGTGAGTGGATATCTTCAAAGTATCTAGATATCTATTGAATAACCACTATATATATGAAAAAAAAAGATGTTTTGGTTATTAGCAAAAGAGTCGTGCCTAGAATGCGAGACTTGACCGAAGAAGAGGTAAGGATTTGGGTGCAATCAAGATATTTATCAAATCATAAAGGCTGTAGATATGATGCTCAGTGTCCAAAAGGTCGGCAAGGTCGTCGAAAAGTTTTATAATGGAAGCTCTCTCACAATGACTATCCAAGATGGACCTCAGGCTGGTCAAACGGTAATTTGAAACACATTTAATAACCATGATGATACTCATATGCATAAAAAGGTCCCTCATGTACACATGCATATAATTCCACGAAGAAAGGGAGATTGGGCTAATAACGACGATATTTATGATGCTCTTGATAAAAGCAAGGGGGTGGATAACGAAGAACGAAAACCAAGATCTACAGAGGATATGAAGCAGGAAGCCACTCAATTGTCCTTGTTTTTTGATCAATACAAAGACTAGGTCTTTTTATTTTATGGAACACTGAAGCCAGCAGATTTGTAAACATATTCTGTCAGTTTCTCAATGTTTGTGTTTTCTGAACTGTAAAGACTTGTGATAAAGTTCACCATGTTTTCTTCGGGTATTTCAGCCTTTGCTTTTGGTCCCCAGTAGTATTCCCACCCTGCATCAGGATCAGCAGCCGGGTCATTGCTCGTCTTTTGACGTAATAGATATCCCTGCTTGACAAACCCGTCAATAAGCTTGTCTCGATCACCAAATGTCTCTGTCTCTTCTGTGACCTGAAGGCGATTGAGATGCTCCACAAGTTCAACTGTAGAAGTGTCAATGGATTTGACCAGCAATTGTACCCTTCTTTTTTTTTTACCTTTTGACAGGGTCTGCTCGCTAACAAAGATCAATGCAAGGATACAATAGAGAACACCAATGTTCTCATACTCTTCATCCTTGTATTTGAATAGATCTGGAATATTGTAATTCTCGGGCAATGTATTGATAAGCATATACCCTTTAGCTCCACCTGCAACCTTTTCTTTATCCTCTACATTTCAATTAGATTGAGATTTCAATGCGTTTTTCTCTATTATTATTACTATTATTATTTCTTTACCTCTTTTAGCACTATTCAGGATCCTTTCTTTCAAGGGCAACTCGGCCATCTCAAAGCCAAACAGATGCTTTAGTTTATCGTTGGCAACCTTGTGCAATCGTTTGAATTCAAACTTGTGGTCCTGCATTACTTTGGGTGTGTTAATGACTAACTGGCTTGACAACCACATTACCTTTTTTGTTAATGTCATCACGTCTGATGGGAGCCTTTTTGAATTCGCAGGCAAGCGCAAGTCTGACGGTATCCTTGACTTTGCGATAGAATTCCTACAAACTAATGAGCAATGGGTAAACATTTATTTAAAAAAGAAAAAAAAAACCAAGTCAATCCCAACCTCTTCGTCCCAATTCACAGTTGAATGGTCATGCTTTATGCGTTGGGTTGCCGATTGTTCTGTATAATCGTCTTCGGTATCAGTGTCTGGTCTACGTGCTCTTTTTCCTTTTAATCTTCTTTGGCTGTCGGTATACATGATTAAGGGTAAAGGCGAGGATGATTTTCCTTTCTTTTTTTTTGCTAGTCAATGTCTTGGTGACTGCTCTAATGTACAGATGAATCGCATTGAAAGCATAATGGACATTTTTTTTTGTGATAAAAAAAAACAAGTGGTCCTAGCGCATGTTGTTCTTTTAAAAAATGTGCTACTGCTTCCAAGTAGGGTCAAAGATGCCTGATACAGGGCTAATGTTTGATAATTGAATATAAATTAATGTTCCTGTGGCCAAATGATTTGGCTTGTTGGTATAGAACGCATTTGGGGTCAATCAATGCAGAACCCTTGTTAGTATCTCCAAAGGGCCCTCTTGGAATTACACAGCATGATAGTAGGCTACATGGGGCTCCAGAGTACTTTATTATGCCAAGTCAATTTGGCTAAATTACCGTGGATCCTGGCTGGTATAATGCAGCCCATCCGAATCTACAAAAACTGGTTGTCAAAAGAGACTTTATTATTATTATTATCATCAGCGCACTTCAATTACATATTATGCCACCAAATGGCAGTAAGATATGCATGTTCCTTTGCTTTTTACATCTTTCCCTGTCGTACCAATATATATATATTATTATTATTACTGCCAAATAGCCATAATTCTCCAAATATATATATCCATACAGACCCTGAACTAAAATAAAATAAAATAAAGTCTGAAAGTATATGGTTGTGCGTATAAAGTAACAATACCATTTATTTATTTATTGTGATTGTGATACATTGTACTTTTCAGAGGATCGGACAAGTCTTTCGCTTTTGGAACGTAGCAACGTAGTCTTTCTGGCCAGCCCATTCCCACCAGGAGAAGGAGGAAAGTGTTTTGATGGGTCATTTGCATCGCGCTGATGATGATGAAGATAGACGCCATCCTTGTAGTATTGATCATAGAAATCCCGATCTGCATAATCAATAACCGTTTCAAATTCATCAGCACAATTATACCCGCACTAAATCCTGCTCTGTTTACCTTTTTGTTCGAAATCTGGAGTGTCTACAGGTCGTCGCTTTGTGTACTTTTCAATTCTCCACATTTCGACATGGGCCTTTAATTTGTCAATGAATCCCATGATAAAAATAAAATAATAATAATAATAATAAAATAAAAATAAAATCGGGTGTAAAGGAGTGTGTCTGTAATAGAGAGTTAGTATGGTTTCAAGGCTCGTGTTTAAATCTCACAGTATTAGATAAAAGGATATGAGTAAGTATATGTAATGTGTAAAAGAGATATATATTTTTTAGAGATTGTACATATTTGTTTTAAAAAAAAGTAATACAAGCGGTCGTTCAACAGCTAATGTTTTTCCCTTTTACTTATATATATATATATATATATATACGTCTTGCTCAGTCGCCTTATTCTCGTCCTACACCAGCTCAAAAAAGGGGAGTATCTTGGTCTGTCTCTTTCTGTCTATTGAGTACGGTCTGTGCTTGCACGGCTGATCAGATAGTGACCAAGCCAAGTCAGAGGGTCTGCAGGTCTTTAAGAAAAATTTGGCAATAATTGCCATGAATAAACAACGATACACACACACATCTATATTACCAATGTAGACACTCTTAATTAGGTTACCGCTCTGTTGCCAGCTGCTTCATGCCCTCTAGAAGCACAGGCACAACTGTCGCATCGAGATATCCACGTGGAGTCAGTCCATCCAAGGAGTGTCGTTTGTGTCCTGTAGGCGACCCTACTGGTGTGACGACATCAGCTGTAGGCGTGTTTGCGGATGACGACGCCGTATCAGCCGCCAAGGGTCTTCCTGTGGCTGGATATACACCATAGTTGCTTCCACTGGTATGTTCGTACTATTTCTACAAATGAGTAATGTGTGTATATACATACACACACACATTTGTATATTACCTCTTGCTTGATAGGAAGAGGATATGAATTCGACTCTGCGCCATAGGCTACATTTGCAGGTTCATCATGACTATAGATTCCTCAGTCTTGCTTTTTTTTTGTATATATTTTATTTCATTTTTTTTTTTTTTTTTTTACATTTAAAAAAGATGTTTATTGGTAAGCTAATCTACCTGTATCCCTCTGACATGTTTCTTGTTATATAACCAAAATGGACTCGAAAATACGATGAATATATATAAAAAGCAATAGATGATTAAACAAGAGCAAAGGAAGATTCGCGCCTACTCTTCTTACTTGAGCTAGTTGACAACTCAGCCACACCTTGTTCATGCTTTTCCTTTTTGTTGTATCCTTAGAAGGTACCTTCTTTTTTTTTCTTTTCATGGTGACAAAGAGAGAGGTTAGTTTTATACCAAAATTATCACGGTTTTATAGGCACAGAAAGCTATTCTGTCACAATGGCAATCTATATGGATCTCGGCAAACTCTGTCCTGAGCCAACAGTATGGGGTTATTGGGGATTTATATTATGCCCTTGAAAAAATGTCAATATCAGTATTTACACCCAGACTTGGATTTAGGATCTCAGATGTACCAATTTTTACTACAAACTTGTATAAAACATATATAAGTTTAATTAATCCTTGGAATTTAAATCCCAGTTTAATTGCAAGTTTTTTTTACAAGAAAGTCTTTTTTAATTAATTAATTAATTATAAAAATTTAATATACATATTCTACGAGTTTATAACGTATAAAGAATGCCAAAGCACTGGATAGAACCTGGATGCACAAAAAGCGTATTGTAGTGTCGCGTTCACTCATTGGACCACAGTATGCGAGGATCAAATTGATAATAGTCAGATTGTTGCATTCAATGACTTGGCCATTGGGATCACGCTTGAATGCCTTGAGGAGTCCCAGGCTGTGGAATACATTTACTACAAACCGACCCAGTTTGCTGGTTGGCTTTTTGGAATCCAAAATTACGGTAGAACATTCGAGAAGTCCAGTGTCGGGATTAAATCGAGGCATACGATGGCGAGGGCACTCAATTATCTTGAATAGTTGTGGGCAAGAATAGATAAAGTTGAAGATCTGGGGCATAAAGAAGAGCAAAAGAGTCTTTGAAAAGTGGCCAAGGATCCCGACAACAGCCAGTGTCATGCCGGCAAAGTAGCAATAAGTATCGCCCACGAAGATCTTTGCAGGAAACCTAAAAGTATGTGTTGTATGAATTGGGATGTTGATGAAATAGGACAAAAAAAAATAAGCCTAGACTCACCAATTGTGTAAAAGAAGTGCGGTAGTGACACCTGCAAAAGGCAGCATAAAGTACAGGCTAAAAAGGTGTGCCTCTAGGCTGGCTGGATCTGGGTTGTTGAAAAGATAGAGGGAATCGTTGAGGATGATTGAGACTGCAATCACAAGAGATTGTCCTGCCTCGATGCCATTGATGCCTGCCAAGATGTTGATACTATGTGTACAAAAGATGATCAACATTGCCATGTAGACATAATACAGAGGTCCTTTTTGATGCAATTGTTCCGGGGGGGATGAGTAAAATTAATAGCCAAGTATTTAGATGAACACGTACCAAGATGTATATTTGCTCCAAAGTAGGCTCTCAATTGAAGTGGAAGAACCACATCAGTAACACCGCAGTTTGTATAGTAAAAGATCAAAAGCGGTGCGCCTGCAAGGGCAGGAAACCACACCTTGTATCGCCATCTAACGTCAAGTACATCGTCTGCAAATCCCAAGAGTACCATTGACTGAATTGCCAAAATAGCCGACAGAATCTCACCCAACTAATGTATTTCAAAAGTCCTCGAGTCAACCATTGTTTGGCACATTTAATAATAATAATATTAAAAAAAAAAAAACAATGGTTTACTTGCCTTGTGATGGGGAAATATGCCAGACATGTTTGTATCCTGAGGACCTGTCTTTCCACCAAACCATGCCATGAAAGGGAAGGGCATGAACACAAACATGGCAATTAGGTAGATAATAGCTGTCGGCAGTCCCATAGTCTCCGGACTGGCAATATTGATATATGAGCACTGTACCCTTCCCATTAACAGCCAGCTTACATTACAGGTTTGTCTCGTTTCAACACATCAATTCCACATAGTCGTGCATTCACAAATGCCTGTTTTAGTTGTGGAAGAGTCTTCCAGGTCATCCAGCCTGCCAATACAGAAAGACTAACCGAAACAACAAGAGTCTCATGAGCAGAGGCCAGTGTTCCGGCTGTAATGAGAGTAAGGATCGTCAAGAGTGGCAGAATGATTCCCATGCCGGCGGGTTGAATTGATTAAAGGAAAGATGGTAATAAAATAAAGAAAGGCTTTTCTGGACTGATGATCATCTCATCTCATCTCATTTCTCACACCTCTACTATGCTTGCCACGTATGTGTGACCGCGAGAATTGCATGCTTTATTAATAAAACACACATGCTTTTGGTCCGCCAAACGCCAAAGAAATACAAACAAGAAGCATAGAGCATGCCAGGAAACCAAATGACGTTTATAGTGCTTATAACACAATCACTTGGTTGGTATATTGGGGGCTTTTTGTCTAGTCATCTCTAAAGGATTGTCAAGCGTGTTTTATAAAGTGAATTGACCTCTTTACAGCCACATGGACACAAAGGCTCAACTGTCTTGATATTGGGACTATGGCATATGGCTATGTGTTAAATATAAAGAGGCTCTTTGTTTTATTTTAATATCTAAATCTCACAAACACCAACTGTGTCTTGCTGATAAAGAATGTCTCGAATATCAAGGTTTTTTTTTCTTTGAATTCTGTCGTCTAGTGTACTTTGTTTAAATAATAGTAAGAGATGAAGTAACATGTATTACTGTGATTATTGTCTAGGAAACTCAAACAAGCACTCTAGATTTTATGCTAAAATGAATACCCCACCCATACAAACAAAATATCTTTCTATCTCTTATATACCAGCACAAATACTGCATATGGTCTTGACCCCCCAAACACATTCACCCGACCTCTTGTATGTGTATGTGTTTTTTCCTTTTTCCTTTTGAAAGATCTATACTTTGAGACGAATTCGATCCTCCAAAAACCGTGGCCATTGCACAATGCGGGATTCTAAATATAATACCAACCCCCTCCTTTGTGTTTCATGCAGTCAAAGTCGAGAAGCCTTAGGATACAACACGTCTTTTTTTTTAGCCAAGTAATAGAAATAAAGCCATATACAATCACGGTAGAATGGTATCTTGAAGAGCGGCTCCAATATCCCCCTCGCAAGTGAAAGATATTATTTTTTTATAAATGTATATATCTGTGTATTTCTCCTGTCCACAATTTAAGAGTGCTTTCCCGAAGGTCGAAGTCCAACGCGAATGGGGTTGATGAGAGGGTGAAGTTGGGCGAGATAAGTGATTGCCCACCTAAAAGTAATTTAAAGTAAGTAAAAAAAATAAGGAATCCCGGTCGAGGACTTACATGAGGTAACAACAGACAAGAGACATGATGATGATGGTCCGAATCACCCTTGAAATGAAGTGAGTCGGTCTCCTCAATTGGACACATTCCAAAGACAACTTACGTTTGGTTGTTTCCCTTGGGTGTAAATATATAGGCAATGGCCGAGACCAGAGCGACGCCAAGAAAGGCCCAGATAATGTTGTAGCCTGACATGAAGATGGAACAATAAAAAAAAACACTACTCTTTCTGTCTCAAATCGGCTGAACAAAGGAAAATCCCTGACCGTCACTTGCATCACGTCACATCTCTGCGTCTCCAGGGCACGTAGCTCTCTTTCTCTCTCTTTTACTCTTTTGCTCTCTTTCTTCTTTCTCGTTTTATATTTTGACCCTCTGTTCGATTTGTTCTCCTTGTTCGCTTTATTCTTTCTTTCTTTCTCTTTTTTTTTTTACTTAAAAAAGAAGATACTTCTTGTCTCTATTGATCCTACGCTATTTCATAAACGCTTTTTTGACAACCAAAGTTATCTCTTTTTTTTTCCCTTTTCTGGTTTGTCGTCAAAACTACGGGTTCTTTTCATTATATAAACTTACTCTTTTATTTTGCTTCTACTTTATCTTTTGTGTCTTGACATTCAGACATCTCTGGACCATCTTGACATAAATGCAAGTCCAAACAGGAACAGGCGAAAGTGAGAGCAAGTGGAAGTTCTCACAGTGTTTTGGAGATAAAGGAGATTCTGAGGATATCACAGAAGGTACTGCCATACACTCCCACTCCACTTCTTTGTCCTGGCCAAACTTGCTCTTATTATTAATTGCTTTTTTGACTTGCTATTTATTGAACAGCTGATATCATCTCTGCTGTTGAATTTGATCATACTGGAGATTATCTTGCCACAGGTGACAAAGGTGGCCGAGTTGTCTTGTTTGAACGCAACGAAAGCGTAAGAGATAGAGATAGAGATATATAGGTGGTCCAAGGTCCACAGCAAAGATTCGTTGGTTAACACAAAAAAAATACCCTTTTTAGAAAAAGGGATGCGAATACAAATTCCATACCGAGTTCCAGTCGCATGAACCAGAATTTGACTATCTAAAGAGTCTAGAAATCGAAGAAAAGATTAATAAGATCAAATGGTGTAGACGAACCAATGCAGCTCACTTTCTATTGTCTACCAATGGTAAGCATTAGAGAGTTCTGGTTGGCTATCAAGACAGCCTTTGTTGTGTCTCATGGTTAGTCTCTTAGACAAGACTATCAAGCTGTGGAAGGTGTATGAGCGTAGTCTCAAGGTAGTCCATGAGACAAACATGGCAGACGGTGGATTCCAGCCCTCAAGGCACCTTTCGCTCCCAAAGTTATCCCACCAGGACACCATTGTAGCCGCAATTCCTAGAAAGATCTATGCCAACGGTAAGGCGTAAAAGAGACAGAGAGACAGAGAGAGAGATAGAGACTCCCAAGCCATTTCACAATGGTGTCTTTCTTTACCTTTCCGCCCTTGGTGCGGATGATGAAATCTATAGTTTAACAAAAAAGGGTAAATCTCTTTGTAGCACATGCGTATCATATCAATTCAATGTCAGTCAACTCGGACAGTGAGACCTATATATCAGCCGATGATTTGAGGATCAACCTCTGGAATATGGACATTTCAGAACAGAGCTTCAGTAGGTTAGAAAGTGGAGGTATAGACAGACGAGTAACCCTGAAAAAAAAAACAGATATTGTCGACATTAAGCCTACCAACATGGAGGAGTTGACAGAGGTTATTACTGCGGCCGAGTTCCATCCTCTGCACTGCAATCTGTTGATGTACAGTAGCAGCAAAGGAACCGTGAAGCTGGCCGACATGCGAGAGTCCGCACTGTGCGACCAGAACGCAAAGGGTAAGCTCCAAAAAATAACAACAACAACAATCTTGATCCTAAAAGGCGTTTTGTGATTGTAGTGTTTGAATCGTGCGAGGACCCTAACAACAGGTCATTCTTTTCTGAAATCATTTCCTCTATATCCGATGTCAAGTTTAGTCCTGATGGTCGCTACATTCTTTCCCGCGACTACCTTACCCTCAAACTCTGGGATGTCAATATGGAAAAGAAACCCGTAAAGACCATCAATATCCACGACAATCTTCGCAGCAGTCTATGCGACTTGTACGAGAACGACTGTATTTTTGACAAGTTTGAAACTGTATTTAGTGGAGACGGAAAGTATGGTTGATCCGTAACCATTTTTATACGCCATCTAATCACTTTAAAAAGGAATGTCATGACAGGTTCTTATAGCAATAATTTCCACATCTATGATCGTGATACTTTGTCACAAACCAGTCTCCAGGCTGACAAGGGTGCCTTTAGAGCCAAACGACTTGGTTCGACAAAGAACAAGATGACCATGGGAGGACCACGCAATGGAGGCATGAGAGGAAAACGAGACGAATCGGATTCGATTGATTTTAACAAAAAGATCCTCCATGCGTCGTGGCACCCCCAGGAAAACACCATTGCTGTCGCAGCCACCAATAACCTCTTTATTTTCACGTAAGTGTGTTTATGGGGTGCCCAAAACTTGACTTTTGCTGACTAATAATCCAAAAAAAAATATTGGTTTTTACAGTGAGTAAATTTTTCTGTCTACCCTTTCCGCCAAGAAAGAAAAGAAGGAAAATTAAATGAAATGCAAAAAAAAAACAACAACAACAAATGAACCTCTCAGATGCATTTGTCTAAAGATTATATATGTATATGTGTATGTGTGTGTGTGTGTCTTTGACTGTATACTATTGTTCATTTGCAATGTCCTTTTCTGCCTGTGTATAAAGAAAACAAGAGCAAGCATTATTGATCTTAATAAATTTCAGGTGCATGTCGATATATGTCAATTGTGGCATTACTGTGGCCTCTGATCATTCATAAAGTACTGGATAAAGCTCGCCACTTGTAGATATATCTTTATGGAACCAAGTCTTGAAGATATTTGAGTAAAAAAAAAAGTGTTCAAGTATCGACTTGGACCTCAAATTCATAGACATTAGTTTTGATACGAGACATACCGCTCTTTCGAGCCCCATACTTGTGAGAATGTCTAGAGATAAAAAGTTACTTTCTACTTTGGGCTTTGTTATCTTGGTCAAGGTAAAACAAGGTATAAATGCCTCGTTACCTTGATTCATATAGAGTTTGTATTATCTTTGGCCAATGTTGAATGCAACTGACTTGGGGTATCAAATTATTATACAATAATAAACCATTAAAAGATATATAATCAGAAACACGACGTCTTTAGAACAGAATTGTTATCAAAGGTTCCTGCTAAACTATAAAGTACACAGTTTCTATAATACGGTTACAAGAAATCTATTGATTGATATGGTACATTAATACAATATAAAATAATCGAGTGCTTTACATTAAGTCTTTAATAAATGCTCGTTTGACTTGTAGCAATACAACGTAGAATACTTGCTTTTTCCCTCGCATACCCAAAACATCAGAATCACGTGCCCTCTTTGACCTCCCAATTATTTTGTATACAATAAACATATCTTTTTGGTGTTTTGCTTCCTTCTTCTGAGTCCAGTGCTCAACCATAGACGAGGAAAGGAAAGTAACACTTTTTGCTACTAACTAGAGCTTTCAAGTCATTCAAATCAACCAAAATATACGTACAACGATATGCAACAAAAGTATCGTTGCTAAAAATAAATGTTAGATGGCCATTTTCAACCATCTTTTCTAACCGTGTCAGAATATAAATCGAGTGAAATATATTATACCAATATCATGACCTTTAAAAAGTTTAATTTGGTTAATATGTATATACAACTGTAATTTATATTTCCACCTCAAGGTAAATATTAAACTGGACAGAAAAAAAAATAGGTCAGCAATTAAAGCCACACAAGAACCATCTTTAACGCCTACAAGAAGCAGATTTAAGACATACAGACCTATCCAGTAGGCTTTGTATACTTTAATAGTAGGCATAAACGGTATTTTATAAATCGTACATGCAAACTTTTAAATCTTTTCTTTGTAAAGGAAATCTGGTATGTCAAGCACTTGAACTAGTCACGGTCTTTGTCTTGTCTATCGTTTACTAGAGCAACCGTGTACCATGATGGTACGTTTTACTAGAACTATCAGTGAATTTCTTTCAAGATATTAGCTTTCCGAGGTTGAGCTTTATAGTCTTGAAAATAAGCCAAGTGCACTATCACAGCCCCCGTTTTTTGTTTTTTGTTTTTACTTGAAAAAGGTCCTGTCTTTTTTGAGACGAACATTTTCGAGGATTTGATCAATATTTATATAAAGTCAATTCAGTACCAAAAACATGTCTTTGAAATACATTGCGGCATACTCTCTATATCAAGTCTTTTGATTAACATTTGTTATAAATATATTAATAATGATAAATAACGATTTATAAAGATTTCTACCCTAAATTTTGTTCATCTTGTAAATAGAGGGCAAGGAATATTTGAATCTCGTGTATTAATTAACAGTAACATGGTTTGTTATATTAAA
Organism: Phycomyces nitens; assembly: GCA_022702545.1. Classification (NCBI taxonomy): domain Eukaryota; kingdom Fungi; phylum Mucoromycota; class Mucoromycetes; order Mucorales; family Phycomycetaceae; genus Phycomyces; species Phycomyces nitens. The sequence continues at coordinate 1,784,046 of JAHRBC010000004.1, forward strand.
ACAAAGAGGAACCAATTGCATAATTATTAGCTATAATAAACAGTAACAGCAGCATGAAACCATGCGATAACAGAGTATCACCTACTTACTTGTATTATTTTTCATGACTATTCAAAAACCCAGTGTAAATTACCAGAAAATACTTGGCAACAATTGGATGATGGATGCCAAGGGTTTATACGACCATTTAAAATATAGATAATTCAATAAAGTGGGTTTAATCATATATATATTAAAGTAGTATTATTGTTAATATCTTTAATATGATATCTACAATGTGTACATACACATTTATTTCTGGGAACAAGTACTTGGAAAAATTGATTATTCATCTAATAATAATAATATTGTTATTTGAATAATAACCCATGTGAATATCATGAAATTGGATATAGTTACACTCAAGAGCCTTTGTTTATTTGTTGTTTTGTTAATGTAAGCCATGTAATCTGAACAAAAGGTCAAAACAGGTGTATATAGTAATGTCCTTGACTTGGATACACATCTGTATGGCTAAAAGTAGAGGATTACAATAGAAATATAAGCATTTAAAGTGAGTTCTTAAATATTGTGTATATAAAATAAAATATATTCACCTTGATGCTTAAAATAAATAAATAAAAGATCAAGAATAGAAAAGAAATGACAATGTACAATAGGTCTTCTTTGAAGATATAAAGGTATCAATAAATAAAATGCTATATTAAGATAAGAAAGCAAATAAAAAAAATTGTGGGGGGCGTTCTACTCATGTCAAATGGTTTCGTCGCAAATGTCGAGTTGAACCTGCCTCTGCTGTGGATGTTGGTATAGATGTCAATGGTACAGGCCCAAGAGGTTTCTTGGGGTACACGACATGTTCATTATTAATTCCGCCTACTCGGTCCTCATCGTCACTTTGAGGTTTCCCCACGGCTTCACCGTTTCGTTTGGTCTCGGTCTCCTTTAGCTTACGTTGGCGCTCCCGACGGCGCCTATAGAAGCCCCCTTTTCGTCTGGCCACCTCAATTCCATTGCAAAATATCTCAAATTGGCAGAACAAACAAGTCCAATCATCTGGATTTGCATTTCGAATGACAGATACTTCAGAAAACAGATCATATCCAGATGTTGGTCCTTGGTCGTCCTGGTTTTTCTTTCTCTGGTTTTTTTTCCCTTTCTTTCCGCTGGCCGTAGTCTCGGTTGGTGTGCTGGCCGAATTATTGAGCTTGGTTGCGTGAGGTACGGATGGTTTGGAAGCCGTGCTAGGCTGCTTGACCCCTGCTATTATATCTGGGGATTCAACTCTGGGTGTTTGGGCAGACGATCCTGTCTGTTTTCCCTTCTTTTTCTTGTTTGTATTGGACGCCTTTTTCCCTTTTCTCGGTGGAGGTGATGGTATTGGTCCAACAGAATCATTTACAATACTAGCCGAATCAACCTGTGGATTTTCTGTGGTCTTGCTGGATTGTGAAATGGCTGGCATGGCCTTGGGAGCCTTTGTCTGTTTCAAGACTTCTGTCAACCCTATAGATCGTCTCAAAGGTGCCATTTCTTCATTTTCTGGCAATTTGTTCCACTTTTCCCTCGTCTTCTCATCAATAGAAAAATCAAAAGCCCTTTCAAAGAACCTCCCATCAAGGTTTGCCGAATCGTCCTCTCCTGCCTTTCGCCCACGATCCTTTCTCCATGCCTCTTTTCTGTCCTTGTCATTGTCATTCTCAATCTCGGAATCATTTGCTACCGAGCGCTTCATCTTTTTTGTCTTTTCCCTGTAAACAGCATCGGGAGATCCAGTAGGCTGCTGTGGCTCTAGCTTCTCATATTGAAACCCGCTTTGGGCATTATTCGTTCCGCTGAAGATTGCAGTAGGATCTGCACCCCAATTTTCTCTTTGCCCAATTGCCTTTGTATTGTAGGTAGAGACAATGGCATCGTTTATTTGGGCTTTAAACTCCCACACAGGGGGCCCAGTTGGCGATGGAACACTTTTTGTAAAGGTGGCTGTTTCGGGTGGTGGAGGATTATTGGGGACCTGGGTTGATGTTGCAAGAGATTCTTTCTTGACTGCCCTTCGCTTGTGAGATGGCTTGGGCATGGGCAGAATTCTTCGGTGCTGAAGATGTGCAAGATTTGGATCATTGCTACTCATCATCTTACGCTCCTTTTCTCCAGACACAAACCCATCTGGACCATGATTCTCGGTTGGAAATGCTATTTGAGAAAGTGGATGAGGAACATGGTCCGTGCTGGAAATTGACTTTGTCTGGTTGGCTGTGGCTGCGAGCGGTCGAATGTAGACCGTGGTGCGAGGTGCCTCATAGCTCTTGAGATCCAAGGCATCTTGTTGACAGGGTATATTGGCTGAGAAGGAAAACTTGTAATCCAACGGCATATTCGTGCCAGACTGTGGTTTAGCAGCCGGTGGTACAGCAGGGCCAGGTTGAAATGTAGGGCTTGAAGTTGATGGTAGAGTATTGGTTTGCTGAGCCAGTGAGGTTGTGAGTATGTTGGGATTATCAATCTTGTGTGATCTGTCGTTAAAACTAAAATTAAAGGAAACTAGGGGAATGTTTGCAGTCTGACGATCGTCTTGTATTGTTCCTGTTGGGCCTGCTTCAGAGACACGATGGTTCTTTAACATGGCCACCAGGTCATCCATCTCAAGTTTATTTTCGGAAGAACTGCTGGTGGCCAGGTCCTGAGAGGACAAGGGCACATATCCATCAAGACCCTGGTTGTCTTTGAATGCATTCCTATCCACATGTTCTGCAGGATGAGCCCAGGTGAATGTATCTGTTGGTGATTTTGGAGTCTGATTCACAATGCTCGATTTTGAGCGCATCTTTGGAGAGCGTATACGTCGCTGAGAGTGTGGTGCGGGTGTGTCTCTGGAACTAGTGAAATTGACAAAGCTGTATCCTCCCCAGGGCCGCTTTGGCATTATGTCTGAGTTCAACCCATGACCTAAAGAAGATAAGAAAATACAGGGATAAACGATTAAGAACATCAAAAGGGTAGCCCTGCTTACCAGGAATGGCCTGAGAATTAGAGACTGGGACATCATCTTGGCTCGCAGGTTCAACAAGAGATGACATGAAAGGCTCATCAATCGGCAAAGGGGACAAAGCGTATCCTATAAAAATGGAAATCACTACTGGAACGACAAAACTACCAACCCACCTTGAGGTGACGTAGTTCTAGATTTTAAAATGAATTTCTCGTCGTCTTTGATGTCACCTTTCAACATGTTCTCCAGTTATTGAGGTTAAGGTGGGCTGCTTAGCCAAAGGGTCTCTATGGATCTGAGATGACCAGTATTTGGTGTGGTCAAGCAAACATCTTGTGTATGCATGCATCTTTAAATAAACTTGTTTAGATCCAAGCCTGTGATATCTAGATTATAGTTGAAAGAGTAATTGGATAAAGGACCAACTTCTCTGCCAATGCAACATTGAAAAGTTCATTAGTCAAGTGTGAATACATTGCAGGAGTGTGTTGGCTTACAAATCACTCTGGTGCTGTTTAAATATCCCTTGTTCAAAGTAGTCCAAATATATTAAAAAAAGAAAAAGAAACACGCCACCTAGAGTCAGATATTTATTAGCAGCTATCATTAATAGATACAAAGATGTATGTATGGCATGCTATATGAATATGTATAAAGCAGTGTTAATTATACCTTTGGGACCATTGCGCAATTCTCATTGATACTACATCATTTCAAACAAGAGCAAATGACAATATTGATAAATATTTTAAATGTTGACTATTGATTATACTAGCTTTATGTTGGGATCAATAGTAGAATCCTTGATTTAGATTTTATCTTGGAGCCGAAAAAGAGAATGTACACAAGGCACTGTCAATGGCACCACCTATAGTGACATGACAACCTAAAGCTAGCAGGCATATGGTCTCAAGAGCAATTTATTATTTATAAAAAACGGTTTTTGTAAAAGAAAAGAAAACCTAGAGAGACTCGAGTTGAATGAGATGTACAAGAGATCTTTGACAATAAATGCCAATCAGCAAGAATACTGTCATAAATCCCACTCTAGACATAATATATTCATAACTTTATTGCAGATGACATAAATATATTCTAGCACCCATGGTTTATGTCTGGTGTATCGTACTCTCTGCAAAGTGCAAATACCAGATGATTTTCATGTTTATTAAGCTTGGTATTTTATCTACCCTCAACCTATTGACTATGATCGTGGGTGGTCCTGTCACTATCCCTAGGGATACTTGGTTTGTAAAATGTAATGGAAATATGAATTGCTTATATGAACCATTGACTGATAGATTTATTCTAGATATTTTACATAAAAGAGCTAGATATTCAAGTTCCAAGACAGGTCCAGCTGCCAAGAGGCTGCTGATTCCAAAGAGACTTTAAATTTAATCTAGATGTAAAAAAAAATACACCCTGATTGCCATGTCTTTGCCCTTTATATATAATATTTTACTCTTATGATTTTATCAAATGTTCTTTTAATGATAAATTTATAGAGGAATTTGCACCAACATTGTTCCTGAATCCAGTTTTATGGACCATGAAATTAGCTTAATATGCCTATACATTTTATAAGGTGCTCCCAGGTACCCGAATAATTGGGTGGCTTTATGAATAAATCCAACAACTTTATTATGTAAAATAGCCTCATCGGGTCTCTAGTATGACCTTATTTTAAGGCTCGATGCTTTTTAAATACGGCAGATTTGAAAGAAAACCGTAGAATATATCAACCAAAATGCCATGTACCTGCAGGATAAGGTTTTATTTTTTAATAATAATAAAAGGTTATTTTTGTTGGAATATACCAAATACGATAAAGTGTCTTTTAGTATGTTTTTTTTTTCTCGAAGAGCTACAGAAATATTTATAGGGATGGTATTTCTGTGAGTAGAATGAATGTCTCTAATAGACTTTGTATGAACTGCGACTATTGTAACATACTTTTATGTTTGGATGAGCTTTCAATACGAGAGTACCTTATAGGTTTCCCGGACCCTGCATGTCCGGTCCGGAAGACTTTAAAATACACCGTACCAGAAGAAAACAGCAGTCGTGTTCGGAATTAGAAAATCAAAAGAACGCTTTCCCACGGCATTTCTTTACTTCCCCCCTTTGTCTCGTCTCTGGATCTAGTTCTTCTTTATTACTTCTATCCTTTCTAGCTCTCTTGGTGTGTATGTATCAGACTATAACGGCACTGTAAAATACCATTCTAACAACTCAATTCATAGATAATAAAAATGTACTCCAAAACCTCTTGTCTCCGAATTTCAAGAACAGCAATATCGTTGGCAAAAGTCTCGAGAACAGGACCTTTTACTGTAAGTGGATCATTCGGCTGGCTGTAGAGGTATGATGGGATATCATGCTAATGTCCTCAAAGATCCCGGCCAAAAGAGCTATTAGTACCAGATTATATGCTCGAACAACCTCTGGCTTGTCCCGAGAAGATTTAGTGACAAGATCCATTCAAAGGGTCCCTGAAAGACATGCAATTCGGACTTTCCATAGCACTCATGCAGCCAAAATCGTCAAGCCTTTTCTTCTGGCAGACATTGGTGAGGGAATCACAGAATGTGAGGTGATTCAATGGTAAGGCAATATGCGTGTTGCGGTCTTTACTACTTGATTTGGCTTAACAAACACAATGGACTTGTACAAGGTTTGTGGAGCCTGGATCCAAGGTAGAAGAATTTGACAAGATTTGCGAAGTCCAGTCGGACAAGGCCTCGGTGGAAATCACTTCAAGGTTTGCGGGAAAGATTGTCAAGCTGCACTACCAGCTTAATGACATTGCCAAGGTGGGACAGCCCTTGGTGGACATTGATACAGTCGAGTCAGACACTAGCCCTGAAGTCAAGAAGGCAGAGGTAGATGAGCCAAAGAGTGCACCTGTTGTTAAAAATAAGGTGGAAAAGACGTCTGTTCCAGCTCAGCAGAAAGCCAAAAGAACAGGACCTAAGCTGGCTACACCCTCTGTGCGACGCATTGCCAAAGAGAACGGGATAAACTTGGAAGCTGTCAATGGTAGTGGCGAAAATGGAAGAGTTCTTGAAAAAGATGTTTTAAGCTTTATGGCTGGAGACCAAGGTAAGATAGTCAAAAGTGTTGCACTCTCTCTGTGTGTATGTGTTTTAGAGAATCGATATTAACAATCCATTAGACAATACAGATAATTTGCCTCAAACCATCCCTGTATCTTTGCCATCTGGTCCTGTATCGCAGGGCGAGCGTACAGAAACTCTATCTGCCATTCAAAAGGCCATGTTCAAGTCCATGACACGCTCACTCTCCATCCCACAGCTTGGTTACAAGGATGATATTGAACTGAATGCCGCTACAGAGTACAGAACTGCCTTGAACACTCATATATCCAACAACCCAACCCAATACCCTTTTACCAAAATGACCTATCTTCCCATATTCATAAAGTGCCTCTCAATTGCCCTAAATGAATTCCCAATCATGAATGCTTCGCTTACCGGCGACCAAAACGATGTAAACTCGGTCCGCATTGTCCTGAGACCTTCTCACAATATTGGCGTTGCTATGGACACTCCTCAAGGCTTGGTTGTTCCAAATATCAAAGATGTTCAATCAAAGACAATTCTTGATATTGCTGCTGAAGTGCACCGTCTCACTGAACTAGGAAAGAAGAATGCACTGTCTCTGAATGACTTGAAGGGCGGAACGATTACTCTCTCCAATATTGGTGCTCTTGGAGGAACCTATGCCAATCCTGTTGTCATTTCATCAGAATTGGCTATTGTGGCGCTCGGAAGGATGCAGACCCTGCCTCGCTTTGACAGAGATGGTAATATAGTACCTAAGCAGATCCTCCCGGTTAGTTGGTCTGCTGATCATCGCTTGATTGATGGAGCCACAATTGCTCGCTTTGGGAACAAGTGGAAGAGTTTGATTGAGAATCCAGCTCTTTTGGCCAGTGAACTTCGTTGAGGTCGCTTTGTGTTTTAAAAATTATATTGGCAAATCTAATAGAATGATTTAGAGATATTTACCAATGTATTATTATATAATATCTTTTTTTTTAAAAAAAAAAGTGCTGCTTTTGTTTTGATATTGAGTACAGAGATGGGTATCCGTATACTTGAAATATTTATAGACAGAGCGCCAATTTGTATTGTATTCAAATGATGTAAAAATTAAAACATCATTAGGCGGCGAAATATATTATGAAAGCAAATACACATGTGCTTTCAAGAGAAAGAGAGATAATATCAGCATTTGTATACCTTGAGAACGAGATCATTTTTTTTCTTTTAAATTTTAAAGCTATAAAAGTACAAAATAAACGTTGTGAATCTGTCGATGTTAATAGACGAGTATAAAAATTATGTAATATAATGCTCCAAGTCGAACAGTTTAAGATGACACGAACAGCAACTCCCAGGTATTGATGATTTTGACCTGGATATTATTTTTGCTGTATAAAGTACAATTCAAGGGTATCTGTATGTAAAACCGTGTGTTCAATTGTGTGGAAAAGGAGATAAAAATTGTACGGCTTTTATTCGTAAATTACTACATATATGGGTATGTAATACAAAAAAAACCAAGTGCATACAAAGGAAAAATAACAAATAGTTGCAATGTAACGTAATATCTGATGATTAAGTGACATTAAAATAATTTTCGGGGGGTCCATATTATCGTAAAGATATTCAGGAGCCATATTATTCCCAACTTAACACATACGAATCATAGTTTCTAGTGCTGCAAGCCAAATGGCTCTTATTAAAAAAAATACACAACTTAAAGAAACACTAGTCTTTTCCATGTCAACTTTGTTTCTGTATCACTAGTCAAATCCAAACCAGAGTCCGTGGATTTTTTGATTCTCTTATCTTTGTTCCACAGCATTTTGAAAGTATTGGTCTTGTTCATTAACTGATTGGAGATTTTGTCAACGATGATATACACAGATTGGACTCATAAAGTAGTCACATGTAAGCTTTACTGGTGGCATTAAACTAGTAATTAAAATGACAGTGGTTTGGGAACGAATCAGCAATAAAGAGAAATAGAATTCCTAGAAGTCTAAAGGGTGTGCAAGGTAGGGGGACCCAATATTATTCTTTTTTAGAAATCCTGAATATGGCGAATTATTATTATGCTGTAAATATTAAGGCTAATGTCGAGTCAATGTTTCGGCATAAAATATGGAACCTCTTTACATTGCTACCTTTTCACTACATAATATATATATGTATATGTATATGTATTTCGCTAAACCAAACATCTTATCTATGACTAAATGCTCCGGGTTATTTTCACAATAGATTAAATCGACAGTATCACAAGCAAGTGTTCGTTAGATTCAATCGGTCTTGGCTAAAAAAAGAAGAAGCTTGAAGTGTACAGTATCTGAATTAAGAAGAAAAAAGCAAAACTAGGATGTATGTAAGACGGAGAGACTTTAGGTAAATTATCGGGGTGACCATTACAAATACCAAATTACTGGTAAGTGTTTTAAATGGTTCGGCAGCCCCGATCAGAGTATCTATCTTTACAAACCTGAGATCCTGCCCTAAAGACCACCTAGACAGAGAGAGAGAAAGAAATGCCGGCATGAGTACAAGCTAAAATGCATTTGGGTTCATTATTCAAAATAGAGACCTGGCAGGGTGGACTAACCGATAGACGCGTCGAGTTGAAAGAATAGCATGAATTGTATGCAGGAATTAAACACATAAATATGCCCTGTAAAACCATAGATATTTCCCACACCACTCTGTATAAATATACTAGAATGGTGGAGTCTACATTAAGATACAAAGAATAGTATATAAAAGGAGAAATATGTCTCTTTTGATAAAATGAATATACATATATGTCTCTTTTGCTCATACGACATGATGCCAGCACTTTGTTCCATTTAGAGGCAATAATACTTCCTATTTCGATTAAACAAACTAGTGTGTTTAATACTGTCAAGGATAAGCCCTGGACTGACTCTGGACCATATGCTATATCAAAATATACAGGGGCTACGTTTTTTGAAAACATATAAATTGGCAGGAAATCGCTGCTTTTGAAAGATGGCCCTGGTAAAAAGGGTTTTTATTGCCAAGGCTAAACCCATGGTTACATATAATCATATTAAGCACTTGATATCGTTCTTTGATCTGGGTCAATATCACCAAAGTTAAGCAGGTCTACAATAGGAATACGTGGGTGGCCGAGGCTGTAAAAAATAAAAGCTTAAAGTTAAACACGACAGAAATGGTACAATGTCAATATTATTTCCTGATATAGACTATACCCCCCAAAGGATGTTTATTTTAACCATATTAATATAATTCAACGATTGGATGACAGTTTTAATTATTTAGTCGGCGAAATATCTATACTCAGCTATAGACCCAGTCAAGGTCGAGTCATTTTGTACAAATTATGGCTAATGAATGATTCTGGGTAATCTGTGCAAAATCAAAGTAAACATGCCATTCAGTTGGTTCCCTGGAGATCTTCTAAAACTGGATTTAGCTAAAGGACGAGGGAGTTTCTAGTTTACTTTGATATAAAATCAAGGGCATTATTTTCAGCAATTTTAATTTCATTCTTTTCTCATTATCAATCTTTTTTTCTTTTGGATCTTCAAGTAATGGAAGAACCAAAGGGTCCTGCATCCTTGCACAAGGAAGAGGGTCTGTTTGAGGCAACAGACATGGTGTACTATGACGAAGTCACCAAGGAAGAAGTTCATGATACTATTCCTACTACAACGCATATTGAAGATGATGAAGACTCTCCTATCGAAGAAGTCAGAAATGTAGTTCCAAAGTAAGTTTCCCCCAAAAAAAACTTTTATACTTTATCTAACATCCTTTTGCTATAGCACTGATGACCCCTCTTTGCCAGTAAACACCTTCCGTATGTGGCTCCTTGGCATTGCCTTTAGCTGTGTGCTCTCCTTTGTCAACCAGTTCTTCTGGTTCCGTTCCAGTCCACTGATTGTGTCGCCACTTGTTGTTCAGTTGCTTTCATTCCCAATTGGAAAATTAATGGAAAGGGTCATCCCATCCCACCCCTTCTTCAACCCTGGCCCCTTTAACATGAAGGAGCACGTCCTGATCACTGCCATGGCCAACTGCTGCTACAATACTGCCTACGCCATCGATATCATCGTCATCCAAAAGCTTTTCTACAATCAAGATATTGGCTGGGGCGGAGGTCTCCTTCTTATCTGGACCACCCAATTCATTGGTTATGGTATGGCCGGTGTACTTCGTCCTTACCTTGTCTATCCCGCTGCAATGGTCTGGCCAGCAAACCTTGCAAACATCTCCCTTTTCCGTTCATTCCACATTCCCGATAGGTAAGCTGTCATAACAGACCCTTTGTTTTATCAAAACCATTAACATAATATATGCTTTAGTAACTGGACTGGTCCAACTCGTTACCGCTGGTTCATGTACATCTTTGGCGGCATGTTTGTCTATTATTGGCTTCCTGGTTATTTCTTCCAGGTCCTCACTGCATTCTCTTGGGTATGCTGGATCAGCCCCAAGAACAAGACTCTTGCTCAGATCACAGGTGGCTCTAATGGAATGGGTCTCTTTGCTCTGTCCTTTGACTGGGCCACCATTGCTGCCTATCTCACCTCTCCACTCATCGTTCCCTGGTGGGCTATTGCAAACATCGCAGTTGGCTTTGTTCTTGTCGGTTGGATCATTGCACCAGCCATGTACTATGGAAACGCATGGGACGCTCAACGCTTCCCTATATTTTCTGCTTCCCTGTTTAACAAGGATGGCGAACTCTGGGTTAATAAGAATGTATTGACTCCAGATAATCTCCTCGACGAGGCTGCTTATGAGGAATACGGTCCTTTGAGAATGACATCTTTCTTTGCCTTTACCTATGGTATCATGTTTGCCGGTGTCACTTCAATCATCAGCCATACCGCACTCAACCATGGCAAGGACATTATTGCCCAGTTCAAACAGTCTCGTAGCGAAGAAGAGGATATCCATCGTAAGCTTATGCGTGTCTATCCCGAGGTCCCCAACTGGTGGTACTATATTACCTTTCTTATTGCCTTTGGTGTCTCTTTTGGTGTCATATACGCCTGGCCCATCTATCTACCCTGGTGGGGTCTGATCCTAGCCATCGCTATCTCGGTCATATTTGTTCTTCCTATCGGTATCATCCAGGCTATCACCAACCAGCAGCCAGGTCTCAATGTTATCACAGAATTCATCATCGGTTACGCCCTTCCTGGTCACCCAATTGCAAATGTTACCTTTAAGACCTATGGTTACATTTCCATGAACCAGTGTCTGACCTTTGTTGGTGATCTTAAGCTTGGTCACTACACAAAGATTCCCCCGAGAATGATGTTTATGGTCCAGACCGTTGGTACTTTCTTGGCCGGTATCATTAACTTGGCCACTGCACACTGGCTGATGGATACCACTCAAGACATTTGCACCCCGGCTGGCCATCCCTTTACTTGTCCCAACGCCCGTACTTTTTACTCTGCCTCTATCATTTGGGGTGTAATTGGTCCCGGAAAGATGTTTGGCATTGGTTCCCAATACAGTGCAACATTGTGGTTCTTCTTGATTGGATTCCTTTTGCCTATTCCTTTCTGGCTCCTCACCAAGAAATTCCCCAATCAAAAGTGGTTGGCTTATGTCCATATCCCTCTTATCTTCAACGCCACTGGTATGATGCCTCCTGCCGTGCCTCTCAACTTCTCAATGTGGTGTCTTGTCGGCTTCATATTTATGTACTGGCTACGTAAATACCGCCACAACTGGTGGAGCAAGTATAACTATGTTACATCTGCTGCCCTTGATTCTGGTAAGACTTTTTATACATACACACATTATTATTTACAAATACTAACAATAATTACTATAGGTACTGCTATCGCTGGTCTCATTATCTTTGGTGTCGTTGCTGGCTCTGGCTATACCCCTGACTGGTGGGGCAATGGTGGCTATGGTGAAAACGGCATGTTTGACAATTGCCCACTCGCTGCTGCCAACGGATCTTACGTCTGTGCCGTATGCTAATCATCATCTTTATAATTTTACAACCTTTTTATAATTCTTATTCCTATAATATCCAAACATATTCCATTTCTTAATAATAATAATAATAAAAAATAATTGTCGTCTAGTTGGCAACATTAATTTGACCAACAAATAGATCGATAAAACCATTTTTCTGTATATTCTGTATGCGTACTACATTTGACAGTAATCATTCAAACTCCCAACAGCAGTCCGATCTGACTCTTTCTTTTTTTAAAAGGACAAGGGGAAAAGAGACATTCTCGATTAGACATGCTTCCGATCCAATTATCATTCATTGGCAACCAATCGCTCATTCTTTCTAGCCGAGGAAGATCGAGTATCATAAAGGCTCTTCCATGGTTGCGCCATTCGCGGTCATTTGCCTCGAGTAAGCTATTCAAATCGTATTCCACAAAATACTCACATTCCAAAGACTCAAAGGATTTCTCGGTCAGCAAGACTCGCAACATTGGAATCATTGCTCATATTGATGCTGGTAATTCTACTCAACTTAATTCCAAAAACTGTATTTTGAGTCTAACGCTCAATAGGAAAAACGACAACATCTGAACGCATGCTGTACTATGCTGGCGTAACAAAGAAAATCGGAGGCAGGTTGAACGACACAATGCAAAGTTTAACTGACGGAAGAAGATAGATATCGATCATGGAGATACAGTCATGGATTACCTGGCAGCGGAAAGAGAAAGAGGAATCACAATCAACAGCGCAGCAATTACCTTTGGATGGGAGGGACACCGTATCAATCTGATTGACACACCTGGCCATGTAGATTTTACAATGGAAGTAGAGCGTGCAGTTAGAGTTCTAGATGGTGCAGTAACAGTTCTTGATGGTGTGGCAGGAGTAGAGGCACAGACAGAGACTGTGTGGAAACAGGCAAACAAGCACTCTATTCCACGAATTGCATTTGTGAACAAACTTGATCGCACGGGTGCGGCCTTTGGGCGAACGGTGAAAGAGATGTGGAAGAAGCTTAGGGCTCGTCCACTTGTGCTGCATCTGCCGATATATTCAGAGGGTGGGCAAGGAATTCGTGGAGTTGTTGATCTGGTCACAATGGAAACAATCCTGTGGGATCCTACAAAAGTTGATGGTTCTGTGTTTGTACGTGAACCCCTGGTGGAATCAACAGATTCACAGCTATGGGAAGAAGCAGTTCGAGGAAGGACTGCATTGGTAGAAGCACTGGCAGAGATGGACGATGCAATTGTGGAAGTGTTTTTTGAAGAAGCAGATGGTGACCATATGGCAGTGCCATCTACGGTGCTAAAGGCAGCCCTTCGTAGAGTGACACTTGAGAACAAGGCTGTCCCAGTATTGTGTGGAGCAGCCTTTAAGAACATTGGTGTCCAACCAGTACTAGATGCAGTAATTGATTATCTTCCGAGTCCACTCGATCGACCACCAGCTCTTGCAACTATGCGCGATGCAAAGACAGCACTTATCCCTCTATCTGAAACTGGAAAGCTATGTGCTCTTGCTTTCAAGGTCACTCATGACCCTCGCCGCGGTCCTCTTGTATATGTCAAGGTCTATTCAGGTAATATATAAACCTGTTTATTTCAAACGAACAATCCTCATAATATTCTTCATTTATCACTGCAGGAAAACTTCCGGTTAGAGCCACATTGTACAATACTACGACTAATCACAAAGAGAGAGCCAACAAGCTGCTGCAAATGTACGCCCGTGAGGCAGAAGAGATTCCTGTGATCCAGGCTGGTAATATTGGAGTAATTGTAGGACTCAAGGACACCCGTACAGGCGATACCTTGGTCCTGGCCAACGATGCCCAAGCCATCAAGTCCAACCTCCAGCTTAATACCATTGAGATTCCCAGTCCAGCATTCTTTGCTGCAATTGAACCAGATGCAGTCTCAGAAGAACCAGCAATCGAAGAAGCTCTTCGCAACCTGACCCGTGAAGATCCCTCTGTTAGAGTATGGACTGACGAAGAAAGTGGGCAAATGTTGATCAGTGGAATGGGAGAATTGCATCTTGATATCATCAAGGATCGCCTTATCAATGATTTCAAGTGTAAGGCAACCATGGGAAAAATGCGCATCAGTTATCGTGAAACCTGCCAGGCTCCCGGGGCTGCTTCCACTGTATATGAAAAGGATGTTCTGGGAAAGAAGGCCAAGGCAGGCTGTAGTGTGAGCCTTGAACCCACAGAAGATTCCTCTAATCAGATCACTGTCAACCTACAAGAAGATCTTGTTGATTTAGTGCCCCATCTAACACAACAAGACATTGATCAGGCAATCCAAACAGGCTGTCAATCTGGATTGTCGCGTGGTGCTGTGCTTGGCTTCCCACTTGCTCAAGTGCACATTACAGTCGATAGACTAGATACTTTTGGGGCCGACACTACACTCGGAGCCATATCTGCCTCTGTTTCAAACAGCATACAAGAAGCACTTCGCCATGCTGATCCTTGTCTTCTGGAACCAATGATGGAGGTTCATGCCGAGGTCAATGAACATCATATTGGAACCGTTGTTAGTGATCTCAGTGGCACAAGAAGAGGCCAGGTAATTGGTCTATATGCGACAGATGACAAGACTGCAGCCCAGGACACCGAAGTGTATTCTCCTCCAGATGGACTTCATCAGGATGTAGATGCATACAAGGCAAAACAAGTCATCAAGGCACATGTGCCTCTTAGTTCGATGCTTGGTTATTCCAACTCTCTTCGTAGTCTGACAGGAGGCAATGGACAGTTTTCGATGAGGGTCATTGGTTATGGTGCGATGAGCAAGGATCGAGAGAGATCTGTTGTTCAGGAAATGAGAGGCTGATTTGAACAATTGGATCCCTCATTCGAGCCACCAAATGGCTGAATCTAATTGGCCAGGAATGTGGCAGCATAGAATGGGTATAGCAAGGAGGAATGACCCGGGGGTTCAAATAGACAAATTGCAATAAACTGGTCTTTTTTCTCTCCTTCATCTTCATCCTTTATCATGAGTCATACACACGGCCCCAACTGCAATCACGATGCACCCCCACAGACAGTTGCGGTCTCAGACGCCAACAAGGCACCACCTCTTTTGAGATCCACTGCAGAATATCTTATGGATGCCAAGAAGTCTGGACTCAAGGCACGTCAGGGTGTATTCAACGGCAAACGAGTTGAATACTTCAAGGGTAGAGTAGCACAAATAATGAGAACTGGGGTTTGCTGACTCGTTTTTGTAGGAAAGAGCGCAATCAATGCTCTGCTCAAGGAGAACTTTGGTAAGCTGGTCACAAAGGGTCCTCCTCTGACCGAGAGAGAGCAAGCTCATGCTGTGATGAACGATCTTGGACGTCATGGCTTCATTCTGCATGTTGACCGTGGAGATTCCATCAGTGGAAAGGGTTCGCCAAAGGTTCTGCAGCCAAATGCCGTGCAGGAGATTAAAGAAGACAGCTACTACATGTGGATTTGGGAAGGTTCACAGCTAAAGCTGTATGTTGGTGCTGCCTGTCTTGTGGCTACAATTCTTGCTGCAGTCCTGTTTCCTCTCTGGCCAGATAGTCTTCGTATGGGTGTATGGTATCTCAGTGTGGGAGTATTGGGATTATTGGGTGTTTTCTTTGGTATTGCTGCCGTCCGTCTTGTGCTTTACGTTGTCTCCATCATCATTCTTCCCCGTGGCTTCTGGCTCTTCCCTAACCTGTTTGCAGACTGTGGTGTTATTGAAAGTTTTGCACCTTTCTGGGGATGGGATGAGCCAAAGCAGGTAAAAAAGTCTGTCGAAGCAGAGGTACCCCAGACTACAACAGACACCAAAACAGACTAGACTTTATATTTTCTTCTTTTATTCATTTATCCATGTCCAGCAGGATAGAAAGCATCTTTTGCTGCATCTTCATTTCACTCGGCTTGTCGGTCACCCGGAAAAAGGGGACCTTTCGCTATCATTTTACCATTGAATAAAATATTTCCTAGTTACATTCCCAACCTTTTTACCTTTTCAAGGATTGTTTGCTGTCTAGCTCGTTCCCTATCCATACTACGAAGAACATGTCGATCGACTTGCTCCAATTCAGATTTGATCTTTTCTTCCAGAGCCTCCAATTCTTCTGGCTGACATGCGCCTATCAACTCTCTAGAACGCGTCTTTAACATGAAGCCCACAACATCATCATACACATCTAGATCAACAATCTACCTTGCAAACAACCCGTTTCGCTCTTTTTTCTGACGTTCCTCTATCTTTTGTCTGTGCTCAAACATTTCTTGTTCTTTTTTATCCTAGATCCAGTCCAGATTAGTTTTTTTTTGGGCAGTAAGAATACTAGTGTATAGTGTATCTTGCCTGTCTATCCTTCATTTCTCTCAGGACATCTAAAATGTCAGTCTCTTTTACCATTCTGGCTACTGCACCCAGTACATCGGGTGTAATTGAAGTTGGTGAGCCAAGAGATGTGAGTAGATTATCGAGACTATTATCCGGTTCTTGTTGGTGATGGTATTGAACTTGCTGTTGTTGTTGTTGCTGAATTTGCTGCTGCTGCTGCTGCTGTTGTTGTTGTTGCTGCTGCTGCTGCTGTTGTTGTTGTTGTTGTTGTTGTTGCTGTTGTGCCCAATACTCATTCCTCACTTGAGCAATTACATCTTGATCAATCAAGGCCAGATCAATTGCAGCCGGGACTATTGGTTGCTCTACCACTGGCTAATCTCACATCATCTGATCAGTCCTCTTTCTGATCTTCTAGCCTTTACTCACCGGTTGAGGAGGAATATTCTGTAGAGAGACGATTAGTTATCAGTGATTCATCATCATACACTTACTTTGAGGAGAGAGAGGATCTGGTTAATGTCCATAATTTAGATGAGAAAGAAATAAAACAAGTTTTATTTATTTATTTATTTATTGCGCTGTCCTGTTCACTTTAGTTATGTAGACCAAATAAAATCAAACGGCAACTGCACTAGGCAAAACAGCCAAGAAATAAAAAAAAATAAAGGCTATCCACCCCCTTTTTTCACATTCTACTCCTCTTTTCCTTGTACAGACGCAATTGCTCATCGAATGGAGGAATCAGGAATGGCAAAACAAGGATCAAGCAAGTGACTCTTTTATCCTCTGTCCATGTCTAAAGAGTATATGTGTAGGTTTGGCAGACAAATACAAGATGCTCAAGAAACGAGTTCGTCAGTCAGAAGAGGTAAATATAGTTATCAATAGATCAAAGTGTACTTATGCATCCTGGCAGGAAAGTGTGATAATAAGCACTAAACTTCAAAAAGCACGCAAAAAGGTGGCCTGTCTGGCTCTTGAGCGCACGTAAGATCATGATGAGACCTTGGACAGACTACTTAACGTTTTCTCAAGTCTTATCCTCGAACAGCTGGAGAAGTATCACCCTCAGCCGTTTGAAAGTGATTCTGATAGCGACATATTGGATACCGAAGATGGATGGACAAAGGTTTGTAATATGGATCATATGCCCTTATCTGACAGTCGCTTGTCTGCTCTGGTATAGCCTCAATCTCCTGTGGGTACTCTTGCCAAAGACAACTTGGATTTAAATGAGGATGCAGAAAAGGTAGAAAGGAGATGGTTTTTCCAGACAGCCAAACTAATCCAACCTTGATTTTGTAGGCACACGACAAACCGCATTATGCAGACCAAATAGACGCTCTCTGTGTAGCCCAGACAGCACCCAGAGTGTCTCTCAAGCATCCCTTGACACATAGCACATCTGTAACGTGTCCTGAAAAAGATGATTTGGACAGGAATGGGCCCCAAAGGAGTGCCAGCATGTCCATGTCCATGTCCACTCTAACCAGGCCATGGGTGCATGATCAGGCCTATTTTCCTGTGCATACATATCCAGCCCCTCACCAGACCATCCTGCCAAGGAAACAAGCCTATAATGATTAAACTCTTTATATATACATATATATATATACATATATTTTTATTCTTGACAGCACTTGATGGTCCAATTGTTAATAAAGAATAGTAATCATATCCTTCGGCCCCAGTGCTCGTTTAGGAACCTGCACCTCCTTTGCCACCTTTTATAAACATCTCTAAAAAGTACCTTTTCTAACCATCCTTACTCTTTTATCTCTCATGCCCCGTAAAGAGAAATCAAGCCTAAATCTTATGGTGGTCGGTGCACCGGGATCGGGCAAAACATCTTTTCTGAGCACCTTGTCCTCCCATCTAAGTACCCATGGCCGTGGTGCAACAGAACCAATTCAGGTCCAATCTGACAATCTGTTTCGTACTACCCAACTACAATGGCAAGACAACAAAAGCCTAATCTCCCTGACCCTGGTTGACACACCTGGATTTGCCGAAACAGTCTTGGGCTACCAAGCACGCTATACCCAAAAGTACCTGGAGCATCAATTTGACAGGATATGGATGGAGGCAAGTCTATTTACGAAATATTAGCCACTTCAGTAATACTAACTTGTTTATTTAGGAGACAAAACTCAAAAGAAACACAAAGGCCCAAGACACTCGAATCCATGTCTGCCTCTATTTTATCGATGCGTCTATTACCGACTTTAGCCCGATGGAAGTTACGCTTCTTAGGGAGATGGCTTTGCGTGTATCCGTCATTCCTGTCCTGGCCAGATCAGACCTTCTTTCTCCCGAGCAGTTGGCCGAAAAGAAGCAGTTTATTCGGAATCTACTGTTTGATACATATCAGATACCTGTCTATGGATCTAGTCTCATTGATACTGTCGAAGAAGACATGATGGACTGGTGTATTCCTGACTTGACCACTCGTAAATCTACCTGGCGATCCCTTGATAGTTACATGAGCTGGCTAGAACAACAACATGACGAAAATGATGATATGGACGAGGCAGGTCAATTCAAAGATTACCTTGAGCAGATGCCATTTTCTGTCACTATTCCAAAGCCTCTTGAAGACTCCAAGAAAATAGAGTCGAACCCAATAGGCTACAGCGATACCATGGATCTGATCCAGCTTTTGTTGACAAACAGAGACACCTTTCGTCACCAGACAAATGCCTATTTCTATGAAAAGTACCGTACACGAAAGCTATTTGATGAACGCACAGAACAGCTTTTGGCTGTCCATTCCTGTGACTGAATAGAATCTAGAATCCCCTATAAATATTATCTTTATGTACTTATATAATCATATTCCTTACCTTCGTATATATTAGTATCTACTACCTGTCTATATTTTAAATAAATAAATAAATTATCTGCTATATTATTTAAATCACTACAAAACACAGATAAAGTCTTGCTATAGGGAAAAGGTGGATGCAATGGCCTTGGAATGCATATGATCGATTCTCGTCCTTTGTCAAGATGTAAGGTTATGTTTTGATTAAGGATAGCTTTCCTAGAATGTACCAATCTTCGGCCATGTTTGTTTGGTGATCAAACATGGCTAGTATATGACACTTTGGACTATAGTACAATGTCCGGATATTCTTACATGTGTCATATATACAGCAAACAAAAGAAAACGCCTGGTTTCCTTATTAGAACAGGTTTCCTATCAACTCTATTTATCTAGGAACAAGCTGCAAATATTATATATATAGCAATTTTTTTTGGTCTTTAAAGAATACTTGCTGACCATGCCTCAGCGATTGTAAACATTAGGTACGATATCAATACATGGAATAAATAAGATAAAAAGGTTATAAAGGCCCAGTTGATTTATTTCTTAGTTTGCCATAATGCATAACTGACTAAGGACACACTTTATCTACAATGTATTCAAGATATCTTTACACTGTAATTCAGAAAATAATAACCCATGTCTAGACATGTCTGGGCCTTTCTTTATATCTCTAGAGCTTATGGTGATTTTCAATATATATAAATCTAGTTGCTGTACTGTTATGACTGTAAATAGAATATATAAAATGTACAACATTTGGTAGTTCTGTTGTATGGAAAGAGGGACATAATCTGTTTTAAATCACACATACTTTGTACTGAAGATACATGCATAAATTGTTCATAAATAACAGAATTAGTTGCTTTGCGACTCTTCTCTTGATATCCTTTCTCTTTCTAGACTTTATACATAGTGCTCTTGACCTTTAGTCTGATACTCAAGGGAATAATTAAAAAAAGTAAGATTGAACAAAGATTTGGTACCATCAGTTTCTGGCTGCAATACTTTGGTCTAATGTTCATCATCAATCATAGGATTTAAGTAAGCTACAAAGTTACTATATGTATGAGATATGATGGCTAGTTGCATGTATACAATGGCTACCGTCTATTACCCAAGTTACTTTACTCCAGATTATATTTAAGCTTACCTTTGAAATCATAAATTCTCCAAAAGTAAGTTATCAATAAAACATGCTAGCTATCACAAAAACTTGCATTCAAATAGCCTCTTACAATACAAGACCTGAAACACTGAAACATACCTTGTATAATATTTGCCCCTGGCCAAGTAATTCATGAGCTATAGAGCTCTTTTAAAAATGTTTCTCTATACTAGTTGCCTTAATATCCGCAGCTCCCAAAAAAAAACTTTGTAATTTGTCTTGAGCCTATTAGATTCAGGCATCAAAAACATCTTTCTTTCTAAATGATGAAATACAATAATGACTCTTGAATTTTAAAATAGTTTCCATGACAATGACGAAACTGCTCATAGAGGTTTATGCAAAATTATCTTTATTTTACTTTTTACATAATACGCTCTACAGATCTATCAAGAGACCTAGTTTGATTATCACATTCCAACCATTCTCTTTCGCTTTGGCTTTATTATAAGAGCACAAAATTCTCTATACTAGAGACTTTGTAAAGTATGTTTGTGGATTGGTTAGATATATAATATAGTACCAAGCAAAAACCTGGATTATTGATAATGGATAATAATGGTAGATTTCTATATATTATTCAGCTGTTTCTTGTTTTGCTTCAAGGATCATAAAGCCAATCATAAGGACATATGCAAAACTATCTGTCTCTATGTTCTTGAAACATTCAAAAGCCATATACCTCACTTGACAGAAAATTGAGAGCATTCTAAGGACAAGATATCAGAAATAGTTCAAAGAGTTTACATTATATAAGCTGACGATTCTTTGAGAATTTACAAGTTGACATTTCAAAAACTATTGCTAGTACATGTTCTTTAATGTTCTAAGGGCTGCAACCAAATCCTGTTGATCTTTATGTAAAACTACACGACTTTTAGGAGCTAGATACGTACTTTATATATATAAATATATAAGCCTACTAGTAAATGTTTAATTATGATAAAGAGAGGGCTAATTTATCTCTATCATATAGGCTGTTTACTCTTTCTCTAGTCTAATTATGCTGGGGAAAAGCTAATTTTGTACATGGCATAGCGTCCAACTATTATCTCACTTGTGGATCAGATATAGTAACATGATGCTATGTACATATCATATACACTTTACATATTATAATAAATCAACTATTCAGGACTGCATATACTGAGAGTCATGGAGGATAAAGCACTGAAAATTATGTTACTAAACTCTCCGAAATAAAGAGAATGATCAAAGTGCACATCTATTTTAAAAAAAGTGTCTATACTTTAGTAATAAAATCCAAAGTTCTAGATTGTCAACTTCAAAAACCTTGGTTATAAATCTAACTTGTTTAGAATAGTCTCGCTCTTTCTTTAATATCTTTTTTTATAATGATTCTGAAATGTAAACGTGCTCTGCAAAAAAGGTAGAATAACTTTTTTAAACAGTAATTTTAAAATATTCTATTTTGTATAAAGCTTTTATGAGAAATAGTTGGCATGTTGACCGATTGGATACAAAGTGTATTTTATCCAAAATAAATAATTGTAGGCTGTTGTCTATAAGATTAATAGATGGTTAGATTTATAAATATGTCACCTTGGGCTTGTAAAGTGTATAGAGTATTATTTATGATACGTATTGACATGGAACTATGACTAGTAGAGTAGAGATCCTCAAGATTGCCATGTCTGGCAAGAGTTTGATGATTACTATGACTATAATTTACAAGTGCTTTTTGAGGTTCGTTGGAAATCTCTGTAGCCAACAGTAATGAAAAAGTCATTGAATGATCTGTGCATCAGGTATTACGCAACCTATGGCTGCTGTAATGTGAACAGAAAGCGTGTGAATAGACAGTCTCTGTATCCTATTTTTATTTATATGCATTGGTAAAAATAAAAAAAGTAGAATGGTCAACTTGACCGTATCTATTGGGGTGATAGCATTTCTCGTAGACATGTATCTGTTGACCAACAGATCAGAAACTGATTCCATTTCGAGCTTAATCTTCTGATTATAAAGATGGGAAAATGGAAAATCCAAGGCTTTATACTTTTATTCAGAGCTTAGTATATATACTTGGGATCCACCCTTTGTATCTGTTTTATGCTTATTACATCAAGTATCAAATAGAATTCTAAACAAACAAACAAACAAAAACACAACACTCCTATACGTCTATAGATCTCGGTTTAAAGTTATAGTCTCCGTTTATATATTTAGAGAGGCTATTGTATATTCTCGGAATATCAAATAGCTAAATAGGAGAGCACAATGTCCTGATTTATCTAATTTTTTGATCCGAAACTTAATATTCTCAAAGCCATTGATAAGTTCATTATCCATCTTTTTTTAGTTGAACCAAATAGTTTGTGCAACTGGTAGTAGTATATTAATTTTGTACTGAATATTGGCAAATATTAATATTGCATAAACCTTATTGCCTAGCTAACAACAGAATCTCATCCATTCAAAAGCTTTGAACAATTAAACAAATTAGACCCAATCGTATACATCTTAGTTTTACGACTATACGCAACAATTGTGCTTGGATAAATACAAGCTATAGATATCTGAATATGATAAGAGCTTGTTCTCAGCTGGTTAATTACCTACTAAAGCATAAAGTTAAACACACGAGATGATAGTATTATTATAATAAAACATCAAAAAATAACTTTATACTGACAAATAAAATGTTTATGGTAGATAAATTGTATCATAAAGCTTTATTAATCTGTCTCCTATTTTTATTGAAGAAATAAGTTTCAGTATGTTGAGTAGAGCCTCATTGGAATATACTCTGCAAAGATGGATAAGAATGTAAATGTATAATTTGAATTGAAAAAAGATTGTACGACCATTCAATTAACCATGTAACCTTGGCTGGTGATTTATCTTATCTTGTAGTATAATATTGGTGATTGCTAGTAGATATATTTTATTTATTAAAGGCCCAAGATTGGTATATAATTATCCGTATTTGACGCCTTTGTAATTTACGAGTCAAAAAGTAAAGTATAAGCAGTTATCTATCAAAATATATTCTTGCCATGTATTCTTGGATTACGATAAAATACATAATCCCAAAATTCAAGATATTTTTACATGTCTTTACAAAACATCCAGCAAAGACTGTTTTCATCATAAAAGCCATCTTGATGGTGTCAAAAATGTTCTATAAAATCCTAGATAGACATACGACACATTCTTTAAAAAAAAAGAGCAAACCAAGTACATCAAAGATCAGCAGGACAAAGGGCTCTGGAATGGGGCAAAGGTCAATTTTTAAGACCTTTTGGATAGGGTATGGTTTGCTATATAAAGTGCATGGAAACGCAGAGGTGGATCAGGACAGCCAAATCCTGCTCTTGGTAAAATAGATACAAATAATTCAATAGTCAAAGCTCTCTCTTTTTTTGGAATATTTATCCAAATTATCTAATGCTATCTACAGTTTAATGCTGGACTTTTGTATATGTCTTTAAATAAGCCTCAAGAAACCTAAACTGACGGTGCGCCTATCAGAATATTCAGGATATATAACCTTTAAATAACTGGAAAGTTTTCTGTTTTACATGGGCTACAGAGTCTACAGCCATAATTAATTTTTGCAAGTCCTCTCCATGGCAGTGAAAGACGATTACTGGACCACAAAAGATAGCTTTGTAGATCTTGTATCCAAGACAACTAGTAAAACAGAATGGGCTATAGACTCCTCACTTTTAGCACATAATTAAGTATTTTTAGGGTTTTATAATAATCAACTCTTCCTGTTTATTTTAATAATAGCAAGATTTTGGTTCAGATGATACGTGTAAGTATTCTATATGATCAGAGCGTAACTGTTTTCCCTTTATTGCGGCCTTTTAAATGAGAATGACTGCATCGCTTTGGGGTAATGAAATTTCTCCCCTCTCCTGCCTCAAAGCTGCTCCTTGAGTAAGGTGCATACAGCATCTTAAAGACTTAATCTTGGTAAAAGACGCCCACCCACATAATATAATACACTAGTTTTGGATAAAGACCCAAGGACTCACAAGTACAATTATTATCCATCCACCGGATCAACATAGCCTACAACTATAAATAAGTGTATATATATACATACATATATACAGAAAGAAGAATAAAAGCGACTCTATACAGCCGCTCATCTGAACACACGAATAAGGAACATCATACCTACAGCAGACCGTGTTATCATTTCTCCAAAACACACTCGCCATGTCCGCTCAAATCCACGGATCCCTTGTCTTACCAGCCAACTCACTCCTTTTAGCAGATGAACAAATAACACCTGGAAGCACTGGCTATAATGATGTAGATAGCAGAATCAAATCAGAATTAAACTGGTCTCAACTTGTCCATGCAGAAATCATTGGTATGGATTATCTGTAACCCCATTTCATCCTCTTGGCTCATTTACCTTGCTTGCAGCTGTAACAACGGCTATGCGTAAGAATGCACGATGGTCTGGAATGGCTGTCAATGGTCTAAACATGGGCAATCTTGGGCAGCGGATGGGATTGCGTACCCCTAGATTCGCAAAAGAGAATCATGCACAGAATGAAGTAAATATGAAGAGCCAAGTCCAGACAACGTTTGCTCATCTTGTACACCTTAGGAAAATCCTCTCATGTTGGGATTCAAGAGACTAAAAGAAGCCATTGAAAAATTTGATGGTATTTATCCTTGGGCCAGAGATAGATACTTGTCTTGATAGTCTTGTTAATTAAAACATCTCATTCTTGTTCTGCTTCTCTCAAGACGTTAGAGACATGGATACATTGACACTTGTAACCCCATTCCTCGACGTTGTTCGATCGGGAAATACCACTGGATCAATTGCTGGCACTGCTCTTGGAAGCATAGAGAAATTCTTACATTATGGAATTATTGGTAAGTAACCGATGTTTTCCTTACAGGATCTGTGCCACATGTTCCTAAACAAAGATCCACAACAGGTCTCCAGTCTCCTAACATTGGCACTGCAATGAATGCTCTGGCAAAAGCTGCTACTCGATGCAAGTTTGAGGCTTCGGATGCTGCGTCAGACGAATTGGTCCTTTTGAAGATGCTTCAATTGCTTCAGATTATTCTAACAAGTGAATGTGGACAAGTGTTGAGTGATGAGGCCGTGTGTGAAATGATGGAAACTGGTCTCAGCATGTGCTGTCAGATGAGATTGAGTGGTATGTACTATATATCAAGGCCCTTTCAAAGCTTTATAATTGATCCATCTCTATAGAAATGCTGCGAAGATCTGCTGAGCATGTCATGATTAATATTATAGTGGCCATGTTTGAAAGGTAATATAGAAAGAGAGGTGTACAGTATATCTAACCATATAATAGATTAAAGGTACTTGAAGACGAATGGCAGTTTGTGGATCTGCAGACAGAGATAAACGAAGACGAAAAGGAATCATCTTCAAATGCTCCCCACATGAAGACACCACGACCTACATTCTCACCTGTATCTAAATCCGAAGACTCTCAAAAGGTCAAGGAAGATTCTAATACAGAATCTTCAGATGCAGATCAATCCTTGTCTGAAAAAACAGAAGAGGAAACACTGGCAGAAGTCCCTCAAGACTCGGCAGCAACCGAAGTTTCTGAGAAAGCAAAAGATGAAGAAGAGAGCCTGGAAGCACAGAAATGTAAGTCGACAAGGATTGTAAATGTTTTAAAATATCTTGCAAACCAACTCACAAAATATAATACTATTAGCAAGAGCCTATGGTCTTCCATCTATTCGAGAATTACTTCGTGTATTGATATCCTTGCTTAACCCACACGAACACACCCACACTGATTCTATGCGAATGATGGCACTTAGCATTCTAAATGTTGCCTTTGAAGTTGGAGGAAGAAGTATAAGTCGCTTTGAAACATTAAGAAGTCTTGTAATGGATGAATTCTGCAAATATCTTTTCCAAGTAAGTTGCTCATTTTCTGCCCAACATAAGATCTGGTTTCTTATTATATGCACTTATTTAAACCAAAGCTCGCGAAAACAAACTCTATACAACTTCTTGCTTCTACACTACGTGTTATATCGACCGTTTTTGATACCATGCGCCCTCACCTTAAACTTCAACATGAACTCTTCTTGTTCTTCTTGATCGAACGTCTATCACCACCACCTGGTGCCGGAAACAGGACAATCGTAGCTGATGTGGATGACAATGGAAATGTTGGGTTTATTCCAATCAGCAGAGACCACTCTCTAGAAACTCGTGGTGCAGGTCATGTTGAGATCCGAAGCGCATCACCAAACATGTTCTTGGGAAGAACCAATGACTATCCAAAACCTGCCAAGGGATATCAACAGGATAATATGACTGTATCTGGTGAGGCCCGCGACCTCTTATTGGAATGTCTTGTCCAATGTTCAAGGACACCAACCTTTCTGATTGACATTTGGTACAATTACGATTGCGACATATCCTGTGGAGATTTATTTGAAGAACTGGTCCAATTCTTGAGCAAGGTAAATGGTTTCCAAAACAATACAAAGAGGATGAGATCAAAGTAGTATGAGCATTTATTCTAATACATCTCAAAAGAACTCTTTTCCAGATCCTCAGAACTATTCGCTGACAGGTTTCCACATCACTTGTTTCGATACACTTTTAGGCTTTATCAAACAAATGGTGAAGCGTCTAAATGATGAAGTACGTTGAATTATTGGGTTTTTGAGAAAATGCTGATTTTATTCATCAACCTATAACTTACATGGGATCCTTAGGTGTATAGTGATGTCGAAGAAGATAATGTAAGTTCCCCATGGTAATATACTGACTTTGTCTGACCAATTATTATTTTTATTAGGAGCTTATACCTGTAGATGAACTTTTAAGACGAAAGGCAAGAAAGAAGATGATCTTGAGCGGTGCTGCTTTGTTCAACGAGAGTCCTAAAAAAGGCATACAATACCTCACAGGTAAAAGGACAGCAAAGATCCTGGAGATCTTGTCATATATACTTTAATTTGGCTAATGGCATTATAAACTCTATAGAAAATGGTATAATCGAGGCTGACAAGAACAATGATACCAAGGAAAGCTTGGCTTACTTTTTGAGATCCACACAACAGTTGAATAAGAAGAGTCTAGGAGAGTATCTTGGAAAACCCGACAATTTTGAGTTGCTTCAAGTATTTATGCGCCAATTTGATTTCAAAGGAGTAGGTCACTATGCTTGATTTAAATGGTACATGGTTTATTAATTATCTAAAATATAGAAACGCATGGATGAAGCACTTCGAATCGTCCTCGAGACATTCAGACTTCCTGGAGAATCTCAACAAATCATGCGAGTCTCTGACACATTTGCAGACGTATTCTTTGAGCAGAAACCACCCCAGATTGCAGACAATCTGGCTGCTCAGATTCTTGCCTACTCTATTATTATGCTCAACACTGATCAATATAATCCTCAAGTTCGAGTAAGTCATCGTGTATCATCTGGATACACGTATTCTAATTACTGAGGACTTTTAGGGACGAATGACACTACAAGAATACATGCGAAATCTACGAGAAGTAAATGCAGGCCAAGACTTTTCTAAAGAGTACCTGGTGTGTAATCGTATTTGGGGTTTTCTCATGGTTTATGGCTTGATACTTATAAACATGACCAACTATGTAGAAAGATATTTATGACGCCATTCGTCAAAATGAAATTGTCATGCCAGAAGAGCATGAAGGTCGTCTAGGATTCAACTATGCATGGAAACAGCTTTTACATAGAGCAAACTTGGCTGCTCCATTCACATCCTGCGATACTCCTGCCTATGACAAGGCTATGTTTGAACAGACTTGGAAACCTATCGTGGCATCAATTTCATATGGTAAGAGCAAATGAAGACACTAGGTTGCAAGACTAATAACAAATGTGTAATGGAAATACAGCTTTCGGTACTGCTCAAGATGACACTACCCTTGAAAAGGCCATTGAAGGATTTCACCATTGCTCCCTGCTTGCTTCCAAATTTGGATTGCACAATGTTGTTGACAGCATCGTTTCAAACCTTGCAATGATGTCAGAGCTCTTGACAAAGACAGACAGCTATGATTCTTTGCCTGATCCTATTGTTGAGGTGGCTGGTCGAAAATATGTTGTTAGTCGGTTGGCCATTCGATTGGGACAGAATTACAGAGGTCAATTGGCTGCTGTTACAATGTTTACTATTGTTAACAAACACAGCAACTCTTTGAGAGGATCCTGGGCAAAGGTAAATAGTTGTATCTATAGACATACGAGCCAACAGTCTGACTAGATTGTGTTGTAGATTCTACAAATCATTCGCAACCTTTTTGTCAATTCAATGTTGCCTGATTCCATGCTTCAAGTGGAAGACTTTTTGTCTGGTACAATTAGTATCCCTCTGAAACCCAAGAGCCCAGTCCCATCAAAACAGCCTAACCGAAGGGACGGATCTCTTTTGTCGACCTTGTCATCATACCTATTGTCTCCATACTCTAGTGACGAATCTTACAGATCTGATCCAACAGAAGAAGAGGTTGAAGCTGCAATGGCTGCAATGCTTTGCGTCACTGCCTTTAAATTAGAACAGCTTTTTACGGACATTAGGTAAGATGAAAAGAAAAGCCAAAGGGGTTTTGCTAACTGGGTTATTGTATTTGATTAGTAATTTGGAAACGGAGCCAATGATCTGTCTTATGGAAGCTATGAAGACAGTTGGATATGATAGCAAGGCAATTGAAAGCACCACGACTCCTATTCCCTATGATCCTGCTACAGTTTTGTTCCTTGAGTTTATGGTTACAATTGCAGTCAGAAACACAGAAAGGATTGATATACTGTGGTAAAGTATTTCATACATAATAGGATTCCTTGATACTCATGTGTTTCTATTTCAATTAGGCCATATGCTACAGAATATGCATTTGGAATTCTGGACTACGCTGAAAGACAGAGTGTACTGGTTGTAGAGCGGACAGTGGTTGGACTTTTGAGACTCTGTATTCACATTGCTGCCAAGGTACATGCGATTATAATCTACAGCTATTCTATGAGTTGGTTTGTATGACCAGTATACTGAATTTTCTTTTCTCTTAGGACAACACACAAGAGGAAATTCTCAAGTGCCTGAATCTTTTGAGGGATTTCCCACCCACTGTAATGCAAGCAGTAGCTGAACAGATGATGGCAGGAATATACAACCTGTCTTCTGCAAACTCTGAAAATTTAAAGTAAGTTTCAATACCAAATTTCATAAACTCGTCAACTCATCTTCTCAACAGCAACTCTGATTTCCTGAATACGATCCTTGAAATAAAGCAAAAGGTTGCAAGCGCAATGTAGAATGATAGGTTTCTTTAAGAGACTCCAAGATATCCAAATATCTCAAATAAACAAGATTACACCAGGATTTATATTCATTATTGTCTTGACATGAGACACTTTATTAAATAGTCCTACAGGCTTAAAGCACAAGGGAAAAGTAGGAAAGACATATATTAATGACCAGAACAAGGATCACTATTAGCCATCTTTGAATGCATAAATCCCAAAAGCTCATTTTATTGAGTAGTTTGGAAATCCAGAAGCCGGGGGGTGTCAATGCAGATTTCACGATCCACAAATGTGTAGCCTTTTTAGTATAAACTCCAACACAAAAAGTCTTTGCAACACATAAAATTGACGCACTTTGTTTTTGCATTTAATATTAAAACCACATTAACAAAATCTTTGTATCAGCTAAAAACAAAAAGACTTAAAAAGACTGTACCTTGGCAGGAGTTGTCAGAGTTGCTTTGTAGGAAAATTGTTTTCCTTCAAAAGAATAGACATTCCTCAGGAGATAGAGTCGTTATGGATATCCCTCAATTGACAATGACCATAATTAAACGTTGGTAAAAAAAACTGGTTCAATCTTACCAGAACACAAGTCAGGATAATATAAGAAACTCGGTACTACTGACAATACTACCCTTTGCTCGAATATGAGGAATCATCTTTTTTAAAAGACTATCGATGTCACTAGAAATGTTTATTACTTACTGGTGCATTTGTATGTAGATGATTAGCAACCATTTTTTTCAAGTTTATTTGCTCATTATATCACAGTATCTATGTCAAGATTGATATCTTAACAGAACTAGAATTGGATTTGTTGTACGATTGAGGACTGATGAAGGGTTGTATGATCAGATGAGTTCAGGTTTATGATAGATTATAATGATTCAGAGCCATCTGCACTATATGTTCTTAAAAAACGCTTCTAGGATAAACATGTGCTTTAAATTGAAAGGATTGGAAAATATTCAGTGATGATGTGTGGTTAATTGTGGGTTGGATGTTCGAATCTTTAACAGTACTTGTCTCGGTTAATCAAGTTGTGTATTTCAGTTGGTTGTCTCACAATTTTATCTCTTGGTAACAAATGTTGAACGATAAATATGGTATTACTTTTATCTTTCAAGAAGACGGCATCAGCTATCATAATGGCTCATACACAACATGATGAAAGAATCATTGGCAAAGCAAGCACATCTAGAACTGGCCCTCTCAGAACCCTGATTTAAATCCAATTGAGTATATCTGAAAGGCTATAAGAGGTCATAACGTATAGAAAAAGGTGTATAAACCATGCTAAACATCGCAAGACTTCCATTATCAAGAAGTGAGAGCATGTGGATCATGAATCTTGTACAAGGCTTGTGGCATATATGCCTGATATAATTAATGCTGTAATTTCTGTTTATGATGGAAACACCCGATCTTATTCCCTAGCTATTTTTTATCTTCAAAAAATATACACTATTTATTATTGGAATATAAAGTCTCAAGTCTTTACATTAAATAGGTTAAAAATATTTGCTACATAAGATAGGGAGGATAATTCCAAGGTCCAAAAATGCATTGACTTTACAAAGTCTCTTTTTCTGTGAGTGCATAGTTTTCTTTTATACACCATTTATGTTTTTTATGTAATCATTGTATCCATTTTTTACTACATATATTTCTACTAATATTTCTCGCATGTATATGTGTAAAAGGTTCGCCCCAATATACCTCTCCTTTCTTGGAAGTAAGACATGTTGTTTGGGTGAATCAATAAACTTTTGCCTCATACAAAAAAGGTCTCATCAAAAGTGTAAATATTCTCGTAAAAGGCAAGTTCACCAGAACATAGCTCACTAGATCTCTTGGGAAGCTGCTGGACCGATAAATATCATTGTATTGAAATGCATCTACACTTGACATTAACAAGGTGTTTTAAAATTACTATAGGCTAAATTCATTCTTGTTGATCATATATATTCATTCCCATGTTATATTTTGCATTTGTCTCTTCTTGTGTAGTATAACAGTTCGTTAATTGTTAAAATTGTGTTTGCTGTGTTCGATGATTGTTTAATATATATTCTGAATATCTATTGTCAATATTTGAATAATGTATTTTACGGTTTTGAGCTTGTGTTAGAAAGTAGCTGGACTCAGATTGTTAGGAGCCTATTAAACAATGATATGGATTATACGAATAAAGCATAATAGAAATATATACAAGGAAGACATTATTTCAAAAAAGTACGATTACAGACAGCCTAAATATGACTGTAAAGACGATCAAGAGTATGGTGAGTATGAGTTTCAGCCAATTATTTATTCCTGAGCATATTTATTAAAACCAGTATTTCAAACGCTACTCTTATCCGGAACTCTAAAGCAAGCAAAAAAAAACACATTACTGTATTCACATTTGAGTCTATTAGCCATGCCATATGAGGTATATGGTTTGTTAGTATCTTTTAAGGGAAATAAGAATACTGTGAGAGTGTTATTTATTGAAGAAAGAATACTATTATTCAAATTCCCTTGTAATTAAAGTCCCCGTCGTGTAATGGTTGGTTATCACTGTAGCAGTGTGAAGTGTATGAGTGCCTGGTGTGTAACTGTTCCTGAGATGTTAACTTTCCAGGGTCATTAGCAAGTAGTAACTGGAGATCGGTTGTGGAGTCTGTATTTCACTCAACTGTGGTGTGTATACCACAATAGTATCCCTATCAGTAGGAACAGAAGGTGGGGGATGTGCTGGTATGGCAATGGTTACAAAAGCGCTGTCTGGGACATTTATGCCCCGGCTAGTATAAGAGTACTTACTGGACTTGGAAAATGTGCCAGTATGATCTACCATCTCGGTATCGATATCACCAGCTGCGAGCTTGCTGTATCCAAGCTTTCTTCTGCTCCTCTGTCATGCCCGTAGTGGCCTCGCCAACCTGAACGATTTTGGTGGTGGGTGACGTGGGGGAAGTCCCAGTGGGGAAGGGATCGTCTAGGATCTCCACATCTTCATTATCCAGTGTGGAGTTTGTTGCTGTGGAGACAGCTGGTACATCTCGGGTGAGAGATGATGGCATTGATGGGTGATGCACAACGTGCAAGTTCTGCAGCGTCAATGTCCGCAGTACGTTTGGTGGTGAAAACTTCCTTTCGGGTAACAGTGGTAGGGTGTGTGGGACAAGTCAACTCTTCAATGAGATGACCGAAGTCTCCGCATCGATGACAGCGAGGTGTCAGAAGTGGTCATACTGGACAGACCAAGAAGACATACCCTTCCTGACACAGTACCGACAGTGAGGTAGCATAGCTTTGGAGCGAGCTAGGGTGAGGGCGTTAAATTCACTACCAAGGTGGATGCGGGGTCGAATCATACGGGGATTAGGGACGGCGGAGATGTTAAGAAAGACAGCAGCTTGACCCCGAAAATGGTTAATTGTACCTACTCGTACAAAAAATAATCCCTCTTGAACAGATGCACGGGCCAGCCCATATTACCTAAAAGATAAACATAAACTAATCGCCGTTCAAAGATGTACTCTGTATTTAAAGTTATCACTAAACCGATAAAAACCAACCTTTAACATGCTGTCTAATGCTCTACTTCTTTACTTCCATTATTTTAAAAGCTTTGATCTTTAGAGTAATATACTTATTTTTGCCATGCCAAAATATATTCCCAGACCGGATCACGTCATCACCAAAATTCGTGGTGACCTCACACCTGCAAAATATTTGTCTATAAAGACAGGGGCTTTGGGCGCGTATTGTTGTTTCTGTTTCCTTACTTCTCTTTCTGTTACCATTTCTCTTTCTCAAGGACATGTCAAGGTAAGCAAATTTTCACTTCATCCACTCCTAGTTTCGTCAACTATGGCTCCGCCTTTATGACTGACGGACTTTTAATGATGGATGGATGTGTTTTATGATGTTTTTGAACCATCAAACTAACGTGTCATTCAGATGTAGTGAACACATGATGGTGTCAAAAAAAATTTTCAAACCAAAAACCGTCTACTCTACATGCTACTGGTGACCATTCAAATGACCTGTCAAAAAGTGCTAGCAAATGCGCGTTGTCTAATGACCATCCCAGTCAAACATGGAAATGACCCTCATTTCACCCTCCTAGCTCATTCCCAAGCCTGACACGGTTGTCTCAATCCCTGGTAGCTGCTCCCATGTGGCTAACAACAAGACCGCTACTCTTTGTGATATTGTCTTCAGTAATCCACATATTGAGTAACAATTATACAAGCCAGCCGCAAGACTCATTCCTTATGGACCAAGGAAGTCGGAAATCCAGAAGCCAATAGTACAGATGAACAAACTCAAATAAAAAAATAAATCAAGCATACTCTACAAGCAGAGATTACCTTTAGTCCAAAAGTCCAAATTGATAGTCAAGCATCTTCCATTCCGGAAAATATCTAAACCAAAGGATTTCATATTAAGGATAAGCAAGATATCCGCATGTGCCAAATGTCAACAGTAGTCCAGAAGATAGTTTTGACAGTCTTTCAATTGATCCACTCCTCATAAACACTGGAATATTCATGGCAATTCCCAGTATGTTGTTCTATCCATGGCTACTACCTTTCATGATCTCTTGATAAAAGCCAACCAAGAGTGTATTTTGTTTGGTAAGATAACCCTTGATTACAACTGCAAGTTTCCGTTGTCAACCGTTCGTACTATCGGCGGTCAATTACAACTGAAATATGTTTGTTGGTTCCAATATGCTTATCACCAAATGACCAATAGAAAACCGAGGTGAACCTTCCATTCCGGACAATGAATCACTCCATGGTCTGCTGGGCTACTCGGTCGAGGTGAGCATATTCCAATGGCCTGCTCCTAAACGTCAAGAGTTTCTGAGCTCCCATTCACGGCGGTCAAGGTTGGTCATGATGCGTCTGTTGGTCCCGATATCCGCCTCTCTTTATCATACCAACTGTCTGGAATCCTGGTAGACTCAAGAACATGGATGTGATTCGGTTGTGCTGGTTTCCGTTGCCAGTGGGATAGGGTGGGCGACCGGTCAGTTTTTTGGCCGGTGAATCACTCCATGGTCTGCTGGGCTACTCGGTCGAGGTGAACATATTCCAATGGCCTGCTCTTAGACGTCAAGAGTTTCTGAGCTCCCATTCACGGCGGTCAAGGCTGGTCATGATGCGCTCTGTTGGTCCCGATATCCGCCTCTCTTTATCATACCAACTGTCTGGAATCCTGGTAGACTCAAGAACATGGATGTGATTCGGTTTGTGCTGGTTTCCGTTGCCAGTGGGATAGGGTGGGCGACCGGTCAGTTTTTTGGCCGGTGAATCACTCCATGGTCTGCTGGGCTACTCGGTCGAGGTGAACATATTCCAATGGCCTGCTCTAAAACGTCAAGAGTTTCTGAGCTCCCATTCACGGCGGTCAAGGCTGGTCATGATGCGCTCTGTTGGTTCCGATATCCGCCTCTCTTTATCACACCAACTGTCTGGAATCCCGGTGGACTCAAGAACATGGATGTGATTCGGTTGTGCTGGTTTCCGTTGCCAGTGGGATAGGGTGGGCGACCGGTCAGTTTTTGGCCGGTGAATCACTCCATGGTCTGCTGGGCTACTCGATCGAGGTGAACATATTCCAATGGCCTGCTCTAAAACGTCAAGAGTTTCTGAGCTCCCATTCATGTCGGTCAAGGCTGGTCATGATGCGTCTGTTGGTCCTGATATCCGCCTCTCTGTATCAAACCAACTGTCTGGAATTCCGGTGGACTCAAGAACATGGATGTGATTCGGTTTGTGCTGGTTTCCGTTGCCAGTGGGATAGGGTGGGCGACCGGTCAGTTTTTTGGCCGGTGAATCACTCCATGGTCTGCTGGGCTACTCGGTCGAGGTGAACATATTCCAATGGCCTGCTCTAAAACGTCAAGAGTTTCTGAGCTCCCATTCACGGCGGTCAAGGCTGGTCATGATGCGCTCTGTTGGTTCCGATATCCGCCTCTCTTTATCACACCAACTGTCTGGAATCCCGGTGGACTCAAGAACATGGATGTGATTCGGTTGTGCTGGTTTCCGTTGCCAGTGGGATAGGGTGGGCGACCGGTCAGTTTTTGGCCGGTGAATCACTCCATGGTCTGCTGGGCTACTCGATCGAGGTGAACATATTCCAATGGCCTGCTCTAAAACGTCAAGAGTTTCTGAGCTCCCATTCATGGCGGTCAAGGCTGGTCATGATGCGTCTGTTGGTCCTGATATCCGCCTCTCTGTATCAAACCAACTGTCTGGAATTCCGGTGGACTCAAGAACATGGATGTGATTCGGTTTGTGCTGGTTTCCGTTGCCAGTGGGATAGGGTGGGCGACCGGTCAGTTTTTTGGCCGGTGAATCACTCCATGGTCTGCTGGGCTACTCGGTCGAGGTGACCTTATTCCAATGGCCTGCTCTAAAACGTCAAGAGTTTCTGAGCTCCCATTCACGGCGGTCAAGGCTGGTCATGATGCGTCTGTTGGTTCCGATATCCGCCTCTCTTTATCACACCAACTGTCTGGAATCCTGGTAGACTCAAGAACATGGATGTGGTTCGGTTGTGCTGGTTTCCGTTGCCAGTGGGATAGGGTGGGCGACCGGTCAGTTTTTCGGCTGGTGAGTCACTCCATGGTCTGCTGGGCTACTCGATCGAGGTGAACATATTCCAATGGCCTGCTCTTAGACGTCAAGAGTTTCTGAGCTCCCATTCACGGCGGTCAAGGCTGGTCATGATGCGCTCTGTTGGTCCCGATATCCGCCTCTCTTTATCCCACCAACTGTCTGGAATCCTGGTGGACTCAAGAACATGGATGTGATTCGGTTGTACTGGTTTCCGTTGCCAGTGGGATAGGGTGGGCGACCGGTCGATTTTCGGCCGGTGAATGACACTCCATACTCTTGATCCACTGGGCTACTCGGTCGGGGTGAACATATTTGAATGGCCTGCTCCTAAACGTCAAGATTTTCTAATCACATAATTTATCCGGCAATGTTGATATAAAATAAAAATGCATTGACTTAACGAGACTGAATGTTATGATAAACGTGGACTTAAAGGCTAAATTCAAGTGTATGGTTGTAAAAATTGTAAATGGTTATATATATAAATTTATTAAAGAAAAAGTGTACCTGAATCATAATGAGCTTTTTAAAAAATCGCTAATATTATGGGCACGACGTTTCTGGATTGGGCACGACGTTTTGATTTCAATGGATATTTTAATTGTGACTTGCTGTCCGGTGTCGAACAAATATATCTGGTCCCTAATACTTCGTCATTTCTTCTATAAATGACATGCTTTAAAAGCGATTTTAACTTATAACGGATGTAATATATTAAATGTAGCTCATACCCTCAATGTGTTTTGGTACCATTAAGTGTATATTGTGATACAAAATTTTAAAACAATATGCAGACACCATAACATCTAAAAATGTTTTACCCCATCAATAAACGCCGTGTCCGGAGAAACGTCGTGCCCCATCTGTAAACGTCGTGCTCTTAAGATCGCTGAAAAAGAAAAGAGAAAAGGTGTAACATGGCATAGTTGTTAAGAATAGCCATTTTGATTGTATAATTGAAACACCATTTTAAGACGGTCCTTGTAACAAAAAAGCCCTTTTTCGGCAATAATTTATAAAGCAAAGATGAATCACTCTATTAAAGCGTGCAAAACGGCTAAATTGTTCGTCACAACCCAAATTTTAATGTTCAAAGCCTGAACTCTCTAACTCTCTTTATAAATCGTTTTCATTAGTTGCATAGTAACTAGTAGCTCAGTACGCGTCAAAACAATGAGTATTCCAGAAGAATATAAAAACCACAAACTTGATAAAGAAGTCAAAGGTTCCAAAGAATGTTTTGAGAGCAACATCCCAGAGTCTTGGACTTTCGAAAACTAACTTGACAAAACTTTCTATAAGCTGCCAAAAAGCAATATAATAAACATTAAATACATATGTAGCTGTTTTCATAATGACTTGGATTGGCTATTGAAGTTGAAAGAGGTTCCTAATGACATAAAAAATTACATCTCTGTTACTTTGGCACCCAAGGAACACGTAAGAACAAAGAAGTATGTTTCATCAGAGAACATTACGTGCTCATATTTTTTAGTATACAAAAAAGGAATTGAAGTCGTTTTTACAAAGTGAAAAAAGGGCACCAGTCCACAAGACATTTATCACAAAAAATTATACTAAAAATATATTTAATTCGGGCGTAAGTCATGTCAAACTTGGGTTGGACCAGAAGGACTAAATATGTGTCAACTTCATAACAGAGCACACAAAACACGTTTTATTTTTGGGGACAGCTTTAGCTCCAAAAGAAAGCACGACCAAGTCTCAGATGATAATGATAGTATTAGTACCAACTTTGATGAAGATAGCCATGAAGTAAATATACGGTTGACATATAAGCAATTCGCTTCGATTACTAACGCATAATATTCGTAGGAATAAAATGTATGGAAGAATTGGTTAAAGTTCCTTACTGCTGAAAAAAAAAATGACACAAACTTCCATCTTTTCAGGTATATATATTCGCAAGAAAAACTCTCTTGCTAAAAAGAAATAAATCTCCTGTATGTATTTTATAACATCTAGCCTTGAAAAACACAAAATCATTCGTTGCGACCATGGCATATCGCCCTGCCCTTATTTAGACCCCAATCTTTACAAGAAGCATCTAAAAAGACATATAGTACAAAGATTTCCCTTGTCTGTAGAATGCACAGCTTACATTGATAATGTTTTGGATAGTGTAAGTTCCTTTGAGAAATTGTTGTTTTCAGATTGAATTATTAAAGTGCATGACATATTTAGAACACTATTTGAATATTTGAAAAAACGATAATGGCCATTCCTGAATTTGAAGATGACGATATTCAAAATGCAGTTGATTTTCTCAGTGATATATTCTTATCCATGTAATATTAAAAAAGAAATCCCAATGCAATAGGAACAAGACAAAGACTGATATCTTTGTTTACCTAGATTGAGACTGTATAAGTCTAAGCAAGATCTGACTTCAAATGAATCTGTGTTCAGCCATCTTTTGGTTTATAGATTCATGGATTCAGTGGCCATATCAATTCAAAACAACCATGACTGTGGAAGTGACTTTATCCCTCGTGAAGTCTACCTCTCTGTTGTTAAGAAACGATTGAGAGACATCGGCAGCTATAAGGGTGATCGATTTCAGTACAAGGCTGATGGTATAATCAAGATGATCAATATCAGAGGTCTTGAGCTATTGCTGGTTGAAACTTCCGGTCCCTATGGAAGCATAGACAAAACCAAGTCGAACTTTGACCATCACAAATGGACTTTTGGTACATTAGCTATGCTGAAAACAATCGCCGATGAGTTCAACTACGCTGAAATCAGTGTCTTTGCAAACACCAAAGTTTTTTTTGTTTACGCTACAGGTAATTAAATAAAATCATATATATTTAAATGTAATATTATTAGATACTGATGCAAATATACGAAATAGAGAATTCAATCTACCTCTGGAGTCTTTCCTTCAAAAAAAAAGGCATTTACGAGTTGTGGAGGGAAGAGAGCGTGGACATCAAACCTTTGTTCACCGAGCATAAAGACATGCTCCAAGATACCATTCTGTTTTTTTATCATAAAGGTAATTAATATCGTTTGTACCTCATGTAAAGGTGTACTAATATCTATAATTTTATAGATACTTCTTGAGGAAGCGATCGACAACATCGTTTTATTACGGAATAGTCATGATATGAATACCGATTTAACGGTTTAACACTCAATTTCAAAAACAACATTTTTTTTCAATTTTATAATATTTAACCCACTTTGATTGTTAGGACAGTGTAATGCCTCTTGGCTTTGTATTGCTTCTAACCATTCAGCTTTCAAACGATCTTTATATGAATTTTAATGCAACTAACTGGCTGCCAAAATAATTATCACCAATTACCCCCCTTTTTTTGACCTCTAAATCCATAAATCCCAAACTGCGGTAAGTGTATGTTGGCAGACCTGATGCTAGGCTCACAAACACTTGTGCAATTCTGTATGCTTAAAATTTCCCTTTTTTTTAAAATAAAATAAAATAATGATTTGATTTCTTTATCCAATGGTCTCTGAGAATTCAAGATCATAGATACTTGTTGGATCCTTGGCTAACCGCATACGCTGATCCTTTACAACTCTACAGGATTTACGGCAAATGTCATGGTAAATAAATGAAAATCTCTTGATCTTTTACAAGACACACACACACACTCCCCCCTCCCCTCCAATCATCAATGACATTTACCTGCTGTCAATACGCAAATCTCCAGTCTCGATACCCAGTCTGGCCTCGGGAGTCAAGGCCTCAATTACGTACTGGTTGTCGCAGTGAGGGCAAAACTCATCTTCTTCCTCGTAATCACTAGATGGCAGTTTAGAATATCAAATGTCAATCTAATAGGCACCTACGTCATGTCTTTGCGGAACACCTTTTTGCATTTTTTGCACCCAAAGACCATCTCATCTGTCTTTCTGAGACCATGGTCAGAGTTTTCTGCATGGCATTCGGCACAATCGT
The DNA here is from genome assembly GCA_022702545.1 of Phycomyces nitens. NCBI lineage: Eukaryota > Fungi > Mucoromycota > Mucoromycetes > Mucorales > Phycomycetaceae > Phycomyces > Phycomyces nitens. The sequence continues at coordinate 1,824,279 of JAHRBC010000004.1, forward strand.
ACCATTTCTTGCAGCATTGTGCTCGAATAGAGACCTGTGATGAAAGTGTCAGTAAACAAATGTCCAGAGGTCGATTGTCTAATTCTATTGAATAATCCGGCCAATCAATCGTAACTTTGGCACTAGAGTGTAATTACCTGTGCATTGAGAACGTGCTTGCACATGATGAGGTATAATTATAATGTTAAAAAAAAAAAGATGATCTGGCAGCTGTGTTGGTAAAACCAAAGACATGCTGATTTTGATATCCGACAATGACGTCGAGTCTTAAAAGGTAGTCGAGAACGAGGTTTTCTTGGTCGATATAATGCACAAATGTAAAATGTAAAGAAGGTATTCATTCAATATAGCAATGAAGCCTAGACTTTATTATCTGGCCACTTTAAACAAACAAACAAAAAAGACTAGAAATGTATTTAATAATACCAACTGTTGTGTTTTTACCAAAGACCTCTAGTACTCTTGACAGACAGGCACAAAGCATGTCATGATGGTTTGGTCTACAGCACTTGGTCTTGCAAAACTAGTGTCTGTTTGATGGGGTGGATCGTTGTTGATATAGAGATAAAAGGCCAATTGCTGGTTGTCCGTAATTGCTACAGACGTTTTAATTCTGTCAGTCAAGACTAGGCCAACCAATGTGTGTGTGTTTTTTTTTACTTACAGCAAATGACATTGTCTGGCTCGAGTTGATAGCTATTCATAAAGTTGACAAAGTCCTCGGTTGTTATCCGGACAGAGGCAAACGCACGGACATCTTCTGGCTGGTAATCAGCTTTGGATATATCTGGTTAGTTTGGTTGGAAAGCAAAAGACGATTTCTTACATATCCTTGGATTCTCTAGGCGACTGTAGGCTGTCTCACATTCAGCAACATCATTTGCGACATTGAGCTTTAGTTCACCCCCCATGTTTGCAGAAATTGTTACATATTTTCCAATCTGCTTTAACCTGTCGGCTACTGGCTTTAGGGAATGCATGGTAGGCAAAAAGATAAAGACCTAGGATTGACAGATGGAATAAATGTGCCTATAACATAATGAGGCTTACATGAGGCGACTCTACAGCAATTGGATCTCTGATTCCTGGCATCGTCAATTGGGATACTGCGACCACATTTATGTTTTGGACAAGTCGACAATATCTCCCTTCTCGATTCTGATGGCAAGCGAATAAGTATATTGCTTAAAATGAATATGTGGGGACTTGCCTCTGTCATCATGTCCCAGGACAAATAGACTTGGCTATCTATACGCTTTAAAGATATCTTTACGTCTGATGCGCTCTGGGCAATTCGTGTTATAGGCAATAAAAACTCGAGCTGGAGTGTCAAGGGGATCTCGCAGCCCTCGAGTTTGCTTTGGATACGATAGTTTGAAAGTAAAGAAGACTTTATAAAAAAATATATGTCAGGATTGGTATGACGATGAGTTTTTTGTTATCTACCGGCTGTGCTTTACTATAATGCCAGGGTAAGAGAGATTCAGAGGCTGGGCTAGATCTACTTACACCCAGGCACGAATGCTGCCCATGCGTTCATCATGACTGATAAAACGAATGGAATCTGTTGAGAATGAAATGACGCATATTGAACCAAACTTCTCCAGTGTCTGGGCGATTCCTGTTGAAGATCAACAATAAGCCATAAAAAACAATGATGATCTATTGTAGCCAACATACGATGAAGGCCAACAGGATTATGAACAGCAGCCTTTAATCGCATATTCTACAGTGGCAAGTAAAGGATATCAAAAACCGGCTTGGGCGTCACATTTGACACAATAGAAAATTATTGCTATTATAAAAATATATATGTATATAAAGTGGCAATCAAGGTTACACCTATTTACCCAGATAGTCCTTACTTGAGGTTCCTCGATTGCCACTGTAGAATCCACTGCTTCTTTTTACTCCCACCTTATTCAAACGAGGAGAACCGAACCAAGAGTTGACTAGTTAAATGCCGTACCATTCCTTCCCTTCCCACAACCAAGAGTTTATTGTAGATGAGAAGTACACATTTAGCAAGGAGATTGGTCAAGGTGCCTATGGTATTGTTTGGTGAGTGCATCTCATTCCAACTCTAGATCCCACAAATTTATCGGCATTCTTTTGGTCTCAAAAGTTCTGCTGTGAATACCCTGACTGGCCAAAGATGTGCTATCAAAAAGGTATTGTTTCTTTGCCTTTAAAAACCATATTGACATGCTTGTTAGGTCTGCAAGCTGTTTGAAAGACCAATATTGACCAAGCGAGCCTTGAGAGAGCTGAAATTATTGGAGCATTTCAATGGGCACAAGAATGCAAGTATTTTTCTTTGGTTATCGAGAATTATTGGCTTCAATTGCATACAATTGATCTTGTTGACTCATATATATCACTATAGATTATTGGCCTCTTTGATGTTGATATCGTGGATCCAAAGAACTTTAATGAGATGTGTGTGGTTGGCTAGTTTTTTTTTAAAAAAAAAAGAAAGAGTCCTAGTAACCAAATTATCTTACCATTCATAAGCTATCTTTACCAGGAACTTATGGAGATTGACCTTCACCAGATCATTCGATCGGGCCAGGAGCTTTCTGATGACCATTTCCAGAGCTTCATCTACCAGACCTGCTGTGGACTTAAATATATCCACAGTGCAAACGTAGGGGGATCATCAAATTGGCTGTTGGATTATTTATAGATTATTTATTTTTAGGTCCTCCACAGAGATCTGAAGCCAGGTACATTAACACATATTAAAGTATAAAAATGATTAAATACTAAAACCATCTCTTGGTATAGGAAACCTTTTGGTCAATTCAGAATGTGAACTAAAGGCAAACAATCTCTTTTTTTCTTGTATTGTTTTCTTGAATCTAACCACCAAATATATGATTTTTTTTCTTAGATATGTGATTTTGGACTGGCTCGAGGATACGTGGATTCCACAAAGGCAGCAAGTGCAGGGTTTATGACTGAATATGTAGCAACTCGCTGGTACAGAGCTCCTGAGATCATGTTGAGTTTCCAAAACTATACAAAAGCCAGTACGTTTGCATGTTTTAAGATTCTATAATTAACTGTTCAATTGCAGTTGACATTTGGTCAGTTGGGTGCATATTCGCAGAGCTATTAGGAGGCGACACTCTGTTTAGAGGAAGAGATTGTAAGCCAAATCAAACTCGAGGGTAAATGTGAGGCCAAATTAACATTTTGATATTGTAGATGTCGATCAATTGAACCGAATTCTCTATGTTCTTGGCACTCCAGATGATGACACTCTCAGTAGAATAGGCAGTGAGCGTGTAAGTTGGGCCATACACCCAAGAGTCCATATTTTGACTTGTTTGATAGGCCCAGACATACATACAGAGCCTGGAGAAAACCAACAAGATTCCTTTTGCTCAAATGTATCCAAATGCTACACCTTTTGGTAAAGAACATGGCAGTACTACCTTCAGAATAATAAAGCTCCCACTCAACAATATATCCAAACAGCATTGGACCTACTCGAGCGTCTCTTGACGTTTGATCCAATGAAGAGAATTGAAGCCGAAGAAGCTCTGGAACATCCTTACCTTGCCGTACATCACGACATTACAGATGAGGTATTCTATCTTTTTTTTAAAAAATAAAATGGTTTGGATTTATTGATAAATTTATTCTTGTAGCCTGTACATCCTCAAACCGTCGACTTTTCCTTTGAGGCATTAAACACGACAGAGGAAATGAGAGGCAAGAAAGAAAACCAATAGAGGGCTATACTTACCATTGGACAACAGATACAATCATTTATGAAGTCAAGGCATTCAAGGCAAAGAAAAACAACCTTCGACTTGACACCAGAGGTCTAAGACGCCAGGGAAGTATCACGGCCATTACGCCCGACCGTGTCAGACCTGATCGATCTGTCTCCAGAGAGAACCAGTCAGGCTACTCGGATGCAGCTATCCAAAGTCCTTTACCTATTGACCCAAGATTGGAAAGAGATCTCAGTGGAATGAATTTTTGAAATCATATCATCTAACAAACTCTAGTCAGGTTTATTCAATGTTGGCTGTGCCCCTTTTTGGAATTGTAAAAGAAGCGTTCCTTCTCTTCTTTATAGCCGGGAAAGATACCGAGGATTTGTTACAGCATTAACCTTTGATCGCTGACATGTAATCTATTAATCTAATTTCGCTCGATTTTTGGGGGACAGTAAAGGAAAATCAAAGATAGCAATGGACCTCTTTTAACCAAACCAATCTTCTCAAGACCTGTTTTTTTTACAAGGCCAAGTTTAAGAATAAAATAAATGAATAAATAAATAAATAAATATGTAATTTTATTTTGGTAGATAGCCAATAACTGTTCCTGCAATAAGACACCCAAAGCCGGCAAATAGGTAAAGAATGACAAGCCAGCTGTAGATTCTAGTGGGATTTCCACTTGATACCATTACATAATTCGCACCTACTGAACTTATGATCCACAAAAACACCAAGGCTTCTGCTGTACTGCGGTTGCCATAGTCTGCCCAGATACAGACAAGCAGAGGCACTACTATTCCCCCAAGTATGGAAAACATGGCAATCAAGTGATGGGTACGATCAGTTATTACATCTTCAGATCCATTCTTGAATTCACATTTCTCGAGAATAAAATGCAAAAAGCTGCCCTTGTACAACAAGTCTCGTCGGCTGTCTCTCCAGCTGTTGCTGACCCGTGTGTCCTTTGGAAGATACATTTTACTTGCAAGTTTTGGAGTATAAACTTCATGGTCTTCCACAATCTCTTTCCAGGGTATGTCTGAATCGTATTGGAGACTAAATGGCGTGGCTTGCTTGTGTAAGAGACCAAGGGAAACTGTCTGGAGAATTGACATGGCCGTGTAGATGAACAGAGGAACCCTGGCCCATCTGTCTCCATTGTCATAGACACATATGATCGTAACACAGAACAGTTGTGCAATCGCAACCAATGCTCCTGTGTAGGGAACAACGTCTACGTTGTGAGCTGTTTGGAGTTGGCTGATCATATCAATTGACAGATAGCGGACCAACCCCACACCCACAGGAGATTGGTATCGTGAATGTACTCCTGGGCCATTGACCGAGATATGCTTGGTTTCCTGTTGACCACAATCCGGGAAGCTCGAGCACTTGATAGAGTCGAACCCCAAGAGTAAATTGTTATTGATAATACAGTCCTTTACTTTTCTGGCCTTTTTGGGTCCAATGGTGTACAAGAGAGCTGCGAGGTAGGCCGCATTGTCATAATTTTTGAACTGGATATTATCGGTTTCTTTTATATAATCTACTAGCCAGTCTCTCAATTGCTCTGCATTTGCCAGTTTGTCGTCTGGATTGGGTATCTTTTTATGGTCCAGATATCGATCTGCTTCTAGTTTGTAGGATTCTTTTGAGAGCGATGGAATTGATGAAATCCGAGAAAATGATTGCAGAGATGGGGGTAGTGGAGGAGATGGCGGGGGAACCGGTTGAGGCGGGGAATAGTGGGTTTCCTTGGTGCGAATTCGGTTCTCGTACTTTTCCAATGGGATCCTGAATTGGTCTATTCCAAGGAGTTTATCGCCATAGTACCGTGAGTATATTGACAAGATGGCCATGTATATCCCGGACATTGGAAATATAACTAGCAAGAGGTGGAAAATATTGGCGTCCAACTTCCCAAATGGCTTTTGAGGTCGAACGGTTAGGACGTGAGCCAGGTAGCCAATCACGATTGTCAATACAATTGAAAATATTGTTATTCCAGTAGATGGCATGCCATTCTCTTGTTGTAGGGGTAGCGCACGGCACCTTGTTATAAAGTTTAATAGAATGATGATTACTAGGGTAAATAATCGGCTTTGCTCAAACATTTTATGGGTATAGATGATTAGTGGTTAAAGAAAGAGAGAGTTAATATTAATTGTGGCAAGTAATGGCTAATAAACCCAACAAAAGGCTTAAAATAAGAATGGGGCTTGAGTAAACTTTTTTTATGAGTATAGTCTAGTAATGCCCTGCTAATGCCATGGTGCTATCTACCTATAATTTGAGAGTATTTTTTATTACTATTATTTTTGCTTAATTGATGTATTGGTTTCATTCTATAGGATCCATTACACAATTCTCTACAAGATTCTACTGAAAAGGTTGATGTTACTTTTTCGTATGGGCTCATCAAATAAACTTCTAAGCCTTGTGCACAATACACAAGGATAAGCTTTTTGACAATAATTGAGCTAGAACTGTTTGTATTAAACTTGAAAACAAACCTGAAAACGTATCAGAATATCTACCAAATCCATTTGCGATACATTAAAAAAACGCATCTTATCAAGTTTGTGTAGCTTTTTTTCTTTTCGGGCGAGTACAAAAGACCCTTGTACAGTTTTATCCCTTGATACCAAAGTAAGGAATCAAGACAGTACTCCATTGAATGCAATACCATCAATCAATAGACAGATACTGTCCTAGAGGCTACATTTGAAGTCCAAACTTCTTTATGATATTGTGAGATTATTATTATTATTATTATTATTATTATTTAATGCTTATTATCTTGAGCACCGTCACGTACCTTTATTTTTTGTTTTTTAATCGTTATTTATCAATCTTGCATAATTCAGTGTTTTTCATTGTACTCAATGTTGGCACACATTAGCACTTGTAAATGGGTGCAATGCAATTCATTAGTCAGTCCATTCCGCCATCATACCACCTTGATTGGCCGTACTCATGCATTTAGAAAACCTCAATCATTCCGGGGATTCCAAACTGCACGCCCTAGACTCGAGGAAATAAAGTCTGGTGTCCCGGTGAGTCCTGAACCGATATTTGCAAATGTTTGCAGAGTGCATATATCCCAATATTCTTACTTTATGCTTCCAAGACACAGGGCCTGACCACAGAAGTAGCCCAGCTGCAGACAGCCATGCTTTATCTGGACAATGTGTTCCCTCTTAGACTGAATAAGCTGGACATTCGCCAGCTCTTGTTTCGGTCCACCAAGCATTCACTTGAAGCAAAGGCCCACAAATCGATACCCACCGAAGGCATGCCTCACAATTTCAAAATTGCTGATGTGATTCCTAGGTAAGGATTTACCGTGTAGGACCATAATTTAAACAGCTCGATAGAAAGAAGGACGGAGGAGCAATCGTAAGGTTCACATTTACGAGCACTCCATCTGATAAAAAGGAGGCTGGAAAGGAGATTACGTCCAAAGTGTTTAGTTACATTGAGAACCACAGCACCTTGGCTGCCTTTAACTTTCAACCCATGCGGGCCTTTTATGTCAAAGGACAGCCGTTTATGGAGGACCTGGTTGCACGTTATCCCACTCAGCGTTTACGCGTGGAATTTCAAGGTGCTCCAGTGGAGATTGAAAAGCTATACAAGCAAATGCGCACCTATGGACGCATCTATGATATTTCCATGTATCCAAACCCAATCGTATCAAAGGATCCTGTGAGATATGCGATAGTATCGTTTACAAAGATACGGTCAGCCACAAGTGCACGCAACTGTCTTCATGGCCATACGGTTGGAGGCACACGTCTCAATGTGCTTTATGAGCAGCAACTGGTATGCAAACCTGTTTAATTGCAATCGCTAATCGTTCTTGAATAGAATACCAATGTTGTCAAGGACTGGATAGTTGGCCACCCTCGTATCAGTATTCCCATCATCGCTGCTTTTGTGGCCACGGTTACTTATGCCGTCTTTGATCCGATCCGAGTCTTCTTTATCACCTCAAAGATCACCCACAGATTCAACTTGGATGAATATGCTTTCTATCGCTGGCTACGCAGTGAGACATGGGCACGATTGGTCCCCACTGACCGTGAGCCTATCAATCGCCAGTCGGTCTGGACAGAAGATTCAGAACAGATTGAGAGACTCAAGTCCTGGGTGCAAGAGAAGCCTGGTAACTCAATATTGTTTATATATATATATAGCAAACATTAAAGCATCTAATATTACCCCTCCTTAGAAACCTTTGGAGTCGTCTCGGGTCCAAAAGGAAGCGGAAAATCAGCATTGGTAATGACGGCAATGGAAGGTCGACGGTAGGTTAAAAAAAAGGCAAAAAGGAGGATAAGGAAAAATTAGATTGGCTAACATTGCAACTATTTCAAAATCTATCAGCAACAAGATTCTCATTGATTGCGAGGAATTATCAAATGCTCGCAACAAGTCTGAACTTACCAAAATGCTGGCCAAAGAAGTCGGGTATTTCCCTCTCTTTACCTGGATTTCATCCATGAGCGGCTTGATAGAGACCCTGGTGACGGCAACTACGGGCCAAAAGGCCGGTCTCTCGACATCTCCTGATTCTCAGATCCAAGACATTCTCGAGACCCTGGCCATCTCATTGAGAGAGATTGCACCCAAGCAAAGGCCAGACAAGAGCCAAAAGGACAAGCCTTCTGGAAAAAAGGGAATCTTTGACCAATTGCTAGATTTCATTAATTTCTCGGATGCCAAGGAAAAGGTCCATACTCTCGAAGAAAAGGCCAGTCTTCACTCCAACAAGGAAGATAGCTACAATAAGGAAGATATTCCTGTTGTTATCATTGACAACTTTATGTACCGCGAAACAGCAAAGAATTCCAGTCTGTGGGAAGAGTTGGCCGACTGGTCTTCTATTCTGATTGAAAACGAGATTGCTCATGTAATATTCATCACTGCCAACCCCAGTGCTACAAGACTGTTGAGCAAGTGTAAGCAAACAAAGTGATTGTGGTTGGCAGGAAACTAAATATGTAGATAGCTTTGCCTGGAAAGAGCTTCTCTTCGATCATTCTAGCAGACGCACCTACAGAAATGGCCCTCATGTTCATAACCAAGCAGCTTGGTATGTTTATTGTATTTATATATTGACCCAACTTAAATGTCTTTTTTTCTCTCTCTCTTGTAGGAGACGACGTGGTCGATGACAAGCTGACTAGCATCGTCAATGCACTAGGCGGGCGATTGACTGAGCTGGAGCTATTGACAGCAAAGATGAAGGCCCACATGGAACCTGAAGGTAACAGAGGCCCAAAATCAATAACAACTTATATATATCTTGAGTTTTTAGTTGCGTTTAATGAGATTGTCAGCAGAAATGTAATCGAGATCCTCAAATATGGCCTTGGAGACATCTCTATTTCTCAAGACAACCGGGCAGAATGGTCTCCATCTCAGTTCTGGGCTATTGTAAAGGGCCTGTCCGACAAGAAACATGTATGTGATTCCTAGGCCTGTACCCATCCATATTCACACTTGAACTTTAGATGAACTACGATGAGCTAAAGTGGACCCCTCTCTTCAATGGAGACGAAAAGCCATTGAGAGAAATGGAGCGAGCAGAAATGATTACAATCATTCACCACGATGGTAGGAGGAATAGGATGACGTTCTGTTTGACGATATTGATATGATGGCCGTCCTTACTTAGGCCGTCCTTACTCTATTCGTCCTGGAAAGCCGGTGTTTTATACGGCCTTTAAGCGGCTGACAGCCGACAGTGTATTCGCTGCATCCATGGACATTGAATACAACACCCAGCTTAGAAAGATTGCCGAAGCAAACATTGCAAAGTATGAAGACAACATTATTGCGCTCTCAAATGTATACTATGGAAGACCTCCTCGAGAGATCAATGACCGGATCCGTGCACTGCTGGCTAAGGTTGCAAAGACACAAAAACTGATTGAGGAGTATGAAGCCAATATCAGTGAAGCCAAGAAGATTATCTCAAAGGATTGGCAGGACGAATAACAAATAATACGATCAAGGGAGGGGGATCGTATATGGCCCGGAAATATAAAAATAAATAAAGAGCCTATATTGATAAAACAAAAAAGTCTATTGATTCGGTTAACTAACGGCACAATACAGTTGGCTTGGAGACCCGAGGAGATAACAAACAAATGAAGACTATTGCTTATTTCCCCCCTCGGGTGTGTTGAGGACGATCTTCCGAAACAATACGTATTAACCTTCTTTCTTTTCTACCTAATCATTTTGCTCTTCTTTTCTGTGCTGCCCATGTCCCAATCTTCATCTACCTTGAAGAGCCTTAGATCATAATCAAGAAATCACACGCAATGCTACAGACAGAGACCGAGAATCCTCCAGATCCATTCAACTCAGGATTAGCAACCCACTGTATAACAAAAGGAATCCTGGACAAGCAGCACATAGCCGGAATGCCATTCGATGAGAAGCTGGATCAACGAGAGGCCATTACTTCCCCACTTGCCTGCCAAGTAAATATACACTCTGAAATATGGCAAGTACCGCATGAAATAAACCCCAAAAGGTCCCTCGCGTCAACCTCTTCTGGATCAAGTCAATCAGGATGCAATGAGGCCATGCCATTAGAAGGATTTGACTCTGATACACACTCACAAGCCCCATCTTCCCATCCCACCGCGCCTCGGACAGTCGAGCAAGTCCACAAGATGTGTGAGCGTGCACGGGCCACTGGTGATTCGCGTGTTCAGCTGGAACTGTGCAATGAATTTATAGATATCTGCCTACTCAAATGTCCAGATGATTCGCCTGGTGCGTTTTCATCCTCACCATCCTTTCCCAAAGATTCAAAGAAGCCAAAGAAGAAGAAGGAAAAGACGGTGAACGAGGTGATGCTCAAGGAAGCCCTACGGATCCTTGAACGCCTGGCTACAGTGGGCCAGGGAATCGGCAAGTGTGCCAACAGTGAAGCCCAGTATATTCTTGCCAACTTTCTGGGGATGGGTGGCCTGGGCTTAAAGGTCAATCACGACAGGGCTTTTCAACTGTACATCCAGGCCTCCAAGCAGTGTCACCCTGATGCTACCTACCGTGCTGCAGTGTGCTATGAATTAGGACTTGGTACACGAAAGGATCCTTCACGGGCTATGATATTCTACCGCAAGGCTGCCCATCTCTGCCATCCTGGAAGTATGTACAAGCTTGGAATGATCATGCTACGTGGTTACTGCAATCAAACCCCTGTTATGCGCGAAGCAGTCTGCTGGCTGCAACGGGCTGCCAAACATGCCACAGCCCAGGTTCCCCATGCCCTCCACACACTGGCAATGATCCAAATCACAGGCGAACTTGGTGAATCTACGAGCATGCTGGCAGATACAGCCTACGCAATTGAATTGCTACTCAAGGCCGCGACTTTTGGATATGCCCCCAGTCAAGTGAAGCTAGGTGAATGCTACGAGACAGGCGATCTGGTTGAGCCAGACGACAGGCTATCTATCTTATGGTATTCCCGTGCAGCACAGCGAGGAAGTGCAGAGGGTGCACTTGGGTTATCTACTTGGTATCTCACAGGGTCAGAGACCAGAGGTTTGTTGGACCAGTCGGATCTGCAGGCCTTACTGTGGGCCAGGAAGGCTATAATTGTAGCAATGGCCATGGAAAACGATTCCAAGCGGTGGACACTGGCAAAGGCATGTTATACAGTTGGGTTCTATATGGAACACGGTATTGGACTCGAGGTGCCGTCAATAGAGGAAGCCATTGAATGGTATAGGCAATCGGCAGACAATGGACATTATGATGCAGCAAGACGATTAGAGGAGATTGAGGCAAACACAAGATCTCGGGAAGCCGAGCAAAATGGGAATTCGCGTTGCCATATTATGTAAATATAGATACTATTATTATTGTTTTTTAAACTTTTTTTTTTACTTCTTCTTCTATTACTTCATCTATTACTTCTTCTTCTTTTGCAAGGTACAAAAGAAGCCTCTTTTTGTTTGTAATTTGTTTTTATTTTTCATTTTCTTGTAAATAATTTATAAATTGAAATGTCACCCAGGCAAGTGAATCGTCCGTCACCATTAAAGGCAATGGTCGAATAAGGAGGCTCACCAAACAGATTGTTCTTCTCTCTGCCGTACAATCCTCAGACAATCGTGAAATTTCTGAATAGTCGAGGAAATCTTTCCCAAAAAGGGAAAAACAGATTATGAAATTGCATTTTGTCCAAAGATGACTGGGCTATATCACCTTGGGGACCCAAGTGTTGAGTTGTGGGTAATTTTGATTTGTGAAATTATTCATTGCCTTCTTTTCTTTTTCTCTTTTGTGTGTGTGTTTGTGTGTTTGTGTTTAAGCAATTGTTCCCTTTTTTCTTAACATGAGAGTAGTGGCCAATCCAAACTATTCATTAAGAAGCGAACCTACTGGAGGATTCAAATCATTCGAAGCATTCTACCCATTCTACTTGGGAGAGCATTGCAATCGCACTAACCGCAGACTGCATCTGATTGGTACATTAGTCTTGAGATCAAGGATCATATTAAATCCAGGCTTGTTTTTGATTCGATAGGCACTACGATTTCAGTCATTCTGTTTCTAGTTGCACTTTTAAAGAGAAATAAAAACTATTTTTTTGCCGGGATCTTGCAAGGTATACATGTATTCAAACCCGTATTTGTAATTAGGATCAATTAAGCCAAATATATATATATATAAATATATATATTCATATCTAGGGTATGTTTGGGCATGGACCGGGCACTTTATATTTGAGAAAAAGTAAGTTGGCCAAATTGACTAGCACAAGCTTATATATATATATTTGTCTGCCAGTAAGCCTGCCACATTTCGATATCCAATTTGGTCTCTTTGGGGCGACTTTAAGATGTGGTCCGAGATTGGATTGGGAAAACGGGCTCTGTGATGGCCACACATGAAGATTACCAAATGGCACAATAATTGAAGATTTGATAATGTTATTTTTATTTTTATTAATAATAATTGAATATTGGGTAATTGGCAATATTTGGTGTGGATAGAGTCTAGATCTTGACCCAAAGGACCTTGCCAGTCTATAACATTGATTTGAGATAATTTGAAAGCCACAAGTAAAATGGAATGCACAAAACACCTATTTCTGACTAGTTCAAGTGGAATATTTAAACATTGTGATTGTAAAAGTGTAAATTCAAAGTTAAAGGTGCCTGCAGTCTAGAAGAAGAAGAAACATTTTATAAAAGTAATAATTGGATTCAGTGTACTCGAGAAATGATTATTGCGAATTGGTAGACGGAAATAAAGAGCCAAGGTCTTTACCATGTTATCCTTGACAGTTTTTAATAGTGAATATAAAAGGTGTAATATTTGCGTAAAGACAAAGGTGCTATAGCCAACTGCTAGCCACCCAACACAGTTTAGTTTGGTCCAGACCGAGCTATCTGCTACTCCAACCCGGACAATATTCACAATAGCTGTAAAAGACATTCTCTTGTCGTAGTACACAAATATATATATATTTATATTATAATGAATTAGGTATTCTATGTTTTATAGATTGAAGAAGAAGAAGAAAAGCAGGCTAGTCATATATAAAGGGTTTATCCTTGCAAGAGGCTTTGGGCCTTTTGCAAAAATGCGTCAATGTTGTGTGTCATGATATCTTGGTTCTCAAGGTACATATTCAGTCTACCCAAGAGTTCCACTTGTTCTCTCTGAGACAAGTTGTTGATGACCAAGGCCAGGATTGTTCCAACCGACACATTGTACATCTATATTGAACATGAGCATCTATGTTTTTTTATTTGTTCAAGACTTACTTTTATAAAGCTGTGATAATACATGTGTGCAAAGAAGCCCATTAAGAACTGACAGTCCATACGATCAGTCAAGCCACCGTGGCCAGGGATGGTGTCTCCGAAATCCTTGATCTTAAAGGCACGTTTGACAGCACTGGCAAAGAATCCTCCAACGGGTGCAATCAAAGAAGCAAAGCAGGCCATGAGGATTGTATGGAGCTGAACAGGAGCAATCCAGACCTCATGTACATCTTGAAGGGTCTATAGGATATAGAATATAGGTAAGCAAAAAAAGAAAAAAGTGTGTATTGATTGACTGACTGTAATCTTGATCAAATAGCGAACTACGGATGGAAGGCGCCATGGAGCAGCCGTGAATACTGGGTTCTTTGGCTCACAGGATATATTGGACCATGCAGAGGCAGCAAGGTCCTAAGACGAGGTAAATAGCAATTCATTACGGATCACTCTTACCTGAACTGGACATGTGAGGTAGTCAAACCGCATCAAGAGGGTAGTGACCTATGTAAACACAAATGAGGATCTCTATACTAACATGATGATCCCTCCTTACAAAAAATCCAAGCACAAGAGTGCACAAGAGAGCACCCACAAAGCCTTCGACGGTCTTCTTGGGACTGATCTGAATAAGAGGAGTCTTTCCCCAAAAGAATCCACAGACATAGGCAAATATATCATTGATAACCACCAGAGACGCAGGCATGACAAACCTATGACCAGGTTAGGATGTTGAATATCTGGTGTGTGCGTGTGTGTGTGTGTGTGTGTGCAACGTACCAAATCAAGCCTTCCAAGATGTTATCGACAATAAAATGGCTTTGGACGACGATCAAGAACAAGGACATATGAGTCCATCCAAACTGTGCCATCTGTGCCTTGTATTCGCCCTTTTTCAAGTTTGTCACAAAAAATACGAAGCCTGCCATGACATCATCTCAATATCCACACTTGTAATCCATTTTTGTTTTTTAGCCCTTACCAAGAACGTAGAGCATGAAGCTGATAAATCGGTGATGAGTAGCAAATGGCAACAAGAACGCGTCAACCATGACGATTTCCTTGAAGTAATAGATGATGGATTCGCCATAGAGAAAGTATTCGGTTGTAATTAAAAAGTACCTAGATTTCAGAATATATAGATATTTAAGACATGTATATGTGTGTTGAACACTGTCAATAAAGAAAGGGGTCCCCTACCAGCTCATCGTCTTGAACCATCTCAAATTCTTGCTCTTGGCTGGTACATATGCAAGCTGAATAACTTCGCGGTAGACGAGAACCGTGATGATCATCACTGCTGCAATCGACCAAATGTAGCCGGATGCCAGGGTAAAGAAAAAGGCACTGATCATCATAAAAGTCGTCGAGGTTCTTATGGCCATGTTGCGCCATTTAGTAGAGGATTTCTCGGCAGCCAAGAGAACTGGTTCTTTTTCGGTGCCTTCTCGTGGTTGTGTTTTCTTCTTGTCATTGATTCCCGAGTTGGTTCTGGCGGGTGATTCTGGAGACCTTTCGGATCTCTGGGAGTTTTTCTTTGCTTTTGCCATTCTTTAGTTGAGCCTGTCTAGGCGATCAAGGGCATAAAATATGTATATGTATATATGTATATATATATATAAGTATCTATATATATATGAGAAAGAAAAGCAAAAAATAATTGCAAAATAATTGGCTTGTAAATTGAAAATCCCTAAATTATAGATTAATATTCAGGGATCATGATAGGTCGGATTATCGGCAGAATTATAAGCGAGGACATGCTATTGTTAAAAAATGAATTGGGGCATATTCTGTGATAATATGAAATATCCTTTATATTGAGAAATTGCTATTCAATTATGAATGTTTGACCTGGTTTCTCTGATTGATTGATTATTAATGGTATAATTTTAAAATAACAAGGAAGATTGTCTTTTCTATAGCCAAGATGTTCAATTGCAGCCAACAAAGATTAGTTCTGATATAATTGAAACCGGTTTTTCATTGGATTTTATGCCAAGAAGACCTTGAAAGCAATTGAAACAGATTAATTGAACATGTAATGAATAATAGCAAGCTCGGATTTACATGAGTTTCCCCATCATTTATATTTGCACCCAAACCCAAATCATCAACCATTAATCATCGTTTCTAAAAAAACTCTTGTTAATATAATAAACCCAGGCTGAGTGCAATTTTGCTCTGTTACCATTCAGAAAACAAAAACATTAATCCCAAACACATTTGATCAGCTAACTTCTTTTGTTTTTTTTTGCTCTTGAATAATCATCAGATTCTTTACCAACATCTCAAAAGACAACCTCGTCTACTTATCCTTGGCACCCAAAATAAAATCGCATCGATACCATTATCACATGATATGCATATCCTGAAGATCGGTTGGAATCCTCGAGGACAATACGATTTGTACCACATATGATTCCTGCTCAAGAAATCCCTGCTCTTCTTTTCCTTCTGTGTGGAGGTTAAATTTGTCTGGAGCCTCAACTTACAAAAAGCCACAGTGTGTCCGTAGGTCTTGAACATCCTACTTTTGGCTAACCAGAAGCAAACAGCAGCAGGATATAAAGAGGGCCTGGACCTTTCTGCCTTATTTGCCATCCCAAGAGACAATGAAGGGAAGATGACCGAACGAGCGTCCTCCAACCTAGAAGATCAGTGCTTTCATACCATAGATCAAGCCTTTATTATCACTGATGATTCCTATGGCAATCCAGCTTTGGATTACTCTCATCCATCTCCCAATTGCACGACCAATTACTACAATCACTTGATGTCCCTCAATTCCTCCTCATCTCATTATACCCCCATACTTCTCGATACCTTGACTCCCCCCTATGAAACAAATAATGCATTGATGCACGGACCACACTGCACCGCAACCCTGTCAAATAGCGACTGTATAGATCATTTTCCGGGTATTAAGCGCAAACGCCAGAATACTATAAGCGACCAATCAACAAGCTTGCCAATCTATTCTGGTGCTTACCAACCCAACCATACCAGCCATACAGAAACCAACCACACCAATGGGTTCCAAGAGTATCAATCTCCAATATCTCTTGTCAATTCAGAATATTACAAGAATATACCCTCTGATGGGCTCCAGGACACTCATATATTATACCCCGAGCCAAATCAAGTCTGCAAATCAGAATCATTCGAGAGCCTCGTCTTGAACGAATCAGATGCCAAAAAGGTCGTTTATATTCTGGGCAACATGCTCTCTATAGTAAAAGATGATGTATCAAATGAAGTGTCAAAGAGAGTCGCCAGTGCAGGTAAGTCTATCTATATGTTATGTGTGCTAGTCTGGGCCATTATACTCAACTCTTATTCTTGTTAGGCTGGTCATATATGCCAGACTCTGCTCTCGACTATCTGTTTCGTTCCCTAGAGTCCGAAAAGGTCTCAAGGGACATGTCTGCCATTCGAGATACGGTCAAGCAACAGACGATAGATATCTACTGCCTCATGACTGGCTTCATGACAGTTTACCTTGTCTTTATCGAGATCCTTTTTCAAGACTTGATTGGCAATATGAATCAGAGTTCTTTTATAGAGTACTCGAGTCTCTTTTCAGAACAAGACGACATCTTTAAGAAATCTGATGATATATTTCTATGGCACCATTCATACACTCGTCACAACACCAACATTCTGTACTCTCTAGGGAACCAAATCCAAGCAGCTGGCATAAAATTTCATTCTCTTCAACTCATTGACACCATATTTTCACAATTCTACACCCTTCATTTTCTCGAAACCTCGGCACAAAAGCATCAAAAAGACCATGGTCAGTTCTATACCCCCCAAAGCGTGGTTCAATTCATGTGGACAAGGTGCATGTCAGACCAAACTCTACGGGACGCACTAAAGACAGGCAGAGTACCACGCGTACTTGACCCATGTATGGGTATAGGTACCTTTCTTTGCGAGTTTCTTGCCAGGCTTACCAGTCAGAGCACAAGTATACCTCTCTTGTGGAATGATCCGACCATGCTGAAAAACATGCTGTCTCGGACAATCCCAGACACCTTGTGGGGTGTAGAGATTGACCCATTTGCATGTAACCTAGGAAAGTTGAATGTAATGATTCATTTGTTTCCGCTTTATAAGAGACTAGTTGAACTCGGCGAATCCGTAACACCACGAATGATCAACCGGCTGCGGATCTTTTGCAATGACACTCTCAAGTTGACGGTGGAGAGCAAGCCGATAACAGAATCAGGAACAGAAGCACAGCGTTGGGAGAAGGAGCAGCTGGAAAAGCTCAGGGACGCAGCCCTATTCAAATTCGACTATGTTGTTACCAACCCACCATATATGATCCGAAAGACTGGATTTATTTCTGTACCAGACCCAAAGCTATACGATGATAGTATTCTTGGTAGAGGAAGCCAGGCATACATGTACTTTTTATGGATTTGTCTTCAAAGATGCGAAGAAACCAACGGTCAGATCTGCTTCATCACACCTAGTCAATGGATGGTTCTGGAATTTGCCCAAGATCTCAGGTGAGAAGCATATGGTAGTGATGAGATTATAGTGACATTTTGTTGACAATACTATCGTTCTGACAAACAGAGCATGGATTTGGCAGCATTTTGAAATGCTAGAGATCTTTCAGTTTGAGCCCTACAAGGTCTGGCCAAAGGTTCAAACGGACTCTCTTATATTTAACCTACGTAAACGTGCTCCTGGTCGTGTACCAGAACAGACGCTGTTTCTGAGGCATATGTCTCGAAAACATAACCTGGAGAGCATCATCAAGTCTTACAATATATTCGATCGCTCTCGCTTGGAGATACAGGACCCGCTCATCAAGTACAAGCTGACATCTACCCAACCAGTGGATTATATACTCCAGATCCCCCACGCCTCGTTCTCTTTCCTGTCTCCTACATCATCTGTCTCTGACCAGCTCATGAACCTAACAAAGAGTCTACCCCGTCTGTGTGATGGAGAAATGTGTTTGAGCACATCCTCGTGTGCTCCTCTTGTCTGGAACCGCGGACCAAACACAAACCCAGTGTATGCACTGGTTGTGCGGACGCGGTGGGCCCTTGATGTGTTTGGGAAAGAATGCTGTGATCAATGGCTTCGGCCGGTATTTTACTGGAGTGGTAAGTCTTCTAGCGCAAGCCGACGAAGAAAAACAAGCGAGTGCCCGATCATCAGTAAAGAAGCCGTGTTTTGGCAAGATCGCGACCCTCTGCGCCTGACAAAAAAGGAGAATTCCCCTGCCGAAGCCTATGTACCTCTTTGCCGCCCTGACCCAGACGATACCAGATTATCGTTCTATTCAATGATACTGGTCGACAAAGACGGGGCTCTTCAGTTGGAAGAAGAATACAAACGATACGGCAGCACTGCCAGCTCATCTGCGCTCTATCACTATTTACTTGACGCCCGAAATGCTCTTCAGACTACAAAAACCGACCGGAATATTGCATATTGTCATTACAGCAAGTGTGGAATCGAAACACCCGTAAAAATCGTCCATCCCATAAATTTCGGGTATTTTACTCGCACACAACCACGGCAACGGTTCTTTATTGATACTGATCGACGGTGCGTAACAAACCAATGCATGTACTTTACCATCAAGTCTGAGTATCCTTGGCAATCTGCAGACTTCTTTTGTGGTCTGCTGAATTCCAGTACCCTGCAGTTCTTTATACGAGACACATGCTATTATGACCAGCAAGGGCGCACACGGTTCTTTGGAAAGCACATGGCCAAGATTCCGTTCACACCACCTCGTTCGACTATAGACGTTGAAATCATGGCTATGTTTGTCCGACACCTAACCACGGCCCGTGAATGGATATATGGAATCATTCAGCTTTCCAATACACTGAATGTTATGGAGCAAGTCAGAGGATGTACATGGCATATACCTGTAGTCGATCAGACGTTATTGTCTCTATGCGAACAAAACAAACCCAACTGGCGAATTGATTTGTGTAGGACATCACAAAATGCAAATGACTGGATAAATATAAGAATACAATCAAGATTGCACACAAGTGTGGGTATGTATGAGGAGCTAAGACGACTTCTTAAAGTGGCGTCCTTGTTTCAATATTGCATTGATCAGCTCGCCTATGACATCTACAGTATACCAAAAGAGCTGCAAAAAGGGCTTGAGCAGGAACTTGGGCTCATATTGACTGAGACATGGAAAACAATTTTATTTGAGGAGATGAGCGTGAAAGAGCACTGTCTAACCTGGGGGCTGTGTATGGAAGAGGTTGCAAAGAAGATATTCGACAAAGAAGATTGCTAGCTGAATACGACCCCTCTTTATATACTTTATTCTTATTATCTACTGTAGTACCTTTTTCTTTTTCTTTTTTTTTTGTACATATTAACTTGGTGACATAAAATTTAGCAAATTCCCCTTCTTCTTTTTTAAAAAATAATAATCTAGTCAACTAACAGCTTTACATTTGATCTACCATGTAGGTTCTTATACCAGGTAAATTATCAACATGTATTCTGTGGAGGATAGTCAAGCACATTGAAATAAAGAGTAGAACAGATTGCAATAATTTCTAGGCCAGCTCAAGTTTTACAAGCATTATAAAAGGTATGACACAGCATTGTTTAAAAAAAAAGAAAAGGGTGTATATTATTTAAATAACAGCATAGAAGGTTGTTAATCGCAAAATCTCCATTCTTTCGACTTTCTTTTCTATAAAAAAAACACTTGTATATTTTATATTTATATTTTTATATATATATTTATATTTATATATCTATATTTATATATATCAAATCATGTCGAATGACAGCTCTCAGAAAGACCCAGATGTCCTTGACACAGTAAAGAGCACAGCTGTCAATAAAGGAAATATTGCTTTCCAAGGAAATATCAATATTCGAAATCTTGTCGGCTGCATAATCATTGAGCCAAGAACAAAGTGCTTTATGCTAATATCCACTAATAAACCAAAGAAAACATGGGTCATTGTAAGTGTCTTGAAATGCATGTTGTGTCTCTTTTTTGATGCCTAAGAAACCTATCTGTTCAATGTCTGGAGCCAAAGTCAATGTGGACTGAGGGAGACGACGTCAAGGACATTGTCAAAGCTGCGACTTGGGAAGAAGCCGGTGTGGTGGGGATCGTAAGACGACGAATAGGAAAATTTGTCGAAAGGGTGAATAACCGCATAAAAGCTTATCACTTGATGTACGAGATTGAGTCCCAAGAAGTTTCCGAGATTTATCCACAATCAAAGAAGCGTGAACGACGATGGGTAAGGGGCATATGTGCAAAAAAAAACAAAAAAAGAACAAATGTATTGACCAAAATTTGATTAGTTTACCTATCAAGAAGCAATGATGATCGTAAAAGATAAACACATTAGAGATGCATTAAGAATGTCTAGTGTCTGTCCACCGATCCTCGCACTCCAGACGTCCAAAAAAATTGAATATCAAGAAAGCCAGATTGCTGTGGAAAAGAAGAACAAGAAGAAGAAGAAGATCAAACAAGAGCTTGGCTATAGTGTTGATGAAGCATCGGTGCCTGAGAATCCTGCTGTCAGAATCAATGAAGCCTTGAGAATGACAAGGAGCGAGATACATGCTCAGATGAACCCAGTCAATGGGCGCTCGCTTAGTGATGTGTGCACAGAAACATTGAAAGGATTGTCCTTGGCACCATTGACTCAAAATCCAATTGACACTGCTGGACCAAGCTGCCCAGTCAATGTACAGCCCATTTCTACCCATAGCAGCATCTCAAAGAAAAGTCAAAAGTCGGAAACGAGCAACACTTTTACAGAAGATCAATTGTCGCAATCAACAGGAAAGACGAGTTGTAGAGATTCGGCAAGCTCGGATAGAAGGAAATCATGGACAAAGTTCATTCCTTTGTACAAATCTAAAAGCAAAAACCAAGAGCAATCCAATCTCGAGGAAATGCAAGATATGAATTTGGAAAACTAATAAAGAGTAAGCCTTGAATATCATGGAATATCCACGTACTACTACATTTATCCTTGTGGCTGTTTCTATTCCAACTATCTAGCTCCAGAGAATGCAGCTTTGGTTATAGTGCATTCTTCTAGTATCTTCCAAACAGTTGTATTGCCATAAATTTAGACCAGATCTTTCCAATTTGCCAACACAATCCAATTATCTAGTTTAGCAAGATATTGTTTAATAAAAAAAAAGGTAATATACTATCATCATACATGGTTGAAAAGTATGAAGATTGGTATAGAATATTAAGTAAGATATAAAAATACACGATTTAGATTCCTTTGGGTTACAAACTCAAGGATCATTATTGTTTTCAAGTTTTTTTTTTTTTCATTTAGAGCAAGAGTCCTCCTACTCCATCTTCCAATAGAGGCTGGTGTCCTTTGTGTTGTATTTGCAGCTCTTGAGTATGGTTCCACCTCGCTTGCCTTTACCGCCAGTTGCCTTGTGGGATAGGCATTTAGGTGTCATATCATACAAGTGGTCTACGGCAAAGATCTTGTATGTCTTTGATTTACCGGCGACAGGGATAAACACCCAGACCTGTTTAGTCCACACGATTGGGTCGTAGCGTCTAGAGAGCGTATTGTTGGTTTGGCTATTCTCAGAGTCTTCATTGTAAGTAGAGACATCTCCAAGAGATCTTTTCATGTTCTTGAGTTCGCACTGCCACATTACACCTGCATCGTCAACTCCCTTGGTCTATCATAAGAATTGAACGAATAGGACTGTTAGTGATTATTGTCTTGAGATTCCGTATAAATTAAAAATGTCTATTATGGACTTACCCAACGAGCAGACAAGCATTTCTTTGCAGTTCCATGATCATGACGAATCTCAAAGTACTTGTTGGCATATCGTTTTACGATCCACAAGTTGGTAGCAGACTTCTTTTTGGCAATGGGTTCGGCCAGGTTGCCTGGCAAGAAATCAAGATACTTCCCAGTCTTGATATTCTTGAAATGAAACTTGCCTTGGGGGATATTTACGCCCTTTTTAAAGATTGCATTGCCGTCCGTCTTTCCTGTTCTGCTGACACCCTGTGCATGGGCCAATTGGACATTGCATAGGAATGCAAAGGTTAAAAGAGAGAGAAGCCAAATGTACTTCATTTCTCTGTATATAGATCTCTAAAAGAAAGAAACCCTAGTTAAAACGCTGTATTTATATGGAGAAAATAATTCAATATAGGCAAATTACTTATTTTAGCTTCTTGGCTCGGATTCAAGCAACCGTTAAGTAACAATCATTAAATTGCGTGTAACAATGCTGTGATATAATATTATTTTCTTTTAGAGTGCTCCAACTATATATCATTATTATTATTGACTTGAGAATTATCATCAGGGTAAATTATTGGCCCTATTATTTCGGTATTTTTGATACTCTTTTCTTTTTTTTTTTACATTTTCCAAAGTATCGAAAATATATATCCAAGTATTTCCTTTATGTTCCAAGGGCATTTATATTTGTGCAAGTGTCTCTAGATATTCATATTTTGGGTGATTTTATTCCAAGAATACAAAACTACATATAGAGAATACATCCTCAAGATCCTGTTGAGTAACCAGGAGTTTTCTTTAGATCGGTGCCTGTATTTGGCCTGTCTAGTTTATCTTATATAATCTTTTTTATTTATTTTCGCAAGTCGTATTATATATCTTTACTTGGCCAACTATCCGATCAAGGGTTGTAGGGTTGTGTTACAAGATATTCTGGATCCACAGATTTGGGTATTTGCCAATTAACTTTATCTACATTTTCTTACAACTATAACCATGGCCATCTCTGCAAGATGATCATCGTATCAAAGTGTTCACAGATAGACATTTTCATAGCTGAAAGAAGAATAATAGGGACAATCCCTGTGAGATATTGTTTGTCTTTTCTTTTTTCGAGTCTATTAAAGAATAAGATTGACTCTTGGCTTTCAATGGGCTGTTGGATATCATCTTGTCCAAAGTACAATTACTTGATTCTGTACTGTCAATATTCCAACTAAAACTCTTGGAATATTAAAGACAGACAATTAGTGATACTCTTTTATCCAGATTGTGCCATATTCAGCTACAATGCAGAAAATCGAGGGCGTTGATCCACGGTATCCATGTCATATATTCTCTCCATTTTGCGTGTAGTATTACAAGCTTACCGACCGATCATTTATAGTATAAACTACTAATCACCATCTATTTCTTTTCTTTTTTAATAAAAAAAAGACCAATTGGGTAAAATTAGATGCTTTTGAATAACCATAGAGTAAACTGGTGAAAGATGACTACCGATCCTTATCTTTGGTTACCAACATTATGCCAACCAATGAATAGTCCAATATTCTTTTGGAGGTGGTCAACAAACAGCCTTTATTTTATTACTGAAATGCATTACAATTGCCAAGAGTACCTCCACCCCAAAAAAAAAGATTCGCAGAAAGTGGTTGTACAATTTAAAGATAACGGTCTGTGGGGCGTTTTGATTCATTACAATCAAGTCTGGTTTTATAGAATTAAGGAAAATGAATAAATCAAGTAAGTTGGTCATTAAGAGCTTCTTTTTTTTTGTACATTGTCTACAAAACGAATATTCTTTGTTTAAATATTCCAAGAATCCAAGAAAGAGAAACACGCATGAACCATTATTATTATTATTATTATTATTATTATTATTATTATTATTATTATGGTTTTTGAAACCTCTGAATAAAAGAATCGTTGTAATTAAGCTAGAACATGATACCACTTTTTAACATTCGTCTTGAAAGTCGTGAAAAGAGTGGTAATTAATAAATAACATCTTTTTTTATATGTAAAATATTGGTTATTCATGTTCCATTGCCAGGAATATTGCATAAATGTTTTCATTTAATTTCATGGCAGAATAGCAACTCTTTATATGTATATATATATAAGAAGAATCAAATGCGACCAAAGATAGATTGAGGCCATGTTTTAAATATACAGATAACAAACACTCGCTCTTGATATAAACTATCTGGACACTGGAAAATATTATGTTGTATCTTTCTTGATTTTGTATTGTATACATTTGGGGAATTTTTATAATGAACAATATACATCTTTGAATGTATATTTTGTACAAGGTGTGTGTGTGTGTGTATAATATATATATATATAAAAGAAAGATGTGCCAACTAATCAATTGGGTGCTTTGCGTGACCGTAATACACCAAGATTGTTCAATAAAGCAGTCAAGACATCTTTCCCAGGACTAACCTTTATACATTGCATATAGTGAAAAAGAGAAGAAGAAGAAGAAAAAAGTTACTAGGAAATGGAGGAATTTATGGACGTTGATGGAATTGAATTCATCAATCAAGTGAATCAAGAGATTGCCAGTCTACGTGCTCATCAAACCAACAGTTACCAATCCCCCCATGGCGATTCCCTTTCAAATCTCTTGTCAAATGAATCACAATATAATCATTCTTCACAAGCTCAATTCCAACCGTTGGGTAGGAACCATGGAACCAAACCTCTCTAGACTTACTCATGAATGTATGAATCTCAACATATGAATTAGCTTCTCCAACAGGGTTAGAGGAGCCTGGTCAAGTAATCGTATTGGATACCAACTTCTTGATCTCCCACCTTGGCTATCTACAATCTCTTTTGACAAAGGCTGCCTTGCATCCCAAAGTGGTCACCCTGGTAGTCCCATGGGCCGTTGTCCGAGAATTAGACGGATTAAAGGTACTATGAAATCGATTTGGTATTAAACTATGCCTGTCATTGATGGCCCTGACTTTCTTTTTTACTTTTTTCTAGATGAGTTCAAAGCAAAAGACAGGGGGTGCTTCATTGGGAGAGTTGGTACGGACTGTAATGAGATTTCTTGAAAGAGAACTTCGTAACAAGACGCCTTGCTTGAGAGGCCAAAAGAGCTACGAGATTTACGATCAAAAGACAAAGAACGTAAGTTATCCTGATTTTGCCTCTAGTATATTATTATTATTATTATTATTATTATTCTGACATGCCATGGTGTATAGGGACTTGGAGATGACTCTATCTTGGATTGTTGCATGTAATTATACAATGGAAAATAACATCAAAATGTGGGCTAATAACATATAATGTCTTGTTAGGTACTTTATGCATAATCTATCAAAGCCGGTAACTCTTTTTTCGAATGACAGGAATCTTTCTATAAAGGCCATGATCCACGGCATCGACGCTGTTTCATCAGAAACAAAGACCAAGATGGATCAATACCTCGCGTGCGTATCAAAAGGCGTCTTGCCGATTCTAAATGTCGAGCAACCAAAACCACGGACCCTCCAAGAATCAAAATGGACCCCAAAGCCAAAACACGTAAAGCCAAAAACTAGACCTATAGAACCACAACCGATACAAAACCATGTAAGCAAACTTATAGTCGTATTTCTGGCCGTAATTAACCTTTGTAATCCCCACAAGTCCATGGAAATAGACTATGGACCTCCGATTGAACACGTTCGATATATCGATGAAGACATTGATATGCTAGATGAAGACACACAAAGCCCAGAAAACGGCGAAGAATGGAGCGAACTTCCAAAGCCAAGTGTTCCAGACAATATAATATCTCATCCTCTGAACAGTCTGGATACCTCGAGAGAAGATCGGTCTATCTGGACCTCTAAATATGCTCCTAATCAAAATTCACGTAGGAATAATACATACAACGTTCGCAGTTGAATGCTGGTCTCGAGCAAACCAAACCAAAACAAACCTCTTATGAAGCCAATAATTGATGGCAGTATGCTATATACAAACTATATATATATATATATATATATTTAAAGAAAAGATTGCATATTTTAATATACAAAACAATTGATCCTTAGACTTGTCTTGAACTTTTTCTTCTTCTTCTTCTTCTTCTTCTTTATTGATGCTACATAAAAACAAATTATTGATAATAAATAAATAGAAAGCAAGAGGACTTTCTCATATCCAAAAACAAGTATGGGGATTAGTAATTTGCTATCTGTGTTGTAATGGCATCTTCTTCCACTATTTCTGTAGTCTTTGGCTTCACTGTCCATTGGGGGTGAACGCGTTTGATTCTTCGCTTCAAACTCTCGATCTATGAATAAGAGATAAATATCCACTTTACTGTCAATATTTGACTTACGTCCATCATCATCCAGGGACTATTCTGATTAGATTGAATAAGGTGAGTATATATATATATATGTATATGTTTGTCATAATGATTCAATCACACTACCATTGCTTGGTGGAGAGTAAAGCGATTGTCTGGGTCAACCGTCAAAAGACCTCTGATGAGCTTTTTCGCTGTGAAAATATGGTTAGTCTTTGGAAAAAGATCAAGAGCTATTTACCTTCAGAGGATATATTCTCCCAAGGAGAGTGGTCAAAGGAGTATATTCCATTTACAATCTGCTCTTCCATGCTAGGTGGCCCAACTGCTTCTGCTAGAACCAAGACCGAGTCAATAATGGGCATCTTTACAAAAAAAAGATATAGAAATAGTATCATACTGACCATCAAAGGGGGGATATCCAGAAAGACAGATATACAGCATTACACCCAAGGACCACAGATCGCATTCCTTTCCGTATGCTCTTGTGGATGAATGTTTCAGTACTTCAGGTGCAACTACCAAATGACATGATATTCAGAACAAAGCCTTCTTTTTTTTTTGGTGCTTAGGTACCATAGGTAGGTGTGCCACACTGAGTCATCAGCTTCTCTCCTGCCTGTTGCTCCTTTGCCAAGCCAAAATCAATAAGCTTGATATGAAGAGTATCCTTATCAGCCAGCAATACTATTCAATTCAATTCAATTCAATCAAATACAAATTAGCCTATGGGTATAAGCAAATATTCTACAAGTCCAACATATATTCCTTACTGTTTTCTGGTTTCAAATCACGGTGAACAATTCCTTTCTTGTGCAAGAACTAGAACGATTTATAAATGTTAGTTAGCTTTATGTGCTTGTTATTTCTGTATACACTTGCATTAATCGAATCAAACAATTGCCAAAAGATGAAGCGCGTCTTTTCTTCATCGAGTTTGCTCTTAGTGATATAGTCAAACAATTCGCCATGCTCGACTCTATTTTATCGCATGAATAAATAAATATAAATAAAAATAAAAAATCTTGGCACATTTATTTCCAACCCAAAAACTTACAGTTCAAGAACCAGGTAGATAAAATCAGGCTCATTGTAGACCTTTTCGATCTTCATGATACATGGCTAACAATCTTGTCAGTCTCTCTCTCTCTCTCTCTCTGTCATGTCAAAATTGTTGCTTACATGAGCTTCGAGTGACATCAAAATACTAATCTCCTGAATAATCGAGGGAAGCATCTTTGGTTTGCGCACACATCTTGATTTTGTAATGATCTTGACTGCCACCGGAACCCCCGACTTCTTTGGCACGGCACGACTAACAAGAGCAAAATATCCTTTACCAAGGGTATCATCTATCTTGTAATCCTCGTGGAATGTCTAATAGTACAATTGGATCGACTCATTAATATCCATCTTAATTATACCCAGCTTGTTCTACTTACGCCCACTTCAAATGTCGGTGGAAGAATGACACGAAAGCCTACAGAGGTCATTAGAAAACCAACCTTATGGGACATGTCGCCTAAAGATCTTACAAGTCAAGTCATTTTCGCCTGCTTCTACAGCTTCAGGATAGAACAAACGGATCTGATCCCCAGACTTGAGCATGACACGTTTCCCGGATCCAATGGTTACTCCATTCACAAAGGTTCCATTCTTACTGTCATGATGATCATAAAGAGTTCAAACCATTGGAGACCAAAAGAGAAATAAAGGTCTCTTTGAATTTTTTTACCTGGTATCATTAATATATATACTGATGCCCTTGTATCTGCCATCGTTGCCACTCTCCTAGAGATGGAATAAGGACCAACATGATAAAGATTAAATAAATCAACAAATATTGTATATACAATATATAATAATATTTAATTTTACCATGTAGATTGTACAATGTCTCTTGCTAACTTGGGTTAATGGAAGACTTATTTTGATGTGAATATTAGGCTTTGGAGTGATCTATTATTAAGCTGTCAAAAAATCACTCACATTATATCACAATCCTCCCCACGTCCAAGAACGTATCCTGTACGACTGCCGTCAGTGAATGACTGTCTAACAAGGTAAATAGATTTGTACAAAGGATGCATGCTTTGAAGATAACACCATGCAGGATTTGTCTCCCAATTAGGTGGATCAGGAACATAGGTCGGTGTCTGATTGTTCTGAACTGTTGCTGAAGAATGACTAGGGTTAAAAGGCGCAGCATCCGGTTTGGCCCAAAACTCTGTGCGATCTTGAACATCAGACAAGGAGCGCTTGATATGATTTCCGCGTTTAGGATTCATTCTAAACGTCAATTCTGATTCAAGTCGGCGTTTGCTGATTGATCCCTTTGACGAGCCATTTTCAGGTGAAGTTGTAGAAGGAGATGAAGTTTTGCTCAAGACTGTCGAAGCAAGGTGTCTTGAGCTTTCTCTGTTTCCGATTGGTGAGCCGCTGTTGACAGAAGGTGAGTTTGCCATTGGCGTTCTACAAAGAGTTTGTTCGGGATGAACAAAAATAAAGTAAAAGAAGGCATGGTACTCGCAAGTGGGGTACAATATGAAAAGTAGGTGTGTGTATACCAGTCACGTCCATGCATCTTACAATCACTGCAAATGGCGTTTTTATTTGGTATTTGGGTTATCAATATTATTTGTTTGTTCAAGAGAACAATATTTTCTCTCTCCCCTGAGATATTCAGATGGCTATGCATTAAAAAACAAAAAGTGGTGTCAATTTGGTCCAAATGCATTATAAAAGGTACAACTTTGAATAAACCAGACGACAAGCACATGATGTTTTAACTCAACTCATCAACCCAAATGGACCAGCCATTTTATTATAATAATAATAATATTAGGCATTATAGGGTGTATTTTGAGGAAAGAATAGTAAATTCTACTTGTTCAAATCAAAGTTCTGCCACCCAACAAGACGTTTATTTTATTTTGAATATCCTGCAAATTGAACTTTTTGGTGGCCAGAGTTTATTAAAAAAATACCTGTTTTTAAACTTGCGCAAAATGGACACACCAATATTATATTTTATATTCTCATCGCCGTTGAAAATATTTTTTTTTCCAAAAAGAATACTGAGTTAAATTCACATCTGTTGCTGATCAGGATAATTGTATATTTTACTAGGGATGAGATTGGACGGTTTTTATAGTGCTACCTCTTCTTTCAAAAATCCTGTACTTCTTTTTACTACTATTATTATTTTATTCTATTCTTTAAATATGAACAATTCATTTCAAAACTACATCTACCCAGACCCACAACAGGCCAATCCAGATGTCAATGCCATGCTGGACGACTGGCTCACCACAGACTTGGCTCAGTCTGGCTTCCTTGGCAGCACAAAACCCAGCCCTGAAATAGACTCTCTAAACATCTTCTTTGGATCTTCTATTCATCAGCAAGACAATCCAGGCCATACAGGCCATACAACCCAGGCAGTAAAGAAAGACTATGACTATGAAATGGACTCTTGCATATCATCGCCCCAACCATCACTATCCCACCCACCACCCCCCAGTCCAAAGCCATTTACTCTAAAGTTCGTTTCCCCACAACCCTATCAAGGCGTCGTTGAATTTGATCAGCGGCCAGACAATAGGACCCGGTCAGTACCCGCCATGTTCATCCCTCAGCAGGAAACAAGTGAGGCGACCAAGAGCAGCAGCACATTCACAATCATGCCTTCCCACACCCTCAGTGCCTCCACCCCTGTATTCTCTGCTGGTCCCCGGTCGAGGAAGCAAACAAACTGCTCTGATTCCGTAGACGACGACAGTGTTGTAGATGATATTGCGGCCAAACGGCAAAAGAACACTGATGCCGCGCGTCGTTCTAGACTCAAAAAGGTGATGAAGATGGAAAGCCTAGAAAAGCATGTTGCCGAACTAGAACAAAAGAACTCTGCGCTTATGCTGCGTGTTGCTGTTCTTGATACCGAAAAAGCCAATCTATTGGCAAAAGAAGTCGGCTTTCAGAGCAGAATTGCTACCCTTGAAGGCCAGTTGGCAGAGGCCCATAGAATATTGGCTTCTCGAACTTAGTTTTAAAAGGAAAGAAAAACGTTTGAAGCAATCCATTTGACAGTCAAATCTCAGTCTTGCAAAAAAATTTATGTCTTTTTTTTTTTTTACTCAGCCTCTGGTAAAATAAATAGCCTTTTTGTGACTGTGGAAACCATAAATTTTTTTTTCTAGGCCAATTGCTATATAAAAGAGCTGTCCAGGCGTGTACCTTTCCTTTCTCTCTACAACACTCAACAGGCAAGTAACTCTTTTACATATTTATTATTATAATTTTTATTGGATTTGATTGGATCATTCTTTATAAATGATGAGAAAAATTACAGACCTGTTCTGCACTTTTACTGAAGACAACCATATATTGCCTTTTATCTGAATAATGATGATTTCAATCAAATAATTGTTATAAAAAATAATTACAAGAACAAAATATCTGCAAACAATTTTTGCTAACTGTTTGTTTCTTTGTATTACAGATCAAAATGATTCATGAGCAAGCAAAAAGATACTTTAATAAATAATAATAGTAATGATAATAATAATAAAAACTTTATAATAAACTATAATTTCTTTTTGAAACTATATAATTTGGCGTCATTTCCAATCATCATACCACTTGTCGTACCATAGACCTCTTTTGGGCCTTTTTTGCTCAGCATTTTTGTCTTTTGGAAGCACCCGCACGTCTATTATAAAAATAAGGGTGTCATGTGGATTAGACTAATAGTGGTGTATATATAAACCCTTTGGTTTATTTCATTCCTTTACTTTACCCTTTTAAAAAAATGTCTAACCGCATCGTTGGCACCAAGGCATTTCTGGTAAACATTGGTTGGCTGGTCTCTCTGATGAACAAACATCGTATTCATTCCATATCATATCTTTCAATATATATATATAGACCACAAACCCTCCTCCCTATGAGAATGACACTAAATACTACCTCCGAGTATACTATGAAAACACCCTGACCAGCACAACCGAACAGCGCATGGTTGCCCTTCTTTCCACCGAAACATGGAATGGATTTATCCATCGCCTCAGAAGCAAACTCGAGATCAAGTCTATCCATGGCCTAAAGTACCTTGACGTCAATGGCAATTTTGTCGTAGTCAGAGATCAAGAGGATATTGACATTGCAATCCTGATACACGGCCAGAGTGCCAAAGATCCCAGTGTAGGCTTGGATGTGTGGGTCCTGGTGGATTGATAAACGAATAAAGATTTGTTCATTGTAACTGCCCAATTTTTATTATTATTATATATATACATATATATATATATATTCTTTATGAAAAGACAAGTGACTGTCAGCACCTTTTCCTTCTTCATTTTTTGTTTTTTTGCTTCCAGGGTCATCACAATATGAAAAACACTCCAAAGGCTGTTTTGCTCGGCTGGTGAGATTATTATGCTAAAGTAAATCAATTTTCTCTAACCAATCTTTGCAGGACAACACTTGCTGTCTGTAAGTCTGGTTGAAATCAATCGCAATTGCTCACATTACTAGGTGCCTTTGGTGGATTCACATTTGCAAAGGACTATACAAACAACAAACTCAAGGATTACACTGAGAATGTCGGATCCGTAACATCAAGCACAGGAAAGGCACCTGCCATTCAAGTAGATCAGACGGATGCAAATGGAAACAGGATCCTTCGCAGATCTGTAGACCGCTCCCTCTAAAAGACATTTGTGTTTTGGCTTATTGATCACCCCCAAAGCCGCCGCCACCACCACCACCACCACTACTACTAGTAGTAGTAGTAGTACACTTGTGAACAAGGAATTGGTAGCATGACAATATTGCAGCTTGATTATTTAAATCGTGTCGAAAAAATAATAATAATAGTAATAATAATAGTAATAGTAATAATGACCTTGTTCTAAAAGCAATTGCTGTCATTTGGGGGGCGTCTTTTGATCGACCAATACTCTTGTAATATGATGTTTTGCTTTATTATGAAGCTCCAAGGTTGAAAGGTTATTATTAGAATTAATATATATTTAGCTGAGAACAAATATAGATAAATATATATACATATATATATATATAAATGAAAATAGTTGGCCAACAAACTGTTTATTCAAACAAAATAGTGATAATAATGATGGTGATAAAGAGCGAATGTTTCAATTATATTTTGCATTTATACATTTATATATATATATATAAAGGTTGTGAAAGTAACAAGATGTTAAATAAAAATAAAATAGTTTGAAACTAATTACGGCTAGTTAGCCAATATAAAACTAGAGTCACACACAATATTGCAGCACTTGCTGTTCTATTTACGGCTCTCTTTTGATAACTTTACCCCCTTCTCTCCTCTCCTCTCCTTTCCTTTCCTTTCCTTCTCCTTTTCCTTTCCTTTTCTTTATTTCCAATGCGCTCACTTACCTTTGCTATTGGTCTTGTCATATCATGTTTAGCCCATGGAGCCACCAGTGTACCAATACGCACAGAACCTTCAGTCATACGCTTCCCTCTCCGTCGACTCAAGAACTATTCTCAGGCCAGCCACCATCTCACCAGACGCCAAGCTGATCTCGACGCCATCCTCGATGGACTATCTGATACCAACGACCTTGTATCTCACAGCGCTCCTCTCCTAAACGATCTCGATATTTGTGAATTGGGCATCGATATTGAAATCGGCTCTCCTCCAAAGAAGTATCTATTGCTCTTTGATACCGGCAGCTCAGACACCTGGATCCCTTCTCACGACTGCACGCCAACTCAGGGTTGTCACTCAAAAAACGGCTACAACCCTGCAGAATCATCAACCTACAACCCCACAAGCTTCCCTCTCAATATTACTTATGGAAAAGGAAGTGCAGTTGGAAAATACTTTGTGGACCAAATGAGTGTTGGAGACCTCACTGTTCCCAAGCAGCTCATTGCCTATGTAGATTCAAATGAAGGCCCAATTGCGACCCAGAATGCTTCAGATGGATACACCATGGATGGTCTGTTTGGTGCTGGATATCCTGGTGGAAGCATCATGTACCAGAACTTTGGAAAAACCTTCTACCCATTTCCCATGTCTCTGTGGCACGACAAGCTTATTCCTGAACCTGTCTTTTCTGTCTATGTCGGCAACGGCAACAAGACCGAGTGGTCAGGCGAAGTCATCTTTGGTGGAACTGATCTTTCAAAGACATCTGGAAAGATGGTCTATACCAATGTCATACCATACAGTGGCACAGATGTCAGTGGCTCTATTTACACTCGCTGGAGAGCCGGTATTCAGGGATTTACCTTTAAGAACTCCACAAACCAAGCAAAGGTTTCATTCACCAGCGCTCAGTCATTCACCATTGACACCGGCTCCAATTTTATTTATCTGCCTCAACACCAGGCAGAACTACTTGCAAAGCATGTTGATCCAAAGGCTACTCTTAAAGGCGGTCACTATGTCGTAGACTGTTCCTATCTGACCTCTAGCGATGTATTCAGTGTCTATTTTCCTGCCGAATATGATCCTGCTAATCCTGACAGCAAGGCGTCAGTATTCATCAGCGTCCTTATTTCTGACATTGTTGGCCGAAGCAACAATGAGTGTATCCTGTTTGTCTTGCCCTCAAAGAACTATATCATCGGTAACCTCTTTTTGCGCAAGTTTGTCACCTTGTTTGACTTTGGAAAGAATCGGATTGGATTTGCACCAGCAATCACCAACAGCAGCAATTAAACACAATAGCCATCCCTACAATGTTACTTTATCCACAAACAAGAAAAAAAAGTACTATACATACAGAATACATGTCTGACAAAAAAAAACAAAGGTGTAAAATGCTCGTTTTCATGGCATGCGTACGAATGGCAAGCTTAGAATATGCACTGTAAATAATGCATTGGTGAATATACAGAGTTTAGAACATAGATGATGGCAATGTAAAGTAGTGTATCTGGCAATATTAAACTCAAGGCTTATATTAAACAAAAAAACAACTCACGAATGGCTCGAGACAATTTATATATAATTAACAAAAAAGAAGAAGAAAAAGAAAACTTGTGTTCTTATTCGACACGGGCATGAACAATGCGGACAGAGTCCTTGGGTCTATTGATCGAATATCAGTATACATAGATAAACACTTTGTAATTCCATTTATACCTGTCATTAGAATCAACTGGAACCAAACCCATTCTCTTTACAATGTTCATTCCATCGCTTATACGACCAAAGATCGTATGTTTGCCTAGTATACCACACACACATATGTATATATTCATACAAATCCTCTTACAAACTTGACTTACCATCCAACCACGGGGTAGGGGCAAGTGTGATAAAGAACTAACCCAACCCAACCCATTTATCAATTACTCTGTTGTTGTTGTTTTTTTTTTGTACTCTTTTGTATCATTCTTGCTTACCTGAGATCCATTGGTGTTGGGGCCAGAATTGGCCATGCTCAGGATACCAGCACCAGTGTGCTTGAGCTCAGGGTTGATTTCGTCCTCAAACTTATTTCTGAGAATCCACACCATATAATGTCAGTAATATGATTACTAGCAAGATGGTGTATAGATCCTCTTGTCCCATTCCCATTCCCATTCCCAACTCACCCATAAATAGAGGCTCCTCCACGACCTGTACCTGTAGGATCACCACCTAGAACAAATATACAAACATGTTGGTGAAATCTGCTCGGCTATTTTTCGTCCTTGATATTCCGTCGACTCTTGCCTTGGATCATAAAGTCCTGTATTTTTTTTTAAAAAGAAAAAGAAAGCACAATTGGGCGGTTACAGTGAATCCAATGCGTCTTGACCATAACATGAACTTACGGCAATAATGCGGTGGAACTATAGGCAAATGCAAGAATTCAAAAAAAAAAAAAAGAAGAAGATTCCTATTAGTGTCTATATTTGACTCCATGGTAATCCTTACGCTAATGCCATCATAGTAGCCACGCTTTGCCTAATCATAACAAGCATGAGCATTTATCTTCTCATATATATATATATATATATATATATATATATATACTAGCCAACTCATCGTACAAGTTCATAAAAGTTGGTGCAAGTCCTACAGAATCATGTTAAGATCATCAAGAGTTGATTCCTTCAACTTTACTTTGGTGCATGATCCCAGTAGAGCTCAATCTGGACCAATCCCATTGATGTTTCCAGTACAACGTTTCCTCGCTGGTTGGACATGCTGTTTTGTAATAAATAAGGATTTAATATATATATATATAAAAAGAGCGAGAGAGATCTAATGCTTGCAAACAAACGCGAGTTTTTTTCCTTGCTATATACCTCTCTTCTGAGTTTAGATTCATGACGTGTTTTTAAAGATGCCTTTGTCTATCTCTGTGCTTCTTGCTTGATCCTCCTTTTTAGTGTTCATTCTACACATGCCATCCCCACGTCAAGGCCGTAATCATCGCCGATCGCGCTCTAGATCACCTCGCTATAGACATTCTAGATCTCCACCTCGCCATCGAGGACCTCGGCGATCATCTCGTTCTCGCTCTCGTTCTCGTTCTCCAGCCCGGCGTTCATCAAATCAACGACGCAGCTCTAATGATCGACATGATCGCCGTCCGGAAGGAGGAAACCGAGGAAGAAAATACGAATGGGGACGGCCAGGAGACAATGAGCCCGAAAAAGAAGAACCCGTGGAGGAGAAACAGGAGCCAAACTTTGGATTGTCTGGAAAACTTGCGTCCGAAACCAATACCTTGAAAGGTGTCGAATTAAAGTACAACGAGCCTCCCGAGGCTGCAAAACCCAAACAACAATGGCGCTTTTATGTCTTCAAGGGAGACGAACAGATTGGTGAGATGCTTTTTTTTTTAATTTTGGCTTGGCTTTGTGGATGGGTTTATTCTGAATGTTTGACTTGGCTTAGAGTTGCTTCACATCCATCGACAGAGTGCGTTCTTGATAGGACGGGACCGTGTGGTATGTGCCAATAAAAGACGATGTGGGAGTTTTATGGGTGCTAAGATGATAGATTGCTCTTCAAGGTAGTGGATATTCCTGTAGACCACCCTTCTTGTTCAAAACAGCATGCGGTTCTCCAGTATAGGCGTGTGGCCGAAGCAGATGGCAAGAGTAATAACGTTCGCCATGTTGTAAAGTATGTATTTGGCTGGAGTGGTTGTGCCTAGGATAACTAATGAATAATTGGGCGCATTATTATTATTATCATGTTAGACCATTTATTATTGACCTTGAGTCTACCAACGGAACCTTCCTTAATGGGAACCGTATCCCAAGCACACGATATGTGGAACTTCGTATCAAGGATGTTCTCAAGTTTGGAAACTCTACTAGAGAATACGTCTTGCTTCATAGTGAGGCTGGTAGTGAATAGTCATCTGGTTAGACCGGAAAGAATAGAGGAAGGGGAAACAAGGGAAACCTTTTGGTTTGTTGATATCATCTTTAAGGCCAAATGCTCAGCAAAGGTTCACTTTTGGACCCATTAGATCTAATGGTTTCTCTTGAGGAGCCAATATTGAGCTCTGTGTAAGCCAAGTGGAATAAAACTGAACACATAAATAAAGCCAAATCTATATTGCTCAGGCGTAAGGGTACGTTTCTGCCAAGCGTATTGGTTATACTGCTAAATAAATAAATAATAATAAAAGGGCACACGGTGTATTTGTGTCTATGTTTATAGATTTAGGGCACAAATTTGAATTGACATGATTTTTGCCCTTTCACATAAACCCTTTTAATTAAGCTAGTTTTTCTAATAATTGTTGTGTATGTTTGTTGTACGATGAACAGCCACTGGTGATCTGGCTTCGTGTGTATTATGCTCGGAAGAACCCTTGCTGGGTGGGTAAAGGATGACTATTGAGATGTGAGAATACTTGAATAAATGATAATCAACGCGTCCATTATTATTATTTTGGAAATACTATAGGGATCCCAAGCCATGTCTGGAGCACCAAGGTGCCTACTCTTTATTGTTAATGATAGTTCTTTTAACTCTAGCTTTGCTGCTGAGCATTAGGCACAATATATATATATATATATATATATATATATATATATATATATGTACGTATAAACAAACGGGATCTTAAACAAGATATGCTTACAAACAAGATGACAGTGTATATGAGTAATTCTATTCGGAATTAGTACGGACTCTAGTACAGTGGCAAAATCTCTATACTCAGAAATTGGGTGTATGCGTATTATTAGACATTGCGATAAAAATGGGCTCTATTATTTTAGCAAGCCTTGGCCAATATATCGAGGCAATTGGAATACAAAACTGATATATCAAAAATTATTGCCTCTACACCTGCGAGGCATTATAGACATTTTGGATATCTTGATCTCAGGCACCCCGTTTAAGCAGATATGCTTATTAATAAGTACGTGTCTCTTCTTCTTCTTTCTGTTATACCAGCCAAATGTCCCTTATATTTTAGGCTATTTCAAGATATATAGTTTTCTGACACTGTACGACGGCACGCGACTACTAATTCTGTACAAGCAGATTTATATACGCATAGGTACCGTAATCATTCCAAAGTATTTGGTGAATTCCCAGCAAGAAAAAAAAAATCCTATTTTGATATCCGGCTATTGTTCAATAGAGTTGGGAATAAAAAATAGCCGTTTAGATCGGGCTCTATAGTGTATGTCTCGCAAGTATTCAGGTTGATAAATATGATAATTTATTTATTGACTTGTAAATATATATATTTTAAAAGAGATATGTATGTATATGGGTGGGTGGGTGGTAATGTACATTTATGAAAGGTATAGGCTACCGATAAAGGTTGATATGAAGATGGAGTATAGGATAAACTGAACGTATAAAGAATGTTTAAACTGAGAAATGGCGTTGCAAAGGCACATCAAATTCAAACGGTTGTTCAAACGCAGTAAAGTGTTTGTAATCATTATAGCCTTCCATATCTTCTCTGAACATTTCATTACCATAGATGTATTCAATAGGCGGTGCGGGATGGAGGTGCATAAACCCACGCCATTCTTCATTAGACTGACGAGACTTTGATGAGCCCAGTACGACGGTGAAGGATTGAGGAAAGGCCGCGTCAGTCAGGACCAGACTGTCCTTGTCATCCGAAAGCGCTTCTAATCGAACCTGATTCTTATAATCAAACCTAGCCATTTCTTTTGTGCCATCGTACGCGTTGTCCTCATACCACCATACCGGAGACACTATTTTGCGCACATCGATATCAACTTGAAGTATGCGGGCCGTGGTATCTGAACTCAAGGGCTTTGAATGGAGACTTGCAATGGAAGCGGAAGCGCGTCGGGAACCACTGGGAGTCTTTGCGAATGAGACACTGCATGAGCCTAGACTTGCATTGCTGGGAAGAAGACAGGTGGTCTTGGTCAATGCTGCAGTTGTGAGCATATCCTGACTTTGAGTATCAAACGGAGTCCATTCGTTTTTGTAGGGAGAGTCAATAATGAGAGATGTCCGGAAGTACCAGACGGCCTCCAATGTACGGAAGATACCCCGGCCTTCATTGTCAGTTTCGGTTGGCGTTTGAGGAATTGAGGACGCAGAAGAGTTGCTCGAGACACTTCCAAGAGACTGAGGAGTATTTGCTGTGCTTTTGGAGCTATGGGCCTTTTTACCCAACTTGAGTCTGCCAAAGAAAGAACCTTTTCCCATGATGAAAGTAAATGGAGTGTTATAGGGCTGTCAGTAGGGCGCAAAGGGGCGAGTGCAAGCTATGAGGATCTTAACAAAGAAGAGTGAAGGGATATTGAGGTATTCTACAGGTGTATTTTTATACGAAAAAAATAATATATATATAGATATTTAGATCGGTACCCTAATAACTTTTTTTTTTTCATTGTAAGTGAGCTCTAGAGAGTACCAAGGGCTTGAATCCTCGGGTGAATAGAGTTTTTCTATAATAATAATAATATAATAGTAATAGTAATAGTAATATAAAAAAATATCAAATAGGCTTGATAAATTCCCGTATATTGACAAGGAGTTTTGGGTACCCAAATTAGACTCTTGGCGGCAATGGAATAGATTAAGTAAAAAGGACGCATAATCTTGGTAGTCTTTGCTAGACAGAAATAATAGTTGGCTGTCTAATTCTTGATTGTGTAGCATTGTTAGTTTAGTATTTTTAGCAGTGCATTTGATCGGTCTGTGTGATATGCATCCAGTCATTCTATAATAATCCACTGCTTAAATTGCTATGGGCAGTTTAGTAAAATATTTCTATAAAAGGAACTTTATGATGAGAATCTGCAAATTTCCAAATAGGGATTCGATTATACTCCTCTCTTAAAATGTGAGATTTGAAGTTGCGCAGCACGATTTTCCCTTTGAGCAAATCTAGGTACCAGGTTACATTCTCTGATGTTATGTTTCCTATGCTGAGCCATATAAATCTCAAATATGTATTCAACTGTAAATATATACTGTACAATGCTGAGCAGCCACAGGGGAATATAGGAGCCAAAGAGCTTTGTGTATAATACTGAGCCACCATTCATACGGCCCTTTCAAAAGGGTGCTTTTTTTTTAATATGACAATAAAGCGTGATAAAATGCTCAAATCTGCTGTATCCGCAGCTCAAGTCAAATTGAGTCATTGATCGACAGTGGTCCTAGCCCATCTCAGTTCCTAAACTATTGTGTCCTCGATTCATCTCTGTCATACTTTCTTGCAACTTTCGCATCTTTCGATTTGCAGCTCTCATCACAACGTGGCCCTTGGTTCCGAACCCACATATACACACACATATATATATTCTCATCTTCTTTACTTACTCTCCGCCAATTCTCTGCCTAAAAGTGATCTAGACACACGAGGGAATTGATCCCGCAAATGCACAAAGTAATCCTAGAATTTGTTTCTGCATTTTATAATAGAGCCCATATAAATATATATGTACCTGACATTGTACTTTGGAATTTATTCAAAAATAAAAATAAAATTCTTTAGTGCAGTTGTCTAGTGCCATTTGCATATTAGCACTCTAGGAGCAAAAAAGTAAAAAAACATTGTTTTCATATGTCAACCGATTCTTTGTTTTAAAGCATATTCAAACCAGGATATACCTTCGGCGATTATCTGGGTTTTTTATTATTATTATTTTTATTATTGAATCCTGGGTCAAGGGCGTTTGAATCTTGCGTATGTAATATAGAATATGTGATGCCAATTGTCAGATTTTGATAAACCAAATAAAATAAAAAATATTGAATTGTAGACTTTTTGGAATCTTTGAACGTCTTGTAAGTCTAGGCTATCTATTACAGATTAGAGAATGAAAATGAATAACAAAAATGTTGTAGTCCTGGCACAATCAATTCCATTTTTTACAACATTTCTATTCCTTAACCCTTGTTG
The DNA here is from genome assembly GCA_022702545.1 of Phycomyces nitens. Classification (NCBI taxonomy): domain Eukaryota; kingdom Fungi; phylum Mucoromycota; class Mucoromycetes; order Mucorales; family Phycomycetaceae; genus Phycomyces; species Phycomyces nitens. Next base: position 1,865,292 of record JAHRBC010000004.1, read on the forward strand.
TTTAATCCCCCCTCCCGAGTATCTTTTTTTTTAGAAAAAAAACATCAGGCCTTTCTCTCGGTTTCAATATTATTTTTTTATTATCGTGTTTGATGTTGGCTAGGTTTAGCCTGAAAGTTTCTAGAGTATATTCAATAATCATCTTTGGCATGGTATACAGCTCAACATTACAAATGACATGACATACAAAATGCATTTTGTTTTATTTGGTAACTGTCAATGCTAGGCATTTAAAGGCATATAGCCCACCCATGAGAGCAAAAAGGGATAATACTAATAATAATAATATATATATATATATAAAGAAATAATAATCAAAGCCTGAATACTAAAACAAAAAGGTAATTATGTTTGACGCGACATGACAGAGGTGCTAGTCAGCAAGAAGGAAAAAGAGACCACGAAATAATAAAAATAATTACCCCCCCCCCCTTTGGTTGGGGCATGGGCATACAAAAGGGTTAAAAGTGTGCAAAATAAATATATCAATGAATCAATGAATATATTTTGGGAATGCCCAGAGAAACTCATATATGCTATTAAAGAAAAAAAAAGCATGTCCATCTTTTTGATCATTTTAATACAACTTTGATTATAATGCTTATAGCCCAACAATTTTATACAAATGGATTTTATAGCTTTGGAAAACATCGTTAATTTCTTGTGGGGTTTGTATTATGACCGTATGTTGATATGATACATTAAAAAATAGAGAGATAAATAGTATGACTAGATACTAAACAATGAATACAGCATATTGTATATGGACATAAGATATATATATACATATATATATATATATATTAGGGTATATACAGAAAGATAAACGATATAATGCTCATATGAGAGATGGGAAGTAATGATAGTAATAATAATAATAATAATAATAATGATAGCAATGAAAATAAAATGAAAATAAAAATAAAAGCATAAATCAGATAATAGGATATCATATATGGGTATTGTTGCTGCATAGTAAATGTCTCGAAGCCTCTTGAGACCCTATAAAACAAAAACAAAAAACTTAGTATACAAGCCATAAACCTCAACCTAATCTTTAGAACCTTATCTACCTTTCTCTGCCGAAATTCGGTAAAGATCATTGGATTTTTCCAAATTCATTGGAACTGCTAATCCTGTTCGGTAAAACTCTGCCAATTTGAAAAATGCAAATGCAAGTCCTTCCTCGTCCTCTTCGTCTTCGTCTTCTTTGGCATCGTGGGCTACAATCTTGCCGTACCAGGAAAATGACTTGCTTAGGTCTTGATCTACGCCTAGTCCAACTTCATAGCATCGAGCTACGTCTAGGTAGACACTTGTCTCACCAGCCTCGGCAAATTGGATCAAGATTTGTGCTGCTTGTTTAGCCTGGGTAGTGACATTTCCCCAGCCATAAAGCTCATACTGAGCGACCATTATGGTTGGTTTTTCTTTTTGCCCTTCAGGGGCATGTTCTTGAGAAGCCTTGAAGAGTGTGTAGGCTTCGGCCCGCGAACTCTCTGTGTTTTCTTGGTGCAATACTTGTCCTAGCACAAGTTCAGCAACCCACCATCCACCTATACTGGTATGCTCGTTCTTGCTGTATTTAACTGCTGCTGCGTACCATTCTTTTGCAATGGCGAGGTTGGGAGGGATATGGATTCCATGCTGATGGTATCTTCCGAGGAACAAGGCAGAAGTTGCATCTTTTTGCTGAGCTGCCCGACAGAACAAGTCAAAGGCTTTTTCGAAATCCTGGAGGACAAGAACCGTAGAATCTTCTCTGGTCTTTCCTGTGTGATAAAGAGTACCCAGTTCACGTTGGGAATCGCGCGATCCAAGTTGAGCTGCTCTTTCTAGCCACTCGACACCGTCAAGCTGCTCTTCAATTGTGCAAATGATGTCTCCACCAAGAAGTATCTGGCCAAGTTCAAACATTGCTTCTTTTTCATTTTGTTCGGCTGCCTTTTGGAAGTGATGAGCTGCGACATTGATGTCAGGTTGAAGCAAGACCTGGTTCGTCAAACTGTCATAAACGCCATTAATGTGGTACAGACCGACATAATAATGGGCACGAGAATGTCCTCTGGTATCACATGCAAGACGGTACCAACGTAAAGCTTCGATATCTTTGTTCGTCTCGGTTTCTGACTGGATTCCTACCCTTCCCTTTGCGTGTAGCTGTCCTATGCGAAACATTGCCTCTGCGTCTTTTGTATCCTGAGCTGATCTGATATACCAATGCAAGGCAAGGCCATCGTCCTGTGGTACACCGAGTCCAATTTCATGACACTGGCCCAAAGAGTTGTACGCATCGACACACTTGTCGTCTCTTGCACATACAAGAAGTTCCTAGGAGAAGCATGTGAAATATTATTAGCTTTTTAGGAAAACCTAAAAAAAAAGAAGCTGGCTTGTAGACAGACTTACATTATAGCCAGTTTCAGGGTCATGTTCAATTCCTCCTAGACCAGCTAAACGGTAACGCGCTCGCATAACACGAGATAAGAGATGACCTTGGTCGGCAGCACGCTCATACAATTCGAGAGCAGCACAATACTGTTGCTGTGCATGCCAAGACTGGGCAGCAAAGAACATGGCTCCCACGTGTCCCATTGCCGCTGCTTGTTCAAAGCATTTGGTGGCCAGGTCTTGTTCTTCTTGCTGCTGCTGGAGTAGTATCTCTGCTTGGTTGTCTGCTTCTTCCTCGGTCAGATCTTCTGTGTCTTCTCCTTGTGAAAGGAGTAATTGCTGACGCGAAGCTGTGACCGTTCCTGCTTGGTGAATCTGTCCTAGGAGCACAAACGATTCAAGGTCGCCAGCACGAGCTCCATCAGCCAAAAGCTGAAGAGCGCGTGTCAGATTGGTGTTTTGGACGTGAATATCTTCCTGATTTGTCTGCAAAAGAATATTGGCCAAAGCGCGCATAGAAGGAACGTGGCGAAGCTCAACTGCTTTCTCCCACCAGGCAAGAGCAACGTCCAGGTCTCCATTTTCAAAGGCCATCTGTCCAAGTGCCCAGTGACTAGCACTATACTTTTGGGCAGCAGACAAGGTAAACCACTCGATAGCGTCTCGAAGGTTGACATGCGTGTCGTACAATCCATGCCAGTATGCCATCCCTTGAAAACAAAATGTTATATATTTTTATATACACACACATATATATATATATACCCAGCAATATCATAAAAGATATCGACTTGGACCCTTTTTTTGTTATATACATACCCATACGATATTGTCCTTCTGCATGGCCACTCTCAGCACTCTGACGGTAGTATCGCAAGGCTGCATCTTCGTCAGCCATGGCTCCTCTCTCGTAAAGGTTAGCTACTTTTAACATGGCCTCGACATCCTTTGTTTCGTCGGCGGCTTTCTTGAACCATCTGACGGCCTCGCTCACATCAATGGCGACACCGTTACCATGACGATAGCAATCACCTATATTCCAGAGTAAGGCATAGGTAGGGATAATGGACGCTGCTTACCGAGCCAGTAAAAAGACGGCTCAAAATTGTCATTGGTGGCGAGTTTGTAGAGCATCTGAAAGGCTTCTTCTTTGGTATGATCTCCAAAATGGTGAGCTGCTGTCGAGATATCGTCTGATAGTGCAGAAGAAGGAACGTAGCTCAAGACATAGCGAGCAACCATCAATTTCGATGTTCTACCGATCCTCGTTTGGGCAAGTCGAACATCATTGGCTGCAGTCTGGTACTGGGTGTAGGCCTCCTCAAACTGGCTTAATGTGTGGTATACTTGGGCAGCAGCAAAGGGAGCCCTAAAAGACAAGAGAAGGTAACCATGTGAATTAATACCTTTTTGTGTGCCTAATGAGCTTGGATCTATATTTAGAACTTACACTGGTGCACCCAGACGTGATGCTTCAACATAGTATTCGATCGCACGCTTGATATCCTTTTCAACAGAAAGTCCGTTTTGGTAGTAGCTTCCTACAAGAAGCACTGCCTGGGCGTCTTGTTGGGCGGCTGCCTTTTGGAATAAATCAAATGCGGCAATGTAATCTTTTGGTACACCAAGCCCTGCGTCGTGCAACAAGCCTAATTCCCGCTGGGCAACAGCATCACCTAGAGATGCAGCTCGCTGGAACCATTGAACGGCTAGTTCGCGCTGGTTATCTGTTGTAGTCTCTGGCTGTTCACTAGACATGGAGGCGTTACGGTAAAGAGTAGCCAAGGCTGTCATGGCACAAATTAATCCTTTTTGTGCTGCTTGGTTAAAGCATTCACGTGCTTGGGAGATATTTCTGGTTATTCCTTCAAGACCATTGATGTAGTAGAGGCCTAGACTGTACAGGGCTGTTCGGTGCCCTTTGTTGGCTGCCTTTTTGTACCATTTGAAAGCAGCAAGTCTATCTCGAGGAATCCCCTGTCCATTGGCAAGCATCAGTGCAATCTTATAAATATACAAATTGGGTTTATTGTTTACTGTTAGTAATATTCCTATATTAAGTATAATTACTATAAACCAATGTTATTTGTTACCTGAAATTCGGCATCAGTGTCTCCTAAATTTGCTGCAACAAGATAATGCTCAAAGGCCTTTTCAATTTGCTTTTCACACTTTCCAGGCACTCCTTCTTCGTAGCACGCGGCCAGCCAGTAATGAGCATTTGCATCCTGTTGGCTTTCACTAGCCAGGTCATACAATATTTCAAAGGCTGCATGGGGGTTCTTGGGAATGCCACCCCAGCCATGGATATTGTATCGTGCCATCATGAGTCGGGCAGTTCGAGATGGGTTTGGGTGAAGCTGATCAGAATCAATTGAAGTTTTAGGAGGATCTTGAGAAGAGGAAATGCGTTCAAACGATTGGAAAGCATCTTGATGACGCCCCATGTTATGCAAAAGTGTTGCCATTGCAAGATGAGCTGCATTTTGAAAGGGCCCACCTAGGCTGACCGCTTTTCGATAGTAGACAAATGCTGCCTTGTGATCTACCGAGACACCATAGCCATGTTCAAAGCAGAAGCCGACTAATCCAAGCGCACGCACATCGCCATGGGAGGCTGCTCTACGGAACCAGCTCAGGGCAATTCGATAGTTCTTGCGTCTAGCATGGTCTGCTTGTCCATTGTTGGAAGATATGAGCTGTTGGGCGTACATTAGGCCAAGTACACGCTGGGCCGGAGGGAAACCGGCTTGGGCAGACTTGGAGATGAAGCGCTTTGTCTGCTGATGGTCTCTTTCGAGGCCTAGGGTTCCTAGCCGGTAGTGGAGACCGAGAATATATTGTGCGACTGGGTCGTTTACATTCGAAGCTCTTTCATAGTACTTGTGGGCAAGTATATTGTCTTGACAGACACCTTGACCTGTCTCGTACATTATACCAAGCTTCAAGAGTGCACGGGGATTTTCCTAAGGTTGTGAAACAATGCGCATGAATAGAGAGTCCTAAATACCAACTGAATTGTCGCACAGGGTTGTACCATTTGAGATGCACGCACAAGCCATGGTATGGCTTCGTCATACCGCAGCTCTTCAGCAAGTCTGACTCCCAGTGCAGATTGAGCATCACCAAAGCCTTGTTCAGCGCTCTTTAGAAAATAATTATTGGCCTTGGAAATGTCTTGCTTAATCACGAGTCCCTTTTCATAGTGGAATCCAACAATATACTGCGCATATCTAGAAAGGAGGTTTGAATTCATAAAGTACGATGAATAAGAATGTCTTTACTTACTTGTCACCACTCTCTGCACCCTTTATAAAATATTCAAGGGCAAGTTCAGGGTCCTTATTGACTCCTTGGCCCTGTAATAGCATGGATCCCACTCGGCATTGGGCCAGCCCAATCATGAGTTTTGCTTCAGGGTCTTTGAGTCCACTGATGTCTGCCATGGTTTTGAACCATGTGTATGCAAGTTGCTTGTCAACCGGCTGAATATTGTTATTAGAGACGCCCTTTAGATAGCACAGTCCGAGAGGATAGAACGATTGCCAGCATTCTTGGTCTGTTGCAAGTTCTTTGAGTTGGCTGAACCCAAGAGATGGATTGGATGGCGTTCCCCACCCTTCCAGCAGGCATCGAGCTATCCAGACCTTGGCAGACTTGCCTTCGGCCTCTAGAGACCACGCTTGGAGGGCATCGTATACTTTGGAGCGGGCGTCTTGGGTGCCGAGCGACTGGGCCTGTTCAAAAGCATATTTAAGAATACAATATGCATTTTCCGGTGAGTTGAGAAGCTTGTTTAATATATACTGAGTAGATATGGCATCATCTTTGGGGGTTGTGTTGTTTATAGGCTTAACATTGCTTTTTAATGGCTTGTTGTAATCGTCATCCCATAATGAATGCTGAGATAGGGTAGATTGGCTTGTGAGGGTTGTGATTGTAGATGTTCCTGGATCGATTTGTGAAAATAATCCGCTAGACGATGTCCAGGCGCTATCGAATACAGATGAAGACAAGTTTGCAGGAAAAGCTGTACTAGAGTACAGGGTAGATGATCCCAGTGAGGACATGGCACCTTCTCCATTATCTGGTCTGCCCATGGCATAGAGTGGCGGTCCTTCAGGCAGAGAAATAAGAACTTTGGGATTTTCGGGTAGTTCCTGTGCATTTGAACTGGGGTTGAGCTCTATCCGAATACTTTCTACATGAACTGAGGCTGTATCTTGGCTATTTAGGGCGGGTTTGTCGGTGGGGTCTTGTGTAGAGCTAATAGATTGTGGTTGTGCCTGAATAGAAGAAGTGTATGATAATGGCAGTGGTGGCGTTGCAAAGGATAGGACGGTTGGTTCTTGGTATATTCTGTCTTTGGACACTTTCTTTACGCGACTGTTAAAAGATCCTCGTCTTTTTGATGTCTGCCGTACTGCAGCAAAGTTACGATGATTTTTGATAGCGTATTCATCTGTTGGTTTTCCAAGGTTGTTTCCCATGCTATTTCTACGGCGTAATTATTATAAATTGAATAAGGTTTTTGATATTCTATTGAGCACAATAAACTGCTGGGGGGGAGTATTGAAAAAGATTGTTTGAAAAGTGGTGTGATAAAATTAAAAAGAGTGAAAAATCGCCTTTTCAGCTAGAGTGTTTGATATTTTGAAGAGAAAGAGAGATAAAGACAAGAAGCACAATATAAGCCAAGTGTTCTGGCTGAGTGATAGCACGACTGTCGCAGTGGATTGTGTGAGTGCAAAAAATAAAGTCAGAACACCGAATTAGGTGCTGTGAAAACAACCTGATACTTCCGCTATTTAGAAAGTAGTAATGCATAAAGTTGCTTTCCTGCTCTCATTCCCAGGCTAATCGTCTGGCTCACTATCTGGTTCGCCAAGATAATTGTCATCAGCACTTGCAAAGAGAGTTTTCATCTTATCGTATAGCTTTTGTACAAATGGGGGTTATCTTTTCTGCTACAATAACATACCAGCCAACTTACTTTTCTCACAAACCCTGAGTCGTCCATATTCTCCAGAATATTGGTCACCAACATATCTTCTTCAAGGACAACACCTGGATATAACTCGACAATCCTTCTCATCTCTTCTTCAATTCGCTGGTACATGTGCAACCTAAAGTGCGTAAGGCCATGATACGCTTGTCCTCTCTTGTAACACCCACTACCAACAGAGAATATGACCTGTTTTGGTCCACGGCTATGGAGACAATTGGAGAGTGACACATCGAATTTAGCTGGTTTTCGTCCTCTACAGGCACCGCATTCCACATCAGCATCACATAGACTCTTCCATGTCCATTTTGTATAGCTATCAAGTGAATTCTATTAGAACAGTAGTTTAGTAAGCTACTTTTAAAGTGATCAGACTGTTTTCATATTTACCTTAAAGGGCAGGTTCCAAGCATCACTTGTAAGAACAGAATCTCGATACCCTTTCACGCGACGTTCTATAGCCCTGACGGCAATATTAGAGCCATCCTCTGGAAACAAAGATAGTTAGATAAATAATAATAATAGTAAAATCTCGTGTTAGGCAGCACCACAAGACAATGAGTACACACCTCTATCTGTGTCTGGGGTTCTTATTTCATTCAAAAGATACTCCACAAATAACCTGAAGTTGTATGATAGTCTTTGCATACTATTCATACTAAACTCGTCTGTATAACCCGAGTAAGATTTAAAGCTTCATTGTCTTTTGGATACTCACCGGGCAAGGTGACATTCGGAATCTCAGCCTCGTCCAACCTTTCGCCGTCAATCATGTCATCATCTACAATGAACTCATCGTATCCCTCTTCGCTGGCCGTTTCATATTCGTCCAGCACATCCTGGTCACTATCTGGGTATAGACTATTTGTCCCACTATGACAAAAGTGATCCATAGGGCCGGCTTCACCCCCGAATGATTGTAACCGTTGTTTTCGATCTATAGAATCCAATGCAACAGCAGATATTACTCAGCTTGAAGAACAATAAAGATCACCATTACCCCTTAGTTTTCCCAAAGCGAGTCTGTATCTCGATTCCTTCTTTGTTCGAGTACGCTCTTGGTAGACATCTTTTTGGATTCATACTTGATCAATAAATGGTTTGTATTGATCAATTCTTACCATTCTCTCTAAGAAAATCCAGTTCTTCATTTGCGTCCTCGGGAGAGCTATCAATTCTTGCTGGCTTTTTTGTCAGTCTTCGGCGCTTGTTATCAGTGGATGGTTGAATGGGTTTTGGTGATTGAGTTGGCACATCAGAGTCCTCTAGATTGACTTCTTTTAGATTATTTTTAATGGTTGCAATTGCTCCAACATACCTTCATCTTCAAGAGCCCTTCTTCTCCGTTGCCTTGGTGCTGCTATAATAATATCATCTTCCGAATCATCTCCACTTGATACTCCTTGTGTTTCATGTTTTTGGTGTGCACTCATGACCTTATTATCTTTGATTCTTGGGCTTTTTGACATTGAAATGTCTTGGGTTGCTGAATCCTCGATATAGGATAGGCTATTCATGTGAAATTCATCTATCGTTATAGCCTCCATCCTATCGTCAATGTGCTGTGTGTCTGACACACTTCTTGGAGCGTTTGATGTACTGTCGATCCTTTTAAGTTCCTTTTGAAGTTCTGCTTCCTTTGAATTACAAAGATTTTGGTTATCCTCACCAAAGCACATGATATTCTCGGTGACCTCTTTAGCATTCTCGATGTTACTTTTCTCGGGTAACTTGTGGTTGGTATTATCCTTGTTATTTTACACACTCTTAATACCAGTTATATTTACTAGTTTGATTATATTTTGTTTTTAATAATGTTCATTCGCGAATCAGTGGCAATGAGATCATTCAATGATCTAATGACGATTTATATATATATATATATATATATTTTACCTAACCTGTTCTGCATTTTGGCTTTTTTGGGGGGCCACACTCTTGGTCTGAAAAAAGTTTAAAAGAGTTCCTTGCTTCAGATTACTCTTTTTTTTTGCTGGCTTCTTCATGTTGGTTTTTTGAAGTTTGATCAAGTAAATGAAGTTGCCAATTGAAGATTGTTTTGTCGGAAGTTGTAATTATTTTGCACTATGGAATTTATTTAAAAACATTGGATTGAAACAATCAGTTTATATAATCCAGTCTATATCTCTTTAATCAGTATTACGAGTAGATAGATAGAAATACTCCAAAGACTTGAGACGGCAATTATCAAGTCTAATCCAGAAAAAAAAAGTACGTTTCGACCATTAAAGATGAGCAACTATGCATTCCTAAAATACAAATATTGTTTGGCTATAAAATGCAATCAAGGATTTTTTGTAAGGTACGTAAACTTTCAGCACACATTTGTATTCAAATATCCTGGACTTGTGAGAGATAACCCACCGTATGCTCGTATATTAATTGTTATTTTGTATCGTATAGTTCATCTAATTAAACATTTAATACATTTTGGTACAAATTTATTATCTTTGGGAAAGGTTATTCTTTTGTACATGTTCTTTTACTTTTATTCCAAAAAATAATATTATAAAAACACACCAAAAACAAATGTTCCTCAATGTTACAAAACATGTACTATAAAACCCTCTTTTTTTTGAAATATACGTGTATATTGGCAATGTATTAGTATAGCTTAGATTACAATTACCATTCATCAATTGCTACAAATATATTACGATACAAAAAAAATAAACAATGATATATATCAAATACACTATTTTGCTCTACTTCCCAGTATATATTAGGGGTGGTTATACGTAAATCAGCGTGGCTGGTTGTTACAAAATTCTGCCATTTTTTTGTACTTTTATCTCTGACCTCCCTTGATATATAGACTATTGCTATTTGTATTGCGGGTTTAAATAAACGGTATGGATTTTCAGGCGTAATATATTGCGCTTAGTTCGAATAATTGCTTCGATTCAATGATAGTATTACCCTATTGCCCATCAAGAGCGCAAAGACCACGAGTAACTACCTTTTATCAAACATTGGAATCAATCAGAGTTGTGTCTGCGTTAACAGCCTATCATAACAACGTTTTCTATTGCATCGTTTAACATGTTTTTGGACGGTCAAATTGTTTTTGAGTCCTTTTGACGAGCATATATAATAATGCTCACTAACAAATTCGAGCAAACCATAGCATATTACGTCTAATCATGTCCAATCTCCCAAGAAAAGTTTCCTTGTCGTACTCTTTACCTCCAGACTCCTTGCCCAAAACAATTACAACGCAGCTGGACATTACCAAAGCCAAACCGGAATGGAAAATTATTTGTCGTAGTGTAATTTTGAAACGTGTCCAACATTTGTAAAAGCCCCAACTTCGGCTGAAAGACCTATTTAAAGAAGCCTATATCCTATTACGTCAAGAAGAAATTGCCAAAAAGCTTGAGAGCTAGAATCCCCCGACTATCTTTTCTCGATGTTTGTACAAATCTGTTTGGGATTCGGTCTTACTACTGCTTTGCACTCATCAGGAACGCCGTCGTCTGATCAAATTGCGCTTTACTTAGCTCCCACCCTCTCAATCTGTACCCTGTCAATGTGGCGCTAGTAAATACAACCGGGCACATAGGCTGGTCCGTCCAGCTATAACTGCAATGGTACATCATCTTCAACGACATTTGGACCCTCTGTAATTACAGGATGTCCATATCATTGATAATATTCAACTGTCTTTCAAAGACCTTCAAAACGCCTAGTATGTGGTGCAATTGGTGAACGTGCTTACTTGCTTTGGCACATGCTATTGATCAAACCACTTTTCAATACCCAATACCCAATATCCAACGAACCACGTTCTGGTAAAATCATCGTCAACCTTGCAATTTTCTACCGCTCCAAAAAAAAAAAAACTCTCGCTTGCCCCTTGACGACAGAGAAAACCTGTCCCTGATAGACCATTCCCTCACTTAATATCCGGAATCTCCACCGTTCCCTGTCAACTTCTCCCATCTACGTCCTCTCAAAGCTGTGTTAAGTATAGTCAAGTTTTCTTGGCTCTGTTGTGCAATCAGATCCATAAATGGACCGTCCGAGTTTCTAAAGGATATCCCCCTTTAGAGTTCTTATCCTTGCTGGAATCCATTCCCAATCTTGGTGCTGTCAGTACCTCGTTTATTCTCAATTATTTACGTCTTATTTCTCTTTCTATATATAGTTATGTCGTGTGTATTTTTACCAGCTGTATGTTTCTTCTTATTGTCTTAAAAACAGTTTTCCCCCACTGAGGGCTTTTTCCTGTGCTCTATTTTTCCTTTTCGCTGACTGCTATTTTGTCATGTCGTGTCAAACACTATTACTTTTTTCTTCGTTTCTATACATTATTTTATTTCCCCAGTATTGAGAGGTTTCTTTTTATTGATCTATTATTTTATATTTTCAAATATTCTTTCAGGTTTTTGGAGGTTATATTCCTTTAGTGCGCCACTAGACACACCCACAAATAAACAAAATACTTTTCTTACCTGACCACTCCTATTAAACAAAAGAATTATTTTTAGATTTTTGGTTCCTCGTGATAGTGAATGGTTTTTTCTTTTCTTTACAAGTTTCAAAGTTATCATCATAATCACAAAACTACGATCAATTATTTAATCATCAACTCGTTTTAATATATACATATATACATTATTCCGATCGATCTCCACTTTTGTCAATAGATATTTTGGGTTACCTTTTGTAAGTATACAATCAGTACAAGTTGAATAAGTATCATTAGTTGGATAGGTTCATTTAAGAAATGTGTATAAATAATGTAAAGGTTCAGAGCAATAAGAGTATTAAGTTTTTTTTTGTTCCTATGCATTTTTCAGAATTGACATTGGTGACCAAAAATATGCGTTTACTGGGACCTAGTAATGATTGAGTTCTTTTAAAAATGTTATGCTCTTACCAATTGTTCCGTGATATATACTTTAGATGTCGTTAATGATATATTTACTCGAGTATATTTTGCTGGACCAACATTATCTAAAACTAGTTAACACTACACTTGGCCTTAAATCTGCGCATATATTGTACTAATAGTAAGAGAACACAGGCTGTTCATCTATTGCTTGAGAATATTATTTAACTCATGCAATCATCAGTAGTATTGAGCCAACGACTTTGTTACAAGTGACAAAAAAAACAAATACCAGATTGAAACCAGACATATTTTTAAACGTTCTAGTCAGTAGTGATATATTATAAACCATATATACACAAATCAATGCACAATATGATTGGCTGATATGGTTACACGATAAATTTTAAAATAAATAAAAACACCCAACGGGGGGCTCGAACCCCCAACCTTGGGATTAAAAGTCCCACGCTCTACCAATTGAGCTAGCCGGGTTATAGTGACGATTAGACAAATGAATTATATTTGTTCCAACTTAAAAAAGTGACATGTCCGGGCCGAACAATATTGGAGTACGTACCGGAATACGACGTAAAGATCAATTTTTGTTCTGGTCCGGAAGGGGGGAGATGGGTTACGATTGAACTTTTCATTTTCCCCCCTTTATTTTCTATTGTACTAAATTTTGTTTTTCTTTTTATAAAGCAGTTTAAGCATACATTTTTTGTATATATATAATCAAAATGTCCAGATATAAAAATAAGAAAGAAGAGTAATCAGTAATAAATTTCATTATATTTGATAAAGTAGAATACTTTTCTACTTTTTTTTATTCATGTATAAATGCTGCCAATATAAGATAATATACTTTTTGAATTTTTCATATTCTTTTTGATATTTTATTTCTGATTTGTTTACAGTTTATATATATTTAAAGTTTATCAAATAAACTTGTGCTTATATCATATTTCGTATATCTCCAAATACTATACTAAAAGCATTGATTTAAAAGAGTATTCTCAATATTCAAAGTATACTAGTATTATTTTTTTGCCATGATCAGATATCTTTATTTTAAAAGGTAAACATCTTTATAGTACCTCTTTCTTTCTTTCTCTTTGTCTTTCTTATTTTAAGTGAGCATATATTTCAATACTTGGAGTTGATGTAAACTTGATATTTGATAAAACAAAGCATTTGTAAGCTAAAATGAACTAGATTGCTAGTTTCATTCTTTTAGGATAAAACCTTTATTTCCAATGACCTATTATAGAATGTGCATGTTTAATAGGTGATTTAATGTATGAATTTCAGTGATTGAAACTGTTTGAGTCTTCATATCTTGAAATATTTTTCAAGGTTGTTATTTCGGTATAGTTCTGAATTTAGACCGTGCTCAACTCCTGGATTGACATTGTAGTTCTGATTCAAGTGAAATTCATGATTTGGATATTGGAAATTAATGCGGTATACGTTAGCGCAGCTTTCATCAGAAAAGATCCTTGACCCAGTGTTGTCGCTAATGGCAGGTTTGATATTGTTCCCGTTGGGTTCTACGTTTAGATTGATTACTGTGGATGCTATGGTATACAAATAGACATGTCTGAGAATGAGAATTATACTATGCAATTGGCTTTAGATCACATACCTAGATTCTGTAAATAGACATGTCCTTTTGAAATGATATTGTGATGGTGGTTATATACTGAAACTATTAGGAAAGTCAGTAAACATAAACGCCGAGAAATGAAAGCTCTTTACCTCTTTTTTTAGATTGTTTAGGTGGGTAATAATGCATATGTATTCTAGCAGCTCTTGGTAATTGTGGTGTGTACCCATCAACAGACTTTGAGCACCGTTCGCAAATGCATTTCTGATATCTTGGATTGAGAGCTGTCTTGAGAGGGAGATGTCTTGTAACCATTGTAGTGTAAGAGATTAGAAAATGCCTGAATTTGGAGATTAATTTATACTGATGAATAGATGGTTTGTGATAGGCGTATTATAGAGTAATAGGTTTGTTTCAAAGTTAAGCAATTATCAAACAAATAGGAAACATACACACATACAGAAAGCCAATATTGATTATACTTGGTAGACACCGAGCAAACATTTTGTGAGAATAAACACATAAATTCATTTACGAGCCATTTCTATAGACTACATGTGTGTATAGTCTGGTTAATATATTGTTTTATTGTTTTTTTTTCTTTTGGTCAGTCCAAAAGATAATGTTTGCGAATAGGATGGTTAGCATTCTTTGAAAGCCAACCGAGATGAATTCTCTAAGAGACTGTTGGTAACAAACCAATATTACCCATCATATACCCAAATCCAATGAAGTTCGTCGCTCTTATCTCTCAGGATATCAAATGAACTGGTATGAAAGGAATAATCGATAGTATAATCTCAACCTGGTCATATTTAACCATGCAGCCCAAGTCTTTTTACAAAGCAAGTGAACAAAACATCAAGATCGTAACCCGTTCACTGATCTAGTTCCATAAAATACTAATACATGTAATTCTCAATTCAGCAAAGTTTACCGAATACTATGCCGCCAAAGCTCCAAACCATCTCACCGCGTATAGATTCTATTTTATCCCACTTTAGGTAAGCAATCAAAAGCGCTCTTCGTTCGATTTCAATTCATTCTTTACGCACACACAGACTCATGTCATATCAAAAGCTATATATGTATTCGTTTGCAGTTAAAAAAAAAGCATACAATTTCTACATATATACAGGCTTATTTACTCCTGGGATCTGAGACGGGCACCGGCGTTGATGACCTTGACGTTCAAACGGGCGGCGTGCTCAATGATAGCGACACGCTTCTTGGAAGAGACGTTGTGGGCAATCTCGGCAGCGTAGGTGCGGTTGTGCATCAACAAGAGGCTGAGCTCACGGACGTTGGAGATGGTGAACTTGAGGAAGCCGTTGGGCAACAAGTTGCGGGTCTTCTTGGCAGAACCGTAACCGATCTTGGGCATGGGGGCAGTACCCTTGAAGCGTCTGCGGACGCGACTGTCAATACCCTTGGGCTTTCTCCATGACTCCTATATTTGGATGTATAGTTTAGAATTAATCCAATCTCATCATCGATCATCTCAACAGAAAGGTAAAAAAAAATAAAAAAAAACGTACACCGACGCGCATAAAGCGGTTGGACTGATGGCGCTTGAAGGTAGCAGTGCGCTTCTTCACAATGGTGTGCTTCACGGCAGGAGTGACCATATTGACCTTTATTAAATGTCAGAGCGGGAATCAGTACACAGACATCAATAATGTATAAAATGAATGATCGTTTGAGCAGTTTTTAAGTGTCGAAAATGGTCTTTTTTTTTGTATGCCAAAATTGTTGTGCTGAATTATCGAGTGTGCCGTTTATCATTATTTCGTGTACAGATCCGTATCGATAATCAATCCGTTCTCTCTTGGGTTGGATCAATGTATAATGGATATCTTGAGCGTTGTATTACCTTTTTTGACGCTGGAAGAGGAGGATGCTTGGATTGTACCTCTGGCAAGTAGTTATCCTCACCAGCCATGGACCGGACCAGTTTAAACACCGACCCGATCCATTTTGAGTGGTGGAGCCAGTCTGTCAGGCATAAAATACAGGATTTGTTAAAATTAAATGATTTAGAATCTTGTATTGCAAAGTTTTTCTTCTTCTCAAGAGATCTACAAAAACTGAAGGCTTATAGGTAATTTTCAAATAGCTCAAGTGTAGTTTCTGTCTTGTTGTTGTTGGGATTATTACAGATAGTTTAATATACGTTCCAAGTATTGCCATGGTAAATGTATAGAATCAAAGTATTTGTAGTTTTTGCCTGGAATGTTTCAATAAAAAAGCTTCTTTGTTAAAGGTTTATATCTCTTATTTACAGACAATTTTATGATATATATATATATATAAAGTAAAACTAAATAGACAAGCCTTGATGTGTTTATTATTGGATGCCAATGATTGTTATCAAAGTATAAGGCATAATATGAAGCTGAAACCCATAAACCGCCAAAGTGTGATAATGCTCAGCAAATAGCTTTGCACGAATAAACCAAAACATAAAAATCCTATAAACGTTTTTTTTTTTTTGAAAAAAAAAGTATTTACAAGAGTATGTTTGGCTGCCACTACAAGATAATATCCAAAGAAAAAAAAAACTATCAAACTAGCGGTCGTAAATAAATGGGCATCTAGTAGTCAAATTCTATAAGCTAATTCTAGCAACCAAATAAAGAGACTATTCTCAATGTATTCTGTTGAGTGCAAGTTTCAAAGAATGTCTATATATTATTATGGAAAGGTTAATACTAAAGGCAACCTTAAAGCATTCAGTAAGCTTGACTATATAAAGATACATACATATCTCGCTATATTCAATTCATGTCAAGCTAGAATGATAATTTAAACCGAAATATCTCAAGAAAGCAAAGAGAACTTTTATCCATTGCAGAAAAAGGCGTGGAATGGTATAATGCCTCTTTTGAGTTTAATAATAAAATATTGAAAAGTTGGATCATTTCAATTTGGAAGACGGGTCTGTAAAGATCGTCTACAACTAAAGTCATTTGAATTATTTGATCCATGTAAAACATATCTGTTTAAGCATACATTTACAAGTATTTAGTTTTCTAAAAATCTTGGTATATAATACCATAAATTATTCAATTCTAGCCTACAACAATTTATTAACAAAAAGTAGCTCGTCAAGGGAGACAAAAGAAGCAAGAGTATCAATCATTTTAATCCAAAGAATCGCTTTACAAAACTGTCTACACTATGTAAATCTACTTCTTTATCTATATCAACATTAGTTTTTTATATTATACATTACAATCTATATATTAACCAGTCTATAAACTCATTCTAAACGGTAGTTTATGCCAGTCTACTAGGTATTTTGACAAGACTTGGGAATCCTACAACCTTGAAGGATAGAATGAATTATAGGCGGGATATAAAAAAAAACGTGCAAATAGCACAACCGTTTTCGTGACGTAGTGAAAACAAATGTGGGTGCCCTCGCTCTCAACAGAGTCTTTAGACATTCAACCTCCCCACTCTTAATTCAAATAACAACAAACATGGCTGGCGGTGCTGCATTTGGTTTCCATCCTCACTTTGCTGGTGCTTGGCACAGATTCGGTGGTAAAGCTCTCGGAGCTACCATGTGGTTCTGGATGATGTATCGCGCTAAGCAAGACGGTGCTGTCCTTTTGGTAATGGCACATTCGGGACATTTGGGGGTTGAGATGCATTGTACTGATTTATAATTCTAGGGCCTGAGACATCCTTGGGATCACCATGGCGAGGACCACGGCGACGAACATCACTAAACGATTCACTTGAAGAGAAAAATGGCCTAAAACCCCCTTTTTTTTTTACCAAGAATACAAAACAAAATAACAGCAAAATCAATAGATTTATTTATATATATCTTGCATATCCTGTATACTCGCTGGCCTGAAGAATATTCATAAATTATGTGTGTGTATGTGTGTAATGTAAAAAGGAGAGGAGATAATCGACAAAACTTGAAGCAAAGAGGTTGTATTTTATTTTTTTGCTTGGATGGCTAAATATAAAAAAGGGAAGTGCTGTAGTCGTGTATATACAAAGCAAAGAAGGTAGCGATAATATGAAGCCATCAGAGGCTCAGGAAGGTGTATCTGCATTGCTTCCTCCTGCTCGACGCGAGGGTGTAGCTGACATGCGTCGTCTTGATCGCTTAAACCGCGTTTCTCTGCGCAATCGTCTGTAGAATAGAATGAGCATCACACAAGCTTACCCTCCAAGAAACTTACCGAATGTTGCGCTCCTGAGCGATCAAAAGTTTCTCCAATTCATCGTTGGAGAGCATCTCCATCTGAGGAGTCCACACACCAGCATCCTCCACAGTCCGGAATCCAGACGAAAGAGGTTCTGCAATCTCACCATCAAATCCGTACTAGACAGCCTCGTTAAGATACCTGTTAAAAAGCATTCTAAAGACTTACCTCATCCACTAGCTGCTTCTTGTGTCTGTAAAGCTGTTCACGGATAGCATGAGCAATGATCGACACATACTCTCCCCCAACACCCAATTCAGATGCCAGTTGTCGACTGAATATTTCAGGTGCATTTGAGATGGTGTTATCCAGATCCCACTCAAAGCGATCGCGTAGATTCACTTTGCCTATCTGCAAATCAAGCTGCCTCCAATGCATCAATATCTCGTATCGATACTAAGCTTTACCTACATTGATAACCACTCTAATGTTTTCTGATGGAAGTTCGATCTCATGAATAGCCTCAAAATCCAACACTTGAGATCGTATAGACTCTGCTATGGGTGGAACAAACTTGACAGTTGGTAGCTCAAGATCCTCACACAGGATCTCTGCAAACTTTTCAGGCGTCAAGAATTGTTCTAATCTACAGATTAGCAAATACAAATACACCAGTCTATCCACACCTACCGTTCATGTTCCATAAGAATGCGTCTCGTAGCTTAATGTCATCTAGATCGATATCAAGGCGAATAGGCACCAGAACCTCTTCCATCCCAGAGGCTCTCTCCATTTCAGGCTCACTTGGATAAATGTGATTCTTTTTACGGATCACCTTTTTTAAATCTGATGTGGAAGCTCCAGCCTGAGCTGGTGTAACTGGCGGTGGGCCTGCAGCCGCAGAACGTGTTCGCATTCCAGCCATTGGTGTGTCTTTCTCATCAGATTCATCCATCATCTCATCAAATTCATCATCGGATTCCCCTGCAAATCGTGGTCGTTTGTTACTCAGATATGTAGACGGCAGCAGAAGGGCATTATCATCCGAATTCTTAAGGCGAGCTGGATATGTTGAAAAAAGTCCTTGAGTATTTTCGGATGGTCTTCGGTTGATCTGCTGGTATGGCTGTGGGTAGGGCATGCGTCCTTGCATGGCAGGTGAATGAACAAATGGTTGTTGTGGAGGAGCGTAGCGTTGTTGTTGTTGCTGTTGTTGGTTATTAACATGAGGAGAGTAGGATCCATTAGGCATTGGTGACTGCATTGGGCGTGCCTGAAGAGGGGGTCCAAATCCACTCGGCGTCGTGTTCACAAAGGCAAAATTATTATTGTTAGACATGGAAAGCAGCAAGTTTGCCAAGTTTCGCGTACGTGATGGCCGCCCATGTTGTATTACAATCACGTGACTAGAAGAGGTTCACTCGGCAGATATGAATATGCATCTTATTCTTTGTTAAAGTCAACGGCATGGTCGACTAGTCAAAGTATTCTGCTCACTAAAGATACCTCTAGTGCTTTTATCCCATTGTATGCGCTATTGATAAAGATACCCTTTTTTGAACAAAGAATAGCACCAAAGACGCACGTGACTTGCTTCTATGCCTTTCTTGACTTGTCTTGGAGTACACTTTTTATTTTATTTTCAACTCTAATGAACTCATCATCGTACTTTCTGAGGGTAGGAGATGGTCTATGCCCCAGAAAGATAATAACTGCCTACATCATGTAGTCCCAGGAGAACTCTGCCATGGAGGAATTGGGCACGCCTTTATTACCTTCAATCCACACTCCAGTTGTCACTTCATCTCCCTCTCTTGCTGTGAGGTTTGCTAAGTCGACCAGGAATGCGTTTTTCTGGATCATTTGCTCGTTTCTCTGGATGTTGGCTACCGGCTGCCACAATATAGGTGGTGCAGTTGTAGAGAAGCTGTGGTACTAGGCATACGTATGACTCTTAAATCCAACCAAAGTTTAGAAATAAGAAAGAGTACAGTCTTTGGATGTCTTGCATAAAACATAACTGGGTCAAATATCATTTATTGTTACTATTATTCAATAGAATACAAATAGTTTTTATATACTCTATTCAAGATACATGTCATCAAATGTTACTTTTTTTTATATTGAGATATTTCTTTTTTTAAAGATGTAAAAAGATTCAATGGCTGCAATTACTAGTCAATTTGATCTCGAGACCATTTGGCATGACTAGTGCTTTTAGTCAAGATGATAAACTACAATTTGGTAGCCTCCAATCTTGTGACAGAATAGATTGATTATCTCATTGGAACATGAATGCCAAAGGCTTAAAGTCAAATTGTCATATCCAAAGCATAATCAGTCCTATCAAATGAATGTCAAGGCTAGGCATCAAGTTTGTACCAATACCAACATCTATATTCTCAGCGAGATCCATAACTTCAAACGAGTGTGCTATCTTTTTTATCCATTATATGAAACATTTATTTTATTGGTAACTCCTAGTCTATGGGTTGTAACGTCCTTTGTTGCCAACACGATCCTTCCCTTGCGAGGAAGTATCGCCCAACCAAATTTGCTACAGATTTTGGTGTTAACCGAACTGATAGTAGCCCCGGTGTCCACCAATGCCCACAGTTGCTCGCCTTAGGGAGAGCACTGTTCCAGATCCATTTCCATGGACTGGTCATCCTCGGATGAGCTAGCATCCAAGGGAACGAGGGGGTCTTCCACGACGACATGAGCAGAACCCGACACAGAACTGGATGGGCCAGAGACAGAATAGCAGCGATGTCTTGGTGACCAGATTTCACCACACCAGTGACACGGAGAGGACTCAACTTTACTTGTTGGTGTTTGTGGCGTGCTTCTCCATACGATTACCACCCTTGGCAGCCAGGACGTTCTTCAGAACTCGGCAATCTTCCGAGTCATGGTTTCCCTTGTCATGCAAGGTACAGCGCTTCACGGCAAAGCGGTCATGACTGTGTGAAGACCCACGAGAGGAACCGGCAGAACGGTCAAGAGAAGCAGGAGTGGAACCAGATAGAGAGTTCAGGGAGCAGAGAACCAGTGTATGCCACAGACATAAGGTCGTCGTTGATCTGGGCTTCCCTACGGACCCACTGGAACCTGTCAGTGTATTGGTTGACTGATTCCTTGGTTGACATGTTCATCGCCATGAGTTCCTGGGTGGACTGAACACGATATTCTATATTTTTGGTACAAGGGTCCCACAAACAATAGACAAAGGGATATTGGAAGTGTCATAGAGGCAGTTGTCGAACCAGGAACGCTGTCTTGTTGAACATATGATAAGACAACCGGAACAGTACTAATTGAAACCAGGGTCGTATGTCAAGAAGTCATTATGGAGTTTGTGGAGACCTTTTTCAGTGGAGGAATAGGTCATTTTGTATAGTTTTTGTTTTTTTTGAAGTCTTTGAAATAATCTCAATTTTATAAGTCACACAATAAAATCTATTATTAATGCCTTGGATTCAGCAAAAAACCATCAGCCAATAGGGCAATAGGTAAAGTACTTTAATAAAACATCAAAGAACTGCTCTTGATCTGTCTCATATATCGAATTGAACCGATACAAAACTCAATTATTTTTTTAGAAATGGACATGTTGGAAATCACCTTTACAGTTTTTCCAGAGTGTTTTATTGTTAATAAAAAAATATCCCAAAAGTTAAAAGGGCATTAAAGACACTAATGACCGGTTCAATTCATAAAACACTATAGTCAGCTTGGTAGTCTTTGATAATTCGGTTTAATGAAGACGCGTATTATTTCTAGATGGCATCTAAAAATTCCCTAGGTGACTAAATTGGGTCTGGGTCTATTTTGTGGCTTCTGGTAAAGTTTGGCTGGTACAAGACTCAAAGAGTACAATAGAGAATTAGAATGTATTGAGGCTGAAACTAGATCAATAAAGAAGACGTGCAAGTATCTGCTGATACTTCATCTAAGCTATGCAGGGTTTATTAGACAGGTAAATATTGTATTTACCGATAGCCTCGGTTATTAACTGTTCATAAAAGTATAGAAATCTAATTGATCCTCTTTAACATCCCTGGGAATCCAAGTACAATGGGGATCTTTGGGAATATCAGCTTTCGTACCACACTCGGAAACAAAAGACTTCTTTAAAAGAAAAGAAAAATGGCAATTGATAGAATATAAATACCAAGAAGATTAAGTACTAACCCATCTAAAACCATTTATTGCATCTTTATAAAGACATCTTTATCGATTTCGAACAA
Organism: Phycomyces nitens; assembly: GCA_022702545.1. Lineage (NCBI taxonomy): Eukaryota > Fungi > Mucoromycota > Mucoromycetes > Mucorales > Phycomycetaceae > Phycomyces > Phycomyces nitens. Next base: position 1,887,571 of record JAHRBC010000004.1, read on the forward strand.
GGTCTAAAGGGTCATGTCTTACAGAATATCATCTGTGGATCATTTGAAAGGGCCAAGCCAAGACCAATCACACACTTCGTGACTTTCTTTCTTCTTGGTGATCTTTTTCTATCCAGGCAACGTCCAACTTTTGTTCCAAGCACGTCCTTTGCTAGTTCCCTTGTCATGACGTCCATCCTCAAGTCAGAGTTTTTAGACGAAAAGCAACTTGCCAACCTTAGGCTGTACAAGTATGCTGCTGTCGACCGATCCTTTGCAACAAAATACGTTCTTAGACACTACTGGGATGTTGCCATTCGTCTGTTTCCAATGTGGATGGCGTAGGTCTTGTCCCTTTTATGATCACAGAACTTATTTCTGCCTTAGACCAAATCTTATTACTCTCACTGGATTGATGTTTATGATCATCAATGTCATCCTGACCGTAATCTACCGTCCAGCTATGGATGCTGGTGGTCCAAGCTGGATATATTTTAGTTATGCAGCCGGTCTGTGGCTCTATTCTACATTTGACAATGTAGATGGACGACAGGCGCGTAGAACAGGAACTTCCTCCCCACTTGGAGAACTGTTTGATCATGGCTGTGATGCACTTAATTGTTCGTTTGCGGCCACTCTCCAGGCAGCTGGACTGGGTATGGGCCATTCAATGGGAACAGCTTCAATCTATGTCATTGCCATGGCTGGATTCTATCTCTCTACTGCCGAGGAATATCACACTGGAGTACTTTATCTGGGATATGTGAATGCTCCCACAGAAGGAGTGATATTGTCATGCATAATCTTTATTCTATCCGGTATCTATGGTAATGAAACGGACCTCTCTTTAGAGTGATTCAAAGGGTATTCATCACATCAGTTGGGCAATTGGGGTACCTCAATTGGATACGTGTGATGGTCAATAGGTGCTTCAATCTGGCAGACACCTTTGGGAAATGTACTATCTGTTGGGTATGGATGGTTGGAAGAGCAGTCTTTGGCTCATGTTCTGGTGGGATTCATCGGCTGCATGCTCGTGTTCACCCATGCGCCTGTCTGGTAAGAGAACCATTAGACAGATACCTGTGTATCTGATCACAATTGCATATCATCAGTTTCTATGCCATGTACAAGGCCTGTGTTGCCCATAAGAAGCCATTTGTACAGACTATGATGATCGAAAACCTGCCAATTGTATCATATACTGCCGCCTTTATCTTTTGGGTTACATCGCCCTACTCCACCATCTTCTCGGCACAGCATTTCATCCTGTTTGCAATCACCACTGGTATCGTTTTTGGTCGCATGGCATCCAAGATTATCCTTGCCCATCTCACAAAGTCTCCATTTCCCAATTTTACTGTTCTTTTGATCCCTCTCTATGTTGGAGCTATTTTGGTGAACCTTCCCCGGTTGTCATTTATGTAAGTTGACTGGATTATAGTAATTGTTGGTCATGGTTTTTTTTTATTGATTGATTGATTATAAAAGCGATCCAATTTTGACACCTTCATCCGAGTACTACTTTTTGGTTGGATACTTTGTATTCGCTCTGGTTGCGTATCTTCGCTGGGCAATGATCGTAATTGATAACTTTTGCTCCTACCTTGGAATCCGTTGCCTGGTGATTCCCAAGGCCAAAACTCAATAAAAAGTAAATTCTCATATTCATTCATGGCAGTAAAATGATTGTTCCATTTTAAAAGTCAAAGCTGCAAAGAGGCTTAGAGGACCAAATCTGTTAAGGTGTGACGTAGAATCCCGCACCCCTGACGATGACTGGATGTATAACTGAGTATTATAAAATCTTTAAAAAAAACCAACAACCGCGCCTGGCACTCGAGACTTGCAAAAAAGAGAGAAAAAGGCAACGCTTCTTCCTCCTTCTCGTTCAAAGACACACATGTAAGTCTATCACGAGAGAAAGATAGAGAGAGATAGTTTCCAGGCAGTTGATACCAACAGGAGCTGATTTGTATTTTTATTTTTCAATGTATAGCCAATGGCTTTCAGATTGTTGACCAAGGGCGCTGCTGGTAAGGCCTTTTATTTTTTATTATTATTTAATTATGTGCAAATGGAGTTGGGGATTGCACGCGTATAATTGTATATAAATTATCTTGCTTAATTCTCATCTTTCTTGGACCTTGTTTTCTGCATTTAGCCGCTGCCATCTCCCGCCCCATCGTTAGTGCTTCCCGCAAGACTCTCGGTGCCACTGCGTAAGTTAAATGCACATGGTTTTGTTTTCTCGGAAGCTTCATTAAACGCGCCATTATCTCCATTACAATAGTATCCGTCACTACTCAGCCCCCACCAAGGAGGGTAAGTCGACTTTTACGATGAATGAGTATATAAATTATAAAAAAAAAGAACAGTCTGTCTGATAATCTCGTAAAGTTGATCCCAAGACCAAGGCCAACAGCATCATTGACTCTCTTCCCGGAAACTCCTTTGTCTCCAAGACCGGCTTCGTCACTCTCAGCACTGGTGCTGCCACCTTCTTGATCTCCAAGGAGATTTACGTCTTGAATGAGGAGACCCTTGTTCTCGTCGCTTCGCTCGGTCTTCTCGGTGTACTCCTCAAGTACGTCCGTGAGCCCTTCACCACCATGGCCAACGACCACATCTCCGTACGTTTTAGTATATAAAAAAGGAATCAAGATTACTTATCATTATTGTGTGGATAAACAGCGTATCAAGAACATCTTGGTTCAGGCCCGTGAGGACCACAAGTCCGCTGTCCAGGAACGCATCAACGAGGTTGGTCAGATGAAGGACTTGGTCGATGTCACCAAGTCTCTCTTTGCCATCTCCCGCGAGACTGCCGAGTTGGAGGCCGAAGCCTTTGTGTTGAAGCAGCAGGTTGCCGTTGCCCATGAGCTCAAGACCACCCTTGACTCCTGGGTCCGCCACGAGGCCAGTGTCCGTGAGCGTGAGCAGAAGCAGTTGGCTGCTTTCTTGATCGAGAAGATCCAGAAGGACTTGCAGGACCCCAAGGTCCAGCAGCAGATCCTCGACCAGGCCATTTTGGATGTCCAGAGTAAGTTATAATAAACGTCTGTGCAATTGAGTGGTATTGACGGAATGTATCTTTTACATCTACATTTACAGAGCTCGCCAAGTCTGCCTAAGATATTCATTGTACATCCAAAATAAACATCCAAAAATCACATTTGTGAATTGTTACAAATTGTATTACATTCTCTTGATCTGTAAACCAAGTAGATTGTGTTTGCATAAAATAAGAAGAAGAAGAAGAAGAAGAAGAAAATGTCAATTCAATGAGATTTTAAACAAGACGATCTTGATTTTGTATTGATTATTGCAATGTTGGATTTCCAATATCTCTTTTATATATATAATCAATATCTTGTCCGTTTTCTAATAACAACAATAATGCTTGACTCTGTACAAGATCCTTTTTTGAATTTCTACAGCCAAGGATTGATTGCAAGCCAATCCTATATAAAAAAATAGGTTGAAATGAAATCAATAAGGCACAAGACGGCAGACATGACGGAGATATACACGAGGATGTTGTACAGTTGTATTTCATTTCTGGTTGCAGTGGTTTTATATATATATAAAGAGATTATGGATAAAAAAAAAGACATGACAATATCCTCTGCAGATTCCAATGCATTTGATGAGCTCATGATACTTTGGGGGGTTCAACCGAGTAACTCTAGCATCAGCATAAGATCATTAAGCCCTTTGCGAATATTCTCGACAAGAGTTTGTCTATTAAAGAATTGTGCCTGTACAGCGAGAGTTGAACTGCAATGATATGATTCACCTTTTGTCTTTATAGACCATTTCTCTAATCTATATTTTCCCGAGTCTCAATACTTTTGGTATATTATCTGTTGTTGTTTTCATGACTGCCGTGGTTTCTTGATCCTTTTGTTCCTTTTCCCAAGAGCAAGTTGGGAAATACCCGAGTCTTATTTCCAAATCAATGGCTGATTCCGTTTAGATGACCAGCAAGAATTCTGTTGGCTTCAAGCGCCATGAGTCGCATAATTTACTGCCACTTCCACCTCTTGTCTAGCAATTACCCTCTTTACAATGGTATTCAGAGGCAGTTTTACAGCAACAACAACAACAAAGGCAGACCAATGCCATCTTCTTTATAAATTGATAGCATGTTTAATAGTCGTCCGTTTGGGTTGATAGATGATTGATTCTTTACCATATTAGGGAATTATTGAAATATAATAAAGGCCATTCATTGGACAATTAATTTTCTGTATACTAGAAAAAGAAAAAAGAAAAATAATTTTTCTTTTTTACTGTATCTTCACTTGTATACACTGACACACACAAATACACATACATACATATACACATCTATACATACTTTACAATGTCTCTGTCTGATCAAGTTAAAAAGTTTAAAAACACTCTCTCGGCCAATACTGGCCTTGGTGTTAAGCGTACGGCCAATGCAGCCCACAATGAAAATACCTCTTCTTCTGTGGGCTACATTGCCAACAACACAAAAGCATCATATGAGTTATCAAGCCAAGAAGCTCGAAAGAGGGCAAAGAAAGCGACTGGTACTATATACATTCACATGTGTACGTGTACGTGTTGATGGCCTTTTTCTAGTTTATTCACAGCCTGCAAATACGGGCACTGGTCATCATGCCATGAGCCAACTTTATACTGTCATTCAATTTCTAAAGGATTGCGATCATCCACAGTCGGTAGTGAGCATCGCCACAAGAACAAAAGTGGAAATTACACGAAATCAAGTGCTATGGGATAAACTGATTAAAAATAGCAAGATCGAATACAACCCAGTAAACAAGACATTTGCTTACAAGGCAAGTCCGAGTCAATATTACAATAACCATAACATGGGTCTCATCAGTATTATCTCTAGCCTACCTATCAAATCAAGAGTAAAGATGATCTGTTGTCTCTCCTTACCTCAAAGAAGAATGAAGGAGGAATGGATTATAAGGATCTCAAGGATTCATATTCTAAATTGGCTAATGCAGTAGAGGAGCTTGCAAATGAAGGGAGAATACTTGTGATCCGTAATAAGGATGGCAATCCTAGAGTGTTGTTCTACAATGATATGCAGTACAACACATATATAGATCAAGGTAAGGATACCAAGGATTGGTGGTGTGATCTCAGGGCTAATAGTTTGGCAGACTTTCAAAAGATGTGGACAGAAATCTCTATACCAGACGAAACAGATCTTCCAAAGGCCCTCGAGAATGGTATAAAGAGCAAGATGGTTGAATAGGGTTGCTGATATATGTTTTAATAGCCGGACTCAAGACAATGGAAGTATTTGAGAAGAAAGTGGTCTCAGAGGTAAAGACAAGACAAGACAAGATCATGGGCTATTGTTTGCTAATGGTTGAATAGGCCAAGCCAAAGCGATCCAAGACGCGCAACAAGAAGATCAAGATTACCAATACTCATCTTGATCACATTGATCTATCCAAGGACTATGTTCCCAAGAAGTAATAAATCTATTGATGTCTTATGGGCACAAATAACAATAATAATAATAATTCATCAATGTGACTGGGTTGAAATGGAGAAAACAGAGAGACAATGGACGATGAGCTTGGGTTGTACTGGAATGCAGGCTCATCGTCGTCGTTCTTCAAAGTCAATCCTCTTGCCCTGTGCTTCTCCTAATGTAGCTGGACAGATATATGCTCGGAGGATGACAGTTCATCTTCCAGAAACACTTCCAGATACTACCTATTTGTGGGGTTATTTTTTGCTTATTTCGACCTGGCTAATCTTCTTCATCACAATGTACTCGCTGATTGGAAGACATTGGGTGCCGGTAACAAATAACAAGGCATGGCAACCAAGAAAAAGAAAAAAGAAAGAAAAAAAGGGTGCCATTGAAATCTAATCTTGTCAATCTAGGTCTTGGATTGGATCCGAGAAGATTCCTACTATTGCTATGTGGTTCCAGTCACAGCAATAGTCTTCATATACTTTGTGGTCTGTAACTGGATGGGCATGAAATTCTTCCGACACAATTGAATAAAGCTGTACTGATTTCTGGAAAAAGCTGCCTTGTTGTTATTTTGTTTGCTCTTCAGAGGGTTGCTCCCAAAAGCCAACCCCTTTGAGGGCGGACCATCAAATAAAATGAGGGACCTGACCCTTTTCGAATTTCTTGCCCACGCCTTTCCTTTTCCAACAGCCAAACTCCAGTCTATTGACCCAAAAGAAAATAAACAACAAACCTCTTGCCGTCCTTTTTTCTCCCTTCTCTTTCTCTCTTTCTGCCTTGTTTTCCTTTTATAGGCAATAGTCTGTCCTTAACATTATTATTATTATCACTATTATCATAAAAACATGGCACTCGAAGGACGAGATATTCGGATAGGCAACAAATACAAGCTCGGCCGGAAGATTGGCGCAGGCTCCTTTGGAGAGATCTACTTGGGTATTGATACATTTACCCTCTTCCCCCTCCCCCATAATTGAGTTACATAACATGTGGAATCACTAGTATTATATATTATTCCCATTGTGCCTTGAGTGTATATAATTTTATTTATATAGGGGAAACCTTGACTTTTATTGACCCCTCTTATGCATCATATAGGATCCAACATTCTGAGTGGAGAAGATGTCGCTGTAAAGATGGAGAACATTAGGGCAGCTCACCCGCAGTTGGAATACGAAGCCCGGGTTTACAAAACGCTGGCAGGCGGTGTTGGTATTCCGTTTGTGCGATGGTATGGCAAAGAGGTCGATCACAATGTACTAGTGATGGACCTCCTTGGACCTTCAATGGAAGATTTATTCAATTACTGTAAACGACGCTTTTCTCTAAAGACAGTTCTCCTCCTGGCAGACCAATTGGTGAGTAAAAAAAAGGGGGGATGGGGGAGGGGAGTGGAACAGGGGCAGAGTTGAAAAAAACAGAAAGATGATTTAATGGTTGTATTTGATTTATAGCTGTCGCGTGTCGAATACGTCCACTCCAAAGGTATGCAATACATGATTGAAACCAATTGGGGGGGATCTCACGCGTATTTTATATAGGCTTCATTCACCGGGACATTAAGCCTGACAACTTCTTGATGGGCATCGGGAAGCGCGGCAACCAGGTCAATATGATTGATTTCGGCCTGGCCAAGCGGTTCAGAGACCCAAAAACCAATTCCCACATTCCCTACAGAGAAAACAAAAACCTGACAGGAACACCACGATATGCGAGTGTGAATACGCATCTGGGAATTGGTAATATAATTAGAGATCAGCTAATGAATCGGCTTGTGATATACAAAATTTTATTTTAATAATCGATCCTGTAGAACAATCTCGACGCGATGATCTCGAATCCCTGGGCTATATTCTGGTGTACTTTTGCAGAGGCCAGCTACCATGGCAGGGAATACGTGCTCGTAATAAGAAGGAGAAGTATGATAAGATCATGGAGAAAAAGATGACAACCTCAGCCGACCAACTGTGCCGAGGACTCCATCATGAATTCACAGTCTATTTGAATTATGTGCGATCTCTGCGGTTTGACGATAAGCCTGATTACTCGTATTTGCGCAAACTGTTCCGTGATCTGTTTGTCCGTGAAGGATTTCAGTACGACTATGTGTTTGATTGGACCATCAAGAAGATTGTGAGTTGCAATTGCTGATGATCAATAATTATTGATGATCGACGCTCATCTCTTGTTGTAGCAGGAAAAGAAGATATCAGAGAGTGCCAGCTCGCTTCCGTCAGACTCAGCCTTGTACACCACTACAGCTGCACAGCCTTATGATTCAGCTGCATTGCCACATGCTGGCCAGAGACGCCAGGTCATCAACCCAGCCGGCTTTCCACCCTCGGTAGCCCATCGCATCCTTCCACAACCACACCACTACCGTGCCCAAGAGCCCAAATCAGCCGATACCTCAAAGTGCCTTGACGATGTCATGCTCCAATACCAACAGCAGCAGAAGATGCTCCAACACCACCAGCAACCACAACAACAACAACAACAACAACAACAACCACCACAGCAGTATCCTACCCCACAGCCTCTACAGCAATCAAGTATCCCCCAAGATCATGCCTATCTCGCAAATTACGGATACAACCCTAGTTCAGCCAGCCCCAACACCAGGCCGCTCCGTGATCCAAACCAAACAGTTGCAGGTAATATATATTTATATATATATATACAAACAACTTGGGGTTCCAATATTTTTAATATTAACACCATCTTACTAGAACGTCTGCCTCGCTGTGGTGCTTATTTCTTTGATCCCTAAACATCTTCAATCCTATTTCCCAATTTCATATATGTCATTAATATCAAGAAATATAGTCTTTAGGCCGTATATTTTAAAGGAAAAATATCCCGCTTTTCTCTAGAATACCCTTTTTCTCATACTTCTTTCATTCAAACTAAAATAAGCTCCCAATACAAATATTATTTTTTTAAAGGGAGGGTATATCCGAGAGGAGTCTTTTACAACAACAACAACAACAAGAAAAATGGTTTCTTTGAAAGGAGGCAACCCTTGGAAAGAAGTTTTACTCTAGAAGATGAAAAGGGGGACTTGAATTCTTTCTCTCTCTGTTTTATTTATTTTATGATGGAAAATATAAAATATAAAATATAAACTGCTATAAAGCTAGATAATTAAATGCGGGCAAGAATAGTAGGCTATTGACATTGAGTATATATTATTCTAATGGTGATATGGTTTGGATTATAAAGATCCAAAGCAACGACCATGATGTAATATTATTAAAAAGAGACGCACAAGTATTTATTTGGTTTATAGCCATATATTCTCAAGTGAAACAACTGTAATGTTCAAATACAACCATAAAGCATGTTTGCCAATATCTATAGTTGCACTATGTACGTAATTTATAAATGGTTAAAAATATAAAATAAACATAATAAACCGTGTTCCTGAACCATCTTTCTTGTATATAAAGTTTATTACAAGAGCCGTATCTGCTCAGACACCCCCAAAGACATGCCAAGGATGACATTGACAGATGCTATTTAAACATCTTGCAAGTATAGAATATAATCTGCCTTTATTTTTTGTTGCAATTAAATGATTTAAAGCCATAGCATTCACTGCATACAATGACAGTGTACAAAGGATGGCTGATAAGTATATTGTTGAAAATATTGAAAATGAAAACTGTCAATATTACCATCTTTACTGTTAGCTTTTATAATATTTAATCGTATTTGGCAGCCTTTTAGTCTAAAGCTAAATATTGTCTTTTCTAGGTCAATCAACTGTAAAATAAAGACCAACTTATCATAGAGGGTTTTTCTCTATTGTTTTTTTTTTCAAGTATTGGACTAGCTCGGAATATAGTATTCTTTTTATCCTTTTTGCTTTATATCTTTGGTTCAATAAAAGATAATTGAGTTATACTCCACAAAATAAAGAGTCAGTATCCTTCAAGCAAGTATCCAATATCTGTCATGTAGAAACCAATTATTTTTACTAAAGGCAAGACATTAATCAATGCCCTAGAGACACTAGATAGATTGCTATACAATTGAAATATCCATCTAAAATGTGATGTTATCAAAGAAACATATTTGTATAAAAATATAATTTATAGAGGCTTAAAGCAAAGGCCATGAATAAATAATAATGGAGAAATATCCGTTAGCCCAATATGACTATTAAACAAAAAGAGAGACTTAGAAGGTATATAAACTAGTTCTATTTTATACCCTTGTTTGATATTAATCATTTCTAAAGCAAAAAACAAAAAAAAACAAAAGGTGTATTTCCATGCTCAACTATGTTTCATTCCACCTGATACAATTAAACTATTCATCTCAAAGAAAGATCGATTAAAATCGAAATTAATTGACTCTTGTGCTTTGCTACTACAGATACTTCTTTGCGAAATCTGGTAATTTATGTAGTGCTCATTATTTATGTTTGCTTTGGTTTGATGTAAGGGTTTTTTTTTAGTTATCGGTTTCTACGAACATGCGAGGTGCAATATTCATAGCCATAAGCTCCTGGAACAAGAGCTTACAAGCGTAGGGGATGTGAATCTGTGAAATTCTGGTCTTGTTCTTGCATGAACGACATTCAAAGTTGTTTTTCTTCAAGTTTGCAATGGCCATCAAACCACAGATATCACACACATGCACCCGATAAGCATCTGAAGCATCAAACAGACGCTCCTACAGACAGACATAGATGGATTAATATACTTGGATCAGCTTTGCAAAAATAATAATAATCAATTTACCTTTAAGAACTGAGCTACACCGTGACTGATCATACAATCTCTCTCCATCTCACCGAAACGCAAACCACCATCTCTTGAACGACCTTCAACAGGTTGTCGTGTAAGGATCTGGACAGGTCCTCTGGCTCTACTGTGAATCTTATCGTCTACCATGTGCTTCAGGCGCTGGTAGTAGGTAGGTCCCAGGAATACCTGTACATTAAGCTTGCGACCAGTAAAGCCATTGTACATAACCTCAAATCCTCGCTGCTGATAGCCCTCGGATATTAATGCTTGTGAAATAGCCTCAACTGTAACCTCTGTAAACGGAGTGGCATCACCCTCGTTACCTGACAAGGTCGAAACCTTACCAAGCAAACACTCAATCAAATGGCCAATAGTCATACGGGAAGGAATGGCGTGTGGGTTGATAATGAGATCGGGAGTGATTCCCTCTGCAGAGAATGGGAAGTCCTCTTGACGATATGTCATACCAATTGTACCCTTTTGTCCGTGACGAGAAGCAAACTTGTCTCCCATTTGTGGTACACGGGTAGATCTTACTCGTACCTTGACGAACTTGAGACCGTCTTGGTTGGTTGTGAGCATTACTTGGTCCACAATACCAGTTTCAGTACTGCGTAAAGGTGTCGAAGCGTCACGCTTGTTGTGTGTTTGAGTGCGCTGTCCAAGTTCCTCAGATTCTGCTGGAATAGGTGCAGTCTTTCCGATAATAATATCGTCACCCGATACACGGGTACCAGGGGCAATCAAACCATCCTCTTCAAGCTTCTCATATGTACCATGCTTAAGGCGAAGAGTTGAATCACGCGTAGGCTTCTCAAACTCTTCCATAAACATCATACCAGCCTTCTTCTCAGCGTCCATATAAGTACGGAAGAAGAGTGATCTAAAGAGACCACGATCGATACTGCTTTGGTTCATAATGACAGAATCTTCCTGGTTATAACCAGAATAACAGAGAATAGCGACCACAGCATTCTGACCAGCCGGCAGTTCACGGAAACGAAGGAACTCCATGGATCGAGTAGTGGTGAGGGGTTTTTGAGGATAATAGAGAATATTGGCCATGGTATCCATACGTGTCTGGTAGTTGGTTAAATAGACGCCCATAGCTTGCTTACCCATTGCAGACTGGTAAGTGTTACGGGGAGACTGGTTGTGATCGGGGAAGGGAATGATACTGGCGCAAATACCAAGGATCATACTAGGGTGAATTTCGCAGTGAGTCCAGGTGTGCGAGTAAGCACCTGTCTGACTCTTGACACGGCTGGCCAAGTCGCGTTCCTCTTGAAGAGGGGCACCGAATTGAGCAGCCATGCGTGCCTCAACAAGATCCTCGGGTGTCATACAGATCATCGCCGTTTCTTCTTCGTCGGCGTCAACGTATTCCACAATACCATCCGAAATCATATCCTGCCAGCGGTAACTGTCTTCGGGATCCTGGAGACGACTGAGGTGCTCACGGGTCAATCGTAGCTGCTGGTCTTGCACCAAAAAGAGGGGACGACAGCATCGGCCTGCGTCTGTGTACATCCGTAGTTCTTTTTCTCTGATGTCTCGTACAATACTGACTTCGGGGGAGATATCGACTGAACGACGCATGGATTTGAGCGAGTTGACAAGCTCTCCTGGGTCACGATGGACACCAATCCATACACCATTCACAAACACCTTGGTGGCATCAGGAATATTGTTTGCACTCAATTCTTCCAGATTCTCCATAGCCCATTCCTCCAAGAACATGATAAGAGGGGTTGCAGCAGAACCCACAGAGATGTATGACATCAAGGCCAAGTTCTTTACCAGACCACATGCCTGTCCTTCGGGTGTTTCTGCAGGGCACACCAGTCCCCAATGGGTATTATGCAACTGACGGGGCTTGGCAATCTTACCATCTCTTCCAATAGGTGTGTTGCAACGACGCAAATGGGAAAGAGTGGAAGCGAAGGTGTATCGATTCAATACTTGGGATACACCTGCTCTGGCCTGCATTGCTTTCTTTTGGTCACCCCAATTTCCAGTGGCCAAAGAGTATTTGAGACCGTTGGTGATAGTGTTGGACTTGACAGCCAGGGTCAAATTGAATTCACGGCTTGATTCAATACACTAGATTTAAGAGCAATGTAAGTAATTGGGTTTCTTTGGGTCAAAAAAGAAAAGTCGCATAAAACCTTTTGGAGATATTTGGCGACGTCTTTGGTCAGTTTCTTGAACAGAAGACGGAAAAGACCAGCCATCAAAGGACCAGCAAGATCCATACGCTTCTTTCCGTAATGATCACGATCATCCAATTCACGTCTTTCGAGGGCAGCCAACAAAAGACGATGGATCATATAGCCAAAAAAGTACGATTTGCGTGTCTCGGTCTTGTACGCTGTTCCAACGTGTGGCAAGAGTTCTTTCTGGAGAATCTCGGTGGCATATTTTGTACGTCTCTCACGAGTGGCACCCACTGTTGTTCCTCTCTTTCCGATAAAATCCAAAGCAACATCCTGATCCTGAATGACAAATGCTTCTTCAATCGAGGGTTTCAACATCTCAAGCATTTCATAATCGTTTCTGTCGTAACAGATATGTTCCAGGACATCACGATCGGCCACCTGTCCGAGAGCACGGAATACAATGACAATAGGAATATCGGAGCGAATGTATGGAAGAGTGGCTCTGATACACTGACCAGTTCCACCTCGATCGGTAGAAGCACGCATCATTTTGATATATAAGGGGGATGCGTTCTTGGATCCCTTTTCAGGCTGTGATCTGATTTCAGCAGTGTACTGGACATTTGAAGGAGGTGCTTTTGCAAACACATAGACAGTGTTTGTAGCCATACGCTCCTGGGCAATAAGCACTTTTTCAGAACCATTGATGACAAAGTAACCACCCATATCAAAGGAACATTCATTCAATTCGTGCATTTGACTCTCGGGCATGTCGTGCAAGATACAGTAAGTTGACCGCAGCATAATTGGCACCTGCGAGCGCAGTAATCAGCATATATCCTTTTTTTATTTTATTTATCTATTCCAAGCTATATTTATTGTTAGTATATATATCACTGCTGGTTTACCTTTCCGATGAACACCTTTGTCATTGGTGCACGGTCCATTCCATTCTCATCCACAAACATATCATTCGGGTTGCGAGTTGGGTTGTTGTGGTCTTGGGGCATAGCAATCTGGGTACGCTTACTCATATCCACATACAATGGAGAAGCATAACTACAAACACAGATCAGTTCTGTATTTATTCCATCTTTAGCTGTGGTTTCTTACGTCAAGTTACGGATACGTGCTTCTTGAGGAAACATTGGTTGTGTGCTACCATCGGCTTCTGTCATCGTAGGCTTGGACAGATAGATTTGCCCGAAATCGATAATGTAGCGTTTCTAATGCCACAGAATCAGCGCTGATGGCTGTCTGCCAGAAAGGACGGGCCAACTCTCTTACCGTCACATCACCACCACCTCCGACGTGCTGGAGAACGAGATTGGAGTTCTCATCGACAAGCTCTTGCATCGTGTTTTGCACAAACTCATCAAAAGAATCTAGCTGCTGTCTTACAAGACCCTTTTCTTCAAAAAATGAAGAGATGACTGTCCAGCAATCCTCTTGACTAATCAAAATGACGCGTCAATCAATCAATCAGAAGGATAGAGGTTCAAGAAATATATACACTTACGTGATAGGTTCTTCTTCGTACATCTGGTCTTCATCAGGAAGGAAATACTCTAAATACATTTCATTCGCTTAGTCAACAACCAAAAAAAAAAGTAATCGGCCATCTGTTGTAATCCAATCGACTGACCGGTATCTCCCATTCCAAAATTATCGTCTATCACGTCTGTCATTGTTCGGCCTTTGGTTTCTTTTTGTATTTTTTGTTATGTGTGTTGTGTATCTGTTTTTTTTTTCTGTTTCCGTAGGGCTGAATTGATCGTTTTCTGCAGGCAATTGTCGTGCGTAATCTACAGTGACGGAAGGACGAATGCAAAAAAGGTAGACTTTAACGTATACGGTGCGCTGTTTTGATTAATTCAATGCAATCGAGCGATCCGTCAGGTATTTTGAGTAGAAGATTGGCGGTGCAAGATCAATGTGCCTGCTCTGTCTGCAAGAGGAAGCCAAGTGAACAAGTCGGTGGACAATCTGAACCAATTGAACGCTTTTAAGCCACATAACCAGTGTGATGTCATCTATAGCGGAATTGCATTTTGCTCTCTCTCTCTCTCTATTTAAGTATTCGGCTATCCAAATACGGAAATGCATTTTACGAAATAAGACCATGTCTTTGGCTCGCGACGCATTCTTGCAGTCATTCTACAAACGATGCTGTGATCATTCAGACAATGTTCAAAAGGATCCATCAGACCACATTGCAGTACATCACCTTGTGGAAGTGTTTGATACTTTGATTAGGCCCAAATTCTTACAAGAAACCCATCATCTTCTTATTCCACGGGCCAAGGGTCGCTATGCTGATCCGGAAAAAGACAGTGAAATTGTTGTAGATCAGGCTTGGAAGAAAAATGAAAATGGATATAATACAGTTGACATTATCGAATGGGCTATTGATGCAGGCACTGTAAGTTGGAAAGCAGCAATGTTTCTCTCTTGCCTTGGCTTATGCGTCTTGATGGACAAAGGAATCATCCCTTGAGGAAATATTTTCAAAGGCAATTCCAGTCATTCTTCTTATTGCAGATGACTATGATGTAGAATACAAGAGAAAAGGAGTCTTAATTATGCATAAACTTATCACCAAGGTGCCTAGCACTGTTCTTTTGGTGTCTGGAATAGAAGGCGTGTTTATAGAGGCAAGTGGTGCGTGTGTGTGTTTAGTTTGTGCTGAAAGAACAACACCATTAATGAACTAGCTGTGTGTACTCGTGATTACAGGTACTATTCAAGTGTCTCAAATATTTATCTGATGATCGTGATCTGGGATTGTTGGAAGCCACATATCCGTGTCTGATTGATCTTATTGTCAAAACAAAAAAACCGGAAAGCAAAGAACGGCTGTTACTGTTTGAAAAAGTGTTGACCCACGGTGTATTGCTTGGGAACAGACATGCAGGCCACAAACCGGCATTCCTCTTGGTTTTGTTGGAGCCCATCTCAATACTCTACAAAGAAATTGGCTTGGTTGGAACACGCTACTTAAAGGTCTTTTTTTTTACTGGCAAATGAATTTATGTTATAAGACGGAAATATTCATATATTTGTATATCTTAGGAAGTAATTTCCATACTATGTCACGCACTTTCTGTCTTGCCCAATGCAAATGGAGTACAGACAGACCGTTTGACCCGTCTAAACTATTTAGCTGCAAAGACCTTGGGATGTGTATTGAAAGAATGCTGGCCACGGTAGGGTGTTGTCCACTAGATTCCAAAACTAAATGTCTGACATAGGGTATCACAATACAATGGCATGATATTGAGAGCACTTGCAGAAGCATGGCTCACGTACAGCAATATGCAAGGTACTTTATTCTGTACTCTGCAATCAGCGTACTAATGCATTTGTACAATCTTAGATAACGAAGCAAAAGATATCTGTAAATTGCTACAGAAAGACTATGAAATACTAGACGCAATATGCCACGAGATGTTAAAGGTATACTATTATCATTTTCCTTGGTACATGGACTCAAACCAAAAACTCTTGTTGATTTATTTTAGCCAAATGTTGAAGCACTTTTACAATTCAACAAGAGTTTGACTCATTTGATGTGTTCAAGTGATGTAAAAACAGTAAAATGATTGTTCCAGAGATAGATTTACACTATAAGAATAAAATTATTTGTTTGCAACTCTATAAAGTCCTTTCTACAAGTATATTTTATTAAATGGCTACCTTTAATAACGAGTAAAGATACTAATGATAGCCCAGGTAATTTGATTAGATATTTGCTTAAAGGATGATATGTCATTTTCTCTATTATAGCTCATTACCCCTGATTTATTAAATAGACAAAAAGTTATTATAAAAGTATGGAGGAACTGTAAGTTCTGGTAAGAAGTGTAAATGAAAGGCATGGCAATACATTGATATTATTATTTATGTATACAAACAATCGATCTAGGAACATATATCTTCTAAGTATATCTTGTGTATCATATATAGTAAAGCTAAGATATTGATCCAATATAGAATAGATTTTACCTTTAAATTTTCTTGAGAGCCATTATATTATGCATTAAAAAAAACAGTATCATAATATTTTGATTTCTATTTTTAATGGCGCTTTCCTCATTCGACTCACATAATGTCCCAACAGAACAACAACGAAATCATTGAGAAACATAAGGGGCTTTTAGCTTATCAAAAAAGAACCTATAATCAGTTGAACTCGTATGAGCAGATCACCTTTAGCTACATCAGAGGAGAATGGCACACCCTTGCAAACAGTATGCACATCAATCAAAAGATAAAAAGATACTAGAAGCGCATTTTCTAAGAAACGTCTAAGCTTATGAATGAGCATGACAACCGTTATCGAGCCAATTGAATGAAAAAGAATTGTGCTGCAATATTTGAAGATCTTCCAGACTTTTGTGTCAGACACAAGGGTCATTCAGCCTCCAAGTCTACAATTTTGAGAACTATTCGTATAGTCGGCATGCTTTTTTTGTCGGTTTGTATAAAAGCCACCTTCATCAAAAGCACACAAGATGAAGATATTAAAATTTGCAAATTATTCCAAGCTAATCAGATATGGGATCGTGCCATCTGAAGTGATGAGTCAAGACTCATACTTTTCCTAAAGATAAGACCACGAGAATTTTGCGCCAAGTTGGAAAATATAAATCAGATTATATAAAGCCAAGAATGTAGCTTGGTAGAGGCTCCATAATTCTCTAGTAATGTGTATGGGAAGAAGCCGTAGGTCCTTTAAGGCGATCAAGGGTATGCTTAAACAGCAAGCGTATATGAACTTGTTGGGAAGAAAACTTTCCATTTTTTGGGAAATTGAATGAAGAAAAGAACCGAGAGCTTATTTATCAAGTAGAAAATGCTCAATGCAAAAGTCAAATCTTGCGGAGAGGTGAAAGAAGGCTCTAGGTGGGACAATAATGTTATGGTTATCAAACAGCCCAGATATCATCCCCCATTGATAATATACGGACATGTCTTGGTTGCATGGTAAGGCCAGTAGTGTGGTATACACACCACAGTCGAGTGAAATACAGACTCCACAACCGATATCTGGTTCCTCTTTGCTAATGACCCTGGCAAGTTAACATCTCAGGAACAGTTACACACCAGGCACTCATATACTTAACACTGCTACAGTGATAACCAACCATTATACGACGGGGACTTTAATTACGAGGGAATATGAATAATAGTATATAAGCAATAATAATATTCTTACTTCAATAAACAGCACTCTCATAGTATTCTTATTTCCCTTAAAAGATACTAACAAACCATATACATCAGCAGTTAACAGAGCATGCTTCAATACAAAATAGATTGATATATCCAGATTCTCATTTGTGTATATAATAATATATGGTATATTATCAATTGATAAATATAATATCGAGCACTATCTTTGAACATTTTTTTTAATATTAAATTATTTGCAGACGTATAATAGTTAACCATGTAAAATGACAAGGATGTTTCAAGAGATTTTATTTGAGGGAATACAAAGTCAAGTCAAGTCAAGGGTAGTGTAAAATGATTGGGATTGATTTGCTCTTGTCCTTTGTCTTGCTCAATCTTCTTCTTCTGTTTCCATTCAATCCTCATCTTCCCGCATCGCAGCAGCTCGGTATTCGGGCCATGTCACCACTCGATCTTCCTGCACTGTCAAGGCTCGGTCTTCCGCTCTGTTCAATGTTAGTCTTTCTGCACAATTCAATGTTGGTCCTTTGGCGCCGTTCAATGCAAGTCTTCTTTCTTTATCCAATCCAGGTCTTCTGCGCCATTCAGTCCAAAGTCTTTTTGCCTTGCTTGATCCTTGCTTGCTTTCTTTGCCCAATTCCAATTTCTTTGTTCATTCGGTACTTGTCTTTTTACTTTGTTCAAGTTCATTGTCAAATTTTAACGGATTCCGTACATTCAATTTTTTTAATGGTCGATAATTTGGAAACCAAGCCTCACAAGCGCCCTAGAGGAAAGAACATCTACTCATATGCTCGCAACTCCCCTTATTTAAATCAATTGTCCTTAACCTTGGTATGAGTCTGTATCAATATTAAATCAAACAAAGAAAGGAATATTTAGGGAATAAAACTATCAAAAAGTCTCTGTGAGATTCGAACTCACGGTCTTCCAACCAAGGCCAGAAAACCACCTGTCAAGTCAACCAAAGGTCAACTATAGACCGAGACAGGGATGTTCAAAAGAACAACAAAATTCAAAAGACTAAGGCTATTCCTCACTGTTTTAAGCAACAAAGGCTATATTCAGTTACGAGACCCCGCCTCTTTCGTTTCATCTAAACGCGATTTTACATTCTCTGGATTAACATTATCAAAGTGCTCTTGGGTATAGCTACTAGAGTAGTACAACAAAGAACGATCAATATAGTTTTGTATCCCAGGGGGGCTACGGGCGAGAATTGAACATTGTTTCCAGCGCAAGATAATGGCCTAAAGACGTTCAGCCAAAATCCTGACAAGCACATCTTCGCAGCACCTGGTTCCATCAACCGACCACGAGAGATTGGAGGCTTGAATAAAGTAGGACTTTATACACTGTCACAATATTGATTGCCGGACAGCAAGAGATTGGCCAGATATCGCAACGGCCATGTACCAGACTCAGGGCTGAAATCCCTACTCAGGCTTTGGAATTGAATGTCCCAACTTGAGAAAACAGCCATACCCCAGACACAGAAGTGCCTCTCGCACAGGCTGAGTTGGTTTGGTTGCCAAGAGATAGCTTCGTCACTGAAACGCTCGGATGCCAATCTCAAGGCGACTGAACTGCCTTGAATCATTGAACTTCCCCATCTGTTGCCAACGAAAGTTGCATCATTTTGGCCTGTCATGAAGAGTGGTGGTATCTCATTGGCGCCCGATGGCTCCCACCTATTCTGCACCTCTTCATGACCGGACTCGACCTAGAGTCCAGCCAGGTTCCAGGCTGGAAGGAATCAAGACAGAACAGGGTTTCTTGCCGGCCGATTTCAGACCAATGTCTGAAAGGTGTTTGGTTTGACAGTTTTGATTTGCATCGCAACCGTCTTTACAAGAGGCTTACTTGATAGCGAGTTATCAAGTCCAAGGCAGGGACGTCTTATAGGCAGAACCAGGGAGGAGCATACTATCGAATAAAAGTTTATGAGTTTTGAATTGGGATGTTTTGACTCTTGACATTACTTACAGATTAACAGAGTAGTTCAAGTAAAAAGTGGTAAAAAACAAAGTCCGCATGTCAATATGTTAGTCATTGCAAACCAATGAACAAAAATTATGTAGCATTCAGCTCATTAGAGTACTACATTACTTACCGGAGCAGCGTGTCAAAGTCGAAGGTGAGTGGGAAAAAAAGGCGTCTTGTTTCTTCCCACACCAAAGGTCTACTTATGATTATTATTTTGATTGCTATGATGACGCGAGCCTGGGCTAGCCAATGAAATATCTCATTATTACTAATATCACGTGTAAGCCTGGGAGCCTTTGACATGATCCAATACAAATCCTTAATAAAGCATGTAAAGGAAAGCAATAAAACAATCCATGTAAAAGCAGTAAAGAAGTGTAACTTTTGGACAATGCAGTTGTAATATTGTACTCCGTTACCGAGTTTGAATGACTATTCAATACCAGTTTAAAAGTGTAACCAAGTTCCGTAGTTTTGTATACCTTGAGATATACACACCCAGCTGAATAAAGTCCAAACTCTACAACCGATCTCTGACTATACTCTTTGCAAATACATGGCAAACTAATGTCTGAATAAGTTATACATCAAGCACTCATACATCTCATGCCAAGCGATAGCCGACCATTATACAGCAGATATTTTAATTACAAAGACATTTGAGTAATCCAAAACAGCTGTTTGGCACCATACAAATACTCTTTGGATAGAATACTAAGAACGATTAAAAAAAAGGGGGATTCAATAACATATTTTCAAAGTCTTGATGACCAATAGATAAAACTTGGAAAATAAAAATCAATGAAACCCCCTAATAAATATATTTGAAAAATAAAAATAGCAGTACTCTACTAAGCTCTCCTTCCCAGTAGATTGGAACCTTTGAGGCCACCAAAGTGTCAGACATTTATGATGGCTGAGTAGGTTTAGAAAAGATATAAAAGAGGAGAATATTTCATTGAATAAAAAAGCATCTATCTTTCTATCCTCGTTTACGATTCCCAGTGGGGTTGACTAATATTGACTAATATTGGCTGTATTATAGCATTGGAAGAACAACTTAGATCTAAAACGACAAATAAAAATTTAAATTAAAAACAAAACAGTACTGATTTGGTCTGCCATATTGGAATCTTCGTAGCCACCGAAGTCCAAGCCGGGATCTCTGACAAAGTCCCAGGTACTGCCCCGACGTACGACACAGCTGATTAAGAATTTTCAGCTTCCCAATTTCCAAGCCCGGGAATCGAACCCCGGACCTGGACCTTGGAAATCCAACGCCTTAACCAACCAAGCCATACCCCAGTATATTACACGGTATAGAAAAGTAAGAAATACGTGCAACGCTTTGCTTGCCTGTTATGGTAATAGGATCTTTATAGTGTCTACTGAGTTTCTACACTCAAAATAATAATAGATTCTTTATGCCTGTAGCTAATCACTATAGCTCTCATGCTAATGAATTCCACTTTCTTCTTCTTCTTCTTCTCTTTATTTTTCTGCTGCTGCTTATCTTACTGCTCTCATAGTATCTGAAATACAAAAAACTCTTTGGTTCTAATGTAGTAGATTCCCATTGAGATTACTTTTTTATGCGCAATCTACTCAATCAATGTCCTCTCAGTAACAAAAATACTAAAGTATATCTTACATTAGCCAATGTACAAAAACAATTAAATCCCAACTTTACAACTATTTAAAATCTTGAATCCAATCCCGGTTTAGTTGACGCTATTTGGTCGAACCAAAAACCAAGAATAAAAAAGACGCTATTGAAAAGTGAAAATGGTACCGAAATAATGGGCAGAAAAGTAAGAAATATTATATCGTTGTATATCCATGTCAGTAAAAAGATAATATAATAAAGACTAGAACAAAAGTAAGCAAAAGTATATGCAATGGATCATATTTTCCCACCATATAAAGATGTAATGTCAAAAAGATGGCAAGACGAACTTAAGATGTTCTCAAGAGGCCGTAAGAATATCCTGACTTGAGCCCAAACAAGAAAATATGGAATATATTGTAGGATAATATTCATCAAGGTAATTCCAATCTGCAACTCTAATGTAGCTGAGAGATTCTCTGACTAATGAATGGACACGTGCAAGATGGTATGTAAAAAATATTATTATTATTTTTAAAAAAAGGTATAAAGGTGATTGTTTAATATATTGAATACATGTCTTGCTTTATTATATAGACTGCACAACATATATTCTATAATTATAAATTCCTAGATTAATTAATTTCACAAGTTATGGATAGGATCAATGTAAAAACACGCCGTTCATTTTAACATTATGACAGGACTTATAATTGTTCAATATATTTATAGTACCATGTACAGGTATTTCTAATACCTGCAATTTAAATTATTCTACCAAAGAAATCGAATTATATTTCTGGCTAAAAAGACTGAATAAAAAAGGTAGTATATAGCTATATAATACGAGGGAAATATTATTATCACTATTTTATGCGTGGAACAGTGTTGAGATATCTTACAAAGAACAATCAACAGAATTGATTATTAAAAGGCTTAAATATATAGGGTGCATACATTATTGCTACCAATAAAACAAATGAGCTGGATAAAGGAGAAAGTGCTAAATCGAAAACCTTTGAAAGAAAAATGAAAGCTCGAATATAATAAACTAATAAAAACAAAATCTTATTAATGTCAGTAGGTAACAATGGAATACAGTTGATAAGAATATTGAAGCAACTGTTTTAAGATACTCAATATATAGGTTGAAAGACTTACTTTTCATTTTATTTTAGGATGTCTTTTGATGAGGGAAGCAGAAAATACCATTGTAATTCTTTTTTTAACAAAAATGGGTCTGGTGAAATGGCTGTATGACATGACTCCTATTTATAAAATATTAATAATATTTCCTAAAATAGACAAAATATTATCTAGCTTTAGATAGTGATTATAAAGAATACAATGTAATTGACTGTAGAAACTGATCCTTGGGTTATTTCTGCCAAAACTCAAAGAAGGGTTCCTTTTGCTAGGTAACATTAGATTATCATACTTGATTGATCTATGAATTTATCTTATTCTGGCGAGAAATAAGAATCCAAAGGCGCGATAAGCTTAGAGTATGATGACACGTTTGCTTGTATAACCAAATTTCAATTTCAATTAGTGAATAGATTACGATTCAATTGTGGTTTATTCGTTTGTATGTGTATATCGAGAGAGATTGATGTATTGAAAGTGTAGCGGATTGTCTCAATTAAAGCAACGGATTTAGTTAATTGTATGGCTCAATGATATACTCGATCCATTGGTTTATTGAACATGCGTCAATAATGGTCTCCAGACATGGCCTCGTTATTATATATTATGACTCGATCTGCGTACTTGTGGAAATATAAAGGGATAATATTTTCCCAGATCAAGCCAAAGAAAACGCTAAACTCTCTTATTTTTCCGGTAAGATTACCCATATATAATGAGGCTAAAGGGCCTTTGGAAATGAACCAGGGAATTCTTCTCTTTAGATGCAGGCAGGGTTAAAGTTGAAGTTGATATCATATAAACCTTTCTATCTCGCGAAAATATAATCCCGAGCCAAGCATTTGGGTTCCGACACCAGCATTTTTTTAAAAAATTGCTTTAAAAAGCCAATGTTCTTTATCGTTACATAGACCTCTTCATTACACTCATCACACCTGGTCATGGCAGAAGTTAGACCTATGCCTTATAGGCAGCTATTTATTCTATGTGCATGTAGATTTGCTGTAAGTATACCAAATGTGCACTATTATCAGCTATCATTCTAGACCAAATATATATATATATACATATATATATATATATATATATGTAAAAGGCTTTTGTTATAAGATACAAGACGAATAAAGGGTTGTTATTTACGATTCTATGTCTTGAAGGAACCCATATGCTTTACCGTCCTGTTTCCTTTTATCGTGCCAGTAAGTTGTCTTTTAGGCCTTTAATTGAAATAATTTCTTTGTGTGGATTGGTCTATTTTCTGAATTCTGTCTTTGTACCAAATCATGACTAATATTATGTCTTAGATGGTGCGAGATTTCAAAATTACTGATGAAGCAAATATTGGTTATTATGTTGGTTTTATTACCTCTTCATTTGCACTGGCACAATTCCTCACAGGTAAGATCTATTAAGAGATATAGCCTTATATGCTTTTCTGACCTACTGATCTTACTAGGCATGCCTTGGGGTA
Source organism: Phycomyces nitens (assembly GCA_022702545.1). Lineage (NCBI taxonomy): Eukaryota > Fungi > Mucoromycota > Mucoromycetes > Mucorales > Phycomycetaceae > Phycomyces > Phycomyces nitens. Next base: position 1,911,368 of record JAHRBC010000004.1, read on the forward strand.
TGCTGTCTGATCGCATTGGACGGAGACCAGTAATTCTAACTGGCATGGTTGGAACGGTCGTTAGCATCCTCTTGTTTGGATTATCAAAGTCATATATGTGGGCCCTTTTGTCAAGAAGTTTGTGCGGCTTGCTGGTAATAGAAAATAGTTTCCATTTATGAGTGCGTGAGAACTAATGTCATATATAGAACGGAAATATCGGGGTATTGAAGAGTATGGTCGCGGAATTAACGGCTGGGCAGCCAGCAGACAAGAGAGCAAGAGCGTTTTCTTTATTGCCGTTGATGTATGGACTTGGAAGTATTATTGGGCCAATACTAGGAGGTAAATATATAGATCTGCCCTCAGCCTCTTAAACATCTGCTCTAGGATTCCTTGTCCATCCTGTCGAAACATATCCTGAAATATTCGGAAGGGGTGGATTTATCACTGACTTTTTGACGGAGAATCCATACTTCCTTCCCTGTTTTATTGCTGCCATGATATGCTGTCTTGGGCTCGTGTTCGGTCTCTTCCAGCTTGAGGAAACCTTGAATGTCGTTCCTTCCAAGGAAGAAAATACTACCGAGCAGACCCAGCTGCTCTCTCAACAAGAGCCTTCTGCATATGACACTTTCAATTCGACATCAGAAGAGAATGTAACTTCACCTACGCCCACCCTTCATGCCAAGCCTGCTCCTCTGACTATCAGAGAATCCCTTACGCCTGCTGTCATAGCCATCTGTATTACATATGGATCCTTTTGCTTCCAGGCTGTCTTTTATGAAGGTAACCCGAGTTTTGTATTGCATTGTTATTTTTTTTTGTTTAGAATGATCTCCAAAAACACACACGCACACTGTGTACTTACTATTCCTTATGTAGAGCTGTTTCCTATCTGGACGTCCAGTAGCAGAGGGGCCGGTGGACTCGGGTTTCAAACAAGTGAGACGGGCATGGCCCTTGCTTTCTCTGGAGTCGTTACCTTGTTTTCTCAGATAGTACTTCTACCCCCTCTTGTGTCACGCTTTGGTCTCGTCCGTCTTTTCCGCTCAGTACTATTTGTACTCATATTCCTGTACGCCATTCAAGGCTTTGTTCGGCTACTTTATAACGTTCCTGATTTTGAGGGCCAAGTGGACACCAAATTGTGGGTCTGGGTGGGTCTATTGATCTGCTTAGCTATCAAGACTGTGTGCGTCACTATATCCTTTACCGGATGCACCATTCTTGTCAACAATGCTGCACCACGCGCAGATTCACTCGGCACAATTAACGGATTCTCTCAATGTAAGCCTAAATGGTTTGATTTGCTCAGATTCTAATCTATTTGATTTGTCATAATAGGTTGTGCCAGTGCCACGCGCGCTCTCGGTCCAGCCACCTGCGGTATTATTTGGTCATCGTAAGCCGTCAAACACGATCTAGAGTTTAGACATGATATTGACTTTTTCTTGTCTTTAGCTCTCTTGGTGCAAGCTGGATTCCTTATCAGATTAGAGTACACATCAGCTTTATAGCACTCTCGATATTTGCCATGTTTACCTATTATTCAAGTGAGAGGCTAAACAAGCTTGAATTTGAAGGCCCGTATTCGAGAGAGGAAGTTGTATCGACAGATGAGCCAGAAAACCAGGACCAGGTTAACCAAAGGGCTTAAGATGATAAAACTTGTCATTTTTTTTTGTACATATACTGACACCTGAAAGGGAATCAAGAGAAACAGGTGTATATTGTCGCATAGGATTGTATTCGACACATAATATTTTTACTATAGAGAAAAGCAAGATTTGATTTCTGTAGTATTATTTACTTGATGATTATAAAAATTATGATTCTATTAGTATTCCCCCAACTTATTTCCAGAATTTAGAGTTCAAAGACCTTTTATTCCAAAATACCATTGAGTTATATTGTCAAAAATATATTATATAAGATTAATTACTAGTCTAAATGACAGGTCTCTCTGCCCTTTGTAATGGATCTATTAATGAATCATTTTTATAGAATATACAAAAATATTATCCACAGATTTACAGACAAAAGTGCTTTGAATCAAACTATATTTATATTTTGCAAAAAGAAAGGTTTAGGTGTGTAAAGAGACGACTACAATGTCTAATCCCAGGTTGGATATGCAAGTGAAGACTGGGACCAAACTGGCTGATCTATATTAGGCCATGTATATAAAAAAAATGATGATGCTGACTCACATATATGTAGTAGGCTTATGAGTATGTAAAATACGACGCACAACTACAGCAAAATTTATAAAAACTCACGATATTATGCCAAATTATACTTTTAGTCTTGTCAAACATGCCAAGACCATCTCTTACAACTACATTAAAGGATTACAAAATATCTGAACTAATTACACCAATCAAATTTTATAAAATAAAACAATAAGCTATACTTACAGCTTAGACCAAGTTATTTGTTAGTTTGGTATGTATATTCTACTCGAATAACTCTGAATAGAAACGCAATAAAATATTACCAATAATACTCCTTGTCTCATACTTTTTATCATATTGTATCGTGGAATCAAAGACAAGTATCAACGCTTGAGAACATTTTCCAGAAGAACGAATTTTCTTTCAAATATAAATTTAATTGTACACGAATTGCTGTATAAAATGGTTAAAGATATATTGTACTCTAAGCCTTTAAAATGAGTGGATGAATAGCCATAGCCAGTCATGGGGATAAAACATATGTACAGATTTATTTCTAGGTGATTGATCTCAATATTTTATAAAATTCTGATATATTGATTGATATCTCAAAATGATAAACGAAAAGAGGACCCCCCTTTCGCCTTTACTTTTCAGCCTTGTCTTTGAGCCTCTGCTTTGATTGGTCCTCGCCTCTCCTTCAATAAATGGCTTTCCATTCAACATCCCATCACCCCGCCCAAACCACTTAGACTGTTGGCCTATATCGATGATTTACTTATTGTCCTCTCCTCCCTCCTCGCCTTACTGGGCCTTTACGGTAGGGAATCAAACGCTCGAGTCAATCTGGGCAATACGGTCGCAATATCTTTGTATGACTCTTTTGTCCCTGACTGGGGTCCAATTCTTGTGGCAGCTAATATCACTAAACTTCACGACCGTCATTCAGCCGATGCCATCCGTTGCCTCGGTTTTCCTCTTACCTCCCATCTTTGTCAGCTCAATTCCTTTTGCTCTGCCATACTCAGCAATCTTGACCGCCACTGCCTCGTCCTTGCTCAGCGTCATTTGTCCGTTAGAGGCGAAAACCTCATCTCCAACTCTCTCCTTCTCAGTACCGTATGGCACGTACTGTATGTAATGCCTGCTCCCGCCTCATTTTTCGTCGCTGTTCACAAATCCATCCGCCAATAACTCTCACTTTGGTTTGACAGCCCTTCATGGGACCTCCTCTGCCTACCTCGTCATAAAGGTGGGTTCGGCCTACTTGATTCGGAAAGCCATCAAAGGGCTCTACAACTGCATTGGATTCTACCCATATTTTGGGATTCTTGTGCCCACTCTAAATATTTTCTTCTTTACATCACATTCCTCCTACAGCCCCACTTCTCCACGCCCTCACCTGCCATCGCACTTCTTTTCCCTTTGCTCCCGTTAACCTTTCCACTTCCACTACAACCTCTTCTTCGTGCTAGTTCCTATATCCTCCCTACTATACATCCTCTCTCTATTTGTCTTTCACCCATTACTGCCCTCACACTCCTCCTCCACATCATTTGGACTTTTCCTTCACCATTCGCCTTGCCTCGCTGGAATCACAAAGGTCTATATATGTACCATTCCTTTATGATCAGCCCACAAGGTGTCTTTCGTCGTCGCTCTCTAAACTGTGGCGTACACGCCCGCAACCGCTTTTTTGCCTTCTTTCACTACCTTGGCACAGCCAAGATCGTCCTTTGGCCTTGGTTTGTTTCTGTGGTATACACACCACAGTTAAATGAAATACAAACTTCACAACCTATATCTAGTCACTACTTGGTAATGACCCTGGGAAGTTAACATCTCAGGGACAGTTACACACCAGGTACACCTATACTTCACACTGCTACAGTGATAACCAACCATTACACGACGGGGACTTTAATTACAAGGGAATATGAATAATAGTATATAAGCAATCATAATATTCTTACTTCAATAAACAACACTCTCACAGTATTCTTATTCCCCTTGCAAGATACTAACAAACCATATACATCAGCAGTTAACAGAGCATGCTTCAATACAAAATAGATTGATATATCCAGATTCTCATTTGTGTATATAATAATATATGGTATATTATCAATTGATAAATATAATATCGAGCACTATCTTTGAACATTTTTTTTAATATTAAATTATTTGCAGACATATAATAGTTAACCATGTAAAATGACAAGGATGTTTCAAGAGATTTTATTTGAGGGAATACAAAGTCAAGTAAAGTCAATGGTGGTGTACAATGATTGGGGTTGATTTGCTCTTGTCCTTTGCCTTGCTCAATCTTCTTCTTCTGCTTCCATTCAATCCTCATCTTCCCGCATCGCAGCAGCTCTGTCTTCGGGCCATGTCACCACTCGGTCTTCCGCTCTGTTCAATGTTAGTCTTTCTGCACAATTCAATGTTGATCCTTTGGCGCAGTTCAATGCAAGTCTTCTTTCTTTATCCAATCCAGGTCTTCTGCGTCATTCAGTACAAAGTATTTTCGCCTTGCTTGATCCTTGCTTGCTTTCTTTGCCCAATCTCAGTTTCTTTGTTCATTCGGTACTTGTCTTTTTACTTTGTTCAAGTTCATTGTCAAATTTTAACGGATTCCGTACATTCATTTTTTTTTAATGGTCGATAATTTGGAAACCAAGCCTCACAAGCGCCCTAGAGGAAAGAACATCTACTCATATGCTTGCAACTCCCCTTAGGGCTATCTGTCCTACAGGCATAAGGTATTTCTTTTGCTGTATCCTATATAGCATCGTATGCCTTTAGTATATTTTCATCTTTTGGAATAGCCCAATACAACGGGCCCTTAAGAAGGAAATATACTAAAGGCATATGTTGCTATATGGTAAGAATCAGGGAAGACGTACCTTATGCCTGTAGGACAGATAGCCCTAAGGGGAGTTGCAAGCATATGAGTAGATGTTCTTTCCTCTAGGGCGCTTGTGAGGCTTGGTTTCCAAATTATCGACCATTAAAAAAAATGAATGTACGGAATCCGTTAAAATTTGACAATGAACTTGAACAAAGTAAAAAGACAAGTACCGAATGAACAAAGAAATTGAAATTGGGCAAAGAAAGCAAGCAAGGATCAAGCAAGGCGAAAAGACTTTGTACTGAATGACGCAGAAGACCTGGATTGGATAAAGAAAGAAGACTTGCATTGAACGGCGCCAAAGGACCAACATTGAATTGTGCAGAAAGACTAACATTGAACAGAGCGGAAGACCGAGTGGTGACATGGCCTGAAGACCGAGCTGCTGCGATGCGGGAAGATGAGGATTGAATGGAAGCAGAAGAAGAAGATTGAGCAAGGCAAAGGACAAGAGCAAATCAACCCCAATCATTGTACACCACCATTGACTTTACTTGACTTTGTATTCCCTCAAATAAAATCTCTTGAAACATATTGGTCATTTTACATGGTTAACTATTATATGTCTGCAAATAATTTAATAATGGTGCTCGTCAAATCAATCTATTCAGTGGGTTAGATTCTTGGATGATACAGCTCTGAGCCCTCAATTTTTTTGTGTTAAATACGTACACCTAGGTTTGTTTCCATTTGTATAATCTTTATTGTTAATTCAGTATTAGCCATGCATCTAGCAATCGTTTTGGCACTATTAACAAGAAAAAGAAAGTTCTGATTAAATCTAGAGAGATAATTGTTGCTACTTTTGATAGTGTAGAAATACCAACCATTTACGAAATATATTATGTACCACAATTTACTGCATACACTATAGTCCAAAGATACAGATATATATGATCACTAGCTACACACATACACAAGGTATCTTCTAGTATATTTGGTGAATGAAACTTGCATCCTTTGCGCAGAAATTGAAAAGAGAATTAGACTGCTAGTTTAAGCGTGATGATTAGCATAGCAGCCGTAAATTTTGGAAGATGTGTTTGCATGGATACAATATGTAAAACCATAAAGTCCCTTTATATAAAATTCTGTATAAAAGCCGTGACTTACTAATTATCTTTGGGTAAACCACTTACCCTTTAATCAGCATACCAAAGAAAGGAATCAAGACCTTGGAGAGATGAATTGATATCTACACTGCTTTCAATGTGTAAAGATTTATTATTCTGACGCTTTTAATCATAAATTTACTGTAAGGACTGTATATGTCCTAGAATCCAAGATAGTGTAGGATATAATATAAATCGTGGGCGCTTCTGGTTTGGCGGTGATGTACCTATGGAAATCGTTGGCAAAAACCTTGAACAATAAATGTGTAAAAAAAATCATTCAAAACATTGATCCATTTTGAACAAAAAGAGAGCTTTATCGTTTAGCAAGATAAGTATACATGCCATTGTGCCAAAATAATAAAAGCCAAAAGACCTCGACTGAAGAATATGGAGGATTTGTTATTTGTTATTTAGAAAAAAAAATATTAGTACAATATAACCAACAGATATCACACCAAATGGTCTTTATTATAGCCGTGTTGAACAAATCAAAAGAAATATTTATTCAAGTCGGTTTTATTAGATAGTTATGAAATTTACAGATAAATGTACACTATTAATTTGGTATCTAGATAGTAAGGAATATTATTCCAGTATAATTTTTTTACGGAATGAATTATAATGTATGCTCTCTTTTTTTGTTTTACATTTTCGGCTTATAAAAGAATATTATACATATTCTGTAACTGTTACAACATAATACTTCTTCTTGACAATTGGTTTCTTCTTTGGCTTTTCGTGGCAAGTACGGCATTTTATGATTAGACGGTTAGGACAGGATCCATTGGGAAATGTAACAGAGGTGGTTCTTGAACAGGCACACGAATTGCCGGCAGGCACAATCTTGTAGTGTCCACAAGATGACATCTTTACACACGCACAGGCCTCACCCACACCCTATTATAGAGAATGATATGTCCAGAATTAGTATACTTTTGATTGGTCAGAATAATACTTGCATGGCTAAATCCGAAATCAGCAGGATTAATTTTCAAATCCATAATTTAAAAAATAAATATCTAGGATAAAGAGGTGTTTTGGCCAAGTTTATATATCTTCAAAAATATATAGAAAAAATAATAATAATAATTAAAAGCCCAAGAGCCAAAAATAAACGAATCAAATGACAAGAGTTGTACAATAGAGACTTTATGTCGATCATTTGCTCGATATGATGAGCAAACCAACCTGTCAAGTGCAATTTCTTCCCCAGAATTAAATGTTTCTTTGAGCCAAGTTTTTATGAACAAGTAATATTGTTTGAGTATAGACCAGTTGATACGTCAGGTATTTGGAAAAAATGAGGAGTAGTTTGTTCTCTTTTGTGGCGTAGTAACCTCGTGAGTATTTTACTTGGCATCCTTTTTCTTTCTTTCTTACATCTATCCAAAAGAAGAATTGTTCATTTGGAAAACAAGCCCTTTTATTATTAGACTAGACTCTACCGTTCAATTTGTCTGTATTAATAATTAAACAAATGAAAAAGGCCCATTTCATAGAATTGGCTTATTTGTCAGAGTAACGGTATTCTCTTGACCTTGATATCAATCATAATTTTATACCTCTTTGAACAATAATTGCAAAATAATAAAATTATTATTATAGGCTAGAAAGGAATCGGTATAAAAATAAAATAACAAGGATTGCTTTTTTTATCTAATTGACTTGGGGTTATCTGGGCAGCTTTTGTACTTGTACTCTATATTGTCCCAAAAGAAGAATATGGTTTATTGATCAAAAGTGTCTATCGACCAAATTTTCAAGATTGACGGATAACAGAAACAAAAGGAATCATTAGCATATAAACAAGTGCTACTCTCAAGGGAGTTCTTTTCATGAGGTCAATATAGCCAACCCAATACCCTTCAAGTTTATAAAAAAAAGCCAATATATTTGTAAAACCATACTGTTGGTTCAAGATAACTGTATTGAACTTGAACTTTTGGCAAGCCAAAAGCAGACAAGACACAAAGAAATCCTCTATTTAGAAAAAAAAAGGGCTTTCTTCTTCTTCTGTACCGAGGTTACAAAGTGCCCTGATGACTCGAGGCAATGACCAGATTTGATATCTCTACATATTCTTTGCGCAGCTTGATCATGACTATACGGAACAAGTATGATGTATTGTAACCTGCTTGCCCAATATTCGTACAAATCAATTGGCTTAGAATAAGTCTATAGGCAATTTGCATGACCATCATTATAACTAGAAAGCTCGATTGGATCTTTAATTATATTATCTTGAGATTCAATACACACAAATGCTTTATATATATATATAAAAGAGTATTCTTTGAGCTTTGGACTAGAGTATCTTTGGACAGTAGTGTTATGCTCAATATGAATCCAGGTACCTTGATGTACTCCTTGTTGTCCATTTAACGTGCAACTTTATATTATTGGATAGCTAGTGTGACAGAAAGTATAGCGCCATTCTTTTTAGGAGATTGATCCCCCACCAAAAAAAAGAAAAGAAAAAGAATTACCCTTCCGACCCTTTTCATCACCTCATTCATGACCGACACACAACAAGCAGCCATCCAACGTGCATTGGAAGCAGAAAAACAAGTTCAGCGCCTCGAACGAGAAGTTCAGTCCTTACGAACTCGCAAAGTAAGCCAATGTCATTAGCCAAGAAAGATGAACAAGACGATTTACAAAAAAGGTTTAGCAGACAGGAAGATCAAAAGATCTAGATTCCTATGGAAATGACAAGAATGAGTTTCAGTTATCAGAGCAAGTCAAGGACCTGACTTACCAACTGTCGGCAAAGACGATGGAGATGCAACGATTAAAAGAAACTTCGAATGCACGCCTATGTAAGCTTGATTCTGAATATGTACATTGGCTTCTAACAACATTAGAGTAGCAGAGTACGAAGACAAACTAAAGAAGATGCGGGGTAATTATTATTACTATTGAATAATTTAGAAAGCAAGAAGAAGAAATAAGACCATTTATATATATATATATGTATATGTATATTTGCTATTCAAAATAGACATCTTTGCTCAGGCAACCCGGAATTTGGACGGCTACCGTGCCACGATTGCAACAAAGGAAACCGAGTTGGCTCAGATGGAAGAGGCCTATAAAGACACCAAACAATCAGAAGAACGCCTAAGAGCCCAGGCTGAAGAAAGAGAACGTGTGTAGTTGAAATGAAAGCAAGGGATCCATAACTCAGTATAAAATAGGGGATTTTGAAAAACTAAAGGCAGAAGGAAGTAGTCGAAAGGCAATGGATGTGGGCCAGATAAAACGACTGGTATAGGCATTCACAAGTCCATACTGTAGAAAGTACTAATCCAACAAGGTCTTTAGGAAGTCAAGGTGCGCCAACTTACCACCCAGTTGAGCCAGACCCAGGCAGACTATGAGAATTATAAGAAACGGGCACATCAACTTCTTCAGCAGAATACAGACACAAAAGATCAAGGAAAATTTACCGAACTTGAGCACCAATTGAAGCAAATGAAATTGGAAAAAACGTGAGTAACATAATCCAAAGGTCTGTGTTGTTGATCTGTGTGGTAGTGAGCAGGCAATGGAGAGATCAGAGAATGAGAGACAGGCCCGTTTGGTGGAACAGGATCTACGTCAAGCTCTGGACCGTATTCGATACCTGGAAGATTTGGAGATCAAGCAGGTTGCCTTGCAGAGATCATTGGAAGAGAAGAATAGAGATATAAAGGAGATTGAGCGACAGATATCACAAGAAAGAGAGGTCCATGAACAGAGTAAATATTAATAGTAGACCACATTCAGAAATACTCATGGCCTTATAAACAGCCTTACAGACCATTCGGACTGCACACCAAGAGAGCCTTCAACTGCGATACAATTCCCTGCCAGACAATCAGACTAGAGGACCAGAGCAGGAAATTAAACATGAGCAGACACAAGATAAAGAAGATGGAGCTATAAATGAGGATGAAAGAGCCGGGTGGGAGGCTATGATAGAGAGGCTGGAGGAAGAGAACAGACGACTAAGAGAGACACTGGAAAGCAAGGAAACAAAAGTTGAGATCAAGGAGATGGTCCAGGAAGCTACCCCAGAAATTGATAGCAATGAAATTGATCTGTATGGTAAGTGCCAAAGAGGGCTGGGATTGCAAGTTAATACAACGAATAGCTTCAATGAGCCACCTATTATCGCCCTTTGTTGGCCGTCAAGAGGAGCCGGTTGATATGACCAAACAAGTAAGAAGATTGGGAGATATGCTGCAGGAAAGTGAAGAAAAGGTTAATGCACTCCGGGCACAAGAAAAGGTATGGTTTTGGACTGGAAACCTAAAGACCACTACTGATCCTAATACTTGACCAAATAGCTTTTAAAGGATGAAATAAGGTAAGTTTGATCCCACCAATACTTCTTCTAAACATGGACCCTAGACGTCTTGACTCGTTTGATAAGCGCCAGAACATGAATGCCGAGTACCTCAAGAATGTGCTCCTCAAGTTCCTTCAATCCGAGAATAAAGTGGTATGTCAAACTGAGTCCAGGAAATTGACATACATATCAACGACCACTAATGATTGGCTGTTTAGTTTATGGTACCTGTGCTAGCTAAACTCCTTTACCTCAACCAAGATGAAACAGATGAACTCCAAAAGGCAGTGATTACGTAGACCTGTAGAATATTTTTTTACAAGATATATAAAGAGACTCTGCTTTTTAATATAATATTCAAACGTTCATCTTCTTTTACTCTCTTTTTCTTTTGATAAAAAAATGTCTGGATTTCCCACCGATTGCTATTTTTACCTTGAATCCCTTGGCACAGACTTGGTTCTGGATGTTTATAACGGAGCTGTTAAAGTAATAAACACAATAGACGCCATTTGGCCAAGAGGGCTTACTAACAATATTAACTGCAGGAAGATGCCATCTTGATTATCTGGACCATGAAGACCCAGGACAACGAGAATCAGGTAACAGAAATCCTTTTTTTAAAAAAGAAAGTGTCTTTTAATCAAATCATATCCCAAAGCTATGGCGTAGTGAGGATGGCTTCTTGATCAATAAGAAGAGTAATCTCGGTAAGTCTACAAGAGAATTCTTGGAATTCTGGCATGATAACCAAACCTTATGATCCTATAGTCATTGATGTTCGTGGAGGTAAGCTAAACTTGGAAGATTGGTCTTTTGGACAACTTGGCGCGTATGCGTTTGCCCCAGAATAATCTAAAATTGTCGCAAGGTGAATTAAAGTCGGACACACCTCTTGTGCAATATAATCGTAAAATGACCATGTAAGAAGAATGTTTTACAAGAACTCAATCTAACTGATCACCACAGGGCACACAACCAGCGATGGGGATTCCGTAATGGTTTTGTGTATGTTTTGGCTGATCCCACCCTTGTATTGGATGTCAAGGTAAGTGTGCCAAGGTCGATTTGGACCATTTTGACACCAGCGATCGCACTCTTAGGGAGGAAAGAAGAAGGATGGAAAAAAGGTGATCCTTTATGAACGCAAGGAAGATGACAATGTCAATCAGCAATGGAGAATTGTCCCATGTGGTGACTACCACCACAAAACACCCCAGGAGGCTTTGGCTGCTTATTCTATGCCACCCCAATATGCTCAGCAGCAGCCATATGGCCAACAGAACCCTTATCCTCCCCAGAACAGCTCTTATGGAGGTGCTCCAGGTTATGGTATTCCTGACAACCAGAGTCCCCGTGTTCCATATGGACAACAGTCCAATGTATTGCCTTATGAGCAAGGTAACCATGATGATTAAAGAGAGTACTTTAGGATGCTTATTGAAATATGCAATCGATTTCCATGATATCAATAGCTCAGGAAGCACACAAGCAGGTGTATGAAGAACGCAAGGCCCATTTGTCCCACCAAGTCATTGCTGGTGCAGCTGGTTATGAAGCAGTCAAGGCCTATATTTCACACCAAGAATCCCAGGGAAAGCCTGTCAACCACCAGTTTGCTAAAAAAGCAATTGCTGGTCTTGTAGCTGCCCAGATGCTCAAATTTGCAGAAGAACATGACTGGAGTGGCAGTGACAAGGAAAAGGCTACCCGTGAAGCAGAGCTGGCTGCAGATAACTACTTTACCAGAGAGATCAACTCTCGACAGTAAGCTTAGCATAATTAATTGTCTATTGTTTTGCAGATGATTATGAAATAAAGAGTTGTTTTTGCACATCTGAATCGACAACACACACACACACTTGATTTTCTCTGCTGTAATTGATATGCAGAGAATAAATATTGGACAAATATTAAATTTCCAACAAGGCTTTTTTTTTAAAAAGCTAAACTCAACTATTGATGTCCAAACTCTCGTTACTTTTACACCATCTAAATGACCATACCATTAGTTCCAAGGATTCTTGGTAAAAGAAACCCTTGGATTTTTATGTTAAGATGCCAGACGCAAAGGGACAAGTGACTGCTAAAATATACCATGCTACCAACTCTGGTAAAGTCGCTTGAGTGATAAAATGAAGCGAGAATTTCTTTTTTTTTTATTAATAGGAAAGCATACGCGTCAATAATATACAATGTCGACACCTATTGATCGTGAAAAGGTAATCATCATTTACCAAGTATTCTATTCATCCAATCCATGCACTATCCATAACAACTATCAAATGTGGTCTCTTTATATATAAAAAAAGAGAAAGAGAGAGAGAGAAAAAGGGGGTGGATCATGAGGTGGAATACCAACCATGTTCATGGTCTGATTACATTCCAGGCACTTTCTTGTTCAGTTTGATTTAATGTATCCAATGGCGCTGTAGGAATGCCCTTTTTTGCTGAGAGTATTCACCAAGCAAGGTGCTCATCACAGGTGACAAACGAGAGATTTAGAATTGTGATGGATGGAATCAGCAACTAATGAATCTTTATATAGACTCAACGAATTCACTGTCGAAAACACACCTTCTGCGGATGAATTACAACTTTATACATGGTAATATGATCCTAGCAAACATCCTCTGGAGGGTTTTTTTTTCTTTTTGGGGAATTGGGATATTCAAAATAGAATCTCATCTCTAAATCTCTAGGAGAAATGCAACACTCGATGAACTTGCCCAGTTGATCCAGCAAGTAATTCCCGAAGCCCAGCATCACGACGCGCGCATTTCTTTCCGTCTCGTTTACCTCGACAGCGCACGCGCAACCTTTCTTTATCGTGACCTTGGTAGAATTCTGACCTCGAAGCCTTCGCCTGACCAGACAAAGACACTTGAGGATTGCAACTTCTTTATTGGCGACTACCTTGATGTAGCAATATTTATTGGACCACCTCCTGTCAGACAGGATGCTCGTCCTGGAAGAGAAGGCAGATTCAACCGCAACCCACGCTTTGGTGGACCTAGAGGCAACGATCGTGAACCACGAGAGCAGAGATTTGGAAGAGACAGAGACACTAGAGACAGTCGGCCAGCCTTTGGAAACAACAGAAGAGGAGATCGCTTCTAAAAGAGAATATTATATACATACAAAAAAGAAAAGGTGCCGAGTGATATTCAAGGACTCTAAATATATTAAAAAAAAAAGCCCAAAAAATACGGTATAATAATGTAAAAAAAAAAGAAAAAGAGTCTTTTAATGGTGATCGTGCTCTTGAACTGCTTTAAAATAACAGCAAGACAAACGTACTCTGTGTCTTGAGAACCATTTGAAGAGGATGTAATAAGAAAATAAAGAATCCGAAAAACATGGTGATAAAGGCGGTGAATGAATTTCGAAAAAGAGCCAAGCACCATCCATCTGAACACCATGGCTTCTGTACCCCTCTCCCTCTCTCTCTCTTTAGAAGGCTTTCGTTTCTCATATTTAATTTTACGCGCTCTTTTTATATATATAAACCAAGAATACCCTCTCTGTCGGTCCACTTTTCCTTATATTCTATATCTTAATACCAAAACCTCATGACATCCGTACAGTTCACAGTTGGCAAGCTTGATGCTGGCATGGTAAATGAATAGAACAACAAACTCCTCTCGTGCCAAGCCCACACAGCCTATTCATGTATTAATTTCGCTATCAATAGGCCATTCTGTTAACAGAAGATCATCATCTGATCGAATTCCCCTCTCTTCTTCTTCCTAATGGCGTAACTTCCGGAAGCATCGTCAATATTGCCGTCACCCGCAACGTGTCTGAGGAGGAGAAAAAGATGCAAGAGTTTTGGGATCTTCAGGAAAAGATACTGATGGAATTCGGTAATGCCGAGCCCGAAAGACCTGTCTTGCGAGTCAAGAATATCACCCAGACCTCACTTATACTCGAGTGGGATCCTCTTGTTCTTCACACTGCTACTCTTAGATCGCTTAGTATCTACAAGAATGATACCAAGGTTACTCAGGTAATGTCAATTTCTTTAAAATGCCCCAAATGTATCTAGGATCATGATTCAAACCTTCTGTCTCTATAGCATGTCCAGAGCGAGACAAATGTTGCCAAGTTGTCTGGTCTAGAGGTCGATCATGAATTTGAGTTTCATATTGTCATAAAGACAACTGCTGGTAGTTATGAGTCCAATCGAGTCATTGCACGCACCCACACAATGGAGGACTTGACGGGTATTCGGGTAGCCTTTGGTATGTTTGAGGAACCCGAGCCCGCAATCACCGAACTCAAGGCACTGGTCAAGAAGATGGGTGCTACTTGGACAGACGAGGTAGACAGCGAGACCACTCATTTGTTAGCCCAATTGCCAGGCGGGCCAGGATATGACCAGGCTGTAAGATACTCTATACCGATTGTTAAGCCAGACTGGCTTGTTCAGTGCAACAAGAACAAGAAGATCCAAGTGAGTTTTTTTTTTAAATTATATTGCTTGATGTTTGCTAATATTCTTTACATCTTTCCAGTCTGCTCTTCCGTACTATATTGTTAGTGTCCACAATAATCACTAAGCTTTGTTTTATCTCTCTCTCTCTCTTGATTTTCTTGATTTTCCCTGTGAAATTATTTCTTTTTTTATGTGTCCGTGAATGTGTGTGGAGCACCTGTATGCAAAAATGAAGCTGATGGGTTGCCTTGTGTTTCTTAATCATATATTCTTTTTTATATATTTATTTGGAGGGTTGCCAAAGAGAGAGAGAGAGAGTTCTTCTTTCTAATATCCACTCTCGTTTATTTCTATTTGGTTTTTATAGAGACAATTGTCCTGCTGATGAATTCGCCATCCCATGGAACCCGTCAATAAAATTGTGTATCTCTTATTGGTAAAGTTGGAACAAGAGCTTATGTCTCCATCTTCTTTGCTCCCTTATAACCTAATCAATCGATATTCAACGTTTATAGTCATTCGTCTAAAGCAAAAAATTAATATTACAAGGCGACACTCTTTTTTTTCAACTAATAGTAATAATAATAATACTAATAATAATAATAATTGAGATAAAAAACGATCAATGTTTCAATATTTTTTGCTGTTTTTTTGGTTATTGAATTTTGTTTGCGAGCTCAGGCTCTGTATTACAGAAGAAGCTGGATCAATTCCATGAATGCCTTCAGAATAAATACCCATTTACATCCCCCCTCCTTTTTTCTTTACTAGTATTCTTCATATTTTATTATACCTGGAAATTATGGAAAATGACACAGTGTACTGGTTTGAGTGACATGCTGTTTCATTTATAGATTATTATTTTTCTTCAATCTACCGAGAATTACAGCTAGCACGTAATAATAATAATAAAAGAATCCAGAAAAAATATTTGGCATATCATGTTTTCTACAGGACTTTGCGACCTACAAACCAAAGACTACATTTGATAGTGTAGAATCACAGTTTATTCTGCATCATGTCAAGGGAATAGTTGCCAAATAGTGGCTATTATTAAAGACGCAAAGAATATACGCCATACTAACCACATTTTCTATTAAACAATGATTTAGTACTATAGGGTCATGAAACTCGACCCATATTTACTCCATACAGCTCTTGACTACATTGTCTTTTTATCACTCAAATGGCCACTCTAAAAAAAAAGAAAAAAAAAAGATAAATACAAAACTGATATATTGGTATATAAACACTCTTGAAATAAGTTTTTGTACACTTTGCATATTCATCATTCAATCTTTTAACTTGCAATGTCCCAGACCAACAACACTTTGCAGAGACTAGGCTCTTTGGAAGACAGTGTCAAGGACTTGTCTAATAGGATGGACACTTGTGAGACCAAAGTCAGTCAGCTTGAGTAAGTAGATCTCTTTTATGCTATACACTTGCTAAACATTTGACTCGCCAATAAATGTATAGAGCAAAGTTTAGCGGAATGAACGTGGGCGACTCTAATGTTCTTTTATACCCCACGCCAAAGCGTCTTAACGGTAGAGATACTCGCCTTGAGACGATCAGAGAGATTATTCAAAAAGAGAATAGGCTATCTTACTCCCAGGCAGATGCTATGCTAAAGGAATTTGGTCCAGTTGCTCATGAGCTCTTGAGAAACTATATCCAAAAGATTCGAAGCAGCAGAGCAAGAATCCCGGTCCGTTGGATAGACGTGGGTGATGATGACAAGGAAAAGATATTCCATATAATCGAGGAAGGTGGAAAGGAGCAGAATATTCCTTTATATCTCTGTGAAAAGTCTTGGGGAGCCAGATGTTTGGCTCAGCAGCGTTGGGGGAAGGCTCGTACTGAAGTATACTCAGACTCTGGTAACTCTAAATGATAAAAAAAAATAATAATAAAAAAAAACAAGAATCTGCCTGCTACTCATATTGCAACAATCAAAGCAATTATGTCTTGAATAAATAAATAAATATATATATGTATATTTTGTCTTGAAAAAAAAAACTGCCATTCAGTAAACCACTTTTTCTCTCGGATACAACAAGTCAGAGCAGGGTTTTGGGTATATATTTTATCCTTGGTTTCTTTATTATGATCAACTGTAATCGAAATCAGACCATTATCCTGAGAAACCATAGGTCTTTTTGTCAGGCTAGTATTCTTTAATTTCTCTAGGTCATCCTCCTTTATCATTTCCCCTACCTTTGTATGTATATGGCTTACACTGACGATCAATAGTATGAATATACAAAGGACTTATTTTGAGTATTATTTATTCATTCGTATAGATACTAAAGGCATGCTTACATTTGAATAATAAATAATAATAATAAGAATAATAATAATAATAAACCTAGTTGTTTATTTCTCAACTCTAATTTTCATTTAATTTTATTAAAGCTTTTCATAAACAAAAACAAAAAGGCATATTTGGAAACAAAGGAGTGTTGGATACGTACGTCTGAATAGAATTCCTTTTTAATTAATAAAAAAAAGTAAAGACCAAGGAGTATAATGGAATCCCAAAGTGCCAAATAAATGCAGGCTAGTATTGATATGTTTTGAATCTTCTTTTTTTTTTGTGTTCGTGAGATTCTGGTGTGAGATTCGCAATAAATTCTCATTGTGTTTAGTGTTTTTATAAAAAAGATTGTCGGTACAATAAAATTGTGTCGGGTATTGCATCGTAGTTGTCGTGATTTAAATAATGACTCGCCGAACTTTTATTCTTGCCTTTGGAGTATGTGTTTTTGTTTGATCAAGATTTTGACACAACACTAACCAAAACATTTGGGAATTGAGTGATAATGGGGTATCCAAAGTTTTGTGCGCGCGTGTGTATGCGTGTGTTTTAAAGAGGATAGTGGGTGGGCGGCTTTTATTCATGTGCCATTGTTTGGTTTTGCTGCTAGCTTTCAATTTCTCTTTGTAGAATTGTCTCGAGAGTTTTATGTCATTCTTGCTGTTTAGTTCATCTGCTGTTGTCTAGCTCGGCATCATCCTTTCTTTTAGAGATTGGCGGTCTTTATGTATTATTGATCCGTTGTTGATTAGACCTTTTGACGCCAATCTCCTTGGCATAAAACGGGATTGTTTTATGTATGGACCGTCCAAGGTTCCAATGAAGTTTTGAGTTTATTCGGCAATGATGAGATTGGAGCTATAATACGCGACATTCGGATTTTCCACTTTTAATTCATCGATTGTATGTTACTCTTAATGGTACACCCAGATACAATAAGCACAAGCCCAAGATGCCTTGTCAAACACCTCACTTAATCAATCAATCAATCAATCAAAAAAATTAAAGCACAAGACGTTCGACATTGGGCTATATTGATGCGGAATCCATAGATACTTTTGACAGTTATCTTGCACAGACCCCCCACCATCTCTGAAATGTCAAATCTTCTTGTTGAATTGGATACCGAAACCAAACAGTCTAGGTTGGACAAGTAAAACTTTATGTTCATGCCCCAAGCTCCATACTTTTGCATCACCTCACTAGATGGAATGCTTTTTTTAGATAGTTTGAAATACAAGACGGAACACGGTAAATAGCGAAAGCTTATCTGTTGACCCAAAGAAGACCCAGAGAAGAAAAAAGAAAAAAAAAACTTGTTGGGATGTTACCAATAAAAGAATAATAGTAATAATCATAATATTCGCCTGTCACTCTACAATGACAAACCTTACAAGCCTAGGAGAAATTTTTTTTAGGTGGTGAGATATTTGATGTTGACAATACAAAGTAGATAGATTCTTTGCCACCCTTTAAAACTTTTGAATCCATTTTATTGGCTCACATGTCGAGAATGACAGCTTTGGTCTGTTGATTTCTATCTTGTACGATGGACCAAGGTATGCTTTTTTAATACAATGTTAAATTGTGTCTTGGCAATACCAAAATGTCAACATGGCCAATATTTTTTTTATACAGAAAAAAAAAAGTATCATGTCAAAGGAGCTTCACAAGCTTCCTTGGCGACTGATAACCTTGCGCATTTGTAACCATGCCAACGGACTTTTGAATCAACATGTAAAAAAGAAAAAAGGTTGTCCAGACCGTCTGTATTCATTTTGACCCACGTAATCATTACCAGAGGCCCTTTATTCTGCAGTACTCGATGCTATAAAGCGTCCTGTTACCAAAGTAAATCAACCTGTCTAAAATATATATAAAAAAACGTCTCTATAAACAAAACAATCATTTTCTTCTTCTTCTTTTTTGCAGGTTTGAAAAATGTTCTTCTCTGCATTTTCAACCATTTGGTACATCAGCGGAGTATTATATTTATAAAGTCCAGTTTTGTGCTTATAGCCAATAGAAACATATTATATCTTAAAAATTGCCATAGATAGGTAAAAGATTGGGTTTAAAACAAGTGAAGAGTAGAAATAGAAATGCGACAAGTAGGTTTTTGGAAAGCGAAAGATTTGTTTTAAAGGACGACAAGAGTTATCCTTACGACGACTGGAGGAAGCGCTGTACATTCATTCATGAGTGAAAAGGATAGGTTACTATTGGTGATTGCCATCTGCTTCTGTCACACGGCTTCCATTGGACCGGGTTCTCCAATAGTCCTTATTAACAGGTGCTGATTGTTGTGGTACATTGTACGGATACACAGTTGAATGTGGCTGTGGATTACCAAACGGCATTGAATAGGACATGGAGTCCACATACGAGTGCTCATTCTCTAGTGATGGGCCAACAGACAAGCCAGGCGTATCTGTATAGGTCTAGGGTACGCAGAGCAGCAATAGATAGATAGATATATATAAATATACAAAGATATCAGAAACAACTCTTTTCTGGGCGACTCATAAACATCGATTGGTCTTTATATAAAAAAAACCTCAATAGTCTTTCCCTCTCTCTTTTTTTTTATTGATTGTTTCATTCTCATCACTTTATATCTGCTTTTATTGATGGCGGCTGTTTACCTTTCGTGGATAGTTGCCATAGGAGGCCTCTATGGGTGACTAGATGGTACGATCAATCGATAAATAAACAAATACACATGTTTTATAGATGAAATGAAACTTACCGGACCAAGTGACATGGAGGAGTTGGCCTGTACGCTGTTGACTGGCGCAGGCGTGGGAGGAGCGGATACATTAACAGGTATGTCAGGTATAGATAGATCGGAGGTGGTTTCTGGTGCGTTGAGACATGATTGGATAAGGTTCTTTCCTTCTGGTTTCATGACAATCGGTTGGAGTTTTGGCGTAGTGAATGTGTAGACCAGACCTGTCTCTGATACCACAAGCAAGAGCACCTGTGTACCAGTAAGAGTCGATAGCTCATAGGCCTATTGAAACATATAAATTAGACGCAAATAAGGGATCCTTGACCAACACTTGAAAACTTGCCTTTTTCATGATACCAGCCTTTCGCTTGGAAA
Organism: Phycomyces nitens; assembly: GCA_022702545.1. Taxonomy (NCBI): domain Eukaryota; kingdom Fungi; phylum Mucoromycota; class Mucoromycetes; order Mucorales; family Phycomycetaceae; genus Phycomyces; species Phycomyces nitens. The sequence goes on from JAHRBC010000004.1 coordinate 1,931,747, forward strand.
AGGTGATGTGCCGTCTGGACTTATCTTCAATGTATTCAATTTTGATTTTGCGTCGACCACTACGCTTATCTGGTTTCTGGTCGTCAGAGTCGTCTTCTTCATCGGCCAAAGGCGCGGTGGTGTTATGGTGGGCATGGTGGGGACCTGGGGCTTGGTTGAACATGAAGGTTGGTGGCGGGAAATAGCTTGCGGACTGCATGAGGATAGTTGCTTATTTAAGGACGAAGAGATCGACTTGGTCGGTGCGCCAAGAAGATAAAATGGAGGTCGGGATTGGAAAGAGGGCTCAAAGGGGAGTGGGGGGACTATTTTATAGGTGATGAAGGGATCTTTAGGATAGGAGAGAAAGAAGGAGGACCAAAGAATGGGATTCGCCGAGTTCTTTAATCATTGAATCTCTCGAGTGATTCCCATTCGTTGCATGAGTGTTGCGGCTATGGAATCTTGTGTTACTGGGATAATGGCAGTCAAAGGTTGCCAGCCGCATACTTATCAACCGGGAGGGTATAGACTTCTGCACTTGGCTGTTTTCCCTTGCCTTCCAACCCGCCAAGGCGAAGATGGGTGCAAAAGTGATCGAGGATGCCGAGGACCATGTGTTGGTCGAGTGGTTTGCAGAGACAGCCATTCATGCCGCTATCAAGGCAGTGTTGGATGTCTGCTGTGGTCTGGCTGGCCGTGACAGAGACGATGGGTGTCCAGGAGTCGTATGTCCGGATATTTCGTGTTGCCGATATTCCGTCCATGTTGGGCATCATGATGTCCTATGGGAAAAGTGGTCAGATCACAATCACCACTTTTTTTCCCTCTCTTCCTTTTACCATCAAAACCATGTCATAGCGATCGGCTCTAAGCTTAGATATGGCTTCTAGTCCGTCAACTGCGACCTCAATCGTGCAACCTGCAAACTGCAGCATACGGGTAGCCATGGATCGGAAGATCGAGTCATCGTCAACCACTAGAATCCTCGGCTGAACTGCCCATCCCCTGGCCGCCTGAAAGAGGTCAACCAGTGGATCGCAGGCCGGGTTTGGGGTGCTGTGGGTGGACGATGCTATAGAAGACGCAGAAGTGGATGCTGAGCAGTGCAGACCAGTGGATTCTAAAAGAGGACACTGGAGGCACTCTAGGTGTCGCCAGAGCTCTGCCATTTGGCTTTCGCTGGTCTGTACCACGGCTGTGTGGGACTCCGCGATGCTCTCAAGGGCCTGTATCCGATAGCCCTCGTCAGCCCGCGTCTCACGCCCACACAACGCTTTTCTCTCGAGAACAGCGCGACGCATCATTGTTTGGACAGTGCTATCCTGAAGACCCATTGAAGACCTAAGGGTCGCCAGCGTGCCCATCAAAACACCGTATCTATGCTTGGTGGCTTGAAGGCGACTGGTCATCATGGACTGTTCTTGCTGCAGCAGTCCGAGTTTGTCTTGCATCATCTTTGCCAGTTTCTGCAAGGTCTTTATCTCGCTCATTGGCGACTCTGTGCCCTTGGGCTTTGTTCTTGATGGGCCATTTGGCAAGGCAGCTTGTTGAAGAGACTGGCTGTTTGATCGCCCACTAGGTTTTCTCTATTTCCAATGTAAAAAAAAATAGATTTCTTTTGTTGTTGTTGTGATTACCTACCTTTATGGCTTCCAGGAGATGCTTTTGGTTGCATTTGAAGTTTGAATGACGAAATTCCCAGATCTAGATCAAGGCAAAACCCGAACCTTGAGAACAGTTGAAGAACAAGAGTTTTATTATTTACCTGGCTCCCGTTTGATTGATGGCCATCTTCAGTGTTGCGTATCTTATGAAAGTCATACTTGTTCAATTGACGCACAAAACTCGAAAAGTTGGAATGCTTAAAGTGTTTGGGGAGTATTCGCTGGGCAAATTTACTGGGTTCCTTTACAACAAATGTCTCGCCACTTGTTCCCCAGGACAGAATGTGCGGATATGAATTGTCCTGGAGCATGCTACAAGTTTCACAAGACATGAAAATTAGGCACCAATATATTGTTGCCAAAAGGACAATGGGCCATTAATCAATTATTTAGCCACAATAAACAGTTTACAACAAGCAAAGCCAATGCCACCAGCAACAAGGCATCAAATAAATAATAATAATAATAAACCCAAACAGACAAATGAATATAAAATAAAGCATAATGATTGAGTGACTGTGCCATATATGCAATCACACATTTTGTTTTTGTTTTTAATCTTATCAAGCTATGCCTACCAGAACAACTTCTTCACAAACTCTGGAGTACTACTTTCACCAGAAGGTTCCTGGGAGATTCCTGCCAAACCGGCAAAAGAGTCCAGACACTCTAGTGTTGATGAGGCGTCTTGCATTACGGCTAATGTCAACCGGAATAAAGTAGATTCTTTTTTCTTTTTTGGTAGAATATGTGTTGTAATTGAAATAGAGTGCCTAGCCAAGACTATAACAATACAAAAATAACCTTTTCTTTTTTCGTTTTTTTTAATAAAGCCTCATGAGCATACAGAAATAAGAATAAAAAGAAGAATAGGCAAAGAAACAAAGAAACAGATAAACAGATATAATGCCAAAAACAAATCAGTCCATCAAAACTGTCTTGTACGTCACCAATTTTTTTTTAAAAAAAAAGGACACTTGGTTGTTTATTTTACTGTATTTAAATATATATATACATATATTCTAATCATGTTCACTTTTTACCATCATGAGCTCAGCTCCCCCTCGCCGCTGGAGCGATATTTCAGACAACAACAGCTCATCGGATTCTGATAGTAGCGTAGAGCAGACCAATAAACCCAATCCCACGACTGCGAATGTAGATCTTGAAGATAGATCAAACAATCTTGGCTCGATTAGAGGAGGTAGGGCACCAAATAGACAATTGAAAAATGTCAACACTATTAATAGTTTGTATGTTTTTTTATATATATAAAAAAATAACTACGCGCAGCATTCTCCTGTCAAATCTGCATGGAATTGTTTGAGAATCCACACACGCTTGATTGTGGTATGAACTAATCATTCTGACAAAGTTTTTCGTACTCATCTCGGCTTTATTTAACTATTGATCAGGCCATTCATACTGTGGAGTCTGCCTTGTTCAATGGCTTACAACCAGAAAACAATGCCCAGAATGCCGGCACGATGTCGTACGAAGACCTATTCCCTCTTATGTTGTGCAACAGCAAGGTAAAATAAGAGATTACATAAAGGATTTCTAGATTTCTAGATTCTACAAGAGCTACGCTGATTTTTGTGCATCCATAGTGGATGCTGTCAGACCGTTTTTAACCAACCCCACCCAAGACCCCTTGGCAACCAATGTATCTACTTCCTTTGCCAATTCTTCAATGTGGGCTGTTCTTTTCCCTATTGATAACAAGCACACATTTATCATTGATGTTGATGATGACAATGTGTATGTATCCAATCTAATCCAGTACAACCATAAAGTGACAACAGTTGGCTTATCCGTCCCCCCCTTTTTTTTCAACCATAGACGACGATGTGGACAATGTATATATGAGCTCGATGCAGATGGCAGATGTCCAAGCTGCGACACGGTCTATCATGGTGCCCGTATTGAGCGCATTAGCGATGACAGCGAAGGAGATGAAGTGGGCTTCCATAACGAAGATAACTTTTCAGATTCTGAAGAAGATGGATCGATTGTTGATTTCGTTGTTGATGATACCGAGATTATATACGACGATGAAAGGTAGCTGTCGAAATGTGATATATTGGCCAAGTAGTGAATATTAACAATGTTTTTATGGCTTATTATTGGTTTAGTGATTTTGAAAGTGATCAGGATGGATCAGTATCATCATCTCGTAGACACGCCCGTCGAATAACCTTGTCAGACGATGAATCTGACAATATTGACAACTCACCAAACTCCCCGGTCCAAAGGATCAAAACAATTGTGCTTGATTCCTGCGAAAGTGACCAAGACTCGGACAATGAAGATAATAGCAGCATCACCTCTAGCATTCTAGAATCAATTGAGGAAAACATGGGCATCTCGAGTCCTTTGGCTTCTAGTGATCATGAAATGAGTGAGGACGATATCCAGCTTAACCACGCCCAGAATTCAAAGTCAAGAAAACGAACGTGCATTATCCTTGACTCTGAAGACGACGATTCAGACGTAGCGGCATCCACTTCCAAAAAGCCACCAAAGAAATCTCGTAAAAAGGACAAGAAGAAAGAAAAAAAGGGAAAGGGAAAAGGAAAGAGTAAATGAGAGAGACCTAGAATATTATATATATATATGTATACATTCATACATTTATATTGGTGTAAAGTATGAACTGAACAAGAAACATCGTGCATACATATATATATCTATATTATCCTAGATATTTAAGGATATGGTTATTTGGATATCAAACATTGTAATATATTTTTGGGATCTTTTTTTTTGAAGACAAACCAACCAACCTATTATGTACCTATTGACAATAAACTCCAGTATCCAAATAGTCATTGACAAGCAATGTCTTGCAATTTATTAAAGGTTAAAGTGTACAGCATACTCACAGAATACGCGTTAATTTATAATAGTAATAATAAAAAGAGGAAGAAATATTAGGCTAGATTACCAGGGAAGACTGGCTCCAGAGTAATCGAAAAAGGTACCGTTCTCCTTGGTAGTCAGCTTGAACACACAGCTCAACATACCCTCTACGGACTGAGTGGTAGTCAATTGACCATCCTTTCCACCCATGTCGGTCACAACCCATCCGGGGTGAACGGCCACAACGATAAAGTCTTCTTCCTTGAGAGCACAAGAGAATCCCTTGGTAAGCATACCCTCAGCAGCCTTGGAAACTGCATATGACATTCCGAAGCCACAAGCATTGCCATTATCGGTTTTCTCGATAGATCCAAGGAGAGAGCAAAGGTTGACGATCTTGCGGGTCTTTCCAAGACGCAAAAGAGGGAGCATGGCCTGGGTGACTGAAGAAGTTCCAATCACATTGATCTCAAAGGCGTTTCTATAGTCTTGGGGTGTGCTACGGATTCCAAGAATCCAAGAAAAAGAATTGAGTCCATGATGACTAGAATTACAATCAATTACAACAACTTACCAGTTCAAAACGTCGAGAGACATATCACCAGTAGCACCAGCATTGTTGATCAAGACATCGATACCATTGGGAGCAACCTTTGAGACAAACTCAACAGCTTTCTAAAGATTGATGATCATAAAGGTAAGAAGATGGTATTTGTAAGGATTAAGTGACAGCCAAATCAACTTGCCTTGATAGACTCATCATCATTGGTATCAAGAGTAGTCAGGATAATATTATCCTGGACAAGGGCCTTGAGTCCAGCAGATCCCTCGATGTTACGGGCAGTAGCAATGACAGTGTTTCCTGCAGATGCGAGCTGCTTGACAAACTCGAGTCCAATTCCACGAGAGGCACCAGTGACGAGATAAGTTAAAGACATTGTTTTTTAGTTGAGTATGGGTAGACAAGGAAGTAAATTAACTTTTATCATTTTCGGGTATTTCTAATTGTGTGACTGTGATTTGAGTTTAATGAATATTGTGCTGTGTTTGGATCCAAGGCTCTGTTTTATACTTTAAAAAGCTTTCTAGAGAGCACTTGAAAAAGAGATATCAATGGTTTGCTCTCGACATTGACAGCAGAAAAAAGAATATGGGATACCTTGGGAGTATTCAAAAGGATCCAAAACGTTCTCAGAAGCATTTAAGTCGCGATTACAAATTGTCCCACGGCCTTGGTAAGACAGTTGCTCTTAAAATATTACCCGTCTCGGTTTGCGTTCTCTAAAGATAATAGAGAGTAATTTATGTTTGCTTTATAATAAATTGCCAAAAAAGGGCTTTATTTTTTGTTACAAGGATTTTCTTAAATTGGGATTTCGACACATCATTATAAAAATAGAAATATGACAAATGGCGAGTTGTTTATGCATAGAATTCTGGCGTATAAATATATGTAAAAGAGTTTTCAAAAGGAAAAAAAAAAGGCAGATAACTATAATAAATGGAGCATTTTGTTTCAAGACACTTGTATTTTTATCTAAATGTAATTTAAAATGATAATAGAAAATAAAAGGTACAAATTACATATACATTTAAGAATACTATAGACAGTTGTCTCTACTTTAGATCTGTTTTTGTTTGCGCCAGAGAGAGAAGCAATTGTTGAGTCCAAGAAGTCTTTACTGTGGCTCTTTATATTGCGCAAAGTATCAAAAATGGATCATCTGGAATCAACTCATTAGTAATCATCTGTGCTTATGCTTCTTTGCGCTGGTCTCTTTTGAAGACAGATGAAAAAGACTATTGGATACTATATAAATATTATCAGATGTTTACATCACTTTTATAAAGGAGTGGCTTTCTCGACTGGTAAAGAAGGCTTGGATTCCTTGAAACGCATCATTTTGGGGCTTTTTTTTTAGCATTAGTGCTTACTATATTTTTTTAGACATTAGTATAAAGTATACAGCAAGTGAAGACGAGAGATATACACGGTAATATTGCAGAACTTTTATTGTACAGTGCATTAACAATGCCATATGAATGAATTCTGTTGCTCAACAAACTCTATATTTTTTGTTGTGTTTCAATTTTAATATTTTTCAATTTTAATTTCTATTATAATAATTTTTCGAAAAATGCAAAAAATGCACTGATTTGGAGTAAACCCCAAACCCCCCGCGACCTCTCAATTAAGATCCGTCGCAGTTAAATGCCAAGTTTCAGTCGCACTTCCCGTCTCTGACAAAATGTGTGTGTGCAATTAGATATAGTCATAGACGATCACATACGGCCTCCACCCAAACATACGGTACCCTGTTGTGTTTTAGGGTAATAAAAACAATAAAAATAGTAATGGAGATATAGACAGTAAGTCAGTACTTTGAGACTGTATATAAACTTGTCTTTATTAAGATACAAAATGGGCCGCTCTTTATATACTCTTTCAATCTGCTGTTACACAAGATCTTGGACTTCCTGATACGTGGGGTCTTTCACCACATTAAGATATTAGATGGAGTAAACTTCTGAGCTCGACATCCATGTTATTATTATTCTGATGCATTGCTATACTTCGTCTATCGTACCTTATTAGCTCTCAGCTAATCTGTACTTATAGCTTATCTATATGTAAAATATACATTAATAATGCTGGATCACCGCAAGTAGTTCCAAGGTCATTGCGCTCTTTCTTTTTGTGCATTTGGTAATGAGAGAAATATTTTGGTATCTTATGTGGCTAGTAACCCAAGAGTTGTTGCGCGTTTGTTAAAGGCAGAATATTGATTCAGTAGATTGTGTAGATGAAAAGTAATCTCCATTGGAATCTACTACATTATAACTAGCCCTTTGTCTTGTATTGAAAAAATAAACAGGGAAAACCGCGACAATGAAAGAGAGAGAGAAAGGCGATTGGATTAGCATGAGAGCTATTGATTAGCTACAGATGTAGAATCTATTATTATTTTGGTAAAAAATACCCAGCAGACACTATAAAGATCATATTTCCATAAAAGGCAGGCAAAGCGTTGCACGTATTTCTTAATTTTCTATACTCCAGTAATACTGGGGTATGGCTTGGTTGGTTAAGGCGTTGGATTTCCAAGGTCCAGGTCCGGGGTTCGATTCCCGGGCTTGGAAATCGGGAAGCTGAAAATTCTTAATCAGCTGTGTCGTACGTCGGGGCAGTACCTGGGACTTTGGCCAAGTCTCAGCTTGGACTTCAGTAGCCGCGGGGATTCCAATCTACCAAGCTTAGCTTGGTAGAGTACTGTTGCATTTTTTTTTATTTTATTTTTTGTCGTTTTGGATCTGGGTTGTTCTTCCAATGCTATTACACAGCCAATATTTGCCCAAACTCACTGGGAGTCGTAAACAAAGATAGAAAGATAGATCCTTTTTATTCAATGAAATATTGTCCTCTTTTATATATTTTCTAAACCTACTCAGCCATCATAAATGTCTAACACTTTGGTGGTTTCAAATATTCCAATCTACTAAGAAGGAGAGCTTAGTAGAGTACTGTTATTTTTTATTTTTTATTTTATTTTATTTTTCAAATTCAGTTATTAGGGGGTTTCATTGATTTTTATTTTCCAAGTTTTATCTATTGGCAATCAAGACTTTGAAAATATGTTATTGAACCCCCTTTTTTAATCATTCTTAGTATTCTATCCAAAGAGTATTTGTATAGTATCACAGCTGATTTGCATTATTCAAATGTCTTTGTAGTCAAAATCTCAGTTGTATAATGGTCGGCTATCGCTTGGTATGAGATATATGAGTGTTTGGTGTATAACCTATTCAGACATTAGCTTCCCGTGTATTTGCAAAGAGTATAGCCAGAGATCGGTCGTGGAGTCTGTATTTCACTCGACTGTGGTGTGTATAACACACTACTGGGCTTATCGTGCAACCAAGACATGTCTGTATATTATCAATGGGGGTGATATCTGGGCTGTTTGATAGACAAAACATTATTGTCCCGCCTAGAGCCTTCGTTCACTTCTCAGCAAGATTTGACTTTTGTATTGAGTATTGTCCACTTAATAAATATTCTCTCGGTTCTTTTCTTCATTCAATTTCACGAAAAATGAAAAGTTTTCTTCCCAGCAAGTTCATATATGCTTGCTGGTCAAACATGTCTTTAATCGTCTTAAAGGACCTACGGCTCCTGCTCATACCCATTACTAGAGCATGATAGAGCCTCTACCAAGCTACATTCTTGGCTTTATATAATCTGCTTTATATTTTCCAACTTGGCGCAAAATTCTCGTGGTCTTATCTTTAGGAAAAAGTATGAATCTTGACTCATCACTTCAGATGACACGATCCCATATCTGATTAGCTTTCTTGGAATAATTTGCAAATTTTAATATCTTCATCTTGTGTGCTTTTGATGAAGGTGGCTTTTATACAAACCGACAAAAAAGCATGCCGACTATACGAATAGTTCTCAAAATTGTAGACTTGGAGGCTGAATGACCCCTTGTGTCTGACACAAAAGTCTGGAAGATCTTCAAATATTGCAGCACAATTCTTTTTCATTCAATTGGCTCGATAACGGTTGGCATGCTCATTCATAAGCTTAGACGTTTCTTAGAAAATGCGCTTCTAGTATCTTTTTATCTTTTGATTGATGTGCATACTGTTTTCAAGGTTGTGTCATTCTCTTCTGATGTAGCTAAAGGTGATCTGCTCATACGAGTTCAACTGATTATAGGTTCTTTTTTGATAAGCTAAAAGCCCCTTATGTTTCTCAATGATTTCGTTGTTGTTCTGTTGGGACATTATGTGAGTCGAATGAGGAAAGCGCCATTAAAAATAGAAATAAAAAGATTATGGTACTGACCCTTTATTTTGTGAGGTTTAAATCAATTGTCTTTAATCTTGGTGTAAGTCTGTATGAATATTAAATCAAACAAAGAAAGGAATATTTAGAGAATAAAACTATCTAAAAGTCTCTGTGAGATTCGAACTCACGGTCTTCCAGCCAAGGCCGGAAAACCACCTGTCAAGTCAACCAAAAGTCAACTATAGACCGAGACGGGGATGTTCAAAAGAACAACAAAATTCAAAAGACTGGGGCTATTCCTCACTGTTTTAAGCAACAGACTATATTCAGTTACGAGACCCCGCCTCCTTCGTTTCATCTAAACGCGATTTTACATTTTCTGGATTAACATTATCAAAGTGCTCTTGGGTATAACTACTAGAGCAGTACAACCAAGAACGATGAATATAGTCTTGTAGCCCAGAAGACTACGGGCGAGAATTGAACATTGTTTCCAGCGCAAGATAATGGCCTAAAGACGTTCAGCCAAAATCCTGACAGGCACATCTTCGCAGCACCTGGTTCCATTAACCGACCACGAGATATTGGAGGCTTGAATAAAGTATGACTTTATACACTGTCACAATATTGATTGCCGGAGAGCAAGAGATTGGCCAGATATCGCAACGGCCATATACCATACTCAGGGCTGAAATCCCTACTCAGGCTTTGGAATTGAATGTCCCAACTTGAGAAAACAGCCATACCCCAGACACAGAAGTGCCTCTCACATAGGCTGAGTTGGTTTGATTGCCAATAGATAAAACTTGGAAAAATAAAATCAATGAAACCCCCTAATAAATAAATTTGAAAAATTAAAAAATAGTAGTAGTCTACTAAGCTCTCCTTCTTAGTAGGTTGGAATTTTTGAGGCCACCAAAGTGTCAGACATTTATGATGGCTGAGTAGGTTTAGAAAAGATATAAAAGAGGACAATATTTCATTGAATAAAAAGGATCTATCTTTCTATCTTTGTTTACGACTCCCAGTGAGTTTGGGCAAATATTGGCTGTGTAATAGCATTGGAAGAACAACCCAGATCCAAAACGACAAAAAATAAAATAAAAAAAATGCAACAGTACTCTACCAAGCTAAGCTTGGTAGATTGGAATCCCCGCGGCTACTGAAGTCCAAGCTGAGACTTGGCCAAAGTCCCAGGTACTGCCCCGACGTACGACACAGCTGATTAAGAATTTTCAGCTTCCCGATTTCCAAGCCCGGGAATCGAACCCCGGACCTGGACCTTGGAAATCCAACGCCTTAACCAACCAAGCCATACCCCAGTATTACTGGAGTATAGAAAATTAAGAAATACGTGCAACGCTTTGCCTGCCTTTTATGGAAATATGATCTTTATAGTGTCTGCTGGGTATTTTTTACCAAAATAATAATAGATTCTACATCTGTAGCTAATCAATAGCTCTCATGCTAATCCAATCGCCTTTCTCTCTCTCTTTCATTGTCGCGGTTTTCCCTGTTTATTTTTTCAATACAAGACAAAGGGCTAGTTATAATGTAGTAGATTCCAATGGAGATTACTTTTCATCTACACAATCTACTGAATCAATATTCTGCCTTTAGCAAACGCGCAACAACTCTTGGGTTACTAGCCACATAAGATACCAAAATATTTCTCTCATTACCAAATGCACAAAAAGAAAGAGCGCAATGACCTTGGAACTACTTGATACTCTTGTTTTCTCTATAAAAACCACTTGGAGTACTGGCTTAGTTGACTCTGTTCACTCGAATAATAATAATAAAACAAGGCTAGAAAATATTATTGAAGAATAAAGCCAAAAAATTAACCAGATAATGACTAGAGGAATGAAAATATATATATATATATATATACCAAGGTATACCCATGTTAGATACAAGAGAATAAAATAAAGATTCAAACAAGGTTAAACAAATGTAGATCCAATAGACTATCTTTTCATGAATATCTTTGCTGGCATAATCCAGCAACTGTCTAGTTGTTAATACAAAGTTTATTCAAGATCCAAATAAAATCAACTAGATAGAAAAAGCAAACTATCGATTTAATACACAAATTTACAAATTCATCAAGTTTGTTAATTCCCTGCAATACCAATCGATATAATTGTATTTTCATTCTTTTTTTTTCACATCCCATAAAACTCCAAAGTCAAGAATACGTTATGATAAACTTGGTATGCTCATGAATGACCATCAAAGAGTCCTTACTTGAACCCAACTAAGAGCATTTGAAATAGATTGAATAATAATATTCATTCATGATTAATTTAACGTACAACCCTAAAGCAGTTGAAAGATGCTCTGGCCAAAGATTAGATAAGTACAAGAGAGCATGAGAAAAGTATTGCCTCTTTGTACATAAAATAATAGCCTTAGAAAAGTATAAAGGATGACTTGTATTGAATAAATGTCTTGCTTTATGATTATACATTTCCAGATAAATTGCTTGTATGCATTAAGAATACTATTAATATAAAGATGCGCTTTTCATTTAAATCCAACAAAGAAGCTTGCAATCGCTCGATATTTGTATAGTAGCTCTATAGGGGATTGTATCTGAGCGCCATATTATTACTATTTAAAAAAAAGTAATCAAACTCTCGATTTTTTTTTTTGCTCCGTAAATCATTTGGGATAAATGTCGGATAGCCGGGAGTAATGTCTTTCCAGCTTGAACGGCGCACTATAGTGCCCAGAAATATCCTTTTTTTTTTGAAAAAAAAATTATGACAATAATTTAGTATTAGATGTATGGTCAACTAGTAAATTATATGAGGTGGTTTGCCTGGGTACTGAACCCGTGTTTTTGAAATGTCTTTTTCTCTCGAGACTAATATTTGATTAGAGCATTTATTAAGCATTGAAGACTTGGTTGTCCAAGGATTTCGGTGCGTATTTGACCAGCCTTATCCTACCAACCCAAGATAATTACATGTCTTTTGGATCCTGGCTCTAACCTTTACAAGGATATTGACAAGAATATTATCTAAACCTAGATATCACAAGTATATTTAAAAATACTAATTTTCTTTGGTTTCACCATCTGTGTTGCGCAGCTATGAATACATGGATGGTTGGATGTACAGGGCTTCTAGAAACTAACGATATATCTTTGACAATTTTATAATATATATATATATATAACAAGATAACGAGGTTTAGTAGCAACATTAACATTAGGAAACACTGCAGTATTCAAGCAAGGTGCAGGAATATATTTTAAGCTGGCCAAATAAAGTGGAAATATATTTGACAAGATGCTAGCAATATTTTATATTGATATCGATAATGATTCACTCTGATATTCAGATGTATTGGAATTTGTAATGTAGTTTTGAATTCATTTGTGTCCGACTATAGAGATTTGCTGTACACTTTCAAAAATATATGATATTTGATTGTTTCTTTTGCTTTTTAGGTGCCCATGGCATCCTAGGCTTGTTTATAAAGTTATCTAGAAGCAATCGTCAAATATAATGCATTTACTATCAGAAAAGCAAAGATTGGGGTTGGATATTCAATGTAATAATGTGGCTATTACAAAAATATACCTTGAATACAACCACAATCAAAGATGAATAAAGAAATAAACCACTATGCTTTCGACAACCAGCCCAATTTGCTTCATCCTAAATATCTTGCAAGATGATGTGGTGAAGCATAAATTAAGTTGGATTGACAGCGATATTTAAATATCGTTTGAATGTAGAGTTGAGAATATTCATTTTCTCTAGATTCCTTTATAAGTAGTATATAAAAAAACTTATATCTTAAAAGGGGAATATCTTTTTTTTTAAGATAAAAAAAAAGGTTTGAAGAAGTGAATATTAGGGAAATATAGATATAGATATAACACGAAAGACATGGTTAAAAAAAAAGAAGAGAAGAGAAGAGAAGAATTGAAGTGGAAATAACATATAATAAATGATGATATTTATCTTTCTTGCAAGGATTTGCAAAAAGTAATAGAAGGGGAATAAGTCTAGCAAGAAAGGAATGGATTTTGCTGCCTTGTTTTTTGTATGTTTGATTCATCTTTTTTGTGGAGTTGATTATCTTGATTTACTTTGTCTTTACGTTTTGGCTCAACCAGTTGAGGCCCTCGAACAGACCGTCACCAGTAGTGGCACATGAAGGGTGAACATACCAGGCTCTCTCTCGCATCTTGTTCAACCCGAGCTTCTCTGTCACTTCTGTAGGTGACATGGCTATATAAATGACAACAAAGCACATTACAAATAAATCTCTCTTCATACTCTCCTTCTCTTTTGTCCTCGTCTGATTTGATCTGATTTGATCTTACCTCCTGGAAGATCTTGTTTGTTGGCGAATACGAGCAATAGACAGTCTCTCATCTCACGATCAGAGATAATGCGGTGGAGTTCCTGGCGCGCTTCATCAATTCTGTCACGGTCTTGGGAATCAATAACGAAGATTAAGCCTTGTGTTCCGGTATAATAATGTCTCCACAGGTTACGGATCTTGTCTTGTCCTCCCACATCCTGTCCCACATAACATTAATAGAGCTCAAGATAGAGGCTTGGATAAAATATATTATTATTATTATTATTATTATTATTTACCCAGACATTGAACTTGACGTTCTTATAAGTCACGGATTCGACGTTGAATCCAACGGTAGGGATCGTAGTCACGGATTGGTTGAGCTTGAGTTTGTAAAGGATAGCTAAGAGAATGATGAGCATGCTACTGATGGGAATGTCAAATGGCCAAAAAAAAGATGCCCGGTCGGGCACAAAAAAGGAATCCGAGATCAGATGATGAAAAGAACTTACTTGTTTTGCCTGCGGCATCTAGCCCAAGCATAAGGATTCTCATCTCCTTGCTGCCAAAGAGTTTAGCAAGAGCTTTTGACATATTGGCACCCATAGTGAGTAAGATTGAATGACTGTAAGGAAGGAGGGTTAGGGAAAAAAGATGGTGATGATGTGGAATGAGAGACGAAAGAGCGGAAAAGGAGTGTAAAAATAAAAAATAAAAATAAAAAGGCAACAAAGGAAAATAGAGTGGATTAATTTTGTATGAGCCCGCCCCTCTCCAACCCCCACCCCCACACCCCTTTCTCTCTCTCTCTCTATTACTCTTACACTCTTCTTTACTCTTTCTCCATGTCTTTTTGTATGTCATTTACCCCTTCATTCCCTTACTGACGACCAACTCACCGGGTTTATTTGACCAGCCAAATGGCAAAGAGAATTATAATATACATATACATATACATATACATACACATAAACCAAAATTCCTAAAACTTGAATCGATCGAGAATAAGCTACCAAAACAAAAATCACCACGAGAGACTTGATCAATTCAAGGAAAGACCATCTTCTTTATGACTGAAAAGTATAAGCACCAAAATGGAAAACCACACCAAGGGGATTCCTCTACAAAATAAATATAATCAAGAAAAAAGAAAAAAAAAGAGGGAGTGAATGAGCAAAATGACAAGAATAACCAAAGGAGCTTGAATTTCAAAACAACGTCTTTCTCTTTCTTCTTCTTTTAATAAATCCTATACTCCTTTAAAACATTTTCTTCTAGCTACTCTTATCTAATCCAAAGCATACACAATGGAAGACGCACTTTGGGCACAAATTATGAACGCAGTCCATGACGATGATGATGCTCGAGCCAGAGAACAGAACGACAGTGGAGCAGATTCAGACGCATCAGACGATGAACAAGAAGCTCCAGCTCCAGCTGTGCATGTAAATATCAATATATACATATATACATAGTATTATTATTCAAAAACTCACTCTAAGCGTAGAATCAGCAAATGTCAGAATCTGTACGTAGTCCAACTGGCAATGGCAGACACACTGGCCCCAAGGGTGTGATGGCAGACCATGCCTACTACAACAAGGTCAAAGTAGCAACAGACCAGGCAAAGAGAGATGACCACAATTCACGGATGCTCTCAAAAGCACTCATGACAACAACTTATTTGGAAGACGTCGCTGCATCCAAGCAAGAGGTTCTTGTATTGGAGCATCAAGAGAGTGATGATGATGATCTCTTGGAAGATGAGGAGATTCTGGCGTTGTATCGCCAAAAACGATTAGATGAACTTAGAGAGATGAGCAATCATGGTGTTAGAAAACAGCATCGTCTGTTTGGTACTTTGAAAACAGTAGAGGCCTATGATTATGCAACAGCCATTGACAATGAATGGAAAACAGTACCAGTCATTATCCATCTTTATGACGATGTAAGTCATCAAAGATGTCCTCAGATTATATATATAGAGAGAGAGATCCCTTTTCTTACTGGGATTATTCATCTAGTCGATACCTGAATGTCGAAAGCTGGATGACCATTTGCGTGGATTGGCAAGTACTTATGCTTTGGCAAAGTTCATCCGAGTGTCTGCAGTTGATCTAGAATTTGATCTTGTCGGATCCCCTGCTGTTTTGGCCTACAAAAGTGGGCTGCTAATAGCAAACATGGTCCGTTTTGTTGATCAAGTCGGACCACGCTTCAGTCCAGAAGCAGTTGAGGATTGCTTGGTGAGGTATGAGAAAAGAGGAAAATAATTGATCCGGATGTAATAGGTTTTTGATGTGTTTGGGATTTTCTAGATGCGGTGCTTTATGTGAGAAGGATCTCTATGAACCCAGCCAAAAGGATGAAGACGATGAAGATTAGAAAACAACAGACCAATAGAAAGTTTGTACTTTATGTTTCAGACCTCTTTTTCTTGCCCTTCTTAGGAAAAAGTGACCCATCCTTAGTCAAAGACAGCCGTGACTGCTGATCTTCGCCCTTTGAACATGGTTTTTCTCTTGTAATTTTGTATATAAATACCATCCTCTGTTCTCTGTCGATGAACCCTACCCAACGCACTTTGCACCGTCTACTTGACATCTATCGTCAGATTTCCCCAATGGTATCCGCTTCAAACACTCGCCCCATCATCACCTTTATCGGCGGTGGAAATATGGCTGAAGCCATCCTTGGCGGTCTTTTCGCCAGCGGTCACCCTGGAGATCGTCTGCGTTACTCTGAACCTTTTGAGGAACGTCGCAAATATATGCAGGGAAAGTATCCCGAGATCACTAGCGAAACTGACAACAACAAGGCAATCGATGGCGCCGATGTCATTATTTTTGCTGTCAAACCCCAAGTCATGCGTGCTGTTGTTGACAACCTCTCATCTGCCCTTCGCAAAAATTCCTCTTCCTTGATCATCTCCATTGCTGCAGGCATCACCACTGCTGACATTGTCCGATGGATGAACATGTCTGAGCCAATGTCTCTCGTTCGCTGCATGCCCAACACACCTGCCTTATTAGGCGAAGGTGCAGTGGGCTTGTATGCCAACGATCGAGTCAACTCTTCCCAGCGCACCACTGCAGAATCAATTCTGTCTGCAGTGTCCAAGCAGGTATCCTGGGTCGATAGTGAGCCCTTGATTGACTCTGTCACTGGACTGAGTGGTAGTGGACCTGCTTACTTTTTTCTTGTAATGGAAGCTATGCGTAAGTAATCTATATTTATTTGGGTGAATAGTGTGAAAATTCAGCAAAACAGGAATGCTAATAATCGGTATAGAGAATGCTGGTATTGCAATGGGCCTGTCATCTGAAGATGCAAAGGCACTCACTGTCCAGACTTGTCTTGGTGCTGCTCGCATGGCCCAGGAATCCGAAGATGATCTTGCCACCCTCCGTAGAAAGGTGACCTCTCCCAATGGCACCACCGAGGCTGCAGTCAAGGTTCTTGAAGCCAACAACCTTCGTGGAATCATCAAGGACTGTGTATTTGCTGCCGAACATCGTAGCCGTGAATTGGCTGCTGAGATGGGCAAGGATTAAATTAAGCACATCTGCTTCTTTTATTCCCCTTCTTTTTGTTTGTTTTCTCTCTCTCTCTCTAGTATTTATCCCTACACATTTGCTGTTTCTTTTTTGATCTCTTTATTCTTACATATCACTTCATCTCTTTATATATAATACATGTGTGTATATATAAATATATATCATTCCATTTGACAATAAATATATATCTCATGGCTGGTCCCTTTTTTTTTTGGTATTTATTAGTATGGCCAGCGCTGGCTCATCCCGTTGCAAGCTCTTATTTTGAATTTTTTTTATATTGCGGACTTGTTTTGTACGGAGTATCAATATGAACGTACATTTTACAACACAGTACATCCAATCGGGAAATACATATACATTCTATCATGACCAATATGCGTAAGATTATTCAATTGAGGCTGGAAATTAGATAGAGGCTACTAGAACAATCTACCGAATTCTTTTTTATTGTTATCTGCACTGTATTTGTTTTGTATCGGTGTACCTTTGCACTTTTCTTTTAATCGATCCAAAAACATGGTACCTAAAAATTTCAAATTTGGTAACTATAAACGCAAAAATGAACCACATATTCTAAATGCCATTGTTTCGGAGTTGAAATATTTTAAGCTTTATAGAATACTCGTGTGTGTGTGTGTGTTTTTAGTTTTTCATCCATTAAATTGCAAGTTGATGTGTGTGTTTTTTAATGTAATATATGTGAATATCACTTATTATCCATAAAATAATCCACTTTTAAAACTAGTACTCAAGTTCTTATTACTCTATTGGTAATGTTGCTTGTATAAATGGTAAATGACAAAACAGAATCAAGTTGACTTTATTTTTTATCCATTTATCCTTGCAAGCAATGCAAAAAGGCATGGGTTTGTGAAAGATCTTTGGAGAATGCAGGTACCAAGTATGCTTGGGAAAGAAAAAAGGTTTGATTATTGCGTTCCAAGAATACCGTGACAGCTGTCAGAATGATGTATTCACAGACATCTTGAGCGTACTAGCTCTTTGGATGTATATTTTATAGAGTGCATAGCAATTGGAGTGATGGGCTGAATTAAATGGCCAAATAGAAATTTTGGTTAATACTGACTGTGTGCATTTAACGTCTTTGTCCATTTTGAAGTAGTTGAATTCAAGCCATTAAGATGTAACGATGGGTCTGATTTCCAGAATAATCTTGGACACAAAGATTATCTTTATTATTATTGCTGTTTTTGCAATGAGAATACATTGCAAGAAATTATAAATAAAAGCTTTAAAGATTCATTTAACTATCTTTGGGGGGATCTCCCTTTTCCTTATCTTGGTGCCCACAAGGGTCCAGATTTAACTGTGTTTGCAGCCAAGAACATAAAAAATGTGGACCATTAGATTATAAATCTAGGCCATCTTGATAGCATTCTAAAGCCCAGTTCTCCTCCGTCGACCGTCACTTTCGGGGTATTGATGGCCAAGGAGACTGAGATGGTTGGGGTTTCTGCGAGACTTTTGGTATTGACTAGAGATATTGGGCTGGTTGCCTAAATGACTAATGAATTGAACCTTGTATCAATCAAAACATAATTGTATATAATAATAAATATTGAGGGGTAATTGTGGTAATTCTACAATATATCTTACCCAGCCTTTGTTATAGGGAGTGAGAGTATTGGTTTTGTCATTTCTGTCCAGAACATCCATACTAATCCCATGAGTTTAACCACAAGTTGTGTCTTTCTTGAGTAGCACAGGTTTTCTTTTCTTAAAGGTTTGACTGTATGAAAAAAATGGTACCAAAGGGAGGCCAGCAATAGTTATATTTACTCTCTTTGCATCTACTTTTACAACTGTGGGATCTCCAACCTTTGACCAACTACAGCTTATTAAAGACACATTTTTCACAGATATGCCTGTATAACCCAGAAAGAGAGACTCGAGACCTTTTAGAATGTTTACGCACCTTTTACCTTGCTTCTTCAAGAACAATCATTGGGTTATTGACAAACGATGTTAATTGACGTTTAGGAGTTGTGTCGAGATTAATAAGCGTTAAAGGCTGTCGTTTTCGATGACTATATTATCATATTTCTCAATAATACTGTCATAAAATACTAGAAGTGATTCTTCTTCAGGGTTATAATGAATAAAATCCATTTTTTTAGAATTAAATGAAAAAGTGTCTCAATTGGTAATATGATTTTGTCTTAAAAAAAGACACGCCTATCACGACAATAATAATAGAATATGTAATTTTGGAGTGTGCCAACGGTTTCAATAATGTATATTTGTATATAAAACACAAGTTCAGTATTAATAGATTCTTATATAGTGCTTCCAACAAGTAATGTCACAGCCAATCAAAATCAAAATCAACTTTATTTTTTGTAGAAATCGTATCGCTTGCTTAGAAATCAACTGTATCAGTAAATCGACACAGCAAAGGAAGTTGCGAGATTACACATTAATCAGCGGTAAGATTTTTAGTTGCCAATACTTTATATTTTATTTACTCTATGAATCATATTATTGTTTGGGAGCAGACTTTGTTAAATGAAACAAAAAAATGTCATCAAAAAAGTCTATCAAGAATACACTTTGAATCAGCCAAAGACTTTCAAGTCAATTCATAATGTATAAATCTCGCTATCAAGAGTTTAATATAGCTCAAACAAACTGGCAACAGTCGATTATAATCTACTCTGTATATAACAAGTATATGAACCCCATATTATATGTTGACTAGTATTCTTGTCAATTCATATAGTCCATGGTTTGGTTTATGTTGGGTCGGTTTAATGGGCATCCTTCATGATAAAGGGGGGAAAAGTAAGGCCAGGTATGGTAGATCTATTAAACATTGACCCATTTTCATTGTATAATTATCATTGGTTCTCTCATAAACAACATCATCCATAAATTAAAGATACCAAAAAAGATACTCTTCTTCTATCGAGTGTCCAGCAATGTGATTTCTAAAAAGATGAAATTGACTTTGGCTGGCCAATGATATCATTTTTAATTGACTAGTAAGTGACATTGATTTTGTTTGGTCATGACATTAATTGTTGGAAGCACTGTACATATAGACAAAGAGGTAAACAGGGGGTAGGGTACTTATATATACATATGTATACAGCGAGAGTATTCTTTATTAAAGAAAAGAAAAAAAAGAGTATTAGGTGGTGTATATATGCATATATATTTGATGATTCCATCTTTAAACGCAACGTCTATTGTGTAATGGTCGGTTATCACTGTTGAAGTGTAAAGAGTACTCATGTGTACCTATTGAGATGTCAACTTGTGCTCATTAACCAAGAGTAACCAGAGATCGGTTGTGGAGTCTGTATTTCACCCAGCTGTGGTGTGTGTGCGTGTGCGTGTGTACGTATATATATATATATATATATATACCCCACCCAAGAAAGGGAGACAGAAAGGACAATAAAACATTCCAATAAAGAAACCCACTTCTTTTTTATGAATTAAATTGCTCAAAATGGATAAACCTCGTTGGACGGATCGGGGCAAACTATTTATTGGCAGGGTCTGCATTTAAAAGTGCAAAGGGGAAACTACAACCTTTACCTGTCATTGAACCATACAAACCAAAGCATCAATGACGATCGACTGGATGAATCAACCTACAGACCCAGAACCTCATCCAAATGTCCAGTTCTACACCGACAAAACTATCCTCCTCACTGGTGCAACTGGATTCCTCGGAAAGGCAGTCCTGTGGAAGCTCATGCACACTTATGGCCATGTCCTCAATGTGATCTATCTTTTAGTCAGGCCAAATGGATCAGCAGGGAACCCGCGAGGTGCAGACCACCGCGTATGGGCAGATATTATGAGCTCAAAGGCAAGTAGCCTCATAGACAAAGTCCAGGTTCACAAGACTGCCATGCTTAAACTGTCTCTAGGCATTTAAAGACATGCCTGAAGACAAAAGAAAGAAGATGATCCCAATGTCATGCGATCTCTCAGCCCCTGATCTCGGTCTCTCATTTGATAATAGAAACAGACTCAAGGACACTCAAATTGTCATCCATTGCGCTAGTTCTCCAGAATATGGATGTACACTCGACTGGAGCATCGAAGTAAGCCTAACAAACGGTCTAAATTGTAATTCTATATTGACTGTATTCTCTACATGTCTCTGTAGATTAATGCCCTGGCTACCTTGCGATTGATGGACCTTGCAGATGAGTGCCCAGCCATGAGTATGTAAGGCATCACTCTACTGCAACACACAGCTTATATTTATCTCCAAGGTGCCTTTATCCACATGTCCAATACCCATCTTTATCAGGATCTACCACCAGGAAACATCTATGAACAAGTATACGACCTCGGGCTAGGAGACCCTGAACAAGTATTAAAGAAATTGGTCACTATGGACGAGCAAGGTAATTTTTTTTTATAAAGCCAACCTGACTCTTATGGTCTCACAATCAATATATAATATATTCCGAATCCCAACTACTTTTTATTATTACTTTGCCAAGACATCCCAATATTTCCCCTTTCTCAACTTGTTTTTAATTGGCCTTTTTATGTTTAAACCAACTGACAAGTCGTTTTGTAGAGAGCAATGTCTTGCTAAAGAAGATCCTGCAGCAATATCCAACCACACACATGTTTACAAAGGCACTAACCGAACATCTTATTCTTTGTCGCGCCGAACTTAACCGAGAGGAAGAAAAGCAAGGAGGGAAGAAGCAATGGCCGATTGCCATTATCCGCTCGAGTTGGCTAGGTCCCAGTGCCTTTGAGCCTTTTCCAGGATGGGTAAATTGGGAACCATGTTGAATTGAAGAGTAATGTCGACCCTTGACTGACATATAGCTTGGATTTAAGACTAGTGGCTTGACAGGTGCAAATTCATGGATTGCCCTCCATGCCCATGGTATTCCTCTCGTCAAGGCATCTCAAGGAGAGCGTTCTGCAGACATTGTGCCGGTAGACTATGTGGTTAGGGTCATTCTGGGAACTCTTCCACGTCTAGATTTCTCAGGAACCGAGTTCTCCCTTCCGCTCGCTCAACCGGTCGCTGCACCTCCTGCTCGTCAATCGATCATCAAACTAGGAAGGCGATCCTTACTCTCAATCGCAGGTAGTCCTGTCGCCTTGCTAGAGATGCCCAAGCCAAACCTCAAGACATTTCCTATTATCTACCAGATATCGGCCACTAGCACAATGCCTCCAGCGGATTGGTACAAAGTCTATGATGCCTTTCAGCACTATTGGCAGCGTACAATTGGAACAGCTCTTTTGCCTGCCTGTGAATATTTTTCTACCAATACTGCCTGGTCTACAGCAAGATTCCTAGTCAACTATTATCTTGGACCTTCACTTGGGAAATTAAAAACAGCAGGGACGGCACCTGGTATTGGGGAAAGACACCCTACTGAGAGCCAATGGGTAGAGCTTGCGACCAAGACTCGCCATGTAATCGAACGAAGTCTTAAATCCGAGTGGGTGCACGACAGCACTGAGCTAGAGCGGTTGGCCTTTAAGCTTAGAGATGATCCCTCTCTGGATTTGCGATGCTTCCGGACACTGGATCAATTGAACTACTTTTTCCAGGCATGCTATGGTATCCATTGCTCTTTATTATCTAGCCAAAAGCATTCTTCGATAAGAACCCTGTGTCTTGCCGATGGCTGGGACTGCGCGCTCTATACTACAGTCGTGCGAGGTGTCATTGATGAAAAGATTGCAAGTGTGGTTTATACTGAACAAGAAATCCGGCAAAGGATCCAGCAGATGATCGATATAGTTATACTGTCTCTTGAGGATGGGGTGGGGTATCAGCAAAAGGTTCAGCTCAAAGCCACTTGGGTAGAGTGCCTAAATGATAGACTAGAGGATTGGTGTGGCCAAAAGGATAGCCTATTGGAGTCACTGGCAAAGAGTGAAAATGATCCATGGATGGCACGAAGAATAGATACAACCGAGATAATCAAAGTGATTGTACTGAATGACCATCGGGTTGGTAAAGCAGTTCATCAGGTAAATAGTAACAAACGAGGCACAAGAGGTATTGACTAGGCTTTGGATACATGTGTATTGCAGATTGCTGAAAGATCAGGTATCAAACCAGCCAAGGTTGTGGACCAGTCTCTAAAGATATTATCTCGGATGATGGAACGTACACAGCTGTCTTATGTCTGTTTTGCTGGGTCATTTTTAAAGGCTCTCTTTCAGACAATGTTTAGTAACATTCAAATACGAACAGAGGATGTGGAAGAGGTAGGTTTCTTAAAGTTGTATGCAATGGCTTATGGGTACGATCTAGATCAAACGACAAATCAGCGGCAAACGTGTAGTTTATGTTCCAGTATCAAAGACGGTCTTGGACCCATTGATTGTATGGTACCTTACAATTCGATATGAGCTACCTGTTCCGGCTATCATGGTCGATGAAGGTAATGGTCTCTCTTAGTTATATTATTAACAATATTAACAAAATATTTTATGATATTTAGCACTGGCCATCCTAGGCCCTGTTTCTGACCTTCTTCGTCTCTCTGGAACCGTGTTTGTCAAAAGAGATCCTTCAGACAGAACGAACATTGCAACTGCAGTAACAGCGGCATATAGCCAAGTGCTCTTGCGAGAACACAATGCCCTCTTGCTCTCTTTGGAAAAAGTTCGTTCCCGGACAGGTCTCTGCCAAGAGCCCTTTGAAGATGGATTGCTAGAGATGGCTATTGATACTGTTCTGGAAATGAACCAGTCATCCTCACCTATTCACAAGACACCCCAATCTATGGCTATTACAAACGATATTGCATTTGTACCCATAAATCTATCTTATGAAGCCATTCCAGATCTCTCTAGGCTGATATCTCAAGATCTATATGGACCTCTTGAGCCAAATACTTCGTGTGACTTTAAGCCACCGTCTGTTCGCTTGCCAAGTGAAGCCAAGGCAGCTAGATCGCAAAAGGAGGGAGAACCAGTCAAAGTAGATCGGGTCAAAGGCCGGATTTTGGTTGGAGTCGGAAAGATACTAAAGCTGAATGAGTATTTAGACAAAGGGGATAGGTAACCAAAAGAATAATGGTGGGTACGTATTTACCAGTGTGCTTTCTTTTTTATAGGAGAGATTATGGACCAACACAGGTGGCAAAGGAAATCAGTCAAATTATTAGTCAAAGACAACAAGAGTGTCTGGTTATCAGCCCACTTTCTCTGGTTGCAGCCATTCTCCTTCATAGCCGGACAGAAGGCAACGTAGTAAAGCTGGGTAACTATTAAGAATACGGTCTAGGGGCATTCAAAGTAAAACAAATCTAATACACTAGTCATAGGCGATGTCAAGCAAAGTTTGATGTGGCTTCGGTCAGAGATCGTGGCCAGTAAATTTGCTCATTTGGACTGGAAAGGTTTATAGCAAACAATAATTCATATTTGCCAATTACTCACAGATATCAATCGATAGACACAGAAGACACAGAAACTGTCATATTCTACTCTATACAGCTATTGGATCCTCTCCGCAAGATCATATCTATCGAGACAAGAGGAGATGATATATATTTCTCTATATCAAGTCGTGGAGATCATGTTCTTCAGCTGGCCTATCACACCAACCAAGTAAAGAGAATGGAGCAATGTATAGCATAAAAGTTCCCCCATCTTAACCTACCACTATCTTTAGATCCGAGAAATGTTTATGAGCCAGTCTCTATTTGCTGTTGCATGTCTTTCTTTTGGAACCCACCCAAGATCAGAGGAAAGGTGCCTGGAAAGATACGAGTTTATTTCCAAGCTCATTAACCGTCATATCACAGATGATACCATTAAATCGGTAGGTTTAGAAATGTCTATACAGATAAAAATGGTATATTAAACCATCTTCTTTGGTAGAAATATGCTTATATATCAGAAATATACAAAAGCCGTGGCGTCATCCAAGAGACTCGGCCAAACTCATGGATCCTCACTGTCACAGCCAAGACTGATCGTGTTCGCTATGGCCATCTTACTCTGATGGCTTCTCTGGTCTACCCTGCTATTGATGCCATTTGGGTTACTATATGTGGCCTGTCTGTTCTGGAAGAGATCGAAAGCCTTCCAAGTGCTTTACTTCCTTCTTTATCCCAATGTATCGGGGCACATTTGATCAGTGGTAGGCGCACAATGTATAGTGAGGTTCTTTCTACAGAATACATTCGCCAGGCTCTTGAAGCCTTGGTGAGAATTGGACTTTTAGCCCGTAAGCCTGCCAAGGACGTTCTTTCACCAGATGCCCAGATGTTATTGCAGTCTCTTGGCTTGTCCACGACAGACAATGTATATCAGCTCTCTCACGAGAGTTTATCTCACAGTCCTATACCTGATCTTGTGCTCAGTCCAGCGGATGATAGTACGGAACAGACCAATATTGAATTCAAGGGTATGAAAAGAGACTCTGTGGCCGCATTGTGCTGTCGAGTGGAGCAAGTGAGAGCAGAGAACGGAACCGGTCATTCAGGCAATGACCAAGTTTATTCAAAGTGCCAGTCTCAGGTTCACCGATGGATGTCCCCTAAACAAAACAGTTTCTCTGCAAAGCAAAAGGCAACAGGTGTTAGCCAAGCAGAAGACAAAATGATCCAACTGGGATATTCTCTAACTCAAACAATCCCCGGCTATCAGCACTGGGAAGAGGCATGAAAAGATGTATAGAAAGATTTTTTTAAAGTATTTAATACATATACCATACAAATATTACAAGTAGTTTGCAGATAATGAATAGGCTTGCTGTATTGCATTAACTTTGGAATTTATTGTAATGTATTATGTATGTATAGTTTTCCATGTATGTTAGTTTTCTATTCAATTTTTTTCTGATTTTTGATGGCCCACCGAATGGTCTGCCAGTAGCTTATGAGTCCTGAATCGCTTCGTCTGGAGAGAATAAATATGAATATAAAAGCAACCACTAGGTTCAAAGCTGCGTGTTTTGCCGCTGCCTAAGATACACACGGTCCATAAATATTATTAAGCAACTTTATATGTAATTCTATACTATATCCAGCTCTTCTTACCTTGAGGACCCAGCGCCACCCTTCCCATCCTTCTCCATTATTTTCGCTCTCTTTAATAGGCTTCTTTTCAATGACTCCTGAAGAGTCGGCCAAGACAACAGGATTGCGCTGTGTGCGGTGGTCTCTTTCTACCAATTCTTGTCGAAGGTCATCAATTCTCCCATTCAATGCAACAATCTCTTTCTGTAATGCTTCCAATGCACGACGTGTGGCTGGACCAAGACCAATGGTTGTTATATGTGGTTCGGGTATTCTTTCCATGGGTCTATAGCTGCCATATTGTCGACTATTTGACCTTGACATATCATGGGTTGCAGGCATTCCTGTTCCTTCTGGAATCCCTGCCATGCCTACAGTAGCTGTGACCGAAGAAGAAGCACTTGATTCCAAACGAGGGGATTGGAATCTAAAGGACGTGTCTTCTTCTGTAATAGGTCCCGAAGAGCGGGTATTGGGATTCTTAGCAGCTGTGGCATTAGATACAGCGACTGTATTGGCGGCAGCATTGGCAGCTGCCAATTCAGCAAACTGCTGGGCTCTACTATCAGCTCTACGTTCATCTTCGATACTGTCTTCACTATCCTGACCATCCTGGGCTCTATAGCGACGGCCAGCCGGCTGCTGGACCCATGGATTCACACTAGCGTCAAATGTTTCTTCAAAGAAAGGCTCTGGTCTTCCTACTCTTACGCGCTGGGCACGCCGCTCATTTGTTCCTGTATGAGAGGCAACAGAGGATGGGCGCATGCGTGGTGTAGCAGCAGGTGTGGCAGCAGATGAACGTGGAGGATGACGTACAGGTTGACCAGAGTTGGTTGCCTGAGACTGTACGGATGCTACTGAAGGTGGTCGGATAGGTACACCTTGCTTCTCTTGCCACGACCGCCTTCTGGGGGGACGCGTGCGTACAGATGGCGAGCGAGAAAGGGTAGGCTGGATCAAGGGTGATTCAAAGGACCGTCCGAGAGAATCTCGCATGGATGATGAGCGAGAGGTTGGTTGAGTAGAAACCTGCTGCTGAATGTCTCGAAGATAGGCCTGCTCTTCTGCATCTGCAGAGGCAATGCTTGATTCTGTGTATGGTTTCGTTGCGATACTATCAGTCTCATCTTTTAATCAATGCCTTCTCCAATCCAACAAAAAAAAACTACTGTACCTTCGTCATTATCCAGCCCTGTATCACTATCCTCCTCATGACTTCCTAGTGGTTGCATGGAAGTGAATGTCTGGATGATCTGTTGGGCCTGGGCTTTGCTTACAGGCTTTTTATATGCCTAGAGATCCTAGGATGAGTCCTGGGATTTATGAGCCTACAAGTCTGGCATACCTCTGTTGCACTTTTCAAAAGTGTATCAACATAGCGATGTTTGGCTTCCAGATCATTCAATCCCTCCAACTTTTTCCATGAATCCCTGAATTAAGAAAAAAAAAGAAAACGCCATTAGCTCCTAATGTACTTTACCTGTCAAATAGATTTCAGGTACTCACCATTTGGCTCTTCCTACGACATCAAATATTCCAGGTCTCTGTGTATCGATTGATCCGTGCGATACTTGCTTATAGAGCGCATAAAGCTAATAGCTTCATGTTTAAAACGGGTATCTTGTCAGCCATGGCATACCTCTAACTTTTGTTCTTTTGTTGGCTGAAAACTAGAAGACGCGGGCAGGTTCTGGACTATCATGAGAGCTTTATTGTACCGCTGATCGACATAACGATCAGAATAATGGGGTGGAATCATGGACATTATGAGATAAAGTAGGAATCGACAATGAAGTGAAGCAGCAACAATACGTAGGACGAAGATTCAAAAGAGACTCATTCTACGAATTTTGAGAAATATCACATGCCTTTGGGATTGACATTTTTAATGATAAATCGACCTCCTATGGGCTTTTGAACTGCCGCCTCTTTAGTCAAAGAGCTCTCTTTTTCGTTGTTGCTTCTCCACACCATTGAACTGCGGGGTATAAAGAAAGAAGGCCACCAAAAAGGGGGTTTCTGGTGGCTGCTTTGAAAAAATGTTACGTGAAAGGGATAAGCCGACCGGCCGTCCGTAGATAGGACAAGGGAAAGACGTTGATTTAGGAGTTTCAGTCAAGGGAGTACAAACTCTCCATGACTTTTTGGGCAGGCTGGGGAGGAGGAGGAGGAGGAAAGGTTAGAGACAATTGATTAGGTGCTTTGTTGTGAAACTCCAGTTTAAAGCATACCTAGGCAATCAGAATAGCCATTGATTTAGATTACAGACCAATCTTGCAGTATTGTTTTCATATTCTTTTGTCTATACACCACCCAAAGCTGCTACTCCTTCAAAAACACGAGGGTTTGGACTCCAAAACGTAGAGGAGCCCAAAAATAAATAAATAATAATAAAAATAAAAGATTTACCATCCCAAGTCAATAACTGAATACCAAATAGCCAATGATCTGTATTGACCCTCTCTTATTTGAAAACACGAGTCCCAGAATCCACTCATCTACAGCCGGAATACAGTGTCTCTTTTCTGTAGTCTTTAGTTTTCTGCAGTTTATTATTTATAAAAAATCAATAGAACAAATGGATTTCGTTGACAGGAACCAATTTTCTACTACATCATAGTCAAGTATAAAAATTGCTATTAACAGCGTCCCAAAAACCAATGAAAAAAATTCAATAGTATCCTTTTGACCATTAACCATCTCAGAAGCAATTGACAAAAATATTATAAATATTGAAGCATACGCCAGTTATCAATATATATTTTCTTGGAATTAATGTCGATTATTGGGTGCAAATGGATAAAAATGGAATTGCGTTACAGTGGTTACTAATTTAAAATGTGGGGTAATTTTAGACATCAAGAGAATAATAAGGCAAGTCAAAACCAAACAAGAACCTCTATAAATCAAGGGGGTCAATTCTCAAAATGGGGTTTCTTTTTTAATTGCTCATTTTTTCTCCTGTTGTGATTATTGAGAACCCAAAAGACGTTTAAGAAATATAAATCACAAAATATTCGATTTGAATACAAATGTATTAAAGAAATAATTCAAGTTGACTTTTATTATTATTATTTGTACTATATTGAAACCAACGAGACTTTTATACAGGGCCGTTATACAAATATTGAGTGATTTCAAGCTTTGTCAAAAGGTATAACCGAAAGACGTGTATTTATATTAATAGTATTCTTAATGCATACAAGCAATTTATCTGGAAATGTATAATCATAAAGCAAGACATTTATTCAATACAAGTCATCCTTTATACTTTTCTAAGGCTATTATTTTATGTACAAAGAGGCAATACTTTTCTCATGCTCTCTTGTACTTATCTAATCTTTGGCCAGAGCATCTTTCAACTGCTTTAGGGTTGTACGTTAAATTAATCATGAATGAATATTATTATTCAATCTATTTCAAATGCTCTTAGTTGGGTTCAAGTAAGGACTCTTTGATGGTCATTCATGAGCATACCAAGTTTATCATAACGTATTCTTGACTTTGGAGTTTTATGGGATGTGAAAAAAAAAGAATGAAAATACAATTATATCGATTGGTATTGCAGGGAATTAACAAACTTGATGAATTTGTAAATTTGTGTATTAAATCGATAGTTTGCTTTTTCTATCTAGTTGATTTTATTTGGATCTTGAATAAACTTTGTATTAACAACTAGACAGCTACTGGATTATGCCAACAAAGATATTCATGAAAAGATAGTCTATTGGATCTACATTTGTTTAACCTTGTTTGAATCTTTATTTTATTCTCTTGTATCTAACATGGGTATACCTTGGTATATATATATATATATATATTCATTCCTCTAGTCATTATCTGGTTAATTTTTTGGCTTTATTCTTCAATAATATTTTCTAGCCTTGTTTTATTATTATTATTCGAGTGAACAGAGTCAACTAAGCCAGTACTCCAAGTGGTTTTTATAGAGAAAACAAGAGTATCAAGTAGTTCCAAGGTCATTGCGCTCTTTCTTTTTGTGCATTTGGTACGAGAGAAATATTTTGGTATCTTATGTGGCTAGTAACCCAAGAGTTGTTGCGCGTTTGCTAAAGGCAGAATATTGATTCAGTAGATTGTGTAGATGAAAAGTAATCTCCATTGGAATCTACTACATTATAACTAGCCCTTTGTCTTGTATTGAAAAAATAAACAGGGAAAACCGCGACAATGAAAGAGAGAGAGAAAGGCGATTGGATTAGCATGAGAGCTATTGATTAGCTACAGATGTAGAATCTATTATTATTTTGGTAAAAAATACCCAGCAGACACTATAAAGATCATATTTCCATAAAAGGCAGGCAAAGCGTTGCACGTATTTCTTAATTTTCTATACTCCAGTAATACTGGGGTATGGCTTGGTTGGTTAAGGCGTTGGATTTCCAAGGTCCAGGTCCGGGGTTCGATTCCCGGGCTTGGAAATCGGGAAGCCTGAAAATTCTTAATCAGCTGTGTCGTACGTCGGGGCAGTACCTGGGACTTTGTCCAAGTCTCAGCTTGGACTTCAGTAGCCGCGTAGATTCCAATCTACCAAGCTTAGCTTGGTAGAGTACTGTTGCATTTTTTTTATTTTATTTTTTGTCGTTTTGGATCTGGGTTGTTCTTCCAATGCTATTACACAGCCAATATTTGCCCAAACTCACTGGGAGTCGTAAACAAAGATAGAAAGATAGATCCTTTTTATTCAATGAAATATTGTCCTCTTTTATATCTTTTCTAAACCTACTCAGCCATCATAAATGTCTGACACTTTGGTGGCCTCAAAAATTCCAACCTACTAAGAAGGAGAGCTTAGTAGACTACTACTATTTTTTAATTTTTCAAATTTATTTATTAGGGGGTTTCATTGATTTTATTTTTCCAAGTTTTATCTATTGGCAATCAAACCAACTCAGCCTATGTGAGAGGCACTTCTGTGTCTGGGGTATGGCTGTTTTCTCAAGTTGGGACATTCAATTCCAAAGCCTGAGTAGGGATTTCAGCCCTGAGTATGGTATATGGCCGTTGCGATATCTGGCCAATCTCTTGCTCTCCGGCAATCAATATTGTGACAGTGTATAAAGTCATACTTTATTCAAGCCTCCAATATCTCGTGGTCGGTTAATGGAACCAGGTGCTGCGAAGATGTGCCTGTCAGGATTTTGGCTGAACGTCTTTAGGCCATTATCTTGCGCTGGAAACAATGTTCAATTCTCGCCCGTAGTCTTCTGGGCTACAAGACTATATTCATCGTTCTTGGTTGTACTGCTCTAGTAGTTATACCCAAGAGCACTTTGATAATGTTAATCCAGAAAATGTAAAATCGCGTTTAGATGAAACGAAGGAGGCGGGGTCTCGTAACTGAATATAGTCTGTTGCTTAAAACAGTGAGGAATAGCCCCAGTCTTTTGAATTTTGTTGTTCTTTTGAACATCCCCGTCTCGGTCTATAGTTGACTTTTGGTTGACTTGACAGGTGGTTTTCCGGCCTTGGCTGGAAGACCGTGAGTTCGAATCTCACGGAGACTTTTAGATAGTTTTATTCTCTAAATATTCCTTTCTTTGTTTGATTTAATATTTATATAGACTCATACCAAGATTAAAGACAATTGATTTAAACCTCACAAAATAAAGAGTCAGTACCATAATCTTTTTATTTCTATTTTTAATGGCGCTTTCCTCATTCGACTCACATAATGTCCCAACAAAACAACAATGAAATCATTAAGAAACATAAGGGGCTTTTAGCTTATCAAAAAAGAACCTATAATCAGTTGAACTCGTATGAGCAGATCACCTTTAGCTACATCAGAAGAGAATGGCACACCCTTGAAAACAGTATGCACATCAATCAAAAGATAAAAAGATACTAGAAGCGCATTTTCTAAGAAACGTCTAAGCTTATGAATGAGCATGACAACCGTTATCGAGCCAATTGAATGAAAAAGAATTGTGCTGCAATATTTGAAGATCTTCCAGACTTTTGTGTCAGACACAAGGGGTCATTCAGCCTCCAAGTCTACAATTTTGAGAACTATTCGTATAGTCGGCATGCTTTTTTTGTCGGTTTGTATAAAAGCCACCTTCATCAAAAGCACACAAGATGAAGATATTAAAATTTGCAAATTATTCCAAGAAAGCTAATCAGATATGGGATCGTGCCATCTGAAGTGATGAGTCAAGACTCATACTTTTCCTAAAGATAAGACCACGAGAATTTTGCGCCAAGTTGGAAAATATAAAGCAGATTATATAAAGCCAAGAATGTAGCTTGGTAGAGGCTCCATCATTCTCTAGTAATGTGTATGGGAAGAAGCCGTAGGTCCTTTAAGACGATCAAGGGTATGCTTAAACAGCAAGCGTATATGAACTTGTTGGGAAGAAAACTTTCCATTTTTTGGGAAATTGAATGAAGAAAAGAACCGAGAGCTTATTTATCAAGTAGAAAATGCTCAATGCAAAAGTCAAATCTTGCGGAGAGGTGAAAGAAGGCTCTAGGTGGGACAATAATGTTTTGTCTATCAAACAGCCCAGATATCACCCCTATTGATAATATACAGACATGTCTTGGTTGCACGATAAGGCCAGTAGTGTGTTATACACACCACAGTCGAGTGAAATACAGACTCCACAACCGATCTCTGGCTATACTCTTTGCAAATACACGGCAAGCTAATGTCTGAATAGGTTATACACCAAGCACTTATATATCTCATACCAAGCGATAGCCGACCATTATACAGCCGAGATTTTAACTACAAAGACATTTGAGTAATTCAAATCAGCTGTGATACTATACAAATACTCTTTGGATAGAATACTAAGAATGATTAAAAAAGGGGGTTCAATAACATATTTTCAAAGTCTTGATTGCCAATAGATAAAACTTGGAAAATAAAAATCAATGAAACCCCCTAATAACTGAATTTGAAAAATAAAATAAAATAAAAAATAAAAAATAACAGTACTCTACTAAGCTCTCCTTCTTAGTAGATTGGAATATTTGAAACCACCAAAGTGTTAGACATTTATGATGGCTGAGTAGGTTTAGAAAATATATAAAAGAGGACAATATTTCATTGAATAAAAAAGAATCTATCTTTCTATCTTTGTTTACGACTCCCAGTGAGTTTGGGCAAATATTGGCTGTGTAATTGTCTATCAATCCTTACGGAGTTTCAGACAATCCAGATTGTCCATCGGAGACTCCGTCCCTCCAATGAGGTTTAGGCTTCCTAAGCCACGCTTTTTTATTCTTTTTTTTATGGTGCTCTCCACCACCTCTCCGTCAGTCGGCGAAAAAGGAAGGCATAGGCCATTCGATGAATTTAGTAATTAAGCTGTTTATTATGGTGGCTAAAATACTAAATGCAGTAGGTCTTTTCCAAAACGAGAATCCTCATGCTTTAAGCATTGGAAATATAAAATGGTTAGACTCACTCAACGGCCATTAAAAATGACCGAATACCCAATAAAAAGACCTCTATATCCTAAATAATATTACTAAACCAACATGTTACATTATTCACTTTTACAGCCATTATTTTTACTGTGAATGTATTCATAATTACTTTCTTCTTCCATCTTATTATTCCTTTATTCAACAATACTTTAAATAAAAAATAAATCCCAACAACTATAAAACTCATACCTTCTACTTAAATTATAAAAATATGGAAGTTCAAGATGTATTTGACAATAGTATTGATTAATATTCAAAACCATCGAAACACAGTATAAACATAAAGAATAAGAAGGGCATTTTAGTATTTATATGATTTATTTTAATATTTACTAAAATAACTACTCAATAGGCCCAAAGTTATTAAGCAAAAACAAGAATAATGGCTGTGAAAGTGAACAATGTAACATATTAGTTTAGTAATATTATTTAGGATATAGAGGTCTTTTTATTGGGTATTAGGTCATTTTTAATGGCCGTTGAATGAGTCTAACCATTTTATATTTCCAATGCTTAAAGCATGAGGATTCTCGTTTTGGAAAAGGCCTACTGCATTTAGTATTTTAGCTACCATAATAAACAATTTAATTACTAAATTCATCAATAGATTTGTACCTTCCTTTTTCGCCGACTGACGGAGAGGTGGTGGAGAGCACCATTAAAAAAAAGAATAAAAAAGCGTGGCTTAGGAAGCCTAAACCTCATTGGAGGGACGGAGTCTCCGATGGACAATCTGGATTGTCTGAAACTCCGTAAGGATTGATAGACAATGTTACCGTTTCGTTCACACAGGACAAAAATTATTTTTTTCAAGAATGCTCAACATCTTTAACACCAAATAAAATGCTCATTTCGATAAACAAGGTTGCCTAAAATTTTACGAGCCCTTTCTATGATACTACAACTACCTCATTGCCAGAGGAAAAGAGATTCCATGCGACTTTTATGAATCGGCATCGATGACATTACCTTTCAACCACAATCTGCGGAGACAAAGCAGTCTAAAATCAGAAAAAACAGCAGTTATGTTACCGTTTCGGTAGCTGTTCCCACTCCTCTCGCCGTAGTGACGGGTACGACTTATTCAGTTGTTGAATCTTTATGAGTTTACCTACGAAATTAAAGCCTGGAAAAGATCTAATGGCCAAAGAAGCCCTAAGAGATCCTAAAGTCATAAATCTCATCACTGAATACCTGGTAAAAACAACAGACGATTATTTTATTGGAAACTGCGAATGGAAAGACGGTACACACTCCGACATGGTTCTTGAGCCGAAGAACGCTCTCTCAGATCTTCCTCCTCTAATCGTGGAGATTCAGCATACAGTTAACAAAGCATTCATGAAAAGAGCTGTTAGCTATTGCTTACAAGCATTTGCAAGATACCATAAAGATCCTATAATATTGATAATTTGCACAGAGAAGCTTAATCAAGATAATATACATGTGAAACTAAGCAAGCTCCCAGGTGTCTTCTCATACTTTTCAGAACCATGGGCCGAACACTGCTATATTATTTCTAAAGAAAGTACCAAAGATAATCTGTCGATCCCCCTGCACCCATTAGTTGCACTTGGTTCTTTTTTTACAAACCGTAGTCTCTCATTAGCAGATCATCCATCCAAAAACGATCCAACGGTTCAATATTTATACACCTCAGCAATATTGCAACATCAAATTAGCGTCATTAACAAAGATATTCCGCTTTCATTTATGAATTTTCAACTTATGGAGTATGATAAATTATTGACACTCGCACATTCACTTGGTCAACCACAGTTGGGAGAAGCCGTAAATGATGCAAAGACAAGAACTCTGACAATGAAAAGGGGATATGAAGAACTATTTACTACTGAATCTTCATTAAATAAAAAAAAACGAGTGTCCCATCACCAACAACATCCACACCCACCACTGCAGCTGACAGGAACGATAGCAAGTTTGAAAAAGCCATGAAATTTGTCGCTGAATTTAAACAAAAGAAAGAGGAGAAAGAGGAAACAATGGATTGGGTCGCTTGTTTGAAAGAAGGAAAGGACTTGAATATATTAAATTATAAAAATTCTGAATCATTACGCCAACAATTCATCAAGTATACCAAAAGAAAGTCAAAGCAAACAAATTCTGATAATTCAAATTAAATAAACAACTTTAATATTGAACACCTATTTTTATCAAATTATCTTTCTTTTCATTTCCGTATTTTTTAAAACCCTGTTGAATACAGAACTTAGGGCCAATGTGTTAGTAATTGATAAAGGAATCATGGATCAGATATTTGACATTTAAATGTTACTGTTGAATTAGTAATTATGATTTATAAGTCATTATGTGCTTGTTAGGTGATGTGTATTTTATGAATTATATTTTATATGTGTAGATTGTTATATTA
Source organism: Phycomyces nitens (assembly GCA_022702545.1). Taxonomy (NCBI): domain Eukaryota; kingdom Fungi; phylum Mucoromycota; class Mucoromycetes; order Mucorales; family Phycomycetaceae; genus Phycomyces; species Phycomyces nitens. The sequence goes on from JAHRBC010000004.1 coordinate 1,967,791, forward strand.
TGTTGAGTAGAAGTAAAATGTCTATTAAGTAACGTCAGATCGCGGCAAGTCTATAACTGATGAGCGGCACTCAAGAAGGACCAATTTGGATAAAGAAAGTAAATACCCATAAAATAATAAAAGGCTCAGAAACTAATAAGCTTGCGTTCATATTTAAACGCAAAACCGTTTAAGGATAGGCAGGTTTAAATCTAATTGTGGGTGAACTTTAACTATTATTTACTAATCTTTGATTATATCCCTCATAATGGGATTGCCAATATCTCGCAGCTTTTGTTTCTGCATTTCATCATCGGAAAAATAGATCGCAAATACTACCAACGGGTCAAGTTTGTTTGATTCGTCTTCACTAAGGTTAATTGCATTTTTGAGGATAATTAGGCACTTTTCCGCCCACACAGTACTCTCGAACATCTGTCTATGAGAATTTTCCAAAGTGGGTGATAGCAGTGATCTTACTGACGAGGAGATCTTATCAGTACAAAGAATAACAAGCGAAAGCTGAATGTCAAAGCGGTAGAATATCTCCAAGCATTTTTCAACTGATTTTTTCATTGAAATTTTTGTAATGTTTGACTGAATCTCCAAAAGGATTGAACTTGATTGAGCCATGTAAAGAACAAAATAAGAACCATTACCCAAAAATTCTAATTGAACAAAACTGAAATTAGGACAATCCTTTTTTATAATGGATTCAGCAAGCAATTTAATAAATGCAGGGCTTTGTAAAGTTTTTATAACTAAAGAGTTATCAGCAAAGTATTCAAATTGGCTTTACAGGTTTACCTACTTTCACTCATTGTAATCAAAATTGAAGAGTAAAATAAACTGTCTTTGTCGAACTGCAACCGTACCCTGTAATGTTTCTTATGGATCGAGGTTTGAAGGTAGCGGACAATAGCTCAGAGTAGAAAAAGAACCGTCTTTTATTTGATCAATTGTTTTGACTATTTATGTGGCTTTTTATAATCACTATCCTAATTTGTAATTCCTATTCTTGATTCATTACATACCCGTACCCGTACTTGTGACTGCAAAAGCAAAAAATAAGCTGTACCCGTACCCGTACCCGTACCCGTACCCGTGACTGCAAAATTAAAAATAAGCCGTACCTATATCATACTGTAATGTTGTCCGGGTCGGAGCAACAGACAGTTCGGTCTGGTGTGAAGACGGGCTACTAGGAGTACAATGGCGACACTAGAGACATTTGGGGATTAAACCCAGACACCCAAATTTCAGATTTATCGCAATCCTTATTTTAGAAATATGAGACGTCGTCATAACTTTCAATCGCTATCCGTTTTAAGAAATTTTTTAGGCAATGTAATTTGATAATATAATGACTGTAATTTAAAAATACATTCTGAGATTATAGTTCTTCCTCTTTTGCGTTTTATACATATACAAAAATGTCAGGATATGGAAACAAATTTTGCAAAAATCTCTACCAATTTAATGTAGAACGTCTTGGTAACATCTTTGGTAATACCAGAGTCTTTAATAATGAGAATCAACATGTTATGGAAGACGATACACCACTTAATGAGCAAACTTTCAAACTTGCATTATATTCGGCGATATACAAGCCAGACTATAACATATCTGATTGGTTTATTTTAAAAAGCAGAATAACGCCTGTACTGTCGCTATTAGCGATGAAATCTGCTCGAATTGTCGCTCTTTTCATGTAACATTCAGCGCAAATTTCCTTTTATAGTATTTGACGCTATCTGGGTTTAATCCCCAAATGTCTCTACTATCAGTGGATAGTACTACCTCAGAGGTCGTGTAGTTATTAGGCTCGTAACAGCTAATTGAATAAAACAGATTTCTTTTCCCGTTAAGTCTATAATTGTCGCAGAGGACATAGGTCGCTCTGGTCATTTCGTATTGGCTGAATCGTTGAGAGAACTACCCTATTTTCTATTGCCTATTACTTCGCTGTGGCAACCCACATCGTACCTTATCCCCAACCCCTACCCATTACTGTGCGTATAACTTCCTTTTCCTGTAAAAGACCACCAGTTCATACCGCACTGTATACCAAAGATCCGATCATCGCCCAATATTACAATACTATTAAATTCTGGGTTTTATTATTTTTTGATTTTTTTTTTCCAAGATTTTTTGGCAATGAGCATGTAGCAACGAAATGTGTAAAGTTTCCCGAGCCAGCTATAAATGTAATAGGATAAAACCTTTGTAATGTTGGGGTGGGATCAAGAAGTAATAGATTCAGGAGTGATGGAAGAGGGAGTTTCCGACTCAAGAACAGAGAATAGATAAGATGGCTTGGGCAAGGGTAACTGTGGGGAACAACGCAGGTGCTGGTCGCAGGCGGTATGGGACAATATTTCCAGATATCAGAGGGGAAGGCCTACGTTGTGGTTTCTCGGAACCAGTATAGTGCAATTACAAGAATACAGAATCAGAATAGCTCTATATGTCTCACTGTCAATCTAGGGTTCTATCCAAGGCACCCTCCAAAATAAACAACGAGAAAGAACTTGTTTTTATTAAATTGGTCCGTGACCCTATTTCATATCCCACTCCTCAGAGGTGGTACAACTATCTAGTGATTTGGGCGAAACCCACGTCTCTTCCTACGGACAGCCTGCTCAGTCCGAACCGGAAAAATAGTCGCACTATTCTACACCTTCTTAGGGGTCAAGAAGGAAAAAAATGAGAAAGAAAGGGAGACACTTTTTTTTAAAAAGTGCGACACTATTTTCCTAAATTGTGCGATACTGTAATGACTATGGGGTCTGAGTTGGAAACGAGACTAGTTGTAGAAAACTAGTCGAGTGGAAAGAGGTTTTTGAGCTTGAGAAAGATGCTTTTTATTGATAGGAAACTAACGAGTATTTATACTAGAACGACTGTTTTTACATAACACACAATAATACGAAACGTCAACTAAGACATATAAAACCAGGAGAGACATTGAAACGAGGGGAAGACAGATACAAACAATGATATTGTTAGAGCTACTTGGTGATTATAAAGGTTTTAGGCGGCGCTTCACTCGTGGTCACAACACTATCCATTTCCATATTTATCTATTGTACACTATTTTTGTCATCTATCTTCCCTTCCCTTCTCCCCACGTTGCTGTCTGTGCGCACTTATCCTTCTCTTCATGTTATCTACCTCTTTACACCCTCTCACACATCGGAACTTCATTTTATTAATACCCCTTCATATCTCTGTCTTTCTCTCACACTGCTCACTGTATCATATTACTCTTATCCATATCTTCATACTTTATATCTACATTGTCTTTGCACATTTTCATATCTCATTTTGTCTTATCATATTTGTCCTCCATTTTTATATTATCACCTCCACAGTATATCCCATTTTCTCATACTATCATATCTTATTTTTGTCTTGTCATCTCATACCTCTTCCCCCAAAGTCATTATTATCCTTATCCATTATCTCATATACTGTTCTATTTTTCATTCACACACCCAATTCCTATATTTTATTATTAATCAATCTACCATTTATCACTAAGTAACATTTTACGAAGTCTATATAAGAGACCAAAAATTTCAATCAATAAACATGATCAGTTATCTCTCTCTTATTTTCCGTCCCTGAATTAGTGAATTGTCTTGTATAGAAATTCCTAAACATACTTCTTGCCAAGATTGATTTTTCTTTTCATCCTTTTCCCTTTTTCCTGATTTTGTAACTTCCCAGTACTTTGCTGTCAACTTGATTAATTGTCCTGAACGAAATTATCTAGTTCTCTCTCTCTATTTGTATCCCTATCCCTTGTATCCGTTGCTGTCAAGAATATATTTAACTGTCCCGAGCGAAGTTCATATATCTCTTTCTATTCTTTCACTTTCTCTTCTTTTGTCCTCTTGCTGTCTTTGAATCGCGGTTTTACCCCCGTTATATTCATTCTTTATCGCACCCTCGTTATTGTCAACGAAGTGGTATTCAATTTACTATATTTTCTGACTCGTTTCGCACTCACAACAAACTCAACACGCGTCACCAGTATATTACACGGTATAGAAAATTAAGAAATACGTGCAACGCTTTGCCTGCCTTTTATGGAAATATGATCTTTATAGTGTCTGCTGGGTATTTTTTACCAAAATAATAATAGATTCTTTACATCTGTAGCTAATCAATAGCTCTCATGCTAATCCAATCGCCTTTCTCTCTCTTTCATTGTCGCGGTTTTCCCTGTTTATTTGTTCAATACAAGACAAAGGGCTAGTTATAATGTAGTAGATTCCAATGGAGATTACTTTTCATCTACACAATCTACTGAATCAATATTCTGCCTTTAACAAACGCGCAACAACTCTTGGGTTACTAGCCACATAAGATACCAAAATATTTCTCTCATTACCAAATGCACAAAAAGAAAGAGCGCAATGACCTTGGAACTACTTGATACTCTTGTTTCCTCTATAAAAACCACTTGGAGTACTGGCTTAGTTGACTCTGTTCACTCGAATAATAATAATAAAACAAGGCTAGAAAATATTATTGAAGAATAAAGCCAAAAAATTAACCAGATAATGACTAGAGGAATGAAAATATATATATATATATATACCAAGGTATACCCATGTTAGATACAAGAGAATAAAATAAAGATTCAAACAAGGTTAAACAAATGTAGATCCAATAGATTATCTTTTCATGAATATCTTTGCTGGCATAATCCAGCAACTGTCTAGTTGTTAATACAAAGTTTATTCAAGATCCAAATAAAATCAACTAGATAGAAAAAGCAAACTATCGATTTAATACACAAATTTACAAATTCATCAAGTTTGTTAATTCCCTGCAATACCACCAATCGATATATATATCTTAAAACTTCATTGGCATAAGATAGATAAAGATTAATGCCATAATCTAAGTATTTGGAAGAAGTATTATTTCCAATTTACATCATTAGAATTCACGATAACTGAATGGCTAGTATATATGTTAGTATCTACAAAAAGCTATCAGATCTGCGATTCTACTCCAATGTCAACACCAGTATAAAATTCATGGCTTAATAAAGAGTCTTTTATATTATTTTGGAATTTCGGGTTGGTATCCATAGTACTATATGTATATTTTATTCGAATGGCTGTAAAGGTGAATAGAAATTGTTTAATTAAGCTTTGGAATATTGGCCAACTTCAAAAGTAAAAAGACCTCAATATGTTGGCAAGAACAATATTGTAAATAATTAAAATATATAGCTATAGCTTTTAATATAATGTGATCATATAGGATGAGTCTTTAAAGAGTTTTCCATAAATAAGCTCTATATGAGTGATATGTATATTACTTTGCATTGGTTAAAATTAAATGTAAATCTGCTTGTAAAAACTAAAAGCTTTTGATCGTGTATAGTTGATAAGATTAATATCATGGTAAGGCTTTCAAGGTCAAGACATAATAGTACCAAAAACAACAAGATTTGGATACTAAATTATAAGTTCTCCTGGGCAAATAAACAACTCACCAGGGAATCTTTGTATCTTTATGAATCATATCCATTAATTTACATTTTGTAAAAACAAATTAAACTTGGTTATAGGACTAGTCTGGCTTGAATTAAACCGTAATATTGCAATGACATTGAAACAAGACCCTTAAATTAAGCTCTATCCCTGTAGTAACAGCCAAGAGCTAGCCTAACAAATCGCCCTCGCAGTTTTGAATAGATAATTTTTCAGGTAGTGTAAGCGATCCATTGTAGTTGGATAATGTTTGTATTTACAGTTGGTTTCTGACCAAAACATCTCGACAGAATTTATCATTGGTATGGTAACAACATGGCTTTGTAGTCGCAATTAGTCATTGATTTCTAAATAATGCTTGGGATTTATTCTTGTCTCTTTTACAAGAATTGATTTATTCTAAACGGCATTTATGTAGAAAATGGCCAATTATTATTCACAAATGGCTACAGTGATATTGTTAATTAAAACTTGGGATAACTTTGATCTTGGACCTATAGGCTTCTTGACAATGTATTTTCCAACAGTGGGACTTGGTGTTCAACAATGCGTTACTAATGCTGCAAAAAAGAGTGGAATATGCAAAAGTAAAGTACCCAATATTTGAAATGGATATATTTGCGGCGTTGAAAGAATAGTATTCTGCCCATTCTGGTGCTTAAATATACCCACTCTTATCTGATATACAAATGATATTGGTTCACATTGAACCTGTGAAACACAGTTCCAAAGTCGAGCTCTGGCTGGTGTAGTTTGAAAGAAAAAGGATAACAAAATTGCCCCTCTAAAATTTAAAATCTAATGCCCAGGGCATGAATACCAAGTATAATATAATATACTTTTGGACTTATCCTTGAATATATATATGTAAAAAGAAAAGGCAATATTGTCCTAAAACACTTTATAATATTGGCTCTCGCAAGGCAGTATATTTGCCAAAGGTACTGTGATACAATGCATAGGTGCATTGATATATAGTAAAAATCACAAGGTATTTGTGGGCCAATAATCATGTGTATCCAGAGTCTCATTCGACCTGAATAAGAGACTGCTCCAATGCCTGTGTGACCCTCCAGATATAAAGATGCTTGTCCTGATCGGGCTTCCTTTTTCAAAAGCGTGACAGCTACCCTTTCCCTTTCTCTCTCTCTCTCTTTCTCAATCTAATGACTACCTACGACCTTCATACACTTGATGCCCTTGTCCAAGATTGGATTCGTCTTGACAAGGTAAACTATTTTGCATTCCAAGTTCCAATGACTAATGGAATGTAGAATGAAGAGACCCGAAATGAGATTATTGCCCTCCAAGAAGCAAACAACCACGAAGAGCTCGCCAAGAGACTGATAAACCGCATTGAATTTGGCACAGCAGGTATTTATCAACGCTCGAATGGCCATAGAATCTTTGCTAAATTGAAAAATATTGTGTATTCTAGGATTAAGAGCACGTATGGAAGCTGGCTTCTCTAGAATGAATGATTTGACTGTCCTCCAGGCTTCCCAGGTAAATATATATATACATATATATATATATACGATCTAGGTAGTCAATTTACCAAGTAAATTGTCTGTAGGGATTGGCAGCATACATTGAAAACACAGTCGAAAACGCAAAGGAACGTGGTGTGGTTGTTGGCCATGACCATCGCCATCACTCTGAGGACTTTGCTCGCCTGACAGCAGCAGCATTCCTTACGCGCGGCTTCAAAGTCTGGTATTACAAGGACTTGGTTCATACCCCATTGGTGGTAAGGCAGTTAGATTGACTAAAAATACAGCCATCTCACACTAATGATGTATATAGCCTTTTACTATCAAGAAGCTCAAGGCGGCTGGTGGTGTAATGATCACTGCTTCTCATGTAAGTATCCACGTACTCAATGTAAAAAGCAGCTTTGATGGGTTGCTAATGAGTGATTGTCTATCCAGAACCCCAAGGATGATAACGGTTACAAAGTGTGAGTCCTGGTAATTGGTCAGGATGACTGTTATTAACATACATCTAGCTACTGGGAGAATGCGTGCCAGATTATCCCTCCTCACGATGAGGGAATTGCCAACACCATCCTGGAGAACCTTGAACCTTGGGCCTGGGATTACGAGCTGGCAACCACCAGTGATCTGTGCAGTGATCCTACTGACTTGGGTGTTGTGGATGCTTACTTTGAGGAGGTGGCTGAATTGGCCAAGTTCAAGTACGTAACTTGTAAAAGCTAGTCAAAAAGATAGGTATACTTATGTAGGCTTAGGTCGGATAATGAGGAGACCAGTGTAAAGTTTGTTTACACTGCCATGCATGGTGTTGGTTTGCCATTCGCAAAGAGAGCCTTTGCCACCTTTGGTCTGCCACCCTTTATCGAGGTTGAGCAGCAGGTCCAGCCTGACCCTGACTTCCCTACTGTTGCATTCCCCAATCCAGAGGAAGGCAAGGGTGCATTGGTAAGACGAGCAGATTCGAGATTATCAGAATAACCAATGTCTTTTTTTTAATAGAGCTTGGCCATTGAAACAGCCGAGAATAATGGTGCAAACATCATTCTTGCCAATGATCCAGATGCCGATCGCCTTGCTATTGCTGAGAGAACCGTGAGGTATGTACTACCTGTCGTGTTTGCCTTTCTAAATATGATGTAGTGGAGAATGGAAACTGTTTAGTGGAAACATGATTGGATCTATTCTTGGTGCTGCCTCTCTTGAAAAGGCCGAAGCTGCTGGTCAGGATGCTTGTAAGTCAAAAGAACAATCATCTTTTAAACAAGAAAATTAACCAGATTAAAACCAAATGAAAGCATCTTTGGCTATGGTGGCCAGCACTGTGTCTTCCAAATTCTTGGCCCGAATGGGAGAAGTAGAGGGTTTCAGATTCGAAGAGTCTTTGACAGGTTTCAAGTGGATCGGAAACAAGGCATTGGAGCTGGAGAAGGAAGGATACAATGTCGTGTTTTCCTATGAAGAGGCTATTGGATTTACTATTGGAGACATTGTCAAGGATAAAGACGGTGTGAGTGCTCTTGCATTCTTCTCTGAATGGGCTGTCCAGCTCTACAAGAGAGGCCTTACTGTGTTTGAGTACTTGGAAGGACTGTACAAGAAGTATGGTTACTTTGTTTCCGATAACTCTTACTTTATCTGCCACGATAAACACTTGATCGAGACCATCTTTAGACGTATCCGATACGGAGACGAGCCTGTAAGTTAATTGTTTTGATGTAGCTCACTTTACTTATCAAGTATTGAAACCAAACAGACAAAAACAGATGATACCGAGGTAAGGATACTTGTGGATCAAGTGTACGACAGGGTAACTCACGATTATTTATTGCAGTATGAGTATGATCTTGCCTACCCAGAGACTATTGGGGGCTACAAAGTAGTGTCTGTTCGTGACCTGACAATTGGATACGACTCGAGCAAGCCAGGAAATAAGCCCACACTCCCTGTTTCTGCTTCTTCAGAGATGATTACCTTTAGCCTTGAGAACCACACTGTGTTCACTATTCGTACCAGGTAAGTACGACTTGTTTTACATGACTTTTGCTGACTTTTTATTTAGTGGCACTGAGCCCAAGATCAAATACTATTCTGAACTGAGAGGTGATTCTGAGGAACAGGCCAAGATTGACCTGGCAAAGGTTGTTGCAGCCATTGGAGATCAACTTATGGAGTATGAGAAGAATGGGCTTGCAAAGAAGAAGGAGGATTAAATATTGAATGTCCGACAGCAAGAAAAAGAATGAGAGACAGTGTGCGTGTGTGTGTGTGTGTTTGTGTGTGTTTGTGTGGTTGTATGCAAAGAGGCTCTCACCAGCAGTAACATCTTTTCCAGCCCCTTCTTTTTTTTTAAAAAAATAATAATTATTATTATTATTGTATTTTCTTTTACTGTGTGGCATTTACTATACAGAATAAACAAATTAATAAATACGCGTTTATGATGAAGAAGAGAACGACTCGTAGTTCGTCCACAACATGTGTTGAGCCTGCATCACTAAAGGAAAAAGGTAGGCAAGTGACAAGCAAGATTGAATCTCAAAGTCCATCCCGTGCAATTATCTCTGTATCTTTCGAAAAGAGAGCACCCAGAGATGGACTAGATTGACGATCACAGCTGGATCTCATCCGCATCCTCTCTAGAAAAGATCGTACTCGAAAACCAATCTTCAATGCCCAGCCAGTCAAAGAAAACAATGCCAAAAAGTAGGTTTTGCTTCATCACACACTTCTGGCTCTGACAAGACGTGGTCCTAAACACAGTACATTTGCTACTTTGAAAGCATGTTTGTCAGACGAAACTGAACCTCAGAGAGTGAAAAAACGACCTCGCACTGAACATGAAAATGAGAGTGTGGAAGTAAGATTGGGATTTCCCTGGCTAAAATAAAAATTCTTATCCTTGAATTCCAGTCACCCATCAGACGAGCACAGACACCCCCTCTGATGGACACTGCAATAGAGCGTGCTCGCAATATAGACAAGGTGCTGTATGGGATGTATGAGATCGGTGCCTGGTACTACTCTCCTTATCCAAGTGAGTTTGGTGCCAGTATTGATCGGCTCTACATTTGTGAGCACTGTTTAAATTACACAAACAAGGAAGCACAGTTGAAAATACACAAGGCAAGTGACTTGGAAATAGCATGTTATTGCTGGTAAAGATGCTCATCCACAAGACGGTGTGGGTGGGCACAGTTGACCTGTAAAAAACGAAGATTACCGGGAAAGATCATCTACCAAAACGGAACATTAAAGATATATGAGGTTGACGGACGAGAGCAAAAGGTAAGAATAAGCATGGTTTGTTTCATTTTCTAAACCTTTTTTCTAGCTGTTTTGTCAGAACCTCTGCTTGATGGCAAAGTTATTTGTAGACCACAAGACTCTTTATTACGATACAGAAGGGTTTAAGTTCTACGTTCTTACCGAGCAGATAAAACAATCTGATATCATGGTGGGATATTTCTCAAAGGTAATCAACAGCACATCACTATACATTATCCATTAAAATTAGATCCTTAGGAAAAGCTATCGTACGACAACTATAATCTGGCCTGTATTATGGTATTGCCTACTCATCAGCGTAAAGGATATGGGCGTCTTTTGATCGAATTAAGTAAGTTTAGGATATAATATACAACATTCTAACGAATCTCTAGGTTATGAGTTATCCAAGAAGGAAGGTGTTGTTGGATCACCAGAGAAACCATTGTCCAGCCTGGGAGCACTTGGCTATAAATCTTACTGGGCATCCACTCTTATCACCTTTCTATATGGTTTTTGTGGCCAAATAAGTATCTCAGATATTAGCAAAAAAACTTGCATCCATGAAGAGGATATCATCAGCACATTGACCCAGTTGGGCCTTTTGACATATTCAAAAAACATCACACTTCCCCCACCTCCACCGCAGATAGATGAACACACAGGTGTTGAGCCAATGCGAACAATGGCAATTTGTATTACAAAAGATATGTTAGAAAAAGCAATTGAAACCCATAGAATATCTTTAAACAGCAAACTCTTACCAGAATGCATTCGTTTTTAACCTTGTAATTTCCTAAGATAAATATGAAAAAGAAAATATTCAATTTAAATAACTTTTGTTTTTGTCCTTTGATAGAATGGATAATTTATCAAATTATTAAGGTGTGAGGGAAGGGGAAAATGATCAACATTATTCTCATGACGAGTGAATATGCTAAAGTAGACTACACATCTTTTCCAAGTAGGAGATAAAGAAGTATATAGCCGATGACCAGGGTCAAGAATAAACGATCATAAGTATCAGTCTGTCTTGAAATCCGGCCACCAAATGTGATAATAAAACAACCCTCATTTTATATGTAAAATTGTTGGAATAAATGGGAAAATGAATGATCTGGAATTGGTTCATCAAACGTATGTGTAGGATTCTCGATAATGACAAATAAGTCTTTATTTGTTCATCTTTGAACAAAAGATATACCGAGTGTATGTGATCCTTAAAAAGACCTTATCTTCCATGATCTCTTGTGCAAGACAGAGGAGATGTACAACCATCTAAAAGGTATTCTAGTTGTTCTGGTTTTGATTAGATTTTAACCAAATTCATTATTCAATATCAAGAGATTTATTTGCAAGGTGTTTATTCCAACTTTTTGTAGGGAACCTTGACTTCGAATAATTGGTGAGCCTCTATATTGAAAAGGAGAAGAGGACGTATAAGAAGACCCAGTCATATTGACATACTCTTTACAGTATCCTCAATTACCAAAGTGAGTAAGTACGAAAGAGCTGTAAGAAGTTTATTCGAATTCAGTATACTCCAACATGTACAAATTCTTTATTTACAAGACTGATAATATATTTATAAAGTATATTATACTTTTACAAATGCAGGAATATAGGGGTTAGGTGAGAATATTTTTAATGAGTACAAATTCTATAGAGAAAATAAGCGAAGAGAGGCAAGGAAGGACGACACCCGCCAAGCATGCATTCAATAGAGAAAAGATAAGCGAAGAGAGGCAAGGAAGGACGACACCCGCCAAGCATGCATTCAATAGAGAAAAGATAAGCGAAGAGAGGCAAGGAAGGGCGACACCCGCCAAGCATGCATTCAATAAAGAAAACAAAATGAGAAATAAATGAAGAGTGGTAGGGAAGGACGGCTCCAAGCATGCATTCAATTGACATGTGTGTTGTGGGATTTCCAGCTGCGCCACTGAGTTGTTGAAGAAAATACATGACGTCACGAAAGTCTCTCCTAAGTATTTTACGTCATCCAAGTCTTTCGTTGTGGCCGTCACTAAATTCATTTGTATTTGAATGTGTCCCCATTTCCCGGATTGCTTATGTAAAAGATTGTTCTGATATTTTCGCATCCATTTCTTGGGAAGGAGCCGGAGCTCGGATTTATTGTGGGGTTCTCGTCAATGAGAAAAAGAAACGTCTATTTTCACATCCACGTATTTTCTCCCATAAAAATACAGTGTTTTTACTTGAAATTGAGACAATCTGTGATTTTGTCTAAAAAATCATATTACCAATTGAGACGATTTTTCATTTAATTCTAAAAAATGGACTTGTTCATTATAACCCTGAAGAAGAATCGCTTCTAGTCTTTGATGACAGTGCTATTGAAGAATATGATAATATAATCATAACAAATGTCAACCTTTAATGCTTATTGATCTCGGCACAATTCCTAAACCTCAATCAACAATGGTTGGCAATAATAACCCATATATTGTTCTTGAAGAAGCAAGGCAGAAATTATGCGAACATTTTAAAAGGTCCCAGGTCTCTCTTTCTGGGTTATACAGGCATATCTGTGAAAAGTGTGCCTTTAATAAGAAACTGTTCTTGGTCAAAACTTGGAGATCCCACAGTTGTAATGTAGATCTAAAGAGAGTACATAAAAGTATTGTTGGTTCCCCTTTGGTGCCATTTTTTTATACAGTCAAACCTTTAAGAAAAGGAAACTTGTGCTACTCAAGAAAGACACAACTTGTGGTTAAATTCATGGGATTAGTATGGATGTTCTGGATAGAAATGACAAAATCAATACTCTCACTCTCCATAACAAAGGCTGGATAACGTATACCGTAAATCGACACAGCAAAAAGCGTGTCACAAGATTACGCATTACTCTGATATATTTTGGTTGTCAATATTTTACTCTTTATGCATCCCAATCTACACGATTTGAATCACTTTAACTATCTGAACCGTCCTTTTCCTTGTTTGGGAGCAGACTTTGTTAAATAAATAAAGTCTCTAAACAAGGAAATATATCAAACTTGACGAGCCGATTAAGAATATGTTTAGAATTAACAAAGACTCTAAACTAAAGCAATCCGTATTATATAAATCCTGCTGACGAGAGTTTAATACATCTTGAAAAAACTGGAAACAGTCGTCGTTGATCTACTCTTCTCATTACCAAACGTCAGAAATATTACTATTGTACAAACAGTGTCAAACATAGATTGTTGTTCATGACAACTCTCTTTCTTGCTTTGGTTTTTGTCTGGCAGAGAAAAAAAAAGTAAATTAAACACATCCCCATGCTTTATATATTGACTTGTACCTCTAAAATACTCTTTCTAATTTATATAGTTCGTTACATGGTTTCTGCAATGTGGATTTAACAGTATCCGATAAAATGTGTGGATACCTGTATTGGCATGGCCGATGATAACCTTATTCCCCTACAGGGGGATCCGATTGTGTAACGTAAGAAGCCATGTCATCCAGGCCCACCAATCCTCAATAAGCACCGAGTCTATGAACACCTATAAAAAACATTTGTTAACGCGTGAATTTTATGTACGTGTTCAATCGTCCTACTCATTCTGTTCCTCATTGCCTTTAAATTTACAAGCCATTCTTTCCTATACATCTTGACGCGACTCACAATCTAATGTCTTTTATAAAGAGCACTCGTATTCAATCGGATCCGCATCATAAAGAAGAGATTGCAGGAGTTATACAAGAACTTCAAAGAAGCAATGTAAAAATCACTTTTACAAGAATTATTGCAGATCTGGAACAATCTATAGTGAATTCTTATAAGAAGGAGATCAACCTGGAAAGCCATAAAAGCAATTGGATCAAACGGATAAAAAGTGTAGCAGCACTCCTCAATGTTACTATTCAAGGCAGTTCTAAAAACAAAATGGATTGGACAAACATTATGAAAAGGATTGATATCCTGGATGATGACCTTAAAACATGCTCGAGCATCTGTGAGTCTACAGAAAGTATCTCAACCGATTCGAATTCAATGTCTTCCGCAAATTCATTAGCAGAATCTCAGAAAATGCAAATCCTGAAAAAGTTTGAAAATCTTGACCATTCAAAGATGTGGGTTCTTTCAAATGGTACCGTTGTGGAGTTGCAGATGCAAAAACTAGCAATTGCTTGCATATATGAGCACCCATGCCACTCATTAATTATGGACCCTGACGACACGAATTGGGAAGAGTACTTTGACAAGAATGAGTTGAAAGAAATACGAGAATATAACCAAACAAGTCTACAGCCTCTGTCAAAAGAAATCACAGAATACTTACGATCGTTTGCATCAGTCCATTCTGTCAACGAGTTGTATTTGCATGCGTTCTCCAAAGTGTTTGATCCATTGGCTGATCCTGATAGTTCTTGGATTCAGTTTGCTATGGCAAAGTCAATTAGGTTATTCCTCAAACAAAGTGAAATTGACTTTGACATACTGACTGAAGCAGATGTGCTAAAGGCATGGGATTTCATAACTAATGCATTCGATTCATCAAAAATAACAGTGATTTCTGGTGAAAAAATGTCTTCTTCAACCGCGATTGGGAAGAACAAGCAAAGAAAACTAGAAGCAATTGATCAAAGGAGACGATATGCATCTGGATCCAAAGTCGATTTGCTTTTTAAATCAAAGGACAAGAGCGAGCTTGGCTGTTGCGAAGTAGGAAAGGGACAAAATGACAATTCGACAAAGGAACTCGACGACAGAACAAAACAATTGAAAACTTTAAAAGAAATGCTCGCTAGGCTTGTATACCAAAGTCCAGCATTGATACACCAATTGAAAACAGTAGGCTTCACGATCATGGGCCCCAAGATTAACATGATTTATGTCGATTGTCCAGCTGGATATGTCTCGCGTGTAACAAGAACTGTGACTCTGCACTTTCCCACCGACTTAAAGAGGTTCTCGAGAATGATGCCGCCGCTTATTTCACTCGTAATGAACGGAAAAAATGTAATGGAACATTCGTTGGACTTACTTGAAAATGACCAAAGCCATATTGAGATTGGTTTCACAACTGGGGCTAATTCATGCCATCTTCCAGCGACATTTTGGAATTCGAAACACTTGATGACTTCAAGAAAAAGGTCTTGCAACACTACAAGTAGTATCTACGAGGAGCAATAGCTTTATTCAATAAGTATAGTAATCCGTATTTACTTGTCTTAATCTTCTTATAATATGTTGATCTTAATATGGTGTATTTATTTTTAATCATCAACTTTTTTTTTCTAAATTGTTTCAGTTTCGTTTGATAAAACTCTGTAATTAAAAGGATATTTAAAATCTTCCATTCTGGAAAATATAATTCCTAGTGACATGTAGTAATCAAATCATTACGATTTTATATTTTGATGTGTAAGAAATGTATATTTGATAAAAAAAAGTTGGAAAAATAAGAAGCATAAAAAATATCTATTATTTGCCTTTATCATGGCGATGTTAAGTGTATTTTCTAGAGGTAAACTTTTTAAAAGCATTGTGAGCTTTGTTTACATTAGTATCTTATTATTTGGGAGATGTTTCCAGTATGGATATTAGTATCCAGAGACTTGTAGCTATAACTGCATTAAAGGTAAGCTTGGTGTTTTGCTGCGCCCCAATATCTCTTGATCCAATTGCATTCACCGTGGAACTTTGGATAGAGCCCAAAGATATGTATAGAGTTCTCAACAGCTTCATGAAGTGCTGTTTTTTGAGCTAGGAAATCCATTTGTAAAGTCAAGATATGGTGCTCACAAGATATTCTATCTTTTGGAATATCATTCTTTCTACAATCGAGCTTCCATTTTTATCGAGTTTTCAAGTATGAGTCTCAATGATAATTAACAGATCCTTCACGCCGTTTCAGAAAGTGAGTAGCATATACAACAGAGGTAATACCTTTTGTAACGCCCTGAAGACATAGGTCTTCCAAAGTATTTTCTTCATCCTCATACTTATTAAAGCCAATAAAGTCATCACTGACTGTTTCCGAGTATTAAGAATTTGATGTAATTCTTCTCTAGTTAAGATCTTGGCAACTATTTATTTCCTAGTAGGGCAAGACATTTTTGCAAGGTCTTTTGAAAAATGTATATAACGTATATATTAGTTTTTTTTTGATTAACTACAAGTATTGAATATCTTTATCAACTAACTGTTCAAGAAACAACAATTGGCCAATTCTCTATTCCATAAGCAACCCCATACCACTATAAAGCATTTTTCCACGCCTTTTCTTTGTACATTTATGTTTTTGTTTTTGTTTCTCTCCATAGAATTGCAAACCAAAAATTGGTCAAAGCAGCCGTATTTTTCTATAACCTAGACTTATTTGACTGAACTACCCTGACCCAGCCCTTAATTATAAATGTGGCCTTGACTTTAGCCCAACACATTTGATTATTATTCTGTTTATAGGTCAAGTTCTGGCTCGGAGACAGGAGCGTAAGGTTAGAAGCCTTTTACATAAAAATATCTGGTAACTTCTTAGCTATAGAAAGTGGCACTAGCAGCTTTAAAGTTTGTTTTTTCCATTTTATTAGGTACTTTTTGTGTACTATGTATATACCTTGATACCTGCTGCTTTATTTATATTTTCTCAAGACAATTAAAGGCTTTTTTTTTTGTCAAGATACATGTATTTATGTATTAATACTCCCTTTCGATCAGTATTGACCCACCTTTGACAAACTCGCAAAGAATTGAAACAAGTCGAGCAAAAAAAAACAATCGTATTTTACAGCCTAATTAGTGTAACAATTCTTCTGAACTCACTGCCATAGTATATATAGACCACAATTGCTCCACGAAAAAGACACGTTTGTTGTTTAAAAAACATAATGAACATTTCACTGATATGTTGAGCAAATGATATCCCCTCATTAGGAACATTCTGTTACACTTATTCATTATATTGCACATAGCTATTGGTGTTATTACATATGATCTTACGAGTTTTTGTAACAATTTTCGTGAGAGACATGATTGATTTGGCCAATAGAGAAGTGCTATATTTATGAGAAAGTATATGTAAGCACATATTCAAATAGTAAATGTTCTGCCCTGTGTGAAATAATACTCTATTTTTTCATTTTACCCACAATATAAATCCGATCAAGATAAATAACCCGGACCTTTGGAGAAAATCCTGGGAGTAATGGTCCTGGATTATTTTTAGTTTTTTTTTTTTGAGTGCTTGATGTGTGCAATTCAAGAATAATTGGCGAAAATATATAGGCAAATACACTATTGATAGTTACCTACCTAATTAGCCCGTATGGACACCGCACAAAGAGCTAAAGATACAATAGAAGCCGGTATATTGTGCCAAGCTCATAATCTTCTGGGGAAAACTTGGAGTATAATATTCCGTTATTAATATACATCATGTGCCTTGATCGTCGACTCTTATTGCACTTCTTTTCAAAAATAAGAAATATAAGACTATTCAGGGTCTATATATTCCATAAGAAGCTAATACATGGATATCAATATAGCAAAATAACTGTATCACATAAAGACTTTGTATAGTTAATACATAGCTCATACTGGGACAGGGAAAAGACATATCCTTTCTATATATAAAAAGATGATTATTAAGTATTTGAGATGTGTCACCCGTAGATTACACAGTGTGATAAGCACCAGATACTACAACTCAATATAACATTGTGCTTTCGATCTGTAAGACAGTGATGTTACTCAAGCGTACAAGTCAATCAGGCGCGTCGGTTGAACTATATGGGAGGGTAACTATTTTCACTGCTACCTTTCGGAAGCTCAACTGACTCTTTAATAAAGGTCCTCGGAACAGAAAAGCAGGTCAGAGAAACAGATCTGGTGCTAGGATATTATCCAGACGTCTTGTACACAGGGCTGGCGGCAAATAATGTCTATATTTCGACTGGTCCCTGTGCTCGGCAAGATATCTCGTTTTTTTTTTAAAAAAAATAATGATAATAATTAGAAATTGTATAAAAGCCGTTTCTTCATGGAAGTTTTGACTCACCAGCTATCACTTTTATACTCATTTTATCTCTTTAATTGAAATAACAATGAAGCTTTCTCTCTTGTCTTCTATTGCACTT
Organism: Phycomyces nitens; assembly: GCA_022702545.1. Lineage (NCBI taxonomy): Eukaryota > Fungi > Mucoromycota > Mucoromycetes > Mucorales > Phycomycetaceae > Phycomyces > Phycomyces nitens. Next base: position 1,986,140 of record JAHRBC010000004.1, read on the forward strand.
GGCTTCCTACTGGCTTCCTCTTCAGCAGATGCTGCTCCAAGAAAGCGTGTCGTTGGTGGGTCAACAGCAGCATCTGTTCTACCTGATTTAATCCCTGGCCGTACCGCTCCTCCTACAAATGTTCCAGCTGTCTCCTTGGATGCTGAAAAGAATGCTCTTTCTCGCAATGGACCTCTTCCTGAAGGTGTTGAAACCAAGGGAGGCTTCGCCCTGGATTTGACCAATGTCACTGTTCCAAGCAATATTGCTCTTTCGAGAGTTAGTCTGCCTTTGGCATCCACTGCAAAGATTGCTAGCTTGAAGACCCAGTTTTCTCTGGCTGACAGTGCCTACTGCGATACAGTCATTGCTGGAAAATGGACTTGCAGTACATGCTTGCCCTCTTATACTCTCATAAAGACATTCAGTGTCGGAAGCCACGATGCTACTGGATACATTGCCAGAAACGACAAGACCAAGGAGATCGAATTGGTCTACAGAGGTTAGTGTTTATTCGCAAAGAAAAAAGTGTTTCCAAGCAGCAATTGACAAAGTATCTGTTTCGGTGTTTAGGATCTGCATCTATTGATAACTGGATTGCTGTAAGAACCAAATTGATGACTCTTTCTTGCTTGGATACTTAAAATTGTCATCTTTAGAATCTCGAATTTATCAGAAAGGACTACCCTCCTGTTGCTGGAGCCAGTGTTCATATTGGTAACTATTATTTTTAAAAGACCTTCTTGGCAATATATAACTAACTATGCCCTCGCAGGCTTCTATGATTCATACATTCAGAGCCAGTCCATCGTACTCACTACTGTCCGTGCCCAATTGACATCCTATCCTTCTTACAGAATCGTTGTTACTGGGTAAGTTTTTTTTATTATTGTTATATCATCTTTCTAAAGCTCCATAATTATAGTCACTCCCTTGGTGGTGCCATTGCTCCCTTTGCTGCATTGGATCTGTACCAGCGCGATTCCAGAATCAGCAATGAGAACATCTTTATCTACACATACGGTAATTATTACTTTATAAATGTCTTGAACGCAAAAGCATTTGACTAAAAACATGTTTTGGTAAATTAGGTGGCCCTCGTATTGGTAACGATGAATTTGCTTACTACCTTACCTCAACTGGAATCACCTATGAGCGTACCGTCAATAACCGCGACAGTAAGTTTAAAGAATCTTTATATTAAAAAAAAGATTGGTTATTGACAATATGTTTCTATGAATTCTAGTCGTTGTCCACCTTCCCCCTCAATCATTTGGCTACTTGCATGCTGGTGTTGAGTACTGGATCACTAGTGATACTTCGGTTGTCAGTAAGTATTTGCTAAAATGAGATCCCAAACACAATCTCACCATCTTTTTCTTTACCAAATCACAAATAGAAATCTGTGGCACTTCTCTTGACTCTGACGACTGCTCAAACTCTATTGTTCCCTTTACCTCGGTCTCTGATCACACTAGGTAAGCCTAACCAGCAAGAGAGGATTTACTCTGTACTGACCCTATACCCTTAGCTACTTTGATTTGTCGCGCACCTGCTAAGCAATTGGTTCTGGATAATCAATTCAATTCAATTCAATTCAATTTAATTTAATTTAACTTATTATGCATCTTTCAACTCTCTTGAGATTTGCTGCCACTCATACTATTGATATCTACAAAAATAAAAATAAAAATAATTTTATTTTTTGTTGTAAATGATTGCGGTATCCCTCGACTCTTCTTGAAAAAGACGACTTGTTTAATGTCCTATATCTGCTTTATAATCCTGCTATACTGAATCCAAACCCATATCTTGTAAAACACACGTTACTCGATATTATTGGAAATGAATTGCGCACATCTTCCACTATGTAATATACATGTGTTTAAATGATAGGTTTGATGGGATCTTTGTGCAATCTGGGACAAACTCAGATATCAGTCGCTACCCTGAAAGATAAAAAAGACAGTTGTACAAGCCGACCAGGACTCAGTTTGTACATAAAATATTATTTCTGCTATTTCAGCATTTAAAGACATTTATAATACCATGTCGCACGGCAAGATAAATACACTTGTCTGGCCACAGACAGTAGGATATGCGATGGATATATCTAATAAAAGTTAAATTAAATTATTTGGTTTATAGAGACGATTTGTCAGTTTTTTTTATTATTAAAAAAAAGGGGTAGCCTAAAAACATTGTTGATAGCAAGATTGATAAATATATTATGTATTCTCTCGAGTTCAATCCAAGACTCCAGGTCCTGCAGACAATGGTTGTAAGATAAAGACAGATTTGCTCATTTCTGCCTATTTTGAGCCTAATGGTCTGGTTGCCCAAAAGTTGAGCCAACAATTCTCGAGACCAAATAAATAACAAATGATATGATTTGGAAAACCTTTGGAAAACTACCTTTTCATTCATTCATTTATACAACTTTCTACCAATTGTTAAACATTTACAGTATAAAAAGATTAGAATTCTGAATTTTGTTCATTTCTCACTTTATTTTTTTAATATATAATGATTATATCAATGTCTTGAATCTGATATTAATATTGATCAAGACCAATAAATCCACTCTTGAACAATCTTTCCTTTTTTTTGCAATCTCAACTTGGAGAAATAATGTCATTTAAATGACCAGAGACTAGCACTGGCTAATATTGAAGAAAAAAAAGCTAAAAAGGACTTAAGGGCGTATATTGTGAAGATTGGTATAAAATGGCTTTCAATAAAATTGCTCTAATGATTTATATTATATGGATTTATAAAGTGCAAGTAACTCGCTCTGGGGGCCGTGCGAGGCTTGCAAAATAAAATACGGTGCAAATAACCAGGGCCTGTCCTAATACGGGTTCTTGCGTGACGTGGACTGCGGTAAAATCAAGTTTTTTTATAGTACACTTGTACAGACCAAATTTTTTTTATTTGGTGGCGAGACAGCGACCGAGTTTGATAACCCTTCCCTTTTTTTTTTTTTGAAAAAGAACATTACCCATCATGAGGTACATTCATTTTTTATATAGTGTACAAATCACCTAAAAAATATCATGTCACTAACATTCTCGATAGCAACGAACCTTTGCAAGAAGTCCAAGAAGTCGAGATCGAGGTATGAGTCGTCCTCTATCCTCACTACAGATATATATATACCCCCAAACTCTAGAAGGAGCCAGACATAAATGATGAATGCAATTCTGATAAAGTATCTTTCCTATAGTCCAACTGGGACGAAATCGTCGATAACTTTGACAACATGAACCTCAAGACCGACCTTCTCCGTGGTGTATATGCCTATGGGTAAGTTACAATAAGCAATACCCTTGAAGTGGAGTCTTTTGACACTTCTTTTGGCCTCTAGTTTCGAGCGTCCCTCGACCATTCAGCAGCGTGCCATTATGCCCGTTGTAAAGGGCCATGATGTTATTGCCCAGGCCCAGTCTGGTACTGGTAAGACAGCCACCTTCTCCATCTCCATCCTCCAGTCGATCGATGTGTCCTTGAAGCAGACCCAGGCTTTGATCCTTGCTCCCACTCGTGAGTTGGCTCTCCAGATCCAAAAGGTCGTCCTTGCCTTGGGTGACTTTATGGGCATTGAATGCCACGCTTGTATTGGTGGTACCAACGTCCGTGATGACATTGCCAGACTTCAGTCTGGTGTCCACATCGTTGTCGGTACTCCTGGTCGTGTGTTTGACATGATCAACAACCGTGGTGCCTTTAAGACCGAGCACATCAAGATGTTTGTCCTCGATGAGGCTGATGAGATGCTTTCCCGTGGTTTCAAGGATCAGATCTACGATGTCTTCCAGTTGTTGCCTGAGACCACCCAGGTCGTCCTTTTGTCTGCCACCATGCCTTCTGATGTCATGGAAGTCACTACCAAGTTCATGCGTGATCCTATCCGTATTCTTGTCAAGCGTGATGAATTGACCCTTGAAGGTATCAAGCAGTTCTACGTTGCCGTTGACAAGGAAGAGTGGAAGCTCGACACCTTGTGTGATCTCTACGAGACAGTCACAATTACCCAGGCTGTCATCTTCTGCAACACCCGTCGCAAGGTCGACTGGTTGACTGACAAGCTCCATGCCCGTGAGTTCACTGTCTCTGCCATGCACGGTGATATGGACCAATCCCAGCGTGATGTTATCATGAAGGAGTTCCGTTCTGGATCTTCCCGTGTCCTCATCACCACCGATCTTTTGGCCCGTGGTATCGATGTTCAGCAGGTGTCTTTGGTCATCAACTACGATCTCCCCTCCAACCGTGAAAACTACATTCACAGAATCGGTCGTGGTGGTCGTTTCGGTCGCAAGGGTGTCGCAATCAACTTTGTTTCCAACGATGATGTCCGTATGATGAGAGATATCGAGCAGTTCTACAACACCCAGATTGAGGAGATGCCCATGAACGTTGCTGATCTCATCTAAGGAGAAGGAGAAAGAAGAGGAATATAATATAATAGTAATAGCCATAGCCATAGCTTTTCTTCTTGTTTTCATTGCTTGAGCAACAATTCTTATTTTCATCTCACCTGCTTCACAAAAAAAAAGAAGAAGACACAGAGACACACAAAAAAATATATTAAACAATTTAAATTACGGTAAATGCTATTGGGTGTAAAGAAGTATATAAATGAATGAGTGGCGCTTGTGTATTATTATTATTTTTTAATAATGTTAATATTAATTAATCTGCAGGATATAGGATCCTACAAATTGTTCAAACATGTATACAATGCATGTTTCTGTACTTTAGAAAATAATGATAATAATCATGATAATATTAATAATAGGATAATATATATATATAGATATATAGATAGATAGATAGAGAGACAATTGACTTTGCGTGTGTGAGGGTGTATGAATGTGTGCGTTGATTTTTGCTTTATATATATATTTAATAAGTATATAATATTTTTTTTTTCTTGATTTAGCTTCTTCTGCCTGCAGAGGGCCCTGGGACACCAGTCTGAGTTTGGGGTGGGATCTGGGATTGGTCTCCTCCGGGAGCAGCGGCATAAGGATGGTGAGTTGCAAGCTGCTGCAATTGGATCTGATATTGATGGACTTGTTCAGGAGTCAACTAGAATAAAACATCAATACCAAGCATATCAATCAATCAATTCACCTCACCTGAGACAATTGAGGATAATAAGCAGTATGATCCAATTGCTTATTCACGTAAAAACCATCATTAATATCCACACAGTTAATCCCATAGTCTCTCTATTCTATTCTAACCTGTGTCTGGGCATACTGGCCCATGCCAGATTGATAGTAGTTGGCATACTGAGCCTGATCGTAGACTGGTGCAGTCTGTTGCTATTCAACCAGCCAACTTAATACCACTAATCAAACGATTAAGAAATCTTACTGCATCGGCTGCCTTTGCTGCTTCTTCGCGTGGAACAATATCGATCAAGAAATCACACATGTCCGTCTTTGATATGGCAGTAGCAATGTCTGAGCGTTGCAAGGTGCGTCTCTTGTTCTCCTCTGCATGAACCCTTGATATGTGTTAGCAAATATTAAAGAAAAAAGAAAGATATGCTATAATTTCCTATAACAATCAATATATATATTATGGCTCACCAGGCGCGTCGTGTTAATTCGGCAATAAATATCTCGCAGCCTTTAGCAAACAGGATTGGAGCCTATGGGATTATTGAAATTAGTACTATGCGTTGTGGATAATAATGGGTATTTGGTATGATTATTGGAGATATGATCCGGAAAGAATGCTTGGCAGAAATAGAAGCTTACTTCAGCACTGATCATCTATAAAAAAAATAACTAGTGTTAAATAGATAATCCAACCAGCCAGCCATCTTAGCTTACCTTTACATCCTGGTCAGTCTTCATGACCTTTTTGATACGTGCGAGTGGAAGAGGATGGTTCTTAAAGTCTGAATCAAAATTTTCTGCCGTTGCCATTTGCTCTTGCCAAAACTCTGTAAGGTTAAAGATAGGATGGCCTCCTGGTGCAGTCACGACAGGTGCGGTCGTGTTGGACTGTGGCTGGAACTGCTGTGTTGGCATTGGGTGCATAATAGACGATCCAGAAGGCTGCTGGCTCTGTGAGATATCTTCCTGTGGATGCTTTGATGTCATTGTGGTGAATGGAATGTTTATATATTTAATATATAAAATAAAAGGGATGGCAAGTGAGAGAAAATAAAATTTAAAGAAGCAATATTTCTTTTATATCTACGTCACAAAAGGTGTAAATAGACAGCGGCAGCATACATCTTGGTAAAACACACATGGGTAAAACGTACTTTTTCTTTTTTTTTTTCTTTTTCTTCTTCTTCTAAAACAGTGTTTATATGCAAAACCTAATGAAACAGTGATTAAAAAGCACCAAGACCAACAACTATTTTTTTTTATTGCTGTAAATTTTTTTCCCTTGAATAATTCAAGTCATCTTAATTATCAAAAGGTTTTATCAGCAAAACCAAATTTCAAATATCTGACACATTTTTGTATTTTTAATTGATACATTTTATATGCGTGCCTTTATATTCCCCAATAGATACAAAGATTGTCTCAATATATATAAAACATAATAAATTCCCGTAACCTCTTTAACAATCTTATATAAATGTGTACAAGGCAACGGTCGAATGGCGTGGTTGTGGTCGGGTGTCACAGTCGGATTGTCAATAAGAGAAGGGAGGGGAGGGGCATACCCTGACTGTCTTTTTTTTTTATTTTCTTTCCTGTTGTTTCCACTCCCCCTACTCTACACCAGTCCAGATGGCATCTCCACAGGGCAAAAACTACGCCATTGGCACGCGCAAGTCCGAGTTGGCCATGGTGCAGACTCATCTGGTCCGTGACATCTTACAGAAAAAGTTCCCTCAACACACTTTCTCGGTCCAAAGCATGTCTACTTCTGGAGACCGTATCTTAGATTTGGCTTTGAACAAGATTGGCGAGAAAGCCCTCTTCACAAAGGAACTGGAGGTTGCCCTGGAGGACGGCCGTGTTGATTTGGTTGTCCACAGTCTAAAGGACCTCCCGACCGTTCTTCCCGAGGGTATGTATCTTGGGGCTGTTTTGGAACGTGAGAACCCCCACGATGCCCTTGTACTTGCACCCGGTCTCGATGGTCACACACTGGCCACCCTGCCAAAGGGATCTGTGGTCGGTACAAGTAGTCTTCGTAGAGTTGCCCAATTGAAGCGCAGATACCCTCATCTTGTTTTTGACGATATGGTAAGTTGGAAGCCCAGAAATGATGACCTACCTGTCTGCTAATCCATGGCTGTCTTTTTGTGTCGACCACAGCGAGGAAACTTGTGAGTATACAACAGCAAAAAAGATAAGGCATTGATGAGTCTAACGAATTCATGTTAGAAACACACGCCTTGCAAAGTTAGATGCTGTCGACAGCCGATTTAGCGGCATCATATTGGCCGTGGCTGGTCTGGTACGCATCAACAGAGATGACCGTATTTCACAGATTATCGAACCTTCAGATTCGCTGCATGCCGTGTCTCAGGGTGCACTGGGTATCGAATGTCGTGAGAACGATAAGGATATCCGTGCACTGTTGGAGTCCCTCAACCACACAGAGACCCGTATTATGTGTCTGAGCGAAAGATCCCTGATGCGTACTCTTGAGGGTGGTTGCAGTGTTCCTATTGGCGTGAATACGAAACTCGACAAGAATTCCCTGCGTCTTCGTGGACTTGTGGCCAGCTTGGATGGCCAGGAAGTTGTTGAGTACGAAGATTCCATTTCGCTGGAGAATGTAAACGACGCAAAGAAGTTTGAACTGGCAGAAACATTGGGAAATCGTGTGGCAGCCAAGCTGGTTGAATTGGGAGCAAACAAGATTCTTGATGTCTTGCGCCATTAAAACCAGGAAAAAAAAAGAGAATCCCCAAAAAGATCAGAAACACACATGTCTTGTATTTGTTCTTTTCAACCGACATTCCCTCCTCCCTTTACTATTTCTCTCTCTCTCTATCTCTCTCTATCTCTCTCTCTTACTATTATTATCATTACTATTCTTTCTTCTTCTTCTCATGTATCATTCTCAAAGCAATACATGTCCATTCATCTCCATTATCTGCCGTGTCCTTACATTACATTCGCACTGACATTTCAAGGAATAAATAAAATCGGTAACTGCAATACACATGTCAAGAAGGAATACACAGAAAAAAAAAGTTGGTTTTATTCAAAGATATAGTAATAAAAATAAATATAAAAAGAGGAAAAGACTCTGGATTTACTTTAAATTAACAAACAGCAAGAAAGATAAAGACAAGGTCGATATCTTTTTGTGTTTTTGAAAGGACAAAAAAAAGGAAAGACTTTTTCTTTTTCAGAGGCGGTAAAGGCTGGAACTCTACAGACATAAAGGGTAATTGAGAGTATTTGAAAGCAATAGAGAGGGGGTGGGGGATCCAGTCTAACAAAAAAGAAGTTCTTTTTTCTATGAGGTGATGAATGGAAGATTTTGTGTGTTTTTCTATAGAGATAAGAGGGAGAGAGGTAGAGAGGAGAGGAGAGAAGAGAGGAGAGAGGAGAAGAGAGGAGAGGAGGGGTGTATATATAAATAAATATAGAGTATAAAAAAAATAAAGAATGCGATGCTCAAAATCAAGGTCTATGCGTGGGATCCATCCGACGCTTTGTTGTTGTGTGTTGTACCATTCCCATTTGCAGCCGTAGGTTGGACCTTGCTTTCGTCTGTCCAGATGTCATAGTGCTTGACAAGGAAGGAGGCCAACAGACCAGCCGCACAGCAACCGATCGCTAGAGTAGGTGTTAATATAGGCAATTGACCAACAAGAGACTACTTACTGAATCGATAAATCATGTCAATCGCGTCCACCGAAACAATCTGTACTTGACGTCTGGCCGCTGCAGGCAAGAACTTGATTAGGGCAATATTCTGGATAGAGAAATTCTGGTGCATTTTCTTGGACAGATCTGCAAGTCCTGCCTTTGTACGGAAACTAAAGATCGTCTCGGCGACACTGATACCACAAGCACCTCCAAAGATACTAATAAATAAAGGCATTAGTCCATGAGTCCAAATCTAACCAACAGATGCCAAGCTATCCCCTTTTATCTCCTTTTTTTTTTTACAAAGGAGAGCCGATAGACGAGGAGAAGGCGACCTCTTTAAAGGGATGGTCTGTTTATCATATTTGGGACTACTTACCGGAAGAATTGACTGATCGACGTTGCAAGTGAAAGACTAGAATGACAGGTAAATGACTATTACAAACAAACAAAAAAATTCACCAAAAAAACTTACTCTTTTGGATCGGCAGCAACTTGTCCAGCAACAATAAAGGTCTGTTTGCAGAGACCTGTACCAAAGCCAAGAATACCAAGGTAGACATATTGAATTGAACGAGGCATGTCAACTGTGGTGGTCTGGAGAAGCGCGGTACCCAAGACAGTCATGGCACATCCCAGCCAGAGGATAAGTCTGTAGCGACCAGTCATTGAGATAATGATTCCTGTAATGAAACTAGCAATTACGGCAGAAATGAAGAATGGCAAGAGCTCAAGAGCAGAGGATGTGGCAGAGTCGCCATGGACGAGCTGGAAGTAGAGAGGGACAAAGAACATGATTGCATAGTCGGTCGCACCACCCATAAAGTTGGCCAGACAAATTGCCATGTTGGTTCGTGACATGACAAAGCGACGAGGGATAAAGGGATAGGGTACGACCCAGATCTCACAGGCAATAAAGATTGCAAACAGGGCAAATCCGACTGTAAAGAGGACAATACAATTTGTCGATGACCAGGAAGTGTTTGCACCTCCCACCTGGAGAGCAGCCAAGATACAAATTGTGCCTGGCATCATGAGGAATACAGGAGCATAGTCTGCACGCTTCATTTGTTCTCGCATTGGCTCATCGGTGACTCTGTGGGTTGGTAGCTTGAAAAAGACGACAATGGCAGCCACAACGACAATACTGTTGCACAAATGTTAATAAGCAAAGTTTTGAGGATTGGAAAACCAATTGGCTTACCCAACAAATCCGTTCATGTAAAATGCCCATCTTGTAGTTGAGATGAATGTGAGTTTGAGACTAGAAATTTTTCTGCAAGTGCACATACCTCCAGATACGTCGATCAGCAAAATATCCACCCAAAAGTGGGCCAGCCAATGTTGCTACACCAATAGCCACACCAAGACCACCCATGTACTTGGCTATCAAATAGGTAAACGTATTAATATCGTTGCTCAGAGTATCTTTTTGTTGATGGCCATGAGCAACCTACGTCTCTCTCGGGGGGAAACCAGGTCGCAGATAATAATCAGGAGAATTGTGATGAGACCAGCAGCACCAACACCTTGGACAGCTGTAGAGAGGTGAGTATTGTGCTTGATCATTGAATTATTTGATAGTTACCTCTGGACATGATTAGCATAAACATTGTCTTGGAGGCACCACAGAGGATACTTCCAAACAAAAAGATGGACAGAGATATCAGATAGACAGTCTTGTGGCCACTAGGTTAAAACAAGACATGGCATCGTTAGTCTGGTGAAAAATGAAATAAAGTACGGTCGAGTATGCAATATCTTGATTGAAAAGAGGGATTTACATGATATCAGCAAAAATTCCATAAATCGGCTGGAAACCACTCGAGGTCAATAGATAAGCAGATCCAACCTAGATTATAAAAAATATTAGAAATAAATTAACCACCAAGAGGTACCAAACTCACCCATCCAAGTTGATCAGAAGCATTGAATTCAGACGAGATGAGTGGCAAGGCAGTTGTTAGAATGGTTTGATCGAGAGTAGCCATAAAGAGACCCAGCAGGAGACTAGAGATCTGATAAGTATCGACAGGATTCTGATAATATTAGCAATAATAATAATAAAAAGTTTACCTGACAAACACAATGACAAAGCGAGTGCCACTGAGAACAATGGGCGGTTGCCCTGTAGATCCTGCTGCATGTGCAGAGATGTCATCCAGCTCACTTGAATCGACAGAGAATGGATAGTGGTTTTGGTGCGATTTACTTTCTTCTACCATGGCTGTAAAACTATCTCTGGATTTTACTTGAGAGTAAAGAAGAAAGGGGAGTGAGATTGGGAAAAATCCGGGAATGCAATGGATCTTGGTCCCTTTTATGTATAAATTTTTTTATATTTTTTTTATATTGTCTATCGAGATTAGTTTGAGCAAGAGGGATCAAGGGTAAAGAAGAAGAAAAAAAGGTTAAGGTACCAGAATAGAAGCAGGGGTACTATACATAATCTATATACTATACACCTCCAGTGTCTTTGGAGTGCAAAGTGTGTACAAGGCAGTGCTGGACTGAGTGTTCTTTTTTTTACTATTATTATTATTTTTGTAATGGTAAACTTTCATGTGTTTTTGTGGCAAAATTTATTCAAAAGGAATCATTTTTTTTGAGATCTAAAGGAGTCCTTGGAGGCTCGTCTACTTATTTTCGCTGTACCCAAGAATAGAGTGTACGTGTGTAAAGGGGAAGGGATCATTATAGGGGTGAGGGATCAAGAGAGCCTCTTGGTTTATTAATACTATTACACACATCCACATGTGTATATATAAATATAAATATATATATATTTGTATATTTATCCATGTACATTTATACGCGTGCCTTTTTATATAGTGCCAATGTCTACGTCCGTCTATTCCGTTCTTTTTGTAGGGCGCTTTGGACTTGAAATGGACCACTCTTTAGCACCAAGCTATCGTGAAATTGTAAAAATTGTCGAGTGGCGCTTGATTTCCAAGGTATACTTTTGTTACCCTTTTGATCTCAGGAGAGATGTATGAAAATGATAATTCCATGTGTCAATGGTATCCATCATACAATATTTCACATTGCACCACAACATTTCCAGACCTTTTGCTTTTTAGAGGCATGTATAACGATTCCTGGGATTTCTTTTTTTTTTGGTCATTCTACAAGACAAAATCTTGGTACCCAATATCGTATCAGAATCCATAATTTGCTGATTATTTTCACGCCTTGGACTATAGAATACAATATTTTTAATTCTATTATAAATATAAAGGAGTCGAGGTCCAGAGCCAAGCTTAGCATTGGAATGCTATGATAATTCTTTTTTTTTTGCAAGTATTTGATTCCATTTCCTACTCTATTTCGCTTTTTTGGATCCTTTCTTTGAAGCGAGGTTGTTATCGTTTACTTAGAGATTGATATTTTCATAAATCGAACAATATGGCTCATAAATCTATCCATCTCCCTGAATTACTGGTTATTTGAGTGACAAATACATTAAGTCTGTAGAGTAGCTGTGCATACATTGTCGACATGGACGTAGATCCAACACAAAATTCAAGTTTAACATCATTTCTAAGGATTAGAAGGATTGGGCAGGACTTTGACGATGCAGATTTCTTTTTCTTTTTTTTTACAAAAAAATATATGGTATAATATAATATTGCCATGCATTTATATGCCTAAAATACTCGTTTGCATACACAGCAATCTAACATCTGAAGCTGCCTGTTATTCTTCATTTTGCAAGAGATAATCAGGAGTATTTTACTCAGGAGACTTTTTTTTTCTTCCTTTATATTTTTTATGCTCTTGCCGAACAACTGTCGATAGATGGCTGAATATGTATGCTTTACTAAACATCCGTTTTTTTTGCATTTGATAAAGAAAAAGTGCCTAGACTGTATATCCGTCTTACTTTGACTGGCATCACCCTCTTGCAGATGGCATTGCATCTTGATAAATATATATGGATTAGCCTAGTTCTGGTACAAGAATCTCTAGCCTTTTTACAAAAATACAAATATATTTATTCTGTAGTGCCAAAGAATGTGGTGAGGAATTGGGCATTTTGTGAGCCGAAAAAGGGATCCTTCTGGTTAAACTATTATGTTTGTCTCCTGTGCTTTACTGTACTTGCCCAGTATTCTCAAGTCATGGAAAGAATGCACCTTTTCATTGATAAGAAAGGTATTCAAGGAGATACCAAAATAGAGATAGAATTTATATGAAGCCATGCGTTGATAGGAAGCTTGTTTATCTCAAGGGGTAGATCTTGGTTCCTTCAATTTCTACTCATCATCTTTATTATTGGCATTACCATTGTTGTTGTTGTATTTAACACTTGAGAATACATATGTCTACAGTAGAGACAACACCAGGATCAACTCTGTGTAAAAAAAAAAAGAGTATTTATGGTATACATTTTTAGGAATCAATTCGAGTCTTTTGTAATACGATAAGAGTCTTTGAGCGTCTAGATGCCCTTTTAGCTATCGAAGATTGTCTTGGTGTATATAATTTTTTTTTGTTTAATGTGCAGTGACGTTTATTAGGACAGCCTCCTTTAGACCTAGCCTTTCACTCTTTCATACACCTAATGCTTCCCGCTAAATGACATGTAGACCAACTCTCCTTTTTTTTTGATCGATTTGACATGATCACCTTTATTTGATTACAAACAGAATCAGGAATATCAAGCCTAGCAAGTACAACCAAAGCTTGAACTAAACGAGGGGCAGTATCGTTGGGATTGTGCCCAGTATACCTGTGATATATCCAGGAGGTCTATACTTTATTCCTCTGAGAATCCATCGTTTCTATTGCCTTTCTATATTCTCGAGTATCATTTTACTTGGTCTTGGCTAAGAATTCTAGCTGAATTAATGAATAATGATGAATTCCAAAAAAGGAGGAGGGGAGGAGGAGGGGAGGGCTTTAATAACAAGTAAAAAATGAAGTTATTGTTATTATTCATTGTATTTATTGTAAATTAAATTTGAATCCCTTTAAGTACTTATAGACATATACATGTAAACACGATACATGTAATTTTTGTACGCATAAAATATATAGTTATATACAGCCAATGTTTCAATTTACAATGGTTTATTGATTCTTGACATTTGCATGTATGAATACCCATTTATTTATTTTTATTTTTATTTTTATTATTTTTTAAGCATTCACATTCACATTTCACATTTTCAATTGGAATCGCAGTTGCAGTTGTCTGCAGAATAATTCAAAAGGGTTATTATTATATTTCTTAAAAAGATGAATAGAATTGGACCTATATTTCACATGTTTGCACCCAAAAAAGCTGAATAGCAGCAGCTTGGTCTGATTTACGCTCAGGCCAGATAAAGTACAATATAGTACAGCTAATTATATACATGCACATCCTGTCAACTTTGGATACTGATACTACATGTATTCCTATTTTGTACAAGATGTCTTGAAGATCAAAATAAATCCAAAAATAAAACAATAATAATAATTTATTTTATTTTTTAAAAAAAGAGAGATGTATGTGAGGTCAGTGTGATTCACGTGGCTTGACTTGGAGAAGTGAATTTGCATGTAAGTGTGGCTTATCACATAGCCCTTTTTTTATTTTTGGTATCCTGCAACTTATAATGGGAAAGAAATCTGCAAAGAAAGCAAGGTTGGCCAATGAAGCCAAGAATAGAGCCAATAATGACATTGGAGCACATGAGACCACAGAAAGACACAATGGCAAGTCAAAAAGATAAAAATCCTGCCGTCATTAAAATTGCGATTCTAAAAGAATGTATTGTTAATCACGCCATCGATCTAGGTGGAGAAGATTTCATTTCGTTAGAGCCAGAAGATGGCCGCAGTAGACAAGAAAAGCGCCATGAAGAAAGAAAGAAACGCAAGAGATCAAATATAGAATCAGACGCCGATGACGAAAATATCGTTGAAGTACTTTGTCCGTGGATGGAATCAATGCGAAATACGTGCCTCCAGCCAGGTATCACTGCAAGCCAGCTGTAAGTAGACCACCTGAGCTCGATCCATACTCATTCTGCTGTAGATACGCACGCGAATTGAACTGCCTTTTACAATATCTTGAACCAACACCTATTGAGATCCAGATGCGTCAATATCTGGTCTACAAGATCCAAAAGGTCGTAGAGCAATCTATATCGCCACATGCAAAAGTCAAGGTGTTTGGCAGCTTTGCTACAAACCTCTTTTTACCTGACAGGTAATACACAGCAATTGTTCTACAGAGTGATATTCAAAACAAGTTGATTTTTATCTCAAGTGATATTGATCTTTCCGTCATATCTCCCATCCCAGTAAAGCTTCGAAGATTAGCATCAGCACTCGACATTGCAGGAATATGTAAAGATCTCCAGGTCATATCAAATGCGACAGTAGGTGCAATTGGAACCCTTGGTGTCTCTTTCTTTTTCTTTTTGTTGTTGTTGTTGTTAAGCGATAGATGTTTGCTAGGTGCCAGTTATCAAATTTGAAGATTCCCTGACGAGACTTAAAGTAGACATTATCATGGACTCCACAGCAGGTGTTCAAGGTGCAGAAGTCATTTCAAAGATGATAAGATCCACACCTGCCCTGCGGCCACTCACGATGCTCATCAAATTGTTTCTTGCCACCCGTTCGTTAAATGAGGTCTTTACTGGTGGTCTTGGTGGATATGCTATTGTTTGTCTGGTTATGAGCTTTTTGCAGGTAAATGGCGATTGGGTTTTCTGTGCATATACAAGTATGTGTACTAATCTCTGTCAATCTTAGCACCATCCAAAGATTCAATCTGGTTCAATTGTACCTGAAAATAATCTAGCCACTCTCCTGCTAGATTTTTTTCAGCTCTATGGATTTGGATTCAATATGCGAATGACTGGAGTCTCTATTGAAGGAAAGGGATCTTATTTTTACAAGGTAACGGTTCAACCCAAAGTGCAATTGTGGTCCTTACATGTAGCCTTAGAATATCACTGTCAGTCGAACAGGGCAGCCTGTTTTTAACATCAAGGATCCACGAGACAAATACAATGATATTGGCTGCAAATCATACAATGCTGTTTCTGTGATCCGATGCTTCCGTGCGGCCTATCTGACCTTGACAGGCAACATTTACAAGAAAGTAGAATTGATTGAGAGTATGGACAAGGATGATCCTGCCTTCAAGGACCGTCTGTGTGAAAAGTCCATACTTGCGCCGGCCTTTTTTGTGCTGAACTCGACTATTCAACAGAGACACTTTATCCAGTCTGTCTACAGGCTGAAGCGGTGGAAGGGAGAAGAGGCAGCAAAGACGTTTGAATGGGGGACAGTCGAACGAGCATACTCATGAGCATCTTTGAATTGTGTGTATTGAGTGGGCCAGTATATATTCATTATGATTTTTATTTTGTTTGTTCAAGGTTTAAACATCATAAATGATATTAGTTGGATGAATTCCAACAAACAGATTATTACAAATCCTGAATTATCTTTTTTTTTTAAAAACAAAAACAAAAAAAAACTCTCCCTCCCCATCTTGAAGCAAAAGTTATATCAAGGATTCTTACAAGAATTATAGGTTTGCAATAAAGAAAATCAATATATAGGTCTACAAGTCAATATATGCTTTTTAATTAAAGCCCTGCTGTAAATGGCTTGGAAAAAGGGTGATTATATTTATGATAGGGCCAATTGCCAATATAATTATCCAATAATGTTTTTAAAGGCTATAATATATCATATATATATATATATAAGCGACAACATCAGTAGATCGACGCAAAGTCACAGGATTACGCATTACTCATTGCGTTGTATTTTGGTTGTCAATACTTCTTCGCTCTCTACACATCACAATCAACATTACATCCGTTTCTAATATACACTCACAGTGCAAAACGTTTCAACCCCAGCAAAAAAAATAGCCAAAAATCAACCTTTAAAAAAAATAAAAATATTATTTTCTTCCCCATTCTATTAATCGAACCCATCATCAAAATAACATCTTCATCAAAATCCACCCGTGCTCCTTATATGAAGGCTGATTATTACAAGCTTGGATGTATAATGTACATGCATCTTGCTGATTTTGGTGCTACCAAGATTGCGAGTGTTGTTGGAATGAGTTTGGCTACTGTCAAGAGTATCATTAAGCGAGTGAAGGAAACTGGGTCACCCGAGCCAAGAAAAGGTGCTGGAAGACCGAGAAAGATTGACAAGAGGACCGAGAGACACCTTGTGCAAGTGGTACGGAAGGACCCATCTGCCTCATATGACGAGCTGAAAGTGGCCTTGGACCATATGGAAGTATTCGTCTGTAAAGACACTGTGATCAGGTCTCTTCGGCGTTTGGGGTTTGATTCATCTATTGCAGCTCACAAGCCAGCCTTGGCCGAAAGACACAAGCAAAGAAGACTGGAATGAGCTGATGAGCAATGGAGAGGTGTAGTTTGGTCCGATGAGTCGAGATTTACAGTTGAAGACAATGATGGAGGAGCCAGAGTTATCAAAAGAGTTGGTGAACGGTACAACATTGAACATATAGTTCCTGGAACCAAGTGGGAAAGGGGTAGTGTGATGATCTGGAGCTGTTTCTGGGCTGGCGGTTTTGGGCTTTTAGTCTTCATTACCACAAAGGTTGAGGATAGTGAAACCCACATTAGAGATGTCGTAAATCTCTTGTGGATATACAAGGTAAAAGCATTGTGCATCATTTAGGAGGATTTAATAGCTGCTTTTGTTTTTGTTTTTAACAGAGTGGGTTGGAGAGAAGTTTTCTTTTGATTGAAAAACTGGCGAAATAGTACAAAGAAGTGAAGCTTTTGATTGCTAAAAGACTCGTCAGTCCTTCCAAGGTAATTAGCATTGCCAGCTCACTTGAGAAAGGCTGTGTCCTTACGATCAAAGGGGAATATATTCCCAAATACCAAGAGCTCAAAATAAAAACTTTTTCATTATCATTTTTCTCAATACCACAATAATAAAAATGAATGTCTTTCTGTTAATATCTATGTACCGAATACAAATTGTTATCAATGGCGTTTAAAGCTTTAATAAAGCAAATCATGAAATATCACAGTAGTTAATTCAAGTAAGTTTATAACCTTTGATGGGTTCAAACCGATATAAGCTTCTTCTTTCTTCTTCCAAAAGATCCCTTTTTTTAAAAATCTTGCTCCCCATCAACAATATATGGCAAAAAGTGATAGTTTAACAATAAGAGGTTGTTATTATCATGAAGTGATCTATACAAGGAATATGAAAAAAAAACAGACAGAGAGTTATAGTTATATTCCTTTATTAAATATGCCGTTCGCTTGATGTTTCTATTGATCAATCTCCAAGGTCATTTATACGCGCCTGGTGAAAAATGAAGCATAATATAGTAATTTTACGATTTCTGAGAACATGATTTGATAATATCTCATGTTCAAACGATTTTTCAAAGTTTTCTATTATTCAAATAGCCAAGAATACAGTGCTCCCAAAGTGAATAAAGTATTATACAAATGGTATAAATATGAAAATGCAGTGCTTATAATATAAAAAAGAAAGACTTGCAAAAACTATTAAAAAGTAATGAGTAAATGATAAAGTAATAAGAATATATGTATATACCAAGATATACAAAAGATCCAAAGAACAATGGGTAAAATCATGAGCACCAAAGAAACATAATCAAGGATTTAAACCAGAAAATTCAGCAAACTGTCTGATACTAGTTTCATATTCTATATATCTTTCATGCTTATTTACCAAAGAACCTGCCATCTAAAACATACTCGATATTCCTTGTTTGTCAAACCTGATTTCGCACACCTATTTATTAGCTGGCCGTATTTTTCTTTCTTTCAGTGCCAATAGTTATTAATGTCGTTTGGCCCTTTTCAATTTATAGATGAATCTAATAAATCTGATGCAATCATGCCGTATATTTTGATCTCTTCAAGGTCAGAAGCTCAAGCAGACATTGCAAGTTGAACATCTCTAAAGGTTCATCTCATCATCAAGCATTTAATTGACGTGTAACTGTTTTTATCTAGTCGTTCATGATGCTCAAGACTAATGACTATCCATACTTTCTGTCGATATATATTACAATGGTAAAGTCTTTTATGCAATAATGCTGTAATCACTATTCTATTTTACTCGTGGAGCTCTCCTCACAAGTGACCAACATTTGCCCTTGGTAATTCAAGACTTGTCTACCTAGCAACCTAGTATTTCTACATTGTATCCATTCATTCTTCAAAGTAAATATGTTTATCCAATAAAATGAAAAATGAAAAATAAAAATAAAAAATAAAAAATAAAAAAACTAGTTTTGAATATTCCATAAAAGGCAGTAATATTTAATTCCGGAGAACACAAATGTACAAATATGGCCATTTTAATTGATTCCTAAACCGGATAATCAAGATTGCGGAGTATATATTACGTTGCCCAAATTGAGAATTCTTTTCACCGGGTGGGATAAGCCTGACTGTATTTAAAAAAATTGGAGACAGATGGTTTGGTTGTACAGGGTAGGACATGTCTAACGGCTTGTTCGAGACTCCTTTTTGTACACCAAGCCCTATATATCAGGACTCTATGAATGGGAGAGTAGATGTGTGTGTATATATATAGTTATATAGTTGTATAATTATATATTCACTAAAAGTGTAATGGGTATGGGGCAAGGTACGATGAATAAAGGAAAAATCAAAAAGAAGCTTATGATCAAAACTCTAATGGTTCAAGATAACGTGGTCTTCAAAAAAGAAAAAGAAAAAAAGGGCGACTGAGTTTTCCTTTGGAGAGGTTGGTTTGACACGGGTGATACGAAAGCCACTTGGATTTTTTTTAGGTTGTTTTTTGTTATAAAGCCAACCTGTTTTCTCCCTCCTTTCTCTCATTTCACTTGCTTTCCTTTCTTTATCTTTATGCACGGAATGTCTGATTTTGACTACACATTCGCCAACACTGCCTGTGCCTACCAGTGCTCTATTCAGGATGGCGATACCGTTGAGGCAGCTCAGTATTTTTCTTCTGCATGTGTTACTGAATGGCTCCAAAGAAACCCAAGTGCCAAGGCAACCTTGATGTTGGATGGTGACCGAATCGATTTGCCAGTCTATGCACTTCGACGCAGGAATGCCGTCGTAGCTGATTTGCCAGATGCCCCCATTGCAGCATAGATCTCTGATATAGAGAGATGGCACACACACACACACACACAAAAAACAAGCCCAAAAAAAAAAAGAACAGAGAGAAAACGATATTCTTGTCCATAGCCCTTTATAAAATTTGTAACATTTTCATTTCATCAGGTATCATAGATTCTTGCATTGTACATTATACCCTTTAAGCTATTTATCAAAAACAAACAGATATTTTGCTAATAAATAAATAAGTATAGTTTTATACTTTATAGCATTAATGATTTATATATTATTAATATTATTATTATTATTTGTGAATGGGTTGAAGATCTCTTTTGCGTTCTTATTGTATACAATATTCTGGCTGATGTAACTCAGACAGATAAGTAGACTGCCGGGTAAATGAACACTAACTTGTCCACAAACCAACCATATAGATATATGTATACATGTGTGTGTGTGCACGGTCAATGGTGTCCAAAAATATCCTCAAGATCGTGTTAGGGAGTGGATAAACAAAAACAAAAAAATTAATTTAATTTTGATACACATATACTTCTTTACTGTGGTTTTAATCTAAATTAATTTCATGTGCACTATTTTCACAAACTATTCGTATGGTTTAGAAATCAATATTAATCCATGCTCATAAATAAACCATGTAATGAAGCAAAAATAAATAAATTGTGCAGTATCAAGAGAATCTCTCGGTGGTGCTTACCTCAAGTTCTTTTATTCTCAAATACAAAAGAAAATGTCGGACGACAAATGAAAACGAGATTTCTACTACTCATATAAAGGTAGGAAATAAAGCTTGTCCGTTCGGATGTATTGGCTCAGCAATACACACCTAAAGTAAAGAAAGACAAGCTCTATGAGGACCCTAGTGTTGGAACCTAGTTGTATGACAAGGTCTAGAGAGCTTGCAGACCTAAAGAGCGACTGACTTGTTTACCAAAGATTTTTTTAAAAAAAATATGGACAAGAGAATCAGCTAGACTCAAGTTCTAATATAGCACTGCTCAAATCTAGTACATATAGATTGAGAAGAGTTCTTGGGAGTTGTCTAAAAAGAAAATAACAATAGTGGCTGTAGCAATCCCACGATAAGACCACCTATCTTGAGAAAAGAGCACAAGTAATTCTTAAAAGGAAAGCTTATTGATAATAAGCCAGGTTTAGTTATTAATTGCGGACAATTTGACAAGCGCGTTTGAGAATCTATCCGTTCCAAACGCTGATTTGCAACTCTATACAAAAAGTCTAGCATCAGTTCAAGGTACACACTTGTAATCCGTACAACAAAGCTGGTCCGGAGAATTAAAAAAGGTCGAGTAGTAAAAAGACAAAAAAGACCACGATTTTACCACTAGCCATATTTCTACTGATAAAGTTTCTTTTTCAATATAAAACTAGTTAAAAAAAAGCACAACAGGTATTTTTCTGGCTATAGAATACAATAGAGGCGGAACTGGGTACCATAACGTCCAAGTACACTTGGTGGCTTTGATTAGGGTGGCGATTCAAGGGCAATGTTTGCATTCACAACACTGATACCAGTACATAACCACACTCATGGTTATTTTTTTCAAGGTATTGTCTCTAGGGAAATGTAGGCAATGGAATCCCTTGAATTCCAAGGGGACTTTTGTAGATTCAACAAGACTGTTGGTGTTTTGGCTCAATATGCTTTGGTCTAATGAATCATATATTTTGTTTAATGGGTCTGAATTGATATTGATTTTGAAGCTGTATGAATAATTTGCGAAAGTAGGGTGCATGAAATGAATGTATTATTTCAAATTCATATCAAGAGCTTCACCCCAGGAACTAACGACAGAAGCACCAATATGGCTCTTGTCGGCAGCAGGTGGTTCTGTCCAGAATTTGATCTTTCCACCATTCCAGTCATTTAATACAGTTCTTGCAACCAAATGGGTGTCTGAAATACCACCCTAATGTTTGTGTATTACAAGTAAATTAAATCAATGCATAATAATAACCGTACATGTGTATCAGCACTTACCTTTCTAAGCTTCCCCCACTTTTGTGCGAGCAAAGTCAAGAATTCATTTGCGTTCTCAAAATAAGGTACATCGTACATAGTCATCAGTTGTTCTTTGGGGCATCTGGCCACAATGACCTCAACTATACAGAAACCCTGGTGTTTAATTTTCATAAATGTATTTAAAGGGTTCTTACCTGGTGTGATTGGATCTTCGAGCAACTCAACCTTGATACAGTTGCGCAATGCAATCTCTGCATCTGTCCTGCCATCCTGTCCCTGCTGCGCAAATACGATACCTGGACAATCGAGCAACTTGATGTTCTTATCCAGAGTAATCTGCTGTGCAACCTTTGTAAAGCCAGGTGTAGAACCAACTCCACACACCTTGGAACGCTTGAGAGAATTGATAACAGAAGATTTGCCAACATTTGGGTAACCAATGATTCCAACTGTGATTGATGTCTTCATGTTCACACTGCGGCAATAGTTCTTTAACAGACTGACGAGCATGTCAGCACCCAAGCACTCTGAAGACTTTAACAGATCCTCGGTAGCCGCATCAGTAGCCACACTAGAGTGACCAAGATTACGGCGTTGGTTCTGTGTAGATGCCTTGAAGGCAATGGTTGGGTATTCGTTCCTTAGGTACTTTAGCCACTTGTCAACATTCTCCTTTGGAACCAAGTCTTTTGAAGGATAACATGTTAATAATGTCAAGCTTAACACCAAACACTTACCAATCTTGTTCAGAACCAGAATAACCTTCTTTGACACGCCACTGTCCATGATCAAACGTTCAACCTGATGAGTACGTGTACCGATAGGATCGCGTGCATCAAGGATCTCCAGCACAACATCTGCATTCTCCAAGACCTTTCTGAATTCACGATAATAGGCCTTTCTCGAGTTATCCTTGTGACCGGTTGCCGCTGCATCCTGCTGTGTCTTGTCTACTTCCAGGATTGGTTCTTGTTCATCAAATGCATTGCTACGTGTCTCTGCATTACGGACCATATCCATCAATGAAGGAGCATCCAACATCATTTCCTCATCCACATCCAAATCCGCTTCCACCTTTACATTCATAGTTGAAGACGGTTTGCTTTTATTCTTGGCCATATGTCTCTCAAGAGCCTTTATCAAACATAGTCAGTAGATATTTACAGACTTTAGCAAAGACTTACGGCTTTTTTCTTATTCTGCTCTTTCAAAAGCTTCTTGTCCTTGAACTTTTGGAGGTTAGGAACACCGAGATCCTTTTTTATTTCTAAAGATAAATTAGATTAGATCATCGATCGATCAGATCAATAATGTCAAAAACAAAAAACAAAAAACACAAAAAAAAACTTACTGGCTCCATTGAGCTTAGGATTTCCAGCCTTCTTTTTTCCCTCTAGATAATTACAAAAAAGGATCAGTTTCTGTGGACGCCGAAATGAGAACCAAATGACTTACTCAAGGCACCCATTAGTAATAATCGATCAAGCTTCCTTTCCTCTATCGCTCCGCTTATTGTTGCTTTATTTACAGTGAATCCAATAAGCAATGTTGCAGCCAATCAAAATCGATTTTGCATTTTTAGAAATGAAATTATGATTGTGTCCGGGTCGGCCACCCACACAGTTCGGTCTGAGCTAAAGGACATGCTTAGGATTTGAGGTCGACCATGTCCCACACTTTTGTACCACCATTGAGGCGATTGCATTTGTACCTTGTTATCACAATTTTGAATAAAACAGTTCTTTTTTCCCATTAAGTCTGTATCTGGGGTAGAGGACATGGGTCGCTCTAGTCATTTAGCATTGTCTGTGTCGGTTTAAGAACCTATGTATCTGTAATAGTCTGTATCCTATCTTCGGCTACTCCTGTTTGCCTCATCCGCATTCCCCTCCAACAACCGTGCGTAAAGCTCCATTTTCCATTTAAAGGACCTCTAGTTTAGACCGCATTGTAACCAAAGATTCACCAGCAACCACAATATTACAAAAAGTCATATTTCTAGAAATCATGTCGCCAAGGATTTTTTTTTGGTTATAAAATATGAATCGCAAGTGCTTCTTTTGCGGACGGTTTCTTTTCAATTTTTACAAATCAACATGAGCAGAATACTTTTATATAAAGATTAATAGGGAAATATAGTTGATGAGGATGGTTGTCCTGAACCCATTACCTCGTTGATCAGAATGAATTCATCGTAGAGGCGATTGTCGCTCATTCTGTTACCTGTGAAGTTTCTAGTGAATCTTTTACGGGTTTCCCAATTCTTGTAGAAAACGTAAAACAAAAAACATATAAAGACAACAAATATAAAAATGTATTATGCTTGATATATCATAATATAAAGCTCGAGTTTTTTTTAAATCTAAAGATTGAAAAAAAAATGTGCAAGAGTTTGTCAGCAGTAGCAAAACAGTTGGGATTCATATTCAAGCTGCTCATAGGCGAGTTCAACAATATAATGTGTGTCCTGTAGCATTTTTGAGGATTGTGAAATTGAAAAGAAAAAGAAAAAGTGTATCTTGACCAAAGAGCATGAGACAACCATTGTCAGCTTGATTGATACTAATCCATCTGGGACTGTAGTTGAAGCGATCAACTATATATTAAAAATATTCAATATTCACATGGCTTTATACAGCACTGTTTATGACTATAAAAGTGAATTCAACCTTGTCTGTTGAAAGGAACAGCTCAGTAATGAATGGGGCCAGACATAGAAAGATGATTGAAATAGAAGTTGAATTTCTATGGTTATTAGTGGGAAATCGTCTGTTATTTTTGAGTTGAAAAAGTATACATTATGTAGAGATGTGATTCCTCTACTTTTTCTCTGCCATTCAGAGACCAAAGTAAGGAATAGATGGTTGTCATAACAGCAATCAATGTTTTCGCTTGTAAATAACATAATATATTATTCAATCCAAACAGTAATGATTTTGACATCTTGTTTAAACTGTATTGAACTTTCGTTGGCAAGCTATCTAAAATATCGATTGACTCAGTTGGAGTCTTTGCTGATTCACAGCTTATTGTTATACTAACAGTCAACCTTGATGGATTTCAGGTTTTGGGACCTTTTTTTTTTTAATTCATCAAAGTCTGTTGGCAAGCAATGAAAAAAGACGTTTGGAATAGTAAAAGTGATTCTAATATGTGGACTGCAATTCATAAAGAGTAAAGAAGTATTGATAACTAAAAATATACCACAATTGATTAATGCGTAATCTTGTGAATCTGTTGAATCAATTTACTAGAGACATACCATAAGACAAGAGTTGTAAAAAAAAAAAACTATCTGAATTGCCAAATGTCTCCAATAGCATTGCCCAAGTCCATAATCTTCTGGCTAGGCATGATATCCTTGGTGGACTTTAAAATCCCCACAAAAGCCATAGTCACAAAAACGCACCAATGCCTCTTCGAATCCCAAACCGCAGCAAGACAAGTCTTTACAGACCCAACCTTTTTTACGCACCTATACACCAGCATTGATATTCTGAGCTGCTCAAATAGAGGACAATTCATTTCAGTTATCAATAAATAATGATTAGCTTTATTCCATTTCCTCGCCACACAAACTCCATTCCAGATCCACTCTGGGCAGATGCCAATCAAGTCTGGACAGCCCAACTAAACATCCTTTTGGATGCCTCGGACCAAGAATTCTCTGGCGAATGGCTCAATAATACTAAGCTTTGTGCCCTTGTGGCATCGATTCTCGACATTCAGATGGATAAGAACCGAATCGACCCTGCATTGTCCCGGTCTGTATTTGTCCTCTACGTACGCGCTGCTTCCTTGCTAGCCAACAACCATATCGACCTTGCCACAAGTCCTCTATTCTCATCCGGACAGCTCTGCAGCTTTGCAGCCGTCTACCACTCCTCTAACCCAACAGTTGTCCGCCAGATATTCTCCAACCTACTTGATAATAGTCCACTGATCCACAGAGCCATAAGCGAATCCCTGGTTCTCTTGACTGATTGTCTGGCCGGAGTGCCCGAAGCAATTGCCAGCCAACCCAAAGCACACGCCCTCGAAAGATCCTTTGTAGTCTCTCGCCTGTTGGATGTGTTGGTGTCTTCAACCCTGAATGTCGACAATCTGGAGAGAAACATCATTGAACAAAAGATCCTAGAGTGTCATGGCAATATCGGGGCCCTGTCAAAGACCGTTTCGGTAGAATCCAAAGAACATCCGTTCTTTTACCACCTCAAGTATGGATTGGTTTCCACATTCAACAGTCTGATGGATCGGCTCTTCTTTTTACCCTTGGGATTTGTCACAGATACTTGTGATCCCTCCCAGCTGGTTGCCTGCAAAGGGCAGTTGGAGGACAAGGATGAGATTGTCGATCGGTGGAGCAAACATATACTAGACATTATAGAAAAAGATGGCCTGGAAGATGGAAAGAGTGCTTTTGAGGACGCACCGATGATTATGGATTGGGAAGTTGCGTTTTCTATTACCAGAAAGTTGGAAATCGTAAACAAGTCATTGTGGAATGGGGAAGATGATCGGATAGAATTTCTGAAGATGTCCATGGAGCAAGTCAGAGATACTATCCGAGGAATTCCCCACTGGCACCGTGTTGCATCAAACAAAATCGCCAAAAATAAACTTCCAAAGACAATAAGAAAAGATAGAATTGAACCAGCAGTTGATTCTGGTGTGGAATACATGTCCAAGATCTCTCAAGTGTTGGATGTATTTCCAGATCTGGGTGAAGGATTCATTGAAGCATGTCTAGAGGCCAACCAAAACGATCCAGAACAGGTGGTAATGCAGCTGCTAGAGGACAATCTTCCTCCACATTTAGCTGGTTTGGATAGATCATTAAAGAGGTAAAATGGCCAGATGAACCATGGGACTGATACTAATTAATGGGACTATAGACAACCGATAGACGCAGCTGGTCAAGAACAAGAACCTGATGATATAGATGACTATGAAAACGAAAGCGTGTTAAACTCACGCCGAAACATCTTTGACAATGACGAGTTTGATATGCTTCGACACAGTGTTGACAAGTCAAAGGTTCACCTTGGAAAGAAGGCGTAAGTTCGGCTACCAAACAGATGTGGCTACAGTATGCTCAATAATGTTGATAGAGATGTAACCGCAAAGTCAGTTATGGATGACAAGAGCTTTGTGGACAGCGAAAAGTCAAATCTCTTGAAAAGAGTGGTCAACATGTATGAGGATGACTACGACGACACCTATGATGATGTCGACTACGCTGGAGGTGCAGTTGATTCTGGTGCAGTAGAGGACAATGAAGATGTTATAAAACCTAAAAAGGAGAGCGTCGATCCGAATATTCTTAATGAGAGTGATCTAGTCCACTGGTTCACAAGTGACCCCGAGAGTCTCTCACGCTCTCCTGTAGTGCGTAGGTCGGCCAAGCGTGCAAACATGCGAGAAAAGACTGGAATGACTGACGAACAGCTGGAAGGCTGGGCAGTTATGTTTGCCAGAAATGTAAGTAGTATATCAAACCTGTTTATCTTTATGCTAATCTACTTTTTATGTACATAGCCTCGAAAACAGCGCATTCTGGACAAGTATGCCTTGTTTGATGGCAGCCAGACCGAAGTGGCCCCTCAAGTGTCAGAAGCACAAAAGAAGGAACAATCAAAAAACAAAAACGACAACCGGCCTCCACCTACAGAGGCCAAGGACAGATCTTACAAGGCCAAGAACAAGGCTAGGTTTGCAAATCACAACCGTAAAAAGATGTCTGATAAAAAGTTTGTGAGGGCTGGTGTGTCTGGTCCAACTGACTAGAGCAGCTCTAATAAATAAATAAAAGTGTTTGGAGGACAAGTAGCCAAACAAAAACACAATCGGATAAACACTTTTTAGCTTGACATTTATAGATATAGATATATGTATACATCTGTGTGTGACTTGTAGACAGGTTCACTGTGCACGTTACTCATAGTGTCATGTCAATAGTATAAATACAGAGCCATAAAAAAAAGATTAAAAAAATAATATGGATGGCTTGCTTTTGGCCAACCAATGCAAGACTCAGTCTCCCTCACAGTAGCCTATGTCCTCGGCGGCCTCACTCTCTTTCCAGCCATTGCCATACTCATCCTGGTAGTCTTGTCTATCCAGCATAGGAAAATCCTGATTCCTTTTCGCAGCACTGTCTTGGGTGCAGGCCACAAAAGCCAGGCTGCCAAGACAAGTGGTCTATTTTTCCAGACCGGCTGGGTCGAGGCAACTTCCAGTCCACAACGCCAATCTAGAACTATCAAGTACATGTTGAACAGGTTGCTCTGGGATAATCAATCCACAAGCTACTATGCAGTGCTAAAATTCGATACCCTGTTTCTGTACGACTCGGAGCAGCAGCTGGATTGTCGGCATGTGTTTGTGATCCACCAGCACAGTGTGTACATGTACCCACCTGGCCTAAAGGACCACGAACTATTTTCCCGTCCAACCTGTATCCGCCTTACGAACTCCAAACAGACATTGTACATAAACTGCAGCCGTAACATCGACAAGGAAGACTGGTATCTCGCCTTTGTAAATGCCAGCAAACTTCACGATAAACCACACCGGACCGCTCATCAGGACTCCACCAGATTCGACCAGACGGCCATGAATCACCTCTTGGCCACAATCCACAGCGATGAACACCATTTCCAAACCCAGTGGCTCAATTCTATCATTGGCCGCATTTTCTTTGGCCTCTACAAAACAGATACCCTCAAGAGCTTCTTTCACAACAAGATCTGTAAAAAGATTGAGAAGCTTAATGCCCGTCGACCACCCTTCCTGGACACCATTCATGTTCGTTCGGTGGATCCTGGACATGGTCTGCCTTATTTTACCCAACCTCGATTGCTCAAACTCAGTCCCAGTGGAGAGCTCATGATGGAAGTAGACGTGGTATACGGCGGTGGGTTCCGATTTGATATCGAAACAGTACTGCGCTGGAAATACCTGGACGGCCTGCGCCCCTTGACCGTCAATATTGTTCTGGCCATGACCCTCAAACAAATCAAAGGGAAACTTCTCCTGAAGATCAAGGAACCACCCACCAACCGTTTTTGGATTGGGTTTTACGAGATGCCGAAGATGGAGTGGATAGTCGAGCCACTTGTTTGGGACAAGAGGGTTGGGTTTTCAATGGTTGTAAAGGCCATCGAGACCAAGATTCAAGAGATCATAGCCGAGACGATGGTTCTGCCCAACATGGACGATTTCGTCTTTTTCCCCTCAAACAATGCAGGTGGTTTGTTTGAGCCTTTTGCGGATAATGATTTATTGGCTGTCGATCGTTCGGAACATCTTGCCCCAACAGAACCAATTGTGAAGCCCGAGCTGTCTGTCCTTTCAACAGACCCAACCAACCTATTGGACCACACGTTCTATACAGATGAAGCCCTCTGGCTACCTGAGAAAAACATTTTGCCAGACCTATTCTCAGGTTCCCCTGAGATGCAAACCCATTATGAACTCTTTGGCTCTCAGCTTGTGTCTGATGCTTCTTTGAATCCCTCAAAAGTATGCACATCGGCCAAAGTACGCCGATGGTTTAGAATCTCTAAAAGTGAAAAAGGCAGCTCGGTCAAGCCAGACACACCTGGTAATGCATCTTGATTCTATTATAATTAGCATGTTTTTTTTTAAAAAAAAAGCTTACATTCTCCATATCTTATTCAGAAAACGACATGCTGTCCAGCCTATTGCCAAAAGGGCACCCACTTGAGCCTGCAGGGTTATCTTCAACTGACAGCAGCATTGATCTTTCAGAGGATAGCAAGGACGGGTGGACTAGTAACAAAATACTCTTATCACACCAGAGGTCTTTTCATGCTCCAAAGACAGTGGATATACACATTGAAGCCGATAGTGGAAGTGTGGTTGCTTTTGCCCGCGACAGTGAATTAGAATCAGAATCTCCTCAGGGCACAGGCCGTTTCCGATCAAAATCGCTTGCCCTCACGGTAACCACCCAGGTCAATATCTCCCGCAGGGTGTCGACTCTAGTGCCATCTAAAGATATGATAGACTCCAAGGAAAAATAAAAAAAGGGGAGGCTGAGCATGTAATTTATTTGTATATATACAAAAATTGACATTATTTATCCAGTATAAATCGACAAACAAGCAAATAAAAAAAACAATATAGAAATAAAAATATATTTGGATTCGAGAAAATTGGTAATTTCAATCATTATAACACTTTGTATTCTTGGATTTAATGAGCTTTATCTGACTTTCATGCTGCTTATATATAACCTAGTGCTTTCCGAGCCATACAATTCTAAAAATAGAGTGTTTGAGAACCATGGTTGTGTGAAACTCTAAAAACGCGATGTAAAGATTATCAACCACCAAGAATCTCTGATCTATAAACAAATATGGTTGAAGATGGGTTGCTTTTTATACAAGAAAGTAAAACAAGAATGGGAGAAAACAGTTTTTGGTATCAATGAGCTCTCACATGCAAGTTACTTATTTCGTCTCATTTTTGGATTGAAACTTGGATCGAGAGAGTGAAATTGTCTGTGCGTAGATGCACATATCCAGACAAACACAGGGTAACTACAAAATTATTGCGCTTTTTTATTCTCAAACATACTTGTCAATACACTCGTATTTCTTCTTCTTTTTCTCTATAATCATTTTAATAGACCTCTTCCTAATTAAATAAAAAAAAGCCAGGTTGTAGTAATTACAGAGTACTCCGTTACTAAAAAATGGAGCGTTATTGCTATACATAACTGGTTTATCATTTACTAGGTTTCATACACGTTTTAATGATAACCAAAAAAAATCACGGGCTATAATCGAAAAGCATTACAAGACCGAGTCTGCTAAGCAAAAGACTTTTATTTATAGTTGAATGGCATTTGTAAATGATTGTTGGGGTAAATGTATAATATCACTATGGGAAAAAAAAGACCGGTTCGAGAGCAGTTTTGCGAAAACCGGGTTTCTTATACATTTTACATTTATAGACTGTTGAGTATCTCTGCTTTATTAGAGCTATGCAGTGCATTTTCAATACACCGGTTACACCTAGGATTTTTTATTGGTGCTAATTTATGTAATCCTTGGCCATTTAACATTTTTAATTGGACTGAAGTATTTGGTAAAATAGAGATATTAAAAGGGTCGATAGAAAATAAAGTGAGACTTTGAGGTGTGGTTTTTAATGAGAGATTTTGAATAGTGTTTTTTAGACAAGTTGTTTTGACTGATATTTTCTATCTCTTTTATATCTTCTTGTGGATAAACTATCTTTCTGGTATTCCTGCATCTTCCTGTTCTCTTCCGAGAGGACTTCTTTACTACATTGTCTGATTTGATTTAAGGAAGTGCATTGGCTCTCACTACGAAAAAAAGGTCTGGTTTTTTGAAATCGGAGATTTATTTTTGGTCTACTGGTTTTTTACCAAATTTTGGCAGGCTGGTCAATATCAATTGTCAGTCATGTCAATATCAATTGTCAGTCTTGTCAATCTTTATTGGCGCACTTTCTAATAGTTATTAGTAATGTAGAAAATAAGGATATAAAAATCAACCTATTCAGAAAACTTGCACTACTTTCGAGACCCAGATATTTATTTTTTTCATTCCTTGCTTTTCTAAAAGATGAAATTAGTACTTTTAATTGAAAAGAGGATTTAATTTATTAAGTACTATGTTATATCAAATAAACCCCTTTCAATTTAAAAATAAGGGATTTATTTTGTTAATACTATGCTCTTTTTAATGATGTTTATATTGCATTCCTGACTGTGTTATCTCTTTATTGAAATACTTGTGATAGCCAGAGAACAGTATATATAGAGTAACATTATAGATTTTTCTTCTATCAATTATTTATTAAAATATTATCAACAATGAGCAACACAAACACAGACAATAGCGAGTTAATCAACACTCCTGAAATAAACACTGGTAAATTATCAAAGTTTATGAGGTGTATCTCTCTTTGAGTATATCTTATAATGATTGGCTATATTTACTTAATGTATATTTAACAGGTTCACAACAAAGGTCAACCAAAAAGACATACAAGAAGCTCACACAAGAGCTTCTTGATATTTTCATGAATTCGTATGTCAACTGTGACCAAAGCATCCGCGAGGCATCCAAAACAATTGGTATCTCTGAAAGAACGATGCATAGATGGGTCAAGCGAATCGAGGATAGCCCTGGTGGGATGCCTGTCCTAAAGAAGAGAGGAAGACCCGTTCATTCCCAAATAAATGAGCAGCACCTTGCCTATCTGGAACAGGCCATTGAAGAACGAGGCAAGTTGATGCTTGTGGTAATTCACGGGGGAAAAACAATAGAGAGAAAATAGACAGTAAGTAGATACTTTGAGACTGTATATAAGCTTGTCTTTATTAAGATACAAAATGTGCCGTTCTTTATATACTCTTTCAATGTGCTGTTGCACTAACTCTTTGACTTCCTTATATATGTGGTCTTTTACCACATTAAGATATTATATATGATAAGCTTCTGAGCTTCACGTCTGTGTTACTATTATTCTGATGCATTGCTATGATTCCTTTATCATACTTTATTAGCTCTCAGCTAATCTGCACTTATAGCTTTTGTATATGTAAAATATACACTGATAAGGCTGGATCACCACAACGCTCATGGAGTTGTCAAACAAGCTGCACGAAGAGTTCCCTGTGGACTTCCCTGAAGCATTGTCTGTTTTTACAATAGGGGTATTCAGGTAAAAGTATTTTGTTTATTTTGCGGGTGTGTCAAGGCCTGGTGCCTGTAGGCATATAGGCCACCCATGAGAACGAAAAGAATAATTGAAAATATAAAAATAAATAATAAAAAAGAAACCCCTAAATACTGGGGGAAAAGAAATAAGGTATAAGAACAAAAAGAAAAAAGTTTTTGTGTTTGACATGGCATGACAGAGAGAGAAGTCAGCGAGAAGGAAAAGAGAGCACAGAAAAAACCCCAGTGGGGGAAAACGGCTTTTAAGAAAGTAAATAGATACATACAGTGGGTAAGAATACAGGCGAAATAAATATATAGAGAAGGAAAAAAGAATGAGATGTCAAGAATCGAGAATAAGTAACTAGGTACTGACAGCACCAAGATTGGGAACGGATTTCAGCAAGGATCAGAACTCTAAAGAGGGATCCCCTTTGAAACTTGGACAATCCATTTATGAATCTGATCGCACAACAGAGCCAAGAAATCTTGACCATACTAAGCACAGCTTCGGGAGGATGCAGACGGGAGGGGTTTGAGGTAGATTAGGGTTTTAGAGAACTAGTAGATACTGTGAGAGTGTTATTTATTAAAGAAAGAATATTATGGTGGTTTATATACTTATTATTCTAATTCCCTTTTAATGTAACGTCTATTGTGTAATGGTCGGTTATAACTGTTGAAGTGTGAAGTGTATGTGTGTCTGGTGTGTAACTGCTCCTGAGATGTTAACCTTGAGGTAGATTAGGGTTTGTAGGGAACTAGTAGATACTGTGAGAGTGTTGTTTATTAAAGAAAGAATATTATGGTGGTTTATATACTTATTATTCTAATTCCCTTTTAATGTAACGTCTATTGTGTAATGGTCGGTTATAACTGTTGAAGTGTGAAGTGTACGTGTGCCTGGTGTGTAACTGCTCCTGAGATGTTAACCTGCCAGGGTCATTAGCAAAGAGGAACCGGAGATCGGTTGTGGAGTCTGTATTTCACTCAGCTGTGGTGTGTATACCACATTACCCCCTTCCAGGTTGAATAACCGTTTCGCAGAGGTTGAGATACTTTGACTGAAAGGACCGTGTTAGCGTCTTGTGCGTTTGCTTTGGCATGTAGGTGTATGCTGCGTGTTGTGGCGCTTGCTAATGTACATTGCATTGACTGTGCGTGTCTGATTTAATAGTGTCTTGTCTGTTGGTGTTGTACCAAGTCAATCCCAATAATCCACGATAGGTTTAGGGCTGCTAAAGGATTCTGGGTCTTGCCATGTGTCATCCTTTTCTTCATAGCCTTCCCATCTAACTCTATATTCATATTTTCCTTTTGATAGTTCTCTGTGAGCTACGACTGCTCTGACTGTAAAGTACTCTTTGCCGATTTTCTGGACTTCCTCAAGTGAGACAAGTTTGTCCTGTGAGATTAATTTGAGTTGTGACAGTGGATATTCTCTGGGCATCAGCAGTCCTTGTTCATCCATGAGGACGTAAGAACCTCCCTGTTTCTCTCTGACTACAGTGTATGGACCTTGGTATGCTGGTTCCAATTTTCCGTGTTGCAGTTCTTTAATCATTACTTGGCTGTTAGCAGGGAATTGTATCATCCTGTACTTATTGTCAAACTTGCCCTTTTGTGCATTAGTCATTGCTTTTGCTCTTTCAGCGATTGCCAGAAATACAGTGTCTGCCATGTCTTTGATGTGTTGTTGTAATTCATCTTCTGTGAGTGATGGAACTGCTGGATCATTGGTGTAGCTTTTAAAACCGTTCATTGTCCTGGCAAACATGAGGTTGTAAGGCGCCGTTCCATTACGCTTTGTCACTTTGGCATTCATTGCTAGTTGTATACTAGGCACATAGAGGTCCCAGTCTCGAGTTGCTCCTTGTATGCATTTCTTTATAGCATTCGTTGATATCTGTACCCAGCGTTCGGCGATGCCGTTTGCTCTAGGGTGATAGGGCGTAGCTAATCTGTGGTCAAATCCAGATGCTTCAGCTAGTTTCTTCATAAGTGAGTTGACGAACTCTTTGCCATTGTCTGATTGTAGGTATCTAGGGAATCCGAAATTACAAAAGACGTTGATTACAGTGTTCACTATGGTGTCCTGTGTCTTATCAGGTATTGCACATAATACACAAAATCTTGTGCAAATGTCTACCATTACGAGTAAATAGTTGTTATTGTTGTGAGAGGTCGTGAAAGGGCCTGCGAGGTTAATAGCCCAATGGTCGCATGGTAAGTATGCATGAATTGGTCGTAGAGGGTGATAGCCTTTCTTTGCTATGTTATACTTTTGGCACTCTATACAGCTTTGTACTACCTTGACGGCGTCTCTATGTATGTTTGTCCAGTGTATACCTTCATTATGAAGTGAGTTTGTTATGGCGTCTGCTCCAAAGTGTCCGAAAGCATGTGCTTTGGTGAGAAGGTCTTCTCTTTCGTTATCTGGTGGTGTTAACATTTCATCGTAGTTCTTGTTGACTAGAGTTTGTTGTCTGTTAATGACTATTTTTCGTCCGTTGAGAGTTTCTGCGGAGTCATTACCCCCTTCCAGCTCTTTATCCATAGGAAAAAGGCGTGATAATTGGTCGGGTAGGATGTTGCTGAGACCAGGTAGATGGAGTACCTCAAATGTATATTTGAGTATAGTGTCGAGCCAGTTTATTATCATAGCATTGGCGATTTTTTGTGTATGAATATATGTGAGCGCTTTGTGATCTGTATACAGGGTGAATGGGTTACCCCAGAGATATTTGTGTGTTGTGGGTAGAAATAAACTTGGAAAGATACGAAAGAATTCGTGAGAACTTGTGTAGGGTGTTTATTCCAAAGAAAAAGGTTCTCTTTCTACACAGAACTAACTACTGATATTTATATGTTTTCTGATTTATAATTCAGTATATGCTTTGGTAATATTTATTACGATGAGTCATCTTCCAGGAGTATTGTCTTTCTGGAAAGATCTAGAGAGACCTATTGATATGATACTTCTCCAGTCAGATCAGCCAGAGAGCTTTGGTAAAGAAGAGCATTTATGCTATTGGTAATATTTTAATATTCCGACCCAGATACTTGGGTAATGTTTTTAGAATTATTAATTCATTGTAGTTGTAGTCTCTTAATCAAGTATTCATATAATCAACGAAATATGTAGATGGAATATGATGATGCCATTAGATAAATATGTGTATATCTGTATATCCCATATTATGGTGATAACAATAATAATAATAAATAATAATCAATTATGTGTATGATGATCTGTGTATTGGATAATCTCATAAAGCCAGATCCGTTTGACTGGAATAGCTGAGGATATTATTTTATCCTTCAGTCTTACTCTCAGATTCAGCAGTGATCAATACTCATTTACAACATTGTGAAATTTGTTTAGTGCGTATATGACTGCTAGCAACTCGCATTTGGTTGTAGAATAGTTTTGTTCACTCTTGGATAAGGCGCGTGCCATGAATCCGATATGTCTTGTCTCTCCATTGATGACTTGGTAGAGTACGGCACCTATGCCTACATTGGAAGCATCAGTGGCCACGCTGAAAGGGTATTTCAAGTTTGGGTAACACAGGATTGGTAATTTAAGTAATATAGCCTTGAGGCTTGTGAAACTATTGATGTGTTTGTCATTCCATATATGTTCGAGAGAACCTTCATTGCAAAGTTGGTCCAGTGGTGCCGTGAGTTGGGCTACGTTAGGGATATGTTCTCTGAAGTAGTTTATGATGCCCAGGAAGCGTTATATGTCTTTTCCGGTTGACGGAAGTGGCCATTCTTGTATGTTGCTTACCTTGCGTGTGTCTAATGATATACCTTTCTCTGATACACAGAAGCCTAGTAGAAAGATCACTCTTTGTGCGAAATGGCACTTCTTTGGATTTAATATGAGGTTGACTTTAGTGAGTTGACTTATTGCTGCGTTAACATGCTTTGCGTGCTCTTCCATGTTATGTGAAAACACAACAATATCATCCACGAAGGTGGTGACAAATGGCATGTCTTGAAAGACGATGTTCATCACTCGTTGGAACTTAGATGAGATGGGCTTTAATCTGAAAGGACAACCGCGGAACATATACTGTCTTCCTTTAAAGGTAAATGCTGTCTTTGGTCTATCTGGCTTGTATACTTCGAAGCAGTGGAAGGCACTTGTCAAGTCCAGTGTCGTGAATATCACTGCGTCTTTGAGTGTGTAGAAGATGTCCCTTATGAGAGGTAAAGGGTATTGATCTTCTTTGAGGAGTTTGTTGATATGTCTAGGGTTGAGACACGGTCTTTGGTCAGTATAGTTTCCAAACATATCTTTTTTCGGAGCTAGTGTAATTAGGCTGTTCCAAGCTGTATCGTTGGATGCTACTTCAATTGTACCATCAGCTAACCAAGTGTTCACAGTTTCTTGTATTCTTGATTCATATACTATAGGTAGAGGGTATTGCTGTCTGTAAGATGTAACTCCCTCTGGAGTGTCGATATGAATAACTGATTCAGGTATTGTGCAAAATGATGTTTTGGGAATGAGTTTGTTTTCTTCTATCGACGCTTCAATCGCTCTCATAAACTGTTTGTATTCATCAGTTGTACCTGCAGGAGAATTATTAGGTTCTGGAACATCGTTGGGTATGTCTTTTTGTTTAGAGTTGACATGTTGATCGTCCCACGTAGTGGCTAGGTTTGTGATGGCCATACCCAGTTTTGGCATTAAGTCTGTGTCAGGAACTGATCCAAGCAGACAAGGCAAGAGACAGAAACAGGAGGTTCAAGGATAAGTTATTTAATAAAAGACGTTGTTCGCTTGATCTTTCTATGATCAAGCTCTACTGGTATTTATATGTTTTCTAGCTAGGGTAAAGATATGTCTAAATATAATGATTGGTAACTGTGGCGGGTGGGTGTACAAGAAAGGAAAGTCTAAAGATAGCTATGATGTATTTGGTCTTCTAGCTAGTATCCATTTCGGGAGTGTGGCGCGAAGGCTGTTAGGAACCAATCCTAACAGTCTGTGCCAATACTTATCTGGGTATCCAAGGATAAACTCATAACGATAAAGCTGTGCTGAATTGTTTTGTTATTATATGATAGTGTGATATTGTCTATTGTTCCTAAATGTTCTACTACACTGCCTTGGGAGGCTAAATATATTTTTTGATGTAAAATCTTTTTATTTGCACGAAGAGAGAGTGATTGCATTAAATGCAGCGAGATGAAGGAGGCGTTGGCTCCAGAGTCCACCAGGGCCCAGACACGTCTACTCTGTACAAGTATAGGAACATATAGTGAGCCATCAATAGAAGAAGGCAGTTTGTTGTCATTATTGTTATTATTATTATTATGTGAAAGGTGTTTTTTACCTTGTGCTTGGAGGTTCAGCTGGCTGAAGTCCACGTCAATGTTGTCATTGGCTGGTTCATTGACATGGGCCATGCGGGCGCTATGGTTGGCAAAGACCGGGGTCTTGTTCTTTGCCAAGTGGTATTCTTGGCACTTATGCCCGGGACATAAGGTGCCTTGTGGCAAAAGCAGCACAGTGTTGGTGCTCTTGGGGCACTTACTGGTGTGGAGAACTTGTTCTCTTTAGGAACCAAGTTTCTTAGTATCTGACACTCCTGTAAGGAGTGTCATCCCTTGGGGTGGACTGGGCAGGACCCATTGGTGGTGGCACGTCTGACCTGGGGAGAAACCTTGCCCTTCTTGAAGGAGTCCTGGTCCTCGTGGTGGTGGTGGTGGTCTTCTTGTTGGCACTTGCTGCCAGTAGCCCAGTGTTCCTCTTGAGGTCTGACCTCATTTTCTTTGCCACAGGTGGCTATCACCAACGGTATGACCTGGTTGATGTCCTTTGGCGTGGTCAGGCCAAAGTGTTGGGCAATTGTCTGTCAGGCCTTCTCTCTGACCGTCTTCATCAACGAGGTGACAAAGAGCCAAACCAGTTCTTCACCGTTGGGCAGTGCTGCGGCGTGGGCAGCCTCTTGGTACTTGCTGGCGTACCCACGGATCTGCTCTCTTGGCCCTTGGGTGAGAGCTCTCATCTCCTGTCTCTTCATCCACAGATGGTAAGGGTTACCATGTTTTTGTTCTATCTGTCAATGGAACTTGCCCCAGGTGTACCCCTTTCTGGACTTGGTGTACTGGAACAAGATTCTCTGTGTTGTGGGTAGAAATAAACTTGGAAAGATACGAAAGAATTCGTGAGAACTTGTGTAGGGTGTTTATTCAAAAGAAAAAGGTTATGTTTCTATACAGAACTAACTACTGATATTTATATGTTTTCTGATTTATAATTCAGTATGTACTTTGGTAATATTTATCACAATGAGTCATCTTCCAGGAGTATTGTCTTTCTGGAAAGATCCAGAGAGACCTATTGATATGATACTTCTCCAGTCAGATCAGCCAGAGAGCTTTGGTAAAGAAAAGCATTTATGCTATTGGTAATATTTAATATTCCGACCCAGATACTTGGGTAATGTTTTAGAATTATTAATTCATTGTAGTTGTAGTCTCTCAATCAAGTATTCATATAATAAAAGAAATATGTAGATGGAATATGATGATGCCATTAGATAAATATGTGTACATCTGTATATCCCATATTATAGTGATAACAATAATAATAATAAATAATAATCAATTATGTGTATGATGATCTGTGTATTAGATAATCTCATAAAGGCAGATCCGTTTGACTGGAATAGCTGAGGATATTATTTTATCCTTCAGTCTTACTCTCAGATTCAGCAGTAATCAATACTCATTTACAACACTCTGGCTTTTGTCACAGGTGAGCCAGAAGAGACGTTCCCAGTTCTTGTCAAATGTCAAGTTGTGGGCACAAAGCTGCATCTCAAATTTGTTCAAGAATGACTGAATGGACTCATGTACCATCTTGCTTGGCTGCTGGAGGGGTCCACCTTGGAGCTGGAAGGCTGGCAGGTTTGGGGGAACAAACGAGTCGAGCTTGTTGATGTGATCCCTGCCTTCCTTCTTCTTATGGATCTTCTCCAAGACCTCTGCTGCCGAGGCATCGGCCAGTACTTCCTGGGTGGACAGGAAGGCCTTCCAGTGCACCATTGTATTGTCGACGGCAGCTTGGGCCTGGGCGACTTCTTCGGGAGAAGTGCTGGGATTAGCCAGAATCTTCATCAGGTTGGCTGAGGCGTTCTTGCAACGCTTGTCTAGGTTGGCTCCAATTGCCATGGTGTCAATGGCTACGGGCTCCTTGGTGATGTCAATGATTTCACCCATGACTTAGTCTTCACCGATGTGCTGGGGTACATCACTGATGTCAGTCTGGATGCTCTCGTTGGAGCTGGTGATGGAAGCATTTGCGATATAATCAGACATAGTTAGAAGAATTATAAAAATACAATTCACAGTAAAAAATGAAGTAGATTAGAGTTTTAGGGAACTAGTAGATACTGTGAGAGTGTTATTTATTAAAGAAAGAATATTATGGTGGTTTATATACTTATTATTCTAATTCCCTTTTAATGTAACGTCTATTGTGTAATGGTTGGTTATAACTGTTGAAGTGTGAAGTGTACGTGTGCCTGGTGTGTAACTGCTCCTGAGATGTTAACCTGCCAGGGTCATTAGCAAAGAGGAACCAGAGATTGGTTGTGGAGTCTGTATTTCACTCAGCTGTGGTGTGTATACCACAGGCACTGGGAAAATCAAATATTTTTATGTAAATCAAAATTAAAGATTATATATAAGGAAAATCAATTTTCATGTTATTCATGGTGGGTTTTCATTTTGATCAACAATCCATTTTTATATATACCATTAAGG
The DNA here is from genome assembly GCA_022702545.1 of Phycomyces nitens. NCBI lineage: Eukaryota > Fungi > Mucoromycota > Mucoromycetes > Mucorales > Phycomycetaceae > Phycomyces > Phycomyces nitens. The sequence goes on from JAHRBC010000004.1 coordinate 2,026,557, forward strand.
CCTACCATCCCATCAACAAGTGTACAGAATCTCATTATAGATTCCTAAATTGTATGCCCAATACACAAAATGTTAAATCTATAGAGCAATTACAGTTTACTCTCAGTAATTGCACCCTTTTATATACTTACTACGGCGAGAGAAGTGGGAACAGCTACCGAAACGGTAACATAACTGCCGTTTTTTCTGATTTTAGACTGCTTTTTCTCTGCAGATTGTGGTTGAAAGGTAATGTCATCGATCTCAATTCATAAAAGTTGCATGGAATCTCTTTTTCTCTGGCAATAAGGTAGTTGTAGTACCATAGAAAGGGCTTGTAAAATTTTAGGTAACATTGTTTATCAAAATGAGCATTTTATTTGGTGTTGAAGATGTTGCGCATTCTTGAGAAAAATAATTTTTGTCCTGTGTGAACGAAACGGTAACATAACTACCATTTTTTGAAACCGAATTTTTGTTTTTGACATTATTAGCTGCTTTATTTTATTTGGTGTCCATATAATAATATAAAGAAGTATAGAGAGGGCATTATAAAGAATGAATTATAGAATAGAGAGGCTACTCATGGTGACACGTCAATTATTCTTGAATATGTAGTACAGTGCAATAAAATAGAATTATTTCCGTCTGGTAGGTATTGATTGAGTCATTGATGTTGGACGTCATCTACATTAACAACTGCAAATGTCGGTTGTAGTATATAGCCCATTGTACAAAGTATAGGCTGCTACTTTATTTCTGCTACATACAAGTCATCGTTTGCAATGCCGTGCTCCTTCATGAGTTTTTTCTGAAGTAACAAAGTATTGACTAAAGTCTTAATCTCTATACTAAAAGTAGAGATGAACAATACTAATGAGCTGATTTTCATTAGTTATATTGTGATTGCTAGGTAAGCATGTACAAATAGCAAGTGATTCTTACTTTGTGTTTTTACTGATACTATATTTATTTTCTACAAGGACAAGGGGGCGTTGGGTGGTGATTGTTGGTGCTAATCTTGCCGATTGGGTATTTAAATGAAGAATGCAAAGTTAAATCTGTCCAATGATAGACATTAACAATGACAGTGGAAACATCAACCTCCATAGCATTCAAATCAGTATGTCACAGGTAATAACTAAACAGAACTTCATTTATACTATTCTTATGCCATGTATAACATTAATATTTAAATAGACAAATTGACTGAAAAGCTTATACAGTTGGTCACCACTTCTCCCATTGAAAATATCCCAAAAACGAGCTTTAGTATATGTATGTGGTTACAAAAGTTTACTATTATGATACATACTCATTGCTATATTGATATAGCCGCGAATTTCAAAGTATCTAATGAGCTTATCTAGTTTACTTATAATTCTCTCTATGAATTGAGTGGAACAGCTTTGTAATGGGCCTCGGCAATTTATTATATGAAAAAAGATGTATCAGGTAATTTTGAATAGTTTAAAAGAGACCGAGATATAGTCTTGCTATAAACTTGTTGGAAAAGTAAGTTGCGCAGATTCTTAAAGTGTATCTTGTGGAAAAGGTAATAATCGATTGTAACAATAATAGAATACTATACTATTGTTGTAAATGAGTATTGATCACTGCTGAATCTGAGAGTAAGACTGAAGGATAAAATAATATCCTCAGCTATTCCAGTCAAACGGATCTGCCTTTATGAGATTATTTAATACACAGATCATCATACACATAATTGATTATTATTTATTATTATTATTGTTATCACCATAATATGGGATATACAGATATATACATATTTATCTAATGACATCATCATATTCCATCTACATATCTCATTTATTATATGAATACTTGATTGAGAGACTACAACTACAATGAATTAATAATTCTAAAACATTACCCAAGTATCTGAGTCGGAATATTAAAATATTACCAATAGCATAAATGCTCTTCTTTACCAAAGCTCTCTGGCTGATCTGACTGGAGAAGTATCATATCAATAGGTCTCTCTGGATCTTTCCAGAAAGACAATACTCCTGGAAGATGACTCATTGTGATAAATATTACCAAAGCATATACTGAATTATAAATCAGAAAACATATAAATATCAGTAGTTAGTTCTGTGTAGAAACATAACCTTTTTCTTGATAATAAACACCCTACACAAGTTCTCACGAATTCTTTCGTATCTTTCCTATTTTTACTCTACCCACAACAAAGACAATACTCCTGGAAGATGACTCATCGTGATAAACATTACCAAAGCATATACTGAATTATAAATCAGAAAACCACACGGTTTCACAACTAAAGAATTGTTTTGTGCGGATAAATATTCTACCGACACAATCTCCAAAATAAGAAATAGTATGAGTACCCCTGAGGGATCGAACTCACAGGGCAGTACTGTCAACCCATGGCAGGTACAATGACCAGCAATCCGTGCACAGAGCACACCATCCCATCCGAAGAACAAGTCTCTTCATATCTTCACCACACCTGGTTTTGACCAGAGTCTCTCCGTGAATCCAGCATCTGCTGCTTGGGCCAGCACCATCCATCCATTGAGCATTTTGTTCAATCTCGGTAAACTCGTTCCTGCCAATGCAGTAGATGATGTCCTCTCTGACAATATTGGCCAGATGACCTCGTTGACCTTGCATTACACTCGTTCCAAGGACCTTTTGGCAGAGGCCCTTTTCATCGAACCTGCCACTCGGGTGAAAGCCATCTCCGACAGCCTGGTGTTTCAGAGCACCAGAATCATCGCCTCTCCAAGTTTGCCTTCCAATAGTCATATTGTGAAGGTTAACATGTATCGCATCAGCACCTGCAATCCCAAAACTGATCTTCTTGCACCAATTGAAGAGGCTTTCCAGTTGTATGGAAAGGTTGTCCAATTGCGTGCCTATGTCTCCCACCGTGGAACTTTCCATGGTGAAGCTACTGTCCTTCTGGACACATCTGGGTTAGACACACCCAAACCCCTTCCCAGCTGCCTTCATTTGGAAGGATCCATTTCCTGCGCAGTGGAGCTGCGTTCCAAGGATATTCCACCTGTGTGCGGGTATTGCCGTGAGGAAGGTCACTTCCTGCGTGCATGTACGAAGCGTCCCTCTTGTACACCCCGCTGTAAGCATTGTGGTGTCTTGGGCCACGAGATGGTCAGCAGAGACTGTCCTGTCCATCCCGACACCATTGAGGCCGAGCGTCTTCAGCAAGCGCAAATCCAGTTGGAGATTGCTGAAGCAGAAGCTCTCCGTGCTCTTCAGACAGAAGCCAATGCTCCCTCTTCCCCACCTTCCAGTGCAGCTGTGTGTTCGACATCAGACACCACAACTCTTGCACCTATATCTTTGGCTCCAAAGCCCATTTGCCACCGATCAGTTTCGGTAATGACTACTCGATCCAAGGCTGGATCCACTTGACCCCCTGTCCCCACTGGTAGGAACGTAGACATACCAATGTATGATCCCAGTGGTCGCAGCACTGCTGCCAGCAAGTACTCGTTTGCCGCTCGAGGCATTGCACTTCCTGAGGATGGTGTATCCCGGCCTACAATGACAGATGTAGAATTCCACCAGTCCCTGCTCAATTTCTCAGTCCAGGCCCATGCTCAGGGCAATCAACCTTTTGTTGATCTTGATGGCAACACACCTATGCATGAACCTGATACTGCTTCTGGCCATTCTGGTCAGTCATCTTTATAAGATGACTGTACAATCTATCTGCTTAGGAACCTTGAATGCTCGAGGTCTCCTCTCCACCATTACTAATCCGCAATTCCCAAAACGTCTCTTTATCCGTCACCTCTGCTCCTTTTCCCCTTCACTTTCCTTACTTGCTCTACAAGAGACCCATATCCTTCCTTCCCACCACTCAACTATGCACCTTCTCTTCCAAGCCCAGGCAAGTCTTTGGACTTCGCACTGTGGCCTTATCTCCTTCGATCCCCTTCTCCACCTTGAACAACTGTACGTGTCACCAGATGACTGTGCACTAGTTGTCAAGGTTACACATACTGATCAACGCATTGACCCTTTTGGTGTCGTTGTTCTTTATGCTCCAAATGTCCCTGCCCATCGACGCACATTCTTTTCTTCACTCGCCACCCTTCTTCCTTCACTTGTACCATCTTTACCTACCTTTATCCTAGGAGACTTCAACTGTAATCTCCGCCAGCGTCGAACTCTTCCATCTACCTGGAAAGGATATCTTCAAGGCAATTGTATTGATTCTATTACCCCTCCTACCTCGTCTCAAATTCCTACTTTTCATAGCACCCGCACGCGTACTTGCATTGACTATATTTTCCGCCCAATTTCTTTAAACACTGAATTGCCCGAGGTTACTTTCATCAATCCTTCCTGGACAGACCACTGTCTTTTGGCTGTCTCTAACCCTCTATCTCGACCTTCAGGCCCTGGAATCTGGCGGTTCAACACACAGTACCTCTCCCATGATGAATTTGACAACTCCCTTACCAATTTTTTGGATAAAGCTGCCAATTTTCTCCCTGCTGAAGCTTCCCCTGGAACTCGCTGGGATTGCTTTAAGCAAGCCCTCAAACAACTAGCTCTGTCATATGGGAAAAGATTCCATCGTCGCCTCCGTTCTCAGGAAAGATATCTCCACCGCCAACGCAACATGCTCTCGAGCCACCCACCATCACCTTCTCTTGCTGATATTGAATCCCAGTTAGCCTCTATCCAAACCTCTCGCACTTTCACTCTTGCTACTAGATCTGGCATCAAATGGTGTGAAGAAGGTGAGACATCCACCAAATACTTTTTCCGTGTTCTCAAACAAAGATCTGCAGCCAAATCAATATCAACTTTAGTTGATCCAGACAGTGGTGTGACATACACTTCACCAGCAGACCTGCTTGGACATACCCAGTCTTTTTATCAGACTTTGTACTCAGAAGAACCTATAGATCTACCCGCAGCGCACTCTCTCTTAGACAACCTCCCATCTTCAGCTAGCCTCTCTGCTGAACACTGTGCTCCTTTGACCTCACATGTAACACTCGATGAACTTCTGGATGTACTTAATGGCACACCCAGCAACTCCAGCCCAGGTATGGATGGCCTTCCGTATCCCTTGTGGGCATGCATCCTAGTTCACCCTACCATCCAGACCCTGGCTATTCAAGTGTATCAAGATGCTCTTCTCGGTGTTTTTCCTCCTTCGTGGTTGGAAACTGTTCTGGTTTTGCTCCCCAAGGCAGGTGACCTAACTTCCTTCCAGAACTGGCGTCCAATCTCATTGATCAACTGTGATGCCAAGATATTCACCAAGATGCTAACTTCCCGCCTTTGACGCTGCATTAGCCCTCTGATCACACCTTTTCAAACAGGTTTCATGGCAAGCCATTTTATTGCTGACAATGGACTGTTGACACGTCTGGCCATTTCTCATGCACAAATCAACAAGGATCCCTGTGTTGGGCTCCTTTTAGACCAAGAAAAGGCCTATGACCGCGTTCATCCAATCTATCTTTGGCTTGTCATGGCTAGAATGGGACTTCCCGTCATATTCATCGACTCTGTCTGTGCACTCTTTTCAACCAAGATTCATGTAAATGTCAATGGTCACATATCTTCCTCATTCGAACAAGGCCGTGGTTTGTGTCAGGGTGATCCTCTCTCTCCTCTCTTATTCAATATTGCATTCAAACCTCTATTGCGCTCAATCATTGCCTCACCATCTATACAAGGTTTTCGATTTACTGTTCCTCCTAGTCTCTCCACCTCCACCTTTAAAGCTTCTAGCATATGCTGATGATCTTCTGGTATTTCTCTCCTCACCCTCTGAAATGACCACAGTTTTATCCATCCTCAATATATTTGGGTTTGCTTCAAATGCCAAGGTTAATCTAAACAAAACCATTGCTGTTGCTCTCTCGGGACAATTCCATCCAGACTGGGGTCCTGTTTTAGATTCTGCTAACACTACAAAAACTGGTCGATTTTACTAACCTGAAATGTGGGGTATATGTACATGAAATTTTATATTCTATATACATTATGAGGAGATTTCATCTGAATCCATATTCCAATGCCCCATATGGCGTTGATTAACATCCTCTGATTATATGGGTTGACGGAATCCCAACATTAGACAATTGCTAGTCAGCAAGCTGTGTAGAAACTAAATATACATTATAGCTACGCCTGATTCTCAATGAATACCCGTTTATGTATGGTCTGTTATAAGGTGCGCATACAAACCCAATTGCCATGTATTGTCCACTGAGATTGATCCTTTTTGTTATATTTAATATGCTTTTAGTGGCTTTGTTTCTCTTAAAAGTGAGGGAATGGACCTCTGGGGTTTTCAAAAGTGAGGGAATGGGTTGTTTTATAGTACAAAGTGAGGAAATGGGTTCTTCATAAACAAGCCTCTTTAGTTTGTTTATTTTTCAATAACAATGAATTGTATAATTTTCAATATTTTTATTTTATATGATTGATAGTTTTCTAAATATGCATTCTAATTTTATGGTATATTCTAGAATAATACGGCTATTGCATGCATGCTTCTCTCTGATCTCTACTATCCATGGGATGCTCTTTCTATCAGCGGGTCAAAAACTTACTTGAAAGGGTACTTGACTATGCAAGAATAAAGAAAACAAAATTAGTAAATAATCTGAATAGAGAGAGAATATTTCAAAGTGAAGTACTTACAGGTGCGACTAGAAACAAAGGGACATGGCACAAGCAATTATTTTGAATTATGAAAGGAGTGACAGTCTGGTATTTGCATTATCTATATGTGAATAAGGCTTGATTAGTTGGTATATAAGTATTGGTAGAAACAAGATGAGATCTATTATAAACTCACCAATATAGAGATGTCTTTGCATGTTTTACAGATTGTTTAACTGAATGGACTAACCGTACTTTATAGATTAACTAGTAAATATAAGTGATTAGAGATCAAAAGTAAAACTAGGATAAATAACCTTACCATTGTACTAGATCCGATGACTGTGAGGCAAAACAAAACCAAAAAAAAGTTTTTCAATGACTAGATGAATATAAATATTAGTAAAGATGAGGTTATGCAAGAATATATTCATTTGTTAGTGAATGTGAGATTGAGCATGTCAAGTAAAAAGCAGGTGGCATTGATAGACTATAGGAAAATATATTAAGAGATGGTGAGTAAAAGTAAAGTATATAGCAAAGTCACTTGGCTATTTGATGGCAGTAATTATTAAAGAGGTTTAAAAAATAAATAAATAAAAAGAAAAAAAAATACTTTGTGATAAAGTGCCTTGACCCTGAAAATAAAATAGGCGGCTGGTCAAAATGATTTTCTTGAAGATATTGTTGCTTTGTTTTATGTCTGTGAAACTATGTCTCACTGGGTTAAAAAAGATACTCCTTTGATTTATATAAAGTGCAAGATATTATGAAATATGATTAAATACTTTTACTCTATTGCTCTTTAGCCTCTTTTTTTAAAGTAAGTATAAACTGGCCAATATATGGTGCAATGTATATCAATATCTATAGACTCATTGATCCTTACATCTTTAATAGAACTATGAACACCCGCATTCCTCCCCCTCCCCATCAGCGTAACCCCAGACTCAATGCTGTTGCCCATAGTGCATTGGCAGGTGGTATGAATATCACTCTTATCACAGAGCCCGAGTCAACCGGAACCATGATCTCTGGTAACCAAGACAACATGAACAAATTGGATTCTATCCATAAGCTATTGTTGTCAACAAATGAAAAGGTCGATTCATTGACAGCTGAAATTGAGACCATTTCAAAAAACATGGGTGTCATGGAGAATGGTATTTGTCTCTCAAACGAGACAAATGCCTATCTCAAAAAGAAAGTTGATGAGATTGTGCTTGCACAGGCAGAGGTAAAAGATGTCATGGAAAAGGAGAATTTCTCTGCAGGTGCAGGCCTGGGAATCGATTTGTCTTCCTTGACAGAAAAAACTTTTGTCTTGGGTAAAAGACACCCAAAGATCTCAGTAAGTGTATCTTTAATTGTAGAGTTAATCATTGTCATACCTAATAAACGTTCAATAGAGTCTCATCAACGGGTATATTAAGAAGCCCAGGTTCACCAGCATGGACCCTATCAAGATTGCAGAGAATTCTGCAAAGCCTGGGTGGTCATTGACCAGCAACTTCAATGACAGTTACAATCATGCTTTGGCAATGACTCTCACATCCTACCTCAGAGATCAGAAGGATTCTAAAGCAGTTCCCACAAGCGACCTTGGTAGGATGGTGAAGAACCACTTTCGGAACCAAGTGCGTGAATTCAGAGTCTTGCCCAACAAGGCAGCATCCCGCCAAAGATCAGCCTGAAGATGCAGCCGAAAGGCAACTGTAGGTTTAAATACCAAACAAGTGTTGGTTTTTTATTTATTTATTTGATATTCTAATATACCATTGATACCTAGCTTCTCAAACGCCAAATTGTAACCTTTGGAAAGTATGGAGAAGAGATTACAAGGCTGATGAATGGGTGGGACTGTACAAAAGTCATCAGGGACATCACCATGTCTGACGATGAGATGGATACCGAGACTCAGGTCAAGGCATTCCAACCAAGCTGGAGGAGTGATGAGGTATTACTATATATAACATGGTTATTGTACTGAGAATGGTTTATTGATTGATTTTTATAAAAATAGCTCCAAAAATTCCTTGACCTTGTTGACACGTTTGCAGCAAAGAACCTTCAAAAAAAGTCAAACAGCTTGCTCAAACATGTCAGAACAGTAAAGACAGTGTGTGCCCCAGCTGCGCAACCAGTCCCTTTGCCCGAATGGGCTATTAAAAATTAATAAAACAAATTTACCCTAAAAGTTTTATATATGTTAAGCTATATGAATACATGCTTTATAATGAAATGAAATGTAAAAGAATGCAATTATAATTTACGGCATCTTTATATAAAAATCAATACAAATTGTATACATATACCATTTGAACATAATAAAGAAATGTTTGGATTTTATATTATGGATTTTGGACATTACATCATGTGAATTTGTATATGTTTATTCTAAAAACTTTTTAAAATACAAGTCACCACAGATAATTATCCAATCTTTTTTTAATGCACCATGTTTACAAATATATGCATATTAAAGTTTTATAATATAAATATACAAAATCAAAGAAGCAAATATTGATATTTTAATTATTTTTTTTGTAGGGAGCCTTAGGCTCATAGTTTATTAGTGAGCCTCTACGCTTCAGGGCTATAGAGGGTCTCACAACTTGTTTTTGGGTTTTATGATTTTAAATTGTTTTCTAGTGTTATATGTTTTATAGGTTAGGTTAAAGGAGAAGGTTATATGTCAAGGTCGAGGCCAAGCTCGTTGGTAAGGCAATCGAGGAGTGAGGTGGTAGAGGAGAGGACAGTTGAGGTGACAAAGGGGACTTGGTCGAAAACAAACAGCCAGTGGTGATGCCAGATAGCTAGAAGAGTGCAGGCAAAGATAGAGGTGGGAGGGAGGATAGAGTTGATGGTGTTAGGAAGAGAGACAGAGAGAAGGCAAGACAACAAAGAGTCAGGGGTGAGGGGTTGCGCGAAATATCTAGTCCAGACCGAAGACCACACAGAGAACTTGGAGGGGCAGGCAAAGAGAAAGTGCTGTTGGGTGTCTTGAGGTGCAGAGCAAATGGGGCAAGTAGGATCTGGGAAGGCCAAGGGAATTTGGGAATGGAGGCAAGAGCGGCAAGGGAGTTTGTGGTGGAGGGCATGGAACCAAACGTTGCGTGCACTGTGAGGGAGCGGCAAGGACCAAAAAGATCGCAGTTGGCGAGGGAGAGGGAGATTGTGACAAGGCTGTGTGGGATGGGGGTGAAACCCACAGAGGGAACGGAATTGAAGGGTAGACAAGCGTTCCCAAGGCAGGCCAGGAGCAAGGGCTACCAAGAAGGGTGTTACATCAACAGTGGAACCAGTGCGTTGGGGGAGTGAAGGAAAGTGAATGGCCAGAACATCAACAGGAGATATTTTAATTTAAACATGGGTGTGTAATACACAAGATTATTTTATCCCAAGCAAACAAATATAAGGGCAATAGACAATATTTTAGTAGGGTATTTATTAATTTTATTTTATTTTTGTATTTTAAATATAAATTTTTCGTAACAAGGGAACAACACACATCATCACTCGACCTCTATCATTTGTGTGTTCACCTACAGCAACAGACAACAGAATTCTATGTACAGGGAGAATATCATGAAGACTGCTCAGCTCAAACTCCAACTCATTCACTTCTACACCTTCATCACTCCTGGGCTGCGAACTGGCCTCTCTATACCAACGTACATATGCAAACACATGCTGACTCGATTGACCAGCAAACGAGTTTGTGGCAGTATTCACAAAGAGGTACTGAATCTGGCCGGTGTATGCATTGGTATATTGATCATCACTTGTCTTGAACAATGCCTGGATGAATGACCTACGTCGTATAGTCCCATCACTGCCTTTGTACACCTGGCCAAGAAGATCGATGGAAGGGATTTTCTGGATACGATTATTGACTATGGTTTGGGAGGGACCAGCCTGGCGGTAATGAGCAAGTTGCTCATTGTTGTACACCTCACAATAGTACTCCAAGAGGTACTGGTACTCGCTCTCCTTCATGGTGACCTCTTCCTTCAGAGCCAAAGGAAGTGCAGATGGCGGCAATGGCTTGTTGCCCTTCACAATGTCAAAGTCTGTCTTGGCAGCAGCAAGAAATGCATTCAGATTAAATTACAAGGTGGAAACGGTGGCGGCAGTGGCGGCAGTGACAGCGGTGGTGGCAGTGAGCTCAGCAAGGATATCAGCCCGAGATTGCACAAGAACTGGTGCAAGCATACGCAGGAAGTCTCCTTTGTATGCATCTTTGTGGTACCTCTTCATATAGGTTGCCTTGAAGCCATCTCTTTGGTTCGTCGAGAAATTCTTGAGAACGCCATTGAATCTCTCAAAACTGAACAACCAATATCCATACACTGGGCCAAAGTTGAAGGTGGTCTCACGAAGATGCAGATGGAGATGCATATTCGGCAAGAGTAGGTCCGCACGATACAACACTTGGCATTGTCTGCAGAATGCCTCTAGGGAACTGTGTGCTTCTTCCAGCTCGACCATAGAAATGCTAGGCTTGACGAGGTACTGACAAGCATTAACAAACGATATCCAATTGCCAAGGTAGACATCGGGCAAACGGCCGCGCAGGAGAACAGGAGAATACACCAGACACCAGGACTTCCATTCATCCGCCTTCATGAATGGAAAGTCCTTACCAATCTTCTTTCTCAATTGCGTATAATCGGGAGGGAGGACCATCTTCTTGGAGTCTTGCTGCATGGCAGCCAGGTCTCTGTTTGTGAGCAGACCAGCCGATCTCCACTTCTCCATCATCCTTTTGGCGGTTCCCAGAAAGAGGTTATGCATTGGATCTATTATGGTGCATTCCACTGCATTAAAGTACTCAAGATCGTGGAGTTCTGACCAGCGGACTCCATTCTCCTTTTCCATCCTCTTTCTTTCTACCTCACTGGACGCGTTCTTCCAGGCCACAGCATCACGGCGATTCTCTTGATCAGTGCGAGCCACCCACTCGGAGAAGACAAACCCAGAATAGTCAACACCACCATTGCCTGGGAGGCGAGAGAACTGGTGGTTGCACTTGTGACATGCATTAGTACTTGCATGGGACATGAATCCACATGTTTTCCTGGTGGCAGGGATGTCACAGGCAACAAGAAGAAGGGCGGCATGAACCAAGGCACCAGAAGGACACTGCGCCGTTGGCATCACCACACCCACATACAAGGATTTGAGCTCGGCAACAAGGGGACGGAGGTAGTGGTTGATCTCGCTTGTCTTGGCTTCCTTTGGTCCAGGCATTAGACCGACAAGGAGAACATTCTCCTTCTTGTAACGTTTGGCCCTCAGCAAATTATTAACAGAGAGATAGATGGCTCCGCAAGAGTATGTAACCCCATCAAAAGGCTGGAACCAATCGATGTTCATGGTGAGCATGAGAGATTGCTCATGATCCACGAATTGCCTATCATTGCTATCTTTCAACTCACTCCACTTGGCACCATTGTAGATGTCAAACATCATGCCAGGGACTTGCTGTCTTGCTCTCCAATGGTTGATAGATTCCTTGAATCCAGGGCGGCAAAACAGGACTGACAATGCACTGATGATCGGGCTGTACATATACACCTTGTTGGGCAAGGACATGTTTCTTGGAGGAGCCTGGAAGAGCTGGCTTCCACAAGTATTTCCAGAGAGCCTCTCAAAATCGCAGCATCGGGGAACACCTTCAGATTCCAAGTACGTCTTGTGACAATTGCTGCATGCCACAAAACGCTGGATACTCTTGGATAAAGCTGTCATGCCAGTCATTGAGTTGAGGCCACTCAAGCTGGATGGAAGACTGAAGGATTGGCCAAAGTGAGACAGGACCTCGTTCAGAAACTTTATCAAGATCGAACCACCCGAATTGACAACATATTTTGAGATGAAGAAAGCAGCAAAGGCGGCAACAAAGGCATGAAGAGGGTCCATGGGCATAGACGCTTCAAATGGCTCTATTTGGTTTTCGTATTAATATATGATATATGCTTATTTATTTTGTACTAACCTTCAAGTTCTTCAACTTCATCTTCAGAATCAACCGAAGCATTCAACTCATTGTCAACAGCATCTTCACTTTCAACTAAAAATAATAATATAGCAAGAGCAAAAGGTAAGTTTTCATATTTTGTTACATAAAGAATAACATTGCAAGTGATCACAATTTATTATATTGTATATAAATAAAGTCATATACTTACATTCAACATTCTCTTCGGCATCATTGATCTCGGCATCAATCTCCATTGCATTGGCATTCTGCAAATGAGTTGTGCCAGTTGGCAATACTATTTTTTTAAAAAAAAGAAATTAATTATATGAATACATGAATAATAAATGCCATATACTTACAATTGTCTCTCATGAAACGTCTTACAATATCATCAGAAGCATGTCTTTTAAATGTCTGAGCAGACACAAGGGCAAAACCTCTACCATTGAGAGAGCAGACAGAGCACTTGCATTCGAGTTGGTTGTTGGAGTATGTAGACATGTTTGTTTGTTTTTGTAATTGGTTTTAATTGTCAAGAAAGGAAAATGATTCAGGAACATAGTTTATTTCATATCTTTTATAGTTATTTTACTGACAAACTATCATAATTGACATTGATAATAAAATCGGCAATTTACTATAAGCAGTAATTATTGAGTCATAGTAGTTTAAAGCATTATAAATCTACTGATTGGTTTACGGATGTCTTGAACAATATCGTATTACTGGACATCTATTTAAAACAAATTTCAAGATGTAATATGTTCTTCCTTGAATCTGCGGCAATTTGAAACATGTTTCAAATTACTCTTTTATCTCATATTTGTCAACCACCTTTTTCAAAATTGTTTTTATTTGAAGCCCATTGTTCATATTGATTCTGCGACTCTCAATTAGCAAAAAATATATGTCTCAAATCAATTCTCCTCAAGAAAAAAAGACAATAGCTTTATTACCCAATCATATAACACATTATTATCATCTCCCACTGCAAAAAATACCCGATTTCAACTCTGAATACATCAATTGAAACGAAGGGAGTATAGGTCTTGGATTAGCCCTTTTCTTGATTGCTCACTTTAGACGGCGTTAAGAATATTTGGTAGTTCTATTGGATGGACATTAGAATATGTCTTTATTTTTGTTGATTATTCAACTACGATATTTTCTCTGTCTTTTGAAGGTCGCGAAATTAATATTCTTGGGGATGTTGAAAATAAATTATCAAATATGGGCAAGAGTGCGCAGCTGAGACTACTTGAAATATATATTTAGTTAAAGTATATTTTAATGACAATGTACTTTGGTTAATGAAGAGTTGGAGAAATAGACATGATATCATATTATTAAAAGATGTATATACAAAACAACTACTTGGTATATAGTCATATATTTAAAATGAAATAATGTCAATTTCCAAATACAATCATTAAGTAAATTTGTTAATATTTATAATAACGGCATGTACGTAATGTAAATGGTTCCTGAACTATAAAACAAGCAAAATAAACTATGTTCCTGAACCACTTTTCTTTATATCAATCCTATAACCTCTTTAAACAATATGTATAACACTTTCAATAACGAAGTTCAATGCCAGTGCTCAGTCTGCTCTCTCGATGTCCAAGGATTTGTAGCAGTATCTGCCCAAATAGCACAAAGACATGCTGATAACGATCTTGTCAGACATTTTATGCAGACAGCTTCTTGTAAGTAATATATATATAATTTGTTCACATTTCAAAGTGTAATTAAACATTTTAAAAAATATAGCATTGTCAGCTGAAGCAATTCAGATGGAGAATGATAATAACATGGAGATTGATGCCGAGGTCCATGATGTTGATGCTCATGTTGAATGTAAGTATAAAATTTTATTCAAATTGCATAATAAATTGCAGCCACTTGAATATTTACTTTTTTGCTCCAAAAAAAAACAATGGAAAACTTACCTGTGTCTGTTACCAATTTTTGTTTATAGCTGAAAATGAAGATGAGGATATCATTGAGCTTGATACAATGGAAGGCTCTGAATATGAAGCTGAAGAATTTGAAGGTTAGTAAAAGTACAAGAAAAACATAGATATCATATATTAATATACAAAACCTAAATAGAACAATTCTCATCCTCCAACATGCCAGCGGATAACACCCATGCTTTCATTGCTGCCTTTGCCACCTTTTTCATATCAAAATATGTTGTAAACTCTGGAGGAGCAATTTTGATCAAGTTCCTCAATGAGGTTTTGGCGCACTTTGGCAAATCATTCCGTCTGCCATTGAGTTTGAGTGGTCTTTCCTCCATGACAGGGTTCAACCAAGTCTGCAAAGGTGTCCAGCACTACGTGATGTGTGGCGAGTGCCACAAGACATACATGGAGTTTGACGGTGTTCCCCAGTGCTGCAACTTCAGAAGACTTTCTGGCGGTATATGTGGTGCCAATCTCTTCAAGCCTTCGAGAAACGTAGCACTGCCAAAGAAGGTGTATATGTACAACTCCTTGATTTCTGCCTTGTCCGTTCTCTTCTGTTGCCCTGGATTTGAAAGCAGTATCAATCACTGGAGACATAGACAGCAAGTTGCAGGCATGATGTTTGATGTCTATGATGGTGCCAAGTGGAGCAATCTGGAAGACAGCAATGGTCAGCAATTCGTGGCTCATGAACGATCAATCATGTTGACTCTAAACATCAATTGGTTTCAACCTTTTGATGGGGTTACTTACTCTTGTGGGGCAATCTACATGTCCATAAACAACTTGCCATGAGACGAACGATACAAGAAGGAGAACACCATTCTTGTTGGCCTCATGCCTGGCCCAAAGGAAGCCAAGACCAGTGAGATCAATCACTACCTCCGTCCTCTTGTTGCCGAGCTCCAATCCTTGTATGTGGGTGTGGTGATCCCTACTGTGCGCTGTCCTTCTGGTGCTCTTGTCCGTGCTGCTCTTTTCCTTGTTGCCTGCAACATTCCTGCTGCTTGCAAGACATGCGGATTCACGTCCCACATGAGCACCAATGCCTGCCACAAGTGCAATCGCCAGTTCTCCCATCTCCCAGGGAATGGCAGTGTTGATTATTCTGGTTTTGTCTTTTCCGAGTGGGTGCCTCAAACCAAAGCAGATAATCGTCGTGATGCCCTGGCCTGGAAGTGTGCATCGAGTGAGACAGACCAAAAGAGGATGGAAAAGGAGAATGGAGTCTGCTGGTTGGAACTCCACAATCTTGAGTACTTTAATGTAGTTGAGTGCACCATCATTGACCCGATGCATAACCTCTTCTTGGGAACCTCGAAGTGAGTGATGGAGAAGTGGAGATCAGCTGGTCTGATCACCAACAGAGACTTGGCCGATATGCAACAAGAGGCTGACAATATGGTCCTTCCCCCAGACATGAGCACCCTCAAGAAGAAGATTGGCAAGGACTTCCCGTTCATGAAGGCCAACAAATAGAAGTCCTGGTGCCTGGTATACTCGCCTGTCCTCTTGAAAGACCGGTTGCCAAGGGACAATCTTGACAATTGGATGTGCTTCGTCAACGCCTGCCAATACTTGTCCAAGCCTAGCATATCAGAAGACGAGTTAGCCGAAGCCCATTTCTGTTTGGAGTTGTTTGGACAAGGATGTCAGAACTTGTATGGTGCAGATTTTATCTCACCTAACATGCATCTTCATCTGCATCTTCATGAGATGATTGTCAACTTTGGGCCAGTATACGGCTATTGGCTTTTCAGCTTCGAGAGGTACAATAGTATACTCAAGAACATCAACACCAACAGGAGAAGTGGTTTTGAGGCCACATATATGAGAAGTTTCATTGAGGATACAAGAAAGAGAGATTTTGTTCGCGGTTTCCTAGACACACCAAGTGGACAATACTTCTCAGACGTAGTTAGCAAGTTGACCATCCATCAAGACATCACCTCAACCCAAATTCCGTACCTTGATTTGTCTGCCTTCTCATTGCCAGAATTCCTTGAATTTGCAGAGAACCCATCGTTAACAGTCCACGGTAACGAGCCTTTGCCACCATCAACTCTGCCATTGAAAAAGAAACCAATGAGCATGATGCCTAGACTGGAATACAATTGTCTAGTGGAGTATTACCAGGTTGTTCATGGGGACAAAAACATTAACAGCTGCAAAGACACCATAGCCTCGACCACTTTTGTCAATGACTGGATTGAAATGCTTGCGTCAATCAACATCATGGGCCAAATATTCAAAGGAAGGAGTGGTAAATGTCGAAATGGGTCATACATCCAAGCATTGTTTGTTGAGAAAAAGACCGAGGCAGTGTACGCGTATGTTGGAGAGATTCAGTATCTATTTGTTCACACATTTAGTCCTGCTGTTTTTTCTTCACATCGTGGAAATGCCTACAACAGTCAACACACTTTTGCTTTTGTAAACTGGTTCAAGACCACATCAGACACCACCAGAGAGGCTGAAGGAATTGAGGTTCACAAGGATGAATTTTCGGCTCTTGACTTTCAAAGCATTCTTCCTGTCCATCGGATTCTCCTGCCTGTTGCAATTGTGGATTATAAATCTAGTAGTAACATTAACAAAAAACTAGTTGTCCCTTTGCCTAGAAAGGTTTCCGCCTAAATATATTTATCTTATCTCTCTTGTTCTTAATCATAACTTCATAGTTTGTTTTGCGAATCATGTGTTTAAAAAGTAAAAAAGACAAAAGCAAAGATTTATTCATTTTTGAATACCCAGGCAGGCAAATTCAAAGTCAGGTGACTTGGGGCAGGAATCTCCTTGATCGTTTTTTGCTGTCTGGGCATTCTTGTCTTTGTCTTTGTTGATGACTGTCTCAGGTCATCCTCTCTTGCAAGATGGTCAATGACCTTCAGAAGCCGGTTCAACTATATTAAATTTATCAGTCTTTTCTCATCAATCAGCACATCACTCTACAAAATATTAATTACCTCATCGCTTCTCCAACTGGGACGAGCAACACAGAGAACACGCATGCTAATACCAGGCGCAACGTCTTCCATATCTGATTCACCATCAGACATCACATCCTTCTGGAGGACATGGAGATAGGCCATCTCATCAGGGTTTTCAGGCTTATGGCCCATCTCCTCATCGATTGCCCTCCAGTGACATTTGTAGGCCTCCACCCTGCGCAAGTGGATCTATAAAAATTTTCAGATTAAATTAAAAATATCAAATCGTCTTTATACTAACCTCGACAAGCCTGGTATTAGCCCAAACCTTTCTCTTCTTGGCAGAAGCTTGCTCTTCACTCATGTTTGAAGTGAGATGGTAGTACTTGTAATTGTTTTTAATTTTTTGCACTACCATGCCAGGCCAAAAACCAGCAGCACAAGGCTGCAAGAGAATGTAGTCTCTCAAGTAGTTGATGACCCTGACATTGTCTGGGTGATTAATCTTCTTGTCCTTATTTCATTTCTGTTTGTCTTCATTCTCGACAATCAGAGCAGGATCATTAGACGTGAAGTTCTTCTTCCACATCTTCTCATTAATGAATTCCTAGATATAATTTATTAGAAAATATTTTTTAACAAAATAATAATAATATTCATACCAAGACAATCGCGCGCATATCACTGGGACTAATTGAGCTGGAGGGGCCAACAGAAGGAACCATTCCAACGGAACCAGCTTGGCCAAGAGGGAGCTGGCTCTGGACACGACTGGCATGGGCTTCTATGAGTGTACTCATGGTCTTGTTGGTCTTGCCAGCAATGTCATAGACCATTCCCATTCTGGACTTGAGGAACCTCAAGTCTTCAAGGATAGCGGCCATTTCTGTCCTGCCTTGGCTACTTCCCTCACCAGTACTAGGAGATCTAGGCATAATCTCACGCTGGCTGATACGACCAGCAACAACACGGTCAATTGGAGCAGCTGGATTTGCTCTGGCTTTGCGTCCTGAGTTTGCTTGGGTTGGGGACATTTTCTAAATAAATATTTTTAAAATAAAATAATAATAATACATAGATTAATATATTTTTATTATATATATCCTTGAATATATAGACTTACATAATAAGCTGTAGTAGTGGGTGTAGTGTCAGGTAAGAACAATAATATTACTTGTCAAAAAAACTATATTTATATATTGAAAAAAAGTATATTTTCGGAGTACAGCAAAATAAAATGAATTTGTGGACACACAGTTTTCATAATCCCATTATTCTCATAATTTATTAGGGCTTACTATAATCTAAAAATGCGTATGGATTCTTTTTTCCCAATTTTCCCTTTTTCTCTTTCTTTTTCTTTTTGCTTCCTTTATACTCTCTGGTAAGTATTTAAAAATTTTTCACGCAATTAAAAACAACCTTTAACATTTTTTCAATTATCTAAAAGATGTCCTATAGTCACTTTTATTCATGCTTACACAAGAAAAACGTAAATAGGCGCACTATTTTTTATTGCTGTTGCTAATCAGTAATCTTCATCTTGTAGATTCAAAAACAACTCCTTTCAATTGCAATGGCCAAAGATGACAATGATGAAGTTGAATGGAGGGAATGTACTTGGTATGTTTGAATATTTTATCACTATTAATACTAATATATTCTGTCTTTACTATCAGCTCTTTATATTAAACAAAATTGCCGCGTTTTAACAAAGATATGGAATACCTAACAAACCAGTTTGTCTTGGTAAGTAATCAGTCATTCCTATTACTTTTCTAACAGAAAATATAGATATCTTTTCTATTACACGTACACATTTTTTGATGGCTATATCATTATCTATCATGAAATACTGTTTGGTATGCCTGAAAATTTGCTCTCAAGATATGGAGCATCTACTCTGTTCTGTCAACCACTTCAGCCATTCAAAGCAGTAGTTAAAGAGTTGGCCATGCTCTCGACCCATGTTTTAAAAAGGTAAACATAAGTATACCGTGAATATAGCTATAGCCATGAATCTAGACCAAATTACTAGGCTGTATATTATGAGAAAAAATTTTATCAATAAAAACATATTCATAAACTATTTGCCATAATCTATTATAAAGAAGTATATAATAAATTACCAATTGAAAGTATTCAAAGCCTTAAAAATATTAAACAGCCAATAAATACACGTCTGGTGGAAGATAGTTGAATGGATAGACAAGGGAAAGTAATGAAAGTTGAATCTTGATCTGTCAAAAATAGATCTTATTATTGACCTTGAAATAATAATCCATGTAACGTTATACTGAAAAGAGATAAAATATACACTTTCAGTTACAGTTCTGTACCTCCTTGAGGTTAATGAGCCGACATGCCCAAAACTAGAGCATTATATCTGCCGAATTACTGCAACATCTCATATAACTTGTCATTCATATCTGGAGAGTAATATTTCTATTTAATTCTAGGATTTTTTATTTATTTGCCTCGGGATTTCACTTACTATCACATCTGGGAATCGTACATTTTTTTGTAGTGGACGTGGCAATCATCATGTGATGTTCACCTGTCCATACAGAAAGTGAGTATTGGTATTAGTCAAAATACAAAATAGAGATCACTCACATTTTTTATATTTTTATCTAGCCGTCGCAATATAACTATTCAAAGCTGGTTTGTTGGCACCGTGGAATTTTATTTTGAGCATAAAGAGGTTGATAGCACACTGCACTTTCTGGCATTCGTTGAAGTGATGAAAGAGCATGGTACAGCAGCCCATGACTCATCTGTGCCAATTGTAATACGGCGGTCACACAGCTCAACTGGACAAACAACCCAGCCAAAATATGTTGTTAATGTGGATGACATTCAGCATCAAGTTGGGCTCATCCAGTACCCTCCGAGTAGTAATCAGTTCTTTATCATTGCACCATATTATGTGTTTAATGACAATCTGCGTGTGACCATGGGGAACCTTGCCACTTTATAAAAATTTTCTTTTTCTTTTTTCTTTCCTTATAAATATCAATACCAAATAAAATAAAATAAAATGGCTAATAATGTCAAAAATAAAAATTCGGTTTCAAAAAAACGGTAGCATAACTACAGTTTTGTTCACACAGGCGAAAAATTATTTTTCTCAAAAATGCACAACATCTTTAACACCAAATAAAATGCTCATTTCAATAAACAAGGTTGCCTAAAAACTTACGAGCCCTTTCTATGGTACTACAACTACCTCATTGCCTGATGAAAAGACATTCCATGCAACTTTTATAATTCGGGATCAATGACATTACCTTTCAACCACAATCTGCGGAGATAAAGTGCTCTAATAAATATTAATGTCATATAAAATAAAATAAAATGGCTAATAATATCAAAAACAAAAAATTGGTTTCAAAAAAATGGTAGTTATGCTACCGTTTTGTTCACACAGGCGAAAAATTATTTTTCTCAAAAATGCGCAACATCGTTAACACCAAATAAAATGCTCATTTCAATAAATAACATTGCCTAAAAACTTACGAGCCCTTTCTATGGTACTACAACTACCTCATTGCCTGATGAAAAGACATTCCATGCGACTTTTATGAATCGGCATCGATGACATTACCTTTCAACCACAATCTGCGGAGATAAAGTGCTCAAAAATCATAAAAAACGGTAGTTATGCTACTGTTTTCGGCACAGCTACCAGTCCTTCCGCCGTAGTGAACGAGTAAGACAAAGAAGTAGGGGAAATAAACTAAAGAAGTACAGAATGGTGCAATCCTGCAAGAAAGTGAGAAAGGATTCACAAAGGAAATATAAAAGGAAAGAGTATAAAAAAGGAAATAATAAAATGTGATAAAATAAAATAAAGAAAAATTGAAAAGAAAGAGAAATAAAGAAACTCGGGGATCAGCTATCCTTACTCGGCTCGGACTTCTTCTTCGGACTGGTCCGGCCTCCGACCCCTCCTAGGCCTTTTCCGGGCCCTTGGTCCGGCTTCATGGTTGAAACTGAACTTCCCACAACACACGTGTCAAAAATGACGCGTGTGTGTTTTGGTTGTGTGTGTATGAATAACCAAAGGTCAAAGAAAATAGAAATATTCGAAACAAAAACTAACAGTTCAACTTAGCCCCAAAATACTGGCAATTATTGAATGTTCAGATAAATGAAACAAAGATTTCTTTCAAGACAGAAAATTGATCACAGAATAGATGTTGTTTATTGATTGAAAATAAGGTGTCTTTTATAGACAATCCTTTTGAATAAAAATATGAGAAAATAAAATAAGGAAAAAACCACAACATAATGAATGAGTCATTTGTTGGGAAAAACGAGAGGATAGTAAAATAATAATAAGAGATTTGGATAAGAAGAAATAGGAAGAAAGGAAAATAGTAAAACTAGATGTGAATAGTACGGATCCGCGAATCAGAGAAGGAGAAAAGAGAAATAAAAGAGACAAGATGTTGGTTGGCGATTTCCAACGAATGACAAAAGAGGAAATGTAAGGAAGTGGTTGTTTAAATGTGATAGATGTTGACAGAAGGTTGAGGTGAGAAGGGTAAACGCAAGTTTGTACAAAGAACGAGGTAAAAACATCACTTGCGATTTTTCGTGTACATGCGTACATGAATAAGGTTTGGCGGGAAAATGCGACAGGCTTACCGACCCTCTCAACTACCCAAGGCACCAATTTCCAATGTCACGTGCTCCGTGACTTAGGCCAGGCTTTCCATGCCTGCCTTCCACCTTCCGACCATGCGGACCGGACCAAGCTCCTGGGCCCTTCAGTCGGACTGGCCGGACTGGTCAGACCAAGGCGAGATTCGGGGTTCTGGCGATCACCCCACCACAACCGTGTCAAAATGACGCGTGTGGTACTTTGTTGTGTGTAGGAGGTGGACGAGAAAAGAAAGGTACGGGTAGTAATATCACTACAAAAATTGAGTGGTTTCATTCATAACAAACTACTATATTATCTTACCATTAGTAGACTGAAGTTAAACATAATAAACTTTTTTATTTTTGATGGCGATTATATTATTCAATATGTTCTATTGGATAGAATAATAAAGTAGAGCCTTTTAGATGTCATATTTGTTTGTGATTTATTTCTACTTCTTGTAACTATATCATTAAATTAATTGGAGTAGAAATAATAAACAAATCAATTATTATCATGTTTATTCTCATAAGAAGGAAGAGAAATATGACCAGTATGCTTGCAAGTAAATAAGTTGACTGAAGATAATGAATTGTCTTATAGTTTTATTATTATTTAACAGCATTGTGTACACTCTTGTTCTATATCTAGACATCTTTTTCAACCTAATAAACTATAAATTACAAAGATATGAAAATGACGGCAGGCATATTCTTTTGGATTATCATTTTTATTTCCCGCATTTTATCAGGGTCAAACAGCCTTTTAATACAAAGTATTTGTTTTTCCTTTTTATTTTTTATATTCTTTTGTGCCTAAATATTACCGCAAAATACTCTGGTAATTAATTCTTTTCTTTCTCTTGTGAATATATTTTTTACTCAATATATTTTATTATTCATAGGTAACTGCTTATAAATATATTATGGGGCTCTCTATTGCACTTGGCTGTATATCCAAAGGTAAGATCATATTATGCTAAAGCTATTCTTTATTAACCAAATCACTCTTTTATATATAGCCACAAATTCTATTTTTCTATCTATCTCAATATAATATTCTGGTAAACCTTTTATATTATAAATATGTCCTCTTTAATAACATCTATAACAGACATCTTGCTATGCTCTTATATTGATTCCCGATTGAAATTATCTGGCCATTCCAATGGCTATATCTTGTAAGTAAACTAATATTTTAGTATTACATATTGTTTATCTACAAATATTAATATATATCTATTAGACAATAATCATTTGTTGGTATATTACAGAGAGTCTATCAAATGTTCTATTTATTATATTAAAAATGTAAGTATAAGAATGAATGATTTATATAAAAATAATTTACTAACAATCTTCTCTTTTACTTTTAGACAGTATTGGCTTTCTCTCAGCTAGGTAAGTATCTTGGCTCTATTAAGAACCAGTTGATGGTGCTGACCAAGAAATATCGATTGGTAGAATAGATATACCAAAGAAATAATCTAGAGACTAGAATATATAGCGCAAATGTATTTTTTATCAAATAAAACAAAAAATAAAAATTTTCAGAATCTATTGCTCCAAAAAAACAATAAACCAGAGAGGCTTGTTTGCATAGAATAACTACAATTACCTTGCAATAGTCTACAATCATCCTTGATGGACTGTTAAAACATATTATAAAACCCACTATAAAATATAATGAAAGATAAAACTGGTTGTTTGTAAGTGGTCAATCTCCCCTGACACAAACTGTCTGTGTATCGTAAAATACAATGCAAAAAAGGATAGATCGACTAGGAATATATTGTGGCTACAATGTATATTTAAGTTTTGCACTGTTTGAGGGCATTTAAATATTCTACATTGGATTCTTGTACACCAGTAGGTAGGATGATTCAGTTCACTCCCATATCTTTTTAGTCTACTACAGATCACGATTATATATTACCAAAAGCATAGTAAAACTATACAATTAAGTAGCTTATTTTATAAGTTTTATCTACATAATACTCTTAGACTTTTGTAGTGTATGGATCGAAATCCGGAATGGAGGAAGAATAGGTTCGAAAAGGAGGAAACGGGTGTAAATAAGATAGTCGCTTTGTTACCAAAGTGACTACAAGGACAGGAATAAGAAATGCTTTCACAAAAGTGAGAGCAAAAAGGGGATACAAATAGGATGGATACAAATATATGATATTAACTTCACCACAGGTGAATCAATAACGAAATACAGCACAGGGATACAAATGAGAATAAAAAAAACGGGGGTAGTCAATCTTCCAAGAAGACTTGACTAATACAAATAAAAATATAAAGAACAACCAATCTTCCACGAAGACTTGGTAAGAAACAAAATATAACGGAAGAAATTCACAAGAAAGAATAAGGATTCAGACAACTTTGTCAGAGAAGAAACTTGTATCAGAATTCGACCTTGTTTATTGAGCGTTTGATTTTGAGATATTTATACTAATTGTTGGATAAAATAATATACGATAAAATAATAGAAAGATGTTGTATGAAATCATAAAATAACATACGGAAGAGTTGACAGAAGATTGGATAGAATAGAATCAATAAAAATAAAAATAATAATAAAACTAAATAAATGAGAAAATTGTTGGGAGATTTGTAGACTTGACTAACGAGAGATTCTTTACCAAATTTGTTAAAGAAGTGTACAACAAAACACAACACTAAATTTTAGTGTGAGTGGAAATCGAAAGAAAGGGGAAAAGGTTTTGTTAAGGAAAAATTAGAAAAATTGAGAGACAAGAAAAAAAAATGTCAAAGGGAAAAGGTGCAAAGGTCTTCGCCCGCCGTCGGCAAATGAAATAAATTGAGGACCACGTCACGACTACCTGCACCGTCAGTGACCTTGGCTACCCAAAACGGCCCAAAAATCGGGTTGCGACTGAGGCCGACAACATCACAACACACCGTGTCAAAAAAGTGACGCGTGATGTGTGTATACGGTTGTGTATAGTGACGAACGACGGCAAATAATAAAACGATAATAAAGATAAAGAAAATGACTAACGAAACTCAACAGTATATTCCCAAAATGTAACCGGGCAAAATATCACTGCTCTTCAGAGATCGAAAAGTACAAATAAAATAAAATAGAACCGGTATTAAACCCAACGAAAGATGATTTTTATTGATTGAAAACTGAATGTCTTTTATAGACATTCAGAATCGAAAAGGAATAACTGAAAATAATAAAATAAATGGATGGAATTGTGCCATCGCAGTCAAGGTAAAACAAAGAATAAAGAAATAAGTGAATAAAATGATGTAATTCTAGACAAGTGTGATAAAGTATAGTATAAAAATATTGTAAAAATAATAAAGGTAAAAATGGAAGAAGTACATTGTACAAAGACAATTGTTTAAAGAGGTGTAAAATGGTGCAATCCTGCAAGAAGGTGTCAAGGATTCACAAAAGAAATAGAAAAGGAAATAATATAAAAAAGGAAATAAATAAATGTGATAAAATAAAAACGGGAAAAGACTGGGAAGAAAGAAAAATATAGAAACTCGGGGATCGCCCAGCCAACGTCACCTCACCGGAAACCCGCCCAACTCACTCGGCTCGGACTTCTTACTCGGACTTGTCCGGCCACCGACCCCTCCTACGTCTATGTCCGGGCCCTTGGTCCGGCTTCATGGTCGAAACCGAACCTGCCCACAACACACGTGTCAAAAGAGTATGGGACTATGGCCCAATGGACAAGGCGTCTGACTACGAATCAGGAGATTCCAGGTTCGACCCCTGGTAGTCTCACATACTTTTTTGATCATTTGTCATTTTGTTGTTTTGCTTAATTTTGGTGATACAAATTCTAGTGACTTGTCTTTACAAATGAAGCATGATTTGAAATGATTATTCATCTGTTTGTAATTTTAGAAATTGGTAATCAGTTTATAATAATTTTGTAAGAACATTAGACACCTCTTTAGTGTAGTCAAAGATGAATAATCATTTAGGAAACTATATAAGATATCCCAATTCAAAACAATAAAAATTATCTTTTATTCTCTCTCTTATTTTGAATACTCCTGTGTATTAAAGCTTGACCAATTTGACTACGTTTACAGTGAATTGAAAGATAGCCTAGATCAGGAATGACAAAATGAAATTGTTAGGATTGGTTCCTAACAGCCTTCGCGCCACACTCCCGAAATGGACACTAGTGTTGTATCCAACATAATCATAGATTGAAACATTAACACAAATTACCAATATTGAAACATATTGAATAACCGACCTACTGGAAGTGCACTAAAGAGTGTACCTTTCCAAATACATTATTCATACGTAAAGACACACTAACAACTAGTACTAACACACTGGTTAATAGTACTAAGTAAAATAACAAGTCATATCTAATAGTTGGTAGAGAGAACAGACATTACATGATATCATCATATCATCACTAGCACTCATCTCAATGTCTATATAAACGCACAATACGAATAGCAATAGTCTTCATCTTATTCACAAATTCTTTCTCTCTTAATAAACAAAGTCTCACCGTACTCTTGTCCGTGCTTTGTTTTCCTCTGATTTAACAACTAGCTAGAAGACCAATACATCATAGCTATCTTTAGACTTTCCTTTCTTGTACACCCACCCGCCACAGTTACCAATCATTATATTTAGACACATCTTTATCCTAGCTAGAAAACATATAAATATCAGTAGAGCTTGATCGTAGAAAGATCAAGCGAACAATGTCTTGTCAAGTCTCGACTGGGTGTATCTTGCTAATGCTTGACTTAGATGAGTTTTGCAATAGATCACCACCAACTAGGACGTTTAGGATAAATAGGAATATAGATAATTGAATGCTTTTTTATTGATACAAATCGTTGCAGTATTTATACAGATTTTATAAGTGAAACTATCTAAACTAATTACTTTTTACTCAAGACACATTGGTTATCTCTTTATGAGAGGCGATGAGAATATGTCTTGGTTTTACAAAAAGGGGAACCAATCGGTATAACCTTGAAGACATATGTTAAAAGCATTACCGATTGGGTACCTGATTATCTGGGTTATTATTCGCTATGTCAACTCTGACAGTCTTTTATTAAATAACTTATCCTTGAAACTCCTGTTTCTGCCTCTTGCCTTGTCTGCTTGGATCAGTTTGTCAGAGTTGACATCAGCAACCGAAATCGGCTCTTGATAGGCAACCAGTAATGGTTGACCTTGTTGGGTAAACGATCAAGACCTTGCCGATTGGTTTCCCTATATATGTTTCTAAATGTCTCAAGTGTCTTAGATTGTGAATATCTCTTAAGTATATTCTACTGGACAATAGCCATCTAAGACATATTAACGTAGCTATACATTTAGCCATAAATCTAATTACATTTTGTATAAATAGTAAAAGGATTTGTATCAATAAAAAGCCATCTATCTATTACCTAAAAACTATTATTTGAACTTGACGATCCCCAGTGGTATTGATTCTGCGACTTAGTTACAAGTGCCAGAAAAGAAATACCAGATCGATACCTGACAAGTTCCTGACAGAAATTGAGAAAAATAAGAAATGCGAAAAACAAATGCGCGGACCGGGAATCGAACCCGGGCCCTTCGCGTGGCAGGCGAAGATTATACCACTTAACCATCCGCGCAGATATATTTGACACGTGTGTTGTGGGCAGGTTCGGTTTTGATTATGAAGCCGGACCAAGGGCCCGGACATAGACGTAGGAGGGGTCGGTGGCCGGACAAGTCCGAGTAAGAAGTCCGAGCCGAGTGAGTTGGGCGGGTTTCCGGTGAGGTGACGTTGGCTGGGCAATCCCCGAGTTTCTATATTTTTCTTTCTTCCCAGTCTTTTCCCGTTTTTATTTTATCACATTTATTTATTTCCTTTTTTATATTATTTCCTTTTCTATTTCTTTTGTGAATCCTTGACACCTTCTTGCAGGATTGCACCATTTAACACCTCTTTAAACAATTGTCTTTGTACAATGTACTTCTTCCATTTTTACCTTTATTATTTTTACAATATTTTTATACTATACTTTATCACACTTGTCTAGAATTACATCATTTTATTCACTTATTTCTTTATTCTTTGTTTTACCTTGACTGCGATGGCACAATTCCATCCATTTATTTTATTATTTTCAGTTATTCTTTTTCGATTCTGAATGTCTATAAAAGACATTCAGTTTTCCATCAATAAAAGAGATCTTTCGTTGGGTTTAATACCGGTTCTATTTTATTTTATTTGTACTTTTCGATCTCTGAAGAGCAGTGATATTTTGCCCGGTTACATTTTGGGAATATACTGTTGAGTTTCGTTAGTCATTTTCTTTATCTTTATTATCGTTCGTCACTATACACAACCGTATACACACATCACGCGTCAAATTGGAGGTCGTGCCGAGGACACTATATCTTTTATTTCAAATTTATTCAACTCTAAACCGTGCTGTGCAAGATGCCCCCTAGTCAGACAACAACTCCTACGCCCGAGCGTAAGTCCAACATCTCGAAGTACCTCTCAGCTCCTGAGATTTTCGTGGGAGGACCCAACGCTGAGGCCCTTTCTTGGTTACAACACATGGAGCGGCTCAAGCGAGGTGTCGGAATGAGCGATGAGGAGGCGATCCTGGTGGCCGCGACGCATTTCCGGGGAACAGCTGCGAAGTGGTGGGCGATCCACGAGGAGGAGATCGTTACATGGGAGAAGTTCGTCGAGGAGTTTAAGAAGCAGTTTGCTGCAAGGCATATGGAGGACATCTGGTGGAACGAGATTGAGCAGATCCGCCAGGGTCAAGGACAGAGTGTCGGCGACGTCGCTCTGAGATTGCAGGAGTTGTTTGGCCTGGTTGCGCTCTCCAATGAGTCGCAAAAGGTCAGAATTTTGTTGAAGGCGCTGAGAGAAGAGGTGGCGTACGAGGTGGAGAAGATGGGTGTGCCTCGTTCGTGGAACGATCTGGTGAACATGGCGACGAAGGTGGAAACCGTCGAGGAGAAGTACCGTCGTTCTGGTGCTCGTTCTGGTCCCGAGTTTGGGAATCTCTCTGTCGCTGGTTCTTTGGCGAAGAACAGTTTTGTGGAGGATGCGTTGTCGGAGCTGATAAAGGAGTTTAAGACCATGAAGATCCACTTGGTGGACACCCATGCGTCTGGGTTCGGTGGTCCGGGCTTTGCTGGTCCGTCCAGCTATGGTGTTCCTGGTTTCGCTGGTCCGTCCAGCTATGGTGCTCCTGGTTTTGCTGGTCCGTCCGGTTATGGTGGTCCTGGTTTTGCTGGTCCGTCCGGCTATGGTGGCGCTGGTCCTTCTGGTCCGTCCGGTTTTGGTGGCTCTGGTCCTTCTGGTCCGTCTGGTTTTGGTGGTTCTGGTGGTTCTGGTCCGTCTGGTTTTGGTGGTTCTGGTGGTTCTGGTACTGGTCCGTCCGGTTATGGTGGTCCTGGTCCGTCCGGACAGTCTGGTGTTGGTGGTGGTGCTTCTGGTTCTGCTCCTTCTGGTCCTCGAGTTGTTACATGCTTCTGGTGTAACGAAGAGGGACACATCAAGCCAAATTGTCCCAAGAGAGCCAATAAGGAAGCCGAGTCGGGAAAAGGCAAAGGGCATCAGTAAGTTTTGCTGATGCCCGCAATCAAACTTACCCCCCACCCCCACAAGACGACGCCGAGGTTAACATGGTAGAGAGCATGCCCGTATATGCAGCAGAGCATGTCAAGGTCGGAGAACCTTCAACTCCCAGGAAGCCCTACGCCAGGAGAAAAGGAAAGGCACCGGAGACCATGGTCCCCATTCCCTTTGCTCCCCTCAACCCTCAACCGCTACCAACGCTTCAACAGCAATCACACCACCAGGGGCAGTTCAACACTCACCCCGCCCAACCTGTACATGGACAAGAAGATGTCCATATGCGTCCTGTACAGGGAGGGTCAACCCAACCGCGCCGTCCTCGCCAGCCGCCAAGGCATCTCCCAGTCAAGCTGCACCGAAAGGATGTATGGGAGAAGCTTAAGAATGTGGATGCTGGGCTCTCGGTGGCCGATTGGTTACTTTTGGACAGGACCGCGTCCAAAGATGTCAAGGACGGTCTGCGTTTCCTCACTGGTAGGAAGAAGAAGGTGCCCGCGCTAGGTGTCAACTTGGTCCAGCATCAAGAGGATTCGTCGGAGGAGTCCGCCTCGTTCTACTCAGACGACTGGGAGTCGCAGAGTGTGGTGTCGGATGAAGTGAACTTCGGTTCAGATAGTGAGCTGGACGGGTACGACAGCGACGATACGGTCTACAGCTACAAGTACGACTATCAAGACTTCGCCTCAAGCCAACCGTTGCGCGCGCCTATAACCATCAATGACCAAGTTTTGCCGGCGATCTTCGACTCTGGGGCCAGCGTGTCCGTCATTAGCAAGACTTTGGCCGTCAAGCTCGGTTTGGTGCCAAATGGCGATCGTCTCCCTCTCTCCAGTCTGGATGGTCAAGCACACCCCCTTGTGACATTACTGTCAACGTTCCCATTCGTGTGGCCGGAAAACTGCGACCGGACACGATGTGCATCAAGGAGGGCCCTGGCAACCAAGATCTGTGCTTGTTGGGTATGACCTGGTTTAGGAAGTACGGGATTCAACTGCGGTTGAAGGATGGGTGCATCATTATCCCGACCAAGCACGGAGCGAGCAGTGTGGAGTTGCAAGGACAAACGAGAGAGTTTGGGATGAGTGGTGTTGGCGCACCCATTTACTCGATTAATGTCCGAAAGGAGTCTGTCGTGGGGGGAAGAGCCCACGTTAAAGATACTCTTCAGGAGGAAAAGTTGTTGGACTACGTTGAGGAGGTGATGTCCGTTTCGGAGAAGGAGGAAGAGGTGCTTCCTCAGGGGATTGCGAGCGTTGTAGAGGCGCATCAGGACGCGTTTGTGGAGAATTCTGGTTTGGGTCGGGTGAATCTCTTGGACCATGAGATTCCAGTGACAACAAGTGAGCCAATCCGTTCTAGGCCGTACCGTTTGACTTGGGAGGAGGACGAGTCGTTGAAACGGGAGCTGGATAACCTGTTGGCCTTGGGCCTGATCCGTCCGTCGCGTGGTCTCTGGACGTCTCCTGTCTTCTTTGTTCACAAGAGGGACAATACCCTTCGGTTGGTGGTGGACTACCGCAAGTTGAACCAAGTCACCATCAAGGATGCTTTCCCGTTGCCCCATATCGACGATCTTTTGGATTCTCTGGGTGGTTCTTCTCTGTTCTCGACGTTGGACGCCGCAAGTGGCTATTGGCAGGTTCCTGTTGCCGAAGAGTCCATCGAGAGAACTGGTTTCGTGACAAGGCAAGGAACCTTTGAGTTCACGGTGATGCCTTTTGGGTTGACTTCTGCTCCGTCCACGTTCCAGCGAACGATGTCGATGATCTTGGGAGAATATATTGGAGACTTCGTTTACGTCTTCATTGACGATGTAATTATTTTCTCCAAGACTCTGGCTGAGCATGAGGTACACCTGTCCCTGGTTTTTGAAGCGTGCAAGAAGGCGAATCTGAAGTTGAAACGGAGCAAGTGTTTCTTCGCCCAGCCCAGTGTGGAGTATCTTGGGCATGTTGTCTCTGGTTCTGGTCTCTCGCCTTGCTCGCGGAATGTGGAGAAGTTGCTGGCTCTGGTGGTTCCTAGGAACACCAACGAAGTCCATACCTTTCTAGGTATGGCAGGTTACTATCGACGGTTTGTGCATGATTATGCCAAGGTGGCGCAACCGTTGGTGAAGATGCTGAAGAAGAACGTGTCCTTTGTCTGGGGTCCTGAGCAGGAAACGGCGTTCCTGGCTCTGCGAGCTGCTTTGGTGAGTCCGCCGATCTTGGCCTTCCCGGACAGGCAGCAAGTCCAAATCTTGACCACTGATGCGTCCACTCGTGGTCTTGGGGCTGTCCTGTCGCAGGCACCAGAGGATTCCCTGGAAGATGAGACGGTGATCTCATATGGTTCTCGAGGTCTCCGGGGTTCTGAGAAGAACTACGCTGCCACGCATTTGGAAGCGTTAGCTCTCATTTGGGGTGTAGTGAGGTACCGTCACTATCTTGCTGGCCGCCACTTTATCCTGCGCACGGATCATGCTGCGTTGGTTTATATCATCAAGAATCCGAATCCCTCCCCCAAGTTGTCAAGATGGGCCGCCGCACTGATGGAATATGACTTCACTTTGAAGCATCAACCTGGCCGCGATAATCCGGCTGATGCCCTTTCTCGTCTTCTCCCTTTGTGAACCAGTAACTAGTTACTATAACTACGTTTTGGCAGGCTTTATCTCGACTTTTGACTTTCGGATTTCTCTTCTTTTGGCACTCTTTTTCCTTTTTCTTATATTTTCCCTTATATTATTACCCTATATTATTATCCCTATTATTTTATCCCTACTTCAATATCTTGTTGTATTCCCCAATTTTCTTATATTTTATCCACCATTTTTCCACTCGATTGTATCATTTTTTTTGTGTACCCTCAAATTTTCCTTATTTTTCTCTTGTGATCTACTTGTAACAATCAATATATCTCTTTAAAAACCATCAAACTCTCTGATTTTACAAGTACGCATCTACTCTTTTTTGTGACATTGGTCCTATCTATCTTTTTATATTTTTCAAAGGTGTATCCTCTTAACATTTCTTATTATGGATTACCCTTTATATCTTTCAATTTTTTATTTTTTAACTCGAAACGGCGAATACCCCAATGGTTCCACACAAGCAATCAAGCGAAAGGTGAGACGGCAGGCCAAGAAGTATGTGGCATTCAATGGTAAATTGTTCCGTCAAGACTCCAAGGTTCCTTATGGTCAAGAACTGTTGCATGAGGGTATCGCTGAGGAGGTGGTAACTCGAGTTCACTGTGAAGGACACTCAGGCGTCAATAATACATGGAGGCAAGTAAGGTTGCAGTATACCGGGCCTAGATTGTATGAGTTGGTGCGCAAGGTGGTCCAGAGTTGTATAACTTGCCAGGTGAGAGCAAGGAAGATCCGCAAGAGGTGGGAGCCAGCAAGACCGATCAATACTCCAGTCAAGCCATTTTATATGGTAGGGTGCGATGCTGTGGGGCCGATCAAGACTTCTAAGAATGGTTTCCATTACCTTTTGGTGGCAGTTGATTACCTGACAAGATGGCCAATTGCTATACCAGTCAAAGACATCACGTCTGAGACCACGGCCGACTTCATGTATGATCAACTGGTTGTCAACTATGGTGTGCCGAGTTACATCCTCACTGACAGAGGTAGTAACTTCACTTCGGGTTTTGTCCGCGAGTTTCTTTCGTTGGTTGGTTGCCGCCATATTACTACTACTGCATACCGCCCGCAGACTAATGGGCTATGCGAACGTCTCAACCAGACTCTAGTGCAAACCCTTGCCAAGATAACCCGCGATGCCGATGCTCAAGACCGTTGGGACGAGTTCGTCAATTCTGCGCTTTTGGTCCTCCGTACCATGTCCAATGATTCTACTGGTTTTAGCCCTGCGATGTTGCTATTTGGATACGACATGCGCACTCCGGCAATTTGGCCTGCTCCTCGTACGGATTTTGTCGAAGGAGAGGCAATGGATGAAGTGGCTAGCCGGATTAAAGTAGTTCAGTTGTTGACGGATGGTTTACGTGAGGAGGCAAGACAGAAAACCAAGGACAGACAGCAGCAAGACAAGAGGCGTTATGATGGGCAAGTGGGGCCGCGCAAGAGGTTCTCGGTGGGCGAGCAAGTGCTTATGAGAGACAACAAACCAGCAACCAAGCTCCAAGACCGTTGGTTAGGTCCTATGGTGGTAAACCAGGTGAACAAGAATGGTACCTACCACTTAACTGGGCCGAACTATCTCAGGCTGCAAGGTGCCGTCAATGGTGACTCCCTGGTTCCGTTCTATCGACATAGAACCATGATCCCAGATGTGCAAGTACGAAGAGCTCAAGCCCAATTTCAAGCATGGTTAGACCGGGTGACTCCTGAGAGGATGGTCTCAACCTAGACGGGGGAGATTTGACACGTGTGTTGTGGGCAGGTTCGGTTTCGACCATGAAGCCGGACCAAGGGCCCGGACATAGACGTAGGAGGGGTCGGTGGCCGGACAAGTCCGAGTAAGAAGTCCGAGCCGAGTGAGTTGGGCGGGTTTCCGGTGAGGTGACGTTGGCTGGGCGATCCCCGAGTTTCTATATTTTTCTTTCTTCCCAGTCTTTTCCCGTTTTTATTTTATCACATTTATTTATTTCCTTTTTTATATTATTTCCTTTTCTATTTCTTTTGTGAATCCTTGACACCTTCTTGCAGGATTGCACCATTTAACACCTCTTTAAACAATTGTCTTTGTACAATGTACTTCTTCTATTTTTACCTTTATTATTTTTACAATATTTTTATACTATACTTTATCACACTTGTCTAGAATTACATCATTTTATTCACTTATTTCTTTATTCTTTGTTTTACCTTGACTGCGATGGCACAATTCCATCCATTTATTTTATTATTTTCAGTTATTCTTTTTCGATTCTGAATGTCTATAAAAGACATTCAGTTTTCCATCAATAAAAGAGATCTTTCGTTGGGTTTAATACCGGTTCTATTTTATTTTATTTGTACTTTTCGATCTCTGAAGAGCAGTGATATTTTGCCCGGTTACATTTTGGGAATATACTGTTGAGTTTCGTTAGTCATTTTCTTTATCTTTATTATCGTTTTATTATTTGCCGTCGTTCGTCACTATACACAACCGTATACACACATCACGCGTCATATTTATCATGTGTGTAGTGGAGTTATCAGCCGTCGACCAGAAACACCCTTTTTGAGTCTATTTCGAGTCACCTTTTCTATATATAGTAACCCTTCTTGTTTGTCACACTTGTATTTCCATTTATATTTTCTATTATCACACCTCTTCCAACCCAATTCCAGTAGAAACCATATCACTTTTCCTTTCCCTTTCTTGTCTCTTTCGAACTGCGCAATCCCAAAAAATCGGTTGCTGATTATCTTCTCTCTTTTTTCTTCAAGATCTCTCCTCATGTCAACCCATCTTGCTAAGCAACGCCCAGCTGCAATGACTAACCACCCCTAGTTACCATGACTGTCTCTTAGAAACTAACAATAGCTCTAAGAAGTAGTATTTAAAGAAGTCCAAATTCAAGTCAAATAAACATCCAATTCTACTCTTTTGTTTTCTTTTTTGTTTTGTCTTGCCTCACTTCTAAAGTCTGCCAATATTCTTTGAGATCTGGAGGAAGCATCGCTATTACAATTGGCATTTTGGCTCAATACACTACAACCGCTCACACAACACTTGACATATTGACACGTGTATTGTGGGCAAGTTCGGTTTCGACCATGAAGTTGGACCAAGGGCCCGGAACAGGCCTAGGAGGGGTCGGAGGCCGGACCAGTCCGAAGAAGAAGTCCGAGCCGAGTAAGGATGGCCGATCCCCGAGTTTCTTTATTTCTCTTTCTTTTCAATTTTTCTTTATTTTATTTTATCACATTTTATTATTTCCTTTTTTATACTCTTTCCTTTTATATTTCCTTTGTGAATCCTTTCTCACTTTCTTGCAGGATTGCACCATTCTGTACTTCTTTAGTTTATTTCCCCTACTTCTTTGTCTTACCCTTTTCTTTACTATGTTATAGTATTTTTTTTTTATTATATTTTTCCTTTGGCCTTGATGGCATCATTTTATTATTTTATTATTTCATTTTTCGGTTATTCTTTTAGTTATTTTCTTTGTCTATAAAAGACATTCTTTTCTAATGAATAAAGATGATGAGTCAGTTTTACGATCAAT
This sequence comes from Phycomyces nitens, assembly GCA_022702545.1. Classification (NCBI taxonomy): domain Eukaryota; kingdom Fungi; phylum Mucoromycota; class Mucoromycetes; order Mucorales; family Phycomycetaceae; genus Phycomyces; species Phycomyces nitens. The sequence goes on from JAHRBC010000004.1 coordinate 2,062,510, forward strand.
TTTACGGTTATTTTATTCTTTTGAGTTTAAGCTCTCGATCTCTGAAGAGCAGTTATATTTTGCCCGGTCATTTTGGGGATATTTCTGTTGAGTTTCGTTAGTCTTTTACTGGTTCTTTCATTGTTTCTTTTATATATTTTATTTGTCGCCCATTCGGTTACCATACACAACCATACAAACACATCACGCGTCAATATTGTGACACGTTGCGTTGTGGTTTTGTCGGCTCTTTGCACTTGCCCGGACCGAACCCCTTCCCAGCCCATGACATATACTGGACTCAAGGTCTTTCTGGCAGGAATGTATTTGTAACACCAACGGCAGCCCAATGATTGCAATGATTTCACTCCTTTTCCTTTTTCTCCTGTTTTCTTGTCCATCCCATTTTTGTTAAAGAAGATGTTGACTTAGTCAAATTTCTCAAGTACCATTTTCTTCAACTAAAAATTAGTCAATTATTTTATTACATTTTCCCATTGCTCTGTTCTGAATACTTTTAGTAAAGAACATCAATTTAGTTTAGAAATCTTTTTTACATTATTTCATTTCTTCTCTTTAGTTTTCTTTGAAGGTTGTCTTTTACCAAAATTGTTACACTACAGCGGAAAAAACGGTAGCTAACTACCGTTTTGGTAGCATTACTACCGTTTTTTCCCACCAAAAAAAATGGTAGTAAAGACTCTGTATAAGGCAATTTCGGTAGCTGTTACCGTTTTTTTAGTGCGAAAAAAAAGGGTAGTTATGAGGCAGGAATAGGCACAGCTACCGTTTTTTTATCCAACCAAAATCGTTTCTTTATATACTATAGCCTCTCTTTTATATTACTTTATATACTAGCACCCATTCTTTTTTTACTGCCATTTATTTGAAATAATGGTTTATTTTTTATTATAATTTCGATTTATTTCAAATAATATTAAAATATATATAATAATAATATAGAAACATACCAAAAGCAAATACTATTTAATATTATAAAACGTATATGGTACAAACCTTTTACTCAATCTATACACGATGCCAACAACATGTTGTTATGACTTGGATGGCCTTTGGTCTTCATCGATTGCTATAAAAATATTGTGGTCAGAGAATGAAGCAATCAAATAAACCGAATATATTGTTTTGGGTAGCATACCAGTATATATTGTGCTTGTTAATCAGCGTGCCGAGCATCTTGTTGTGAATCACTGTCATGACTTGGAAGGCCTTTGGTCTTCATCAATTGCTATAAAGATATTGTGGTCAGAGAATGAAGCAATCAAATAAACCAAGCATATTGTTTTGGATAGCATACCAGTATATATTGTGCTTGTTAATCGGTATACCAAGCATCTCTTGAATTAATGCCACTATATGAAACGTACAGATGTAAATACTAGATGCAGTAGAAGGAGAATAGAGAATGCGCAATATGATTAATTAAAGAGTGTAAACATATTATAATATTCTTACCATAGAAAATATATTGCTGTAAAGTCAGCTCATAAGATTTAAAACTAATTCGAATATAATGGTAGTTGGCAGAATGAGTACATCATTAAGAAAACAATATGCATATTCTACAGAGATTCCCAGGTGGGGAGGTGGGGAATGACAAACTTTAGTGTAATATAGCTGTAAAAAATTTTCACCTTTTTTTAGTGTCTGAAAAATTATGAGATGAGTGTTTCATTCCTTGATTAAAGATAGCAGAGCTGAAGATGTGGTATACAAGATTCCAATCGGATGTTTATGTAATTGACAACCTTACATAAGGGAGGGTCATTTAGTTTTATTTCAAAAAGTAGAGCAAAGAAAAGAAAAGAAATATAAACTAACCTCGGCGTAATACAGCTATAAAAAAATTTCATTTTTTTTGGTGCTTGAAAAAGGGCAAGATGTGTGTTTCATTCCTAGATTAAAAACAACAGAGCTGAAGATGTGGTATACAAGATGCCAATCGGGCATTTATTAAGGTGGCAATCTTACGTGATGGAGAGTTATTCGATTTTATTTCAAAGGAGAGGACCAAAGCAAAGATAAAACAGCTAAAGGAAAAGAGGAAAAGAAAAAGTGCGCTAAAACATATACTAAAAATATGAGAGAACCAATAAGAGCAGCCTAAAGAATATTAAAGACTTAGTCTGTTTCTCTTAGATGAAGGCTCATTGCTCATTCCTAGTGGTGTAAACCTATATCAAACAGTAGAAATATTATATTAATATTAAATTGAGAATAGATGAGCAACAAAAAAGCTCTAACTTATAGTACATCTGTCATGATTGGGGATTCAGCCTCGTCATCCGTTTGAAATACCTCATCTTCCGAAAGAAAAGAACTGCTTGCTCTTTCCTGCTATAACATAATAAAAATATTGTATTAATTATAATGTATATTCAAATGTTTGTTAATTAATAAACTTGCCTGGCTGTTCTCTGCTATTTTTCTCTTACGAGTCTGGTTTGCACTCTTAAAGGTGTCTTGAAGAAGATTCTTGGCACACCACATTCTTTTGCACTTGTAAATGTGGAGTGCTATTGTCCTAGCCGTGCCTCACTGGCCACAATCATTGATGACAGGTACGTTGATTTTGTCATCATTGACCAAGAAGTGTCTTTGCTGCTGTTGCTATTATTAGTCAAATAATCTCTTACCTACCCATGGAAAAAGTAATTAGAGTATACTCCAAGCTTATCACATCAAACTTGAAGGGCGGTAGAAATGCCAGTTTGCTTGTTGAGCGCTTTGCTGTTCATAGCTTTGTCAGTTCAGCAAACAGCTCTCAGAATTATCCTAGTACAAGTCAGCCGTCCACATATAATGAAGCAAGTTTCTTAGATCTTCCAGATGGTGTAAGTGCTGCCCAGCTATGGGAGCCATTCAACTGACATGCCAGCTTGAATGATGATGACTTGGAAGGTGTCAGCAGCCCTGTTGTCAAGAATACTTTGGCAAAGTACTATGTGCGAAACAGTGGTATGGACAGTATTGAACTTGATGACCCGACGATTGTTGTTGCTTCTCGTCTTTGGAAAAATTCAACCGTACATTCTTCATGTATGTACCGAAGAATAAAAAACGAGACCAGACGTGGCAATCATCATGTGATGTTCACCTGTCCATACAGAAAGTGAGTATTGGTATTAGTCAAAATACAAAATAGAGATCACTCGCATTTTTTATATTTTTATCTAGCTGTCGCAATATAACTATTCAAAGCTGGTTTGTTGGCACCGTGGAATTTTATTTTGAGCATAAAGAGGTTGATGGCACACCACACTTTCTGGCATTCGTTGAAGTGATGAAAGAGCATGGTACAGCAGCCCATGACTCATCTGTGCCAATCGTAATACGGCGGTCACACAGCTCAACTGGACAAACAACCCAGCCAAAATATGCTGTTAATGTGGATGACATTCAGCATCAAGTTGGGCTCATCCAGTACCCTCCGAGTAGTAATCAGTTCTTTATCATTGCATCATATTATGTGTTTAATGACAATCTGCATGTGACCAGGGGTAATCTTGCCACTTTATAAAAATTTTCTTTTTCTTTTTTCTTTCCTTATAAATATCAATACCAAATAAAATAAAATAAAATGGCTAATAATGTCAAAAACAAAAAAATTGTTTCAAAAAAACGGTAGCATAACTACCATTTTGTTCACACAGGTGAAAAATTATTTTTCTCAAAAATGCGCAACATCTTTAACACCAAATAAAATGCTCATTTCAATAAACAAGGTTGCCTAAAAACTTACGAGCCCTTTCTATGGTACTACAACTACCTCATTGCCTGATGAAAAGACATTCCATGCAACTTTTATGATTCGGGATCAATGACATTACCTTTCAACCACAATCTGCGGAGATAAAGTGCTCTAATAAGTATTAATGTCATATAAAATAAAATAAAATGGCTAATAATATCAAAAACAAAAAATTGGTTTCAAAAAAACGGTAGTTATGCTACCGTTTTGTTCACACAGGCGAAAAATTATTTTTCTCAAAAATGCACACCATTGTTAACACCAAATAAAATGCTCATTTCAATAAATAACGTTGCCTAAAAACTTACGAGCCCTTTCTATGGTACTGCAACTACCTCATTGCCTGATGAAAAGACATTCCATGCGACTTTTATGAATTGGCATCGATGACATTACCTTTCAACCACAATCTGCGGAGATAAAGTGCTCAAAAATCATAAAAAACGGTAGTTATGCTACCGTTTTCGGCACAGCTACCGGTCCTTCCGCCGTAGTGTTAAAGACACTTCTCATTTTTCTTTTAACCGAGCATTTTATGATAGTCACTGATGTCTCTTAGCCCATTTTCTTATAACAACACTGGAAAAATGGGTTTGAATACTCATGTGTAAAAGTGCAGTTACTAAGGAGTAAAATTAAGATTTATTAGATATACTGTATGAGTTTCTGTATGGGCCAAAGCCAAGTTTTACACAATGAGTTATGACCTGGTTTCTGCATGAGTATTTACTTCATGGGCTGACCAAGTGGGGGTTGTTAGTATGAGCGGGTCATTAATTTGACCTGATGTACAGAATAAAAGTCTATTTGAAACCAAGTTTCGTTGTTGTACACTCTTTATATAAGAGGAAAGTTGAAAGCAAAAGAACCTCTTGACATGATTAAAATCCGATTATACTCAGGTGGATTGAAGGCTTTCTTAATTTTTAACCAATATTTGAAAGCTATTACTGTGTAATCAAGCATTGAATGCTCCCCCCATTATTTTATATCCCGTACTTATTAGGTTGTTTATGGTTTATATTTGTGTTTATTGGAAAGAATAGAATGGTTCTATACACAAGCTCTAATACTATTACTGTCTATCCTTGCCGCTTCTACCGGCCTACTTGATACTACTTGGATCGGGTGCTTCACTACTGAACAATACCTGAAAATAGGGTCCGGCGGCAGTTTGGGTGGTTGCGGCAGTGTTCTTATATAATAAAGGTAGTATTAGTGACATATATTCAAGAGTGCGGGTGTTGTTCAAGATGCGAGGTATATTATACTTACATTGTAAGGGATGGACAAGAATGGACAAAGAGGGGCTGAGTTGTGCGGCATGGCATCTTGTATGATTAGATTGACTAGAGATGGGGTAAAATAAATTAATATGGGTGAATTGAGTGATAAAATAATTAATTTACATACCAGAAGCAGAGTTGGTGATTAAAGTAGAGCGATGGTATATGGCGGCCAACAATAGCTTCTTATTAAGAGTATAAAAAATTATTAGTAAATAGCCAGAATAATATTATGGAAAAGCACAAAGACCAAGAAACAGCATTACCATTATGATAACCAGTCGTAGATGATGAGGGAGGCAGATGGGGTAGACAGTGATGGTGGCGGCCTATTGTAGAATAAGAAACGTTAGAAAAGAAAATTATTATTTTTTTGACACAAAAAGATTTTTTTTACCATAGCACCAATGATGATACCATATAATAAACCATGCCAGTAGAGGAGGTCTATAAGATCAAAAGAGATAGTCAGAATAATAATATAAAAAAGTATAAAGGCTAAAAGACAGCATTACCATTATGATGACAGTTGTAGATAACAGAAGACACAGATGGGGTATAGGGTGATTAATAGCGGCGGCCTATAGGAGAATAAGAAGCATTAGAGAAAAAAAAATTGACACGAAAATATTTTTTTACACTGGGACTGATGACGTTATCATATAATAGGCTGTACAAGTGGAAGAGGTCTATAAAATAGAAAGAGAGAATCAGAATAATTTGCAAGATGGCACCGGCACATTTAACTGACCATGATTAGTTTGGAGGAGCAATGCAGGCAGGATGTATTGGAATGAGAGTGTGTTTATAAAGAAGCCGCTAATTTTTTAGTCTAAAGAGGTGTAAAAAAAGAAAGAGAAAGTAGGCGTGGATATAAGGAAACAAGAGAAAGGGAAAAAAGCTAAAAAGAAAAAAAAATACAAGGATATATAATTTGAAACAGAGACAGAATAGGTGTAATGGATAGAATCCAAAAGCAATAATGGTGCCGTTCATTAATGTGTACAAGAAGTCTTTTTGGATTTATAAATAAAGCTGTCTTTACTAATATATACTCTGTATTTTATATTATTAAATCCTTTTGACCAACTTGTTCACTCTTCCCACTCAAATCCGATTTTTCTATCTATCTGTCTCTTGTGCATTTTAAGTAAAAGATATGTTTAAACTTAAAGTAGCAAACGAGTATTAAATATTGGGTATTTTTTATATAATTTATAATAGAAAATGTCAAACCAAAGAAGAAATATTGCTCCACGACCTGCTGACGATGATGTCAATATGCAGATGGTCATCACCAATCTCCAAGAGGATCTTGCCTCAATTAGAGGCGATATGACCACAATGAACAGGAGAATGGGGACTCTTATTGAGTCCAACCTCACCGTCATTGCTGCCACAAGTGTTGTGGCTCCAGTACCTGCTCTTGCCTCTGTTGCTGCCCCAACTGCCAAAGCCACAAATGAATCAATGTCTGATGCAAAGAAACGTGTATTTGTAGGTGTCACTAGATATAATATCCTATCAACTAAATTCTTATTTTGATCAAACAGAGAGATATTCGTGGATATTTGTGGCAGCCAAAGTTGAGGTCAAGGGCGTTGGTTGACATCCAGGCAAATAACAACAAGCCAAGGTGGGATGTCCATGCTCACTTTGACGAGAGTCCCAACAAGGAGCTGGTAGAACGTCTACTGGCTTATCTTGGGCCAAATTTTGTTGGCTCACCCTTGAGAAGAAGCGACATTCAAGAGAAGGTCTACAGGAACTTCTGTAGCCGTTGTCAGGAGCAGACAAAGCCTTCTGAGAAGAAGGCAGTCTCCAACGCTCGTTCGAGAAGGGCAAACCGTGAAAAAGATGTAGGTTGTATACTATTCAAACTAGAGACAAATATTAATGAATACATGTTGGATATTTGTTAGCATTTAAAACGTCGCATGGCTGCCTTTCTCGAACATAAGGAGGCCATTGAGCAGGCAATGGGGCAAGTCTGCTCTGGTCTGCTTCAGAAAGAAGCAATGTCTGAAGGAGAATCAGACAACAATACTCCGAAGACTCTTGGCAGGTGTCGGATCTCCGTTTATTGCCCAAGCTGGAGAAGCAATGAGGTAAATTATTCTGTAAACAATATATAATTATATGTATTAAGATAATATTTTTGAAATATTAACAAATGCTATTTAGTTCAACCGGTTTATTGAAATCATTGACTCATTCGTTTCTCTTGACTTGGGGATGAATGCTCATCAGATGCTGTCAAGAGAACTCACAGGAGTCAGAGACTTAGCAGTCCCTGGTGACTTGGCCACCCGTCTGCCTCCTTGGGCCATAAGAAATTAAATAAAAAACAATTGTTTTATTTTACTCTTGCTTACGTATTTAATCCCAAAGACATGTTTAAAGGCAATGAATGTTTTGTTTTGCTCTTTTTAAAAGAAGCAAGTATTTATTTATTAATGCTTTAAGCATACATCTTTTTTGGTAAAGGAATGACCAGCATCTTCACATTAACACCAGACACCAGCTCAGCAGTCGCAACTTCCAAAAGAATACGATGTACTGGCAATATACAATGATAATTATCTGGAGAGAAACTTGGCAAGCAGACCTCAACTCCTTCATATTCACGCGTTCTACTTGGCATGTTGACAAACCATCTCACAAAAGCAAAGACATGAGTAGAATTATTTCCAATTGATGGCAGACCGAGCTTGTGAAGGAACACGTACTGAATTTGTCCTGTGTATGCTTGTGGAGGATCACCGACTCTACCTAGGAAGAGTGCTTGAATGAAAGACCCACGGTCTATGGAACCATTTTTGCCTTTATACGTCTGGCCAAGAAGATTGATGAATTTTATCTTTGTGATATGATTATCAACAAAGATACCTGACAATGTTGCCTGATGATAGTGCTGAAGACTGGATATATCGTATGATAGCCAATAGTATTCCAACAACTGGAGATAATCAGTATCATCCATTACAGATGGCTTTCTCACCAAGAGAGGGAAGGCAGAGGGAGGAAGGGGCTCATTTCTCTTTATTGGAAATTCAGGCTTTAAAGATGCATGCACAAATAGCTGAAGTATAAATGGCGTGTGTGAAAGAGGGGCAGAGGAGAAGGTGGCAGTTGTGGATGATGACGTGAGTTTTGACAGAAGAGGACGGAAAGGAGCTTGGTTTGGACAGGAGAGAATTTTTTGTACGTAGTCACCCTTGTACATGTCTTCAACAAAACTTTTCATGAACATGGACTCAAATCCATCTCTTCTGTTGGTGTCGATCTTCTTCAACAGGCCATTGTACCTCTCGAACCCAAACAGCCAATAACCATACACAGGTCCAAAATCACAAATGGTTTCGCGAAGATGGATGTGCAGGTGCATGTTGCAGGTGAGAGTGGGAGCAGGATACAATTCTTCGCATTTCTGACAGAATCTTTCCAAATGGGCATGGGCGTCGTCAAGGTCATCAAACGTGATTGTTGGTGTTGCAAGGAGATGGCAAGCATCAACAAAGTCAATCCAATTCTTGAACTTATCCAGAGGAAGAACGTCTCTGAGCAGCACAGGAGAATACACCAACACCCAGGATTTCCACTCATCAGCCTTCATATATGGAAATCCTCTACTGATCTTCGTCTTCAAAATGGTGTAGTCAGTTGGCACCACCATTGATTTGACCATTACTTGCATAGAAGCCAGCTTCCTATCCGTGATTAGACCACTAGTAGTCCACGTCTCGACCATCCTCTTGGCTGTACCCAAGAATAGGTTATGCATGGGATCAATGATCGTTCCACGTACTAGATCAAAGTATCCAAGGCGATGGAGTTGCGACCATCGAACACCATTTTCAACCTCCAACTCATGCCTTTCTGAGGGCGTACTTGCACTTTTCCACACCTCAGCATGCAAACGGTTCTCCACACCACAACGACGACGCCACCCAGACTCATTGAACCCACGGAAGTCCACACTGCTTGTCCCAGGAAGACGAGAAAATTTGCGACAACACTTGTAACAGGCGTTTGTGCTGTTATGGGACGTGAATCCACTTGTCTTTCTGGCTGCAGGGATGTCACATGCTACCATGAACAAAGCTGCACGGACAGTTGCTCCAGAAATGCATTCAAAGGTTGGGATAGTCATTCCCACGTACAGTTGTTCTAACTCATCAACCAAAGGCTTGAGATAATGGTTAATCTCTTCGGACTTTGGCTCCTTTGGCCCAGGCATGAGTCCAACAAGGATAGTGTTCTCTGCCTTAAACCGCTCCTCACGAGGCAAGTTGTTAACCACCAAGTAAATGGCCCCACAAGAGTATGTGACCCTGTCAAAGGGCTAGAACCAATCAATGTTCAACGTCAACATCAAAGAACGAGGATGGGCAACAAAAGATTCACCACTGATGTCTTTCAACTCCTTCCACATAACACCGTCAAAGATGTTGCACATTGTATCCATGATCTTGAGCTCCTGATTCCAGTGTTGAATGCTTGCTTCAAAATCAGGGCGAAGGAAAAGAATTTTCAAGGCATGCTTCAATGACTGGTATTGGAACACGCGCTTGGGAACCAATGCTCCAGACGATGTAACCTTGGTCAACTTGCAGTTGCAGGTCAGACGTGCACCAACTTTTGTGAAAACACAGTGAGGGGAGACAGACTGGTTTTCTTCATAAACTGCGTGGCAATCAGGACAGGCTACGAATCTCCTGATACCGTTGGAAATCGCAGAATATCCTGTCATTCTTTGCAGACCAAGAAGACTGGATGGGAGCTGGAAATCCTGCTCGTAAATCGTCAAGAGTGTGTTGATAAACTCGATCAAGACAACAGCACCCTTGTTGACCACATAGCGGGATGCAAAGAGGACAACAAAAACGGCAATAAACCTGTGCACAGGATTTTCAGGCATATTGGGGGTTGGGAAAGGGTCTATTTTAAAATCGAAAAAATTAATATTCAATTCTTTTCAGGCTTTTTTCTTTGCTGCTTTCTCTTTGCTTTTGGCTATGCAACACGCACCTTCACTGTCGAATTCCTCAACCTCGATCTCAACTTCATCTTCGCCTTCATCTTTGCCTTCATCTTCTTCATCATCGCTTTCGTCATCGCGTTCGCCATTGGCATTGGCCTCATTAGCAACTGAATCGCCCTCATCCAGCATTACATCGGCATCCCAAAAAGGTGAGTTGGTCTGACCGTCCAATACATCCGAGGGTCCAGACTGTTGAGTAGAAATGACCGCTTATAGAATATAATAGTTTCTTAGTCTCTACTTTTTTTCAAATAAACTTTTCTTACATTGAATATCAATATCCATGTCTGCTTGAGTGTCTGTGTTTCATACCGCCGAAATTATTATACAATACATAAAAATAAACACTGAAATTATCATACCAATCTCATTTGAGTTGCTCTGTTCAATTCTTGCTCTCTTGCTATGACGCTGAGCAGTTCGGCTTGCTACCAATGTGTAGCCTTGGCCATTGTTGTTGCATCTATTGCAATAGCACTTGGTGTTGTAAAAAGTATTTGAAGATGACATTGTGTTTGTGTTTATAATGTTAAAACAAAAAGGAAACGAGTGTTACATATACTTTATTTATTAATATTTTATAGTGGTAAAAAAGCAACGTTGTTTTATTCTTTTTAATCAAGCCAATGGGGTCAAGCAAAAGAACGTTTTTAATCAGAACACAAAAAAAGGTGTTGAGCTGCAAATTTGCCCTAATTTTCCTCAGGTAGACAGCTTTGCCCACACATGAGTATTCAGACCCATTTTTCCAGTGTGATCGGCGCCCTCAGAGGTTGACTAGAGACAAACTTTTTATAGTCGTACTCATAGTCGTACACCGTGTCATCGCTCTCATAACCACCCAAGTCAATTTCAGAATCATCGACCACCTCACCAGACTGCACACTCTGCGACTCCCAGGCATCCGAGTAAAACTCCACCGATTCCTCTGACGACTCTTCATTGTTCACCATGTTGACCTCCGGAACAACCACCTTCCTCTTTCGGCCAGACAAAAACCGCAAACCATCCTTCATGTCCTTGGACGCACCACGGTCCAACACCAACCAGTCCGCAACTGAGAGACCAGCATCAGCACTCTTCAACTTCTCCCATACATCCCTCCGATGTAGTTTGACAGGGAGTTGTCTTGGAGGCTGACGCACCTGCCGAGCCTTCTGAGTCCCAACGGGGACCAACGGTTCCACAACCGGAGCCATGCTTACGTCCTGCTGGCCATACACCGATTGACCAGGGAAAGTGTTGAACTGACCCTGCATGTACTGTTGCTGTTGAAGCGGCAGTACCGACTTGACTGCTTCAGCCAAATACACCGGCGAAGTCACCACCATATTGATCGCGGGATCCTCCTGCTCCACAAACACCTGAGATTGATTACGGGCATCAGCAAAACTTACTGACGCCCTCTGCCTTTTCCCAAAACATCTTCATTGCTCACTTTCCTAGGACAGCTGGCCTGAACGTGACCATCTTCCTCACACCAGGAACAGCGCAGCACTTGGGAACCAGCAGAATCGCCCTCACCAGGGGCAAAACCCGAACCAGAGGCGAAACCAGGACCAGAAAAACCAGGACCAGAGAAACCATGACCAGAGAAACCAGGACCAGAACCAAAACCAGGCGCACCAAAACCGGACGCACCAAAACCAGAAGCATAAGTGTCCACCAAGTGGACCTTCATCGTCTTGAACTCCTGAATGAGCTCAGACAGAGAGTTCTCGACGGAACTTCTCTCCAAACCAGAACCTTCAGAGCGGGAGTTTCCTCTGCCAGAAACCGAACCAAACCGAGAACCAGAACAATGATACTTCTCCTCTACAGACTCGACCTTGATGGCCAACTTGACCATCTCTTCCCAAGACCGTGGGACACCAATCTTCTCAACTTCGTAGGCCACCTCCCTCCTGAGGGCCTTCAACAAGATTCTTACTTTCTGCGACTCATTCGTGAGCACAACCAGACCAAAGAGTTCTTGCAACCTCAGAGCGATATCTCCTACGCTCTGACCTTCACCTTGACAGACTTCTTCGATTTCATCCCACCATATATCCTCCATATGGCGCGAAGCAAATTGTCCCTTGAATTCTTCAACGAACTTCTCCCAAGTGACCACCTCGTCTTCCTTGATCGCCCACCATTTCGCCGCGATCTCCCGAAAGTGCGTTGCCACAACCAGAATGGCCTCCTCATCGCTCATGCCAATGCCACGACGCAATCGATCCAGATGCTTTAACCAGGCGAGGGCCTCGGAGTTGGATCCACCCACAAAGATTTCCGGAGCAGAGAGATACTTGGAGATGTTTACTGACGGCATTTTCCACAGCACGGTTTAGAGTTTTGAAAAATAAATAAAATAAAGAATAGGAATAATTCAATTCCTCGGCACGACCTCCAATTTGATGCGTGATGTGTTTGTATGGTTGTGTATGGTAACCGAACGGGCGACAAATAAAATATATAAAAGAAACAATGAAAGAACCAGTAAAAGACTAACGAAACTCAACAGAAATATCCCCAAAATGACCGGGCAAAATATAACTGCTCTTCAGAGATCGAGAGCTTAAACTCAAAAGAATAAAATAACCGTAAAATTGATCGTAAAACTGACTGATGATCTTTATTTCATTAGAAAAGAATGTCTTTTATAGACAAAGAAAATAACTAAAAGAATAACCGAAAAATGAAATAATAAAATAATAAAATGATGCCATCAAGGCCAAAGGAAAAATATAATAAAAAAAATACTATAACATAGTAAAGAAAAGGGTAAGACAAAGAAGTAGGGGAAATAAACTAAAGAAGTACAGAATGGTGCAATCCTGCAAGAAAGTGAGAAAGGATTCACAAAGGAAATATAAAAGGAAAGAGTATAAAAAAGGAAATAATAAAATGTGATAAAATAAAAATAAAGAAAAATTGAAAAGAAAGAGAAATAAAGAAACTCGGGGATCGGCCATCCTTACTCGGCTCGGACTTCTTCTTCAGACTGGTCCGGCCTCCGACCCTTCCTAGGCCTGTTCCGGGCCCTTGGTCCGGCTTCATGGTCAAAACTGAATTTGCCCACAACACACGTGTCAAATATGACGCGTGTTGAGTTTGTTGTGAGTGAAAACGAGTCAGAAAAATATAGTAAATTGAATACCTCACGTTGACAATAACGAGGGTGCGATAAAGAATGAATATAACGGGGGTAGAACCGCAATTCAAAGACAGCAAGAGGACAAAAGAAGAGAAAATGAAGAAATAGACAGAGATATATGAACTTCGCTCGGGACAGTTAGATATATTCTTGACAGCAATGGAAACAGGGAGGAAGAGATATAATAGGAGAGGGGAACTAGATAATTTCACTCAGGACAATTATTAAAGTTGACAGCAAGGTACTGGGAAGATACAGATTTGGACGGAAAAGGGAATTGGATGAAAAGAAAAATCAATCTTGGCACGAAGTATGTTTAGGAATTTCTATACAAGACAATTCACTAATTCAGGGACGGAAAATAAGAGAGAAATAACTGATGATGTTTATTGATTGAATTTTTAGTCTCTTATATAGACTTCGTAAAATGTTACTTAGTGATAAATGGTGAATTGATTAATAATAAAATATAGGAATTGGGTGTGTGAATGAAAAATAGAACAGTATATGAGATAATGGATAAGAATAATAATGACTTTGGGGGAGAGGTATGAGATGATAAGACAAAATAAGATATGATAGTATGAGAAAATGGGATATACAGTGAAGGTGATAATATAAAAATGGAGGACAAATATGATAAGAAAAAATGAGATATGAAAATGTGCAAAGACAATGTAGATATGAAGTATGAAGATATGGATAACAGTAATATGATAAAATGAGCAGTGTGAGAGAAAGGACAAAGATATGAAGGGGTATGAATAAAATGAAGTGCCGATGTGAGAGGGTGTAAAGAGGTAGATAACATGAAGAGAAAGATAAGTGCGCACAGACAGCAACGTGGGGAGAAGGGAAAGGAAGATAGATGACAAAAATAGTGTACAATGGATAAATGTGGAAATGGATAGGAGGGGTTTGAAATGAGAGCGAGGGTGACAAATATGGAAAATCAAAGAAGTGCGGAAAAAAGGGAGATATGGGAAATAAGGTGACTTGCAAATGGAGAAAGGTGACGTTGCCAAGTTGATCAGGATGCTACGTCACACTTTCTAGCAGAGAAGGCCTTGGAAAAGTCACGTGAAATGGAGAGAAGTGGGCGAAGCTGGAAATCCTACAACACCCGTGTCAAATATGTCTGCGCGGATGGTTAAGTGGTATAATCTTCGCCTGCCACGCGAAGGGCCCGGGTTCGATTCCCGGTCCGCGCATTTGTTTTTCGTGTCGGACATTATTTTGATGAATCCGTAAAATCTGAAGATGATTAACCGCAGTACTTCTTTACGCGCAGTAACATCGTCCTGAGCATTAACCGCAGTACAATGTCTCTTCTTTTATTAAAATATCATATAATAGCTACTGCGGATAATGCGCAGTATTAGTTAGAAAACTATATAAGATAACCAAAGTCATAACAATAAAAAAGTATCTTTTATCCTCTCTTTGATTTTACGTATACTCCTGTTTCCCCAGTGGGATTGACCTTTTGGCTTTGTTATAGTAAAAGGAAGACCATCCCAGATCAGGAACGACAATTGGTAGCTGAAGCTATTTTTCCTCCTAAGAAACTTTGATGGATCCGGTTGAAAGACACCAAAAGACATCTGACAATAAAACACTTAGCCAGTTCGAGATTGAAGAACGAGTCCAGAACTTGTTACCCAGTGAACTAGTAACCGACTACAAGAGGAACAGGCGTGTACCCCACATACCCGAAGAACAAAGACTTAAGAATACTCCTGCACAAGAAGAAAAGTGGTCCGAACTTGCCCAACATCTTGCCGCAACACTTACAGGAAAGAATAAACAACCCAAACAAATGACCCCTCCACCGGTTACAGTTACTGCCGAAGCCATTGCAGCAGCCGTGGCCGAGGCAATGAAAGCCATTACTGCCCAACAAGACTCGCGAGCAGAACGCATAAAGCAACCCAATTGCTTTAGAGGAGAATGCTCTGCCGCAGCAGTAGATGGTTGGCTTCGTGCAGTTGAACGTTACACGACCTACTACCATTTTACCCCAACCAGAGCTTGCGAATTCGCAGTCAACCTCCTCCGAGAACGAGCAGACACATGGTGGAGACGCATGGAACTTAAGGACAACCACCCACACTGGGAAAACGGTGGGCTATTCTACTGTGCACAGTTAACTGAGAACGTGGAGAAAGCTGAAGCAAATTTGCAACTCAACACGTTTTTTTTGTGATCACCTTGAAAATATTGTTTTATTGTATTTAATTGGCTCGGATATAAAGAACAGGAGATAATATTTTTATACTCTTATAAAACCGTAGCAAATAAAGCATATGTAACACTTGTTTCCTTTTTGTTTAAACTTCAATACACAAATACCATGTCTTCTACTTCCGATGTCTACAATGAGAAGTGCTTTTGCCCTAGATGCAGTACAAGCAAGAATGGTTACAGTCTTGTCCAGAAACTGACTGCTCAACGTCATGCAAAGAGAGCAAGATTAGAGCGTCTTGAAAATTGCGAAAGGGGCAAGTTACTTTTGTAAACACTCTATGAATTGTATCATAATATATTTTACTAGAAATCTCCTCTCAACGCAATATGATAGATGTTGATTTTGAACGTAAGGATTATTTATTGGCATAGCAACAGAAACTAAATAACTACTATATTCTATATCTGGCTACCTTGTTCCATAAAGTCGGGTCCTCAGATGTACTTGGTGATCAGGAGAACTCGCCGTTTTTGGAAGCCGATCCTTTTGCCGATCATGGCGAAATTGGTGCTGACAATGAGGCTAATGCCGATGCTGATGCTGATGCCGATGCCGATGAGAATGAGATGAACGGTGGTGATGATGACGACGAGGGCGATTTGGAAGAGATCGAAGTTGAGGAGTTGGATGGTGAAGGTCAGTGTTAAATAGAGAAAAAGCCTAAAAAATTGGGTGTTAATATTTTCCATTTTAAAATAGATCCTTTTGCCTCCCCCCAAATGCCTGAAAACCCAGTGCACAGGTTCATCGCCATTTCTGTTGTCCTGTTTGCATCCCGTTATGTGGTTGACAAGGGCGCCGTTGTCTTGATCGAGTTTGTCAACAAGCTCTTGACAATCTATGATCAAGATTTCCAACTGCCCACAAGCCTGCTTGGTCTGCAGCGCATGACAGGATTTTCAGCCATGTCCCAAGGAATAAGGAAATCTGTTGTGTGCCAGGATTGTCACAAGGTGTACGAGGAAGCTGGGTCTGTTCCCCTTCGGTGTGATTTCCAGAAGCCAGGAGCACGTTCCTCTTGCGATTCCCAGTTGATGAAGGTGTCATCATCAGGTGCTTTGGTAGCCAGACGCCAATACAACTACCATTCTGTCAAGCAGGCGTTGAGAGTGTTTTTCCTCCGCCCAGATTTCGAAGCAAGAATCCGCCATTGGAACAAGGAGCTGAAGGTCGAAGACACGATGTGCGATGTGTACGACGGCGCCATGTGGAAGGAGCTCAAGGACTCGAATGGTGTTTCTTTCGTCCAAGACCCACGTTCTCTCATGCTGACATTGAACGTTGACTGGTTCCAGCCGTTCGATGGGGTGACCTATTCCTGTGGTGCGATCTACTTGGCCGTCAACAATCTTCCTAGGGCTGAGCGATTCAAGGCAGAGAACATCATTCTTGTTGGACTTATGCCTGGGCCCAAGGAACCAAAATCTGACGAGATCAACCACTATCTCAAGCCGTTGGTGGACGATTTGGAAGAGCTGTACGTTGGTGTGAAGATGCGAACTGCCGAGTGTTCATCAGGTGTTACCGTCCGTGCTGCGTTGTTTATGGTGGCGTGCGACATTCCAGCTGCCAGAAAGACGAGTGGGTTTACTTCCCACAACAGCACCCATGCATGCTTCAAGTGTAGTCGTGGTTTCTCTCGTTTGGACGGAACAAACAGCGTTGACTTTCGTGGCTTCGACTCTGCACAGTGGTCCCTTCGCAGTGGTGTCGAAAATCGGTTGCATGCTGAGGTGTGGAAGAGTGCCAGTACGCCCTCAGAAAGGCATCAGCTGGAAATCGAAAATGGTGTTCGATGGTCCCAGTTGCATCGCCTTGGATACTTTGACGTTGTTCGCTGCATGATCATTGATCCCATGCACAATCTCTTCTTGGGTACGGCCAAGCGAATGGTCGAGAGGTGGATTGATGATGGCCTGATCACAGACCGTGATCTTGCTGCCATGCAAAAGACTGCCGAGTCTATGGTTCTGCCGGCCGATTATGCTGTCCTCAAAGGCAAGATCGGAAAAGGCTTTTCCTACATGAAAGCAGACGAGTGGAAGTCCTGGGTCCTCGTATACTCTCCAGTCCTGTTGAAAGGTGTGCTCCCTCCTGACAACTTCAACAACTGGATCAGCTTCGTTGATGCCTGCCGCCTTTTGGTCAAGCCAGCAATCTCGTTTTCCGAGGCAACCGATGCCCACGATTTCCTGGAAACGTTCGGTCGAAGATGTCAGTCCCTATATCCTGCGAATCTTCTCACTTGTAACATGCACCTACACCTTCATCTTCATACCATTATTCGTGATTTTGGACCAGTGTACGGTTATTGGCTGTTTTCATTTGAGAGATACAATGGATTGTTAAAAAACATCAAGACCAACAGACGAGACGGCTTTGAGTCCACCTACATGAAGAACTTTATTAATGATGCATACAAGGGCGATTATGTATCTTCTGTTCTTCAATGTCCCAGTCAAACCCCCTTCCGCCCCTTTATGTCCAAGCTTACCTCCTCCTCCTATGCCCCATCCTATGCCCCATCCCATGCCTCCTCCCATGCCTCCTCCTATGCCCCCTCCTATGCCATGTCTCAAGGCCCTTTCCGGTTGAGAGCATTTATGCAAGCCTCTATGAATCCACTCTCTATCAAAGGCAACGAACCTCTCCCTCCTTCTGCGTTGCCACTCTCTATGAAACCGTATGAATCAATGAACGACCTTGAATATCCCTATCTCTTGGAACACTATAAGCTCGTATATGCAAAGCCAGATTTAGTGGATTACCGACATGCCTCATCTTCGCCGTATTTTGTTGACAACCAAATATGCAAGATCGCGTCTATCGATCTCCTTGGCCAGTCATACAAAGGCAAGAAGGGTACTGTCGGTCATGGTTCTTATGTTCAAGCTCTGTTCTCTGGAAATAACGACGAAAATCCGACTGCGTACACAGGCGAGATTCAATATATGTTTGTCCATTCCCAGTCTATGCCCCCTATGTCTCATGGCCGACTAAATCGTCATCACAATAAGCAACATGTTTTCGCGTACGTTCGCTGGTTTGTCTTTGATTCCGAGCGTACAAGAGAACATGAAAGTGTTGACATTTGTAGGCCACAATTTTCTCCAGCCAACTACCACAGTATTGTGCCTGTACATCGCATTCTGTTAGAAGTAGCACTGGCTGAACATATGACCCAAAATAATGTAAAGAAGATACTGGTTATCCCTTTACCTAAAAAAATATATGCTTAAGTTTTAATAAAATATGTCTTTACTCATTTTTAAACAAGATTGCATACCAGAATAAAATAAACAAGTATAGGATTTGAATGAGTCTTTAGGATTGAGTGCATGAGAGGAGCAAAGATGAGGTTTTTTTATTTTTTTTTTAATTTTTTTAATTTCTAACGGCCCATTCAGGTGGGGGAGGGACCATTCCCTCTGGGACTGCTACTTCGTCGACGCGGCCAAACTTTCGACGAAGCATCTGACGATGTCTTGTTCCCAAGCCGGCAAGCACGTAGTCATCGACGAGTTCAAGGAAATGATTGAACTAAAATATTCATTAGTATTCTATAAAAATAATAAACAATATTCTTTGCGAATTTATTTACCTCGTCGCTTCGCCAGCTTGGGCGCGCAGTGAGGATGCGACGCCCGAACGAAGCATCGCTCCCTCATCGTCAGACTCACCCTCAGACATTGCTGCCTTTTGGATGAGATTGCTGCAGTCCCGGTCCATTTCTTGGTCAATCGCTGCCTTGTTATTGGAGTATGCCTCCCGGCGGTGAGTGAGATGCTGATGAAATATATGATTGTCAATTGAGTTAATAGGAATCCTTTTCATAATAAAAATAATAACTCACGTCCGCCTGACGGCCATTTCTTCTTGAGCGAGCATTCGCTTCTGCTCGCTTCTCAAAAGACTTCTTCTCCTGAGTCCGCCTTCCATTGAAGTTGGTGTATATATACCGGCGGAGGTCAGGGTACCTCAACCCAGACTCGAGAAACCTTGGCTGGAGATAGGCCATTATCTCGAGTACCAACTCTTTGTTGGGACTCTCGTTAAAGGCCACGTCCGTTCTCCAGCTAGGCTTTCGGTTGTTAGCCTCAACCAAGTCTGGGTTGTTGGACCTGAAGTTTTGGGTCTTCAGGTAGCGTCTGATGAAGCCCTAATATATTTTTAGAAGGTATTAGACTAGCAATATATTTCAATAGTATATACTCACATACGCGCGGTTGGTTTCCTGCATTTGAGGAGCTTCAAACGCAGCAAGTGCAACCACAGTGGGGGAGAGAGGAGCAGCAGCAACGGGAGCAGCAACAATGAGGGCAGCAACAATGGGGGCAGCAGCAACGGAAGCAGCAGCAACGGGGGCAGAAGAAGTTGCCCCAGGGACATTTCCAAAACCATCCAAGATGGCAATGGTACTGGCACCATCTTGGATGATAACACCAAGCCTGGTGTCCATAGTGGCTAGCCTGGTGCCAACAGAACGCACCTCTCCAGTCACATTGGACAAACCAGCCTCCACACTGGTCAATCTGTCCATTAATTCCCTGAACTCGTCGGTTGTTCGAGGAGCAATTGCACGTCTGTTTGCCATAATCTACAAAATATCAAATAATAATTTTCAATTGTTAATTGTCTTTATTTCATGGGATCTCATATAAAATATGTAATGTCTTATACATACAATTGATATTTGTTTTATTGAAAGGTTTTGGGAAGCAGAAGGGTGTGTTGTGTGTGAACAGGCCTTTGAGAATATAAAATACAGAGTATTTATAAAAAAGGAGTTTGATGAGCGGATCCAAACACTTCTTGTACACACTAATGAATGGCTCCATTTGTTTTTAGATTCTATCCATTACACCTATTCTGTCTCTGTTTCAAATTATATATCCTTGTATTCTTTTCTTTTTGCTCTTTTTTCCTTTCCCTCGTTTCCTATATCCGGGCCCATTTTTTCTTTCTTTTTTACACCTCTTTACACTAAAAAATCGGCGGCTTCTTTATAAACATGCGCTCATTCCAATACATCCTGCCTGCATTGCTCATCCAAACAATCTGTGGTCAGTTGAATGTGCCTTTAGCATCTCGCAAATTATCCTGACTCTCTTTTTTTTATTTTATAGACCTCCTCAACTCACACAGCTTTATTATATGGTTCAATCATCAATATTGGGCTAAAAAAATCTTTTTGTGTCAAACGATTTTCTATTCTAACATTGCTTATTTTATTGTAGACCACACCACCAATCACCCCATCTACCTCTTCCTTCATGTACGATTGTAATCATAATGGTAATATCTTTTTTTGGTCTTTATATTTTTTATAATATTATTCTGATCCTCTCTTTTTATCTTATAGCCTTCCGCCACTCACACAGTCTATTATATTGGTATCGTCATCAGTGTCATGGTAAAAAGAACCTTTTGGTGTCAAACTTTTTTGTCCAACGTTGTTTATTCTACTTGGGTCACCCCCATCACACCCTGTCCATCTCTTCCATCATCTACAACTTGTTATCATAATGGTAATGCCATTTCTTGGTCTATACTTTTCTATAATATTATTGTTATTCTCTCTTTTTATTTTATAGACATATTCCGTTCACACGCCTATTATATGGTATGGTCATCAGTGGCATGGTAAAAAATCGTGTCAAATAATTTTCCCCTTTAACGTTTCTTATTCTACTGTAGACCGCCGCCATCAATCACCCCATCTGGCTTCCCCATCATCCTCAACTGTTATCATAATGGTAATGCTGTCTCTTAGTCTTTATACTTTCCATAACACTATTCTGATTCTCTCTTTTTATCTTATAGACCTCCTCTACTCAAACGGTCTATTATATGGTATCGTCATTGGTGGCTTGGTAAAAAATATTTTCGTGTCAAACTATTTTATCCTCTAACGTTTCTTATTCTACTATAGACCGCCGCCATCAATCACCCCATCTGGCTTCCCCATCATCCTCAACTGTTATCATAATGGTAATGCTGTCTCTTAGTCTTTATACTTTCCATAACACTATTCTGATTCTCTCTTTTTATCTTATAGACCTCCTCTACTCAAACGGTCTATTATATGGTATCGTCATTGGTGGCTTGGTAAAAACTCTTCGTGTCAAACTATTTTCTCCTTTAACGTTTCTTATTCTACTATAGACCGCCGCCATCACTGTCCACCCCATCTGGCCCCTTCATCATCTACGACTGGTTATCATAATGGTAATGCCTTTTCTTGGTCTTTATCTCTTTCCATAATATTATTCTGGCTATTTACTAATATTGTTCTATACTCTTAATAAGAATCTATTGTTGGTCATCACGTAACATCCCTCTACTTAATTGTCAACTCTGTTTCTGGTATGTAAATCGATTATTCTATTACCCAATTCACCCATACTAATTTACTTTACCCCATCTCTAGTCAATCTAATCATACAAGATGCCATGCCATGCCGCACAACTCAGCCCCACTTTGTCCGTTCTTATCCATCCCTTACAATGTAAGTATAAAATACCTCGCATCTTGAACAACACCCGCACTCTTGAATATATGTCACTAATATAACTTTTATTGTATTAGAATACTGTCGCAACCACCCAAATCGCCGTCGGTCCCTATTTTCAGGTATTGTTCAGTAGTGAAGCACCCGATCCAAGTAGTATCAAGTAGGCCAGTAGAAGCGGCAAGGATAAACAGTAATAGTATTAGAGCTTGTGTACAGAACCATTCTATTCTTTCCAATAAACACAAATATAAACCATAAACCTAATAAGTACGGGGTATAAAACAATGGGGGGGATCATTCTATGCTTGATTGCACAGTAATAGTATTCGATGATTGGTTAATTGCTTGAGGATATCCTTGATACCATGGAGAAAGCCAGCTTCTCCCCAACTTTATTTGCTGTGTGTAATCGTCTTTTCAATTTATAAACACATAATCTATTACACTAAAAACATAGTTTTAAGCACAAAAATCTGGTAAACACCAAAAATCTATATGCAGAAAAAGCTAACGAACCCTACTCTCCCAAACGTTTTCAACTTTGCACCTGTATGAGATTCGACTTTGAGCCCAGGAGAAACCTTGCTTACTCCCATACTCGTAGTATTCTGTTCTCCCCTGAAAACCTAAACTTTTCCCCTATTTATTTCTGGTTATATACATGGTTTTACCCCACAGTTTTTGCAGTGCCAACTACTTGGGAAAGCTTCAAACTTGCCCTGTCTGGAGAATTCCGCCCGGTCTACTCTCTTCAAACTGCCCGTGATCGTCTTGCCAGCTGTACCAAACTGGGTCCGTGGCAGAATACATTGATGCCTTCCAGGATATACAATTGGAACTGCCCGGAATGAATGGCGAGGAAGCATTGGACAAGTTTGTCCGCGGACTACATCCAAGTGTTCATGGAAATGTTCTTGCTGCTCGACCTGTTGATGTGGACGATGCTTGTAACATAGCACTAGCATATGCCAGTGGACTACAGATTGGACGCCAAGATTACTACGCACCAATGCCACAGCCACAGCAATACCAGCCACAGTACCAACAGCCGTACCAGCAACAATATGCACAGTACCCCGGACCCGAGCCCATGGAGTTGGATGCAATAAATGGACGCTGCAATGGATACCAACCTCGTCAGGCGCCCAATCGATCTACGGCAACATGCCACTGGTGTGGAAAGACGGGACATATCAAGCGAAACTGCCGTCAACGCCTAGCTGTGATCAAGCAACTGGATGAAGAACACTGAAAAAAGCAGGATTTTCGCAAAACACAACCGTAACGGGAGGTCGGTTGTGTACAATGGAAGAAAATTCCTCCCCACAGGCCAGTATTAATAATGAGCCTATTGAACAATTGAATAATAAAGACACTTTTGACCAGTACAAAAATGTTATCAATAAGAAACCTAAGACAATCACTGAGGAGATCTGTGATCCCTGTCTCACAGCTGACCAAACCTTCTTGGAAGATCTTCATGCCGCTGTAGATACTGACTTGCCATTATACGCTGCTACACTCAACGGACAACAAATCCTGGTTCTTATTGACAGTGGTGCCAGTGCCAACTATGTGTCACCACAGATCGTCCACTTGGCAACACATGTGACATCAATTCCTGGCCGATCTGTTGAAACTGCTGGTGGACACAGTATTCGAATTAATCAAAAAGCTACACTTCCTCTATCCCTTAATGGTTATGCAGATACTGTCGACGCTTTTGTGTTCCCTACAAAATTTGACTTGATTCTTGGACGCACCTGGTTGCAGCAAGCGAAACCAATTCCTGATTGGCACCATGATCATTGGATTCTCCGTAAAGATGGTCAAGAAATTGTCCTACGCCCACATAGAACTCGTCCGATGAAACCACACCTTGCCTACCTCATCTCGGCAAAGCAAGTCCAGAAACTGTCTAGGAGGGAGGAGGCTGAATGTTTCTTGTTGCACATAAAATCACCAAAAGAAACAACCAATGATGAACAGTGGATGAAGTTGGTCAAGGAGTTCGACGACGTTTTTCAGGACGGTTTGCCCGGTTTACCCCCAAACCGTGATGTTCAGCATGTTATAAATACCGGAGATGCCTACCCTGTCAACAAACCACCCTTCAAGATGAGCCCCAGAGAACTCGACGAACTCAAGAAACAATTAAAGGAACTCCTAGACCTAGGTCTTATCCGTCCTAGCTCGTCTCCATGGGGTGCTCCAATATTGTTTGTAAAGAAGAAGAATGGCGAAATGCGTATGTGTGTTGACTACCGTGCCCTGAACAAGGTCACCGTACGAAACAATCACCCACTGCCCCGCATTGACGAATGTTTAGAACGACTACATGGAGCCAATCACCTCACTAGTCTAGACCTAAGAAGCGGTTACCACCAAGTGAAGATTCAAGAATCAGATGTGCCCAAGACAGCATTCAACACCCGATATGGTCAATATGAGTTCCTGGTCCTTCCTTTCGGTCTCACTAATGCTCCACCAACTTTCCAGCATCTCATGAACAAAGTTCTAGGAGATTGCTTGGATAAGTTTGCGCTGGTTTACTTGGACGATATCTTAATTTTCAGCAAGACCCCTACCGAGCATGAGGAACATGTGCGACATGTACTCAACCAACTACGTGAAGCCAAACTAATTGCCAATTTCAAGAAATGTGAATTCAATAAGAAGGAACTAACTTTCCTTGGGTTTAATGTATCGGCTCAAGGTATCCTCCCGTCGCCTGATAAAGTGAAGACAGTACAAGAATGGACGCCACCCACCAATGTACAAGAAGTCCGCCAGTTCATTGGTCTAGCACAACATTACCGACGATTCATCCCTGGATTTGCAGGAATTGCCTCACCACTAACCGACTTAACCAAAGGCACAGGACCAAAAAGGCGCCCAGTTCACTGCAAAAAATAAAGAAATTCCAATAACGTAAAAGTGGCAATACTGTACTATAAAGCGATGTTTTAACATAGGGTGGTTTTTTTTCCGACTATGAGACAAGCTACCTTGTCAGCTATCTCGTTGACGTGCTATCTAGTAGTGGATTTTTGAAATAATGTGCCGCAGGTGAGGGCTGTTAGCACTTTCGGTGTACTGATCTGATCTGGAAAAACAAAAAGAAATATTTAAAAGTACGGTTCTATTTTGGTGCCGTATTTATGGACCTGGAAATATTGGGAGAATCATATATTCATGAAAATACATGGTCGTGTATTTGTCAAAAATATTGAGCATACTCTTCATGAAAGCCAATTAAATGAATGGATTGAAAGCTTCTTTATTCTTCTTCACCAGTAATATATCACCCATTATTTGATTTCCCATTTATAATTGATTGGTAATGTTTTACGTTTTTATTTTTATTAGAAAGAATAGAATGTTTCTAGGTTTAGGGTCTACTATTACGCCTATTCCTATGCCTAGCCGTTTCTACCCGGTTGCTTGCTGCTATTTGGATGGAATATTTTTCTACATAAAAAATACCTGCAAAAATATGAATATCCAGTGATTTTTTGGGCTGCGGGAGTGTTCTGTAAAAGATAAAGAAGTGTTAATGATGTGGGGTACAAAGAGGAAATTTTTGTGTGACAAAAGATACTTACATTGCAAGAGATGGGCAAGAGTGGGCAAAGGGGACTTGAATTGTAAGGCTGGATGGGCTGTGTGGCGGGTTTTACTATAAAAAAGGGAATAAAAATTAATATGGGTGAACAGAGTGATGATATATTTAATTTACATACCAGGAGTCAAATGGGTTATCAAAGTAGGGGGCATGGTGTGCAAAGGAAGCCCAAGTGAGTCTATAAAACACATAATAATAATTATTAATAAATAGTCTGAATAATATTTTAGATAAGTAAAAAGAGATTTATAAAGAATATTACCTTTATGATTACAATCACAAATGATGGAGGAGGCCAATGGCGTGAATAGAAAGGGCAGTCTACAATGGAATAGAGTCAGAGAAGGAACAAGTATGATTGAAAAGAAAAATTTTACCTGGTGCTGATGGCATCCTTACATAAGTTGTTTGGCCAATCTAAGAGAGAAAGTGAAAATAATTTTTATCATGATGACGGGACCAGTGAATGCGGCCAGTGAGTATTTGTCTAGATGGCCATTGTGGAAAGGATGAGTTGGAATGGGAGCGCACATCTATGAAAAAGAGGTTAATTTGTGT
The DNA here is from genome assembly GCA_022702545.1 of Phycomyces nitens. Classification (NCBI taxonomy): domain Eukaryota; kingdom Fungi; phylum Mucoromycota; class Mucoromycetes; order Mucorales; family Phycomycetaceae; genus Phycomyces; species Phycomyces nitens. The sequence continues at coordinate 2,088,676 of JAHRBC010000004.1, forward strand.
GTATAAAGAGGTATAAAAAATGTCTTACCAGAGAAAGGCGCTGATATTAAAAAGCAAACAAAAGGAAAAATAAAGGGAACCAAAGAAAAAGGAGAGAGTCTGAAAATTTTTTCACCTTTGAAACATGCTGCGGAAGGTGTAATGGATTGAGCCCAAAAACAATATCAAGGCCGATTTGCATCTCAGTGCTTCAAGACAATGGATGAACATCTTTATAGTCATTCAAAATGCCTATATATAAAGGCCTTTTGATAGTATTCAACCTCTCTTACCTTTACACCAACCCACACACACACACACTTACTTACTCACTCACCCAAACAGTTTTTGTATGTATATTATATTTATTTTTATTTCAATTGAACAAAAACTAATAATTATAATCGAAATATACTTTACCATATTCTAGAAAATGGTTAACCAAAGAAGATCGATTGCTCCTCATCCTGCTACTGCTGACATGGATCTGATATTGGAAAAGCTTGTTGCCATGGAGAACAAGATGACCATTATGGAAAGCGAGATGGTGACATCAAACGCCAGACTTGTAACGATGGATTCCAGACTTGGTGTCATTATTGTAGGAAACCGTGAGACTATCACTGCCATTGATAATTTCGTTGAGGCTGCTCCTGCTGCTCCTGCTGCTCCTGTTGCTCCTGCTGCCTCCACCAGTGCAACTAGCAATGTTGTTGTGGCGGATCCCATTGCTTTGTCAAACCCCAGCAAGAGAGTTTCCACAGAGGTCTATGTAAGTATTATACTAAAGAGTAAAGACTATACTATCAGTTTGTTAACTTTTATATATTATTAGGCTGCGATCCGCAAATTCATGTGGAATCCAAAGTTTCGGTCAACTGTCCCAGCAGAAGTAGAGGCCAACAACGATAAGCCCAGGTGGAACACCGATGTTCACTTCAACGTGACTCCCAACAAGGAGTTGGTTGATCGAATGCTCGTCTACCTGGGGCGTAAGTTTGCTGGCGACGGAATGAGGCAAAAGGATCTTCGTGAGAGGCTCCACAAGAATTTCATTAGTAGATGCCGAAAAGTGAGAGAGTCTCCTGCTGTGAGGGCTGCGTTGAACAGACGTTCACAAAGATCTGGTCGTGCAAACGAAGTAAGTTGTTTGCAATATATTAAAAATCCATTAAACGCATATTAATAATAATATTTGTAGAACTATGCTCGTCGTTTGGCAGCATATGACAATAACAGGGCTGAGATCAACCAGGAGATGGGTTGGAACTGCATAGGTGCACTCCAAAAGGGAGCAATGTCCGAGGGAGAATCAGATGATGAAGTCTCTGAAGCAGGAAGAAGACGTGTGGTTCGCACAATTCGCCCAAGTTGGAGAAGCAATGAAGTGAGTTGTTGAGCTGATTATAAATAGTATATTGAATGACTGTAGATTACTGATGCGCAATTGATAGTTTAACTGATTTATCCAAGTCGTTGACAGATTCGTTGATCTCCAACTTGGAGCAAATGCTCATCAAATGTTGTCAAGGGTTTATGCCAGAACTGTGGACGTGGCAGTCCCGACTAATTTTAATCCCAGTCTTCCTCAGTGGGCTCTTAGACATGGGCTTTAATAAAATATTTTTTTTTATCTATCCATCTATTTTTTTTGACACGCGTTACGTTTTGACAACATTTATAAAGGCAATGCTATTTCTGTTTGTTTTTTTTATGAAAGAGAAAAGATATTTATTTATTTATTATATGTAAAGTTTCTTTGGCAAAGGGATGACCAGCATCCTCTTTATACCATTTCAGCTTGTGTGCGTGGCAGTCGCAACTTCCAAGAGAAGGCGATGGACTGGCAAGATGCACTCATGGGTAGCAGGAGAAAAGCCAGGCAAACAGATGTCAACACCTTCATCCTCACGCGAACGATCATAGGACACATCATACCATCTGACAAAGGCGAAAACATGCTGGCTTTGATGAGCACGGCGATTTAGATGAACAGAGGCAGAGAGAGGTGGCGTGAACTGGTGGACAAAAATATACTGTATTTCGCCAGTATATGCGGTCTGGTTCTCACCAGTGCTGTTGCCAAACAAAGCTTGGACACGAGATCCACCATTTCCAGAGCCATTGTGCCCACGATATACTTGGCCAAGGAGATTTATCGATTTTAGCTTTATGATCTGATTGTCAACAAACAACGAAGAAGAAGTGGCATGTTGATAATGCTGGAGGGTGTCAATGTCATACGTATCCACATAGTAAGCCAACAATTGAGGATAGTCAACATCACTCATTTTTGTGGCAGACTTTTGCAACAGAGGAAACACAGAGGGTGGAAGAGGCTCGTTACCCTTGATCGGGAATTCGGAATCTTGGGATGCATCCACAAAATTTTGAATTCGGAATGGGCGTCGTGTTGGTGCAGGTGCAGGTGGAGACAAGGTGGCAAAGGACGAAGAGAGCTTGGCAATGAGTGGGAGGAAAGGAGCTGATATCGAAGACTTGAGGATGGCATTCATATAGTCCTCCTTGTACGAATTCTGGACAAATGTTTTCATAAACATTGACTCGAACCCGTCTCTTCTGTTTGTCTCGATGTTCTTCAACAACCCATTGTATCTCTCAAACCCAAAGAGCCAATAGCCGTACACTGGTCCAAAATCACGAATGGTCTCGTGAAGATGGAGGTGTAGGTGCATATTGCAGGTGAGGACAGTGTGTGGGTATTGTTGTTCGCAGGCTTGACCAAATTTTTCCAGGTGACTATGGGCTTCATCAAGTTCGTCAAAAGTGATGGTTGGCTTGGTAAGGAGGCGGCAGGCGTCGACAAAGCTGATCCAATTCTGGAACTTGGCAGCAGGGAGAACAGTCTTCAACAGAGCAGGGGAGTAAATGAGCACCCAGGATTTCCACTCGTCGGCCTTCATATGGGGAAATCCCTTCCCAATCTTCGTCTTCAACACTGCGTAATCTGCAGGCAACACCATGGTCTCTGCCACCATCTGCATCTCACGAAGATTGTTGTCTGTGATCAGACCACTGGCAGTCCACGTCTTGACCATCCTCTTTGCCGTTCCCAGGAATATGTTGTGCATGGGATCAATGATCGTTCCACGTACTAGATCAAAGTATCCAAGGCGATGCAACTGCGACCATCGAACACCATTTTCGACCTCCAGCTGATGCCTTTCTGAGGGCGTACTTGCACTCTTCCACTCCTCAGCATGCACCCGGTTTTCAGCACCATTTGCAAGCCTCCACTTGGCAAACTCGAACCCACGAAAGTCTACATGGCTTGTGCCTTCCAAGCGAGAGAAACTACGGCTGCATTTGTAGCATGCATGCGTACTGTTGTGGGACGTGAATCCACTGGTTTTTCTGGCGGCAGGGATATCACATGCAACCATTAAGAGCGCAGCACGGACAGTTACTCCAGTGGGGTGTTCATAACTTGGAATAGACATTCCAACATACAGCTGCTCCAACTCGTCGACCAAGGGCTTGAGGTAGTTGTTAATCTCCTCTGATCTTGGTTCCTTTGGCCCAGGCATCAGACCAACAAGAATCACGTTTTCTGCCTTGAACCTATCCTCTCGAGGCAAATTGTTGATTGCCAGGTAAATGGCTCCAGAGGAATGACTGATACCATCGAATGGCTGAAACTAATCAATGTTGAAAGTCAACATGAGTGATCGAGAGTCTTCAACAAAGGGAACGCCGTTCTTGTCCTTCAACCCCTTCCACATTGCACCATTGTAAACGTCGCACATGGTATCAACGATCTTCAACTCCTGGTTCCATTGTCTGATCTTGCTTTCGAAATCCGGGCGGAGGAAAAGGACTCTCAACGCCTGCTTGACGGACTGGTAGCTGTATTGACGTTTGGGGACTAAAGCACCAGATGATGATTGCTTCATCAATTGGCAACCACATGGAGAAACGGAACCAAGCTTGGCGGAACTGCACTGAAGGGGAGCAGACCCAGCTTCCTCATAAACCGTGTGGCAATCCTGGCACACAACGAATCTCTTTACACCCTTGGTCAAGGCAGTGAAACCCGTCATGCTTTGGAGACCAGAAAGGCTTGAAGGCAATTGGAAGTCCTGTCCGTAAATCGTCAAGAGTTTGTTGATGAACTCAATCAAGACAACAGCACCCTTATCGACCACATAACGGGATGCAAACAGAACAACGAAAATGGCAATTGCCCTGTGCACTGGGTTTTCGGGCATACCAGGAGTAGCAAAAGGGTCTATTATTTAAAAAGGAAAATTATTAATACTCAATCTTTGCTTGCTTTTGTATTGTAGCTATTCAATACTGACCTTCACTATCAAACTCCTCGACCTCGATCTCTTCAACATCGGGTTCATCATCACTGTCATTGTCAGAGTCATCGGTGATTTCAGCGTCATCGCCATTGACCTCATTGTCAACTGAATCATCGTCAGACATCGGGACGGAATCCAAAAATGGTAGGCCGACCTGACCATCCGTTTCCATGGATTCGGATTGAGAGGTCGGGATTGCTACAAATATAGAATACATTAGTTTATTGCCCTGTACTGGTGTTCAAATAAATATTTTTTACCCTCAACATCAACGTCCATCACGGCACTTTGTGTGCCTGAGTTCAATTAAAGGCTAATGGTTATTATTGCGCAGCAAAGATAAAATTAATATTGAAAATAACATACTGTTTTCAAAATCCAAGACTTCTTCAAATCTTGCTCTCTTGGCATGACGCTGGGAAGTGCGCTTGGATACAATAGAGAATCCTTGCTGGTTGTTGTTGCATTTGTTGCAGTAACAGGCAGTGTTGTTAAGAGCGGAAATAGAAGACATTGTTTATATGATTCGATTGTGAGATAAAAAAGGAAACAAGTGCTACATATTTTAATTTGCTGTCATTTTATAGATGAAAAAAAAGCTATTGTTTTTTAATCTTTTGCCCGAACCAATAGAATGGATTAGAATTACACTTTTTATTTGAAGTAAAAAAAATATCTGAGATGAAAAAAAGCTCTATATTTCCACTACCCTTTTTCCACATTGATACAATGCTAAATTTGGGAGTTTTTCCAGTGGTTGTGTGGACAGACACGTGTCAAACCAGTTTTGACATCCTCAAGGACAAGCTGAGCTCTGCACCGGTACTTCTAGCCCCTAACATGGACAAGCCTTTCCGCATCGAGACAGATGCCTCGGATTTTGGTGTCGGTGCTGTGCTGATGCAAGAAGACGATGAAGGAATCTGGAAGCCTTTGGCATTTGAATCAAAGAAACTATCCAATGCAGAACGGTCATACCCAGCCCAAGAACGAGAACTACTTGGTATTCTGCACGCCTTGCGTACCTGGCAGTGCATGATTGAAGGAAAACCATTCACGGTATATACGGATCATTTACCACTCAAGTATTTCCATAGCCAGGTTAAGCCAACACCACGTCTAGTTCGATGGATCGCTGAATTTGAGTTGTATGATCCGATCATTCAATACAAACCAGGAAAGGAAAATGGTGTTCCCGATGTGCTCTCTCGTCTTGATGGCCCAGAATGTGATGCGTCCTTAATCGAATCAATGGAACCGGAATACCTGTATATAGTTCCTGACTCCCAGACATCCGATTGGCCAAAGTTCTATGCTCGCACCGAGAGTGAATGGCCTGAAGATATAAAGGATTTACTACACAGACAACGCAACAAGTTCGTGGTTCATGATCAGAAAGTTTTCCGCCTGGTCAAGATTGGTGATACAGTACAAGAAATCCGTTTTGCCTTGTTTGCAAAACGTGCCGACCTCGTTAACAGTTTTCACAATGGTTTTGGACATGCTGGCGAAGTAACCGTATACGACTTGATGAAGAAGCGTTGGTGGTGGCCAGGAATGAGAAGCCAGATCCAGGAGTGGCTTGGCAAGTGCCCTCAGTGTCAACTTGCATCAAACGCTGAACGTAACATACACCATGCTCCTATGGAACCATTGGATATTCCCCCTGCTTTCTCTCGCTGGCATCTGGACTTCATTGGTGAGCTCCCAAACACTGTGAATGGAAATCGCTGGATTCTGGTTGCTGTTGACTATGCCACCAATTGGCCCATTGCTCGTGCTGTCCCTGCCGCTACTGGCGAAGCAATTGCAAACTTCCTGTATGAAGAAATTGTGATGCGCTTTGGGTGCCCAAATGAAATTCTTACTGACCGTGGTGCCAATTTCATGTCCCATATCCTGAGTTTCTATATCAAGAAAATCAAGCTGCATCACAAACTGACTTTGGCGTTCCATCCAAGAACTAATGGAAAGTGCGAAAGACTGAATGGCATACTCAAACAGATGTTGCGTAAGTATGTGCATGGAGCAATCAATCGTTGGGACGAATATTTGGAAACTGCCCTTTGGGCCTGCAGAATTAGAAAGCACCGAACCACTGGTTTCAGCCCGTTCTTCCTGACCTATGGTCGCGAACCTCGTCTTCCAGGTGACCCCTTGCGCCCATTCATGGACATGTCTATCCCCAACGATCCCACAATGATTTCTGACGGCGCTATCCCTTTTCTTCGTAAGCTTCAACAAGCTCGCATGGATGCTGATGCTCGAGTAGCCGTAAACAGTCAACAAGACAAGGAAAGATGAGACTCTATTATGAAACCGCACCAGTTTGCAATTGGTGAACACTTGTTGCTGCGACATGAGAACAAGTTTGGCCTGGAATACAACTGGATGGGGCCGTACATTGTTGTTGACAAGAACTTTGACAAGAACATATACAAGTTGACTACTATGGAAGGTGTGCCTTATACTTCCTGGGTCCATGCCGATCGCCTCAAGATTGCTAAATCTGATGACTTTAAGAAGACATGGTATCATCCAACCCCTGCCCGTGCCCAGATGCGTCGTGACCTTGCCTTGGATGCCTCTTCTGCCTTGCCGTTTTCCCTTGTGGATTCCTTTGTGGTTGATCGAGGACTATCAACAGTTTCGGGAGGGGGTGATGTCGGACATTATTTTGATGAATCCGTAAAATCTGAAGATGATTAACCGCAGTACTTCTTTACGCGCAGTAACATCGTCCTGAGCATTAACCGCAGTACAATGTCTCTTCTTTTATTAAAATATCATATAATAGCTACTGTGGATAATGCGCAGTATTAGTTAGAAAACTATATAAGATAACCAAAGTCATAACAATAAAAAAGTATCTTTTATCCTCTCTTTGATTTTACGTATACTCCTGTTTCCCCAGTGGGATTGACCTTTTGGCTTTGTTATAGTAAAAGGAAGACCATCCCAGATCAGGAACGACATTCGCATTTCATGTTTTTTCTCAATTTCATGTCACTGCAAAAATGACCCCAATTTTCATATGTACAGCAACTGGGAATTCCAGGACACAGAAAACATAAAATTGTAATTCAGACAGTTTTTGTAAATTAAGTACTTGAATAATTATTAGACAGTTTCATTGGTTCTGATGGGCGGTGTAGAAATAAAAAAGCATTATCAACTCAAAAATAAATAAAATGAGCTGTGCCTTGAACTTCTCTCTTTTACTGCTAAACCAAACGCAAATATTTTATTAAAAATGGCCCCAATCTGCAACTCAAAAGTTACAAAAGAATGCAGATGCTCTGTTTGCAAAAAGAAGCATGGTGGCTACGACGTGGTACCTATTCAGACCTTCAAACGTCATATGAAAAATGAAGAAACACAAAGCATTTTAAATGCACAAAAACGTAAGAGATTATAATTATATTTATTTATATTTCAGATAATAATAAATTTATTATAGAGGCCAGGCAATCTGTTGAAAACACTGTATCCATGGATACAGCTCAAGATGAAGAATTGATTGATATCCGTAGTCCTGACAATGATATGGATTATGATCTCAATGGTAAAGACATTATTTTTGATTGTTAATTTGAGTTTAATAATAATATTCCTTTTTAGTAGATTTGGTTGACAGCACCAATGCTGACACTCAATCTCAGAAAGGAACCTTACCTCTTTCTGAGAATGACACTTTGTTTGATGATGAGGATGACAATTGCTCTGCTTCTGATGAATCAGATGGCAATGATTCAAGTGACGATGAGATTGTTGATGATGAAGGTATGTACAGTACTAAATATAATACTTGTCCTGAAACGAAAATAATGGATTAATAATATTTTCATTTTAAATAGACTATTCTTCAGAATCTGTCTCAGAATTAGGTTTCATTCACCGATTCATTGTTACTACAATTGCCATCTTCATATCATTATATGTTGTTAACGGAGGTGCCGTAGTCTTAATTGCAATTGTGAACAAGGTCTTGGAATTCTTTTGCGACCCATTCTGTCTTCCTGTGAGTGTTCAAGGCCTCAGACGATTGGCTGGTCTTGACGTCTTGTCAAACGGTGTAAAGAAGTATGTTGCTTGTGGTGAATGCCATAGCATTTATGAGAACGATGACTCCACTCCTTCTTGCTGCTCGTTTGACAAGTTTGGAAAAAACTCCTTGTGTGGAACTCCGTTGTTCAAGTCCGGATCTGGATCTAGGATCCCAAAGAAAACGTACGTGTTTCACTCCATCAAGAAATCACTGGAGCTGTTCTTTGGCCGCCCTGAGTTTGAAGATGATATCAGTTCATGGAATCGTGGTCCAAAGGCAAAGGACATGATGTTCGATGTATACGACGGTGCAATGTGGAATGAAGTATTGGATATCAATGGCATTCCCTTTGTTGACAGTGACCGTTCATTAATGTTGACCCTCAACATTGACTGGTTCCAGCCATTCGATGGAGTCACATATTCTTGTGGAGCCATATACCTTGCCATTAACAATCTTCCTCGAGATATCCGGTTCAAGAAGGAGAACATTATCCTTGTTGGATTAATGCCAGGGCCAAGAGAAGCGAAGACATCAGAGATCAACAATTATCTCAGACCTCTTGTAGACGAATTGGAAGAGCTATACCAGGGTATCAAAATCAAGACCCATCAATACCCATCTGGTGCAACCGTCCGTGCCGCTCTCTTTCTGGTCGCTTGTGACATCCCCGCTGCAAGGAAAGTATGTGGATTTACGTCCCATATGAGTACAAACGCCTGCCACAAATGCAATCGTCAGTTCAATCGGTTAGCTGGAACGAACTCTGTTGATTATTCTGGATTTGATTCTTCAAAGTGGCTCCTTCGCACTAGAGATGATAATCGTAAGGATGCTGAGGTCTGGAGAAATGCACCCACTCAAGCTGAGAGGCAGCGCCTTGAAGTTGCCAGTGGTGTTCGCTGGTCCAAACTGCATCGTCTCCAGTACTTTGATGTTGTCCGCTGCACGATCATCGATCCAATGCATAATCTTTTCTTAGGCACTGCCAAGAGGATGATGGAGAGATGGGTTGCAGATGGAGTAATCAACGATAAGAGTCTCGTTGCCATGCAGAAGATGGTGGAGAAGATGGTGTTGCCGGCCGATTATACCCAGATTAAGACGAAGATTGGAAAAGGGTTTCCATTTATGAAGGCAGACGAGTGGAAATCGTGGTGCCTGGTTTATTCTCCAGTGGCGTTAAAGGGCGTAATTCCAGACCTTCACTTCTCAAACTGGATGCATTTCGTCAATGCATGCCGTCTACTTACCAAGCCCAGTGTTTCTGACAATGAGATCGAGCAAGGCCACGCATCTCTTGAGCTGTTCTGTAAAGGATGCGAGGAGATTTACGATCATAGTCTTCTGTCCCCAAACATGCACCTCCACCTCCACCTTCGCCAGACAATCAATGACTTTGGACCGTTCTATGGTTACTGGCTCTTTAGCTTCGAAAGGTACAACAGTATCTTAAAAACATAGACACAAACAGGCGAAGTGGGTTCGAATCAACCTACATGAGACAATTCCTGGAAGAGACCTATAAGAACGATCATGTCCGTACAATTTTGAAGCACCAACCAAGTTTTCCCTGTGCCGACATTTTGTACAAGTTGACAAATGCAGACCATCAAAAGCATTCAACAATAACTGTCCAAAACACTCAAATTCAATTATCGCTCCCAGACTTCCTTGAATCAGCTGAAAATCCACATATACCTGTCCAAGGCAATGAGCCCCTTCCATTACCTATAACTATGCAGCAAAAGCGATCAAAAGCAATGATTCCAAAGGAAGAATATGATTGCTTGGTTGAGTACTACCAGGTTGCGTATAACGACAATGAGATCCGTAGCTGCAAAGACACAATGCAAGGCACGGCTTTTGTGAATGACTGGTTCGAAAAGCTGAAGTCAGTTAATCTCCTAGGCCAGACATTCAAGGGCATCAATGGCAAAGAGAATTGCGGATCGTATATTCAAGCGATTTTTATTGAAAACAAGACTGGAGTAGAGTATGCGTATGTTGGAGAGATTCAATACCTATTTGTTCATACATTTAGCCCTGTTGTTTCTTCTCTGCACCATGAAAATGTCCACAATAGTCAGCATACCTTTGCTTTCGTAAAGTGGTTCAAAACTACATCAGACAGGAGTAGAGAATTTGAGGGAATTGAGATTGTTGAAGATGCCTTCTACCCTCTTGATTTCGAGTGTATCCTCCCAGTACATCGTATCCTAATGTCTGTTGCAATCATGGAGTACAAAACAACCGGAGATATTAGAAAAAGACTTGTAGTCCCTCTTCCCAGAAAGATCTCTTATTAATTTATTATTTTTATTTTTATTTTTATTTTTATTTTTATTTTTATTTCCTTTTACTTTTACTTTTACTTTTATCTAACCCCATTATATATTCTATATTAATCCAAAAATAAGTCGTTTGTCATTTACGAAAATGTTTTATTCATCTCTAAATGCCCAAGAAGGGAGAGAGGAACACAAGTGAGAGGGGATGGGAACAAGATTCTCTGTTTTTTGTCTCCTTGGCATTCTTGGCTTTGCCTTGGACTGGAATTTTGCCGAGTCACAGACTCTTGCAACTTGGTCAATGACTGACAAGAGTCTGTTGAGCTATATTCTCTTTATTAGCATCCTTGTTTTACAAGTATATACTTTAGATATTTACCTCATCACTTCTCCATCTTGGCCGAGCAACATTCAACACACGCACCTTGTAATCGGGCTCCAACTCCTCTGTCTCCGACTCCCCATCTGACATCACTTCTTTTTTAAGAACATGGAGATAAGCCATCTCAGCTGCGTTGCCTGGCTTATCCCCCATGTCTTCGTCAATCACCCTCCAGTTGCTCTTGTATGTTGCAATTCGACGCCGGAGGATCTATATGTAATATAATATGAGAAAACTGAAAATATTTTAAATCAATCATTTTGTACAAACCTCAGCAATCCTGCTGTTAGATCGGCCTTTTTGCTTTTTGGCCTCATCTTGTTCGGGTGTCATACAAGCTTTACAGTGGGAATGCTTGTAATTGTTCTTGATCTTATTTACCACCGTATCAGGCCAAAACCCAGAAGCTTCAGGCTGTGAAAGAATATACTCCTTCAAGTAACTGATGATTGCGACATTATCAGGATGATTAATCTGCTTGTTCTCATTCCATCTTTTTCTGCTGTTGTTTTCAGCAATCACACCCGGGTTATCTGAATCCAAGTTCTTCTTCCATATCTTGCCTTTAATGAGGCCCTGGATATAATTTGGTTAGTCTATATATATAATTTGAGTTAAACATACCAGGATGATTCTACCAGTATCGCTGACACTGATAGATTTCTTGGATACAACAGCAGGAGCCATTGCAATTGGGACAAATGATGCCATACGAGCCTCACTATTGGCATGAGCATTGGCCAAATTGCTAACGGCTGTCTTGGTCTCTTTGTTTGTATCAAACAACATGCCAAGTCTTCGGTTGACAGTTGCAATTTCAACCCGGACAGTCTTTACCTCATCAAAAAGATCTTTGAACTGCTGGTCCCTATTGTTGCTTAGAGGTATGCTTGGGCCAAGTTGGTGTCGCTCAATATGACCAGCTGTCACCTGCTGAGAAGAACTGGCCTCTCAATTTGCTCTTGATCTGGTAGAATTGGGAGGCATTTTCTATAGGCAAAATTAGTTAAATACTATTAAGGATTATACAAGTAAAGAGATATACATACAATATAGTTCACAGTAAGTAATAAAGATTTCTTTAAGTGATATGAAGAATATAATAATGAATTCGATATTCATCTTTTATAGCTATAAATGATTTGTGAAAGCGTAATATGAATATGAGTTTTGTGATTTGGTTTTGGACTCAATGATTTTTCTTTTAGGATATTTTTTATTTTGTTTTACAATTTAAACCACTCTTTCGGTTCCATTTGCCTTTTCCTCTTTGCTTACTCATTTGTTCTTTTTTTTTTGAGTTAAATATCCAAGTAAGTCTTTTTCCTTTTATTTTTAATTTTACTTTTACTAAATGACATTGCTTAACTACTAATAGTATTAAATATACTGCAACTTATCTCACTGGTAAGATAAAGATTGACCCATACAAATATTCATTTTCTTACTAAACATTTATAAATTATAGATACTGCGCACTTTACATGGCTGAGAACCATAGCAGTATATAATATGGTATATATAATCAATAACACTATAACCCCATGTAGACTAACACTCATATTCTATTATCTTACTCTCATAGATCTTGCAATATTATATTTAAATATTAGTCATACTTTTTGCGAGTGTATTATAAGTATAACTTCTCTGTTATATTCTCTATTCATAATACATTATTAACATCTTTGTTGTTTTCAATTCAGTACCAAGTATGCTGAATCTGCCTCAAGTAAGTTTTCTCTCTCTCTAATGGTAAAAGACATAATACATAAACCTAATCAATGTTTTGTTTTCAGTATAGAGATTCACATTATATATCCAAGTGGTATTCCCATTTCATATTCAATTGCTGTAAATTGTTTTTGCTCATTTCAATTGCATTTGTAAAAGGTAATCCATAATGTTAATATATGAATAGCCCATGCTTTGAATAGATAACTAGGCAATCCAACTAGAAAATAAATATTTTTTATCAAATAAAATTTTTTTTTGTAAACTATTTCCCATAAATTGTTCTTTTAAAGAAGCTCGAGAAAATGGTTCTGGACAATTATATCAAGAAATATCAATAGAATACATAATATGATATCCAATAGAAACTGCCATACAGTGGTAGGCAGTGACACTCCACACTGCCGACAGACGAAAGACCTTTCAAAAACACTGTCTTTTAAATAGAAATAGACTGATCACAATCGGAAATGTAAAGAAATATTGATCCTAATTGAGTTTTCTGGGTTCATGGTAACTAAAGAAACCATTGTCCACGCACAGACTATTCTGTCTGCCGAAGGAAACAATTCATTCCATATGTGCCCATGTATCTGTAGCTCAGATAAATTTTCATCGGAACCCAGGTTTTATTGTCACTATTTCTCAGAATCCTACTTTATTTCACATATGAAAATTGGGGTCATTTTTGCAGTGTGTGTTGTTCCTGATCTGGGATGGTCTTCCTTTTACTATAACAAAGCCAAAAGGTCAATCCCACTGGGGAAACAGGAGTATACGTAAAATCAAAGAGAGGATAAAAGATACTTTTTATTGTTATGACTTTGGTTATCTTATATAGTTTTCTAACTAATACTGCGCATTATCCACAGTAGCTATTATATGATATTTTAATAAAAGAAGAGACATTGTACTGCGGTTAATGCTCAGGACAATGTTACTGCGCATAAAGAAGTACTGCGGTTAATCATCTTCAGATTTTACAGATTCATCAAAATAATCACTGGGAAAATGGTCCTGAAGTACAATGATAAGAAGTAACCTTTTAACACTGGGAAAACGATAAAAGTAGATCATGTGTAAAACTGTAAATAAATATGTGAAAAGTCGCGAATTTTCTATGGTAAAACACAGATATGACAGATAGGAGAACCTAGGTTCCTATCAGGTTGTAAGACTCGAAATAAACATGGTAAAAGTTGTGACAGCGAACGGAACAAAGGTTTGTTAGCATTTTTGACATGCTTAACTGACTTGATATACTCAATTGTTACATCCGACATTATGTTTTTGGTGTACAGGTATTGTGTTTACATCTTGAAAGGGCGATCTTATTGTTGTTTTTCATACGCTAATAGTGAGGGTTTATTATTGTTTACCCATTCAAACTGCCAGTATTGACCACTCTTTGAAACTCATTATTGTATAATCAAGCAATAATTACTCTTTCCATCATTTTATACCCCGTACTTAAAAGGTTTATGGTTTATATTTGTGTTTATTGGAAAGAATAGAATGGTTCTATATACAAGCTCTAATACTATTACTGTCTATCCTTGCCGCTTCTACCAGCCTATTTGATATTACTTGGATCGGATACTTCTCTACTGAACAATACCTGAAAATAGGGTCCGGCAGCAATTTGGGTGGTTGCAGTAGTATTCTGATATAATAAAAGTTATATTAGTGACATATATTCAAAAGTGCGGGTGCTATTCAAGATGCAAGGGATATTATACTTACATTGCAAGGATTGGATAAGAATGGGCAAAGAGGGGCAGAGTTGTGCGGCATGGCATCTTGTATGATTAGATTGACTAGAGATGGGATAAAATAAATTAATATGGGTGAATTGAGTGATAGAAAAATCGATTTACATACCAAAAACAGAGTTGGCGATTATAGTAGAGGGATGGTATATGGCGGCCAACAATAACTTTTTAAGAATATAGAAAAGTATTAGTAAATAGCCAGAATAATATTAGGGAAAAGCACAAAGACCAAGAAACGGCATTACCATTATGATAACCAGTTGTAGATGATGAAGGAGGCAGATGGGGTAGACAGTGATGGCAGCGGCCTATTGTAGAATAACAAACGTTGAGAAAAAAGAAATTGGACACGAAAAGATTTTATTTACCCTGGCACTGATGATGGCACCATATAATAGGCTGTACAAGTGGAAGAGGTCTACAGGATAGAAAGAGACAATCAGAATAACTTGCAAGATGGCACTGGCACATGTAACTGACCATGATTAGTCTAGATGGGCAATGTAGAGAGAATGTATTGGGATGAGTATACATTTATAAAGAAGCCATTAATTTGTTAGTATAAAGAATGTCTTATTAGAAACCCACGTAGAGATAAAACAACAGAGATAAGAAGATAGAACAAAAAGAAAGAAAGAAATGATATTTAATTTCAAGCAGAGATCCAAAATTATTTTTTTATTAATTTATACAGAGTATACAAAGGGTAATTAGGAATCTGTTTATTAAACTCATCTGTGTATATAAAGACCATCTATTTACAATTGAATCGACCCTCCTGCACTCGCAAACCAAGTATTTTGTATGTAAAGAGTAGAGTCTATAATTTATAAAGAGAATATAAAGCTAATTTTGAAAACATATGATATTCTATAGACCATGGCACCAAGATCCACTCCCACTTCTCGCTCAACCGATGAGCAACTCCAATTGTTAGAGACCTTGCGGGATATTCAAAACATCCTTGTCAGGGTAGATTCTCGCATTGGCACCAGCATCGAAGGCAACGCCAGTACTGTCGAGGCTATTGACAGTTTGGCTGAGTTGGTGGCTGCCAAAAACAGTGCAGTTCCTGCCGCCGAGCTTGCTTCTGCCTTTGGTGAGGAGCTATTCACCATTGTTGGCCCTGCTCCTGGTCCTGTTGCTGTCCCTGCTCCTGGTCCTGTTGCCATCTCTGCCACTGGCCCAGCTCCCATCATCCCGGCTGTGGTGGAGTATAACCCTGGTGCCGCCACAGAAGTGTTTGTAAGTATTAATATTCTCAATAGCTTACCAATTCATTGGCTTATAAAAATTTAATAGTGACATATACGAGACTATCTGTGGAGGCTCAATTTCAGGTCAAACAACCCAGCTATGGTGCAAGCCAACAACAACAGGCCCAGGTGGAGAACGGAGGTTCATTTCAATGAATCTCCCAACAAGGAGTTGGTTCTTGAACTCCTTGCCTACCTGGGCCCAACGTTCATCAACACTGGCTTGCGCCAAAGGGATCTTCGGGACAGTGTCTACCGGAACTTTGCGGAAGGTGTCGCCAGGAGAGGGCGTCTCCTGAGGCACGGGTAGCCGCAAATGCTCGTGCCAGAAAAGCTGGCCGGGAAGCTGATGTATGTAATAGTATAGCATCTAAAAGACTTGAGATTGAAAAACAATATTAAACATATGTTTGATTAGCATTTCCATCGCCGTCGAATGGCATACCTCTCCAACAAGGATGCCATTGACAATGCGATAGGCAATGATTGCTCAGCACTCATCCAAAAGGCAGCAATGTCTGAGGGTGAGTCTGAGGATGAGTTTCCTGGAGTTCCTGGCCGGCGGATGATCCGCACAGTACGCCCAGGCTGGAGGAGCAATGAGGTAACATATTATTTAAATAAATTTTTTTATTGCTTTTGAATCATAAAATAATATTCTAATGAATATATATTAGTTCAATCAGTTGATTGAGTTGTTGGACTCGTACTCGCTCCTTGGCTTGGGTGTCAACGTGCGCCAAATACTCCCAAGAGTATTTGGCCGCGTTGCGGATTTAGCAGTCCCTGAGAGGCTTTCTTCCTCCCTTCCTCAATGGTCACTGAGATAATAAAACGTTTTCTTTTTCTCTTAATTTTCACCCTGTTTCACATATGCGCTATTTGGACTATATGTATATTTTACTTGGCTTTGTTTTGTTTTTTGCTTCTTTAAAAGAGAGAGAGAGAGAGAGAGAGAAAAGTTTTATTTGTATTTATGCATATATTTTTTTTGGCAGTGGAATGACCAGCATCCTTGCGTTGTTTTCAATTTTTAATTCGGCCGTAGCCACTTCCAAGAGAATCCTGTGCACTGGCAAGATGCTGTCGAACGTGTTTGGCGCAAAACCAGGGAGGCAGACGTCAACTTGCTCAACTGGTCTGAGATTGTCAGGATCTGGAACAAGCCAGTGGATGAATGCAAACACATGTTGCTTGTGGTGGAAATGAGGGCGGCTGTTGGAGGGGCTGGGAGGAGGAACAAAGTTGTGGGCGAACAGGTATTGGATTTCTCCTGTGTACGCGTTTGTCTTTCTACCCTCGAAATCCAGAAAAAGAGCTTGGATATATGACCCGCGACTGCCAGATCCACCTTTGCCCTTGTATGTCTGACCAAGAAGATCAATGGCCTTGATCTTTGTGATTCGGTCATTGACAAAGAATGGTGATGAAGATGCATGGAGGTAGTCAACAAGGTGCTCATTGTCATATGCTCTCTTGTAATATTCTAGGAGATGGGGATAGTCGATATCACCCATCTGTGTTGTTGCTGTTGCTGTTGCTGTTGGTAAAGGTAATGCTGACGGAGGGAGAGCTTCGTTACCCTTAATCGTAAGACAGACATCCAACGAGGCTTGCAGGAATGCGTCAAGACGGAAACGGCGTTGAGGTGCTGGTGCTGGGGCTGGGGCTACTATAAAAGTATTGGACAAGGAGGTGAGTTTTTTCAATAGTACTTTGAAGGGGACTTGGCTCTGACATGTAAGTCTTTGCACAAGATCACCCTTATACATATTTTCAGTAAAACTTTTTATGTATGTTGATTCAAACCCATCTCTCCTGTTTGTATCAACATTCTTCAACAACCCATTATATCGCTCGAACCCAAAGAGCCAATAACCATACACTGGTCCAAAATCACGAACAGTGTCGCGAAGATGGAGGTGTAGGTGCATGTTGCAGGTGAGGATGGTACTAGGGTATTGTTGTTCACACTCCCGACCGAACTTCTCCAGGTGACTATGGGCCTCATCAAGTTTGTCAAAAGTGATGGTAGGCTTGGTGAGGAGACGGCAGGCATCAACAAAGCTGATCCAATTCTTGAACTTTGTTCCAGAAAGAACAGGCCGCAGCAGAACAGGAGAGTAAATCAACACCCAGGACTTCCACTCGTCGGCTTTCATTCGGGGAAACCCCTTTCCGATCTTCGTCTTCAACATGGTATATCCCACAGGCAACACCATTGTCTCTGCCACCTTTTGCATCTGACAAAGATCCCGGTCTGTGATCAGACCACTGGCGGTCCATGTCTCGACCATCCTCCACTGCAAAAATACCCCCGATTCCCATATGTGATAGTATGTAAAATTCCGAGTGAAATAAAAAACAAATTCTAGAATTAAATTGAAATGTTATCTTGCATATATAAAAAACAACACATATAAGATAATGAAGTAATTCGGTGGATATAAAGCTCTGCTTTTGGACGTGTAGGCTTGTTAAACTCAAGAGTGTACAGAACTATAACTGAAAGTGTTATCTTATTTCTTTTTAGTCAAACGTTACATGAATTATTTTTTCAATATCAATAAAAAAATCTATTTTTTAATAGATCAAGATGCAAACTTTTCGACTATTTTCTGCAAACTATTCACCTATTTTCTAAAGGACGTATATTTATTGGTTGTTTAATCCGTTTGACACTTTAAACACTTTCAATTGGGGGTTTATTTTATACTTCTTTATAAATAGGCCATGGAAAATAGTTTACGAATAGATTTTTATTGATAAAATATTTTTCTCATAATATACAGCCTAGTAATTTGGTCTAGATTCATGGCTATAGCTATATTGATACTAATTTTTTTACCTTTTGAAACACGGGTAGAGAGAATGACTGATTCATTGACTATCATCTTGAATAACTGGAAAAGTAGTTGCTCAAACAGAGTAGACAACTAAGACTTTGAGACCGAATTTTCAGGTATACCAAACAGTATCTCAAGATAGATAATGATATAACAATCAAAAAAGGTGTACGCGTAATAGAAAAGATATCTATATTTTTCTGTTAGAAAAGCAATAGGAATGACTGATTACTTACCAAGACAAACTGGTTTGTTGGATATTCCATGTCTTTGTTAAAACGCGGCAATTTTCTTTGATAAAAAGGCTGATAGTAAAGACAGAATATATTAGTATTAATAGTGATAAAATATTCGAACATACCAAGTACATTCCGTCCATTCGACTTCATCATTGTCATCTTTGGCCATTGCGATTGAAAGGAGTTGTTTTGAATCTACAAGATGAAGATTACTGATTAGCAACAGCAATAAAAAATAGTGCGCCCATTTACCTTTTTCTTGTGCAAGCTTGAATAAAAGTGACTATAGGACACCTTTTAGATAATTGAAAAGATGTTAAAGATTATCTTTAATTGCGTGAAAAATTTTCAAGTACTTACCAGAGAGTATAAAGGAAGCAAAAAGTAAAAAGAGAGAGAAAAAGGGAAAATCGGGAAAAAAGAATCCATATGCATTTTTAGATTATAGTAAGCCCTAATAAATTATGAGAATAAAGGGATTATGAAAACTGTGTACCCAAGACTCTTTTTTTTTACTGTACTCCAGATATATTTTTTAAAGATATAAATACAGTCTTTTATATATATATATAATACTATTGTTCTTATTTGACACTATACCTTATACTGCAAATTATAATGTATGTTTATGTATTCAAAGAAATATATGTTAATATATATGGATTTATTTATGCTTATTATTTTATTTTATTTTAAAAAAATATTTAGAAAATGTCTTCAAATCAGAGAAACTCAGGACGCAAAGCCAGAGCAAACCTAACTGCTCCCATTCACCGTGTTGCTGCTGGCCGTATTAGCCAGCGTGAAATCCTTCCAAGGGCCCCCAGTCGCAGTGAGGAAAGTAGTCAAGGACAGACAGAAATGGCCACTGTCCTTGAAGACTTGAGGTTCCTCAAGTCCAGAATGGGAATGGTCTATGACATCGCTGGCAAGACCAACCAGACCATGAGTACATTCATGGAAGCCCATGCCAGTGGTGTCCAGAGCCAGCTCCCTCTTGGCCAAGCTGGTCCCGTTGGAATGGCTCCTTCTGTTGGCCCCTCCAGCTCACTTGGTACCAGTGATATGAGTGCGATTGTCTTGGTATGAATATTATTATTATTTTGTTAAAAAATATTTTCTAATAAATTATATCTAGGAATTCATTAATGAGAAGATGTGGAAGAAGAACTTCACGTCTAACGATCCTGCTCTGATTGCCGAGAATGAAGGCAAACAGAAATGGAATAAGGACAAGAAGATTAATCACCCAGACAATGTCAGGGTCATCAACTACTTGAGAGACTACATTCTCTCGCAGCCTCGTGCTGCTGGTTTTTGGCCTGGCATGGTAGTGCAAAAAATTAAAAACAATTACAAGTACTACCATCTCACTTCAAACATGAGTGAAGAGCAAGCTTCTGCCAAGAAGAGAAAGGTTCGGGCTAATACCAGGCTTGTCGAGGTTAGTATAAAGACGATTTGATATTTTTAATTTAATCTGAAAATTTTTATAGATCCACTTGCGCAGGGTGGAGGCCTACAAACGTCACTGGAGGGCAATCGATGAGGAGATGGGCCATAAGCCTGAAAACCCTGATGAGATGGCCTATATCCATGTCCTCCAGAAGGATGTGATGTCTGATGGTGAATCAGACATGGAAGACATTGCGCCTGGTATTAGCATGCGTGTTCTCTGTGTTGCTCGTCCCAGTTGGAGAAGCGATGAGGTAATTAATATTTTGTAGAGTGATGTGCTGATTGATGAGAAAAGACTGATAAATTTAATATAGTTGAACCGGCTTCTGGAGGTCATTGACCATCTTGCAAGAGAGGATGACCTGAGACGGTCATCAACAAAGACAAAGACAAGAATGCCCAGACAGCAAAAAACGATCAAGGAGATTCCTGCCCCAAGTCACCTGACTTTGAATTTGCCTGCCTGGGTATTCAAAAATGAATAAATCTTTGTTTTTGTCTTTTTTACTTTTTAAACACATGATTCGCAAAACAAACTATGAAGTTATGATTAAGAACAAGAGAGATAAGATAAATATATTTAGGCAGAAACCTTTCTAGGCAAAGGGACAACTAGTTTTTTGTTAATGTTACTACTAGATTTATAATCCACAATTGCAACAGGCAGGAGAATCCGATGGACAGGAAGAATGCTTTGAAAGTCAAGAGCCGAAAATTCATCCTTGTGAACCTCAATTCCTTCAGCCTCTCTGGTGGTGTCTGATGTGGTCTTGAACCAATTTACAAAAGCAAAAGTGTGTTGACTGTCGTAGGCATTTCCACAATGCGAAGAAGAAACAGCAGGACTAAATGTGTGAACAAATAGATACTGAATCTCTCCAACATACGCGTACACTGCCTCGGTCTTTTCCTCAACAAATAATGCTTGGATGTATGACCCATTTCGACGTTTACCACTCCTTCCTTTGAATATTTGGCCCATGATGTTGATTGACGCAAGCATTTCAATCCAGTCATTGACAAAAGCGGTCGAGGCCATGGTGTCTTTGCAGCTGTTAATGTTTTTGTCCCCATGGACAACCTGGTAATACTCCACTAGACAATTGTATTCCAGTCTAGGCATTATGCTCATTGGTTTCTTTTTCAATGGCAGAGTTGATGGTGGCAAAGGCTCGTTACCGTGGACTGTTAACGATGGGTTCTCTGCAAATTCAAGGAATTCTGGCAATGAGAAGGCAGACAAATCAAGGTACGGAATTTGGGTTGAGGTGATGTCTTGATGGATGGTCAACTTGCTAAATACGTCTGAGAAGTATTGTCCACTTGGTGTGTCTAGGAAACCGCGAACAAAATCTCCCTTTCTTGTATCCTCA
This sequence comes from Phycomyces nitens, assembly GCA_022702545.1. Lineage (NCBI taxonomy): Eukaryota > Fungi > Mucoromycota > Mucoromycetes > Mucorales > Phycomycetaceae > Phycomyces > Phycomyces nitens. Next base: position 2,110,382 of record JAHRBC010000004.1, read on the forward strand.
ATGAAACTTCTCATATACGTGGCCTCAAAACCACTTCTCCTGTTGGTGTTGATGTTCTTGAGTATACTATTGTACCTCTCGAAACCAAAAAGCCAGTAACTGTAAACTGGCCCAAAGTCCAGAATGGTTTCATGAAGGTGAAGATGTAGGTGCATGTTTGGAGAGAGGAGGTCAGGCTCATACAGTTGCTCACAACCTTTACCAAACTGCTCTAGATTATGATGCGCTTCCTCAATATCATCCTCAGAGATACTTGGCTTTGTCAGACAACGGCAAGCATTGACAAAAAACATCCAGTTCTTGAATTTTGGCATTGGCAGCACGTTTTTTAACACCACGGGAGAGTACACCAAGCACCACGATTTCCACTCATCAGCTTTCATAAAGGGGAATCCCTTTCCAATCTTCGTCCTTAATGTTGTGTAGTCTGCAGGCAACACCATCTTCTCTACCATCTTCTGCATGGCAACAAAACTCTTATCGTTGATTACTCCATCTGCAACCCATCTCTCCATCATCCTCTTGGCAGTGCCTAAGAAAAGATTATGCATTGGATCGATGATCATGCAGCGGACAACGTCAAAGTACTGGAGACGATGCAGTTCGGACCAGCGAACACCACTGGCAACTTCAAGGCGCTGCCTCTCAGTTTGAGTGGCTGCATTTCTCCAGACCTCAGCATCCTTACGATTATCATCTCTAGTGCGAAGGAGCCACTTTGAGAAGTCAAATCCAGAATAATCAACAGAGCTTGTGCCAGCTAACCGAGTGAACTGACGATTGCATTTATGACAGGCGTTTGTGCTTGTATGGGATGTGAACCCACATACTTTTCTTGCGGCAGGGATGTCACAAGCAACAACAAAGAGAGCAGCGGATTCTCACACCAGATGGACATTGGTGGGTCTTGAGTATAATTCCCTGGTACAGTTCTTCCAATTCATCAACAAGAGGTCTAAGATAGTTATTGATTTCAGACGTCTTTGCTTCTTTGGGGCCTGGCATTAATCCAACGAGGATGACGTTCTCCTTTTTAAACCTGACATCGCGAGGAAGATTGTTTACTGCCAAGTAAATGGCACCACACGAATATGAGACACCATCAAATGGCTGGAACCAGTCAATATTCAGTGTCAACATTAGAGAGCGGCTGTCATCAACAAAGAGGTTGCCATTGATGTCTTTAACACTGTTTCACATCGCACCATCATACACATCAAACATCGTCTTTTCCACTTTGGGACCACGATTCCAAGAGTTGATTTGGGTTTCGAAATCGGGCCGAGAAAAGAGAGTTTGCAGAGAGTGTTTGATTGACTGGTACACATACGACTTCTTTGGGATTGTGGACGAACTGGACTTGAACAAGCTATGGCCACACAAGGCGCTATTTCCAAACTTGTCAAAGGTACAGAAAAGAGGTGCACCATCGTTCTCATAAATACTGTGGCATTCACCACATGCAACATATTTCTTGATGCCCTTTGTCAATGTATCCATTCCTGCCATGCTTTTTAGACCAGAGACACTTGATGGGACTCGGAAAGAATCGCCAAAAAATCCAAGATCTTGTTTACGATTGCAATCAAGATAATTGCGCCTTCATTGACAACGTAAAAGGAAATGAACAGGGCAAGAGCCTTGACCACAAAGCCATGAATGAAACTCAATTCTGAGTTGAATTCTGAAAAATATCAACACAAAACACCTCATTAATATACAATCTATATAGATGGGTGGATTAGCATTTCAGGTACTACACAAACCTTCATTATCAAGCATCTCATCTTCACTTTCGTTATCAGAGTCAGAGTCAGAGTCACCAAACGAGCTGCATTCATCCTCTGCACCAAAAATGGCGTCAGATTCAGAAAGAGGTAGGTTTCTAATGGGTTCTTGTACCCCCTCATGTCCTTCAATATCGTTTTCCAAGTCTGCCCAAGTGTAACAACATTGGTTTAATAAAAAAACAATAAAATTTTAAAAAATCCTTACCACCAGACTCAAAATCCATGGCCTCTACATTGTCTACGGCCTCAAAGTATTGCTCTTCATCATCAACAATTTCCATTGCTATTTAATTCAAAAACATATTTATTATTAATTAAATAATTTACAAATCCAAATATAAAATATATCTTACATCTACCACCAAAAAAACTGTTTTTGGCATCTTCTTTAAGCATATGACGCTTAAATGTTTGAGCTGTGAGAAAATCAAATCCTCCCTCTTTGTTCTTGCAAATAGAACATCTGCATTCTTTTGTTCTTGTAGATTTACGGATAGGAGCCATTGTTTAATAAATAATTTAAAATGTTTTGGTTTAACAGTAAAGAAGATATACTCAGGTACAGTTTATTTGATATGATTTGAGTTTAATATTTATTTTTCATGCTACACTATTCTCTACAACCAATAAAATCTATCAAAAATATGGTTTTTTCTCTTAACTCACAAAAAATGGCCTGAGCTAGAAAATTGACCTTTATATCCCATACCAACTGTATCAACTACACATATGGGAATCGGGGGTATTTTTGCAGTGCTCTTGGCCGTACCCAGGAATAGGTTGTGCATGGGATCAATGATCGTTCCACGTACTAGATCAAAGTATCCAAGGCGGTGCAGCTGCGACCATCGAACACCATTTTCAACCTCCAGCTGGTGCCTTTCTGAGGGCGTACTTGCACTCTTCCACTCCTCAGCATGCACCCGGTTTTCTTCACCATTGGCAAGCCTCCACTTGACAAACTTGAACCCACGAAAGTCCACATGGCTCGTGCCTTCCAGACGGGAGAAACTGCGACTGCACTTATAGCATGCCCGAGTGCTGTTATGGGCTGTGAAGCCACTAGTCTTCCTGGCAGCAGGGATGTCGCAGGCGACCATCATCAAGGCAGCACGGACAACCACAGAAGAAGGGCACTCAAACGTTGGGATGGAAACACCAACGTACAGCTGGTTCAGGTCATTGACCAGCAGCTCCAGGTAGCTGTTTATCTCGTCTGATTTTGGCTCCTTCGGCCCAGGCATCAGGCCAACAAGGATGATATTCTTGGGCTTGAACTGCTCAGCCCTAGGAAGATTGTTTATTGCCAAGTAGATTGCTCCACAGGAATAAGTCACCCCATCGAATGGCTGAAACCAATCGATGTTCAATGTCAGCATCAATGAACATGGGTCAGCGACAAAGGAGACACCATCCTTATCCTTCAGGTCCTTCCACATGGCACCATCGTACACATTGCACATGGTGTCCATGACCTTAAGCTCTTTGTTCCAATGGCGGATATTGGCCTCAAAATCCGGGCGGAGGAAAAGGACACTCAACGCCTGCTGGACGGACTGATAGTGGAATTGGCATCTTGGAACCAAAGTACCAGAAGAGGACGCCTTCATCAACTTGCACCCACAGGAAGAGCAGGAACCAACCTTGGATGAGTTACAGAACTCAGGAACAGACCCAGCTTCCTCGTACACCTTGTGGCAATCCTGGCACACAACAGATTTCTTTATTCCTTTGGTCAAGGCTGAGAAACCCATCATCTTTTGGAGACCAGGAAGGCTAGAGGGCAATTAGAAATCCTGCTCGTAGATCTTCAAGAGCTCGTTGATGAACTCGATCAAGACAACAGCACCCTTGTTGACCACGTATCGGGATGCAAACAGGACCACGAATATGGCAATGGACCTGTGCACTGGATTCTCTGGCATCTCGGGGAGGAAAAGGGGTCTATTTTAAAATGATAATTATTAACACTCAATTTTTTCAGGTTCTTTTTTCTTTATTCAACACTCGCCTTCACTGCTAAGATCCTCGACTTCAATCTCCTCGACGTCGTCACCATCACTGTCTTCGGCATTGCTCTCCTCTTCATTGTTGCTGTCATTGCCATTCACCTCATTGGCAGCTGAATCATCGCCATCCAGCATCAGCTCAGATTCCACGACGGGTGAGTGGGAAAAATCATTCTGTCTTTCCATAGAACCGGATTGATGGGTTGTGATAGCTACATATAGAATACAATAGCTTGTTACTATCTGCTGCTCTTCAAATAAATATTCCTTACATTCAATATCAATCTCCACCATTTCTCTTTGTCTTTCTGTGTTTAATAAAAAACCGTGTTATTATACAAGGGCCAAAAAACAATACCAAAATCATCATACCCATCACAATTCTTTCAAGTTCGTCAATTCTTGCTCTCTTATTATGACGCTGAGAGGTTCTCTTTGTTACCAGACTGTAACCTTGGGTGTTACCATTGCATTTAGTGCAATAACAGGCCTCGTTGCAAAGTTGAGTAATAGAAGACATATTGTATGCTTTTGAATATTAAGATAATAAGGAAACAAGTGTTACATTTACTTTATTCTCAACAACTTTATAATCTTACAAATTGATATTCATATGTCTATTGTGTCTAAGCCAATAAGATAGAGTAAAGCTTTATCTTTAACCTGAATATGAAAAACTTTCTGAGATACAAAATCACTCCAGTTTTGCATAGGTTAAAAGGTTACTTCTTATCATTGTACTTCAGGACCGTTTTCCCAGTGTAACCTATGCAAAACTGGAGTGATTTTGTATCTCAGAAAGTTTTTCATATTCAGGTTAAAGATAAAGCTTTACTCTATCTTATTGGCTTAGACACAATAGACATATGAATATCAATTTGTAAGATTATAAAGTTGTTGAGAATAAAGTAAATGTAACACTTGTTTCCTTATTATCTTAATATTCAAAAGCATACAATATGTCTTCTATTACTCAACTTTGCAACGAGGCCTGTTATTGCACTAAATGCAATGGTAACACCCAAGGTTACAGTCTGGTAACAAAGAGAACCTCTCAGCGTCATAATAAGAGAGCAAGAATTGACGAACTTGAAAGAATTGTGATGGGTATGATGATTTTGGTATTGTTTTTTGGCCCTTGTATAATAACACGGTTTTTTATTAAACACAGAAAGACAAAGAGAAATGGTGGAGATTGATATTGAATGTAAGGAATATTTATTTGAAGAGCAGCAGATAGTAACAAGCTATTGTATTCTATATGTAGCTATCACAACCCATCAATCCGGTTCTATGGAAAGACAGAATGATTTTTCCCACTCACCCGTCGTGGAATCTGAGCTGATGCTGGATGGCGATGATTCAGCTGCCAATGAGGTGAATGGCAATGACAGCAACAATGAAGAGGAGAGCAATGCCGAAGACAGTGATGGTGACGACGTCGAGGAGATTGAAGTCGAGGATCTTAGCAGTGAAGGCGAGTGTTGAATAAAGAAAAAGAACCTGAAAAAATTGAGTGTTAATAATTATCATTTTAAAATAGACCCCTTTTCCTCCCCGAGATGCCAGAGAATCCAGTGCACAGGTCCATTGCCATATTCGTGGTCCTGTTTGCATCCCGATACGTGGTCAACAAGGGTGCTGTTGTCTTGATCGAGTTCATCAACGAGCTCTTGAAGATCTACGAGCAGGATTTCTAATTGCCCTCTAGCCTTCCTGGTCTCCAAAAGATGATGGGTTTCTCAGCCTTGACCAAAGGAATAAAGAAATCTGTTGTGTGCCAGGATTGCCACAAGGTGTACGAGGAAGCTGGGTCTGTTCCTGAGTTCTGTAACTCATCCAAGGTTGGTTCCTGCTCTTCCTGTGGGTGCAAGTTGATGAAGGCGTCCTCTTCTGGTACTTTGGTTCCAAGATGCCAATTCCACTATCAGTCCGTCCAGCAGGCGTTGAGTGTCCTTTTCCTCCGCCCGGATTTTGAGGCCAATATCCGCCATTGGAACAAAGAGCTTAAGGTCATGGACACCATGTGCAATGTGTACGATGGTGCCATGTGGAAGGACCTGAAGGATAAGGATGGTGTCTCCTTTGTCGCTGACCCATGTTCATTGATGCTGACATTGAACATCGATTGGTTTCAGCCATTCGATGGGGTGACTTATTCCTGTGGAGCAATCTACTTGGCAATAAACAATCTTCCTAGGGCTGAGCAGTTCAAGCCCAAGAATATCATCCTTGTTGGCCTGATGCCTGGGCCGAAGGAGCCAAAATCAGACGAGATAAACAGCTACCTGGAGCTGCTGGTCAATGACCTGAACCAGCTGTACGTTGGTGTTTCCATCCCAACGTTTGAGTGCCCTTCTTCTGTGGTTGTCCGTGCTGCCTTGATGATGGTCGCCTGCGACATCCCTGCTGCCAGGAAGACTAGTGGCTTCACAGCCCATAACAGCACTCGGGCATGCTATAAGTGCAGTCGCAGTTTCTCCTGTCTGGAAGGCACGAGCCATGTGGACTTTCGTGGGTTCAAGTTTGTCAAGTGGAGGCTTGCCAATGGTGAAGAAAACCGGGTGCATGCTGAGGAGTGGAAGAGTGCAAGTACGCCCTCAGAAAGGCACCAGCTGGAGGTTGAAAATGGTATTCGATGGTCGCAGCTGCACCGCCTTGGATACTTTGATCTAGTACGTGGAACGATCATTGATCCCATGCACAACCTATTCCTGGGTACGGCCAAGAGGATGGTCGAGACATGGACCGCCAGTGGTCTGATCACAGACCGGGATCTTTGTCAGATGCAAAAGGTGGCAGAGACAATGGTGTTGCCTGTGGGATATACCATGTTGAAGACGAAGATCGGAAAGGGGTTTCCCCGAATGAAAGCCGACGAGTGGAAGTCCTGGGTGTTGATTTACTCTCCTGTTCTGCTGCGGCCTGTTCTTTCTGGAACAAAGTTCAAGAATTGGATCAGCTTTGTTGATGCCTGCCGTCTCCTCACCAAGCCTACCATCACTTTTGACAAACTTGATGAGGCCCATAGTCACCTGGAGAAGTTCGGTCGGGAGTGTGAACAACAATACCCTAGTACCATCCTCACCTGCAACATGCACCTACACCTCCATCTTCGCGACACTGTTCGTGATTTTGGACCAGTGTATGGTTATTGGCTCTTTGGGTTCGAGCGATATAATGGGTTGTTGAAGAATGTTGATACAAACAGGAGAGATGGGTTTGAATCAACATACATAAAAAGTTTTACTGAAAATATGTATAAGGGTGATCTTGTGCAAAGACTTACATGTCAGAGCCAAGTCCCCTTCAAAGTACTATTGAAAAAACTCACCTCCTTGTCCAATACTTTTATAGTAGCCCCAGCCCCAGCACCAGCACCTCAACGCCGTTTCCGTCTTGACGCATTCCTGCAAGCCTCGTTGGATGTCTGTCTTACGATTAAGGGTAATGAAGCTCTCCCTCCGTCAGCATTACCTTTACCAACAGCAACAGCAACAGCAACAACACAGATGGGTGATATCGACTATCCCCATCTCCTAGAATATTACAAGAGAGCATATGACAATGAGCACCTTGTTGACTACCTCCATGCATCTTCATCACCATTCTTTGTCAATGACCGAATCACAAAGATCAAGGCCATTGATCTTCTTGGTCAGACATACAAGGGCAAAGGTGGATCTGGCAGTCGCGGGTCATATATCCAAGCTCTTTTTCTGGATTTCGAGGGTAGAAAGACAAATGCGTACACAGGAGAAATCCAATACCTGTTCGCCCACAACTTCATTCCTCCTCCCAGCCCCTCCAACAGCCGCCCTCATTTCCACCACAAGCAACATGTGTTTGCATTCATCCACTGGCTTGTTCCAGATCCTGACAATCTCAGACCAGTTGAGCAAGTTAACGTCTGCCTCCCTGGTTTTGCGCCAAACACGTTCGACAGCATCTTGCCAGTGCACAGGATTCTCTTGGAAGTGGCTACGGCCGAATTAAAAATTGAAAACAACGCAAGGATGCTGGTCATTCCACTGCCAAAAAAAATATATGCATAAATACAAATAAAACTTTTCTCTCTCTCTCTCTCTCTCTCTTTTAAAGAAGCAAAAAACAAAACAAAGCCAAGTAAAATATACATATAGTCCAAATAGCGCATATGTGAAACAGGGTGAAAATTAAGAGAAAAAGAAAACGTTTTATTATCTCAGTGACCATTGAGGAAGGGAGGAAGAAAGCCTCTCAGGGACTGCTAAATCCGCAACGCGGCCAAATACTCTTGGGAGCATTTGGCACACGTTGACACCCAAGCCAAGGAGCGAGTACGAGTCCAACAACTCAATCAACTGATTGAACTAATATACATTCATTAGAATATTATTTTATGATTCAAAAGCAATAAAAAAATTTATTTAAATAATATGTTACCTCATTGCTCCTCCAGCCTGGGCGTACTGTGCGGATCATCTGCCGGCCAGGAACTCCAGGAAACTCATCCTCAGACTCACCCTCAGACATTGCTGCCTTTTGGATGAGTGCTGAGCAATCATTGCCTATCGCATTGTCAATGGCATCCTTGTTGGAGAGGTATGCCATTCGACGGCGATGGAAATGCTAATCAAACATATGTTTAATATTGTTTTTCAATCTCAAGTCTTTTAGATGCTATACTATTACATACATCAGCTTCCCGGCCAGCTTTTCTGGCACGAGCATTTGCGGCTACCCGTGCCTCAGGAGACGCCCTCTCCTGGCGACACCTTCCGCAAAAGTTCCGGTAGACACTGTCCCGAAGATCCCTTTGGCGCAAGCCAGTGTTGATGAACGTTGGGCCCAGGTAGGCAAGGAGTTCAAGAACCAACTCCTTGTTGGGAGATTCATTGAAATGAACCTCCGTTCTCCACCTGGGCCTGTTGTTGTTGGCTTGCACCATAGCTGGGTTGTTTGACCTGAAATTGAGCCTCCACAGATAGTCTCGTATATGTCGCTATTAAATTTTTATAAGCCAATGAATTGGTAAGCTATTGAGAATATTAATACTTACAAACACTTCTGTGGCGGCACCAGGGTTATACTCCACCACAGCCGGGATGATGGGAGCTGGGCCAGTGGCAGGGATGGCAACAGGACCAGGAGCAGGGACAGCAACAGGACCAGGAGCAGGGCCAACAATGGTGAATAGCTCCTCACCAAAGGCAGAAGCAAGCTCGGCGGCAGGAACTGCACTGTTTTTGGCAGCCACCAACTCAGCCAAACTGTCAATAGCCTCGACAGTACTGGCGTTGCCTTCGATGCTGGTGCCAATGCGAGAATCTACCCTGACAAGGATGTTTTGAATATCCTGCAAGGTCTCCAACAATTGGAGTTGCTCATCGGTTGAGCGAGAAGTGGGAGTGGATCTTGGTGCCATGGTCTATAGAATATCATATGTTTTCAAAATTAGCTTTATATTCTCTTTATAAATTATAGACTCTACTCTTTACATACAAAATACTTGGTTTGCGAGTGCAGGAGGGTTGATTCAATTGTAAATAGATGGTCTTTATATACACAGATGAGTTTAATAAACAGATTCCTAATTACCCTTTGTATACACTGTATAAATTAATAAAAAAATAATTTTGGATCTCTGCTTGAAATTAAATATCATTTCTTTCTTTCTTTTTGTTCTATCTTCTTATCTCTGTTGTTTTATCTCTACGTGGGTTTCTAATAAGACATTCTTTATACTAACAAATTAATGGCTTCTTTATAAATGTATACTCATCCCAATACATTCTCTCTACATTGCCCATCTAGACTAATCATGGTCAGTTACATGTGCCGGTGTCATCTTGCAAGTTATTCTGATTGTCTCTTTCTATCCTGTAGACCTCTTCCACTTGTGCAGCCTATTATATGGTGCCATCATCAGTGCCAGGGTAAATAAAATCTTTTCGTGTCCAATTTCTTTTTTTCTCAACGTTTGTTATTCTACAATAGGCCGCTGCCATCACTGTCTACCCCATCTGCCTCCTTCATCATCTACAACTGGTTATCATAATGGTAATGCCGTTTCTTGGTCTTTGTGCTTTTCCCTAATATTATTCTGGCTATTTACTAATACTTTTCTATATTCTTAAAAAGTTATTGTTGGCCGCCATATACCATCCCTCTACTATAATCGCCAACTCTGTTTTTGGTATGTAAATCGATTTTTCTATCACTCAATTCACCTATATTAATTTATTTTATCCCATCTCTAGTCAATCTAATCATACAAGATGCCATGCCGCACAACTCAGCCCTTCTTTGCCCATTCTTATCCAATCCTTGCAATGTAAGTATAATATCCCTTGCATCTTGAATAGCACCCGCACTTTTGAATATATGTCACTAATATAACTTTTATTATATCAGAATACTACTGCAACCACCCAAATTGCTGCCGGACCCTATTTTCAGGTATTGTTCAGTAGAGAAGTATCCAATCCAAGTAATATCAAATAGGCTGGTAGAAGCGGCAAGGATAGACAGTAATAGTATTAGAGCTTGTGTATAGAACAATTCTATTCTTTCCAATAAACACAAATATAAACCATAAACCTTTTAAGTACGGGGTATAAAATGATGGAAAGAGTAATTATTGCTTGATTATACAATAATGAGTTTCAAAGAGTGGTCAATACTGGCAGTTTGAATGGGTAAACAATAATAAACTCTCACTATTAGCGTATGAAAAACAACAATAAGATCGCCCTTTCAAGATGTAAACACAATACCTGTACACTAAAAACATAATGTCGGATGTAACAATTGAGTATATCAAGTCAGTTAAGCATGTCAAAAATGCTAACAAACCTTTGTTCCGTTCGCTGTCACAACTTTTACCATGTTTATTTTGAGTCTTACAACCTGATAGGAACCTAGGTTCTCCTATCTGTCATCATGGCTCTTTTGCTTAAACAACCGGAACCCAATGGGTCCACCACCCATAACCACCCCTCATCACAACCTACCTCTGGCTCACCACTACCTCAACCACCAACATCACCTACCAATGCTTTAGCCCCCTTGTACCTAGCTGCGGCTACACGTGGCGCTACTACCTTGCCCAAGAAACAACCTTTTTTCCTCCTTGGTGATAAACTTTCTTCGACCTCCCGAATTTTGCGAGTTGGATCCTCCACATTTTCAGTTTTCTATGACACTCCCTTGGAATCCTCACCTTTGTTTGTCGGATTCTGGACGGCACTTCTTGAAGCATTCCCCAGAGGAACCAACTACGGCATCACTCTCCCCTCCCATTCTGCTCCTACCATCTATGAACTTCACCTAGCTAATGAAGCGGACTGCGAACGTGCTTGTAATGAACCCATCTCTGTTGACGGCACCATCTTTGCGGCCTCTCGATCGGTACCTGTCGGCACTTCCCTGCTCCGAGTGTCGCTGTCAAAAATCCCTCGTGCGTCCTACCCCGTTGTGACAGTCCAGTTTCCCTTTATATAACTATCCAATATCTATTATCCCATTTCCATATATACTCAATCGTTACACTTAATATTCTATATCTTACTCAATATTCCTATCTCAATAAAGGGAGAGGTTTTACCCGTAAAGCAGACTATCACATTGGTGGAGAAGCTAAAAACAAGGCTTATAGAATGGATCCAAATTTTCCGAATTATAATATGGATGCCAACCCGTGGGGAGGCCCCGCGGACCAGTCGCTTTATTCCTCTCACCCAGAAGGGGGGGTGAATAGCTCGTCGGGAGGACCAAGTTACCTGGAACTGCAGATGCAGAGAGAGCTGGAAATTCGAGAAGAAAGACATTGACAGCTGGAGGCTCACTATCGAGAAGAACTCAGTCAACGTGAGAGAGCCTACATGACGATCCAAGAACAGTGGCGAGAAGGACATGAACGAAAGATAAGAGAGCTGGCAGAGAAAGAACTCCAGGAACAGTTGAATCGACGAGAGGCTGAGAACCGCAGACATCTCCAGCAAGAGGCTGAGCATCTTCTTCAAAGGAGATTGGATGAAGAAAGGCGATACCAGGATAGCGAACTAGCTAGACGAGTAGAACTCGAACTACATAGCCGGATGCCCAAGGTTGAAGAAGAGTTAGCAAGACGAGAGGCACAGCATCAGGCCGAGTTGGAACGAATGCAAACCAACATGTATGAGATGTATGAGCAAATGACATCCCACTCCCAATCTGAGAGTAGGGCAGTTCAGAAGGAGACAACCTCCCAGAACCAGATAATGTTAGACACGATCCTCTCCCTGCAAAGAGAAGTAGAAGAGCTGAAACGAGAAAGACGAGGAACCGAAAAGTCTGTCCTCCAGAACCCTCGGTCAGAGTCTTCATATAACACAGTTGCCTCGACACGAATGGTGGACAGCCCCACAAGAACTGATACAACTCCCAGGAACAGAGACGCTCCGGTCGTTCAAACACAAGTGCAGACGAGCACTCAGAGAAGTAGGCAGAGGGTGGAAGTTCAGGGTTTCTATGGAAAACCGAGCGAGGACCCATATGCATGGCTTCTGGAGTTTGAAAAAGCAGCCATCTACTTTGAATGGGACTCACACACTCAAGCACGAGAGTTTATGATGGCCATGAAAGGACCTGCGGCGTACTGGTGGGAGGCTCTTGAACCCAATTGTCGTATGGATTATGTGTTTGCCCGAGACCAGTTTAGCTCATATTTTGGAGTGGGAGGATCAGCCGTGATAGCTTTAACGGAATTGCCAAGTATGCGACAAGGCAAAGAAAGTATGCTTACTTTTGGACCCAGATTATCTTTAGCCTTACAGCGCATCGATGGACAAATGAAAGAGGAATTGAAGTTGTATTTCTTTTCCATACATGCCTGCAAAGATGTCAGCAAAGAAGTATCACGGCACAACCCCAAGACGCTAACCGACGCAATCAAGTATGCCATCACACTCGAGCGAGCAGACATCACTGCAGGTGTAAAAAATAGTGAGGCAAGTAAAGAGCCAGTGAAGACATTTATCAGTGAGGGCCCAGCCCAGAATGTAGGACCGGGTCCATCACCCATGGAGGGAGTAGAGCAGGGTGCCCAAAGGTTCCACCCTTTCCAAAATAAGACACCCGCTGAAAAAGTAAATCGGTGGAACAAGACCAAAGGAAAGGCTCCAAAATTCAAAGGACAATGTCATAACTGCCATAAAATTGGGCATAAAGCCATCAACTGTCGATCGGCCAAAAACTACCAACAGACGACGCAAACGGCTGAGGAGGTAGAGACGGCGACTCTGGAGGAGGAAGATGAAGTTCATGGTATTCTCCATAAACTGTACCAATGTACAGCGCAGAACCAACAACCTGCGAGAGAAGTAGACTTGGACACTTTGCGATTTTCCATTGCAGTAATGATCAACCACCAGGGAGTCAATGCGCTGATTGACACGGGATCGATGATTTCATCCATAAGCTCGAAAATTGTCGAGCATTGCCAACTCACCACAACCATAGCACTGCCATTAACCATAGAATATGGAAATCAGACAAAAGAGACATCCAAGTTAGAAGTACTTGACCACGTCTGGATTGAGAATCAGGCATGGCAGGTGGAGCTCCGAGTGGTAGACAAACAAAGTGTAGATTTAATATTGGGTATGGATTGGCTGTTGAAGCATGACTTGATCCTAGACCCAGTAAACAAAGCGGTTATGAAGAGAAAGGAAGACAGCACGTACCTAGTCAACAGAGCAACCGTAATGTCAGAGATCGACAAGAGAGTGCAGGAAGTACTAAAGGAATTCCCAAGTCTTCACGATGAAAGCCCTGAACAAACAATTACCAATGCCCCAGTCTACCACCGTATTGACACAGGAGATGCCTTGCCCATAGTCACCCCAAATTATAGAAGATCTCCTGCGGAAAATAGGGCAATAAATGAAGAAACCAAAAGATGCTTGAACAAGGGGTAGTCAGACCAAGTAATAGTCCGTGGTCCTCACCTCCGATCCTTATTCCAAAACCAGATGGATCTTTACGTTGTTGCATCAATTACAAGAAGCTCAACGCCGTGACCAGGAAGGATAAGTTCCCCTTACCCAGGATTGATGATTTATTAGACAAACTCACTTATGCTAAATATTTCTCGACGATTGATCTGAAATCGGGATATTGGCAAATCCCGGTTGACCCTGCAGACATCTGTAAGACGGCATACTCCACTGAAGAAGGCCTATTTGAATTCACGGTAATGCCTTTTGGCGTTACCAACGGCCCAGCTACATTTCAGCGGTTTATGCAGCAGATTATGGGTCATCAATCATTTGTTACCGTCTATATTGACGACGTTCTGATTTACTCATCAACCGAAGACCAACATTTACAGCATATCAGAACAATACTTGAGACCTTGTCGAAGTGGAACTTAAAGATCAGCTTGAAGAAGTGTCAGTTTGTGGTAAAGGAAGTACGTTTCCTTGGATTTCTAGTTTCAGGCAACGGAATACGAACCGACCCCGCAAAGACAGCCCCAATCGTGAAGTGGCCAATTCCAGAGAACATTAAGGAACTGCAACGTTTCTTAGGAATATGTAATTTCTACCACCGTTTCCTTGCAAACCTGTCAGTAATTGCAGCGCCCTTGTATCTCTTACTACGAAAAGAAAACGAATGGAAGTGGACCACAAAAACCAACAAGGCTTTTGACGAACTAAAGACAAAACTAGCACAATTACCACAACTGGTCTATCCAGACCCAAACTACCCGTACGACTTACACACCGATGCAAGCGATTCAGGATTAGGAGCAGCCCTGGTACAGAATGGCCGACCAGTGGCGTTTGCAAGCCGATCACTCTCACCCGCGGAGAAGAACTATAGTGCCACGGAGAGAGAATGTCTTGCCGTAGTCTGGTCTCTTCAACACTTTCATTGCTATATACATGGTGCGGTACTCACAGTATACACCGACCACGCAGCATTAAAGGCCATCCTCTCTATCAAGAACCCTCGAGGCCGAATAGCTCGATGGGTGGTAAGCACGTTAACATATGAATTTACCGTTGTGCATAGAAGGGGAGTGGACAACAAGGACGCCGACGCACTGAGCCGAGTGTGTTTAAGCAGGGAAATAACCCAACTAACTCAGGAGACACCTCAAGACATCACAAAAGAATTGGTACGCGAATACCAGCAGTGGGACCCCGAGATCGGACAGCTCCATACAGACAAACCAGAAAACATAATAGGGAAAGATGGTATACTTTACCATGACCCCAAGAACCCGGTAGTGGTCCTGCCTGGCGCATTAAGACAAAAGTATCTCCAGTCCGTGCATGCACACCCAACAGCCGGACATTTTGGACGTGATAAGACTACAGCAAGAGCACAGCAAAGTGCATGGTGGCCAACATTAAATGAAGACATCGTGGAATTCATAAAGAGTTGTGAGGAGTGTCGCAAACACAAGCAACCAACGCGGAAATTTGGCAGGCTACAAAGCATCACGGTACATCACCCAGGGGAGGTATGGGCGGCCGACATCGCCGTTCTCCCAGTATCAAGTAAAGGCAACAGATATCTCTTGGTCCTTATGGAGTATCTGACAAAGTGGGTGATTACTGCCGCCTTGTCACAGTTTGATACAAATGAAATAGCCAACGTACTGCTGTTCAAAGTGGTTTTAGTCCATGGAGTCCCGCACAAGTTTATTACAGATAATGGAACTAACTTTGTTTCAGAAGCAATGAAAATGGTATGCGCCAGACTGGGAATAACCAAAGCAATGACTAGCGTGGAGCATCCACAGACAGACGGACTGGTAGAAAGGATGAACAAAACCCTGAAGACGTCTTTGGCGATATATGTAGAGAAGGAACCCCACCTGTGGGATGAATACCTTCCGTTTGTGACCTTTGCAGTCAACACAGCAAAACAAGCGTCAACTGGAAAATCACCATTCGAGATTCTCTATGGCAGAAAAGCAACTTTACCAACTACAGCCAGTTTGACACCACCAGATAGGCAAACTCATACTACCAAGAGCTGGATTGCATACTTGAACCACTACTTACCGATTATCCAAAATGATATAAAAATGAACATACAAAAAGCCCAAGCACGCCAACAGCGATGGTACAATAAAAACCGACTAAACCGACCAAACTTCCAAAAGGATGACCTAGTTTTCAAGATCAAGCCAAAGGATACATGGAAGTTCCCGAACCCCAAGTTTACCGGCCCATGGAAAATAATAAAAGAAACGAATCAAAACGGAACTAGTTTCCTACTTGCAGACCCAACGAAGAAAAAGAGAACAACAACGGCAAACCAAGATCAGCTGTACCCTTACCGCAACAAAGAAACTCGTTGCTAGAGGGGGAGTGATGTGACAGTCCAGTTTCCCTTTATATAACTATCCAATATCTATTATCCCATTTCCATATATACTCAATCGTTACACTTAATATTCTATATCTTACTCAATATTCCTATCTCAATAAAGAGAGAGGTTTTACCCGTAAAGCAGACTATCACACCCGTCCTTACCTCCAACCTTGTGAAATGCCTTTCCCCCTATGGCAATGTCCGAGAAATAGTAATCCATGAAACTTTTGGTTTCTTTGACGCCACCGGTTATGTTACTCTAGAACGCCCACCCAACGATGCAGGCACCCTCCGCAACCTCACCTATCAAATCCCGTACAATGAGAACTACACCATCCTCGGCACATGGGCACGAATGGGATCGCATTGTACATACTGCAAGCAAATGGGACACGAAGTGGATGCTTGCCCTGACAGACCTTGTGAAACTTGCACTTGCTTTAGATGCTACCAAATAGGTCACCTCCAAGCCACCTGCCCATACGAATCGGAGCCCACCAAACACTCCAAAAACAGTAACAAACGTTCACGCAGACCTCATACAATGGAACCACAAGATCACACAATGGCCGATCTGTCTCCACCAAAAATGACCACTTTTGTCTCCCCACCAGGAGCTGCATCCGCCTCCATACATAACCCGGCCAACAAGCTTGGACTACCCCAGCCCAAGCCCAATGACAATGACAAAGACAAAGACAATGCCAACGCCAATGCCAACGTCAATGCCAACGTCAACGCCAATGTCAACGTCAACAACCACACTTCAACTGACACAGGTGATATCGCCTTTGAAGATATCAAAATCTCCCCCAACGAATCCTACATGGAGATAGAGTCTGATACTGACATGGTCCACACTGATTCTCTTGACAATGGAGGAAAACGAGTGCCCTTCTCCATTTCCAGCTGGACAAAGGTCCAGAAACGGGGCAAACACACTCCTGAGAATCCCACACATACAGCTGCCACCACAAAGTTGTCTACCAAAGGCCTCAGGCAACTCAGCACCCGCCTCTCATCCACCCAACGCACCCTCCACTCATGCTCCCTCTCTCCTGGTAACGCCACCCACACTATCCTACTTGATCGCCAACAAGCCCTCGACGCAGAGGCCAACTCTACCCAATGATAAAAATTGGAACCATGAATTGCAGAGGGCTTCCTAAAGTCGGAAACCCCAAAACCCGGTCCTTTTTTATATGCCATTTACGCTCTCAGGGCATTGATATTTTAGCCCTACAAGAAACCCATGCCTCCACACAGAATCTTCAAGACACTTTCGACCAACAGTTCCAAACATCCTCCTCCTTATGGTCACCACACTGTGGTATCGTATCCCTCTCCCCTCATATTATTCTAACCAACTCTATACTCAGTCTATGCGGCAGATGTATCACCACCTCTGTCACTCATGTTGACAATAACTTCTCTCCCTTTACGATATGTGTCATATATGCTCCCGCCTCTAAATCCCCACGCTATGAATTCCTCACCTCTCTACTCTCCTCACCCGAACTCCTCCCCGCCGATCCATCTAATTTTATCCTAGTGGGTGATTTCAATCATGCTCTCCATTCCAACTATGCTCTTGGCCATCAAGCTCCTAATGAGTGGCTTACCTTCCTGACTAACCACCTTGTCGACTGTGTTACTCCTTCTGAGCAGCACCCACAACCCACTTTTCACCGAGCCTTGTTGTCTACTACAATTGACTACATTCTTGCATCTCCCGACCTTCATCCTCGCACGACTTCACCCCAAGTCAGTTATATCCACCAGAAGTGGTCAGACCACTGTCTCGTCACGGTTTGCTTGGCTCTACCTTCCCTCAAGTCGTCTGGAAAAGGCCTCTGGCGTGCCAATCCTCGCCTTGCACGTTTGACCTCCTTCTGCACCAACCTCAACACTCTCCTGTCCACTCTAATTCCTGCACTTCAACCCGACCTCTCCCCGCAAGCCCAGTGGGATGTCATTAAAGCAGAAATCACTCGATTTATACAATGCTTCTCCCGCCATGCTCGTCCTTCCCTGAACGACCTGGAAGCAAGATTACAACAACGGCGTGACCGACTCATACACCGTTTTCGACGACAGCCCACCCAGAATTTCCAATTGCCTATCGTGGAGTGCATGCTGCAACAAGTCCAGCTGGAACGTGTCAAAAACATGGCCCTCAGGGCTGGAAAACATTGGCGGGAACAAGGTGAGACCTCGGCGGGCTACCTTAAACGCACCATTGCAACTCGACAATCCCGCAAGACCATCGCCAGCCTTTCCCACCCTGTCACCGATGCCATATGCACCACTCCCGACACCATGACTGAGGCAGCCGCTGCCTTTTATGAAAGCTTGTATCACCCAGACCCAATTGACCAATCTGCTCTGGACGACCTTCTATCCCATCTTCCTCCCGACCTTTGTCTGTCCGAGCACACACAGTCCTCCCTCACTCGTCCCCTATCTCTACATACCATTCGCACCGGCGCATCGCGCACACCCACCTCAAGCAGTCCCGGTCCCGATGGTTTACCATACGAGATCCTTCATTTGATCCTGGATCATCCTGTGTGTGGCGATCTTGTATCCCAAGTTTACAATGACGCCCTGTCGAAAGGCATCTTCCCAGAATCCTGGAAATCCACCTGCGTTTGTCTCCTTCCTAAAAAGGGTGATCTCACCTCTCTCAAAAACTGGAGACCCATTGCTCTCATCAACACAGATGCTAAAGTCTTCACCCGCCTCTTGAATGCTCGCATGATTCACAGTGTCACATCTCTGGTCTCCCCCTACCAAACTGGATTTGTTCAGGGTCGATTTATTGCAGACAACGGCATGCTTACCAGGATGGTCATGGCTCAAGCAGCTAAAGAAGGCTCTACTGGCATCGGTCTTCTTTTAGACCAGGAGAAAGCATATGATAGGGTTCACCCCAAATATCTATGCCGTGTATTAACTAATTTTCACTTTCCCTCCTCTCTTGTCACCTCCATATCTAACCTATTCTTCTCTACTAAGCTACAGATCAATGTAAACGGCTTCTTCTCGCGCCCTCTGCCCCAAACTCGGGGTTTGCGTCAAGGCGACCCCTTGTCTCCCATCTTGTTCAACTTGGTGTTTGAGCCTTTGCTGCGACAAGTGATCCACGACCACTCTTTCATTGGCTTCTGTCCTTCGGTACCGGTGGGCCTTACCCCACTTCCACCCGTCAAACTCCTCGCATATGCAGATGATCTGCTCGTTTTCCTGTCCAACCCTGGCCAACTATCTCTCCTTCACACCCACCTCAACACTTATGCTGCCACCTCCAATGCCCGCATCAATTTACATAAAACGCAGGCTTTTTCTCTTTCTGGCTCGCCTTTGCCAGGCTGGGTCTCTCATCTACAGATCCACAACATCACTGACTGGCACGATAGAACCTTCCCATCTTCTCTTCATTACCTCGGATTTCCCATTATTTCCTCAATTGCTCAACGAGATGCATTTGGACAATCCCTCCTTTCCAAGATCAAAAACAGTTGCACCATTCATGGCTCAAGATCTCTATCTTTCCGTGGCCGCGCCACAGTCATGAACTCCCTCATCCTAGCCCAACTTTGGCACGTCCTTCGAGTTGTCTCCTTTCCCTCCGCTTTCCTGGAAAAAATACGTTCACTGATACGGCATTTCTTCCGTTTCCGCTCATTCCCTCCCATTGCCTTAGACACCCTCTGTCTTCCCCGCCTACAAGGCGGCCTTGGGATTCTCGACCCGGTCACGCAGCAGTGTGCCCTCCAACTTTGGTGGCTCCAACCTCTCATTCTCAACCCTTTAAACCCTCGTGGTTTAGTTCCTCCATGGATGTCATACCTTCTCAGATCCGACGACACTAACTGTGATCCCCTCCTCCCTTGGCTCTTCCCCGACGCCTGCCCTAGATCTCATAACACACTTGGGTCACCTCTTCACCTAGTCTTGAAGGCCATGGATCACCTCCCACGCAACTTCGAGAACGTCTTAACCAACCTATCCACATGCCTTGTACTACCACTGTCGTCCATGGTTACTAACCCCCACCCTCATCCTCCTTACCGCGCATCCTGGCGTGACCTAAAAGTCCATCACCTCTACAAGATAGACCAAGACTTAGACACTCTAGTCCCAATTGATCCCTCACGCCCTCTTCCTAGGTCGATTACCCTCAAACGCATCCTACAACGCATCCTCGCACAAACTTTGGTCAGCCACCCTGTCCTTTTCCGTGCTTGTCTTCCCACTTTCATTCTCGAATCGCGACATTTGGATATGCCTCCAAGAGGGAGCTCCCCAATCGACCTGTCCCCTTTTCTCTCTGCCTTATCCCCTGGGCGACCATGGTCACGGCTCTCCACTCGCTCTTACCGAATGACCTGCTCCCAACACCGCACAAATGCTCGACCTATTGACCCTACCCTCCATCCACAACAACTCCGGTCCTTTTGGTCTTTTGCACTCCCCCACCGTGCTCGAAACGTTTGGTTTCATGGCCTACACCATAAACTCTCCTGCCGTGCTCTTCTCCACTGCTTGATACCGTCCACTGTAGCCTCTCCCCTATGTACAATTTGCCAACAATCTGCCAAGACGCAAGCCCATTTCCTCTTTGACTGCCCTCAAAAATCGGCAGTGTGGATAGGCATTTGGCTAGAGTTCTTTGGCTGTTTTCCTTCGCCTAGTACCCTTTCCACCGCATTCCACTCCTTCGTTTTTCCTTTAACGCTGGACACCACCATTCCTGCTGCCTCGGTCTTTGGCCTGGCCGTACTTGCCATATGGGACCATCACTGGGCTTTCCACTTTCAGTCTGTTCCTTTCCAACCATCTTCCGTCCTCCGCACAGCCCGCAAATCCATCTCTCGACTCTGCTCTGAACTTTCCCTCGACCCCCAGGACTCGTCTCCATAATCACGAATCCATATATACTTTTAAAAAATAACCCCAAAAACATCATATAATTTATATAACCCACAAACAAATAGTAACTTTTCTCTCTCTCTCTCTCGTCTAACAGAGAACGTTACAAATAAACTTGAGCCAAAAGAGCTCCATACAAACAAAAAATCCTATCTGTCATATCTGTGTTTTACCATAGAAAATTCGCGACTTTTCACATATTTATTTACAGTTTTACACATGATCTACTTTTACCGTTTTCCCAGTGCTCTCACCTTTCCTTTTTCAAGAAGTTTGTTGCTTTCTCTGAAAACTCCTGTCTTTCCCTGGCACTGCAGATAATCTCCATGTGGTCAAGATAAGGTTCTTGTTGATATACATTGGCAGTGGTGGTGCTGTTGCTTGTTGGAGTACTATTGGCTACCAGTATTGGGTTGTCCAACTCGGGGAAACAAGGATTGCTGATTGTACTTTGTCCTTGCAAATATTCTGGATGACTTGTGGAACTAATTTCCATGGTGAATGAAGATATAGGCCCGTCTTGGGTCATTGTTGCTTGAATACATCCACTGCCCTGGCTTGTGGATCGTGCTGCCAACTCCAATAAACCAGTAAGTGGTGGTTGTGGCATGTGTGATATTTGGTAGTAGAAAAGGGACGGTGGATACTTTGAGACTCTTTATTGTGATTGAGAAAAAGTTAAAGTTATATCCAGTCCTTGATTCAAGAAGTGTGTTAACTTAGTATTTATAATTATTGTTATAATTCTTATCAGCTTGGATATTCATTATCATAATAGCTGTGTTATTAGTTAATAGGTATTTTGGGACTTTGTCCCACAATAGATTGGGTATGGTATTTTCATATTTGGATAAGGATTTCTGGATGGTATAGTTTGTCTTGATTTTAGATAATCCAGCTATCTGGGTTTATATATCACTTTTCTCTGATATACCATTATGCCAAATACAACAGCATGCAGCAAACGCGTCTATCTCCATTTTCCCCCATTTGGCAGTGATCTTATTGAACCATTGTCAAGGCAGTTTCCATTTGTGAACCAGCCTCTTCTTCCTGCTCAGTGTATTGGCTTGAACATTGTCTACTCTTGCAATATGATTGATCTTCAAATGCAGTCGAAACTGGCTGCTGTATCCAACATAATTGTAGATTGAAACATTAACACAAATTACCAATATTGAAACATATTGAATAACCAACCTACTGGAAGTGCAATAAAGAGTGTACCTTTCCAAATACATTATTCATATGTAAAGACACACTAATAACTAGTACTAACACACTGGTTAATAGTACTAAGTAAAATAACAAGTCATATCTAATAGTTGGTAGAGAGAACAGACATTACATGATATCATCATATCATCACTAGCACTCATCTCAATGTCTATATAAATGCACAATACGAATAGCAATAGTCTTCATCTTATTCACAAATTCTCTCTCTCTTAATAAACAAAGTCTCACCGTACTCTTGTCCGTGCTTTGTTTTCCTCTGATTTAACATTCTTATGAGAATTTGGCTCGAAATTTACATAAAATCATGTAAATTTGCAAGGATTCTTTCATAACTAGGATCCAAATTTTCATAGGACTTTAAAAATGAAGCGATGTCTCACATTTAAGAACCGATTTAATCACAGACCCTTAAAATTTATAAATTTTCATAAGATATCCCCTTCTCTATTAGCTAGAAATATTCATATAAATACCCCTAGAGCTTGATTATAGAAGGATCAAACAAACAACATCTTTATTAAAGGAATCTATCTTCAAACTCTCTGCCTGTTTTCTCTGTCCTTGCCTTTGCCTAGATCGGTTCCTGACATTTACCTCTTTTAGTATCTAAAAGAATATCATTTATCAAACCACGCAGCTTATTTTAGTCTCTAAAATTTGCTTTAAAGCATATTAAAAGAAGATCTTTCAGGAGTATTCTAATACAATTTTATATACTAAAATCGACTATCTTTTGCAGTGCATGGTATGTATTTCGCTAAAACTATAAATACTCTTTCGTCTGCAGGACTAGAATAAAAATTGGTGGGTGTGAAAGCGTACTGTGATGTAGCTGGTAGACGGTTTCTGGTATGTCTTCGTGGCTGTTTCTCATAGGAATGGAGAGTGTGTCGCGAAGTTTGGTTTTCAAGACATGAATCAGTGCTTGTCAACTAGAGTCTGTACTCCGTGTTGCTCTTATTTCCCTACTTTTGCTCAGGGATTTCTCAAGATACCCTCTAAAACAAACCAACGAGAAAGAACTTGTTTTTATTAAAATGGTCCGTGACCCTATTTCATATCCTCCTTCTCATAGGTGATACACAATTTATCGATTAGGGCAAAAACCCACGTCTCTTCCTATGGACAGACTGCTTAGTACGAACCGGAAAAATAGTCTCACTATTCTACACTGCCATTAATTAGGGCCAACATAGTTTGCTGGGAAAATTCCAGTTTTTTGGTTTAATACTCCTATTTGAAAAAAAAAGTTTGAGAAAACAATAGCTCAGACTATTATTAAGTAGAATTTATGAGTTATATTACCTTCCCACCAGCCATTCTCGTCTTTATTAATGACCTGAATCATATCACCTTGTTTCAAGTTTAATTCTTTATCATCAACACCTGTAAAGTCATAGAGTGCCACAACTACATCAATAATACTAGGCTCGTCACTATGATCTTCAATTTGTTCCACAGGAATGTTGGACGCAATAGGCATAGAGGTCAATGTACTATTCACGCCCTGTTGCACACTTGACTCGAGGTCAAGATAATTTGCAGGAACAAGTCCTGTCTGGCCATTCTTAGAAACCTTTTTAAAAAAAATCAAAAAGAAATTAATTTCAAGTACTTTATGTTTAGAAGAAAACATACTTTAATCCACCCAGAATCATCTATATTGACCAACTTAATATTAATATAATATAACTGATATGTACGGTTATTTTTATGGCTGGCCATATTCAAGTACCTTTAGATCCAATTATGCTCAAAGTTTCTCCTTCAACAATCGATAATTCGTCAGGAAATTGGGAATCATAAGAATACAAAGCACGGACGGTTGATAAGCTGGAAGATGGACTGGTTTGTAAACTGGGGGCTGCATGCACTGGAATATTGGGCGAGTTTGCTGCCATTGAGCTACCAAAAGACAAGTTCCGAGCTTTATCCTTTGTTTGCTGTTTACTCTGCACAAGAGACGATTGGCTCTTTACAAAAGACGGCTGTCGATCTATCTTTCCTCGCACAAGAGAGCAATTTGGTGCAATTTTCATCTCACATTTTGCATGACAGTTAAATCCACACGCTTTGAAAATATTTAAATAAGTCTCTAAATTCAAACCAACTTGACATTGATAAGCGACATTACCTCTGCATGTAAATCCTTGCTTGGAAAGTCCCCATATAGTATTATTACAAAAGTCACATGTTGTGGGAATAGTGAATGAACAAGATTTAAAGTCATGTCCTGTGGTTGTTAAGCCTTCGTCTATATGGAGCCATATTTATTATGATAAAACCATTTTATATATTTACATTGTACTTACCTCCTATATTTTGAATGATTACCTCTATTTCACTCTTTATCTTCACCATTTGGGTAGTTTGAAGTGTAATATTACGAAGAGATTCCATCAAGAGCTAATGATCAATCGGTTAGTGTATGATTTACAATATAATATTGTCTTTATAGTTTACCTCCATAGCTTTGTCATAATCTGAAGATCCTTTATTCTGGATAGTATCAACCTTGGATTTAAGATCGTCTGCTTCACCAGATCGTCGGGAAAGCTCATTAGTTATTGTGTCCAGTTGTTTTCTATCCTTTATCAGTCTGTTGTTGAGGAAAATGATATCAGAGTCGCCTGTAGTCAAATTAGAGTCCTATAACCCAGGATGTCAGAATATTTATATCTTTTTTTTTCACGAAAGCTCTTACCCTATCCACAATAGCTTCAGCAGCATTGGAGCCACCGTTCCATGGAATGAATGAGAACCTCACATTTGCCGCAGTTTCTCCCGGATCTCCTGTTCCAATTGCACTTCTTATAAATTCACTAGAGTCAACAGCAGGATCTATCTTTCTTGAAGCTCCCAAGACAGTGTTGTAATGCTCCAATGAATCAGACAACGTCTGGATTTCGTGCCCAATATACTTTACAAATATATCTTGGAGAGCCAAGATACGAGAATTATTTAATTCCTCCAAGTGCTATATCAAATCACAAGATATTTAACTCGGATAGCTCAATAAATACCTAGCCCCACAATGTACTTACATCACTGAGTTTTGGCATATCTTCTTCAAAATACTTTGCTCTTTCTGCATTTGCTACACCAATGGCAAGAATGTAGAGATTCTGGGTGATAATAATAATAAGTAAAGGGAATATATGTACCCAACAACACCACAGAAATTTACCTTGCGATTTCCGCACTCTAATATAGCAGCATCAAGCTGTTTTTGGTACTTTAAAGAGTATATAAGACAAAGAATTGACATACTGACTTTTACTGCACAAACCTTGTCCTGATCTCCTGTGCCTTTATCTATCTTGGCCCTAATGTTCTCTATCTCGACACAAGATTCGTCATAAGCTTGCTTTGCCTTGTCCTTTTCAGAGAATGTTTTCTCTCTCTCGGATTTCAACTTTTGGTAGAATCCAATGTGCTAATATATAATGGATCGATTTAGACTCCTACTAAAATGCCATTCTCTTTTGTGCCAAGACTTACCTTCTTTCGGGCATCTTCTTTACGGGAAATAATGGCCTTGATAGACTCGATTATTGTATTATTGATGCAATCGACAAGTTGAAAGCGAGACTTTGAAATTTGCTCTGTCTGTGAAACAAGAGTGGTCCAGGCAGCAAGACAAGTACTGTTTAAAGTTTAGAAGCTTTGTCATCTAAATTAGAAATGTAAATCTACCTAGCCGAATCATTCCAGTCGTTATCATCCGCTGCAGACTCGCCACTACGCGATTTCGAAGCCGGCTTATATTTTTTAGCCAAGTTCTCTAGTTTTTGAGCATATTCTCGCTCAATATGACTCCTGTCCCTGACAAAGTTGCGCATTTGGTTCAAAGATTGAATGCCCTCTCCTACATGTTCAATAATTGCAGGAACATGGTTCTATTACGGAAAAGTAGGAATGCTGTTATTTTGATTGAGCAGACAGTGTCATACGGGGGTACACAACATGCCTTTAGGTCAGCTCCAAACGACATAATATGTTCACAGAAATAAAGTATAATAAATTGTATGATCTCCTACCTTAAAATAAGCGTTATTTACACATGCATTTGATTATGACGTATAAACACAGTGCATATATAGTTATTAATAATATAAATTGATGTCCACATTCTGAGACCAATGCACATCTATTTTCCTTGTCTTGAAAAATCTTGGCATGCTCAAGAGGTTGGTTTTCAAAAATATATATATACATAATCACTTGTTGTCAAAAGAAGGTCTAGAAAACGCAAATTGCCACCTTTTTTTTAAAAAATAATAATAATTAATTATTCGAGTAGATTCGTATCATTCATTCATAGCCATCCAATATTTGTTATACGTATTGCGTGTAAAGATTATGAAGGAAAACATGCGAATAAAAAGGGTTACAAATGCAAATTTTATAGAAAAGCTTCAGTTGATAATGGTATATATTTAATTTATTTATTATTATTTTTTAATTACGGCTGTATTTCTTCCATAGAGCTGTTTTCCATGCTAATAAACCTGTTTAATTATGATTATTAGTTGGAGCATCTAGTGGAATAAAAAGAAATCAAAACTCAAGTCTCCAAAAAAAAAAGATAAACGAAAATCGAGCAAAGAAAACCAGACACATACTCTTCATTGTTTCATTGCAAACAGTTGTCCACAAGAGGGGCATAGTTCATCTCTATTACATTGATTTTCCAACCATATACTCTCAAAGTCCAAAAGATCTTTAAACAATCTTGAATTTTCTTATGAAGCCTTGAAGAGAAAACTTTGGTTGGACACTGTTGTGAATATTGAATATAAAGAGCTACTCAAAATCAAGATTGTTATGATTTTAAACTATTTCCGTAATATCCTATCCAAAGCAATGATGTTTATAAACAGCTACTGCTTGATATTGCATCATAATCTACTACTTTAAACTATTTACAAAAAACAATATTGGTACTCGGTCTGCCAACTAGTCAATGCGAAAACAAAATAAGCAACGAGTTTTATAAATTGTTGAATACACCTTTAAAGGACATTTGTAAAACTTTTAAAGAATATTGCCATCAATTTATTTGTGAAAGGAATCCAGGCTGGCTAAGCTGTTTATCAGATTAGCAGGAACTTTAAAGGTCATCCCCAAAACAAAGTAGCTTTACCCACTTTATCTGCACATCCTAAAGAGTATGGACATTTACTCCTTTTTTTTACACATTCTTTACGAGTATGAAATTGAACATGAAAACGATAAACATTTTACCAAGTCTATTTGGACTATTTCCAAAGCAATCTTTGCATTTCCGATAATTAACTATTATTCCAAATGAATCATTCTGGTTTCTATATCAAGTGCTGCCAAAATTGTATATTGTTCAAGAATATTATCAACTTTACTATACTTGGATACAAGAGGTATATAGTGGAGTTGATCCTGGGAGAAATCAACAATCAGATCGAGTTATCTAGAGTAATTAAACATTTGTGCTGTTCCCAGTGTGCAAGAGTGTATGATTCTGGAGTATCCAGTCAGAATATTATAGCATGGATTGTGCAAGTTTTAGAATTCAAGGTAATGGAGGATATAGCATGATTTAGGGATGTATCTGGTACAGTAGTGTTGGGCCAATGGAGATAATTAGTGGTAATCTTGAACAATTGGGCTATATAAATACACCTCAAAACCCATTATTTCCTTTGACGAACAATCTATAGTATGGACAAGAAGTCTCTATCCTCTTTCGAAATGAGACTGTAGTTTATAACTCTACTTACAAAGTATTCAAATCATTTTACTTTTTACTTGAAAAAATAAAAGAAAACAAAATATATAGCATGAATTCCAGAACACTTGATTGGTATACCTTGTTGAACCAATTTTTCACTTCATCTTGTGATAAATTCTTGGCTTTTACTTGTCAGATATTCTGAATTGCTATATCAAACATCGACTTGTCCATTATTAAAAAAAGAAACTAAATTGCTTGAGTATTGGTTTATTCTTATCTTGAATATGCTCAATCTAAAAAATAAATAAAAGAAGGATCCCACTTTCAAAATGAGCCTTTTTGTCCAGGTATTAAGCCAGCTACTTTGAGAATGTTACTGCCGTACACAGCTAGAATGTGGTGTATATTATGGTATCCAAACACATTCTTTCTTTATTTACACGTATAATGCTTTATTAAAGATGTTGATATCATTCAACTGCCAAGATGTGTAAATTAAAAGGAAAGAAGATATGTCTTTTATGGATAAGCTTCAAGACGACCAAAAATTTACGCTCAGATACTATTGTGTGCCGTATTGTGGTGCACTCACCTTTATTCCTTTGGCGACGGCAAATGAATATTGTCACCAAAAATAATAACAGAATATAGTTTTACGCTTCATAATGTCTATCCCTCAGAGATTGCTTAGAGGAAATGATCAGTTGGAAATGCAAGATAAGAGACAAGGGGCAATCAACATGCTTGAAAGTCTAGAGACCTCTGCTACATCTATGAGATCAATCACAAATTCAGCAAGTATCTTTTTTGTTGTTAGATCAAGACGAGTTAATCTAGTAAATGTCTAATTCTTGAAAACCCTAGTTATCAATCTCAACAAATCTCTTGAAATCTTCTCTCAAAGGATTTGACAGGATGCTAAAGAATACCGATTTCAAAAGAGTAATTCTGCAATGCGCGATTAGCTTAACAAGTTGCTTATATATGTGCATATATATATGTGTATATGTATATTTCAGACACACGAGCTTATTACCGAAGCAGATATTCAAATGTCACAGAATTCGATCGCAAGAGACATGCTTCCACAGCTGAAATTGCTTGTAAACAATATAGAGATACGCTTGGAAAAGACAGACAATAGCAAGAAGAACTTGCAACGACAAGTAATGATTATATTGAATACAGGGTTTTATAAACCAAAGTCAGAAAAATGTGTTTATGTTGTGATTATAAAGGTCAATATCCAAGACGATCAGATCAGAAACATATCTGAAGAGCGGTCTAGATACAACAAGTCTCAATTGACCCAAAGTGGTATCCAGAAAAGCAAAGTTGAAAAGAAGCGTAGGATTCTAGAAGCTACAAAGGAGTCCAAGCAGCTTCAAGCCAAAAAGGCCAGATTGATTTCATCATTGGATCAAATGGATATTGATGTTTCAGAAAAGGTAAGTAGGACAAGAGGTATGCGCCCAAGGGGGTTTTATTAAATGTAATTGCA
Source organism: Phycomyces nitens (assembly GCA_022702545.1). Classification (NCBI taxonomy): domain Eukaryota; kingdom Fungi; phylum Mucoromycota; class Mucoromycetes; order Mucorales; family Phycomycetaceae; genus Phycomyces; species Phycomyces nitens. Next base: position 2,139,923 of record JAHRBC010000004.1, read on the forward strand.
AATAGCAACATATATTACAGAGTATTGAACAAGATATCAGGGATTCAAAAAAGTTATCTCAATCAGCAAAGGTAATTTTGTATTATTTGTACGATTTAAAGAGTGGGTTTGGCTAATATTCTTTCAGGATGCTGACAATGCAACAAACTTGAAGAACTTGGGGTTGAGTCAACAAAAGCTGTCCATTGAACTACAAAGGTTAAAAGAAAAATCAAAGCAAAGCAAGCTTAGATTGGTAAAAGAACGCCAAAAGGCCAATGAGACCCCAGTACAGGGTGATACGGAAATGAAGACCAAGAATAATAAGCAATATGACAATGAAAAGTGGATTGCTCAAGAAGGTCAGAGATTGGGTATATCTTTAAAAAGATGTTAACGCTTTTCTGTAGATCAATGTCTGGCACATTATCAAAGAAGCCTTGAAAATATTATAGATTTGTTAAGCAAGGCATCAGGGTTATCATTTAAAGGTAAAATAATTAAAATACCCTGTTTTCTTAATTGAAATCTAATTGCTTATTATTATTATTATTTTTGACCTCTAAGCATCTACAACAATCATTGACGCATTCAAGCACCAAAAGGCTGTATATTTGGAGTCGGTAGAAAAGGATCAAGACAAGGTATCTATCTATATATCTTTATGTAAAGAATCGAAATTTAATCCAATACTTTTCTTCTATTTAGATTACCTCGATAATAATACCAGCTTGTGAAGAACAAGAGAAACATATGCTCGAAAAATTCATCATAAAGTGTAAACTGCTCATGCCTGAAAGTGCAATGGCAGTTACGGTTGTACGGGTACTCGAGACTATGCTAAAGAGAAAAAACGAACAAGATGGCGATTCAAGATCACTTGGAGAAATTTTACTAGAGGTAAAGCACATTTATAAGCAGAGTTTCTATCATTAACTTGGTTCATTAGCGTTTTCCTCCTCGGGACGAAAGACGACATTCATTTACAAGAGTGGCATCAATATTAAAAGATGCAGGTATTATTGAACTCATTCCCGAGACAGACTCAAACCAAGCAGAAAATAAGTTTTATCACTGTTGCTTGTCGCGCCATCTATAACAGCCACAACGCCAAATATTCTTTTTTTTTTTAATATTTGTTTTTCTTCCTTACGTACTTTGGATTATCTGGAGTGAGAATATTCATATTCTAATCCATCTTGTAAGATGCCAAGGTATATACTTGTACTAGGAAAGAAAGATAACTGCTGAGTGCAGACCATTCATACACAACATTGCATACCTTATTTCACAAAATATATTCCATCCAAGAATATCATTCCTTCATTTATCAATATTTGCTTTTTTTCGATATAGATTTTCCCTCAATGGTTTGTATACATTAACTATGGCCAATACCAATACATACAAAACGTTATAAAGTAAAGAACGTTAGACGATAACCATTAGTCCAAATCCTTTTTGAATGGGCAGTATGACAAGTTAGATCTGAGGAATGGGAATTGGCTCCAGACCAAATGCAGTGATAGAAAACATCTTAATATTTTAATCCCCGACTACACTTCTTAATATACTTGCATTTTTTGAATCTTCTTTAATCATTTAAACATTCCTACCTCACAATCAAGCAATGAAAAGAAGGATGCTCACCATGGATGTACTAGGCTTTCAGACACTAATAATGTATTTCTTATTGCTGTACATGACCCGATTATGATTTGTTGAAATTCACAAATGTAATGTTGATAAACACATCATATAATACAAAAGTACTACAAGACCAGATCTGTAGAGGAAAAGCCTCTGCGTAAAAATCCAGGATTATTACCCCTAGAGATAAAAGGTATTTGGAGATGATTGTTGAGATGAATCCCCATCAAACTTTGGATGAGATTACAAAGGACATGAGGACATTATCAAAGCTGTCATTTCAAATGATACTGGTAGCAATACTTTGCGCACCCTTGACTACAGTTGCTGTATTGCGTTGCTAAATCTTTCCTAACTCGGGCAAACATGGTTACAAGATAGAATTGGGCTAGAGAGATAATGAATTGAAAAAAAAATAGAAGACTGTGATCTGGAGTAGTGATGAGTCTCGCTTTACTCTTTTTAAAAGAGATGGACAAGATTATGCGTGGAGGAAGCCTGGCGAGAAGTACTTACTAGACTGACTTTGCCTAAAAATTCTGGGAGATGGATAATCGGTAATTGTGTGGGGATGTATTTGGTCTGGAGGTGCTGTATTGTCTTTCTAGACGGCAAAATGAATGCAAGACAAATTCAAGCCATTCTAGGATATGTAATATAACGAGCTTGGCAGTTATCAATTCCAAAAAAAAAAAAGAAGAAGACAATACCGCGCCGCATAAAGCTTCCATGTCAGCAAACTGTAAAAATAGACTTGGATGTTCTGGATTGGATGACAATATGTGCTCGAGATCATTCCAACCTACAACGCTAATACGATTGAAAGATTATGTAGGAAATATTGGCTCTCACTATGCATAATATACCAACTTTAGAGAAATATAAAGGTGACTATCCCATATCAAATAAATGGCTTGCTTTTATTACATAGACTACATGAGATATGCTTCATGATTAAAAAAAAATCCTAGATCGATTGCCCTTTGGTCCCATTTTTTTATACAGTCAAACCTTTAAGAAAATAAAATCTGTGCTACTCAAGAAAGACACAACTTGTTAAACTCATGGGATTAGTATAAATCTTCTGGACAGAAATGACAAAACCAATACTCTCACTCTCCATAACCAAGGCTGGATAAGATGTACTGTAGTATACTTGTTGCCAATTCATACGATTTTTTCTCTTTTGGCTTTGGCTTTCTTATTTTCCTATTTTGTATATTTTCAGGTACCGCATGTAAGAGAGCTTCAAAAATTATTATCGTTATTTTGTATAGTTTGTATTATAAATATCTAAAGATGCGAAATAAATTTTTGGAGACACTTGGGGACCTTTAGTGCGTGCACATACAAATACTGTATCTACATCTACGTCATCAATTACTTACAAGAGTTTGTAGTAAAAAGTTGTTTTGAGAATAGCAAATCTAAAAAACAAGTTTGATGTCCACGGTAATCCAAACCGTTAGTTTTCAAACGAGTAGTATTAAAAAATAGAATATAAAAATGGACGGTCCATGAGAGATCGAGTGAATGTGACTCGTTTTGTTTTCGTCATCTTTGGCCCATTCTCGACAAGGTGGGTGATGATGTGAAAATGGGCGTTGTTTAAATTAATATAGAAAAAAAATTAAGTGACTATTGTTTTTTAAAGACGTACTCCGCAAAAAAACTATATAAAGAATGGATTTTTTGCATGCTTGACAAAATATTATTCCTTTTCCTCTTAATCATCCTTGCTTTCTTGTCAAGAAAGAAGCTTATCCCGGCCGGAACTCCTTTGAATAAACATGTTTATTCACTAAGGATTCCCGTACCCAAAGACTCTACACCAAAGGTAATTATCACCATTTCGATTTTGTTTTGATCGCAGCCCAATTGCGAGAATACAAGTGATGATAAAGCTTTAGCATGGCATAGTTCAACTGACAGGGGACTTACTACCCTCTGAGTGTTGACTTCAAAATTCTTTCGCTCCTATCTGATACATTCTCGATTACAATTATGTTGCGATCATATCAATCATATCATATCATACAATGAAACTTATCTCCTTCTTGTATAGTCTTTCAAAACCATTTTTTCTTCGTCATAAAAAAGTGGCTTTGCCCAGGTGAGGTAGTTAGAATGTCCTAGCAAGGGGGAACTCGGTCACAAGTACCCTTGCCAATGTTTGATATAATAAAAAAAAGTTTTAAACAAATACAAAATTATCGATACTTTCAAAATGCTGTCCTTTTTTTCGAAAAAGAATAATATAGATGTGATTTGGCCAATTTAATTTGCAATCAATCTATGAGCTTGTCTATAATCTTTTTTTTTTAAAAAAAAAGAGGCGTAGTGACCATGTAATGCAAATGTATTACAGGAGTACATGTCAATTGTTCAATTTCGTCAAATAACTATTTTTTTTTGTTTATTCTAAATTATCAAACCAATCCATACTTTTCACTGGGATTTGCCGCTCAATAGTCAATTGGCCCCAAACGTTTGAGCTTGCTAATCGCACATTTCTTTGAGTGTAATTCAATGTAAATTTAAAGATTTTGTACCGGCAAAAGTATACATGGGAAGCTTTGAATATCGATTAGTATATCGAATGTAAAGAATGTTTTTAATCTAGACATTACGATCTGGCCCATGGTAATATTATCACCAGATTGATTTATTGGCATTGATTCTGACATTGGCCAAATATATTTATTAAAGGTATCGATCGAAAATCGTGTTTGAGAATATATAGACTACTAATTGGTATCCTAAACAAAGTGGGTTTATATGACATTTGGCTTCAAGTCCTGGCTTATATCTATCCATCTGGCCAACAAAAATAAATACTTAATATCAATGAATATGATAAATAACCTACTTTTAGCTATAGGTCATCAATCTAAAGATGTAATTCTGTTGGCTATAACAAAAACAGCACAAATATATCAATGTTGCAATTGACCATTTCAAATATATATAAAAACATTCAAAGACCTTGATAGAGTAGGTGCTAAACTTGATTCATGTTTAAAGCAAAAAGAAAAAAAGAATGCGCAACAGTTTCCTTGTTGCAACTAATGTTCAATTCTGGTGATTCTCATTAGTTAATCACAACCTTGAGTGTATAGTGTGGGTCTAGAAATGTCTTTTATTATCAAAAACTGAATCGATATGGCATCTGGGTGTATTGTTTTTGGAGAAATGAATATTATTTTATAAAAATTTAATTGGAAATTATAATGGGCTCATTGACTACAGTTTCATTGCTCATTTGGGAGATAAATATTCTTAACAATAACAATAATAATAATAAGAATATATATATTATAAATCATTACTAGAGTTTTTCTACAGAGTAAAAACCCTGATAGATAATTAATTAAACAAAACAAGGAAGCAATGAAAATGGCTGCAATGGCGTGGTCTCACTGAGCTCGAGAGCATAGAAAAGACAATGTTTTGCCTGCTCAATTTTCCCTTGCTTTTGATATATTGTGCCCAGCATATACCTAGCAAAAATATAATCAACGTGAGAGGACTATTCCCAAAGTCAACATCTTTATTGCTTACCATGCTTCTGAAGAGTCCCAGCCACTTCCAGATGTAGTCTTGACCAAGAGAAACTCGGCAAGCTCGGGTTCTTGCTTGGCAAGGTACACATTCGCCAATGCAACTTGGGATCCAACATGGTTTGGATCAAGATTAAGTGCCTTTTTAAAGGAGTCGATTCCAGCATCATCCCATCCTCTCAAAAGATTGAGCCTGTTCACCTTGATGCACAAAACACCCAGTTGATACCATACAGATGGATCAGAGATATTCATTTCCTCAGTCTCTGAAATAACTCCCATGGCATCATCAATAAGCCCGGCACGGATATAAGTGCTTGCAACCATTAGCCATAACTTCATCAAAAGAGTGTTCCATCGATGTCTTTGATGAGAAACAAACGTTGTGGATTGATTTGACGTCTTGGACCGAGTTTCAAAGGCCACGTTGCTTTTAATCTGGCGGTAAGCGCTGTGCATATTGCTCACACTGTTTTTGCTTCCAAACACGTAAGAAGACATGACGGTAGGGGCTAGAGAGACATTGGCCAATTCACGAGTAATTGCAGCAGATTGCTTGGCTTCCCTTTGATTTGCTAGATTTAGGCGAGACATATTAATGGATTATTATTTTTTTGAATTAAATGTCATGATTGACAATTGACTTACCAGCAGATTCTTTCTTTGTATCCTTTACAATCGAAACAGATGAATTTCCCGGAAATATTGTTACTTGACTATTACTGATACGCTTCATAATATTTATGTCTATAAAACTACGCTGTTTTGATTTAAACTTGGTAGCTCCCAGAGTGTCAGTGGAATCTTGTGGAGAGACAGGTAGTTCAGGAACCTTGTCTGCATTTTCGTCTTTATCCTGCGGTATTTTTGTGGCAAATGCTTTTAGGGTTTCCATCTCACTCAGCAGAGGCGAGGTTGGGATCGGGATATCACTTGGAAGTGGCGGCTCAGGCATATTCCGTGGGTAATCTAATGATGTTTTTCGACTCTGTGTACGCTTGCGTGTAACAGACTGTGTTCGTGTACTTGAAGATCTCGGAATGGCTGTTATTAGTCCAAGCTGCTCTTCGGTTCCGATTCTTGACTGACGGAAAGAGCTTATGGATGTGGGAGATGTGGGGGATGCAGGGTATTCTGGAGATGTCGGACGACTCGAATTTTTAGAGATGGATGTAACCAGCCCAAGTTGTTCCTCAGTACCGAGTCTTGGCTGGCGAGGAGAGGTTGGTGAAAGAGGATTGTTAGAGGTCTTTGGAATATCGGTCTTGATCTTTTTGAGACTGTTTTTCTTTGGGGGGAAACGTGGGGTTCGTGTAGGAAGATCACTGCTACTTAGACCTAAACTTTGGGATAGTTTTGAATATATGGCAAATAATTCCGGGTAGAGCTTAAGTATGGCTCTTGGACCTTCTAGGACCTCCAAAAAGTATATTTGGGACATGCGCGTGGTAAGGTATGCCTCGGCGGTCTCAAAGTAATATCGACTGCATTTAGTTTCACCAGCCCACGACAGTACAATGTTGTTGATATCTAGAGTAGGAATATCAATGTCACACTCCTTTAGGCCAGCCTCAATTGTTTCTAGAGATTCAAAGACGGATTTGTACTGCTTGCAAGAGCAAAGAAGAGCCAGTAGATGCCATGAAGGAAGATGTTCGGGGTTCAGCTCAATAGACTTGGCAATCGAGACGCCCGCGGCCTTTGTGTCTCTGGTCTGTGCCTGTGCCAAGGCAAGTTCATAGTATCCCTGCCAAGAGCAAGGGTTTGTTTTCACAGACGCCTTTAGTGATTCTATAGATCCAATAAAGTGCTCGGAACGTGAGGTTTCGTCAGCACCTAAATAATAAAAAAGAGGAGCAATTAGTAATCATGTGTAAATGAGCGACTTTTTTTTATCTTGGTGATAAAATAGTCAAAGCTAATATTTACTCTGAGTTCCCAAGAGACACAAGGATACGCCATGAGCTAGATAGCATTGGGCTAACATTTCATTGTCTTTGGTCCTCACAAGCGAGATCTTTTGATATAGTGTGAGAGCCAGTTCAGAAATGGTTGCGGCCAGGATACCACTCTTGTACTCTCTTCCATACAACTGTGCGCCAGCCAATAGAACCGAAATGACATGTAACTCGTTTTCTTTACTTGCGCTGGACTCTGAACTCCACCCTACGTCTCCTTCCACAGATGAGAGTGCGTCCAGTCTGGTTTGGACTTGAGAAGCCCTTTCTTCAGGACTGATTTTGGTGACGGTTGTCTGGTCAGACTCTGATGCATCATAATCGGTCTTGTCAATATCAGGAAGGCCGATTAGCTCGGTATAGGATCGCAAGGCATAAAGTGCTTCTTCAAATTCGCCGAGTCGTATGAGAACAAAAAACTTGTGTCGCATTACGCTAGGATTGTTAAACGTTATCTCCTTGACGTCGTAAAGAAACTATGTAATAATAAAAAAAGAGGTTAGGGATAGGTTGGGTGGATTTAAAGACCAAGTATTTCAAAAAAAAACAACAACAACATCATCATCATCTTACTTGATTGACCCGTTGGACATCAGTATTGTCGCCCCAGCCAATAACGCGATGACCTTCCATAGTAATATCTACAAGCTCTGATACCCTGTAGCTGAGCATCCTTGGATTCAAATAGAGCTTTAGAGATGTCAAGAGGTTCCTGAAGAGATTCATGAGTTTGCAAAACTCTTTGAAAGCCAGTCGTTGATCTGTGCCTTTTGAATGCTCATTTTCAGTAGGCGCATATACCGAAACGCTAAAGACAAGAATTACATGTGAGAACTCGCTCTAATTCTGCAACTAATATTACATACTTATCACCAGCCGTAGACTGCTCAGTAGGCTCGGGAATATAATCATCGTCTTGGCATATCTGGACAAGGTATCGTGCCGTATGTCTGAAAATCACCCACCGTTTATGGATACGCCAATGGACAGGCCAGTGAGTAGAGACCATTTGAACATAGGCCCGCATAGCCTGCAAAGTTGTCTCGGTTGGAGCACTGGAAACAGATGTCGCCTGTTAGAATACAATTCAACCAAATCACAATATAAAACTCACTCTATACGAAGCCTCAAAAGAATATTTCGATAGAGGCATTCCTCTATCCAAAACGATAGGGATTCGCTTTTCTCTGTCAGGTGTTTGTTCGCCACGTCCCAGGCACTGTTGTAGCACCCCAGAGCTGCCTCAACATCGCCTTCCATTTCAAAACAAAAACCTTTTTTTTTGGTTGTTGCACAATATAAATGTAGCTTCATGAGTACGACCTTGTCTTCATTTAACTTTAGTAAATCAAAATCTCCAATTTCTCACCCTTTATTATTCGTGCCTGGACCAAAAGAACAAGACCGTAGCCGGCGTTAACGTCTTCTAGTGGAAGGGCAAGTTTATTTAGTGACTCAAGGGCCTTTGTGTACCGTCCGGATTCACAGTATATTCTGGCAACGATGATTTTCGAAAACTAGGAATATGAGTATTGTGTATTAGCCAAAACGCCCTTTGGTCCGTGAGTTTCTTTCTTTGGACTCTTGCAACGTAGCACTGTCCCCAAGAAGATTTATTCTTATTCCCATTATACCTGAGCTTGCCAATCATCTGGTGATTCAAGTATTTGGCTTTTGGCGTGTCTTTGGACGACTGTTTCCAATCGCTTCAAATAACTCTGGACCTGGCTAACCGTCAGTCTAGGTTGGATTGTTATAAGATGGGGTCCATCATTCACATAGTCAATATCAGCTCGGGTTGATTCGAATGAGAATATGATCCCGGTGGGCTCGCGTGAACTTGCGGACCGTTTAAATCTAGAGGTTGGCAAGCTTGTGGAGCTTGTTAGGCCAGAGTCCTGCAATGTGTTTGTACTTTGGCTGGGAGGAGTGTTGCCCTGAGAACTGGTTCCTAGACCACTTTCTGTTTCCTTTGGTTGGATCTGATATTCATTGCGTATTTGGCAAAGAACGGCTATAAACTCGGCTTCTACACACACAGTCGTCTCGAGAACTTGATTTTGTCGATACACAGAAATTATAAGTCTAGAATGGCAATGTTTTGATTGTTACTCTCGCCATACCTGATTCGTTGGGATGGTACTTCTTGTATCGTTTTGCAAGTTCGGGTATGGCCTGCCAATCACCCTTGCAGCGGGCAGCGTCGAGCTCAGCGGCTGCCTGGCGAGCCCTTGATGTGTCCATGTGAATAGAAAGTATGATGAGAGAAAAAGAGAGGACGGTGGGAAGTATAGGTTTCTTAATGCCAATTTTGAAAGAGGTATTTGGTTAGGAGCCTCGTGTTTTGAGTGAGATGAATAAGAGAAACTCGTCTAAAACAGGTCACTTCTTTATTTAAATAAATATAAATGAACCGCACATGGTTCTTATGATACTTGAGAACAAAATGTGATAGAGACCAAGAGCTAGAGTCAATATACAAGGCAAACTAAATGCCTCCCCCTCCCCGCTTCCCCCCAGCTCCCCACCGGTCAAGAATAGCACCAGGCTTCTCTCTTTTGCCCAAAGAAACCTTTAAGCCACTTGGAGTGTGCTCTTGGTGTAATCGCCACAAAGGCTGGTCTTGTTTGACAGACAAGAGAATCTAGTTCTCTTTGCCAAAAGTCGTCTATTGGACTTGGCAGGCAACACAGTATAAAAAAAAGTTTTTTTTTAAATAAGATAACGGAAATAATATTCTCTTTGTGTATTGTATTTTTGTATTGTAGAAATATGCGCCATAAACACAGACGCCTCGACTGTATCTCTTTTAAAGACATACTGTTTAGGCTCTTCTCTTCATGTTGCTCGACAGCCACTCCAGACCTTCGTACAGACCATCGCCTATTGTCCACATAAAAAGAAAAAAAGAAATTGCTTAGCAAGCTTGCTCTGACATTATACATTTACTCAACACTCTAAACTTGCCACTTGTTGCACAGGTGGTCTGGATGTACCACTGTCGGTTGCGCAAAGCGTGAAGACCGAGCTTGTCGGTAATCTCGGCTGCGTTCATGGCGTTGGGCAAATCCTGCTTGTTGGCAAACACGAGCAAGAGGGCATCACGAAGTTCATCCTCGTTCAGCATACGCTGGAGCTCATCACGAGCTTCGGAAACACGGTCGCGATCATTGGAATCAACCACGAAAATGATGCCCTGAGTGTTTTGGAAGTCTGAGAGGGGGGAGGGGGGGTTACATTTGACATGATACGTGATTAGTAAGAGTAATAAGGAAGGGGATGATGTTTTGTTTAACTTACAGTGTCTCCAGAGGGGACGAATCTTGTCCTGACCTCCGACATCCCAGACAGTGAATGCAATGTTCTTGTATTCGACGGTCTCGACATTGAAACCTAGAAAGATGAATCAGATGAGGGGATTCACACTTGCCTTTGGGTGTGCAAGGCACTACATCTCCATCTCATGTCTTCATCTGACTTACCAATGGTGGGAATTGTAGTAACAATCTCACCAAGCTTGAGCTTGTACAAGATGGTGGTCTTACCAGCAGCATCAAGACCAACCATCAAGATGCGCATCTCCTTCTTTCCGAAGAGATCGGAGAACAATTTTGAAAAACTTAATCCCATGTTTAGAGTGATGATGTGGTGGGTTTTTTGGGTCTTAAGAGTGATAAAGGTAAAGGAGAAGGCACCGCGTCCATTTGTCTAGACACAGCACCTGGCACAAGCTGACGTCGATCCACTGTTCAAAGTCGGACGCTCCTACTCCGCACCCCGCTCTCCTCACCGCTCCGTTTGTGTCCTGGACAAGAGAGCTGTTTTTATGGCTAAAACAAGTGGACTGGACGGCTGGTTGGGCTGACTGGTACATGGTATCGTGTTCTCTAGGCTGCTTGTAAGAAGAAGGTCTGGAGATATCAGGTAAAGAAATGGTCGATAGGGCTTTGGTCATACCCTGAGGGTCATATTGGCTTGTCTTTCGTGGGTTAGATGCGACCATTGGGTGAATTTATCTGCTGTTCCAGAAAACAGCCTGCAATAACCAGTAAGATCTCGTAATCCAACAGGCTTAGGATTTTCTTGGTTTTTTTTTTTTTTTGATCAATACACACACACACACACACATTGGCAAATAGGCACATTCTTACTCCTTTTTCATATCCCTAAATACAAATGGCCAATCGAAACAGTTCTTGCTATCTTGCTTGACAGATATATATATGTATTTTATTAGTTTCAGGAGGAAGAGTCAAGTATTCCATGTATGGCCTATTATATATTGTGATTGGCTTCCAATTCATGATTTCCACCAAATCTGCCTATCTCTCTTTTCTTTAGTTTGTTCTGGCCATCTTTTTATATATATATATCCCATTTAGCTCTGCTTGACGTCTTTTAGTCTCAAAGAGCTCAACAGTCCTGCCCCTCCTTTAGCCCCTCCTCCTTTCTTATGCACCCTGTTTCTCAGACTACAAGCCAAAATGTGCGCTTTTGATTCACCAACTCCTTGAGCACAACCAACCAGTCTCTTTGGAACTCTTGTTGCCCTCTTTATTTCCCCTCCCCAATCCTATCCCCAGAAACTGTTTTCAGTGGCACTCTTTAAAATGAACGGAAGAAATTGGTGGGACTTGAAGATCGAGACAGGCACTCTATTTCATTTCCCGCACAAGAGCGCTTCTTTCTTTGATTTCAATTCAGTTCTTTAAGATGTATCCCTTCCTTGACAGCTCACTCTCTTGCCCACGCCCTTTTGGATATCACTCACTCCTACTGACCGAGGATCCAATATGATTTTGCTCTGCTGTGGGAAACCAATCGAGTGCTTGTGTGACTCGTTTCATGACGCAGCCTGTGGGCCAATCGATGATGAGGTGTCTATCAAAGTGAAAAATAATCACTTGGTTATTTAGTTAAAAAGGAAAGCAACAAGTGACAGCCAATGACCATTACCCACCGACAAAAGTCTTCGGGGAGCACTCTCAACGCAAGTTCAACAACTGATTCCGGAGGGGATGACAAGGAAACCCTTAAATACCACTGCGATGGCTGTTCCAACGACGTGACCAACACCGTCCGCATACGATGCGCTGATTCGAGCTGTCCCGACTTTGATCTCTGCGTCACATGTTTCTGCAGTGGTGTCGAAGGCCTAAAGCACAAGACATGGCATGACTACCGGATCGTAAAGCCACACAGCTTCCCCATCTTCGCCGAGGATTGGGATGCCGATGAAGAACTGTTGTTGATCGAGGCAGCAGAGAAAAACGGGATCGGAAACTGGCAGACCATTGCAGAAGTAGTGGGCACAAAAACCAAAGAGGAATGCGAGCAGCACTACCTCGATGTATATGTCGCAAGTCCACACTGGCCCCTACCGCGCATGAATCTAACCTTTGAGGAAGCAAGCGAAGACGAGTGGAGAGAGCAGAAACGAATTCGTCTCGAACGATCCCGTGCTACCATACCTGGAGGCACCACCACAAAGCCAGCACCTCCTCCCCCATCAACCAACAACAAACCAATTACAAGTGGCCCGGCTTACCATGAGATCCAAGGCTATATGCCTCGTCGCTTCGAGTTCGAGACGGAATATGAAAACGAAGCGGAGCAGTCGGTCAAGGACATGGTATTCAACGACGAAGACACCCAAGAGGAGATTGATCTCAAGGTCATGGTTCTTGACATATACAACTCTCGTCTGGACCGGCGTATGGAACGCAAGAAGATGATATTTGAGCGTGGCTGGCTTGATTTTAAAAAGCAACAGGCCCTGGAACGCAAACGTCAAAAAGAAGAACGCGAGATCTATCAAAAGACACGAGTATTCTGTCGTCTCCAGACTCCCGAAGATTACGAGATGTTTGTCCAGGGATTAGTAAAAGAGCAGCAACTAAGAGATAGAATCGCAACCCTGCAAGAGTGGCGTCAGGCGGGCCTGACATCTTTCCGTCAAGGTGAACAGTACGAGCAAGAGAAACAAGATCGTCTCGGACGTCTCAAGATCATGGCCTCGCTTTCGAATGAAAAGATCAATGCCAATGGAGCTGCAGCAAATCAGCGCAACTCCTATCGTGCACAGATGGCAGCGCTCTCTGCAACAAGCAATGGAGCCAGTTACTACAAACACAAGCCCCCCAATCCAAGCTATAACTACTCTACGGCATCTACCTCTGCTGCTGTGGCTGCCTCGGGAGGACGCAAGCCAGCCAACCCATTGAACATTGGAGAAGCAGATGGCGTGCATCTTTTGACCGAAGAAGAGCAGGTTATGTGCTCTACCTTGCGTATCATGCCAAGGCCTTATCTGGTGATCAAGGACACCATTCTCAAGGAGTATGCCAAGCAAGGCTACATGAAGCGACGCCAGGCACGGGCACTGATCAAGATTGACGTCAATAAGACCAGTCGAATCTATGACTTTTTTGTCGAGAGTGGCTGGATCAAGGCCTTTAGGGACCCCTCTGCAGTTGTCGACAAGTCAGCCTCAGATCTAGGCGTCCAGTCCAACACCCAACCAGGCATGGCTTCCAATGGAATTGCCCACTCGCCTGGATTTGCGGGAGGTCTTCCAGCCTCTGGATCTACATAAGCTAAGCTACAGGGTCGGACCAAGACGATTTGGTCAAATTTAGTCATGTTCATATTCTCATAAACCCTTGCTTTTTTACATTCCTCACAATCTTTTTTTTAAATTCGATAAACTCTAATATGATACAAAAACCGTACAAAATAATAACTCTCGTGGCAGCTACAAGAAGCTTTTAGATGTTAAAGACACGATGGTTGGCCTTTGTTCAGTGGGGGAAAAGAAACGTACAAGGAAAACTGTTTCAATAAATAAATAAAAGGTGTATTCTTTGGCAGACCACTCACTCTTGGACCTAGAGATAAAAGAAACAACTTGTCATTTGGAGTAATAGATCCTATTATTCGGTTCACAAGAGAAAACAGACGCGACAATGTTTGGTGGTAACCAAAGGAGACATATAATACAGATTACCCATCTTTAAAGGTTAAAGTAAACAGTGGGGGTCTAGGATGGTTTTGGGTCTTGGGTGTCTCTGGTCTTTATGGAAACATGAATGGGGCCAAGGTATGCCGAGATGATGCTCTTCAAACGGTGTCAAACATATACTGCTCACCTCTCTTTCTTGCTTTGGTTTCTGTATATCAAACCTATATTATCTATTCTTTTATTGCTAATTAATGTAGAGTCTGTGGGTTTATGCTGTTGATTTAACGACATCCTCTTACATTGAACATTGCATAACCAATTCATTTTGGGCGGATCCTGTAGTTATCTATACCCAGTCGCACAGAGTGTGAATACGAGGGGGACAATGCAGGTGTAATGCAAATGTCTGTTGAACAACTAACTGTATCGTCCATGCACCAGGGATTTCTTCTATTTCTCTCTAGTTTTTTATTTTTATTTTCAAAGACAATCAACATACACTACACACCAGGCTCCATAACAAAAATAGTACAAGTCTCCATTGATTATTGTCCAGATCCAAAGCATTTTCTCTGGGGGAAGTTTATTTACAATAACGGTCCGCCTTGACCTTTTCTCTACGATCCAATAGAGCCTCTGCAAAACGACCATCATGTTTGGCTCGTTTCAAGTTATGAGAGTCTTCTTCTGTCAAATGCAGCTTGCCACCACCCCACGATTGGTATTTTTTGCTAGATTTATAGCATTTAGATATATGCCCATATTCCTTATCCCACTTACACATTGTCCAATTCCAATTTGCCCGAGTTGCTCTTTTCCTTCTTTTCAGACTTGTGCTTTCTCTTGAACCGCGCCTGGCAGTAGACTCTAAAGGTCTCGCAGAATCCAACTTCTTCTGAATCTGCTCTAATCTTGAACCCTACATTCTCTTTATTATCACCTCCCCCCAAAAAAAAACTCTCTGTTGTACAATATACAACCAGGCCTTCTAGACCTCTAGATCTCTAGACCTCTAGATTTCTTACCTCCACCTGCAATTTCGTCAATCATTAGGAATTTACCCATACTGTTCTTAAACGCAAATCCAGCTTCGGTGGTTGTAGGTTCCCACTCTTCTGTGCCACCAATTGCCTCTCTGTTGCATTCGACCACGCCAAACTTGTCGCTGCTGAGGTACTTGCTGTTGAATGACTTGAAGGTGAATGAATTAGAGGTGCCCAGCAGACGAGAGCCAACCAACACTTGGTTGACGATCAAAGGTTCAGGCTGGGTGGTTTCGGCAAGGGAAGGCAGAGGGTAGGCTAGCAGACGATCATTGTCATCCACAGTGAAGCAGATTGGTGGATCGCTTGGATGGGTGAAAAAGAGAGGGCCGACAAGATCATCCAGAGCCTCGGCACGAACCCAGCCTAGAGAGACAGAAAGAGATACAGAGAGAGACAGGTGAGAATGGATGGAATTAGATGGGGGGATCCTTACCGTTCTCGAGTGTGCTGGATGTCGTGCGCTCTTCACTGTCCATGGAGCTGTGCTTTCTCTTTTTCTTTCTAATGATCTGTTTAGATTGGATCCCGTAATTGTCTAGGCTTACTTTTGATCCTTTTCTCCTTTGAACAGGAGCTTTCCCTTTTTTGCTGGTTTGTCAGACATTTTTTTTTCCTTTTGGTTAAATGGGCAATGACAAAACAACAAGAGTCGTCTATCAAGTCAAAACTCTTTATTCGTCTCCGCAATTACGTCAAGCATTTTATGCTATTCACCAAAGAGACTTGATTTGCAGACCTTTAATCTAAAATTGAGTTATACGTATGATTAAGAGGAGTATTATAAGACAAGAGACACCCTTTAGATCATGTTTGGTAGATTCCATGCAATTATTAGCCACCTTTTGTTTCTGCCCAAGTGTGGTTGCTAGGAGTATATCTTTTATATATATATATATATCTGTGACCCAATAAACAGCAATTGTCCTGGATGTCTTGCCATTTTAGTCTGTTATAGATATAGACAGTGTACCTGAAAAAGTGCCTCCTTGCAGCCTAGATATCCTGGGCAGAAGAACGCTCATGGTAGACATGTATATAAAGTATATGTGGAATCATTTAATATTCATGCCATCTCATGTGCCAATCAATATGTTTTAAATATTCGAATTTTGAAAAATTCTATTGTCAGCCTGTACAAGACATCATGGCCTCAAAGTAAGAAAGAAAAAACATGTCAAAATGGGTATGGTATTGAACTTGTGGTAGTATATCTGTACCAAATCCAACTGGACAAATAGCTGGCAAGTGAAATGCACACATGGTTTGTGATCCTGGCCACCATAACACGCTTTATTTCATGCACAAAAAAAATAGTATGCAGTTACATAGACAACCAACAAGATGCTGAACCAGATTCTACAAATTTCAACAACAAAAAAACGGTTCGTGAGAGCATGGAATCTAATGTCCAAAGCCCCCAAGTTTCCATTGTTGAATCTACAGACCTCTAGGCCAATAGCCTCCAAAAGCCTAAATGCTATCCCTAATAAATATCTGCTCTAATTAGTGCCTGTTGCCACACTCTACAAAAGTGCCATTGTTCACTAGTGCCTTGCATTAAGACCAATCTGTCCATTTATTTATTTAAATTGTTTCATTTTAGATTAAAACACTGTACATGACAAATATGTCTAAATTTGCCTTTATAAATGTTTTCTTTTCTTTTTTTTTATTAATGAATTTTGTGTCTTGCGTGCTAAAGAGGAGATCGAGAGAGTGATTGAGACTATGTGCGTAATAAAAGATTGTACATTTTTTTTTCCTTTATGCGGTACGCTTCTTGTAGGGGTTGCGAAGTTCTTTCAACAATTCTGCAGGGAAAGGAGGGGTGCCGGCGCTGGGAAGGTAGGTTACCTTGATGGCGTCTTCAGGAGCAGTTGTGAATGCTTCCTCTAAATAAACCAATTGCCAAAGTTACACCTGTTCTCTCTTGATCCTTATATACCACTTGTTTATACTTACCACCACTTCTATCGTCATACTTTCTTACAGGCTTGGGGATCTCGACATTGGTTCCCTTTACAAATCTAGCCCATTGTGACACGACACGACCATCGTCGGTTGTCTTTTCAATCTTGCGACGGTCAATGCGGGTAGGAATCCTAGATTGAGAATTAGATAAATCAACAGTCAGTCGAGATGTATAACTAATTCCAAATAATACTACTGGTTAATTTTACGCACTGAGTGTCAGGGTGCAAGAGCATGACATTGGAAAGGTGAATGGGCTGTTCCTTGCGCATGATACCATCAGGGGCACCGGGCTGTTGGGGTACATGCTTCTTGGCCA
The DNA here is from genome assembly GCA_022702545.1 of Phycomyces nitens. Taxonomy (NCBI): domain Eukaryota; kingdom Fungi; phylum Mucoromycota; class Mucoromycetes; order Mucorales; family Phycomycetaceae; genus Phycomyces; species Phycomyces nitens. The sequence goes on from JAHRBC010000004.1 coordinate 2,157,367, forward strand.
ACTTTTTGCCCTCGACAATCACGGTATTTGTTTCGCGGTTGACAGACTTGATCTCGCCAATTGTGTCCTTGTCGCGGCCAGCAATAATGGCGACCTGTCAAATAAAGGTGTTGGTGGTATACAATATACATTTGTATACAAACTAATTTATTTCCATTTGTACCTTGTCTCCCGTAAGGATATTCCACTGCTTTACTCTGTCCTTGGGCTGAACATATGTGCCCTTTGAGATAATGCGGCTGCTGAGACCTTGCGACTTGAGGCGATGCATCGTTGTTGTAGTCAACTTCAATACCCAAGGATCCAAAAAGGTACATATGAGTGGGTGGCTTCAATTATGTGACGTCGATTCTAGGCAGGGCTGCATTTGTACCCCCTCCCTTTTTGGCGTTCTACTGGTTTTTTTCCTTTGAATTGACGCAGTTGACAATCTTTATTGGCGCAGTGGTGAATACTGGTTTTCCCGCTAGAATTTGCGTATTTGACAATATTCACTGACAATGGTCATTTTTTTTTTGGTAAAAAATATTAAATGCTATGAATTGTAATAAAATATTTTATGTATAACATGTTCTCATGAGTCAGAATATGCTGAATCCAGCCTTGGTAATTGTATTCTGTTATGTTGGTACAAGATACACTTATCCTATTCAACAGGTCATCTTGGCTAAGGAGTTTATACTTCTTTATCCCGTTCTTTAACTTGCTAAAAGACTCCTCAACTGAATTGAGGAATGGTGAACAGGAACAGAACCAGCAGCTCTTATTGCTTTCTCTGCTTGTGTGTTGTGGATAAGAACATTATCAAAAATGATGTACTGGGTCTCCGTAAGATTTCGTCGTTTAACTGATTTGATTAGATCTTTAATGAAATCTTGCAAGTTTTTGTTTGTCGAGTGCTCAAATTTTAGCGGGAAAACCAGTAATTATTAATGTCTTTCCCTCGGACCCTTCCGTTTTAGATCACCAATAATCATTATTCACCACTGCGCTAATAAAGATTGTCAAGTGCATCAATTCAAAATCTGGAATTTAAAACTTGAGTAAATGCTGATTATTTTTTTAGGATTCAACCTTATTACAGCCAATAAGCTCTCTGTATTAAAGTTATGGGCAAACAAATTACCATAAATGGGTCAAATATCTTTGGGTGTCAACGGCCTTGCGACCAGCTGTCACACAAGCTGCCTGCTCATCACAACATCCGGGATATTCATGTCCCTATACATTACATGTTCAAACAAAACATTCGGTATAAACACCACAAGCACAAAAGAAAAAGAAAAAATCAAACAAAATTGAAACTGTGATGGATATCAGCATGGGTCTATAAAGAGGTTGTTAAGCCATTCTAAACAATAGAGCACTTTATCAAGTGTATACATTTGGCTATGTTTCTATCACTCAAATATGAATCTAATGTCTAGTACAACATCAAAAGCTATATAAAGAGATCCATTCCAAGCCCATCTAAATCTCTACTCTCTTTCTCTTTTAATTTACCCACAAGCACACATCCTAAATGACAACAGACACTTTAAACAAGTACGGAATTGTCGTTGGTATAGGTATTGTATATCTTATTCTAAAATATTCTAGTACTAATCTGAAACGTATTAGATTTTGGAACCACTTATTCTGGATATAAAATAGAGTTGCTGAAGGACCCAGATTTTGTATTTGGACTTAAGTTTGTTGAAACTATTAAGTACGTCTTGGAGCAAAATATCATTTGAATTGATAGAAAGACTTACCCTTCACACCCATCTATTCAAATCGATTACCATAACCATCCATTAAAAGTTTAAACCATGAAATGATATATAAGGATTATCGGACTGTATTGTCTATTGGAACGGATTTCAATGAGCTTTATACGAGATACAAAGAAGCACAGATACGTGGATATACAGATACCTACGAACACACGTTTGATCCTGAGAGTGAATATTGCGTGAGCAACTTTAAACTGTGGCTGGATCGAACTGCCAAAAAAGAAGATCTTCCTCCCCTACCAGACAATAAGTCTCCAGTCCAGGGTAATTAAGAGATGATTTTATGTACCTGGTTATTGATATCATGTCTTTAGTTATTGCTGATTATTTGAGTCAGATGTGCAAGGAAATCTACGAAAAACTGTATGATTATTATTCTGGATATAAAGACCCCCCCAAGCACAGACTCTGTATGGCAGTTCCGACCATGTGGTCCGAGGAATCAAAGAATATAATGAGAGAGGCTGCCATATTATCCGATCTTATCAAAATAGACGATCCACCGGATAAACTGCTGATTGTCGATGAAGCTGTAGCAGCTGCTTTGTATGCCGAGAATGCATCTCCTGAACTAGGTCTCTCTAGCGGTAGTCGTTACATGATTTGCGATGCTGGTGGTGGGACTGTAGACCTTGCCGTATTCGAAAAGGACGATTCATTGGGAGCAGGTGGTTTAAAGGAAATCACAATGGGAACTGGTGATTCTTGCGGGTCAGCATTCTTGAACAATCGATTCAAAGACTTATTAAACGAAAGAATATCTAAGTACCCTGATTATAAGAAAGATTATATGAAAGATATCAAGCGCTATTTTGATTATCTCAAGGTAAATAAACATGGTATTGTATATTAAACAGTTGAAAATACTAATGAGAATGAAATGTTTATCTTGGACTGTTCTATAGAAAGTATTTGGTGGTGATGATGATGAAGTATCCGAATGGCTAAAAGGTCTTAATCAACTTTACATCGATGGACATGACGATATCAGTGAAAAAGATGGATTTACATTGGATGAACTACGTACAAAAGTATTTGATCCGGTAGTAGAAAAAGTACTTTGTATAATTGAGAGCCAATTCGAACAGCTTAATGACAGATATATTGATGTCATGTTTATAACTGGAGGGTTCGGGCAGTCTCCATACCTTCAAAGGCGGATCAAGGATGTTTTTAAGAGTAGAACGATACGAATCAAGGTTATAAAGAATGGAAACAGGGCCGTGATGAAAGGAGCAGTCCTATTTGGTGCCAACCCACGTATAATTACCCAACGTATCCTGCGCCGTACATATGGAATCAAGTTGTGTTCACCAGATAAAACAAAGGACGATACTAAAGCACAATTCGATAAAGACAAATTCCATGTGTATATCCATAAAGGCCAGCCAGTCAACGAGGATAAATGGATTTCTAGAAAGATGAACTGGACAAACGATACGCTTTCAATTATATGTAAGATCCAAATGATATATTTATTAAATGGAATCTAATAATATTGATCAATAGCTTTGTATGCGTACGATGGTGAAGAGCCAATTCCCGAACACCCTACTCCTCATGAGATTGATCTAGTTGCTATGCTTGGCACTAAATTTAAAATTGATACAAGAGAAAAGGTTGACCGTGTAATTGATATGAAGATGCGGTTTGGCTTGGACAGAATTGATGTCAAGGTGATTATTTCAGGCGTGGAATTCAAATATGTCACAATCTACGATGTTGTTGGAGAAAAATCAGTTAAAAACTACAAAGGATTCCACCTACGCTTATTTTTTAGAGAAAAGTTTAGATCTTTCAAGGAGTATATAGTGCGCACTACTCCTTAATTATATTGATTTCAATACTATAAAATGACCATTTTACAACAAGAGAATCCCAAAGGAAACAGCACCTATTCAATATCGGCTATTTATTCTTTAGTTTCTTTTTTGCAATCTCTGGAATCATTCCTTTTTTTTTTTTTAAAAAAAAAAAGAGGAACTAGTCCTAGTAATTATTGTGTGTTATGAAAGGAACACAGTTATTTTTGGATTGGAGAAAATAGAAATAGAGGTCCAAGGAAAGTCCATGTTAAATCCAAGTCAGAGGAGAAGTGCGAAACAAGGCCATATATGTTAGAGTTAATCAAAGAGGTCTGAAAAGGCCGGCTGTAAAAGATAAAGCTCCAGTGAGTGCGTCACAGGGCCAGGATGCTGCTGCTAATTATTTTTGACATGATCGGACGTGGAAGGGCAGGTAAGTAGTGGGTGGCCTGGGATTTCCAGAGAGAATAGTGCGCGATTGATATCAAGTGTCGACGGGGGATAATCCAAAGTATTTAATTCATGCATTTTCCCATACAGTCCGTTTCTGTGGGCACTGGTAGAGAAAATGAGAGTGTGTGTGTCTAGCTCAGACAAGCAAATGGCGCAGTTTGGAGTGACAAAGATGGCGGGAGCACGACTGTTTTTTCTTTCTTTCTCTCACTTGTTCACATTTGTACTGATTATGGCGGAAATTCAACTCCAAGGGTTGGAATTGAACAAGCAATAGTTGGCAAGCCAAGATTGGACATTTAAAAGTGGTTATTTTGAATGCTTGTCCAAGGCTTTAAACATGGATTTATATAATGAGTTTATAGATACATTTGTCAAACAAATATGTATGTCTACAAAATAAACTGGATGGGGATTGTGCAGAGTGAATTATAGTGACACTCTAGGCATTACAGCAATATACTGGTAAAACAAGTACAATTATGCACTGAGTATTAATTATCTGTTGGCTAAATGACCAGAAATGGATTTTTAATCTAATTCTATTGTTCTTTAGAATATTCAAAAGGTGTTTTGATGGTTTACAAAAAAAACTAATAATATGTAAACGTGTTTCAAAATACATTGTATGGAACCCAAGACTATTGTACCACAATCTAATCAGTATCAAGATTATAATCTCATCTTCCATACCCTTGATGATACTGCTTACATGAAAAACAAAACAAAACAAAGCAAAAAAACAGCAACAACATCTTGTGAGATCAAATCTATTAAAAAAGAGTGGTATAAGGGGGATCTGATAATATGTTACGACTAGTGTCTATCACAAAGAATAAAAGAAGTGTTGAAATATAAGAAACAAATGAAAATGTTCAAATAAAAGGAGTCTCTATGGTAAATAAAGAAGAAGAAGAAAAGGACATTTACAAATAATAAAAGAAAAGAATATATCTACAAGGAGCACCAGTGGCCAATAATAATAATAATGGTAATAATAAAGATATATCTACATAGCCGTTTCTTCGTCTACTTCACGCTCTAGAGGACGACACACCAAGACCGATTTCTCCTTTTCAGAATCTAGGCAACTGAGCCAGCACTTTGTTGAGCAGAAACGGACTCGATGAACCACTGCCGGATGGCCCTTGTAGCTTTTTACCTGGACAGATGTGATCCATTCATTTAGAAATGCCTTTTGACATGCGGAACACAATCTAGCCTTGTGCATTAGCTCTTCTTCGATACGAATTGGCAGGAAATTGTGTGGAAATTTTATTTGTTGGCGCAGAATGACTCGGCAACAAGTTTCGCGTAAGGAATGGATAAGATTGACACCAGGGGTAATTGGAGGCCGAGCAATGGAAAGTTCAGGAGAGGGAGGTAGGACAGACTGGGAGTGAGTTGTGGACGATTCAATGAGTGGTGTGCGAGGAGGTGAGATGGGTGTTTGGGGACGGGAAAGTGGGGTTTGGGGACGGGATCCGAGGACATTTAGTTGCTGGGCAAGATACGATAATTCACGGTCGATCACCGCATCTTCATCCTCTTGGTCTCGACCGCGTGGAGATTGGATAAGAGGTGTTGTGGCAGGACTCTCACAGCCCATTCCTTTTGGCCCACAGCGATCACGTTCTTTCCAGCATGGAGTTGGTATTCGTGGAACACCCTGTTGAGTCATGCGCTGGAGGATACGGGCATATGCGTCTGTGCTTGCTGACAGATTACAATTGCCTGGTCGTGTCATTGGGTTCCCTGTGATTAAAAGAGTGGTCGGCATCTGTTCGAGGATATCTGCTGGTATGATACACAATAGATTTTCGCTAATATCCAGTAATTCTAGATGCTTTAATTCGACTAGATCTGCGGGGAGAGTAGTGAGATGGTTTTTGGATACGTTCAAGGTCTTTAGTTTTGTGCAGTTTGCCACAGACGGAGGGAGTGATTCGAGTTGGTTACTGGACACGTTCAGATGTTCAAGGGTGCTGATCTGCATGTTGCTAGGCAATGCTTTGATCTGATTGTGCGAGATATCTAATTCTTCAAGTGATTCCATCTCCGAGATCTCATTGGGTACCCTGGACAGCAAGTTGCCTCCATATACAGATCCTAATTGGAGATGACGCATCTTGCGCCAATATTTAATTCTGCTGGTGATTCTTGTGATCTTGTTGCCTGATATTCGAAGGGTGACCAGGTTCCTCAGACCGAGTGGCATATCCCTTGGAATTGAATGAAGATTATTTTGAGAAAGAACGAGAACCTGTAGTTGTGAGAGATTGTATAATTCGGGCGGGATTTCGGATAAAAGATTGGATGAAACGTCAAGGATCTTGAGCTGATGGAGCAAGCCTATATTGGCCGGCAATGTTTTTAGTTTGTTTCGTGATATATCAAGTTCCAGTAGATCGCGGTAGTGTGAATAGTTTGGTAGAGAGGGTGTGAGTGGAGGCAAGAGACTTTCGAGGTGTTGGGACAATTCGTCTGCTTCTAAGCCTCGCCTTCGTAGCATCAAGAGACCTTCGTTGTGGAGTTCTTTGGTTTGTTTCTTTTGGATTTCGACCTGGCCCTTTTCCTCTGAGTCTTGTCTGGGTACTTGTGTTCGCGAATAGACATGGTGGCCTAATGGTGCCAAACTGGGATCATCAATACATGACTCAATGTCAACCAATTTTGTAGAGTTCTTTGTTATTATAGAAGGGTATGGAGGTGGCTGCTTGTCTGGTGGAAGCACTCCTGTAAGTCTCTTTCCTCCTAGTAGACAAGGCATTGGTAATGTGGAATGAAGAAGAGCAAGAGGGTTGATTTATGGTCTCCGCGCATTTGTTTATCATCTGATAAACTGTAAAGTCTGTGGTACGGTATACAGAGTATTGTAAAATGGAATAATTTTTATCTGATCGAAAGGGGCAAGTACAACTCCGCCTTTGAAACTTACACGTCATGATGGCAAGTGAGAAAGATGCCTACTATTTGCCATGGGTGCAATTAATATCTTGACTCTGACGGTAAACTCAAGGGCAATATTCTAAAGGGCTGCCAATTTACATGGTATTTAAATGGGCATTTGAGGATATTATTGTTGAAACCAACAGAATACAAACAAGTACCTGCGCTTTTGATTATAAGAACATGGTAACGGCTTATTACAGCTATTTATAGGAATTCGTGTATATGCTAGCATTGACCCGGTGGAAGTGGAAGAATGTGCGACCATGGATTCGAGATCCTTGTCAGACAGATGGGCACAGGGAGATGTTTGCAATAAACGCCATGGCCAAACATTGTTTTTTTTTTCTTTCTTACAAAGGCTATCATATTGTTGTGTTTTAATTACATGCCAATGAACCCAAGGTCGATGGGCTGGACAGGGAGTACGGGTCCCAGAACGCCCACTAGACCGTTTGGTTGTATATTACAATGAATGGGGGCCAACATGATACCCAAGAATAACCAGGTCAGCTACCCACATGGCCTCTGCCTGTAAAAAGATGGCTGGTCTCTTTACATCCTAACAATCTATTCACCAAAGTTTAATTCAGTTTTCATATTTACAAACCAGCCTTCTTTTTGCTATAGAATCTGACCAGGTATTTCTGCAGGCAGACCAATTCAGAATCCTGTGTTGCTGATCTGTACATCAAGGACATAAAAGGCAATAAGCGGATCTGATAGGGATGGAAATTCCGGATTAACTCTGCAGCAGGAAAGAACAGCAAAAAATCAACATTGGATTTGACATATCTAAAGAAGTATGATCAAAAGGGCACATATCTCATTTGTCTTGGTAGGTCCATTGTCCTTGCAGCTATTATCTTTGGATGTTCCTAATTACAAAAATAATGCACGTTCTTTGTCCAACTATAAACCATTTAAAATAGGGATTCAATTGTAACCAGCCCTATACTGGGTCCCAAGCAATCAATCGACTCTTTTTAACCAACGAAATGTATTCGAATAACCCGTTTGTATTTCTCTATTTATCTGATCTTTCTTATTATGCACTTGCAAGAAAAAGCTAAATAGACTGCACAAATTGCATAACGGAGACAAGAGGCATAAAAACACACAAACATACACCTATAGGCCATTTATCATTTGCTTTATTAATCTCAGACTGTTCATGTCTATAAGCCGTATATTGCCCATCGTCTTATTAAGCCATCTAATTTGGTCGGCATAACACATCATTTACAAAAAACAATTACCCAAAAATATGAAGAACAACTCCTTTCTTTTTATTTATTTTACAAAGCTGCAATTACATCTAATTCCCCAAAACACAATGTGTCATGCTAGTTTGTAAGTGTTCTAGTTCAAATATGTACATTGTCATCTCTTTGAGTGTACCAATTTGGTGAAACAATAGATTGATAATCAATCTATTTTTCACAAGATCCTCAATGATCTTGTAAAAAGACCAAGTATTTATTATTTTAATTCAAGGACAATATGCTTGGGCTCATACACAATTGTAGAACAGACGATGGAATAATTACCAGAATCCCAAAATAGTGCATATATTAATTATCCATTGCATCACAACTGATTTTATATCAGATTGAACCTTGCTTCAATAGATCAGATAATTATAAACATCTAACATTGTCGCACAGTGCTATTATATAAAAATTTATTAAATTATATATATATATATAAATATAATATCTATATACTAAAAGCTGAGTAGATAGTTCCATCAATCGAACCATTCATCTGTATGCTGTAACATGTATTACAATATACGTCCTACTATGCAATCTATAAAGAAATTCATAATATTTCATACAGAGTCTGGACAACAAAATTCACTTTCAATCTCCGGTATTCATTCTTTACACTTTATAGTTTGGTTTTCTCAATCTCTTGGATTCCATCAACATCTTTGACGACAATTCCATAGTACTTAATCAGCAGCCTAACAATGTCTAGAGACTATTCAAGATTTAACAAAAACAAGTCTTGATTAGACTTGACATGAGTGGAATGAACGTTGTAAACTTGGCCATTCACAAATACACACCGCATTAAGCAATGTCTTTTATTAACACACGCAAAGAAAAAAAACTGGGTCTATCGCTGACAAGAATCACTTAAAAATACCAAAGCTATTAATTACTAGAATAAGAGAGAAAAAAAGGAAATCTTGTTTTAAACTTGGCAAAAGATTGGTGCCAGACTTTGACTGACTTGGAACGTTCAATAATATTTCTTTTTTTTTTAAAAAAAAAAAAAAGAGTAAAATCTATATGTGAAAAGACTATTAGTAAAGGCGTGCACAAAAAGGACCTTTTATTAATATGTAGCATTTGCAAAAGCCATTTTTGTCTAAAAAGCGCTTGTCCAGGCAGAGTGAGTTTTACCATGCAAATGGGAATTAGAATCACAAATGAAAATAAATAAATATGATGTCGAGTGATGAATCAAAACTTTACCTCCAAGAACAAATGTGTCCTCTCATCTCTATCATAAGCCTAGCGAAAAATACCACTCCGACTTCATAACTGCAAAATTGAAAGAAATTGGAGAATAAATCATAATATACCAACAGATCATTTCAGGAAGAGGCTGTCCTATTTAATATGGTGAATAGTAAGAATTCACATTATCAAAAGATGTCGTCCTTTAATAAAAAATAATTTGGCTTCTGCAGCGATATATCTTTCCACATTAAAAATGAGTTGTTTATGAAGATTAAACATGGAATATTATAGATACTTATATCCCTTCCAAGTATCAATATTCAAATAATATAGATAATTACATATAGCTTTAAGTCTTTACATTTGTTTTTAACCATTTAAAATTAATTGTTTTGTTCCTGATCATATATTTCATATTATATCTTTGTAAGAATAAATATTTGTAAGAATAAAAACATAAAATTTGGAACATCAGTTTCCGTAAACATATTATATACGCTTTAATAAACAGAAACAGCCTAAGAGACTCAAAAAGTTCCAATATAAAAAAGCAACAATATTAAACGATGCAAGAAAATCGCTATCTTACAAAAACATTGTAAACTAAAAATAATACAGTCATTAGAATAAACTAGCAATTCAAATTTTTAAAAAAAAAACTAAAATATAAATGCTGATAAACAGTGTCCTGAAAACATAAAACTACGATATGACACCGGTCATGGGCGACCAGCACAACCCGCTGAACAGCCATTTATCAGAGCAATTGGAGAACTGATGAAGACTGTTCAGGACCGCAAGAATCATTGGAACCTTGGATGCCAGCCGGAAATATGGCTCCACCTAGCTTGACTTGCTTCCTTAGATCGAAACGGATGGCAACCATGGACACCGAATAGCTTAGTAGACGACACCAGATGGCTGCGATATTTGGTTGAGAGAGTATCAACCAAATTTATGACCCACCCTGACCCGCTGGGAATTGACCACCAGCACAACCCGCTGAACAGTCATTCATCAGGGCAATGGACGAACTGATGAAGACTGCTCAGGACCGCAAAAACCTTTGGAACCTTGGATGCTAGGCGGAAATATGGCTCCGCCTAGCTTGACTTGCTTCCTCAGATCGAAACGGCTGGCAGCCATGGACACCGAATAGCTTAGTAGACGACACCAGATGGCTGCGATATTTGGTTGAGAGAGTATCAACCAAATTGTATGACCCACCCTGACCCGCTGGGAATAGACCACCAGCACAACCCGCTGAACAGTCATTCATCAGAGCAATGGACGAACTGATGAAGGCTGCTCAGGACCGCGAGGACCTTTGGAACCTTGAATGCCAGGCGGAAATATGGCTCCGCCTAGCTCGACTTGCTTCCTCAAATCGTAACGGCTGGCAACCATGGGCACCGAATAACTTAGTAGACGACACCAGATGGCTGCGATATTTGGTTGAGAGAGTATCAACCAAATTTTTGACCCACCCTGACCCGCTGGGAATTGACCACCAGCACAACCCGCTGAACAATCATTCATCAGAGCAATGGACGAACTGATGAAGACTGTTCAGGACCGTGAAAACCTTTGGAACCTTGAATGCCAGGCGGAAATATGGCTCCGCCTAGCTCGAATCGCTTCCTCAGATCGTAACGGCTGGCAACCATGGGCACCGAATAGCTTAGTAGACGACACCAGATGGCTACGATATTTGGTTAAGAGAGTATCAACCAAACTGTATGACCCACCCTGACCCGCTGGGAATTGACCACCAGCACAACCCGCTGAACAGTCATTCATCAGAGCAATGGACGAACTGATGAAGACTGCTCAGGACCGCGAGGACCTTTGGAACCTTGTATGCCAGGCGGAAATATGTCTCCACCTAGCTTGCCTTGCTTCCTCAGACCGAAACGGCTAGCAACCATGGACACCGAATAGCTTAGTAGACGACACCAGATGGCTGCGATATTTGGTTGAGAGAGTATCAACCAAATTTATGACCCACCCTGACCCGCTGGGAATAGACCACCAGCACAACCCGTTGAACAATCATTCATCAGAGCAATGGACGAACTGATGAAGACTGTTCAGGACCGCGACAACCTTTGGAGCTTTGAATACCAGGCGGAAATATATCTCCGCCTAGCTCGACTTGCTTCCTCAGATCTAAACGGCTTGCAACCATGGATACCGAATAGCTTAGTAGACGACGCCGATGGCTGCGATATTTGGTTGAGAGAGTATCAACCAAATTATATGACCCACCCTGACCCGCTGGGAATTGACCACCAGTACAACCCGCTGAACAGTCATTCATCAGAGCAATTGGCGAACTGATGAAGGCTGTTCAGGACCGCGAGGACCTTTGGAACCTTGGATGCCAGGCGGAAATATGTCTCCGCCTAGCTCGCCTTGCTTCCTCAGATCGAAACGGCTGGCAACCGTGGACACCGAATAGCTTAGTAGACGGCACCAGATGGCTGCGATATTTGTTTGAGTACATTCTTAGGAACCAACGCGTAAGACCTTGCACTAAAGTGTAGAAAAGTTCATTAAACGTTCAAAAAAAAATGAGTGTATAATATAACTTACGTGATTATACGTGTTGATTGCCTGAATATGGCTACAGAACACAAAGAGGTTGGGGATGCAATGATGGATGGCTATATATAGATGGAATATACAAGCATAGTAAGGTGAGATAGGTGTATTGACACGGAAATTAAATAGGTCAAAAACATCATCAAAAACATCCATCCGTCACCAAAAATGCGCGAATATTCATTTTGATGGTATGGGTAACAGAAATATGAAAGGATGCAGAAGAAAAAACTTACCTTGAAATACCTGGGAAGAAGTGATGAGTAAATGAAAAGAGAAGGAAAGAAACAGAAACAAGAACAGGCGCGCTGGTGCCCTTTCTTTATAGATTTTCTCTAGGAATGTGAGATCATCATAATTTTTGGTGATGACGTGGCACGGTGTTAAAATATTTTTTGTTAAAAATAATGGGTTTATTGCAGAAATTTTTGCTTTTAAAAGGAAAGAAGTAAAGAAGTAAAGAAGTAAACAACAAGTTGAAGGTTGGTCTTTATCGGTGTAGCAATAGCTTTAAAGACAGTACATGATGTTGTAACGGCGATTGGTTTCTTCTTGGCTTTTAGGTAATCTAAGCAGGTCTGTGCACTTGTTCAAAAGGATTGAATTTTGTACAAGCAGGAACAAAAATTAGATGATCTGGTATTAAAAATATATCCCAGGTTCAGTATACTTGATAATGTTCTTATTATTATTTTTATTGAGTCTTATATATCTATGCATTTTATTTGCCATAGGAACTTGTTGAGGCAGCACCAAGAAGAACTTTTATGAAACTTATCGATGTAAGAGTCAATGGTGACACCAAATCGAAATGAATTCTTTTCTCTTTTTTCATTCATTGTTTTACAATTTTAGATGACCACTCAATATCTCTGGAAGTATTGCATTAAGGATAGACCTAGCGATTAATAAATATTGTGCTTTTTGTTTACGACGAAAATGCGATAGCATTACTCAAGAAAATAGTTTGGCATTGGGAGGTTATTAGCAAAATAACTCGAATGTCCATCGGTCTGAAAAGTATACATACATGGTCAATCAAACTAATTATTCTGTCAATAATTATGAAAAACTAATTGAGACTAGAACGATCTATCAATGTGTACTTGGACAAGTAAGGCCATAGACTTATACGTGGTCTGGAGTAAGATATCTGTGATTCAATCTCGTTTCTTTGTACTCCTTTGAAATATGCTTTACTCAGTTTCTTGGATTCTGTTATTAATTTAACATGACTAAAGCACAAAATGCTCAGGTTTACAAGATTCTTTGAAAGCTTTCACATTTAAGAAATGGGGTCATAATTGCATTCGACATGAGCGGAGGAAATGTTTTAGATATTGGCAGGTACAGAAACACACTACCTTCAACAACCTCTTGAATTCTCATGAAATGTCGGGAAATTAGATTTGTCGCTGAAAAGGAACATTTTAGAATACAAAAGCTGCTGACGCTCAGAGAGAAATAAAAAAGTGGATATTTTTTTCTTTTGGACAGTAAGATAAATAGGATCAGACTTTGTTTGAATTGGAACATTCAATAGACCAATACACAGAGATATATGTTTGTGCAAAAGCTATTAGTAAAACTTTTCGCAAAATGACCATTAATTCATGTGTAGCTCTTGAAAAATCTTTACTGTCTAAATAACGTATTTACAAGGGCTATGATTTTTACAATGATGTAGATAATTATGGAATGTGATATGGATTGGTGAGACCATTCTTGTTCTCTTTACAAATATTTGTAATCATATTTAGAGTGAGTCTAATGAAAAGTTTCATCCAGACTGCTTTACTCAAAAAGTAAAAGGAAATAAAGGTTTTATTATGGTCTTGAGATGTAAATGGTTAGGAGGGCTTAGGCTACTTGTTGTGTTGGATGGCAACATTAATATTGAAAAACAGGTACATGTTTTGATAGACTATCTTTTGTTATTCTGCAACAATATTTCTAATGTTTGTAATTGCGGATACTTGTATCAAGAATACAGCGAACCATCTCACAATGCAGCAACTTAAGAAATGTATAAAAGTAATCTGGCTTGAAAGTCTTGGACCTCTCACCCAATAACCCATGCCTGAGCCATATAGAAACCATTTAGAGTATTTTCAATGATCTTTTTGAAATGAAGCCTCATAAGCTCACCAATCTGAACGGGTTGAAAGACGCTTTACAAGAAAAAATGGAAAATGGCGGTAATAGATATTTGTAATAAATTACCGTATTTACATGTATGATCGGTCGGCTGTCCTCAAGGAAAATAAATTCACCCGTTACTTGTAAAATATAATATCTATATATTTTTTACTGTAAGTTTAATACTTTAAAGAGTACACTCTACGAATTTCGAGAATCTTCGTGTGCTTTATACATTTTACTGAATGATTAAAGGTACAAGAGTTTTCATCTTTTGTTGGATATTAGTATCCTAAATTATTTGGTATTGGCCATGTATTGCTTTTTAGGCGAAACCTTCGCGAGTACACCAGGTTCTATAAAATCGAAAAATCCAAAAGGTATGTAATCCTATATATATGGTAAGCAAAGCTGAGACATGGCTGGATAAAGAAAAAACAATATATCAGGTAAAGATATTAACTGAGATTTGTGTATATCGAGGTTAGTATGAAAAGTTAACCGATACATATTAATCTGATACTATAGGTCTTATATAATCTCAGGATTCTTCAGACACTTGTATTATATATCTTTATATCCCACCAGATCTAATTTCTTTACCTCTATGATATTATTCGTACCAACTTGTTTTAATAATCCTAATTGTTGTTACTTTTATAAAATAAAAGATCTGACTGTAGACAATGCTCAATATCTTTTGAATTTATGACACAATCCTTTCAAAGCATGCCAGAAAGAAGAAGCGTTTTTTTTTTAAAAAAAAAGAGTGAATTATTATAAGCATACTTGCTCATAGGTAAAGGGTCTCTGAATACTAAACCAAATAGATCATGGTTGAATAGTCCATGTTAGTAGATATTGTATAGCCAATGTTGCAAAGCCATCTCTTAATACTTGCAGGACAACCTCGAGTCTATAACGTCTTGTGGAAATATCAAAAAAAAATGTTAATTAAAAAATAGGGGTGTCTTGGCGATGATACTTTGAGAAAGTTTTTTTTTTAAAAAAAAAACTCATTAGTTTTTACTCGCAGGACGATCGAGTAACTCCTTTGCATGCAGTCTCCCTAAAGTAATGAACAATTTCAATATTCACCGTATAAACTAACTTTATCATTGTACTTTACCTCTATTTGATCTATACAACTTTTTTATTGGCAGGCAGGCAACTCTCTTGTTTAAACAGACATTCTCTTTTATCCTTTATAAAGTCCAAGGCCCAGCTCTTTATTATCTCTTGGATTTGAACCTTTTGCCATAGGCCCAAGCCAAGTCTACAAAGATTCAGTATGGTTGAGACCTGGGGTATTTTGGCGACCACACCCCTACCGCCATATTTTGTCACATTTATTTTCAGCCCTTGCAGACTTTGAAACGAGACAAGGACCAGTTTTTGTCTTTAGTATTCAAGCTTGCTATCAAAAGGTTCTTTCAAATGTGCAAAAATAGGATACATTTTGCTAATAGATTAATATGAGCATACTGGCTAAAAAGTGTTTATATATCCTTTTAGCAGCTCAGTCTCTCCTGTCTGCACAAGTCCTCCCCCCACAAAAAAAACAATTGTCGATTGTGTGTCTCGAGAGACAGTCGTTGGTTTGCCAGTGGATCTCAAACTATTATGATCTCATTACAATGCCATTAATCGCGCTCATTAAGGATCATTAGCGAATGGAGTAGCCAGAATTTGCTTTTGTATAGCATTTAAAAAAATTAATATGTGATTTTGGATGAGAATAGAAATAGTATTGATACTCTTGGCATTGTGTGGACGCAAGGGTATTGTAGGGATCCATCGGTTGTGCTACTCGAAACTATATACAGAAATCATATCAGAAATCGACCAGGATTCTGTTTTGGTATGGTGTGCAACCAAAACTCAGAACCTTGTACAAGATCTTGGGGTTTTAAAGATACGTACGTAGGGACGCCAAAGAATAAGAACCAGTGAATCCCCATCATCATCATCTCTGGATCTCTATAGGTTTGAACCCTTTGAATATCCTATCCCTCTGTCTTACTGGCCCATCCAGCCCGAGCCATTTGGCAAACGGCCAATTTGCCCCCAGTACTTTTGTTCTCACTCTTGGTCGGGCCATCAACTCAAAGGGACCGGCTCTTCAAGAGGGTGAGAACCTATCATTTTTGCCCTTCTTCTTTCTTTCTTTCTTCTTCTTCTTTTACAGTATGCCAAAAGTGCTTGTCACGCGTGTCCTTCCTCCCCAGACCCAAGCGCGTCTCGAGAGCCAGTCTTTTGAATTGATCCAATGGAAGAAAGACTGTGCCATGCCACGCAAGGACCTGCTTGATCAAATAAAGGGCAAGATATTCTATATACTGGCCTATTAAACAGCCACTGCACACCATATCAAAACCTATTGGATATTAATGGCTGTATCTGTAGGAGTGGATGCCTTGATTTGTCTCTTGACCGATCGCATAGATGATGAGCTTTTGGACGCAGCTGGTAAGATCCTTTTTTTATATATATACAAAAGACATCCAAGTTTGTTCCCATTTGGCTGTCTGTCTAGTATTTCCGGATAATTCATAAACTAAGAAAAATGTTATCACAGGTCCCCAACTCAAGGTGGTCGCTACCATGAGTGTAGGCTATGACCATGTAGACGTACCTGCATTAAAGAAACGCGGCATTCCTCTCGGATATACCCCCAATGTACTTACTGATGCCACAGCTGACTTGACCGTCTTGCTGACCATGGGAGCCGCCCGTCGTATGAAGGAGGTAAGTCTATAGAGACTATATAAGACGCATGCTGAATACAATGTGTAGGGTATCATTGCCGCCGAGACAGGAGAGGTAAGCCGAGAAAAGACAAAAGAGAAAAGGACATATTAGTTTAATACGATTTAGTGGAGAGAGTGGCGCCCAACATGGTTGTGTGGATCCCAGTTCAGCAACCGAACTCTGGGCGTGGTTGGACTGGGTCGTATTGGTGAGGCAGTTGCCCATCGTCTCAAAGCATTTGGAATCAGCAAAGTATTGTATTGTGGTCGAAGCGAAAAGGTCGAGGCTGGCAAGCGTGTAGGGGGTGAATTTGTATCCTTTGATCGTTTACTGGCAGAGTCGGATTTTGTTACTGTCTGCTGTGCTCTCACCAAAGATACCAAGGACCTCTTTGATTATGCTGCATTTTCAAAAATGAAGAAATCTGCGGCAAGTATCCTTTTTCTTCTTTACAGACTCAAAACTATACTTGTATATTGACTATTCTCTAGATCTTTGTAAACACTGCAAGAGGTGGTATTGTCCAGCAAGATGATCTTGGTAAGTCTCTATAGTATCCATGGTACACTTGATGTGATTACTCAGACTTGTCATTGGACATACAATAGTGCGTGCACTAGAAGAGGGTTTGATCGCTGGTGCAGGTCTCGATGTCACCACCCCAGAACCATTGCCTTTGGATAACAAGCTTCTCAAACTCCCCAACTGCATTGTGCTTCCTCATATTGGTGAGTAAATACCATATTTAAAACAATCACTAAATCCATGTGTGTTTTAGCGAGTGCAACCAACGAGACACGCGAGAGAATGGCCGACATGTGTGTCGATAATGTCTTGGCAGGACTCGGCGGCCAAGTCTTACCTTTCTCTGTTTCAGAATAAAAACATCCTATATATTACCTCTATGTTTTGTAGATATAATATATATGTGTGTGTGTATATGTATTTTCCCATATTTTTTTTTCACTTGTAAATTATAAGAGTGTATTAAATCGAAGTTACGCAGCTTCCAAACACACGACGGATCATTTCTCGGCCGTATGGAATGTAGCTTGCTCTATTTGCAGAAAAAAAATAGAGAGAGATCAGTGAATAATAAATATTCAAATATCATCCACCACCAAACTAGCTCAACTTACGAGTACCACACCAGAGCGCCAAATTGAACAATAACCAGGACAATTGAGAGAACGAATACTTTGAGCTATGTTTTGTTTGCAAGATTGTTCCAATGAGAATCCCAGTATTAATAATACCATTCCATATTCTTCTTTTTTTTAAAGCTTACGGTTATGGAAAGCACAAGAGTCAGGACGAGTAAGGTCAGGTATGTGGTAGTTGCCCAGAATCGAACTGATTAAGCAAAGTACATTTAAATCCGAGAAGATCAGTCTAATTTCACTTTTTAGAATGGCCGGTTTACCTGGTGCAAACATTGTCTTGATTTGCTTGGGAATACCAATTATGAATGTCAAACTAGAGCCGAGAACACATCAGGGTAAATATACCATTATAAATCCCCATGTCTTTGATTACCTGAACAGAGATATCAAGTTGCCAATTGTATACAGGATAGCAAACCCAGTGATATTTAGTGTCAAGAGCATCAACGTAGACTACAAAAGGTGTCCAAGAATATTTATAGAATGGATTTCTAAGCATATGCCATTGCATTTTTTGTCAATCGTCCTTTTGTTTTGCTTTACCAAAATGGAGATGAGCATGCCAACAACAAAGCTAGAATTCACAAGACTCATTAGCCAATTGCCGTTGCATAATTCACAGGCAATCCTGAAAACCAATAAAAACTCTCTTACCATGAACCAAATGCATAGAGTCGCTGCATTTTGGTCAACCCACAAAACTTCCAGTTGCCTTTAAATACACGTAAGAATACAGATAGAATTCGGTTTATCCACAGGTCATTTACCGTCGTCCATGACGCCTTGGTCACTGAAATCTGCCGAGAAGAAGCCAAACGCCATTACTTTTGAGATTATAAAAGAAAAGAAGAAAGAGTTGCAAAGGGTAAAAGGTGTCTGTGTGAAAAATATAAATGTAAAAAGGGGGACCTGCTTTTTTTTTCTTTTTTTTTTGGTAGCTATTTTATTTGGCCGTTGATTTTCTCAAGCTTAAACGGCTCTTGCACAATTGACAATCCATTTTGTGCTCAATACCAGCCAAAAGAAAAAAACCAAACGCCGTCAGAAACATACTGAGCCTTTGTTTCAATCTTTTTATTTATTTATTTATAATTTATTGTTATTGTTTTATTGATTAGCCCAAATGTCATTAATCTCTTTCATTCGACCAACTCATGTGGCAGCGTATTCAACCTCATCAAAAGGTTGGATGATGCGACAGGCTAAGGATCCTTATGTCAAGGCAGCCAAGGCCAATATGTACCGTGCCAGAAGTGCATTCAAATTATCACAGATCGATCAAAAATACAGGGTGATTCCACACGGAGGCGTCGTGGTAGATTGTGGTGCTGCACCCGGGGGCTGGACTCAGGTTGCCGTAGCAAAGGCTCAGAAGAAAGGGCTTGTTGTCGCAGTCGATCTTTTGCCAATGGACCCTGTATCTGGCGCACACTGCATAAAGGGAGACTTCATGTCTCTAAAGGTCCAAAACAAGGTCAAGGCATTGCTAGGTCGTCGCAAGGCAGACTTGGTCTGTTCAGATATGGCACCTAGTTTTATGGGCAACCATATGGCTGACCATGCGAGATCCATGGTAAGACTATCAACCAAGACTGTCTAGACACAATAGACTCGAATACATGCACATCTTATGCCTTGTAACCAACATGTCTTGATCTATTTGTAGGAACTGTGCGAATCTGCCCTCACTTTTGCACAGACCGTTTTAGCAACAAATGGATGCTTTGTAGCAAAGGTAAGTCATTTCACATTGTTAAATAGCTTTGCTGATATATTTGAAGTTTCTGATGGGAGGCACCGAAGTGGAATTCAGGCGTAAATTGCAGACTATGTTTTTAAAGGTAAAGCAAGAGAAGCCAGACGCATCACGGAAACAATCGACCGAAGGTTTCTTTGTTGCTCTTGGCTACCGTCCTCTGAAACAAGCAGGAGAAGAATTAGAATGTGAAGACCAAGAGTATAAAGAAGAAGCAGATAAAGACGAATACAGCTTAAAGCAGAGTGTGTAAAATAGATAGATAAATAAATAGATAGATAAATAGATAATTAAATAAATATATTTCGTTC
Organism: Phycomyces nitens; assembly: GCA_022702545.1. Taxonomy (NCBI): domain Eukaryota; kingdom Fungi; phylum Mucoromycota; class Mucoromycetes; order Mucorales; family Phycomycetaceae; genus Phycomyces; species Phycomyces nitens. The sequence goes on from JAHRBC010000004.1 coordinate 2,177,547, forward strand.
CATCTCGTTGTATCATATCTCCATGTGTCTAGTAATTATATGAAAAAAAAGAAGGATGCCACTACTGAACTATGTTATATATATATTACAATACAGGATGGCTGGGCCGTTTTTGATCTCGGGCATCTAGCCAGGCAGTAAACTTCTTGTCGAATCCTTCCCATGAGCAGGATGAGCCTTGGTCAGTCGATTGACTGTCTTTCTTTGACCGATGAAACCATCGCTTGGATTTCTTGTGCTTTGTCTGATGAAGCAGCGGGAGAGAAGGAGACAGATTGAGGCTAGGACGGTCCTGGAGTGTGGATAGAGAAGATAATGCCGGCCGAGAGACGGAGGTCGAAAGAGGAGGTGTCAAGGGAGGCGGCAGCCACCCATCAGCTCGCTTTCGGACAGTCTCTGTTGCAGGATCTAGAGAGTAGACACTTGCCACTCGCTTGGACTCTAGAATGTCACGCATTGCGTAAAGAGCTACGGCTCGCACATGGCGCTGAGAATCTGGCTCCATCTGTGGCAGGCACTGGGTCAGGGTTGACCATTGGGCGTATACAGAGTCCAGGGGGTCATGTTTGGTTGAACATGAAGAGGAGGAGTGGACTAAACTCGGAAGTGAGTAGGTCGATGGCTGACGGTCTTCGAGGTGCTCTGTTAACGCTCTGTAGGCAGAGGGAACATGTGGGGACCATGGATCGACAATCATCGGATGGAAAGCTGAATTGGTGTCCAAACCATGCTGCTCACATGGCTGTAGCCAGCTAGGATCTCTTCTCTCCAAAGCATGTTCAAGGTCATGGACCCGGGCTGTTAGACGCTCAACAAGCTCATGAAGACTGTCCAGGGCTGCAATGGTGTCATGTTTGGACAGCTTGTTGTTCTTGGATCGTTTGCTGGTCGTACTGGTTGACTGGGGTCGCAAGGACAGAGTGGATTCGAATGAAAGGGGAGCTAGCATAGGGAAAGGGAAGAAGAGAGAGAGCAAGATGAACAAATTGATCCAAGACTCTAATAGGCAACATTCCATGCATGACAACAGGGCCAGTTACAGATGCAATACACTTCTTTCCTTTATTACATTAAACTGCCAACACACTGGACTATGTTTTTGTTTTTGGTAAAAGAACAAAAAAAGCAAATATTGTATGTGTAGAGGAGAGTAAGAAATGTGAATTTCTGGGGGTATTTGTATTACTAAGGTCTATTTTCCTTGGACAGGAGGCCAACAGTGTTTAATTTACGCTTCTTTCGCATGGTCATTGGATTCTGTTCTGGGCCAATCGACTGGTTTTGGTTCTTGCTTTGCAGAGGTAGTCGTGCCCTGGATATGTTGGTCTTTTTGTTTGATTTGCCCTTATTGGCCACATCAGAGACCTCTTTTCTCTTTGACAGGTCGGTTTGCTCAGATGCCCTGAGGGGTGAAAAGGATATATTTTCCGAGTCACTATTAGGGGCCAAGGCACTAGGTGTGCTCTCTACTGCGTCGACTGGATGGGTTGTGGCTAGCTTAGGGCTAGGGCTGCTGGCACATGGCTGTTCGCCAGTCTGTTCTTGTAGATTTCCACGCGTTTTCTCAATAGCAACCGTTATTTTCTCTCGTAAAGTGTTTACATATCCCAACAGTCGATTTCTTTCCTCTTGCATCGTCATGGACTGGTACTGACTCCAACTCATGGCCTCCTTCCAGCGCGCCTTGATGATGATTATGATAATGATGATGATTATGATAATGATGATGATTATTTTTATATATATATATAAAGGAGGACTCCCTGGCCTTTTGCTGCCAGATGGTCTACTCACTTCAAACTGTTCGGCCATTGTCTTGTACATGGTCAATTGTCTATGTGTCTCCTTTTCCCGTTCCTGAGAAAGGTCAATTGATAACCAAACGAAAATCCCAAAAATAATATGAAGAGACCCATTGCTTTTTCTTGTTGGCTCCAAGGACCTAGTCTTTTTATCTACCTGCAATTGCCGGTCTATTGCCTTGGATGCCTCTTGAGACTGATCCTTGACCTTTGTTTTCAAGGCTGTCTGTGTCTATAAAAGCCACAAGGTTTGAGTGCAACCCCTTGTTGAATTAATACTGAAGCCACCACTTATTCTACTCTAAAATAAACTAGAATATACACCATGTGTACACATTACCCTTAGTTCCATATTTTGTCGTTGCAACATCTCCCTTTCCATTTGCCAACTTAGTTCAGCCTGAAAGTATCTCTCGGCTTTTTTAAGGGAATTATGTAGCCTTTCCTGGTTACCAATTAATAATAGATATGCTTTAATAAACCGAGACACTAGTTTTTTTTTTTTTTTTAGGGTTTATCCAGCCTGGTCTCTACAGCTAATGTGTCTCTATTTACCTCTAGCCCATTTATTTCAGTCTCATACTGCCTCTCGAGGTCCCACCTTCGCTCAGCTTCTTTTGCTTCCACAAGCTTGTACTCGCGCTTGATGCCTGCTGATTTCAATTCGATTTCACGACAATGCCGTTGCATTTTATTGATCAGTCCATTTAGTTGATCTACATCAGACTGATAGGTGGTCTCGAGAGCCAATCGATCTTGATTGGACTTTATCTATTTAGACTTGAAATTCTAGTGAAATTCTTCAAATGTGGTAAATGTTCAAGAGAGGCTAGCATATTCTTCTAGTGATTTGTGTGTGTGTGTGTTTTCTTTTTCTTTTTCTTTTTGCTTGTGATACATCTGTGTTTGTTGGTACCATGTACCTCTCTATCCTGCATTTCCAATTGAAGGGTTTGCAACCGATAGTCTACTCTATGACGATCGAATCTTTCCTTGACTAGAATCCCGTTGGAATGAGCCAATTTCTGTAAAAGATACAACTGAAATTCTTTACCGCGTTGGATAGAAACCAGACGAAGATCGTTTTCTAATAAAACACGCCCAAGATTGTGATCGCATCTTGTCAAGTTTAGTCTTGCTTCACAAAGCCTTTTGGAGGCTTCGACTTGGGACCTAGTAGAGAAGATTGCCTGTGGGAGTAGTTTTGAGAATATTATAGACGGCGTTGAATAGATTTTTACCTTTTTGTTTTTCTGGTAGACGGCTCGTAGTTGGTTCTCCAATCTCCTTTGCTTATCTTCCCATCCGGCCATCTGTCTAGTTTGGACTTTGAGATTATGTGAGATGCACTCCAGTTGGATCTCCAGTTGCTCTCTTTGGGTCTGTGAGATTAGCAAAAGAAATAGATTAATGGTATGCAGGCATGCATTTTGAGGTCAAACAAACTCGGTAGCAGGAATACCTTTTCGCTTAGATGGTCTCTTGAGGCCAGTGCGGCCCTCTGGCGATAGTACCTTGTCCTGACATCCGACTTGTTCTTTGAAGAGCAGGACTTAACCCTCTGTAGGACCTGGGCAAATTCAAACAGATCAATGGTCTCTATCGAGTCTTTTGGATATTCCTACATGGCTATGGGTTTATTATTCATGAAATGCATTTATGTTTATTATTCTAGACTTGCATCAAAGTGCATAAAGACAGTGGCCTGACTTGAACCAGAAAAATACTCTGAGAGAACATGTGTCAAGACAAAGGTTTCAGTTGAGATGTGACCCTGAAATCTTGGGTTCACTACACTTTCCACCAGGTCCCCTAGAGGCAATGTTTTGGAGTAAACTATTTTGAGAACACAGAAGAACCAAAAATATATTCATATATATATATATATCTTCATATATATATGAATATATATATATATATATATTCTTGCAAGGAGAACACTAGGCCTAATAATAAAACTCAACTGATCTTGGCAAACGAGCGTGCAATTGAAGAGTCTGAGGATGCAGTAAGATGAAAGGGGTGGCAAAGGTCAGAAATCACCAGGTTTCCCATCACATCGGCTTCGTCTGTGATTCTCAGCTGGAGGACCCATGAATACCTCTGAGGCTGTTTGACCTTATTCCACACCTCAGCCAATCCCTTGACCCGTCTCATTGTGCAGTCCAGGCCGTTTTTCAAGGAAGCATCTAATAAAAGACAATAATTTTGGTCTTTTAGTTTTGGCTGGGGGAAGGGAAGGGAAGGAAAAAAAAACCAGGAACGGTTTTGGGACTTGCAATCGAGTGCTTGGTCAGTGCTTAAATCGTAGCACTTTGTGTCAGTAAAGCCGAGATAACTATAGGGTATATATATTTTTGGGTTGGGTGAGATCCAAACAGCAGTGTTATGCGCCTACCTAAAGTCTAGTTTGTAATCTGATTGGTTTCGATTGGCTCGGTCAATGTTGGCCCTGGTAAACTCGGTGGCAAACACTTGAAGGATCTGATGGACCAATTGGTTCCTGGAGATGATTTAGGGTAAGGACGCAGGAGCAGGAGCAGGCTGGTTACCTAGAGTGTTGGCTGGGATGATATGAGCAATAGAATGATTGGCTTTGTAGCATCTGTTACCCTATGCTGATTTGGATTGCTGCAGCATTGTAGCCTTTTGGGCTGTTAACAATCGATTGGATCCGAGCGTATCTTTACCATCCAAGGCAAGCCTAACTAGCTGCCGTACGTCTTTTGATGCATCTGTGCCGTCATTGTTCACCAAACACCTTGAAAAATAGCATGTATGGCTCCAGACAAGAACGTTAATTAGGCCAAACAGATCATTTTCTATATCTCTTTGGGACTCACTCTCTGCATACACCCGATGGTCCAGGCGGCTCTTTTAGAAGAAATGAATACAACAAGCACAAGACAATATCTGACAGGAACCTTTAAGGGTAAGGACTGGTGGGACATGGCTCTGAAATGCAATGATCTTTGGCAGGGCTGATGCTAGACTAGGATGGACAATGGCAATGACCGAGAGTGGTATGATGTTCATTGCACAAAAAGGTAGAAAAGGATGGACAAGAAATGATACGTCATTAGACTTGTGATGACTTGATGATTCCCCAAACCAGGTACTCGGGATTTCCTATAGATAAAAATATTATAGTAGTTTGTCAAAATGGAAATAAATTAAGCCAAATTGATTTGAATTTGTTTCAATTTAAATGATAAAATGATAAAATTTGATGAGCACTGTCACATGATTGTCGATTGTCGTATTGTGTATTTTTTCAGTGTGCAGACAAGTAATCTTCTTGGCAGCAAGATAGATGATTTATACAAGATAACGGTACAACTGAGCAGCCAGTGGCGATCTTTGCAGTGTGCAAGGAAAAATAAAAAGAAAAAAAAAGAAAGGTATCTAGGCTTCTTCTGACATGTGCAACTGCTTGCAATAACAGCAGTGTTGCATCGTGGGTCGTACGCTGTACCAAACAGTGAATCCGTTATGCACTTTTGAGTCTCAGAGCATGTGTCAGTCTGTTATTTAGCAAAGAATAATATACAAACACATAAATATTTTTGTATCAATTTTGAATCGGAAAGTTTCGCTAAATACCAAAAAAAAACAACAATAATAATAATAATAATAATAATTATAATTATTATTATTATTATAATTATTATTATTATATGTGTGTGTATATATATATTTGCCTTTCTGCTTGTTTCTTTTTAAAGACCAGCCAACAGACGTACAATAATATTAGGAATCTTGTATAAATACACTTGGTCTTTCATTATTCTCGCTTGGCTTTGGCATGTTATTCTTCATGACCTCTTGCTCAATCCACTGCTCTTTAGGGCACCAAGACGCTCTCTAGACCGCCGTATCCTTCCTATCCTCTCTTTATGGTCCCCTCCTTTATACGTCCAGAGATACTCCTATCATGACCAGACCAAGAGGAAGCAGAATATATATATACTTGTCCTGTTCATCCCATTCTTTTTGGTCCACAAATCCCACCTAAAAATTCTCCCAGTGTCTCGGTAACCAATCTCAGTCTATCAATGATGATGATGATAATAACAACAACGACGACGATGATGATGATGGCCCTGATATTGGGTGGTAGTAGTGGTGGTAGTGGTAGTGATAGTGATAGTGATAATGATGATGATGACGACGATGACGATGATGATAATTGTTCTTTTTCTATGTTTTTTTCTCTTATTCTTATTCTTGATTTCTTTATGCCAATGACGATGATGATGTGTACGATTATGCCCTCGATGTATTTCTTTTATGTATTCAGAATAGCCACCCTTTTCCAAACACAAAAATATTTATAAAAAAAATATATATATATATTAAAAAAATCTTACAAAAACAATGAATTATTTTTTATTTTATCAGTAATCATCATGTTAATATGATCACAAAGTTCGGAAGGACGGCGGTTTGTGTAATGCCATTAGGTTTTGTGCTCTCTGTATGTGAATAATTCTTAATGTCCAAACTGAACTGACTGTTTTTCACATGTCGACACCATCCCAGTCCGCATGGCCAAGACAAATCCAATAAATGTGAAATGATTTGAATTACCAAATCTTCAAGGCCTCTCTTGCCTGAGGATCACGTCAAAAGGCAACAATCATAGCACGTTTTTCTTGTAATCCCTTCGCCATCCAAATTGCTTATACCCAAATGGCTTTGCTGGCTGTCATGTGATTTGGGTACAAGACTCTAAAGAAATCTAGATGAATGATCTTAGGTACAAGTGTAAAGAAGAACTATCAATGAAGAATCTCACAAGCATTTCCCATCAAACGACAATAACAGCAACAATAACAACAACAAAGACATGAAACTGTACTTCAAAAATAAAATAAAAGTAACATGGGAATCATGTTCAATTGTTACAAGACAACGCAAAACTCACACACAAAAAAAACGCTATTTATTTTGACCTTGGTTTTTCCTATTCAAGCCCACCATAGACAACAACAATATACGCACTTGTTAGTCTATCATCAGTTTCAGCAGCAAATTCCATTTGACACAACCTCCTTCCCTTCCAATGGCCTGTTTTTAAGGCCCATTAATATTTTCAAATGCTAAAAAACACACACACACCAGTGTATCACCAAATGACTGACTTATAGAGTTGAATAGTCTGTGCACCATTGCTCGACCAAACGACCAACCCATCATACCACACAAAAGATCTCATTGTCAAATCCACACAAATGCACATTGTTGGGGTCTCTTTTCTATTTGGAATCCTCTCACAATTCGTCCAAACAATCTTGCAATCTAGCAATCTAGCCTGAACAATCAATGGCCAGTGCGGCTCCGGTTGCTTTTGGGCATTTCGAGGGAATACAATCATTATTAAATCCCTTAACGTGGCATAAATTGAACACTTTTTTTTCTTTTTAATTTTTATTAATAAACAAATTCTATTGTCCAACTCTGTCGATATCAAACCATTCTCCACTCTCCAGTTCAATTGTCTGGACATAGAATTCCCGCAGGCCCTCTACCGCTCGCTCTTCAGTCTGGATACGGACTAGACTTTTCTTTGGTCTTTTGGCCTTTTGCATCCTATCGAGCGCCTGCTGTCTGACAATCGTCTCAAATGAGCCCTGTGGCTCTACAGCCCTACCATGTCCACCACAGTTCCGGCGGCGGATAGGTGTCAGCACGAACCCCTCACAGGGATCCACCGGCCTTATCGCACTCTGGGCAGTCTGTCTGGACAGATTATATACCATTCTTTAAAACAGCCCAATTCTTACCTTTGCTTGCCCTTGGACCCTTTTGGCTGACCAATAATGTTCGCATCCCAATTGCCCGTTGTCTGGCTCACCTGAGGTTCTGTCTTGGTGAGCTTTCCCCAGACCGCTTTGGCCGAGCTTTGAGCGATAGCCTCTTCTTCTTGTTGTTGTTGTAACCTACGCCTCTCCTTTTGGGACACTTTTTTGAGGCCCAATCCTGACTAGATACAACATTAATATCGTCCTACAAACGTCATTTTCACATTCATTCCAACCTTTGGCTGGGTTGGTGGACTAATACTACTTGACAGATCAATCGTCTGAGGTTCTTGTTCCAGAATTTCCCTTAGTGAGGGTTTGCAAGACCTATAAACAGTTAATGTCATTATGTGGCGTCGTACAAATTATTCTTTCTGGCTTACTCAGCCAGCACGCCAACCACAGGCATGGCCCATCCCTGTCGAGAGTGGGACGTTTTTAGATTATTAGCGATCGCTTCTATTTCGCTCTCAGTCGCACACAGATCCAACCGGACACCTCTTTTCCTTGACTCTCTCTGAGATGACACGTGTGTCTTTGGCTTCTTGTCTTTGATCGCCAGCGATACCTGACTAGCTAAATTATCAGGCACACACTTCTTTGGATACACGGTCACAAGAATGTCCCTTTGGCTGCTGATAACAGGCACATCTTCTAGAGATAGGGCATAAACAGAGGTCGAGAACTCCGGGTCATCCATCTCCCTATCTTGGAAATCCACTCCAGAATCTGTTTGGGTCTCTAGAGACCGTCTTTCTCGTGCTTGGCGTTTCTGTACATACTCCTCCAGGTAGCCAACCAGCCTACTGTCGGTGTACTCTAGCATCCTAGGGCACTCGAATCAATATTGATGTGTTTTGTGTCTAAAACCCAACCTTACCCACAAGTGACAAATGTCGAAAGGTTGGCACAAATGAACCCAAGACAGTTTTGCCTCAGGTTCTCTGCGAGACACAGATCTGCCCTTTCCAGTAAGCCCACACATGTCTTTAGGCCAACAAAGTCAGCTAGTGATCGCTCACAAAGTGCCTTTAGTTCTGGCAGGAGCAATTCGTCAGCGACACAAAGAACCTCTGACAGAAACTCAATCATCTTTTCAGACGTGCTCTTGGCCACATTTCCAAACAGTCGCTCTTCATCGTGGCCTGTGTAGAGGTAGTCCAGAATGGGCTCCATGACCGCAATCGGGATGTGTCTCAGCTCGACTGGCAGGTGCTTTTGATTCGCCCTCCTTCTCTCCTGCATCCACACAGACCCGGGACAGAATAGGGCCTCGAAGAATGGGCACCTTTGTCTAACGATCAATTCATGACAAACCAAAATTCCGTCTTTTAAATTCAACTGGACATCTTTGCAAGTTTCGTCTGTCAAGAGACTCTCGACATCTGTCAAGAGGGATGGTTGGGGGGTGTGATTGAAGGACGACTGGGCAGAGTCGAGCAGGATGACCAGGTCAAACTGGCTGGCAAGCTCAACCAGGCTTTTCTGGACATCAAGAGGTCGAACCACAGGAATGTCGTTTCCCCGACACAAGGCAGGCGATTGGTATTGAGTACTCATTGGATGAGGGTACCTGTCTGAGTACAGGTAATCGACCAATAGCAGGAAGCTTTCCAGGTGGGTATCAATATGAATCTCGGTCCTTGTTGGATTCTCAATCACAGTCAGTTGAGGGTGGGATGCCTTTTGGTCAATCAGGCCAATAATAAAAGGCCATCGGGTCGAGAGAAAGGATCGGTGAAGATAAATGGGCTTATTCTGCACCACAAACACGAGATCCAGGGTATCGTCTCTTGACAAACTCTCCACCGTTCTCCATGCGCCTTGCACAGCTGTCTCGACCTGGCCGTCGTATTCTCGACACACTTTTGCCCTTGTGTCTTTATTATCCTCATCAGTATCACAGAGTGCCTCTAGTTCATTCCTTTTCTGCTTCTCAAACCTCTCCATCTGCTCTTCTAGCCTTTTAGAAGCAACCTTGTGGGGCAGTGCAGAAACCAGGTCATTTGAAAAGTCAGAAATAACAACCTGTTGTTTGTCCACCTTGTGTTCTGCACATAGGGCAGCAAATGCACCACTTGGATTGGCAAACACATTGATACACCTTTGAAGAGCCTGGATCTTGCTAAACTTGTATTCGCTCCCCTCGTTTGGCCTGGCTGGAGCGCCAATGTACACTTCCCCACTGGCTGTGCACAAGATGACCTCGCCATTCTGGCCAATGCTAGCCCTTCTTGCCTCTAGATGGGCCATTCGAGGCGTCCAGACGATCCGAGGAGAGCTCATGGTGACAAGTTTAGTTTTTGAGCGTCCAGGGGCTTCGGTGCTTTCGTTTTGTCGGCGAGTAGTTGTATTTGAGCAGGTCCAGATGAACACTTCGCCAAGGCTCGAAATAGCACCCATGTGGTCTCCGCCACTGCCGAGCAGTTTGACAATCAGGTTCTTGGAAGGCTTGTGAACCTCTATTTCGGAAGGAAAGCGTCTCCATGGCAATCTGTGTTCACAGTTAATTCTGGTCATCATTTTTATGTGTATATATTTGGCAAACATGTACCACCACCACCACCACTCACATCAACTTGTGCTGGCCATAATTGTAGAGAATTATGGCCTGGTTTGTAGAGAACAAGACTGCGGTTGCATAGTCCTATAAAACCAAGGAGTTGGAATTTTTTATATATACATTCTAATTTTACCAAAACGTACCGTGGCAACCACGTCAATGATCGTGGTAGTAAAGGGAACCTTTTTAGGGGTAGTTTGACAGACATCGTCGCCCAGACATGAATATCCTATCAGATGATTATTCAAGAGTTAATATAAGATATATATATATATAAAAGATATATATATATATATACATAAATGGCAATCCTTACCTAATTGACCTTGGTTGTACCCAAAGGTGTATATATCAGTAAAAGTATAGACGACCGAATGGACACTCGATGCTGCTGCTCCAATTATTGGGATTCGTTTCAGGCTAGCGGCCTGGACCTTTCGTGGCACAAGCTGCATGGGTGTCTCGTCTTCTCCAACCTCAGTCTCGCAGCCTGTGCAATATTCACCTGTAAGCATCCAGATACTCGGTAAACTCTAAATTCCCCAAACACACTGACCCAATTGTCCAAAACGGTTGTTTCCAAATGTGATGACATTTCCAGTCTTTGATACCGCAACTGTGTGATCTCTGCCCAGTGCAACCGCCACGATACTCTCTGGCCACTGCATTGCGACCGGTGTCAATTGTGTGTCGACCAGTTTCCCGGTTCCCAGTCTTCCTCCTCTTCCAAATCCACACAGCAGCAGGTTGTTTCTTGACTCACTGGTCAGAATTGCGGTATGGTATTTCGACATTGCCACTGTTCTGATAAGGTACGGTGGTCGTTTGATGATTTCTGGAATCATCTGGGACTCTAGGTTCAGATGCACACGTTCAGGGCGAGTCTTGTTGTCAGAATCTGGCAGACCAAGCACGTAATTTGTGTTGACTCCCCAGGAATACAGATCGGTACCACCAAAGATTGTCTCAAAATGTTGTTGGGGGTTTTCCTGAAAGTCCCATTCGACAGTTCTGGGGGCTACTTTGGTCTGAACCATGCGTACGACAGGCAGGGTATCCTTGACTGTCAGGTTATATAGCTCAAATGGGCTCAATCCGTCCCAGTCCTACGGCAGAATGTTAGTCACCAATCAGGTTGAATTTTTTTTTTTTTTTTTTTTGGGGGGGGGGGAGGAGGAGGGGGAGCTTTCTAGTTTCTCACTTTGTCAAGTCTACCTTTATCGATAGGTTACAACCCTCTCTTTGAACCAAAAGCAGTGCAATCTCTATATTCCCCAAATAAAGCGCTCTAAATAATAATAACAAATATATATATATATATATATATATATATATATATGCACATGAGTATCTATCATGGACAGTTTCTGTGCTTATCCTGATTCACATACACACACACAAAAAAAGAGGTATTATAAATCCACTTGCCTGTGCAATGCTGTCCATCCACTCTCGGAATCCTGTAGATTGATATTGACCATTGGACATTCAATCAGACATTGGGCAATCGATATTCTGTTCCATTGAACTGCGTAATGCAGCGCAGTCTTGCCTCTTGAGGATCGCTTGTTGAGATTATAGTGTTTCTGTCCGGTTGTCTTTAAATGAATCCGCAGCCATTGTTGATCTTCTTTTGTGACATTGGGCGATTGATTGGTTTTGGTTCCAGGGCCAGCCAAATATCTCACTAGATCGATATTGTTGTCCTTTACAGCCTTGAAAATCGAAACTGCTGGCATTTGTAATCTAGATGGCGCAATGCGTGCTTATGATGTCCAAGAAAATAATAAATTAACTAATTTAAAGAGAAAGAAAGAGAGAGAGAGAAAGAGAAAGGTGTATGTGGACTTTTTAAAAAAAAAATCCGAAATTTACGGTTGCCTTTTTTTTATTATTGCTTTAATAATATTGTTATTATTATTATTAGTTCGTTTTAGAGGAAGAAGAAGAAGGGGAAAAAAGTGTTTAAAGTACTACTTTGTGATAAGGCATATAGAGATGGCTTATAAACATGGGTCCAAGTATGTAGCATGGCCAATCAAAGATCTTGGTTCATGGACAAAATAAAATAAAATAAAATAAAGAGATTGCCAAATTGCCAAATACAAAATGTAGAAACTATCAAGAATCTCTTGTTTTGTAAGAAGAAGAAGAAAGAAAGAAAGAAAAGTAACATTTGGTTGAGAATCCTAATAAATAACTCTACACCTCTTTAACTAGACTAGAACAAAATTGATTCTGTAGATTATATCTAGTCGAAAATATTACCAACATGGGTTTCATTTATCAATTGCCAAAAGATAATTTTGATAGAATCTGAATAATTGGATTGAGCAGATGGTTGTACGTTGGTGGTTAGACTGGGCATAAATATCAGTGGATTCTGGTTGCTGGTATCAAGAGGGTCTATAAACACTGTCTGGTGTTTAGAGCCATGGTTTTTATCGGCAAATCACTTGAATATTTTTTAATAGATATTTGGCCATTCTCATGGTATTTATTTCAAAGTAATTGTATAATTGCTGCTTGTACTTTAATTTTTGTTGGAGAGAAATCAAGACATATTGGGTATTATCAGTGTCGAGTACATGTCTAAACGCAAAAGACATTCTGCCAAGGCACTTTAAATATTTGGACACGATGGATACTAATTTCATAATCGGATTCAAAGTTTAATAATAACAATAATAATAATAGATGGTTTGCGCCACAGTCGAGTGGCTCAAATGAGCTGCAGGTCAATAATGCTTATTTCACTAAAAAGTAGCCCAAAGAGTAGTGCAATCGTGTAAAGTAATGATTTTTAGCTCTTTATAGAAAGACCGGATACGAAAACAAACTAAGCCACTAAGCGTATAGCACGAGTATTTTGAGGTGATCGCCCAGACAATAAGCCGACTGTTGAATATGAGTGCCAATACTTTTCTACATAGATATCATGGAATACTTGTTGCCTGGATATTTTGCATTTTGCATTTTTGCAGAATTTAATGCTGCTCTGGAATATGAATATTCATCCTTGCCTATTGTTCAATGTCCAGAACCTATTTTTGGGTTTAATGGGAGTGTATCTGAGCTCAAGTGTGTGTGTGGTACAGAACAAAAGAAAATTCATCTGATGCTGGGTTCAATATTGATGTATGTATATTGAGAGATCAATACTGATACCCTTATTTGCATCTAGGCTCTTTATTACTCGGCAGCTGCTGTGTAAAGAAGAGGGAACAGAAAGAATCGACTTAATATATATGTATATAAAAATATATATAAAGTAAAGAAGATCGGCTCGGCTATTAGATTGGGCAAAAAAAAGATGTCTGTGCTTTGTTACAAAATCCAGAAAAACCAAAAAGAAATCAGAAATCATCGTATTTCTGTGGAGCTTCAAACCTTTTTATTGTTCGAGTCTCGACTTCTTCTTCTCCTCCTACGATCTGTCACACTACATCCCTATGCCTTTTATTCGCTCCAATTGTTTCCAGTCCAGCTCACTTTTTCCTTTTCAAGGCCACACACACACACACACGCAAACTTCCATGGCGATCCTAAACTCCGTTTATTTTTCTATTTTCTAAAAATTTGTCTAAATCATATAAAAACCAAGATCAACAAAATCCATACTACCATTTCCAATCTATCCTCATACCCAAAATGCCTGCCCTCATCTCTCACCAAGATCCAGAGCCTCTCAGTCGCCAGCTCACAGTAACAACAGACCCCACTGTTAGCGTCCGCCATGTAGTAAAAGGTAACAAATTCAACTCTTTAAACAATCTCATTCTCAACAATTCTGTTTAGGCGCAATCAAAGAGGCCTCTCATACCCTCACCGAGGCATATTCTTCTGATGCTGTACTAGGCTGGTGTGCCCGCGGCCTGCAGCACTCCAAGCATGACAGTTTCCTCTACAATGTGTTTAAGAACCTTATTGATAGCTCTAGCATCCAGAGCCGGGACTTTGTGGTCCAGATTGACGGTTGCCAGGGTGTGTTGGTCTGGTCAAATCAGCCCCAAGGCTGCTCCTGGACTCGTGCAATTGGCACAGTCAAGCTAGCCCGTCTAATCGGCTGGGCTGCTGCTGTACGTGCATTTGTCAAATTCCAGCCAACTTGCGACAAAATGCGTCGCAAAGTGATGGCCGATTATTCCCAGGACTATATCACAATCGGCTTCCTCGGAGTTCTTTCGCACCAGCAGCACAAAGGCCTTGGTAGTACACTTCTCCGCCACGTTCTCGAAAAAGCAGATAGTTCGCATTACCCTGTCTATGTCCAGGTCAATCACCTGGATTCAGTCAAATTTTTCAATCGCTTTGGATTTGTTACCCGGGCAACCGCCCAAGTGAGCCAGACTTCCGGTCTCTCGGTCTATTTCATGGTGCGTGACTTTGTAGCACACAGCGAGCCTAAACCGCTTCGAATTCGACCCGGCCGACGCATTTCTTACCAATAAGAGATCCTATTGATTGTTGGATCAAACAACTTCATTTGCACTGTACATAGTCCTGGCATTATCATCAAAAAGTCATCTTATTACAAAATACCCCTTTATGTCTATTCTATACACATTTAATACCACCCAATCCATCAATAAATCTTCGTCCTCACTTCTAATTAGAAGGCTTGTTAAGCCAAGACAAAACATGCTCATAAGCCGCAAATTGAATGGCCCCTCCTAAAGTGTATAGTCTGATTTAGGATCTGGATGCCAAGCAATACATTTTTTCAATACTCTTCTTTTTTTTACCTGGAGCAATTCGAATAATACGAAGATAGGATCCCTTGAAGAACGACAAAAGACCTTCATTTCTGGCCATTTGTCTGATGCAATCCCATGTACTACGATAGGGCCTACCGTCGTCTTGCATTCTTTAAAAAAATGATTTCATATCAGCCATCATGGTTAACTAATCGTGTGTTTCCACAAACCTTGTTTTAACTACATCGGGAGGAGAGTTCAAGATAGCAACCAACACATTTGCCAAACCCCCGCTAGCCTGAAACGCACATTTTATGCATTGGGACCTTTTTAATAATAAGCTCTAACCGCATATTATACAATCGTTTACCATGTGTTTCCACGGAGACAAAGGCTGGTTTGGATCTTCGGAATGTCTCGTGAATAGTGCCTTTATTTCAGTGTAGCCGGAAAACTTGACCAACAGACCTTGATAATAAAGACACGCTTAGACCAACATCATCAAAAGCACCATTCTTACCCCATGATTGTCTAGCCACTGTAGCAACAAGCCCACTATAGAGAGCACCAAATCTATATAAAGACTTTTTTAAAAAACAGTTTCCCTTTTATCAGCCAGATTTACCCTTCTTGACGGACAATAATCGATGCAGTGTTGATAAGCCCGTGGTATTTACGCTGATGAGCTGCATTCATCATATCTGTCTGCTGGCGGACCTTTATCATCTCCAGTGGTGTTACTGAATAGAACGCGATGGGTATATATTTTGACGAATCAGTCTAGCTTCCTAGCCTTTATCATTCTTGGCATTGTTCGTCTTACCAAGCGTAACGGCCTGAGTGATTCCAGTGCATATCTATGTTTGGATAGCATTTGTGAGATTGGCTATCTTATTTATCTGTGTTTGCTATCTGCTTACGCCTGCAAGCCCTGCAGAACTATGCGCAGGAAGAAAGGTTCCTTCGTATTTTTCAAAGATAGGCTTATATAAAGCAAGACCCATGTACTGCAATGATATCCGAGGACCAACAATACACAACACAGGAAAGGTACCCCTGTAAAAGGCTACAAGACAGATGAGAAGCCCATGCTTATTGATCAACCTTACCAGAAAACCCTTCTTCTTGCAGGACACGACGAAACGCATTTATAATTCCGTCCTGATAATGGGATGCCAGGCGAATAGACTTTTACAAAATGGTTAATATTGTTTTTTTTTTCAACTGCCAAATATCCTTACCTGGAACCGAGTCTTGATAACATCGGTCGGCTAAATCATAGAAAGAGTTTCATGTCTTGGGTCAAAAAGTCTTCTGGCTCGAGAATCTTACCTGCATGATGACCAACTCCAAGGTTCCAGCTGCTGCTCCAGCTAATGTTGAATTCTATACAGGAAACAGGCAAGATCAATATTGATTGGAATCAAAGGCCATTAGACGCGCTTATTACAAACACATTGGATTTCGGTTGTGCCATTGTTTAATTGTGTCAAGATTATTAACAACTGTTCCTGTGTAAATACTGGTCTGTGTCACATTTAACGCGAGGTAAAACATCTCTTTATGATTCATGCAGTATCGAAACCTGGTGCCAATCAAATTAGAGATATTTGAATAATCTATATAAAATAAATCCGATAGTTTGGTCACATCTTGGCAGCCAATCTTTTATTCACCGCCAAGAAATCGATATTATTATTATTATTTTAGCCTTTGAGTTTTTACAGAAATGTCGAGAATATCCTTGCAAAAACAAAACACAGAGCATGCAAATTAAGGTGTCAATTGGCCAAGTAATTTAATATAAAAAGCTTGTCAAGTATTGTGAATTGGATCTTTTTTTGACTATGAATATGATAAAGATACCCATTGCTATGCCAAAGTCATTAAAAGGTATCATAGTCACTATAGTATGATTAAATTCAAAGCAGTATATCAATTAGGCTTTAACAAAGACGGAATGAGTGTCGCTAGAATTGCAAGCAAGAACGTATCATTAATTCCAATCGGCTTTATGCTTTGAAAATATTAAAAGCCTAGCTATGTTGAGGGTGATGGGCCCACTACAAAAACCAAAGGTACTCGTACAAAGCATATGGTGCATTTAGCTTTAACTATCGACTTTTGTCGAATTTGTTTCAATTTCGTTTGATAAAACTCCGCAGGTAAAAAATAATGATATTTAACATCCGACATACTGCAAAATATAATTATTATCTCCGCTATGTAATTGTCGCTTACCAGCATATCTTTAAAACACTAAGGCTTTTCTTTAACGCCATTTAATTAAAAATGAAGCCGTGGGATACATTAATCAATGCTATGGCTTTCTAACGCGCGGCTCAGATTTTTGATATATTTATTTTTGCAAAAGTCTTAGGCTTTTGAAAAGTGCGTAAAAAAGTTGATATCTAAGTCCGAATGCACCATATCTACACTGCTATTGGAATTAATGTTCTTATAGTATTTGAAATACAAAAAAGTCTTTGGTTCTTGAGGTAAATATGGGTTTTTAGGGAACCTGTAGATAAAGGGAGAGGGTTACTTATTAACGAAAGAATTTTATGATGGTTTATATACTTATCATTCTAATTTTATTTTAATGTAACATCTATTGTGCAATGGTCGGTTATCACTGTCGAAGTGTGAAGTGTACGTGCACATAGTTTGTAGCTGCTCCTGGGATGTGAGCTTGCCAGGGTCATTAGCAAAAAAGTAACCAGGGATCGGTTGTGGAGTTTGTGTTTCACCCAGCCGTGGTGTTTATATCACAGTAATAAAAATTCTTGCTTGGGCAAAGTGTGAATAAAAAGTTGTTTCTTTCTAGCTACTCTTTGTTATTAGTGATTTATATATATATCGAGTGTATTTTACATATTTGATATCCAATATTTTCATCAATCCAACTATCATTTTCACAATTTCAGTGTAAAATATACTTATGGCTATTCTTGGCAACAGAGTTCACCATTAATAAAAGTAATATGAATTTTGAACAATTTATGATATGAACTAGTACATGCTTTGATCTTCGTACAAAGAAACTTCATTGAAAATAACCTGGCCAATAGATTGACACCGAATACGAATATAACCTTGAGGAATATCCAGATTCCACTGTTTTTTTGTGTTGTATGAAAACATATTGGTCATTAGGATGTCATCCCATTCTTCAGAGCTAATGTCATAGTCTCTGACCATTTTGGCCTCTTCCCCAGATAGTCTGCGAACACGCTTATCCTCGTAGTCAGCCTTCTCGTCATACCTATGGTACCATCTTGACATTCCAAACTCTATCTCTTCTTCCTGTCTGTCCTGGTCATACCACCGTAGAGCCGGTGATTCCCTTCGTCTCAGTATATTGTTCATCTTATCCAGTACAGAAATGGATAAAAGCGCCAAGTAGTTTCCTCTTTTTCGTTCGCAGTCAGAGTTGAGTCGAATACATTTGATATCTTTGAGTACAATACTCTTAAAGGTGTGATCAGGCATATTAATTTCTATAGACCGATCAGGAAAGACTTGTTCATTTTCAATTCCAAGCAAAGCCAGAGAGGAAATGTTTGGACAACGGATTGTAAGATGGTGGATGATGTCGTGTACATCTAGAATTGAGAATTTGATAGAGATACTTGTCAATCGACGATGGGTACCAAAATAGGAGTACTCTTGTGAGTCACCAGAAAGTGAAACATGGCAGGTAGATATATATACGGTCTCAAGGTTCCAACAAAAGTCCAAAATCCAATCAAACATAAAAACAGTCTTAGGAAGGTCGCCAGAGATCGATAAATATGTGAGTTGCCGACATTCGCTGAGGGGACGCATGATATTTAGAAAGTTGGCTCCTCTCCAGGTCTTCATTGTAAGTTGTTCAAGTGTATCTTTTGAGAACTCAAGCATGGTCTGAAAGTTGTTCAATGCAAACACCTGCGCATTCCTGGCCGAATGAAACATAATCTTTATACTCTCAAGAGAGACATTATTGCTCCCAAGTATATTAAAAAACAGTTGGCCTGGCCATAACCGTGATGGTATTCTGCTTAGATGAATCTTCTTTAATCGAGATAGCTTCTTCGCCATGGTTATATAAGGGCTTTCCATGGTTTCCTGGTCCAGGCGAATTTGACCAATTCTCGTTATCTCTTCATTGGAGTATCCTGTCCAAGAAAACCTTTCCAAGTTTGGGAACTTGTGGATAAAGTAGCTCACATTCTGGTAATGGTTTTGACGAATATCTTGCAGTGAAAGTACCCGAAGAGCTTTGCTTTGTTTAATCTTGGTGTGATCAAGATCAATAACTCCAAAATCGACCCTAGACTGGATATTGATAGACATAAGGGATAGATGTTCAAGGTGGGGGCACGATGAACTTATGGAATCAATATCGTCAAGGGAAAACTGGGCTCGAGGATTATTACGCTGATTCCACACTACAAACTCTCCAGCTAGGTTGAGTTTCTTTAGGCCAGGTAAGAGAGACAACATGAACAAGAGCCGGTGATTCTCATGCCATTCGTTGACGATCATGCCATTGACATTAAGCTGAGTCAGATTGCTACCAAGACTCTTGATGAGTGAATTCGCAATGCGCCCATTATTGAGACTTGGAATAGACTTTAGGAATTTTAAGGTGCCCAGTTTACTTGAAGTGCGAATATAGTGCCAAAGACGAGGGTTGAATTCAATGGTCTGAATGAAAGGACAGAATTGCATCAACTGATCAAGTTCGCCCGAGGTGAATCCAATTTGATTCCCAAATATCAAGCTCTCGACAAAATGACCAAGTTTTTGACCATTTATTGATGATTCGAGCAATGTTGAATACAATTGCTTGAATTGTCGTTGGGTTCTTATCTTGACAGTCGTGTACAAGGCTTGGCGAAACATGTCTGTCCATGTCTTGTGAACATGTACACATTCTAAATACTCTGCTAAATCCAAATGCCTCGCAATGTTCTCGAGAATCTCAAGTGGCAGAGACCCATTCGTCATATTTGCTGTTTAACCGATTAGGCTTAGAAATTTTATGCCTTTTTGCTTTTAGGATTTGACAAATGGACATTCAGATATGAAACAAAGTGTTGATTTTTTAAAATAGCGACAATCGATATTTAGACAAGCAAAATGATGTTTATTTATTGCTGGTAATCTTTAAAGCTACAAGAACTTGAGATGAAGCTAATAAAGAGCGAATTTGAAACAAGCTGGATTCCTACAACTTCTTGGTGGATGGCTGAAAGTGCTTACGGTTGTCAGCAAAAAATTCTGAGAAACGCTTTGGATCATGGCCAATAAGCCCTTGAAGATCGTGAGTGGGATATTCTTGGGGATACTTTTCAATGTTTTCAAACAGATCCATCATCAACTCAATCAAACAAGAGTTCAAGTAATGACCAGGGTTGGGCAAAAGAGCCGGGACATCCATCTCGCAAGAGGTCAGCAACTCTTGATTGGTGGCATCCTCAGCGGTACCAGAAGCACGGCGAATGTAAGAAGGAATCTTTTGAATGTTTTCGGCAATAGAGGAGATGGTTTCCTTGATTGAAGATCTAGATGAAACCTTTTCAAGATAGTCGCGCATATCTTTGCTTGAGATCTTTTCATACTCAACGGAGGTTTCCTCGTCCTGGAGTCCCTTATTGAGTGATTCGGCCATTATTTTTCCAGTGTAGTTGTGGGATGAAGAGAGATGATAGATTCGCTTCAAAGCCTGGTCAGGAATATCAGGCTCATCATCTAGTTCATTACCCTCGCTCTGCTTTCTTGGGCTAAGCAAGAGGGTTGCAGAAGCATCACATAGGTCAAGGACATCAATCGCAGGGAAGTAGGTGTTGTCGCTCAATGGGAGGCATAGCTTGCCCTTGTCTTGAACCATTCCAGACCAGAAATATGTCAATTGGTAAAGCAAAGGAATTCTAACATTTGCGAGATGTGTTTGATTATTTCTATTGTGAAATCTAGAATTGACTAGAATTACCTAAACACACACCATCTGCCATAGGCAAACTTGGTACGAAGATGTTCCTCCAATTGACGGTACTGACCCAAGGATTTATGCTCTGACCCACCTTGCTCTGATGAGCAGCTGGAAAGAGAAATTGTTAGAGTATATTACTTAGCCATGAATACCCCAAGTAAACTTACATGGAGATCATCTGAATACACTTGAGCTTCTCTTCAGCAGCGGCATCCAGTACATTAATTCCATATCGAACACGGTGATCTGACATGGCTGGAACAAAGATGGCACACTTGACATTCTTCATATGGTCACGAATGGCAAATTGGCTGCTATAGTCCACTTCCTGTAAATATTTAAAGATATTAAGTTTGAAATTTGTTTTTGAAAAATATATATCATGAAATGTCATAAATGTTACCTTGATGTCAATGCCCATGCCCTCCAAGTCCTTCATGTTCTTGAGGCTCTCGCACAGCACACGGACTTTCCAGTTTTTCTTGTGAAAACGGCCTGGCTGACGGTCAATTTGGTTAGCAATGTACCAAGCCAATGCATGACCAGTGTATGATTCTCCGTTGGTGATAAGAATATAGTGAATTGTAGAAGTGTCCATTTTAAAATTTTGTAATGAAATCCAGAGTGCACAGATTGTAGACCATTATATACTGTTCATCTTTATAGTTTGTTTGAGTGTTATAGTAGAGGTACAAGCAAACAAGTGTAAATCATGCTCAAATAAAGAAAAACTGGAATATATCAAGAATTGTTTCATTGATATGCTCAACGCCTAGCACGTCTTCTTTTAAAAAATAATAATAAGCGTAAAGAGTCATGTAAACGAGAATATTCAAATATTGTATACAAGATTTTTAAAAGAAATAATCATCAGGTAATTAATAAAGATAGTTCCCCTATCTATATATTTTGTTATATATATGTTTTGAACAGCCTTTTAATTTTCAGGTTTTAATGAAAGACCATGCAAGACTTGTCCATACCCAAGATCATGATACCGTGTGAAGTA
The DNA here is from genome assembly GCA_022702545.1 of Phycomyces nitens. Lineage (NCBI taxonomy): Eukaryota > Fungi > Mucoromycota > Mucoromycetes > Mucorales > Phycomycetaceae > Phycomyces > Phycomyces nitens. The sequence goes on from JAHRBC010000004.1 coordinate 2,199,402, forward strand.
CAGTAAAGGCTGTTTTTGAAATGTGATTGACAAGCTCTCATAATAACAGGTTTTTTGACAGAATGATTACTGAATATGCAAGCAATATCCATTTTATTTGATGCGGGGAACAATTGGACAAGCTATCATAGTATTTATTAAACTATGGCTTCTTACAAGCGTCAGTTTAGAGATCAAATTATTGGATATTACTACTGATTTTCTTTCCAAAAACAAATTAACTGGGGTAGAAAAACTTTTGGTCAATCACATATAAGATCGAATGAATCTTGTGTATTATTTTGAAAGCATTTCTTTGGAAAGAATAATAAGCTAAAACATATATAGTGGATCTTTACAATATATATATTACAGTTAATCAAGTGCTAATGATGTAGAATACTTGCAATTCTCTTTAAAGAATATGAAGAGCATTTTACCAAACTATTTTATCCGTTTGCAATTATACAAATATAAATTTATCAAAATACGAGTTTTTTGCGCGTATAAAAAAGTTTAAATATATATATACTAATATAACGTGAGAGAGTACATTTACCAAGTATGTGTAAATCTCAACAAAAAAGAACTTTGAAGAAATACAGGTTAAATCAATATAGATCACATTTGTGTCTTTAAGAATTTATAAGTATTAGTAATATTATTTCTAGCCAAACAAAATTCATTTTTCAGGTATTTTGGCCTGCTTTGAGTCTTATTAAATGTTGAGCCTACAATTTATAGCGTGATTACCATAATATTCGATTCATTTCATGCTGGTAAAGTAAATGGTAGACTATTTTGATAAAATTTGATATTATATATATATATTTAATAACATTTACCAGACACAGCCAAAGAACTACATTACTTTAATCCAAGCAAAAAGTGATAAAATATTAGTAGAGGTTTTTGCTTTGTATCTTTTACGTAATAGTTACCATTGTAATCAGTTTGCAAAGATAAACAGATTGTAACAAAAATAATTATGTATATTCTCAAGATATCAACTTAATATTTGCAAAAGAAAAGATGTAGTAATCAGATATTATATATATACTCATCTGGTGCTCTATTAATACATGATGCCTAGTAGCTGGGTGGCATTCAAGAGATCTAGACCTTGATTAAAATAATGATTTTTCGTATAAAGTTAGTAAATAATAATATAATCCTCAGTCAAAGTGAAAAAATAAAATGCAATGCATATTTATTTGTAATACAAGAAAATAATGTGAGACATACCCACAGAAGTAGACAAGTCTGAGAAATCTACTATTATTATTATTTTAAAAAAGAATATTCAACTTGGTAAACTTGACATCTATTCATATTAACTTTAACTGTAGCTCATAATTGTTTAAATACGTGTATGTATGTATATTTATGAGCCAACATAAGTACAAGGTTAGGATTATGAGGGCGAGTTAAAGTCATAAAAATATTCATGTATTCAGTTTTGCATCCATCATAACAGAAACAACTTGTTTTTTTTAGATGGAACAAACTATTGTATACATCTTCGGCATAAATAATAACCAATAGATACATTGTTCTTAAATATACAAAGTTTAATAGATATAAACAGGTTTTCTAAAGGGATGAATGATTAATACGCCATATACGTGAATGGAGTTAAATTCTGTTCTTGAAATACTATTTGGTGCGTATGTAACTCAACAAATACCTGTTCACATATACTTTACAATATAATGGTACCCAACAAGACATTTTTGATCAAGGTAATGGGTGACATGAGTGAAATAGATGAGAATTGTATTAGTCTCATGCATGCTTCCAGAGTATTAACTTGACATAAAAGTAACAGTTATATGCTATAGAATGTTTCAAACCGCATGTCGACTTGCACAAGATTAATGTAAATATACCCACGTTAAGAACGAAAAAAAAAATCATGAGAATGTTGTATCGATCGAGAATATTATTGCTTTCTAATTACCGGATTTGCTAACACATGAAAGGAGAAAACAGAAGAAAAATGCACAAGATAAACGTAGTACAGTTATATCCTTCAAACATTGTAACCTGGACATCATGTAATAATACAAACCCTCTACATTTGGCTAAATTAAAGATTCATAACGTAAAATCCGAACGTATCTACTAGAAAGAATCTACACGATAGAGAGAAATAGGAGGAAGAGGAGGGGATTTTGCTTTCCAAAAATATGAAGAAAAACAATTAAAGATATTTTGAAGCAAGAGTCTGTAGACTCTTAAAACAGAGAGACCACATAGTGCCAGATATTACCATACTTTGTAGAGTTCGAGTCTTGCAATTATAAATAATGCATACTGCACTTAAAAGCAATGCTAGCGTGGCTGTTTAACAACTGGCCCGGGCATGAAGAAAAGAAACTAGATCGTGTGTGTATCTAGGTATGACTAAATTTAAATTCTTGGCTTATATATGCAGTCATAATAACCTTGTTAGCCCAAAGCAACTAAAAGAAAGTACAGCATGGCGCCAAACACTCTATGAATTAAGAATATTGGTATGTAGCATCATATTTCTTCAATTTTCTTTACATTATCTGATGTATAAAATATTACGAATACGACAACATGCATGCATTTTCTTTTAAAAAGAAAAAGTCTTCAAGATATATGATATTTTATTTGTAATACAAAGCTCTACTAGGTCAAGGCCAACTCGAACCTGATGATATTTAATGCAGAACACATAGTAGAGTACTTTGTAACTAATATTATTGGTTCAGTAAACAACCCAAAAAGACTTCTCATTCATAGTTGACCAAAATGCAAAAAGAATTGTTAGGCGCATATAATAATTTCAAAAGTGGCAAAGTTCTTGAAAGAGATGGAGAGTACATATCTGATAAAAATATAGTAATCAAGTATACCCAAAAAAAAAGCTACAATTTTTAGATTATTGGGTATCTAAATAAAACTCTGGTGCTCCTAATACATGGTCAAAGAAAATTCTTTCAAATGTAATAGACTATAAAGATACAGGAGTTAATAAAATAAAACCACATCATCAATAGCCTACAAGGTTACCATTCATTGACAAGCAATATAATTTGATTGATAGAGATATGAGTAAATTTCGGTAAGGATTATATGACCTTGCAAGTATTTATTAAAGTATGGGTATTGCTTATATATAGCTTTCAAAATACAAACGGCTTTTTGTATAATTTTATGGGTTTATGCTTATTTTTGCATATTTAAATGACCAGGATTTTGGATCATTTTTAGAATGTATGGTATAAATATCAAAATATGTGCTGTATCGACTATATTTCCATTAGATTGTTTACTCGAGAGATATTGTTGGATGCTATTGATTCAAGAAGACTATAATAATAATAAAAAAAGCCTTGTTCTCAAGTTGAATATTTGCACCAAAAGCTAGGTTATCTACGCGACTTTCCTTTAACCAGAGATCTTTAAAATAATCAAGGCTTTAGGCTATATATTATTTAATACAATGATACGTTTTACGAGTTATATTGGCTAATTGAAAACTAGAAACCAATCTTGAATACCCAGGATTTATTATGCCAGCTTTTATATCGACAAGAGTACCTTTTGGACTTTTGATTCACTCGTGAACATTTTTTTGTCTGTAATCCCAGGTGTAACACAATGAATTTTTATAGAGGTTTTGTTTCAATTATTCAAGTATCGATTCTTCTTGGATGGTTAAAGACGAGTCTACGTTTAGACTTCATTTGATATCAATTGTGGCATATAGTCTATATTGAAATCTCACCAAAACATTGTTGGATACAATAAAAATAATAATAAAAGAACAAAATCCACCAAAGCAGGAGATCAATTGATGCCATATTGTTTGTAGACTGCAGGAATTTGAATACAAATACGGAAGGTGATTTTAAAGGATAAAAACAGCTCGATCATAAGCGGGAGTTGACGAACAAGTTAAAAACTAAAACTTGAACATACATGGCACTCTTACGACCTTTTTGCAATGGAAGTTTTACAAAAGTTCGACTTTTGCAGTGATTCGTTCAATGATTCGATCCCGAAAGCATCTGCTTTTGTAATCTCTTACCAATCCAACGATTCCAATAACGATCCCAACCTATTATTTCGATATGATGATCAAATGATTGAAATCAGATTTATATCATCAAATGATCATCAGGTCCACACATTGATCAAATCAAGTGACCTTTCTTTTTTGCTTGCAGAAAAGCCCAGTGTAAGTATATTGAACAATCAAGCGTGTAAGAACCAAAGAAAGGGTCCTGATATTATTCTTTCCTTTTTTATTTATTTATTACAGCTATCTATTGATCATGTTTTTAGCTGTACTTATCAAGACACGCCAATTCTTGTCATAATCACGTCCACTGAGAGTAAAACAGCCTATTATGTATTTTGGCATAATATTTTCGTCAGAAAGACATTGCTGGTTCGACTTGATAATCCCATAGAGGGACAAATTTCAACAGCAGCAATTTCACGGTTTCCTTGCGATCTGGTAAATCCCATAATCAAACTAAATCTATTTCAAGTCTAATTTATTACTAATCTGCTAGATCGATATGGTCCCCTCAAAGTTGAAACATAAGGAATGTCCAAGACACATATTGGCTCTTGGAAAGCCTGATGGGTCTGCCTTGATTGCCGTTTTGGAGTTTACTCAAAAGCATGTGTTTGGTGTAAGTTCAATAGATCCAGTACTCGAGTCTACAAACTGATCATGGAAATATAGAAAACCATCAATTTATACATGTCACACACCAACGACCCTATATCCGCTATCCATGTCATTACACAAGAATCCTGGGACGACAGGTTTTTTCGTAGTGATCCTCGAATGCTTTTTGGATCTTTCAAAGGGTTTGCTCGTATATATCGAATCAAGTCTCAGAGCAGAAATAATCTACAAACTGTTCCTGTCACTCCAATGGGAGATTTTGTCTTGTATCGCAACGGTAAGGGCAACCGGCTGGTGGCATAGTCCCTGAGACCACTACTAACCCATAGACCATCAGAACCCATTACACATCTTTCTGGAATACGTTTGGCCCAGAATGTCAAGTCAATAATTGCCATGGGCCAAGATTCAAAAACGCTTACTGGAAGAAGGAAAAGGTAAACCAGTGGATTCTCTAAAATAGCAATACTTTACTAAACACTTGGATGTTAGTGAAACATATGTTGCGATAATTATGGTGGCAGGAAATGGGTTAGCAAAACTAGTCAAATACTTGTGGCCTTCGGGTAGAATGGTTAGCACATCGATTATTACAAAGATATTTTTGACCTCAGGTGAAGGCAAGTATGAATGGTCAGTGGTACGTACAGACAGACTAACCCAATCGACTATTAGAAAGCGACCATTACACTGTTACGGTTGTGTTCCAAGACCACAATGACAGGAGTTTAATTGAAATAAAAAGCTGGACATTCACGGATAAATCCTGTAATCGTACCGTGTCCCATAAAGTCACTATTGATGGCTTGGAAGATTTGATCCAAGTATGCTGGAATCCACTCTTTAGATCAAACACATCTTTTAACAGACTTTCTATCATTCACTAGGATATACAAATGGACAGCGACTCATCAGGATATATGGTTCTCTTACCAGACAGGATACTCAATATATCCACTCCTACAGACTCTGATGAAACAGAAAACGAACATACTGCTGAGGATGTACCCGAGACTCCCGAGATCCAAATAGCTTTACCAAGGGTGCATAAAGACTTTGATGAACCATCAAACTCAGAAGAAGACGAAGACGAAGACGACGACGAAGAATCATCATCATCATACAACTGTACCACACCTAGTCAAGAAACTGATATTGAGGCTCCCACATCTATTGATGAAGGTGGCAGTTTGTTACCATCTATCATTATTGATCCACAAGCTCAAGATGACAAGGAAGATCAAGACACTGATAAATCCCATCCATCCACAATCAAAAGACAACTTTCTAAAGGCACACCTAAATATGATCAATCTGTGCAGAGCCCAACACCAGAAGGTTCCTTGGACCCCTTTACAGAGGTTCCAAATATCAGTGATTCTAGTGTTTTGGAAAATCAAAAAGAGACCAGCAGTCCTGAACCACAAACCAATGCCCTCCATGATGAGCCAGAACAACCCACAGGAGTTTCTAAAGACAACGGCATGAATAATAACAGCTTGGATCTGGATAGTCTGACACTGACAGATACAACCAAAGAAATATCAAGCACTTTGAAAATCATCAAAAGAGTCACTTTCAATAGTGTCTTGACTGAGCATTATCAGGAGGATACACACACAGAAAAAACTACTTGGAATTCAGATCTTTCTCAAGCATCAGAAAACATTGCTTTGGAATCTGAATCGACTTTTGTTAGTACACACTCTCATGTAAAAAGTACTCGTGATTCCAATCAATTCGATAAACAAATTTCTTGTGGTGTAAAGGAGAATGTCGATATTAGTACACAAGTAGACGGGACTTTATACACAACTTCTGAAGAATCAATTGCCAGCCTTAGACTAGCCAGTGATCCATTGAAAGCTTCGTTAGTATGTGATAAAGAGACTTTATCGGATACCAGCCCAAGGATTTCTGAAGAGGATCCTAATGAGGATAGCATTCCAACCGCTAACCCATCCAAAGAACTGCAAAATAATTCATCTGAAGTGATTTACACACTTGAGAATCATGGGACTTTAAACAACCATCCAAGAATCGATAAATATAAACCTGGTGAAGATATTGGTGCCACCTATAAGATACCTGAAGAGCCTCCAAGTGACTCATTGGATATGATTTATACATCAGATAACGACAGAACAATAGATGGCTGCTTGGAAGTTGAAGAGGATAGCTGTAACGATGCCACCGATAAGATACCCGAGGAGCCTCCAAGTGACTCACTGGATATGGCTTATACATCAGATAATGATGGAACAACCGATAGCCACTTGGAGATTGCAGAGGATAGCTTTATTGAATCCACCGATATTACTGATGAGGTATCTGCTGAACCACCGTGCAACTCATTAGAAATGCTTGATGCATTTGATAACGAGGAATACTCAAATGGAAGTTCAATGGGCTTGGAAACTTCAGGTAAGAATTTTACTACAGCCAATGACTTTTTTGAGAACCGAATTGACACATTGAAAAAATACTAGGTGACATTACCGACTGTGAACCATCCAATGGTTGTTCAAGCATCCCTGAGGAAAATTCTATTCAAACTGGTTCTCTGGTTAATGAGATGATCGAAAAACCAATCGAAGAATCGCAAATGCTAAACAGTCTTGAGCACTCAGATAACAATCCAACAAGAATTGAAGAGGATCATATTGAGGATATTGCTACACCCGACATAGTGTTCGAACCACAAAGTAGACCGCTGGAAAATGTGTACCCATATGATAATACAGAATATCCAAATTATTTTCAAAGTACTGTTACTGACGCCTCAACTGAACACCTGTTTGCTACAGAGCAAGTGTGCCAAGAAACACGAATCGAGCCATTAAACATGCTATACACATGTGATGATCCCAGAGCTTCAAGTCAACCTCCAAATATTCTTGATAAAGAAACTTTTGAACAACTTCCTGGCAATGATCAATTATCCAAAGATCCACCAAACGACCCATTCAGTATGGTATATACATTTGATAATCCCGGAGCTTCAGATCAACCTTCAACCATTCTTGAGGAAGAATCTGCTGAACATCTACTTGGCATTGATCAAGCCCCAAAAGAATCGGAAAAAGATCTATTGAGTATGGTTTATACATTTAATACTGAAGAATCTGCATATCAGACTCCAAGTATTTGCGATAATACAACTGTTGAACATCTGCCTGGCAATTATCAAGTGTCCAAGGAGCTACCCACCTACCCATTGGATATGGTGTATACCTTTGACAATTCACTATTTGAACATGATTTTCTTGGCGCTATTGAGAAAGGGCCACTCGAAAATATTGACATTCCAATTGGAGTCTCTGAAGAATCGTCCAGTCAATATATGAAAGATACTCAGTACACACCAAGCAATGAACCTGAGGATCAAAGACATCGAATTCCAGAATATAACAAAGCATCATATATAGCCGAATTCAACCAGAATCCCACTCAAGAAAACTCTTTGGAAAACCCCTATGCCGACGAAACTATGCTAAGCACCTTTTTGAGCCATGGTAACAATCAACTACAGGACGAGACTTTACCAATGTTTCAAGACTCTAGTTTAGCAGCTATTGAGACATTCTTAACCATGAAAGCATCCACAGATAAAACAAACCAAGCATCTAAATCCACGGACAGCTCGCTCCAAGAATATGAATCTGACAGTAGCTCTGTAGAAATAATCGAAAAAGAGTCTTTGCAACCTGAATGTGTGTCTATAAACGATTATTCGTCAGACGAAAATGATATCAGTACAATAGATGTCATATTCCGCAAATCTCAACTACAAAACCAAAATACCAATACTGTCGATTCAGAACCCCCGGCTATTGAAAAGGCTGTTAAAAGTCTAACCACAAGAAATACTGGCAAGAGAATTAACGGTAATAAAAAAGAAGTGTACTCGATTTAATGCTATCCTCCAGATATCAAGAATATTCAACATTGTAGACATTTCTATTGAATTATTGACTATATTTTCCCAATTCTCACAACAAAACATTTATAGAATCGAGTCCTCTTGAAAACGTCTCTTTATCCGAAAATCAGGCAGCATATGATGTCTTTATCTCTGAGCTTGATATAGACCAAATATTACCCACAGTTCCATTGGATTTTTATGAAAAGGATGAGCTGTACATGTATGCCTTGCTGAGATCTGTTGCCCCTTCATGTGAGTATAAGCCATGATAATATATAGATGCATAATATCCCTATTGATACTCTTTACCGTTTTTTTCTAGCTCTTGAGGATTACAAGAATATCCTTCTTCCAGCCAATCGCATTTCGTTTGTGTCTAACCTGAACATTGACAACTACATCAAAGAGTGCATTTTACACTACATTTCAAATGACATGAACGGAAAAGTTTCTAGCCAAACTCAATCGCCTTCAGTCACTACAATATCAAACAATGCTCGAAGAAAACTAGATATGTTCTGGTATCTCGACAATGGAAAATACAAGGTATATTTCAAATATTGTTAAAAACTAGTCAAATGGAGAGAGAGAGAGAGATAAAATGTTCTTTATACATTTACTTATAAAGACAAAATGTTAGGAAGCAATGGATATATTCAAATCTACAAAACTTGACACGAATGATGCAACAAGGGCAATTCACAAATTCTCCAAAAATCTTGAAGCCCTTGACATACCTAGGATATTGACAGAACCAGTATTTACGAATGATACCCCAATTCCACATAAAAAGCAAAAAGTATCATCAGATAAGACGGTATATCCTGACCTATCTGGTTTCCAGGTACTTGGTTATTTATTGGATTTATTTGTGTGATGGATCAACTAAATATCTACCTTTTGTAGATGCTCATGGCAGAAAAAGACTTTCAGTCTTCTATCAACGAACATCGTATCAAGAATATGGCAGACAAGATCCTAAAGAGTAAGTCGATTGTAATAAGGAATACATTTAACTAATATATATATATATGATGTATATTATAGATGGTTTGAATAACAAGTCAATTGATGAGTTTGTATCATTGGCATCTACACTGGAGGAACATGACATGCTCTGCAAGTACTGCTGGGAGAATCCAGAACCTATCAGCAAGCTGTTCATTATGCACGAATCCATCTCAAAGGATCTATATGGGGATGTGCTGATATTGGACGCAATGATAAAAAAGGCCGTGACTGAAGATACAATAAAGGTGGACAAGACTATTTACCGGTGCTGCAACATACTTGCCAATGTTGCCAAAGGATGTATTCCAAGGATCGTACTTGACCTTCCACTGGAGATCTTTGGACGGCCGCCAGGAAGAGGTAAATTACCCATTTAAATATTTAGTACAAGCGGGTTACACAAACTAGTCTGGTTGAATATATCAATGTGATATTTGGACCATACCTTGGGTCAATTAAGCATGATGAGCTAGTCAAAAGAGTACGATAGCCTTGCTCTCTAGATAAGACAATGGGCTGTAGACTTGCTAAAGTGAGTTATTTAGTATAAATGATAAATCATCTACAAGTATATTCTAACTAAGCATCTTTTAGGGTTGACTGGACAAGTTTGTGTGACCTAGATGAATAAGAAGATTGAGCATTGGACCAAGAGATCTATTGTACTCCAAGTCTCACTTTTCATTTTTGTTTATCTGTAGCCGGAAACCCATTCTTGGGGACAGTCAAAGACAATTCTTTACAGCCGAATGATCCTCAATTCGGTATGAATATGCTACAAATGGCCTTGAAGGCGTCCATAAAACGGAAAGCGAACCAAGACATGGCAGCTACTACGTTCCCAAGGTACCCTGTGGACATGCAAGACTGGATAATTGGCGACAACCAAGCCAACATTCAGATAGTTCATAATAGTCCTCGTCCCAAAGAAATCCAGAATAATGACCATTTATTCTTGAATAAGCGCACGTACAATGATCTCTATACTGTCGACAACGATCCAGAGTCGTCTGGGCATCAGAACAAGAAGCAAACTCTTTAAGCCGGTCAGTTCCTTGCAGCCAGATTGTATAGAAAATAGAGATTGGATGCTAACAAAGAAAAAAAAAATTGTAGACCCATGAGACGTATTCTACTCTAAGCTCTTGTGAAAATTATAGTAATGAAAATAAATCAAAAATAAAATTAGCAGATTTTAATGATTTAGCAATAGATTTGATAGTTGGATATTGATTGCTGATAAGATAGTCTGGCAATTTGTACTGCTTGGACTCCATGACAAACATTGGTAATAAAGCTCATTAGAGCCAAATATCTGCTATACTCTGGTCGCAATGATGGTGCCCTATCTAGCTGATGTGATTGAAGGCATATTATAATACAATGTCCTTGGGGACAGTCTAGTCTACCTGAATGACGTATGTTTCCTGATGTTGGGTTTGGCTTGTGCGCACTATCCCCTTTTTGCTTCTCCGATTGGATTTATGCACAACCTATGAAGTGAGGAGGAGGAGGTGGACAATGATTCACAAGGTCTCGCCCTATTTGTAAAGCAACTATTTATTTATTCTGCTGAGCAGAATATACACTTGCTCTTTATCCACTTTAATTATTTTTCACATCAATGACCAAACAAGGAATCTCGGAAGCAGATTGCTGGTTCGTAATCGGTGCTCATCAAGCAGGTGCAACCGAGCGAGAGTGTTCTGAATTATCTGGCCTTCCAAAGTCCACAACCCACAACATCATCAAGGATTTCAAGAAATTGGGATCGCCTCATTCATCTGCCCTGAGCATGTCTTCTATCCTAGATGCACCAAGTAAGTGACGATGCTCAAGACCGAATCTCATCTCATTCCTATAGAGAAGAGAAAGGCAGACGGAATTTCAGGAGCAGTAAGTCTACCCTGATGACGCGTCATTAATTGACCAAGGTGTCTGGATCTATTCTGACAGTTGGGGCTTTTAGAGCACTACCAAGTCTGACAAGAGATCTGTACAACAATCAAGGAAGCGAGGGCGGCCACGGAAGTATGTTGACGAAGGGTTCTCGACAGCTCTTCTTGTCCGGGATGTTCTGCTCACATCTAGATCTGCACCTGTAATGCAGGTAAGATCATGAGTTAAATTACCAAGTCTGTGCAGACCCCTTGGAAGTTAAATTAAGACATGCGATTTTTGTAGACCTCACTTGGGGAATTACCTCCAGGCTCATGTCAGCGTCCTGACTCACCCCCGTTGTCCGAGACTAATGAGAATAATGAGACTGAGGATAGCCCAGATAAGCTTGTTAAGGATGGTTTGGCTGGTGAGCCCGAGACCGAGTGTCTTCCTCCTACACCCAAATCCCTCCCTTTGGATGACGAGTGGGATGAGGATATAGGTGTACCAGAGGGCTGGTCAATTGAAGACGATGAAAGGCTACTCAGCCATGTACTTGGGTTGCCGGTTCTAAACAAATGGAAGGAGGTTGAGCCAGAGTTTGGAGACCGGCATCGAGCAGACATGTGTAGTGAGCGGTGGGATATTTTGAAGAAGCGACTTTTGAACGACGTCTCTTCTCTTGTGAATGAGCTCAATACATCTACCAAGAGCTGACGGGATCTATTCTTGTCACAATGAATTATTACCATGTAATCTTAAACAAACCACGGTGAACATGGAGCAATGCTCTAAAGAAGCAATATACCACACACTACGCTCCAATAAAATAATGACAAATCAAATGACAGTAAAAAAAAGAGTTTGGTATAGAATATCCAAATTAATTGGCCATTTATTATACTATACTTTAAAAGATCTGTATACATATTAGGATAATGGTTTGGATAAGAGCAACTAGATTTGTTCCGAGAACTGGGATTAGAATAAACTAAATTCCAAGCCCAATCGGTGTATTGGTTCCTGGGAACATTTGGGAGGTGAAAAAGGTTAAAATAAAGCGGTAACTAGTGATCATCTATATTGAATTTTATAGATAAAGAATAGTTTATTTATTGGTAGACACTGACCATAAAGCACTTGTAGCATATAGGCCACCCATAAGAACCAGAAAATATATGCATAAAAAATAAAAGGTTGGAAATATCCTTAATCATTTTTAAAAGAAATAGTTGGTTTAAAAAGGTGGATATAGTCATGGTATATAAAAGGTTTCTGTGCATCTTTCTCATCAGCCAAACTTGAGACTATAAATGTCTAGTGACAATTTGTAAAATGATTATCATTAGCCATATACTTCTTGCCTATATAAATTGAGCACTTTACCTTGAAACTTGCAAGATATTCAATAGTTTCTTCGATACTTGTATACAAGTCAGGAGAAGTAGGAAGATTCAACTTTTCAATTTCATAGAATTGATAAGGAAAGGTGTTTTCAAAGTCAAAAGTCATCATGTACAATTCAACATTGAATCCGTTAAACACCATACCAAAAGTAACGAATTCTTTTGGGTCCTTGCTCTTCATTATACGGACATGCAGTTGTCTTTTAAGCATTTCAGCTATTCTAGCCCGATCCTCTTCTGATAATTGAGAGGTGGTGCCTGGGAATTTTATCTCACCACAGCCAACTTCTTGGCCATTTGCAACCAAAACAAAGTCAGTTCGAACCCTTTTACAGCCTTTATCAGTTGGTAAGATGGAAGGCTTTTCCCTATAATAATATTAAATATAGTTTTGTCAGCTTTGGGTTCATGTAGTCTGTTAATATTCAAACGCTCTTACTGACCATTTATATGATAGCACACCATTTGCAGGGAAGAGGTACTTGAACAATGGAGACACATTATCGACTGTAAACCCAATTTCACTCTTTTTTCCTGGCGCCCGTTTGTCATTCATAATCGTGTCTGTCATATTGCAAAGTAATGTATTTAGGTGCAGCTGACTAGATGTAGTTGCAATAGGAGGATAATATAGTTGATTTTTCTTCAATTTCTAAATCAATAAATACCCAGGATTAACAAAAATAGAGTATATCTAATAATCTCATGTTTTACTATACCATTCGCCATTCTCTGATCTTGCTGTATTCCTGATCATCCAACATTTTAGGACCAAGTTCTTTATCTTTAGATAAACCAACATTATATTTTATGAAAGAAATGGCCCTGTTTTTTTTGAAACAAGTTAAAAATGTAGTCAATCAATATTCTCATAAAAACTTACAATCTTTCATACAATGAGCTACTGTCATCATATATAAGCTCTTCTTTTTTGTTTGATCCATATATGTTCACTTCCTGCATTGTCAGAATATATTTTCTGGTTGACAATGCTTTGGAATATTGACCAGAATCATTCGTTTCAAAAGTGTCATCTGAGATAAATGGATTAAACGCCTTTAATTGAGAAGGGGTGCCCGCAGCAAGGGGATATTCATCGTCAGAGCCACCATTACTATTGTGATCTGAATACATGTTAAAGCCAGTATAGGTCAAGTAATGTTTAAATTCAAAGCCTTTTTTTTTAAGAATATATTTGACTTACTGTATTTTCTCTTTTTTGTGCTTTTAATGTTACGGTTAACTGTCATATTATCAGCTTGGCTAGGTCCTTGATGTTCAACATGTCCATAGTTGATATATTGGGTTATATATTGGTTAATCACTTTGGTCTTTCCTTCTTTGTCCTGTAAAGCAAAGGTAAATTAGTATAATTTGAATGATCATACACTATTTATTTATTATTACCTTTGAGCTATTATCTTTAATAAAGGAGTCCAAGTGTTCCTTTATTTCCTCATTGACGCCAGAAAGATTTCTGATATCCTTGATAGCTTCTTTGTAACTTGCTCTAATTTTTTTGTTTCTTGGTGGATTTCCAGTCTGGGTTGTTTTGTGTTTTTTATACGACTCATAATCCCATAATCTAAGTGCATTGTTATTAAAGTATTCGAAATTCGGCCTGTTGGGAAGCTTTATTTTCTTGTCGATATCAATCATTTGAGAAAATAAGGGATAAAGAGGTGTAGATTCCCGTAACCAAAACATTAGAGCATTAGAAATTCAAAATTAATTTAATTTCATTGGCCAAAAATATTTACGTCACAAATATATACTATGCTTCCATATCTCTTACGTTTTCTTTGTAGGCATATAGACCACCCATGAGAGCGAAAGAATAACTAAAGATATATAAAAGTATATAACAATAATAATAAAACCTAAATAATGACGGAAAAGAAATAAAGTATATGAACGAAAGAAAAAAGTGATAGTGTTTGACACGGCATGACAGAGAAAAGGAAAAGAGATTATGGGAAAAATCCCAGTAGGGGAAACCGGCTTTTAAGAAAGTAAAATAAAACATACAGGTGAAATGATTATATAGAGAAGAAAAAATAATGAGACGTCAGAAATCGAGAATGAATGATGTGCTGACGGCACCAATACTTTAATGGACAGAGCCAAAAACACTACAAGACAAAAGTAATCATCACTGATTCTCAATCAATAAATTTGGGGGTCATAAAGGACCTCCCTTTCAAAAATAATAATAATGATTGATAGACAAGGTTTTGGTTGAATAAACCAGAGTGATAAGGGTGTTGTCAATGTTGTGGGAATATCTTAAGCATTGATAATGAGTCCGAACAACCTGGGATACTTGCTATTGTTCCCAACAATATGGCCGTAGCTTTTTCTTTGAGGAAATAGCAGGCAGATTGGTATTGTCTTCTTCTTCTTCTTCCGGTTATATTATTGAATATTTAGGAAAAGTATGTTGCTTTGTTTCCACAACATACTTTGACCTTTTTACCTTGTCTAGATAAAAATAAAAAAGGTTAATTGGTAATAATACTATCTTTTATCTTTTAAATAAATATATTTTGTTTTCTCCATTGCCAAGCTCACACTAAACTAGGCTATTTCGATGCGCCTTCCGAATTAGATATCGAGTAAGGTGTACCCACTTTTTGACATTATCTTTTTTATGAATTAGTATTATCACAGTTTCCCTCTCAAATTCCCACGTCAATAGCCAGAACATGACTAGTTTAGCATGGAAAGGTATGAGGGACAATGTAATAGAGAAATTCATTTATATAATATATTCAAAAAATAAAAGCGCGGATTAGAGAGCCCATAACCACATCTTTTCGTCTTTACACTGTCGACCCTTCCATTGTGTTGGGTACGACATACAACTCAAAATAACTTTTTTTTATTATTGAAAAACCACTACTTAATTTTGGACCTAACAGAAATATGTTAACTCTAAAAAGCCATATGCATTATTTCCATAAATCATTTGTACACTTTTGAAATTCATATTAGCACACTTTCCAAATACAGATTGACGTGATATTTTTTTTGGACATTTTGTGCAAATTTTGAAGTAGACGTGACAAAATCCTTCAATCTCACTTGTAAGAACACTGTTGCATCAGATATCCTAGAAGCGAGAGTCTCAGACGTGGGACTTTTTTTTCTTACCTTGAATCTTTACTTTTGATAACAGATCAAAGCTATTCAATTAGATTTAGTTTAGAAAAGTATGGTAAAAGGTATATCCATCTTTAGCCATGGCATTTGAGTATGTATACTATCCATAAGGTGCAACTTCCCTTGGAGTACTGACAATAAAGGTTAAAGTAGGGACTAGTAGCTGTAACAATATTATTGGATATATTGGGAGCACCTGTAATTTTTCCTTTCTTTGGTGCAAATATCGACCTTCTTTAACAAGGGAATATGGCTTCTAAAAATTGTTGTTATTTTTGTTCTGATCGTTGGCTTAATTACTTTAGCTCGTGTACTCGTTCTTTAACCAAGCTATTGCTATGCAAGTTGATATGAAAAGCTGATTCATCAACGAGCACACAGTTACTCTTGAAATACATTGTTTGATCCCATCTGACTATCCAATTGTATTTGCTTCAATATTACCCACTGAATCTCTTTTTCTTGTAATAAAAATGTGCTTTGCTGAATGATAAAGCATATCTTTCTGTCATGGGCATGTGGACTATTTGATTTGGCTACTATACAGACCTCGAACTGACCAGTAAGAGTTTTTGATTGTCTTGTCTAAAGTTACAAAAGAATGATCGAGAAACTTGTTTCTCAAATACTTTTGATATTCATGGCTCAAATTTTCTGGTAGAACAGTCTTGTATCTTACCTATTGTTAGTATCGTTTCTCGTAATTCTACCTGTTGAACTATACCCTGATCTATTTGAAGCCAAGCATATGGAGTTTGACGGGCAATATTCAACTTTTTTTTTGTAGATTGAGTAAAAGAAGCGTTCTCTTACGTGTCTAACATTATCTTTACATGTGTCTTCCGTTAAGGTGCAGTTTCCAGGTCAAGAGTATGTTTGTCGACCTTGGAGGATCTATACATTTTTCGGTTGACTTTAGGTCCATGTAACTGGCATGGTCATGTCCATTGTCCAATGGGCAGTAATCTTGATTAACCTTTAATCCAATAGGCTCATTTACATATTTACAGTAGATTCGCAAGCTCATTGCGTGTGTTGGGACATCTTTAATATGCAAAAGAAGATGGCATAGTTTTCCAACCGTGCCAAAAAAGATTAATGTGCCAATCTTAATTTGGAAACTGTGGCAATATTAATTTCAAAAGTGTGCCGATTTGAATTTGAAAAGCGTGCAATCTTTTTCGGAGAGTGTGCAAATGGTTTATGGAAATGGTGCACTGTATATTGAATATTGGTGTTACAAGCACAATATATGGAGTGTAACCTCTTTAAACGTGCCCTAATTACCTTTTTTCCAATCACTTATTTCATCTTTCAACTCTGGCTTATTTGTAGTCTTGGCTACCTCTTCTTCCTCTTCCTCTCCTTGAGCTATCCCTGCCTCCTCCGCCCCACACTCTCCTTCACTATACCTCTATCACAATAGATCCCCTCTCCTCGGAGATAGACTCGACCGACATTTTTTAATCTGACAGAATCATGAAATGTCCAACTTGGTTTCTTGCCGTCTTTATTGCGACGATCTTGGTGGTCTCAGGTAAGATCCAACAGACAAGCCAAGAGATCCATTCAATTGACCCACAATTCCTCCCATAGGCCATGCTCTGACCAATGGACCAAATAACAGCCTGAACTGCAATGGTAATTATCTAATAATACAAGTTTAATTGATTTATTTAGTATGTGCACAAAATATACATCAGAAATTAAATAATTTGTTGCAGGCCTCTCTTGTAGAATTTCTGCAGACCCTTATCGATACCTTGAAAAGCGCGAAGGAAGAGATACCGCCAAGAATGAAACTGATCCTGATGCTCTGGGTACCAGCAAGTCCCAAACCAACTCGAGTGCACATTCGACGACCAAACTTAAAAGCACCAGTACATCGACTACACACAGAGCTATTCCCACAGAGTTCAGAATCTACCATGACTCTCACCACTGCAACTTTACCAATGGCACCACAAAGTACCTCACCGTGAAGCACGCTACCACCTTTCTCTGTATATCCACAAAGACTACCTCGATGCACCACACCAAGACCCATCACCGTTCAGCAAAGCACACGACAAAGTCTGTCTCCCACACAAAAAAACACCATCACAGTTTGACCAAGAAGATCACTTCTTCAGTCAAAAAGCACCACACAAAGGCAAAGAAGACACCAACAACTACTAAGCGTGTTATTGCAAAGAGTACTACTTCGACCAAGAAGCATACCACAAAGAAGCATATTACCAAGAAGCACACTACCAAGAAGCACACCACCAAGAAACATACTACCAAGAAGCACACGACAAAGAAGCACACGACAACAAAGCATACTACCAAGAAGCACACTACCATTACAAAGGTTGCTATTCATACTAGTCATACTACTACTCGTTCTATTCCCACTACATCTGCTGTTCCTATACCCGTCGTTGTACCAGTCGCTAAATCTGAGGATACTTCGAATATTGGCAGCATCAACCAAAATAATGTCGAGTCCTCTTACAACGCCCAGAACGATAGTGCTGACGCCAGCAGTGCTAACAATTCTGACAATGCTGAAAATGCTGACAATGCTGACAGTGCTGATAGTAATGACAGTGATGACAGTGATGACAGTGATAATAGCGATGGCAGCGATGAAAATGATGACAGTGATGACAGTGGTAGCGAGGACAGTTCCGAAGTTCCTGCAGCTCAACCTTCCACTACTGATCCCAATGCTGGAAACACCGATACCACAATTACTTCACAGAGTGTCAACTCTGCAGCTGTGGATGCCCAACATGAAAACAAGACAATTGGTATATCCATTGGTGCCGTCGTAGGCTGTGTAGCCGCTGCTGGTCTGGCAGGAATGTTTATCACACGTCGCCGTCAAAATGCCCGCCAAGACTCTGATCTGGAGAAACATGAGCGTAGCATGGGCAGCTCCAGCGTAGAAGGCGAAGTCAATACTCGCTGGCGTCCTCAGTCCTTTATGGCTGCTGTAGCAGGAGCTGTTGCAAAACTGCCGAAACGTAGCCCTTCAAGCTCATCTCAAAATAACGAAGGTGGACCAGGCGCTGTAAGATCCGTTTTCGGCAGTATCCGTCGCGCGGCTAGTAACGCTTCTTCGCTTCGTTCTTGGGGTTCCCGCCGTTCGGCTGGTTCTACAGCCTCAAGCCAACACAGCTATGGTATTGCAGTGACCACCCCTGTACCACAGCTTGCTCGTGTGGATGGTGGCGATATCAACCAACAAGATGTCATTGATGGCCGCTACAATAATCACAATCACGCTTACTAGACACTGTCAGATAACAACTAGCAATCTTATTGTATATGTAAATGTTAATTAGCTTGTTGTTGGTATCCTAAAAAATCAAATTACAAATATTTTTTTGTTTTTCTTTACTAAATCGTGTACATCAAAAGTATCTTGTATCTTTTGCTATTCAACTCATCATAGTAGCACCGCATTAAATGACGGGTTACATGTAATAAATAATGAATGGAGTACCTTTAGCCCAACTGGTCTTATCAAAAGTACAGCGTTTTACGATTCAATTTTAGGAAATAAATCTTTCGCCCAGACCCATGTACCCTGCCTGTTCAGTAATCAACGCATGACATTTTTTTAATAATTCCAATACTCGTTTTTCTTTTTGAAAGAAAAAGGGCACTTTTAATGTATTTTTTCATATCAGAATACAATTGCATTTTTGTTGAGGATGGTATTGTATGTATCTTGACCATGGTTCAAAAAGAAGTTTTGGATATGAATTCATTTATTTTTTTGGAATTTAATGAGCAAACTTGGTTTACATTGTAAATTGTTTAATACTAATAATATTAATAATAATTTTTAAGAAGATAAGTCTGGCGTACTGTGTAAATGACACGTCCAGGACATGGTATGGAACATACTTTTATTCTTTATTATCTGTCTAATAAAAGCATATCGCAAATCCATGGCTCATAATCCACACTCCTTATTGATTTCCTCACAAAACTCGTTTTTTTTTCTATTCCGCACCTAAAATGGTTGGTTATCAATTTGACTTTGTTGAACAATTGAAATATGTTACACTCCAACTGGGTATAGAATACACAGTTATGATAATTTGTACTTTCCTATATTCCTTTCAAGTCGCGATCGACTTTATTTTAATTTTTTTTGATCAATAAAGGCAGTGGACAGTGCATGCAAATCGTTTGTTTTAGAAATATATTAATATATTATTATAGTCCATTTAAAAGAGTTTATATTTGGACATCTATATGCTATAAAAATATATTTATAAACATTATCTTTTCCAGCACTTTTATTAAGAAAAAGTCTTTAGATTCTGTCAGATCAATAGCACAAAACTATTACTGGCACTATATTTATTAATTTACTTCTCTCTTGGTAATGTAGAGCCCTCTGCCGCGGCTATCAAAGCAACGATTTCTACATAATCACATACCTCCATGTCAAATTTATTGATAGATTTGCACAGTCACGGGAAACTAGTTTAACTAACTCCAAAGGCTATTTTCTTGGCTTCCCTCTGTTGGAATGACACAAAGAGCAAATTAACCAAACTTTATTATGAATCCAGGAGGAGGAACATCTTAACTCTATTTCTATATATGGAAGCGATATTTTGTTTTCTAAAATGACAAATAATCTATAGAGGCACCAAGTCTTCATCTTTAAATATTATCCAATTAAATTGTCTAAATATATTCTCAGCTTAGTAAACATCTCGGGATTAGTAGTCCGACAGGCTTGGAACGGCTAAAACTTGGTGCACTTCTTTCAAGGCCGAGGAATTGAAACAAGAGCATCTTTTTTTCTTCTTCAAGAACACCTGTGATTATTTGATCCAAAATACATGGCAGTTGGGATTCCAGTAGAAAGTATATGATCCTAGGCTGTCAAAAGTCCAAGATATCTTTGGTGGCAGGATCATAAGAGTTCATTAGATTGATAACCAATAGAAGGCCACTGTTTGGTCGGACATGTCGCGTTACCATCTAAAAACCAAGAATGGGGCAAGACAGTGCTTTGGAAATAAGAGAGAGGTACGAGGGGGGAGAAATGCGGGTCCTACAATAAGGTGTGGTGGCGGTGGAGTGATTATATAGAACAGGCTCTGAGACAGAGGATCCGAGTCTTTGATGTATTTAGGTTTAGGCACTCTCATAGCAAATGCTTTGATATCTTGCCAAAGAATTTTTTTCATTCAAGATTTTTTGGGGCCCTTTAGATTGAATGGTTTTAGATCTAAACACAAAGAGTGAGCTATAGAGTAGAATTGACACTACTTGAGAATAGGGATAAAGTTTATAATAGAAATGGATCATTTTTGGCGTAGGCTATGTATTGTGTTTGTTTGAAAACAAGGTGTAGGTGACAAGGGTCAATGCACCATCAAGCCCTTTATGATGATTTGCAAAGCTTCTATGTCTATAGAGCTCTGATCTTCCAAGCATATCCAATCCAACTATATATGTCATTCAAAGACTTTTGCATTTGAAGAAAAAAAATCCCTCGCTTGGTAACATAAACCAAATATCCATATGGCCATATAAAACCAAGCCATGAGTATTAAACTCAATCATGCTAAACAATGGTCTGAATGATATTTAAGATCAAGAATTGCGTGCTACTTTTTTATTCTATTGTAACCGTCATATTCTTGAGATTCTGGTCGGACCAGGTAACCTCCTTCATTTAGATCTATCAGAATGCTGCTCTTTCTATGGAAACCCCATCATTAAATTGTCTATTTAATTAGGATCTTTTAAATAGAAAACACAATCGTTTTGAGATGACCAAGTTTTTTCCTTTAAAAAAACTATAGAATATATTTAAAAGAACTTGAAACCATTCTCTGTTAAACCATTTAATAATTTCTAAATGGGGTGCATGGTACCCAAAACAAGATTCCGTTTATTAGCCAAGTCTTAAACAAGACACCACCTTGGCTATAATCGTCTTTAGTATCTTGAGACTAGAACCAGTTGTTCTCCTATATTGGTTCAAGGCATCAAGGAGACTCTGACTAGTATCTGAATACTAATCTACACTGTTGATATCTTGCCGCATCTCCCTCAATAACAAGAGCAACCCAATTAATTGGGCCATTTTCTATATTATTATTATTATTTTTACAAAAAAAAAGGCATAAATGTCATCAAGGATGAACATGGAGTATCAAGGCACCGTTTTGGTCAAAGAAAGCATACACATCTAGTTAAAAGGCTTTTAGAACATATTTAAATTTGCCAACAGAATCCTAATAATCTAAATAATAACATGCAGTATACCAGAAACTGTATTGAATACCCTCTTGGGATTCCATCTAATAATAAACATGGAAATAACCCAAATGTCTATACTGTACTATTATTATTAGCATTATTATTAAATAAAAGTATTTCAAATTTATTGAGCTTGATTATAAAAAAGTACTTGAATTGTAAGCAAAGGCTGCAAGATGGTTTAATACACCTTTTTCTTTTTTTAAAGATGAGCTTCTGTAATACGACTATAGCCATTAATACCAATAAAAAAAACTGCTGTGTATTTGTTGGCAAGACCCTAACCAAAATGCCATGGGGATTTAGAGGCTCTTTTATTTATATATTTCTCGACAGAAAAAAAAATAAGGAGAGTGGGCCAGTCTGAACAAGTTTTTTCTTTCTTTTTTTTTACATGTATATATATATATATATGTATGTATGTATATATATATTTAAAAATTATATTATCAGTGTTTACACAATTTGAAGATTTAATACGAAAATGGGATTTCGATAGGTCTAGAATGACTGGATCGTATTCTATAAATCATGACCATCTATCTTTATTCTGTGGCCCTGTAATAGTCAATTGAGTGACAAGGTGATCTAGCAGAAGGATTGTAGGTATTAAGATCGTTCATGGAGGCTGAAGAAGGCGAGGATGGAATACCCCAGTTGACGACATCATGTCCACTGGCGTTCTCGCCTACACTCGAGCGACTCTGGAAACTAGAGGTAGTTTTTGAGGACATGTGTATTTCTTGCTGTACAGAAGCAATTCCGTGGCATATCTGCAGCAGATTTTTTAATGATTGTCCGTGCTGAATGGTCGCATAGTGATGGCTTCCGCTGATTAATGAAGTAGAGAACTGAGAGAGTTCCAAGGGAAGATTAACGTAGTATGGTGGCATACTCATATCTTGGAGTGTCATATAAACTGGTTTTTCTAATTGTAGCTGGTCGGGAAGATCTTGAAGGACATTATCCCAGGAAGGTGGTAAACTAGGGCGATTAGATGATGGCTGTACCTTCTGATGGATATAAAGATGTGAGTAATTGGACAGAGGGTGAATACTACTAGTCCTTATTTTACCGATATAAAATTGATAAAGTCCATGAAGCCTCTTGTATTGTTCTATAGAATATGTGTAAATAAAGGTCAATTTGTATTGCACCACTTTTCATATTACCTGACTAAACTGGTTTAGATGCTTCATCCAGGGCTCTTTTGAACTTGGATCTACCAAGTTGGCCAAGTTCATCAAACATTTTGCGAGCAGTGTCAAGGTACGACTGGTCTTTAAATCCGGATAGTCTGTGGAATATAGTTGAACAACCCGTCAATTAATTGCTGCCTTACCTTTGACAATTCCAAATAACTTTGGAGATACAATGGCTGGACAAATCAGCCTTAGGAATAGGAACCCACTGTGGATTGGATTGGATTGGATTGGATTGGTGAGTTTCAGAACATGTTGATTAATATACACTATACCTAACACATGTATAACGGGCAGCTTGCTTGGGACTATCTGGGTTGGTATCCAGCTGGAACTTCTTTATGATTACGGACTGCAAATGAGAAAAGATCTGCCGTAACTCGCTATAAAGCCATTAATGAGCTACTTGTCTGGCAGTTGGCTAAAACTCTTACTCTGGACACTTTAATTTTGTGGCCTCGATACTTGTCCACAAGAGTTGGACATATCGAGCAAGCTTTTCGCAATTTTGAGTGATATCTTCCTTTTTATCAATTTTGGAAATATCGACCTAAAATCAAAGCCAAAGTAAAATAGATGTTGATAAAGGGTGAAATGATAATCTGACGATCTATACAATACCTCTATGCACACCCTTGAACTGCAGATCGAAAGTATAATACTGCCTATTGCCTCCTCTAGGTAATTTTTTCCGACCATCTTCATATAGACATCAATCACCTTTGTAAGCAAGGAGTTTCCTCTGGAAACAAGAAATTATGGTCTTGTTAGCATGTGTCTATCGGGTCTGGTGCCAACATTGATTTGCGTACCTAAATAAGATGTTTGCATCGTCTAGTTGTATAAATATCATTAATATTATGATTATGATTATAATGTATCGAGCGATTGAGATTCTAATTGTGTTTGCAAAAAACAAAATATAAAGAGCTTTTGAGACTTGGGTACTTACCAGAACTCATTGTAGATACTTCATAATCAATAAGAGATTTGATCCAAGGCACACTGAGCCCAAGACCTTCATAAATCCTGACTAGAGTGGTCGTCATGCCTTCAAGGTCCGAGTTCTTGCGGGCAATCTCGTACACAGAATCGTTGTGGAACTCTTTTAGGAACTAGAAATAAAATATGGGAGGGTTGGGTTGGGTTGAATACGGTAGATTGAATAAACTAGAATTACCTCGACTAATTCATTGTACTGACAGAATGGCAAGACTACATGCTCGTCCAACCGTGTTCCAACCTTTAGTTCTCCAGCAGATGCATAGGACTGAGCATAGCCTAGACTAGCGAGCGAGGCAAATGTACGATGTCGGCTTTGTTTCCGAATATCGTACCACACCTCATTTGTATTGCAAATCCCAATCTGATCAGAAGGAATGAAAATAGAACCTGAACAAAAAAAACAAAGCGTTATGGTTTTGCTTTGCTTTTTTTTGCAGATACGGTTCGATAGATCGACATACCTATTCTTGTCTCTCGCTCGTTTTTGCTGTTACGACTCATGATATTGACAGTGATACCTTGTCTTATGACAGGCACGTCTCTATAAAACAGAAAAATGTATAAAGAATCTTGTGAATTTGTATTCTGTAATACAGAAAGAAATAAGCTTTCTTACGTGAACACAAAGTTTTCGCGCCAAAATGGAGTGGCTGTCTTTTTGAGTTTTCCTGTCACACCTCTCTTCTCGTTATCCACCAAAAGATCGCAATATAGTTCACTGCATTCAAGCCCTTTGCTATTCATGTGGATATTCTTTCCTTCCTGTATGGCAATAGAGAGAGTACGGCCGTAGCGGTGAGAGAACGTCTCGGCAGGGTTTGCGTAGGATGCCATGGCTACAGCTGAAGCAGATGATGACCCAAGGGTATCCGTAGACGGACGGGTGCTACAGATTATGTCAGGAACACAAAAGAATTTCAAGAGTACAATCCACTGGTCGCGCTCTTGAGGTGTGCTGACTGAAATATGAATCATCTCCAGAGGTGATATGAAGATGGCAAAGCAATTGGACCGAGTATAGACCGATTCAGACAAGACATATATCTGGTGCCGCTGTATGAACCCGAGTTGAATCGAGTGATGGCGTCTTTGGCTGAAAGTTTCTTCTCCTAGCTATACACCCGTTACCGACTGCTGTATACCACACGATCTTTTTCTTTTTCTTTTTGGAATGAATTCTACGAGATGGTTA
Organism: Phycomyces nitens; assembly: GCA_022702545.1. NCBI lineage: Eukaryota > Fungi > Mucoromycota > Mucoromycetes > Mucorales > Phycomycetaceae > Phycomyces > Phycomyces nitens. Next base: position 2,225,125 of record JAHRBC010000004.1, read on the forward strand.
GTCTGGCTTACCATATCTTTACTTTTAATGTGAAGTACACCATCAGATATCAAAACCGCCTGGAGTTCATACCATCCACTAGACTTTTGGTTACTGCTTGACGAACTTCCAGAATGTTTCGAATTGCAGGGCTCTTAAGGATTAAGAATAACTGTTTTTCAGTAACCATGAAGAGTTGGATATTTTTATTAAACTGGTTTACCTCGCATAAATATCGGGCTGGATCGAACAATCCTGGGCACATTTCCGGTATCGTATGAAGAAGGAGAGTCTTGGAACGATTTTGCATGTGTATAGATTGTGTTTATACTGTTGCTTCCACTTATACTACTGTTACCAATGCTATTAAACTTGGTAGGGAAATTAAAGACATATATATATATTATTTTAAAAATAAAGATGGATTAGGGAGAGTAAACAGAGTGAATGCAATGTGAGTTTGAATGCTTATAGGCATGTAAATACAAACAGACAAAATCCTACCGATTCTGATGACTTGAATAGGGTGTTCTCCATCATAATACTGGCTGCAGAGAAACTTGGTCTTTTTGTCAAGAATGATCTTCCGTTATTGTTACTACCTCGTGGAGATGGTGTCTATTCAAGAGAATAGATAGGTTAGGACTGGTTTGATTTGGTAGAGTCCATGCAGATTCTATTTGACATACTGCACTACATCGTGCCTTTAAGGCTGGCTTGGCTGAATTGTATTCCAAGGGCGCTGTCAGATTCCCTGCAGACCATGAAGACAGGGCACCGAACCAGCTGGTGTACTCCATAAGAGTTTCTGGTTGCAAGAGTAATTCACTACAATTGTCCAGAGATCAATATGGGCATTAAAGGGTGTGGATATTACATGTCTTTGGAGATCGAGGTCAACTGGATCACATAGTCTCTCTTCTCATTGTCTGCAGGTCTGACGGTAGTATACTTTAGGTTGATAACAGAAAAGGCATCCTAGACTAAAGGTGTTATAGCGTGACTATTTAATAAATAACCCCCCCGCCCTTCTTCTCACTCCCACTCACCTCCTTCAACGGTTGCTGCATCAAAAGTCCTGTATCCTTTTGGATAAAGAAATAGAGTCTAGTTGTTTTATTATTATTGCAGATGAATCGTTAATTACTCCTATGCATTTTTGACAAGTAGTTGTCTGGCCAAATCATCCTTTACCTTGCCCACACAGGTGCTGAATTTCCACAGCTCCGTTTCTTTAGGAACAAGTGTCCTTTGGCTGTTCCGCAACTCATCGTTACCGTGGACGGTGGAGGTTTGACGATTATGGAGTCTAGACTACTGTACCGTTGCTAGATTCTTATTTCTTAGTTATCATACCAGCCATTTTCGGGCCACCCCCTTCAAGTCTAATGCTCTCTAAAACAAAATCCATGAAAAAAAAAGAATTGCCAGCTTACTACCACACGAGGCTTGTTGAGAAATGGGATGGATATCAATGAGGAGGGCGAGGAGGGCCGTGCGCGACTGGTGGTTGGGATTGTACTATGTGCTGCGTTTGCAGGGGGCTGTTTTAATGTGTCTCGATACATGGCAAGTTTTTCTTGAATGTAAAAGGACATATGATCACCAAACTAATGCAAGAACTGAGATGAGAGAAACAAATAACCAGACGGTTTCTTGACATGTACCTCGTCTTCGTCTTCTAGAGACACATGGTTCGAACAAGAAGAATCAGCTGGGCTGACGGGTCTAGAGGAAAGATTGCAAGTACTAAGATCGACACCCAGACTTGGTACCAGCAAATCTTCTTCATCGGCTTCATCCAGTGAAATCAATACTGCCTTGAGATAACCGAGACTTGCTCTTTTTTCGTCTTCTAGGCAGTGAAGAATACTTGCGATCTATATAAAAAAAAAACAACAACAATGGTCAGTAGCCTTTTGGAGACTCCAATTGGGCCAGGCCTTGCCTTTTCTTTGACTAATGCGCGGGTTTTCTTGACAAGGGCATTAAGAATGGTTATATAGTCCATCGAAAGCTCACACAGGACACGTTTGGCGGTGTAGAGTGAGGATGTGGTGTCCTGTAGGCAGCAATATGGGTCAATGGCCAGTTTTAGGCAATAAAAACAGGGGGGGTGATACTTGCACACGGAATAGGCTTAGTGGATGGAGTTCGTGCCTTTTGCACTGCACAGTAACAGCCAGCATGCTGCTCATGTTTCTCCCGTGCATCCGTAAGAGCACTTTGAAATCGCTAAGTCGGATGATCCAAACATAAACGTCGATTAGATTCACACACTATGATTTCTGTACTCACCGAAATAGCCTCTGTTATACTGGTAGCGTGTAGTTTGAGGGGAGCTAGGGTTATTAAAAGCACAGGCTGGTTATTTTAAGAAAGCCAGGGCTATGATGAGTTTGGTACTTGCAGAGAATTGCCTCTATTAATTCCTCGTCCTGGCTCCAATGGACATCTTTGGCTACCTTGCACTGCTCGGGCGCTACTTGTTGTCATTAGGACAGTTATTAGCCAGCTAAACTCACCTTCCACAGGAGAAGATCCATAGAGAATGGCATTCGTGTGACCAGCAAGCTGTCTGATGGACTGAGTGTATACTGGGTCGTACAGTTCAGTAAAAAAAAAGTCACCATAATTATTATTTTTTGAATTATATGCTTACCGATATCAAGCTGACGGCATCGCTCAATCATCTCTAGCCATCCAATGAACTTTGTCAGACCCTTTTCTAAATGCTCAATGTGGTGATGGAATGAGGGAGAGTCTGTCCAGATGTCTTCAGCGTCAATGAATCTCTGCCACCAGGTCGTATGCTGAACAGGAAGTGCTCCAAGACTGCTTGGATCCATTGAAAGTGGGACTTGGTTATCGGTGTTGCTGTCTACGGTGCAGTAGGTGTGATGGTCTTTCTGTTGAGAAAGGGAGGTTGAGCGAGAAGGAGTTGGTAGAGGCAACAGGGGCGAGAGGGGTGTGGGTGTATGAAGAGATGGGCGCGGTGAGTAGAGACTGGATGGTTCGTGGGGATGGAGTGTGATTGGTGGAGTGTGTGGGGTATTTACATCCTGTCCTTCAGAAGACGAGAGTAAAGAAGGCTGGGACTGGGTGGTAGATATCAGGGGTATACCTGACGGCATTTGTGTAAAGAGAGTATATATGTATATTGGCTGGGTGTTGGATTCTTGATACTGAAATACGCCTATACAATAGCTTTAATCCTTTAAAAGATCTGGCAGAATCTCAAGGTCAAGTCAAGTCGAATCGAATGAAGCCGTAAGACAGAGGACAGATATTGAATTGAGGTTGAGGACAAGAGAAAGGCTAAAAGGAAAGAGAAAGAGAGAAAGAGATGGCTGGGAGGTGAAATGCGAGTGCTTGTGCGTGGAATGATAAAAGGGAAACAGTAGAGCCAAGTCCAAGGAGGTTGCCAGAAGATGGATATGATTATAAATATACAAAAAAAGGGGGGCAGAAGAATATTACTGACTCCAATGCATGGGTTTGAAGTGTTTTGGAATATGCTGTCTTTATTTTATATTTTATTTTATTTTATTTTGATTGACGATCAAAGCAGGCTTACTAGGAAACAGGCAGATTGTATGGCAGACATTTGGTCCGTCAATGCACAACGATGCACACCATAATTGGCCTCAAAGAAGCCTTTATTGTCTGAAGATCTTTACACAATTGACACGCGAGAATCGCAGAATACAACAAAAACAACTAAAATAATAATAAAGGGGAAATCTCCACAATATCAAGTAAATTGTCTAAATAGACATTATAACGGTAATAAATTAATTTGCTAATAAGAAATAATGATATATCGATATGGCTGGATTTCTATTGCAAACTGCTGGTGAGATGTGCAAATATGGCCAGTCTGATAACAAGGCAGCCAATTGCTTAATTAAATGCTCTTGAGCACTCTATTAAAGAGTCAATTATGAGCACCAGGCATGAATTGACTACTTTGTGCTATTTACCAAGGCACTCGAATATGCTTGGCTTTGCCATGCCGCGGAATGGCCTCGAGAGAACGTGCTGATGAACAGATGGATTTAATGGTATATTAATATGCGCTATAAAAAATATATATATACTTGGAGAGTATGTTGAGTATTGAAATCCAATTTATTTGCAATATAGATCCTCTTGACCCCTTTAAACAATGGTCTTTAATGACCATCTTTTGTATTCCTGATAACTGGTCTATTTAGTGCTCCTTCTGGATCTCGAATTGATGAGGACAAGATCTTAAACTGAATGTTAAATGCTAAAATAGAGATTGTCAAACAAGACAAACAGACCCGAGCCCCTTGTCTGTACGCCCCTTACGAAAACACTCCTTTTGGTTCTGATCCGGCCACACATATAAAATAAAATAAAATAAAGTATATAGAAAAAGGGGTTAATGGATCCCAACTAGAAGAAGAAGAGGAGGAGAGGGAGGGGGAAGATGGGCAAAAGACTGCCAAGGATGACGCTGCACATAATCATTGCTAGTTTACGACGATCTTACATTGCTTCTATTCCAGTCTCAACTGAACTTGACCCCCACTCCCCTTTCACATTCAAGCCGTCTATCTCTATCTTTCTTTTTCTTGTCTCACCTCACCCTTCTCTTTCTCTTTCTCTTTTTCTTTTTTTTTAAAAAAAACCTGTCTTGCTGGTCATTCATCCTGACATGCAATGGACAGCATTCATTCCATTCTCTGTGAAGCAGCCGATCGTCTCGGCAGTGGGAATCTACAGGTGAGATCTAACTTTGATGAGCTCCAGAAGAAGCGCGTGTCTCGACCCAGAGAGTGTACAATTCGATATTTACAACTCTTGCTGGCCAAATATGAAGAAAGGGAGATCGAGACCACTTTGACTATTGACAACCAAACAGGGGAAAAAATAACCAGTTTTAATTCTGTTAGAGTTCTTTTGAGTTAAATCTAAAGGCCCTGCTGGCTGTCATTACTGAACTGCAGAAGATCACCTTTCATCACAATTGCAAGTATATCAGGCTTATATATTCCAAAAAACAAAAACAAAAAAAGACTCGGTCGCTTATCCACCAGTCCTTTAGATTGTCTGTATTCTGGCGTAGATATATCATCGGCATTTGTCATTGCCAAGACATGTCTCCAGAACGCAGAGGATATCGCCCATAGAACAAGACCCATCTGCTCTCCCGAGAAAGTCCTAGTCGAGGAACCAGCAGAGATCAAGAATCCTCCGCCTCTTCCTCCCAAACCAAAAACCATTCATCAAAAACACAGTGCCAACAAAGCACCTCCTCTGCCCGTGAGGCCAAAACAGCCATCAAATGAGCCGATCCGTCCACGTTATCAGAAACCAGCACCACTCCTACGACTCAGAAGCCTCCAGCCGTCTGCCATCACCACCAGCGTATCCGATGATGACCTTGGATCGGATGATGATGAAGATGACGAGGATTTCGATTTGGATCTTGATGAAGAATATGACGGTAAGAATGATTGCCATTTGTCAAGACAGATATAGTCCATCTTAATTACCCAGTGCAGATATTGCTGTCTACAAAGAAAAGGACCCGAGAACGAGACCGAGGATTCAGACCTACAGACGGTCGTCAACATCAAATATTCCAATTCCACCCTCTCCCTTATCTGCCAACCCACTAACTGCCGTAAAGACATTCCTCTCTCTCCCTGGATCCATGTCATCTCACTCGGATGGTTCCAAAAAGACCACTGGACTGGTTGCCCCTCCAATGTCATCCGAGTCCAGTCGAACAGCCCATGAATACGATGAGATCCTGATGCTCACCCAGGACGCCATTGATCCTGGAAAGCTTGTCCATGTTCAGACGAGCAGTGGAGACAGTCTTGGGCAGCCGAATGCTGGCCATCCTGCACGAGTGGTTCCTGCAATTCCTCAGGCACCACTGTCTTCAGTCTACAAAGCCCTCCAAAAGAAACTTGATGATCTCGAAAGCAGCCTTCGAGAACTAAAGCTCAAGGCCAAACCCAAAGACCCAGACAACAATCGCCCACATCAATTAGCCATGACCATTGCCGATGCAAAATCAACCCTTAACCGAGTCCATAGCATACACATATCCGCCACTGCTGTGCCGACCATCCTGCAGTTTCCACCCGTCCTCATCGCCTATCAATTGACGTTGATCGACTCGGCCATCTTCCGGAATATACCCTCAACTGCCCTTCTTTGCCATTCAGCAAAGACCCCACATTCTGCAATTGTGGCCTCTACAGACTTTTTTAACTATCTTACTAGAGTCATTGAGCATGCAATTCTATTGCAGCAAGAGGCATCAGGACGAGCACAGCACGTCAATCATTGGATAAAAGTTGCCTGCAAATGCCATGATCTCAAGAACTACCAGACCCTCAAAGCCATCATTTCTGCACTCGGCACGCCTCCTATTCAGCGCCTCAAGCGCACATGGGCCTTTGTTCCAAAAAAGAGTCTTTCTCGTCTCGAGACCTTGACCGAACTCATGTCAGAGGCCAGCAACTATGGGCGCTACCGAGAAAGACTCGGGCCGATTCACGAGCAGACCTCGTCGTCTTCCACCCCCACTACCTCTGTATTGACCAAGAAAGACTGGCTGTCTGAGCCCACTGTTCCTTTTCTGGGTATCTTTATCCATGACATGACTTATCTCATTGCTCTTCAGAAATCAAAAAGAAGTACAGAAGAAACCAAACCTCTTGGGTCCATAAAGCCTCCTATGCCTCAGCAATATAATCGACAGACTAAACCTGTTGTCTTGTCATCCCCGAGTGATCAGCGAGTTAATGAACTCATGGGCCTGTTTGAGTATTACCAAAAACGACCACTTTATTCAGCCACTCTCTCGCCTGCCTGTGTAAAGGATCTCTACAAGAGTCGACGGCGCAAATTGTCCCATGCATTACGAGGTGGGCCGTCCATGAAGAAGCACCCTGTATTCTCGACGGCTGATGATGAGGCAGGCGAAGTGTGTACGGAAATGCAACAGTGTCTTGTTACACAATACTTGGTAAGATCTCTTCAGGATATCTAGGTGAGGCTAATGTTCTTATCTTAGTTGACCAGATCCTGGGTCGGTGAAAAGACAGTTGATGAGCTCAGTTTGCTTCGTGAGCCACCAAAAACAACACGCAGCAATTCTACTATAGATTGTATGGCATCCAACAATAGTTCAATCTCTTTGTTGCCCAGCCAAATCAATACATCCCTCTGCCCACCTGGCCCAAGCTGGGTCAACCAAGAAGGACTTCGAAACAGCTCTGGCAGCTTATCGCTTGGACAGTCCAGTGGAGACAGCAGTGGAGACAGTCGTCCAATTAGCATGGAAGATCAACAGGATGGCATAGACCCTTATGATGTTGCTGGATCAGCAATGGGTCTTCCAGGAGCTGGTATCCAAAAACTACTAGGACCTTTGGATGAAGGTCGACAGGAAAAAAAAGAGCCTAAATCAGGCTTTTGGTTATTTGGACGAAAGAGTGCTGAACCTCTTGTTGCAAATGCCATGACAACAAAGGCTCCAGACGCTGGTTCGCCATATCTTCAGATTGGATCCGAAGGTGGTCTCCAGAGGTCTCCTCGACATTTCTCACTAGATGGGATCGAAGACACTGCTCCACCATCTCCCACATCCACATCTACAGGACAATCCAACACTCTCAAGAAGCGTGATAGACCAATTGGGGCATCTCATCGAGAGGGCAGCTTCAGTTCACAGCCATCATTAACAACCATTTTCCGTAAAGAGTTTTGGAAGACTAGCTACACCACTCTTCCTAAACCTTCTGATGACAGTGAACCAGCCCAGTCCTCAGAGCCACAATTGTCTCCAGTTGCAGCCAAGCGTCTCGGTAATGTGTCTACCCAGCGACAACAGCCAGCCTGTTCTACCTCCAACAAAACATCTCCTGATGGATTTGCTGATGAACTTGAAATAAGCAACAAGGCTGCTCTGTTCCGCAGACGCTCTTCTAGCTCACTAAACAAGAACAAAAAGTCCTTTGGGAAATCTGAACTTGGACGACACACAGTCGGGCGCTCTCCAACACCAAAGCAGCATCCAGCCATGCCAGTATTCTCTACATCCCCACACCCACTTGACGCTCTTGCTGTTGGGGTTCCTCCTCTTCCAATCAACCCACCCAGCACTGCTCCTCTAGTTTTCAAACGACCAACAAGAACTTACGAGCGTCATACTTCTGAAACTTCCTCTTACCATCCCCTTCACGACATACCCGTCGCATTCAAGACAACCTAGACTTCATCTGACCCCCCTCTTTTTTTTGTATCTTTTCGTTCCCTTTGTTTTGTATGGTTGGACTCATCTGGTACACGCGAGCATAACGCTTGGTCTATTTCATACTGTTGTCTTTCCTGTATATATTTTCGCTCAAGAACAAGATATTAACAAGATATTATTATTATTATTATTATCATTATCATTTTCTCTTGTTGATCACCCAAAGTGCAGTATATTGAGTATTGAGTGCCTGCTTATTCTCGTTGAATGACCTCTATTAAATTTGTTAAAGGGGATACAAATACCATTGACTTTAAATATTTATCCTACCTCCCATGTCTTCCAGACAGTCGTCTTCATCCTCTTCCTTATCAGCATCAACATCCATTTCTATATTCTCAACCTTCTCCAGCCCCTTTTTTAATAGGGCAATCGGGGGAAGCTTTGAGCAATGGGCCACATAGGAAGAGAAATGAAGAGGATCTTCAAATGTGCTCCTATATTACATGGCGCAAATGTTTATTCCATGCTTACTGGCCCATCAGTCTTACCTTGCTTGGCTCTCTTTTCGAGCATATTCTAAACGGACCTCTTGCATTGTCTGGGGACCACAGATTTGGTTGTTTTGAGATAAAAAGACCTTTTGCTCCTTTTCCTTTAATCCCGAAGGAAATGCAGCATGCCATCGCTGAAGAAGAGTATAACAGTCCTCGAGCTGCTTTGTCCATGTAACTGCTAGCGTATATAGACGACTGACGATGGCCATATAGGTTAATCCCAAGGACACAAAGTGTTCCAGTTTGAGGAGTTTTGAATGATCTCTATAAGTATCCACCAAGACTATTTGCAGCTAATGATCGGAATCATCCAACAGAAGCAATGACAATAGGTAAGATCCAGGTGTCCCCCCCAAAAAAAAAAAGAATATTAGATTTCTTGCAAGTGTTGGCTTTCTGGTCTTTTTTTTGGGGGCCACACATCCTTACCAAATCTCAATACATTACCTTGTCCAAAAGAAGTGTAGCGGCAATTAGACGATGCATTGTGTATTCTGCAAATTCCTTTGTAGGGATAAAGTTCCAGTTTCCCTCGCAGGCTTCGACCCTAGATTAAAAGCAAAAGACGCTTAATGGCAAAAACAAAAATTTGTCTATATTGGATTCACATACGTCTTTGCGTTCCAGAAAACCTTTAAAATATCAGTGACTACCTGATCGATTGCCAATGCCTTGAACCTTTTCAAGATTCGGCGAACCTGTCAAATCATATTTAAGCAATCGGTATCCGCATGGTTCTCAATGTTTTCAGTTGCTTGAAATAACCTCTTCGGCACGTCTAAAACGATGGAATTGGCGATGTTGGTTACGCTGTCTGTATTGTATTTTATCGAGCAATTCAACGTCGATCCAGAATCTCTTTCGCTGACAGAATGATACTCGGAAACCGTTTAGTCTCGCAAGCTGATCGTCATGTTCGATTTGGACATCTTTTTTGAGTCGTACTCTAGGTAACACGAGCACTTGTGGACGTGGTGGTTTTAAAAGACTGTATGATGGTGGTGGTGGTGGTAGTAATGACATGCTGATTATTGGAAAATGAAAACAAGCGATTGACATATATTTTTACAAGTCCTCTCGAAAAGTCGGTGTTTAAAGTGTAAGACTCGACAAATATGGTGCTTTGTGATTCTTTGGTCTGGTGGAAAATATTGCACTCTCCAAGACACCAGTAGATTGATGTATTGGGCTTTGGCTATTACCACCAATACATTGATAGTGGTCGATGCTTATAGGTCGTAATTCTGGTACAACATCAAAAGAGCCCATTATTGCTTGGTATAAAAAAAACATATAACACATGGCAATTCAGCAGTAAACGTGCTATATTGCCATCATTGTCGTTAAACTGACATGGCTTGTGAGCAAACTCGAAATATAAAGATAAACATTTCATATTTCATAATTACACAAACTGTCTGGCATAATACTCCAACAATGAACTCTCGAGTGGTTTCTGTGTACAGAGTCAATGTAAAAACATATCTATAGTGACATCTCAAGTATAACAAAAGTGATTCAAGCCAAAGGGACGTTTTATCTATGGTGGATATTTTTATTTTAAAAAAAAAGAAAAGAAAAAAGTATACCACATTTTGGGGGTGGGATCACTTGTAGGCGGGTTTCCAAATGCGCATGGCTGTTTTATAATGGAGAAAAATATGAAAACACTCGACAAAAAGAACTTGGCTGTATACCTCATTGGCTCTTTTCATCCAATAAAATGGTCATGCATAAAGAGATGAGACTGTAAGCAATATAACTCCTCTTTGGCGTTCACTCATTATTCCCTCAGTTTCGTCACCAAGCGCGCGTATGTGTTTGCTCCAGAGACTGGTCCCAATCTGGCCATCAATCGAGAGACGAGTGAAATGAGTTTGATGGGTAAATTCAATTCGATGCCATGATCATCCCTAACATTCATAGATTCTCCTCCTCCTGTGTCTGAGCAGGACCGAACCCTTGCTGTGGCCGGTATCATGGGTCTGGTCACACTTCAAGCAGGTAGAAAACTATACACAGGAATACTCTATGTGTAGCCAAGCGAAGATGTTTAATCGTATATATGGGCACAGGCGATTATCTTATTGTTATTACCGGGCGTGAGTGCATTGGAAATATCCGTGGTCATGAAGTGTTCCGTATCACAGCCTTCCAGATCTTGCCTCTTCCGGAATCTCTGGCTGGTTTATCAGAAGCACAGGTAAGAAGAAGAAGCAAGGGTGAAAGAAGATATTGAATGAAGTGATGTTATAGGCAAAAGACGAACAGACATATGTGGATCTTTTGGAAGCACACTTGAGAGAAACCACTTTTTACTACTCTCCTACCTATGACCTGACCCATACTCTCCAAAGACAAGCTCAATTTACAACCGAGACCCTTTCAGAGCCACTATGGAAGAGAGTGAGTGTTTTGGTGAATAAAGAGCAGAAAACTTATTGGCTTTTATATCCAGGCAGACGAACGGTTCTTTTGGAACAAAGAGCCTTTGAATCGCTTAATTGAAGCCACTCTGTCGGGAAATCCTACTAAAAATGCAAGTCCAAAACATACCAAATAATCGTCTATAGTTTTTATTAACAATGCTGTAAACAGTTTAGCGACTTTATTCTTCCTGTCCTCCAGGGATGTAAGTAACAGATAAAATAACCAGTGTTTATCAAGGTATTGATTCATTTGTCAGTTGTTGAGCTCCAGACTACTGAGATCAACAACAAGCCTTTTGTGTTGGCATTGATTACTCGCCGTAGCAGACACAGAGCAGGCACACGCTTCTTCTCGCGTGGCATTGATAAGCATGGCCATGTTTCCAACTTTGTGGAAACAGAGCAATTGGTACTCTATGATGGTCCTGGTTCAGTTTCTCCTTCGCCAGGTTTAAAACAACTTTCATATGTCCAAACAAGAGGTTCAATTCCTGTCTACTGGACACAGGTCATCAACCTAAAGTACACCCCTCGTCTTTGGGTGGGAGAGAATCGAAAGAGTGTATGTATGGTGTAGATATGATTGGTTTGAATCCTAACCAAACACTTTATATACTTAGCTTGCTGCTGCAAGATCTCACTTTGACGAGCAGATCCGTATTTATGGTCCTCAGATCTTGATCAATTTGATCAACAAAAAAGGATACGAGCTTCCCATGGGACAAGCATATGCTCGTACTGTAGAGCAATTGAATGATCCCCGTCTTCACTATACTCATTTCGACTTTCACAATGAATGCAAGAACATGAGATGGGATCGCATCAATGTCTTGGTGGATCAATTGAAAGAGCAGCTCGACCAACAGGGCTATATGTATTACGATGCTTCTAACAAGGATGCACCCACTATTCGTAAAAAGCAAACATCTGTTATTCGTTCCAACTGTATGGACTGTTTGGATCGTACCAATGTTGTTCAAAGCACCTTTGCAAAGGTAGTCTTGAATGCCCAATTGCGAGAAATTGGCATCCTTGGTGCAAATGAGAGTGTGGATGATCATCAAAACTTTATTCTCATTTTCCGTAATGGTAAACTTGTTGATTTGAACTTCAAAATGACAATTCAAATCTTACACTTTTTTTTTGCTGGTTAGTCTGGGCTGACAATGCTGATGCTGTAAGCACAGTTTACTCTGGAACTGGTGCCCTCAAGACAGATTTTACTAGGTAAGAATGTCTCTTTGTAAAGTGGACAATCTCATAGACTTACTTTTTTTTTAAAAAAAAAAAAAGAACCGGTAAGCGCACCGTACCTGGAGCACTCCAGGATCTTTCCAACTCCATCACTCGCTATTGCAAAAACAACTTTATGGATGGCAAGAGAATGGATGCATTTGATCTCTTCCTTGGTCATTACCATGTAAAACCCTTGGCAACTGTTGAGAAATACCAGAGTCCTTTTGTGGCAGAGAAGCCTCTGAGAATCCGTGTGGTAAGGGCTTTAGAGGTCTGGTTATTATTATTTTTTTGGAAATCTCATTGGTATTGTACTTGTATATTCAACAGGTTCCTTACATTCTGATCTTCTCTCTATTCATGCTTTTGCTGAATATTTTCCGCCCTGACTATTCTGGCTTTGAGTACCGCAAGACATATTTCCTCTGGCTCAGCTTCTGGTTTTCTGTGGTTGTTACAGCCAGTCGCTTCTCACTTCGTCATGGTGACCAATTTGTCGAGTGGCCTCATCTTGTAGAGTTGTCTCCTTGCGAAGACAATGCCGAGGAAGGTGTTGTTGAGAGCAAAGGAAATATGGTACCTCCAGAAATGGGCCTAGATGCATCCGTTTTGTAATGAGACTTTTTTTTAATCATAAAATATATTTCATACCAAGAATAATAAATTCAAATATTCAACCAAGATAAGGCTTATTTGTGTTCCTCAATATTGACGGTTGGGCTTTATTAAATAAATCCCAAGGTCTATTGTCGACTATGATATGGGTTTTGTGTATATCAGCAAGGTAAAGACGATTATGAATTTAAATATATCGTTATTCATATTTTCAAAGTCTCAACATTTACTCATCAAAGTCAAATACTTTTAAAACTATATTTTTTTATAACACTTTGCCTTTTCAATATTTAAATAGATAATATTACATGGTTTTTCTTGTTAGTCAAAATATACATGTCCAAACTATACATTCAATTCTATTTTTTCTCTAATATATACCCATAGATAGTTGCCGCAATCACACACCCAAAATTAAAAAGTATACTGATGAAAATCCCAAAAAACGAAAACAACTCGGAATTCTCATTAGGAGAAAGACTATCAATAATACCTCCAAGTAAAGCCAGAATAGGACTGAGGATCCATGCAAGAACAATCCACTCTGTTACGCTGTAACTCTTAAAGTCGGCCCAAATCCCAACCAACAAAGACGCTATCATTCCCCCAAAAAGGCATAGAAAAATGGTGGTAGATTCTGTTGATTTGAATGTAGCTTCGTCAGGCTCGGGTTCGAGACGACAATCGCTCATAACAAAGTGCAAGAAACTGTTGTTATAGAATAACTCTTTGTCGGTTTTTTCGAATATTTCGTTGGCCCTTTCTTCATCTTCAGCTAACAAATCAATTTTGGACTGTGATACTTTCACGGCACGTTCTGTCATGATTTCTTTCCAAGGGACATCTGAATTGTAATGCAGGCTAAAAGGTTCTGTCTGCTTGTGTAGAATAAGAAGAGAACCGGTTTGGATGACGGACATTGCTGTGTAAACAATCATGATGACCTTGGCCCATCTGTCTCCATCGACATTCATGCATTCAATTGTAGTAAAAAACAACTGGACGATCGTAACAAGCGTTTCCATATAAGAAGTGTTGTCTATATTGTGGACGGTTCGAAGCTTGATCAACATTTCTTTTGGAAGATAGCGAATATTTCCTGGGTTGATATTCGACTGGTATTCACATTCTGCTCCAGGACCAATAACTGATACTTTTTCGGTTCTTGTATCTTCACGACTCGGTAGATTTTTATAAGATTTGGAGTCAAATCCCAAAAGAATGTGATTGTTGATTATACAGTGTTTTGTTTTTTTAGCCTTTTCGCGCCCCATTATGTGTAGAAGAGCGGCTAGATAAGGTGCATGATCGTATTCCTTGATGGGCATGTTGTTTTCAGCCATGTATTTCATCAGCCAGGTATTCAGCTGCTCTGTTTTTGACACAATATCATTTGAAGAGGAATCTTGATCCTTGATATCCACAAACTCGGAATGTTCTGAATTTTTTTCATCTAGGGATACACTGGACTTTGATTCAACTGGATCAAGACTTTTGTCATCTTTGTCTTCATTTTCGGTATCTTTATTTTGTACAGTTTCCTCGTATTTCTTTAATGGAGCTTTGAATTTTTCAATTCCAATAATCTGATCAGCATAGTATGCATCGTGTATTGCGTCAAAGGCCGTTCCGATTCCCCATGTTGGATATGTAAAACACAATAACCGAGAGATATTAGTTCCCATGTTGTCTACTCCTGTAAGCGGTCGAACGGTTACAATATGGGCTATGTAGCCGAGAATGATAGTCTGTAGGATTGAAAGTACGGGAGTGTCGCTGCTTGATTCAGAGTCATCTTGCTCTACTGGTGGGGCACGGCAGCTTGGCAAAAGTGTAAACAAAAGAATAGATATAGTAAGCCAAAGGTTCTTTAGAAACATTGTATCTACAGTAGATCTAGTCCAAATTTGCAGATTTTATAGTTTGACTCGACAAAGAAAAGTTAATGATTTGCCACTTTATCTATCTAATGTTATCCGACAAAAACTTACCTAATCCTTGGTTTATCCTGAGCCACAGATATCTTGAGTAGAGGCTGAGTTGCAGAGTCTAGAACCTAACAACAAGGTATTGACTTATTGCCAAAATAAATTGTAAATTTGCATTTTTTTTTTAAAAAAAAAATGGATAGTAAAAGGCAGATCTACAAAGACTCTTGTAATTATGATGGAAAAGTGTATTTGAATTTGGAAAAAAAAAAGCTACTTGTAGATCTGTTACACGTATAAGTATTGGTATCACTTTGATTGGGCTCAGCGTAAATTGACTTTTTGCTGATTTTTGTATCAAAATTTTTGTACCAGCTATGCATAATAATGAGGAAAACCGCATTAAATAGAAAAGTATTTAAAGGTACATTTTTCAGAAGCCTTGTACATGCCAGCTGCAATTATTGTGGGTTTTTACAGCTCTCAAAGAAACTTGAGTACTTTAGGATAACAGACATTACTAATGTTATCATTACGATTAATTAATACTATCCAGTACAGTCGACGAGACTTTTTTTTTCAACATCAGTGGTACTTGGACACAAAGCAACAAAGCTTATTTTTTTAATACATCTTTGGAAAAGACACAAAGTATATTTTGTTTAAGAAGCTTGGGAATAAATATCAGGAAAGTGGATAATGAATACATCATAATATAAGCTTTACAAATAACTGGAAGCATGTATTACCGGCTTTCATTACCTCAATCGCTAATTATTGGAGAGGCATTTAGCAAGATCTTAATAGGTACACAAAAAAAAAGCCCAAGTGCTAAGCCAAAATTCAAATCATATCTTTTTCTAAATATCAAGAGATAAATATCTAACAGATTTAACCATAATCACCAAAACCGACTATAAAATGGTGTACTTGTTGTATGCTTATTGAATGGTTCTGTGAAACAGGACACAATGTTATCTATTGCTACCATATACTTATTTGAATTTATTGGTAGCCAACACGAATAGAATACCAAGGAAAACTTCAGCATCCAAAAAAAAACAATTTAATAGATACCTAGTTATATGACACTTTCAAGGTACACAGTTTAACTATTAACAGGAGTATCAAATGCAATAATATATATATGCTTGACAGCATACTTTTACATGCCATAGGTGTTGTTAAAATGTAAGAATAATTAGAACGTGCATCTCATTTTACTTTATATTTATACATATATATATCTTGAAAGCTGCTTTTGTTTTTTTACTTACTATAAACATTTATACCAAGAATACTTAATAGAATTAAAATCCAAGTTTTAACATGACAGTATTGTATGTCTTTAATTATACAGTTCTTCATATATAATGCTGTCTTGTGCCATTTACGGCTGCTGTAAAATAAAATCCCTGTCTTATTTTTTTTTTTCAATATATTCTTCAACAACTATAGTTCTCAAGTAAAAGATCACCAAATAACCTTGGTTTATGCCTTCATCTATACGCCATAACAAAAAGACTCGTCAGCACTATTAAGAAATAAGCCTTTTTAGCACTCCTTTTCTTTCTTCCTAGAGACTTTCCCTACAAATTTATTGCTCACATTAAAAAATATATATCCAGAATTTCATTCCATAGGTGCTAGTTATACGGTTTTAAACGGGATAATATTATTAAGATATCTAATACTAATCACATCCCAAATTATATGAGTATATGAGTATACATCAAAAAAAGTTTGATACCATTTATAATTCCGGAGAGAAACTAGTACACCAAATCCAAAGCCTAGCCTTGTGGAGCCAGAAAGATCAGTAACACATATTCTGTGATCTCTCATTAGAACGAGAGGTATAGCCCTCTTGAAAGTTATTTATATTATCAGACAGTTTTGGCGAATGCATATGCGATTGATTGCATAGATATATTTATTGGATATTTAAGAGTAGAATGATTTAGATTTTATACAATTATATAAACAGATTTAACCCGCAAATAAAAGAAGAATTGGCTGGGTTGAGCTAGAGCCAGCAATGGTATTAAGGATTGGAGTAGGATAGTATATTAACATGAATAAAGATTTATGGTAGAGAAAAACAATGATGGGGTGTCTGTACTTTATAAGACTTTTTAAAAAAAGATATGTTCTTACAACTAACGATTATAACAATGACTCTGCGATTGTATAAGGGGGTTTCTAGGTTAGTGGTTTTGGTGTTTTGTCATTTATTTGTGTGTCTGCCATCTAAAATATCTATGAAGGCTTTCTGTTTAAGAACCTCAACTTCTGTATAAAAGTCTGAATAAAGAAAACATACCATCTTCTTCAGAGTCCCAGACGATAGACCCATTAGGCAAACTGGTTTATATTCAGCATAGCGAAAGGACTGTTTGGTGGCTACTCCAAAACCTTTAATTCAGGGGTATTTTTGCATGTATCAGAAACTGATTCCTTGTGAGAGGTGATGTTGTTTTTTAAGGGTATCCACCACCTTCAATATTCGAAAGGTTTTTAAAGAATGGCAATAAATCATTTTACAATTCTTATATATGAATTTTGGTATTCTTGTTCCCATCCAGCATGACAATCGGTTCAACTATCTTGATCAGGCATACCTCCAGACTATAATAGCATATCAAATTTCTTATACTTTTGAGGTAAGACAGCCAGAATAATACTTTTCATTAGGCTCACCCCAAATATAACCAAGGCTATTCTAAAAGAGAGTAATATTTGACTCATCCATCCATATTATCTTTTTCCAATTCTTACTCCTACTTTTTTACAGTGTTGCAAAGGGTATAACGCTCGAAAATGTACTCCTTAGACAGTAAAAGGTTCGAAAGAGTTGCACATGAGTGCACATTTACTTTGAGCAAAGTCTTACTAATAACCTTTGTACAAACATGTTTCCCAATCTTTTTGTTCATCGAAAGTCCCAAGTCAGCCAAAGTTTGACAGCGATTTCTCTTCAATTTGTTTTTATTAAAAATGACTTTCAGGTGTCAGTACCTTTGTACTTAACATTTTATTGTCAGTGTGAGATCCAGTCTACTGGTATATTCTTCTTTGAGAATTCAAGAGGTTGTTGAAGGTAGTGTGTTTCTGTATCTGCCAATATCTAAAGCATTTCCTCCACTCATGTTGAATGCAATTATGACCAAATTTCTTAAATGTGTAGACTTTCAAAGATTCTTGTAAGACTGATCATTTTGTACTTTAGTCATGTTAAATTAATAATAGAATCCAAGAGACCGAGTAAAGCATATTTTAAAGGAGTACAAAGAAACGAGATTGAATCACAGATATCTTACTCCAGACCCTGTATAAGTCTATGGCCTTACTTGTCCAAGTACACATTGATTGATCGTTCTAGTCTGAATCTGTTTTTCATTATTATTGACAGAATACTTAGTTTGATTGACCATGTGTGTATAGTTTTCAGACCGATGGACATTTGGGTTATATTGCTTATAACCTCCCAACGCCAAAATATTTTCTTGAGTAATGGTATCGCATTTTCGTCGTAAACAAAAAGGCACGATATTTATTACTCGCTAGGTCTATCCTTAATGCAATATTTCCAGAGAAATTGAGTGGTCATCTAAAAATGTAAAGCAATGAATGAAAAAAAGAGAAAAGAATTCATTTCGATTTGGTGCCACCATTGATGAGGTAGATTAGGGTTTTTAGGGAACTAGTAGATACTGTGAGAGTGTTATTTATTAAAGAAAGAATATTATGGTGGTTTATATACTTATTATTCTAATTCCCTTTTAATGTAACGTCTATTGTGTAATGGTCGGTTATAACTGTTGAAGTGTGAAGTGTACGTGTGCCCGGTGTGTAACTGCTCCTGAGATGTTAACCTGCCAGGGTCATTAGCAAAGAGGAACCGGAGATCGGTTGTGGAGTCTGTATTTCACTCAGCTGTGGTGTGTATACCACAATTGACTCTTACATCGATAAAAGTTTCATAAAAGTTCTTCTTGGTGCTGCCTCAACAAGTTCCTATGGTAAATAAAATGCATAGATATATAAGACTCAATAAAAATAATAATAAGAACATTATCAAGTATACTGAACCTGGGATATATTTTTAATACCAGATCATCTAATTTTTGTTCCTGCTTGTACAAAATTCAATCCTTTTGAACAAGTGCACAGACCTGCTTAGATTACCTAAAAGCCAAGAAGAAACCAATCGCCGTTACAACATCACGTACTGTCTTTAAAGCTATTGCTACACCGATAAAGACCAACCTTCAACTTGTTGTTTACTTCTTTACTTCTTTACTTCTTTACTTCTTTACTTCTTTCCTTTTAAAAGCAAAAATTTCTGCAATAAACCCATTATTTTTAACAAAAAATATTTTAACACCGTGCCACGTCATCACCAAAAATTATGATGATCTCACATTCCTAGAGAAAATCTATAAAGAAAGGGCACCAGCGCGCCTGTTCTTGTTTCTGTTTCTTTCCTTCTCTTTTCATTTACTCATCACTTCTTCCCAGGTATTTCAAGGTAAGTTTTTTCTTCTGCATCCTTTCATATTTCTGTTGCCCATACCATCAAAATGAATATTCGCGCATTTTTGGTGACGGATGGATGTTTTTGATGATGTTTTTGACCTATTTAATTTCCGTGTCAATACACCTATCTCACCTTACTATGCTTGCATATTCCATCTATCTATAGCCATCCATCATTGCATCCCCAACCTCTTTGTGTTCTGCAGCCATATTCAGGCAATCAACACGTATAATCACGTAAGTTATATTATACACTCATTTTTTTTTGAACGTTTAATGAATTTTTCTACACTTTAGTGCAAGGTCTTACGCGTTGGTTCCTAAGAATGTACTCAAACAAATATCGCAGCCATCTGGTGCCGTCTACTAAGCTATTCGGTGTCCACGGTTGCCAGCCGTTTCGATCTGAGGAAGCAAGGCGAGCTAAGCGGAGACATATTTCCGCCTGGCATCCAAGGCTCCAAAGGTTCTCGCGGTCTTGAGCAGTCTTCATCAGTTCTTCCATTGCTCTGATGAATGGCTGTTCAGCGGGTTGGGCTGGTGGTCTATTCCCAGCGAGTCAGGGTGGGTCATATAGTTTGGTTGATACTCTCTCAACCAAACATCGCAGCCATCGGCGTCGTCTACTAAGCTATTCGGTGTCCATGGTTGCCAGCCGTTTCGATCTGAGGAAGCAAGTCAAGCTAGGCGGAGCAATATTTCCGCCTGGCATTCAAGGTTCCAAAGGTCCTCGCGGTCCTGAGCAGCCTTCATCAGTTCGTCCATTGCTCTGATGAATGACTGTTCAGCGGGTTGTGCTGGTGGTCTATTCCCAGCGGGTCAGGGTGGGTCATACAATTTGGTTGATATTCTCTCAACCAAATATCGCAGCCATCTGGTGTCGTCTACTAAGTTATTCGGTGTCCATGGCTGCCAGCCGTTTCGATCTGAGGAAGCAAGTCGAGCTAGGCGGAGCCATATTTCCGCCTGGTATTCAAGGTTCCAAAGGTCCTCGCGGTCCTGAACAGCCTTCATCAGTTCGCCAATTGCTCTGATGAATGACTGTTCAGCGGGTTGTGCTGGTGGTCAATTCCCAGCGGGTCAGGGTGGGTCATATAATTTGGTTGATACTCTCTCAACCAAACATCGCAGCCATCGGCGTCGTCTACTAAGCTATTCGGTGTCCATGGTTGCCAGCCGTTTCGATCTGAGGAAGCAAGTCAAGCTAGGCGGAGCAATATTTCCGCCTGGCATTCAAGGTTCCAAAGGTCCTCGCGGTCCTGAGCAGTCCTCATCAGTTCGCCAATTGCTCTGATGAATGACTGTTCGGCGGGTTGTGCTGGTGGTCTATTCCCAGCGGGTCAGGGTGGGTTATACAATTTGGTTGATACTCTCTCAACCAAATATCGTAGCCATCTGGTGTCGTCTACTAAGTTATTCGGTGCCCATGGTTGCCAGCCGTTTCGATCTGAGGAAGCAAGACAAGCTAGGCGGAGACATATTTCTACCTGGCATTCAAGGTTCCAAAGGTCCTCGCGGTCCTGAGCAGTCTTCATCAGTTCGTCCATTGCTCTGATGAATGACTGTTCAGCGGGTTGTGCTGGTGGTCAATTCCCAGTGGGTCAGGGTGGGTCATATAGTTTGGTTGATACTCTCTCAACCAAACATCGCCGCCATCGATGTCGTCTACTAAGCTATTCGGTGTCCATGGTTGCCAGCCGTTTCGATCTGAGGAAGCAAGACAAGCTAGGCGGAGCAATATTTCCGCCTGGCATTCAAGGTTCCAAAGGTCCTCGCGGTCCTGAGCAGTCCTCATCAGTTCGTCCATTGCTCTGATGAATGACTGTTCGGCGGGTTGTGCTGGTGGTCAATTCCCAGCGGGTCAGGGTGGGTCATACAATTTGGTTGATACTCTCTCAACCAAATATCGCAGCCATCGGCGTCGTCTACTAAGCTATTCGGTGTCCATGGTTGCCAGCCATTTTGATCTGAGGAAGCAAGTCAAACTAAATGTTTTTGTGTCTCGTCACATATAAGTTTACAAAGGGCCTCTTGCCCCGATCGGTCGTCATATGTTTGTCTTTATTTTTAATGATTGACGGATTAGTTGAATGCTCTGGTTTGCCAAGTGATAGGGGTACAATTATTTTAATTTTTATTTGAGTTATTGGTTGTCAATACTTTTATCGATCAAGGCTTATTTCCTTTTGTGTTTTAGTATTATAATGATTTGTCAAGTTTTAATTCTGGTTGTTTTTTTTTCGTAAATGATTATCTTTAATGAATAAATATTGGAAAGAACACATTATTATTATTGATAAATTGGTATTGTTAAGGGCCATAGTTTTGCTAATAGCATGAATTTGACTCCCGATGTATATAGTTTTCTATGCTATCTTTCCTGTTTTGTGGATGTTTACTACAACAACAAAGTATCATAACATTCTGAAATAATTAGCAAAGCATGGTGTGAATACAATATATTATTAATTTTTTTAGTACTTTGTGTGTAAGTCTTTGTTCTTTTGAAGTGGGTGTAGTTGATTTGGTATACTATTGCAATGACATGCACACACTTGAATTGGTATTTTATATCATTTTTCTTTCAGTTTGGCTCTTCAAATCTATAATGCTTTTAGGCAAGATTTTTTTGGCTCTCACTATTCTTTCTGAGTTAGCTCAGATGTCCTCACCTTGAAAGAGATTTTGGCTGTATGAAGGCTACTTAAGCATATCCAGATCTGCATTTTATTGGTATTCTTTTACATCCTACGCGAGTGACATGGATCATTGTCCTCCTGAAACGTAAAAGATTTGTATTGCTAATACCCCAAATTGTTTTTGAAGTGAATCAAAGTACTAGGATTAAATTCTTGTAGCTGTATTGCTATTGATTACCATTGATGATTTCCAACGGCTTGACACCAGCGAACCAGATGTATCCCTAAATCATCACATTTCCTTCACCGGTTTTGATCCTGGGACGTGTACAATCTATGGTGTACTTTTCTGACTAAAGATGTCAGACTTGTACATTATTGCACATTATGAGCGGCATGAATGTTAATTAATCGCTACAAATCATCGGATTCCAGCGTTGATTCACCTCTTTGGTATTCTGGGCAAAGGTAAGGCGGCTTCTGCGATGATACTCAGAGAGCCACGGCTTGTATACAGCTATGCAAAATTTCATATGGATAGTGTTGATAGCAACACGCATCGTATCCTTGCAAGCATATCTTTTTAAATTTACACACATTATACTGATCAAGATATCCAAACTTGCGGCTTGAGTTTTGTTATCTCTCCATGTAAAATATTCAAATTTGCGTTCACCAAATATTCTTGAGGGTCTCTTGTGTCTGTATGTAACTGTTGTTTCGGTCTCAGTGCATGTTTGCATTGTATTTTATACAGTATTGTGTGCTACATTATATTGCTCACAAACAGTTGACACTTTTACTATTCCCTCAAAAGCACCAATAGCCATTTCTTTGACTTCAATTGGGATTTTCTTTTGTTTGGTAATATTGTGAGAATGTTTTATTAAAGACATGGATAGAATCAAATTAAAAATAAAGATTGTAGAAAAGAAAACAAACAGAGGTGTATGCATTTTATTTAAAGAATTTGAGGATGTCAAAGCTGTCCCATCCCTGAATCAACCCCACTGTATGTTCTATATAGCACCGGTTTAAACTATTAATTGAGCACTCCAAGATATGGAAGTACAATATTCCTTTATACATTTGTTGTATCTTGGCTCAATGAGATATAGGGCTATATTCTCAATACAAGAAATCATAATTCTAAGCATTACTAGTATACATGTGGAATTGTAAGACATACTCTTGAAATCTGTGACATTCTTTTTACTACTTGTGTTTCTATCTAGATCAGCGATTCATTCAACTTATTCTGAAAATATATATCCCACACAATAACAGAGATTTTATTTGCTGGTATTCATTTTTAGCCTAACGCTAAATATGAGTACAGTCGTTACTATTAGAGAAGCTTATCTTGGACTCATCACTCGATATCATGTTTCCCCCCATTCTAATTCCAGTTTTTTACAGTGTTTTAAAAAGGAAAGCGCTTGGGAATAAGCTCTTTAGACAGTAAATGCTTTGCATAAGCTATATATAATCAAATGTTTATTCTGTGCAAGTTATTTTAGTAATAGTCTTTGAATGATCAGCTTTCTCCGTCTCTTCGTTTACCAAATATTCCATGCCAATGATAGTCTTTTGACAATCTCTCTTAAACTTCATAAGATGTACTCTTTCGTTTTCTGAACATCAGTAGCATTGGTTTTAGCTAATGCTTATTGTTAGCTAATTTTTCAGTTTACATGTTTTTTTTTAATACAAGAGAGTGTTGAAAGTGTTATGCCTTTGTGTCCATAACCTGCATTCGGCTCATATCAAGTCCAATTACGAGTTGATTTTTTTAATCTGAAATATTTTGAAAAGTCTTATGGGGCTGCTTATGTTGTGCTCTGAGCATAATGTTAAGTATTTTGATGGAATCTTAAATATTGAAAAAATCAAAGTGTAAAGGTCTGTGAAGAATCAAGAGTCGAGATCGAATCTTAATATTCTGCTCCAAACCCTGTATATGATTAGGAATATAAAAAATAAAGTTTTAATGCATTTGGTTGTTTTGTTTAAAATATACAAGATAAAGATGTTTATATATACTCAGAATAATCGTTTAAGAAATATGATTCTGTTAGTCCCTTTGGCATAGTGGATCATAATGGCTAACATTTTGTTTTCGATAACAACTATCGATCATTGCATTTTTTTTGGCTTTCTTTTAGAAGCCCTGTTGGTTTATTTATATATATATGTTCACTTTCTATAGTAAAATTTAATCTTTTTTCTTTACTTTTTTCTTTGGTTATGAACCTGGGCTCATATAACCAATTGAGTACTCAACTTTGGTAGCTTTTATCCAGCTGTTATTGTTGCTTTCTTACTCTACAACATTACACCCGAGTATAATCACTAGAATTTACCTACTATTATACTTTTTTCATTATGCATTAACCAATCAATAAAAAAAAAGCTAATTGCATTTAGCTTTTCAAAACTATCCAAAGGATAATCTTCTTAGAGTCATTATCAAGTATATGTATATATGCATGCTATAATGGTCAATACACTAGACTTTGCCACATAATACATTTCTTTAAATCCATTAAAACGTTCATGCTTTAATGTACAATGTAGCACCTCGCAATTTTTTTAGATATCAAGTTAAAACGCCCTACCGGAAAATATTTTTATTGAAAAGCCACATATTATCTCAAGTTTACACAAGCGTTCATCATTACACTGATATATAGTTTTAGCCTTACAAATCATTATGATAACGGCTTTGTGAGTTTAAAGCAAAGGCTCCACTTGACATTGTTTAAGTAAATAGAAGAATGTATTTATAATGATTCGTATAGAGCTATATACTCATACCAAAACAACCTTGGCGTGATTTAATGATAGGCCTGAAACCCAACTCTAGTAAAGCTTATAATTCACCACTACCAGGTAAAAAAAATGTTACACAATAATCAAAGAAAGGACGGATTTTCTTCATTTTGAATTCCAGGGTCACTCGATAGGCAGAGCTACATTTCTATTACCAGGTTGATCCATTCGTGTATCACTTTGATGTAAAATGAGCTACATAACACAGTCTAATTAATCGCACAAACAGGCGTTTTAAAATATATATTAGAACAAACAAGAACTATTTGTTACACTAGGATAAGGACATATGTACCCAGCCCTGATCTATACGTAAATAGAATACGTTGGAGAAACATGTATAGTCTCGTAATTCCCACTGGCTGGAAATAAATAATATACCAGTCTACATAGCTATAATGGTATTTTTGTGATTTTGTTATTAGTTTATCTTTTTATGATACAAAATAAATTTAGATGATTCTCTGAAGATCCTTCCACATCACATAGGTATTGATCCATGGCAATATCCCTATTGATAATAATTTTGAGATTTTAATTGAGATATTGTGGAAGTACTGGAATAAAATTAAAACATAGACAACATATGTTCGCACCTTCATTGCATGGTCTCTGGTGTATTTTTCCCGCGCTTAGAGTGTAACAAGAAAGTATTATGGGAGATCATTTAGCTACTTGCATTATCGACATTTAAAATCATAAGAAACTCCATTTCAAAAAAAATACAGCACATATATAACATTATTGGGCTTTTTGAATTGTGATATACAGGTGTTTTCTTCAATTGATTCCAAAGTGGTGTCAGAGCAAAGGAAAATATTTAGGCTGATAGATACTAAAAATACATGCTTTTTTTTAAAATATTTTTTTTTCAAGATTTTTTTAGGTTGCATAATATAGTGAAACCAACAGTGTTCCAAGTACTCTCTTTAATGTTGGGTATACTGATCGAGCATTCTACAAGATATCTTATTTGAGAATATAGTATAACAGTGAGCTAAAGTAAATTAAGCGCATCTAAAATTTCAAAGCGTGATTACACATTGTGGAGGTGAGTACATAATCCTGTTGTCTGAATATAGAATTCTTTGCAATATATGTAAATTATCTTTACATCTAGGGAACATATTTATCTTTCTAGCTTAACTTTCTTAGATTTGGAGTTACCCTAATAAACCAAAACTACAAGAAAAATGTAGGCACAGCTTAACCAGGCTAATATTAAGTTAGGATAGAAATATAGACTAGTGGTAATAGATCAAGTGAGCATTATTGCACTGTTTGACTCTACCAAAGCATGGTCTCATATATGTAGCTAGATTGTTTGTGCTATTTTTCTGAACGTCTCCAGAGCTTTATTTGATTATACACCTTTTAAATGACTCGAATTTTGGGTCAATTGATTTTCCCAGGATGAGTGGTTTGCAGTCTTACCACAAAAGAACTAACCAAGGTTAATATACTTTTTTTTTTACAAACAGCTGTCAATATCTTTGTTAGATGGCTTTCCGTCTTCTTGGTTTTACTTTACTTAAAATAAATTCATGCATGTATGCATCTATACCAAGAGTATTAAGCTTTAATTTAAGCATTGAACTTGACAAGCATCTAGAAAATGTCTAAATCATTAATGCCATCTTTAACTTTTAAAAGTCTTGTCTGAAAGGCCATGGTTTCTCATTGCAATTGCTTTAAATGACTGTTCTTTACATATTAAGAATTTATAAAATATGCCTCATTTGATATCTAAACAAATGTTATTACATATATAATAGGTCATCTAAAGACGGTATACATCTATATCTTGTGTAGTTGATTAGAATGGACATGATTTCTTAATTAATCTAAAGTCAAGATAAGAAACTAGCTGTTCATCAGCAATGGATACTGAGAAGCTTTGCCATAGAGATACGCGCTACATCTACTGTAATACACCGAATTTTATGAGGTCGGATTGGGCCGTATGATTCGTAGTAAAGAATGCTAATGTATTATGCCCCAAATAATGGCGTTTTCTTTTGGAAATACTTGCCATGTACTTCTTCCATGTTACACGTATAATTTCTAAAGATACAAAGTGATGTGTAGCAGGGTTCAACCGATCTGTAAAACTCGGTCAGTACTACGTTTTAGCAATCGATCTTGTGCGAGTGAGTTTATGTCTTTTTAGGAAATCAATAGGTAAACATAACTAATTAGATCCTGCTAAAAAAAATAAGCTGAACAACCTGATACAAGCTCTTGGAACAGCTGGAATAAGCCTGAGAGCCGATTGTCACCACGCTATAGTCCAGTGAGTACGAAAATAATTGTGTTATAGGAAGAGACACTTAACCCGTTTATGCCCATAAGAAAAAATACAGGGCATTAAGATTAGTATAAATAGAGAGCAACATAGACCCATCAATTTTCTTACCAGCTTTATTCCCTACTTGAATTCATACAAGCAATTGAACAAGCTTAAAAATGAAGATTTCCACCTTGACTTCTGCCGCCCTCGGTGTCCTAATGGCTCTGGCTTCTGTCACTGCTGCCCCTGCTCCACGTGAAGTGAATGGTCTGCTCGTGTCCAGAGAGGAACTCCCTCCTCTGATTTCCGATCGTGTCTCTCCCCCTACCTCGGTCCCTGTCGTAGAATTGGATGCCGAAGTCCAAGTTGAAGCTATCAACGGTCCTTTACCTACCTACCTCGAGACCAAAGGCGGTTTCTCTATGACTTTGGGAAACGTCACCAACCCTCCTCTTGCGGTCTTCCCATCTCTCTCTAGAGTTGCTCTTCCTTTGGCCAGTGCTTCCAAAATTACTATCTTGAAGACCTACATGTCTCTGTCTGCCAGCGCCTACTGCGAGTCTGTCTGCCCTGGTGGTAAGTGGACTTGCAGCACCTGTGGAAGTGCCTACACCTTTATCAAGTCCTTCAAGGGTGGATCTCTTGATGCCAATGGCTACATTACCAGAAACGACAAGACCAAAGAAATTGAATTGGTGTTCAGAGGTTTGCAAAAACATGCTAGCAGTGGGTTAGATGGACTTGGATACTAATTAGAATGTCTAGGCTCTGGATCTAATGCCAACTGGGTTGCTGTAAGTATTTGCTTATTAAAAACGGTTTGTTTCACGCAATATTTATAATTAATTTTATAATAGAACCTTCAATTCATCAAGAAAAGCTATCCTCCTGTCTCTGGTGCCAGTGTACACACTGGTATGTGCTTTATTTTATATTTTGAGTTTCGGTACCAAAAAAACTAATTACCATATATCAGGTTTCTACAACGCCTACATCCAGAGCCAGGCTACAGTCCTTTCTCTTGTTCGTGCTCAATTGACTGCCTATCCTTCTTACAGAATCGTTGTTACTGGGTAACTTTACTTGAAGCAGATACATCTGGCTTTTACGACAAAATAATCTAATTCCTATCCGATTTCAGTCACTCCCTTGGTGGTGCTCTTGCTCCTCTTGCTGCCTTTGATCTTTACCAGCGTGATGCCAGAATCAGCAAATCCAACCTTTTCATCTATACCTACGGTAAATATATACTGCACTGGACCATTTGAACAACGGTAACTAATCCTTGACGGCCATACTTTTTAGGTGCTCCTCGTATTGGTAATGCCAACTTTGCTTACTATGCCTCGCATACCGGCATTACTTATGAGCGTACTGTCAATGATCGCGATAGTAAGTTTTTAAAACATTATATTGCGGTAATATTTCGATACTTATTAATCTTCCAACACTCTAGTCGTTCCCCATCTTCCCCCTCAAAAGTTCGGCTTCTTGCACGCCGGTATTGAGTACTGGATTACCAATGATATCTCTGTTGTCAGTAAGTATCATTCTACAAAAGCTACTATAATATATATGTATATGTATGTATGTATGTATTCTTACAATTTTTATTTTTCATAAAAACAGAGATTTGCAATACCGTTCTTGACTCCAAGATCTGTGCCAACTCCATCGTTCCATTCACTTCATTCATGGACCATGCCAAGTAAGTCTATTGAATTTCTCAGAAAAATATTAGATGACTAAATATGCGTTACTTTCTTAGGTACTTTGATATCAGCGCCATTTGCTAAGAGAGCTGATTCAGGATAATCAGACATCTATTTATTTATTTAATTTATTTATTTAATATTTTACTTTATTCAAAACCATCTATTGGTGAATTAATTAAAATCGAGTGAATGTTTCTTCCATTCAATTAAACCAAAAACAAAGTGAGCAATGTATGCGATTAAGCTAGATCTCTGTATGAAATCTTATTGCGTTTGATGACTAGATATGTTCACTCATCCAAGATGAAAATAAGCATATGCTTTGGATCAGCGCTTTCCTTTTCTATATTTTTTGTACAAGTACATGGGACATGTACTGGGTATCCTATGTGGTACACACATTACTGATAGATGTGTTATGTGTCTCTTGTACATAATTGATCTATTTTATAGATTATATAATACCAATTAGGTTTATTTTATCTTGGGAGCGAGACCTAGAATTACAGAAAAATAGGATATTATAGCATAAAAGGAAATCTATAAGAACTAATATTTTATCTTGTCTTTTCTTTTTTTAGTAAACCTGTGTAAAAAGGTTCGAAGATCCATTGCCCAAATACCCCTCTAGTCACTAGGTATAGATATTTACACATTCGCCATTTTATCTTTGATATTACTCATCTTTAATATCCAACAAGACTTTATATATCCTGTAAAATATCGAATCTGGGGATAATACCCACCAGATTGCTTTTATCTTTCAATTGTATTTAAACCCATAATAGAGAGGTTTACTCTATAGCAGTACCTTTAATAATTACTCTAAAGTACATTTTTTACATGCAGAGAACCCAATTCCCACTGAAAATCTTTAAAGCTATAATAGCATCAAATATATTGAATTAGTGATGGTTTAGAGTATTCCTAATAACCAAACTGACTCTACCTTGAGAAGTGAGTCAGGAAATACAATCAACTAAAAGGCCTATTTGGTAAAAAGTTTATTAGAAATAAAAAAAATATGCAAATAAGTCTCGTATTGTTACTTTTGGGATTCTCTAGATACCGTTTAGCTTATGATTTTAATACAAAAAATTATTATTCCAAAAAAAAAGAGAGGATGCCTTTAGTAGATGTGGTGTGAATTATGAAATTTAAGCTTTTAATAACGTACTTATCACAAGACTCTATTTTTTTAAGAAAAATACAAAGAGTCTTTATGAATTGAAAATGTGTACAAGTACAAATCATATGATCAAGGCTTTCGGTATGTACTTTCCAGATTATGTGATCAAATTTAATATTAACTGTGTGAATTGTAACCTGGATCCTTCTTGGCAGCACTATTTCAAATTGATGGGATTTTTATGAGTACTACTGTTTATTACTAGTATGGACTTTTCTATTTTATTTCTGATAATTATTTACTTGAGAATGTTCAACATAAGCGTTTATTTTATTTATTAATTTTATTTATTCGTTCTTAATGATTCATAAGCTACATACAATGTATTTATCTTTTTTTATCATACATACATACATATATATATATAAGATGATACAATTATCCAAGAAATACACAATCTTCCAATACAGGATATTTTCTTAAATTTATTGATTAGCTCTACCCTCTCCTTCTCTAGCTCCTCTCTTAATTTGGTGAGGATATGCTTTACACATACTATATCCACAATTTTGAATGTAGAGTTATTGGAGACAGCAGTTGCATGACAATGGGTGGTGCTGTAGCACCACTCGCAATTTAAAGGCGAAAGCGAGATATGCATGCTCAAAGGTCATATAACAAAGCCTTTGTTAATAATTCTTCTTCAATCAATGAATTTTATCCTCGCATAGATGGCTCTATAACCACCGTACATAGCCACTCGTATGTTCTCAGGATCCCAGTGGCTTTAAGTTTGCATTAGAAATCCATCAATAAAAACCAGTAGAAAAATAGAACAATAGGTTCAATTTATAAAAGCTAGTACTTGCGTTGCAATTTTTTTTTGTATTTTACAAAAGCATTTATAGTTTACACCTTTGATCTCTTTGTCAAGTATTCGTTTTAGCTAGTTTCCCGAGAAACACTGGAGAAGAGATCTTCACTTGTAAATAATGACCATAAAAATGGATAATAATGTGAAAATAAAGGAACCAATGCCAAGGGAGACGGTTTTCATATCAATCAACCATAAACTCATTCTATTCTGATGCGGATGACACTGACAGGGCATTCCATCTCATTATATTTTTTTTGGCAATACTTTAAAAAAAGTAAACACCAACAGCTACAAACATATACCTTCAACTTGAAAATTGGCAATATAGAATCTTGAGATACATTTGACAATAAAGGGAGATTTATGTTTCAAGTAATAGAAGATAGTGAATATAAAGGGGGATTTTAGCATCCAAATAATTTGTTTTAATACAGTGTTTTTTACTTGAGATTGAGACAACTTGAGATTTCTTAGACAAAATCATATTATCAATTGAGACTCTTTTTCATTTAATTCTAAAAAAAATGGACTTGGTCATTATAGCCCTGAATAATAATCGCTAGTTCCTCTTTGGTACCAGTTGTTTTTCAAAAAAATAAAACATTTTTTAAGAAGATAAAACCTGTGGTACTCAAGAAAGACACAACTTGTTAAATTCATGGAATTAGTATGGATGTTCTGGACAGACATGACAAAACCAATGCTCTCACTCTCCATAACCAAGGCTGGATAAGATGTACTGTAACACAAATGATGGCTTTTTTTTTATTGGTTGGTCTAGATGTGGCGAAAGGCCTTGATGGTCTGTGAATCCAAAATTCAGGTCTGGGCTATACAATCAATTGTAGTTTTATTGACCAAGCAGGTTTTTTTTTATCAATACAAGAAGCAGCCAGCCAAGGTCAATGTGTGGAGATGGCTAGCTACAAGAGGCACTGCTACCCGTGACCCTCACAGAGCTCAATCTATTAAAATATCCATGGTTTCATTCACAAAACAAAACAAATGGTGCGTAATGAGAGTAGATGTTTCAAAATCATTTACTGTTTTGCTTAACCTAAACCCAGTCAATTGATCCAGAAGAGGTTGTCAAAGAAGAAAAAAAGAAGAAAAAAAGGTTTGGTAGGATTGCAGATGGACACAACGATTAATCAATGACCTTGATGATCTGTGGTCACTCTATCGACTGGCTAAACACCTGCTTTTGATAATAAATCATTCTTCCAGCTTTAGTTGGGTTGAAACAACATCAAGAGTTGTCTTAATATTTTGCTTAATAATTCATGACAGAATGGCAAGTTTATTGTATTACACACTACCAAAAAATACTTGCAGACCGAGTCAGACACTGTAACTAGAAATGGTGATCAAGAACCAAAACACACACACACACACATGTATGCTTGATTGCGAGCAGATTACCTTAAGACTCTTTAATTTTGACGTATTGGTCGGTGACAAGGAGAATATTCAAACCTTTTTAGTGCTGGAATGCGAGTTGGATCCTTTGAACCCGTCAGGTTCTAAATTATTAAATAATGTATTGATTCCAATTACCAATGTTTCATTC
Source organism: Phycomyces nitens (assembly GCA_022702545.1). Classification (NCBI taxonomy): domain Eukaryota; kingdom Fungi; phylum Mucoromycota; class Mucoromycetes; order Mucorales; family Phycomycetaceae; genus Phycomyces; species Phycomyces nitens. The sequence goes on from JAHRBC010000004.1 coordinate 2,257,705, forward strand.
TCAACAAGTCTTCTAGACTTGTCTTGGTCTTCAAGGCTGGTCAGGGCTGGTCAGGGCTGGTCAAAGCTTATCGAGATGAGCTTTGGATATGATGCAAGATAGCACTGATATTTGCCTCAATAGACTTTATCAGCCTTGTAAATAAAATCACTATCTATTACCAAATAGTGCCACTGCATGTGCTCATGTTTATCAGTCCCATTCATCATAGTCTTGAGCATATATGACGCTTATTTAGAGCCAGCCAGCCATCCAGCTTGCCTGCCTATTGTTTCGGAATGACCTGTACCTTCTAGTAAATGGTCATAAATGCCTCAAGATTTATTCAAGGTATTTGGAGCCCCAGAATGTTGATTGTATCTTGATTGTATTATTTGTTTCATGTTTGCATGAAACGCAGGGCTATTTATTTACAGATGAATATATCATTTAATGTTTAAACACACAATAGATTCTGGGGTCTGTGAATAACTGGATGGTGCCTAGATGGCAGTTGTAGTGATTTACAAGAGTCCAATAATGAATGGACCAATTGTAGTGGTGGCTATATGGATTATAACTTATGTAATTTTATGACCATAAAAAGGTATACTGATAACAAGATATCTTGAGGCTTTTTTTTTATTATTATTTTTGGATATTGAAATCAGCAATACTAAAAAAAAAGTTTTTTTTCCCTTAATCCATTGACACACATTGGGTTGATCGCTAGAATGTTACACAGGCACTCTGATGCCAAATCATTAAGCTGTCTTGAGAATGTGGGTCCTGGGTTTATTATGGTGTCATGGAGGTAAGCCATGAAGCCAAGAGCTTGTCATACACTAAAGAACATCCTGGTGGAATGTTATCCGGGAAAAATAAGCGGAAGTTTAGGCGGTACACTATCAAAGACTGACCAGGCCCTTGAGATCTTTCTTGGTTTTATTAATATTCAAGTACAGAAACCGTGTTCCAAGAGCAGATAGAATTCTCTATTTTTGATCTAGGATTATCTGTGAGGCAATAATGCCATTGTAAGGCCCACAGCTGTCAAATAATGTATATGCTTTCATTCTTTTACTATAAAAAAAATTTAGCTGTTGATTCGCGCGAGTAAAATAATAATTATTAAGATTAAAAAATAAATAAAAATAATGAGGGATTTGTGGAAATGAAGCCTGTTTTGGAATCTGTTCTATAAAATAATCTCCAATAGCTCTCCATAAAAGAGAACAATCTACACATGGGGTGATTCCTTGTTTGTACCTTTTGGGTGTAACTATGGCGACCATGTTTCAGGCCGTATGTATTCCATACCGATTTCCATGCTCAAATTAGTGAATTTGTTTAATTTTGTCCAAAAATCAATCGCCTTTAGATTTTAATCTATAGGGAACATTCGGCGCAATATATACATATTTTCTCTATCTCTCTCTTTATTTGACAAATGGGATTTTATGAGCGATTTTTTTTTTAAAAAAAAAGAAAAAAAGATATTTTGGGATCATTTGAGTGGGGCAGGGTGAACAAAATCTATTTTTGATAGAGAAAACTCTATTAGGCTGTGCTTCCAAGTCAGTGAAAATGAGCCAGTCTCTTTCATTGTTCACATGAAATCCCCATAGTCATAGATTATGATGACGTCTATTGGACCATCAATAATATCTCTTTAATCATACCAATGGGAACCCTCCCAGCCCACATCGCGGTAGACAGGTGACACTTGCAGTGTTATGATTTTTTCTTGTTTAAAGATTAATGCCCTTGTCAAACTATGACTAAAATGACGGCTTGTGTTCAATGATATTCTGTCACAATTATTATTGGCTTCAAGTTGGATCCACCAATAACAAACAAAATTTGGAAATATAATTAGGAGAACATTGTGATTCTACTCCTTGGATCTCATGCTCCTAAGATGATAATGTTGTGCAAAATGGTTTGGGATCAATAGTATTAAAATGGCTGTTAAAAAACTGGACAGCACATTAGTCTAGTCGGATAGGTACAAGTATATACAGAAATGAAGAAAAAGAAAAAGTCAACAGGAATACAGATGATAAAGATGCTTGGATGAGTGTGAATTGTTGAGGGATAAATGACAGGGTCTATGGGACTCATGGTCATTTTGGGTATTTGGTGATGGTAAAGGAGGTTAGAGAGTGCTGGACCGATTGTAGACCAAGAGATTAGGGCCGTTTGATTGAGAAGTTGAAGTGTTGCGTCTTCGAAGATTCTTTTCTTCCATGTCGTTCTGCTCAAACTCCTCGAGTTGCTCTGAAGGCAACAGGACTGCACGATCAATGGACGCAGGCAAACCTTTATGATTGTTTTGCAGATGATTAGATTGGGCTTGCCTATACTTTGGCTGGTGCTTACCTCGATGTCTACCACGGTACATGAGTGCAATCAAGACTAATTTGCTGAGCGTGCGGTACTGACCTGCTTGGGACGTTGTGGTACCAGGATATCCAGTGGAAGCCCCGACATTGCCAAATGCCGAGACACATTCATAAATGACGGTTGCTATGGTGATTGGAGACGGGGACATGATGGCTTGGGATTCAATCACACAGATTGTGAATACACCGCAAATGACCCAGCAAATATCGCTCGTCAACTGGCGCTGGATCTGGGTAATCACAAAGAAATCTGGGCCTCGCAAGACCTTTCGTGAGGCCGTCATTACACTGGAGATGGTAGGGTGACGACGCAGCTTGATAAAGGGTGCAGGACCGTTGAGATCTTGGTCACTGAATTCGACCTTTTCATCATCATTATCGCCTCGATAGATGCCGAGGGCGCGTTCCTTGAGGGTGTGCATAAGTCATTGTGTTTGAACAATAAAGAAATGCAATGCACTGCACTGCGCGCCAAAGAGCAGATATTCTTGCTTACCTGGTAAATATTGCTGTTCCTCATCGAGATTGCTACGGGATAGACACTGATATACATTGCCACAATATAGACAAGCTGAGTACCTGGATTGATGTCTGCCAAACTCAGGACACTGAATCCGGCTGTTAAGGGGGAGGTAAATAAAGACTGTAATCTCATAACTCATGCATTAATTGTCACTTGCCATTACGGGTTGCCACGGACTGGAAAATGCTGTCTAGGATCCTTGATCCCCACTCGATGCCATCGAGAACAGGGAGCCAGTAGTTGAGAGACAAGAACGCCACGACTTCAGTCAAGGTGATGAGGACGAGAATGATGAGCAGCCACCAGGTCTGTGTGGCTGGAAACAGGGTTGTGTAGCAACGACGAGGATGCTCGAGAAGAAATCTAAACGTCTCTCTTCGCAGGGATCGTGATTCCGGGGTCAGTTTGTAGAGACACCAGATGATGAAGCGCAGGACAATGGCATACGCCGTGTTTCCTACCAAGATCAATATGATGGCAAAAATGAGTGGAGCAGGCGAATTGCGAAAGGGCGACATGCTGTCATTGAGCAGGGAGAGGCCTAGGTTGTTAAACGCAGATATACTGAGGAAGAAGGAGTAAAACCAAGGGTTGACAGGTCCGTTTGGATTGGACGTCTTGAGGACATCAGTAGTATATGAGGAGGCGGCGGCTTCGATGCGAAAAAACAGGGCAAACAAGACGATGATGCCAATGTAGTATATAGGCACGAGCTTAGATAGCATGTCCAGGGCTCTATATTCGACACCTCCAAGAGAATAACGCTGTTCTCGTGTCAGTTGGCTTTTATCGATTGGCTGGCGCATGATATCATCATAGTGATCGGCGTCTTGGTTATCGGTTTCCGAATTGCTGTGGATAGTATAGGTGTCATCAGCCATCTTCTTCAAGACCTGCTCTATCCGGCGCGTCTTCTCTAGACGCATTCGGGCATTCTCTCTCTGCCGGATGATGTTGTCTGCAAATGCAATACCCTGTGGCCCAGACACCTGGGGCTCCGTGGTCTCGGCCGGGCTGTCGATTGTGGTGACACGGCGGAGGTGGTGATGCGGTGTGTCTTCAGGCATTGTGGGTGATGGTGAGTGCTCAGAACAATCGTGAGAATCAGCACTTGATTGAGGTGTGGGGTCATAGGGGTGCATTGGTTGGGACAATTGGCTCTCGATATCGACTTGGGTGGGATGGATGTGAGAAGGCTCAGTTGAAGGAGTGTCTTGGATCTCCTTTTGCTGCTTCTCGACATATGCGTGGATGAGTTTATAAATGTCGTTTGGAGGGTTGGCTTCGGTATCCAGCGAAAGACGGCGGCTATTAAAGAGGCCTCGGATGCCCTTTGTTCCCGAGACTGGAGTAGAACGAGTGGACGCAAAGGACATTCGTCGGTTGCGATTAGGAGCAGGTTCGTCTGGTGTGTTCTGCCGATCCAATGCCATCTGGCGGCGGTGTTCTTCTCTCAACCGCCTGGCCTTGTTGAATATAAGGGTGTCTTCGAATCGCTTGGAGAAGTAATATTTCCGAACATGGACAACCACGATGGATATGAAAATGTGGGAGCCAATGAATGAATTGAAGAACATGATAAGGCTTTTGTAGGTGCCCATTGATGACATTTGGATGACATTGAGGCCAGTGTTTGTGCAGGCTGTGGTTGTTGAGAATAAGACGTCAATGTATGCCCAGTTAGTTCCAGGCTCAAAGTAGTAGAATGCAGTGGATACGAAGATGATGATGGCGATATAGGTATAGTGAAGCTCTAGGAAATGCATCTTTGTTTCCCAGAATTGGCGCAACTTCTCCCTCATATCGACAAACATCCGAGGCATCATGGATTAGGGTGGGGATAAAACTGGAGGCAAGGAGAAGGACTCCTAGACCAAGAGAAAAGAAGTAAGAGCAGAGAAAGAGTGGTCGAATCAGAAAATATTTAAGAAATGAAAAAAAAAGTTAAATAAATCGCCCCGAAAGACCAAGACTGGCGAGGGCGCTCTGTGGATGTGACTGTGGATTCTATAAGGCGCCCCTGGTATTATCGGCCAAGCTTACTTTGAATGGTTACAAAAAGGTTGCTAAATTAGTGTACCAGTGTCCAGAAAGGGTGAAATCGCATCCGTGGTTGAGTTTTACTTGATTTGGAGTTGTGTCGGAGTGCCATGCTTGATGACCAATGTGTCATTATGTTATGTGCTTTTTGATACACGGCATGCCAACGAGCCTGTTTGGGAAGACAGAAAGAGGCCATTTAGCCCCCCCCCCCCCCCCCACAAATACACACTTTGTACCCAAGGCTGCCCAGACATTAGACGCCAAGTACTTGCCAAAAAAAACACCTCTTGTATTCTCTGCCTAATGTTGCAGACCCAAAGAGCCACAAGAGGTAACCATGTGAAATTATAGGCACCATGGCCGTTTGACCTTGTGTTTCTGTATGGCAATACTATCATTCTTTTGCACTTGGTGATCTAGCTTTATTTTGAAGCAAAAGAAAATAAGCTTTTTTTTTGGTGAGGAAAGAGTCTTCACAAGCACCACCTCAGGTTTCAGTCCTTAAAGAGGTCTTTGACCAAATGAGTCGAGAAACCTAGGAGGGAATATAACACCTGATTTTCTTTTTCTAGTCAATTATACCAAATGGCTAGGAAATGCTTTTTTAAAACAAATTAACTCTTGTACATCTGAATTCTCGAGTGCAAGGATGAAACGACCAGCAATAAAAACTCATGTTTAGTGAAATCCGGCTGTAACTATGAAAAGATTATATTGAAAGGGTACTGATCAGACCCTTTTTTGATGATTGACGCTGGGAGCTAAATGTCAGCATCACCATCACTATCACCATATGTATGGAATCGCACCATTCATTATCAAAGCCATTTATATATATATGTATTAATGATCATACGTCCTTTTTTTTCCGGACAGCCATATCCATAGCCTCCAACATATGGCGAATAACCATCGATATCTTCTTTTCCAAGCAATTAATCAATCAATCTTGCCATCTTATGTTTTGCACTGGATGGTTTTGGGATACTTGGCCAGAATTGAAATCACAAAGGTGTTATGGGGTATATGTAGCAATCGTTCAATCCAGCACTGATTTGCCTCACAAGTGTCATCCCAGCCCCTTTTTCTACTTGATCCAACATCTATGCTTGAGTTTGTAACAGATTCATGGATATCAAAGTGTTGTATGTCTCTTTTGAATCGTATCATCTCAATGATAAAAAAAAACGTAATCATTAGATTACAAAACATGTTTGATCATTAGAGATGTGATGTAAAAAAAAAAGAGGGTCATGCTACAATATTGGATCAAAACCAGGATACAATGTATAGAGATTGAGACATGCAACTGCATTTACCAAAGATCAATAATTACTAATGAACATTAGTTGCGCCATCTTGTGAATGAAATGAATAAAGAATCCTAGGGTTGGACATTTGGCCAGCCAACTCACTTGAAACACAATCGGCAATTACATTTCCAAACCTACTGTACACTGTACTACTCGTAGATACTAAAACCACAGTTTAGCGGTGGCTCGGTCATGGTTTGGGGCTGGTCCTCTAAATACTATAATCAGCACTCTCGAGCTTAGCATTAAACCTTGCGAGAGAAAACCTTTGATATTATAGCCAGCCTTATGACAGCAAGTGTGTCCACTACAGATCTAATGTCCATTTTTTTAGACCAAGACTACCTTTAGATTGGAAGGCAGTGATCGAGTGAAAACGCACCAGACAGTCCAGACCTTGGTCCTATTGAGAACTTGTGGGTATATTTCGGTCGTATGGTATAGGACAAGAGCACTAGCCCCAAGAGACATTAGGGAGCTGGATTCTGTATCTCATGGAAAACACTTTATGCCAATCTCAAATCGTATAAATCAAATAAAGGAGACAAGAGCTGGAACAGAATCCTCACTCTAATAAATGGTCTTTGTTATTATTAAATATTGTATATATATCTATTCATGTGGTCTTGGAAGTGGCAAGGTAAAGAGTGGGCAAAATGCAATGCGAGTTGAAAGATGTTTTTTTTTTTTATTTGACACATATTGAAACGATCCATTATTACAGCAAGTCTGCGTGTCTTTTTTTCTTTTTCTTTTTGAGATCATTAACAAAGAGTAGCTTGATTATTCTTTATTATTTTTAACTATTGGTAAATATTGTATGGTATAACATTACTTTTAACTATTAAAGTGGGATAGGAACATAAAGGCATTTATAGTGCCAAAACATAAATCCATAAACTAGAAAAACCCTTGTTCAAAGACAATATGAAGTAAATTTCATACTGCAGATTTATGTTTTCCAATTTTTTCTTCTGCTTGGGTTCCGTTGGCATTCTAATTTACAGATACAATAGCCTTTTGGAATTGAGGTCCTGTATTGAATTCAGTGATTGTACAAACAGAAAAAAAAGGCTTGTAGGAAGCCAATAACACCATAGACAGGTTCCTGAATGAACAAGGTACCTGGTATTATGGTATTTCTGTAATTCATTTATTCAATTGATTATCTGTGTTACAGATATCAAGCATCTTTACTACAGTTTGGTAACCTTCCTGATTCATATTATTAGCAATTCAGATATCAAAAAGGGACGTTACCTCGGGAGTATTTTGGAGAAGAGTACAAAGATAATGCATGTCGCCGTCTCTAGGAGATACAGTGTAAGTATACTCAGTAATCCTCCGATGTTATCTTTTTAAAAAAATAAACTAAAATAAAATAAAGGTGCTTTGGATATCCAGAATAGTAAAGATGCTAATTTGTTTATGCTAGAGTGTATGGTAGGATATCAAAGTATAAGAAAAATAGCCAAGGTGACTCAAAGTAGGTACGTATCTAACAAAAAATTCTTGCATCTCATTTCGTACTAGAGCTTAATGTCTTGAATAATTGACCTTTACTTGCATAGATATATGACAGATTCAATTGTTGGTTTTAAACCGTCCTGTTCGAATAACCTTTAATCGTTTGGTTTTTGATGCAAGATATAGCAATTACTATATTTTCAGCTGATTGTCTCGAGTTTTTGTAGACAGGTCTTTGTACATTATCTGTATTTAATACACTGTTACCTAAACATTATTGAGCTCTCTGATTTTCAGGCATACTTTATTATTATATATATGCTTATATTTTTGACTTTCAAAGTGTTTAAATAAGACACTTTTACAAACAAGTTACAAAAAAAGAGAGAGACAAAGTCCATTGCAGCTGTACTGGATGCTTGCCAACTAAAAAAATTGGAATTCTTATTGGTATGCATTCTCTGTAGAATACAAGAGTGAAATAAGACCTGGTCTGTAGAAAAATAATCTCGTGTCAAAAGATCCAACTTTTTTTTAAATAGAAATAAAGGGTGCTTGAAAGAAAGTTTGTTAAAAGTCGCCATTAAACTTTGGATAGGATTATAAAACACATCAAATAATTGAATTTTATATATGCTGTATTCATTATAATTGTATATTAAAGTACATTGGAATATCCAAAAGATAATAGAAATACATATAGGATGTACCTTTTCAATACACTGCTCATAAAAGTCCCTACTAAATGACAAGTAAAATACCAATACGAATAGTTATAGTTGATCAGATCCTCAAAGACTTGGAATTCATGCAAACAATGGTACTCGTGGTATAATTGGCCAGAATTTTGTAATTCCGACATTTTTAATGAATGGCAGCAGAGACTCGAGGAAATGGTCTGAATTAAAGACAGGATTATGTTACATTCAATGCAGTAGTGGTAAGTAATGCTATGCAAGGGTAAGTGCTAGCAGAGATAATTCATAATACAATGCGTATTCAACTAGCCACTCATTTTAAAATCTTGACAATCTTGTCCCGAGTAGCAGATGCTTTGTCATGAAGCATCTAATCAAAGAAGAAAAGCTAGTCGCCCAAGTGCAAGCTATATGAGAATACTGAATATAGAACAAATTGGTTTAAAACCTGGCCATACTTTCAAACTTTGGACATATTATTCTTGCTCTAAACCAACAATAAATAAATAAATAAAAGCTATGCATTTTCCTAATATTTTTTTTTAAAAACGCAAGAATACGAGAAGCATTGTCTGTACTATTACGGCGAATGAGAATGTTGTATATATATTATCTTTGTAACTACTGGTAAAGAATTCAATAATAAAAAAATACTCGAGTACTGTGAGAAACCAAGCTCTTGAAAAGCCAATGCCCCGAGCAGTCCCCTTTAAGATGGAAGAAACTTGTCAAAGACTTGAAAAAAAAACTATGAATGAGCTTTGTAAATTACATTTTTCGAATGAAATAAAGTGGTTATGCTCCAATTATTGACATTATGGCATAGATATATTATACGCAAAACTACTTCATAATTGCCATGTAATATTATCGAGCCATCTACTTGGCTCGGCTATCAGAGCATCTTTGGTTACTCTTTGCCAAGTATTTTGTCGAGTATTACGTCCAAGATGGCTATTTTTAACTCGGTGTTTCAAGGACACTGTTCAGATTACTCGTTTCCCAATTCGTCTTTGATCAGGCTATACAGTTTAGTTCTTGAATATCAAAAACTGTAATTATGGTTTAATGTAACAAAAGAGAGAGAGATATTTACTGTTTTTCTGGAAAGTAACAAGTGGTCTCCAAGATAATTAACCTTTCAAAACATTGATTATTAAGGCAACAATCGGTTCCATACTGATCGTAAAAAACAATAAGTTAGCTTTATTTGGAGGGTTCTTGTGACAGTCCATATTTGTTCATTTTATTTTCCCAGGTGTGCAATTGGATTGTTTGAAAAGGTGCTTAGTGCAGTTGAATTTACAATTCTCGAGTGCCTTTCTTTATTGAGAGAGATGCTTAAATCTCTATATAATTTCTATTGGCTTTGTACCAACCAAAGACATGTTTAGTTGATGCCATTGTACGAGATGTTTTCTTATAAAATAACTATATTATTATTATTATTTTTAAAAAAAAGAGTGAAATGAAACAAATGGACGTTTCAATTGAATCAGGTATTACACATATACAACCACAATTGCTACATGTGATTTATCTCTATAATACCATACATTTCTCCTCGACGGATAGACAACCATGACCGTTCCTTGTGGCTACAAAATATATCCCTCGTGCGTCATTACACAACAAAATAGCTCAAAGACATGTCCATGATTGCAGGTCGTGTTAAGATGATGCTTTATTCTTAAGGCTCAATTACAACTGCTAACCATAATTACAAAGTATTCTCATGATAATCCTCCCAGACGATATGTAATACAAATAATAGAGATGGTAAAGATACCTTGACATCTTACCAGACCTTTGGAGGGATCACAGCAGAACCGTGCACCTGCCCTGGTCTGATGCAGTAAGATCTGACACGATGTAATATTAACCCATTTCAGAAACAAATATTGTGTTGTACTAGAAACTAGAATAATGAATAATAATAATAATAATAATAATAATAATATTCAAAGCATGTCTGTGGTTTATCAGTTTCACCAGTGGTCTGGCTTGCTTTTTCTACAAAATACAAAAAAAAGCAAGATATTATTATTATTATAATAATTATTATTATTTCAAGACAGCAATAATAATAATGATAGCTTAATGTATGTATATTTTTGGTGGGTCGGAAAAGAGGAATCTATACAAGTGTTCATATCTTTCTTTTAATAAAAACGCGGAAAATATATTATGGATCATTGATTGAAAGGAGGTTTGGAGAGATTGAGAACTTGGTCATGACTTTGGAAGCAAGCTCTTTTTGCTCAAGTGGTATATCGGGCTCGTTTAGAAGCAAATTGTACCAGTGCCGGGAATCGTCTGTCCGGCCATCAATGGCACAAGAAACAAGAATGGCTTGAATTGGTGCTACGAGGGAAGCAGCCATGTGTTTCTGTAGAACAGTCGAGAGGTATGTTTGTGCTTCAGTGATATTGCCGTGAAATAATCTAGTCTGCACAACAATTGCATGGGTGTGTGGACTTGCTTGGGACCCATGGTTGTGCAGCAAGCGCGCAACATCGTCCCATTGACCAGCACGGCCATAGCCTTCAACCATTGCATTGAGTGAGTCGGTAATGATCTCTGTTTTCTTTTGCCATATCTCCTCTGCCTTTTTAATTTGTTTTTGTCGCATATATACACGAAGCATGCTGTCGCGAGCCAATTCTAAAGGTACGCTGTCTGGTGAATTTTCAAATTTCTGGAAAATCTCCTCAGCTTCTGAAAGGTTGTTGAATCGAACATATTCTCGCATCAACACAGCATAACACATCTCAGGAACATCGCCCTTGTTCTCTGAATCATACACCTCTTGTGTGATGGACAGCATCTGCTTTGCTGACTCGAGATCGTTCCGTTCAGCATTAGCAGCTATTAAGGCACACATCACTTCGCTGCCCGGTTTGTGGTCTCTGGAAAGCATATCATAATAAAGCGTCATTGCTGACGGCACTTGCAACTTTTCAGAGAACTTGATGATCAGGTTGTAGAAAATCGGCACCAAACAACGTTCAAACAGCTTTTGGTGTTTCCGCAAGTCCCAATACATCTGTTCGGCCTCATCAAGTATATCTCTTGAGACATAATATTCATACAGCCTTTCTAACACATTTCTATCCATTCCTAGCCCCTCCTTTGCGCTGCTCATTGTTATCATGGCCTGCCATAATCGTCGTAGCATCTCTATCCGCAGTTCGGGGGTCTCGTCGCCTTTTAGGGGTGCATTAGAGTATCCCAGTAAAAAGTATCCATACACATTCGATCCTGCCACCTTGCCATCCTCCATCATCCACTGAAAGATCCGTGTTGCTGACTCTAATTCTATTTTGCCAGACAGGTATCCCTCCATCAATATATCGTACATTGGTGATGTCGGATCACACACCGTTCCATATTCTCGTCTCCGTGCAATACTCAAGAGTTCCTCTGCAAGTTCGCGTCTTTGGGCTACAACACAGCCCTTGATTGCCGTCGTCCACATGTCTTGATCAAACGGAATCCCGGCTGCCAGAGCCGTCCGTACCATAGGGTACAATGCATGATTATTTGTGGGTGCCATCATTTCCAAAAGCTTTTTGATTTTCCTGTGTGTATAGTTGTATCCACCGATTGCCTCGACAGCCATAAAACAATCGAACCAGTGTTTGATTCTTTTGAGTGTATTTCGTCTATTGTCGCAATGGACCGAATAGCCTAGGAGGATCTGCATATATGTTCCAGACGTCGGCTGGATCCCTGCCTTGATCATCTCATTCACAATATCCTCTGCCGCTTTTTGATGTCGAAAATGTCGAAATTCCATGCAATGTGCCTTTATGAATCCATTGTAAACAACCACGCGCGGTTTGGTGCCTGTCTGAATAAGGTTCTTTAGGGCACGTTTGGCGGCCGAAAAGTCCTTGTTTTTTAAATGTTCCCATATTTCAACCTCAATGGCATTAATGCTGATTGTCGGGGGCGTCTTCTTCTTGGGTGTGCCTGATTTTTTGGGACCCGAGATAGATGGGGTCTTTGTGTCGCATGGCGGGTGCGTTTTTGTAATTGGTAGAGGGTTTTGTCGTAGAGGATGAGTTTGGAGGACTGCATTGGTGATGTTTCTATAGCCGAATTTCCCACTGTTCGGTGTCAGTACCAGGGTTGACGCGAGGTGTTGTTCGAGGACCCATCGATGATGCTTCCAGATTTGGCGGTACAAATTAGTGCCATTAAATAAAGACATTGGCGCCGTATGCGATCAAAAAGTAGGCGATTCCAAATCGTGTGGTGTCTATCTACTGGGTTGTAGCGCAAACGATGGGCTGCGTCGTCTGTCAAAACTGGTGTCACCTCTTTTGTAGGGTGCCTTGGTGTCAAATTTTTATGAGACATCTATTGGGGACTGACACTTCAGCGGCACTTGAAACTAATGTTGGTAAACAAGGGTGACGTAAATTGTGACTTTTTACTTTAATAATTGGTAAAGGTCTTGATTGACACTATAGAGAGGACTTGAATTGCAGTGCTGATTTGGGTAGGGTAGAGTGCTGCCTAGAGAGACATTTGCTGTAATCCATAATTGAATTGTGGTGAATGTTGGTTTAAAGAAGCGTGTGGCATGAGAGACGATTGAAAACAGGCTTGAATAAGGAGAAGGCTTTCCTTTTTCCAAAGACAACCACGTAAAAGCGATTCCTAGCTCGTGTAACAGTATTCCTCGGGTTTAGCTCCGGCCATTGAACCCCAAGTAGTGTTGATTTTGCATTGATGGCTAGCAAGACATCTTCTTCTTTGTTTTTGGTTTTTCAGGCAGCAAGAAAAAAGACTGATTGGATCCCAAGTGTTTCAGGATATCCAACTGTCGTGAATAGATATGCACAATGCCAGTCTTGCTACATCATCCTGAAAATCCAAAGGCGTCACTACTTCATTCTGTGTTTGAATCCCTTGGTTTGCACAGCCGCACGCACTTTACACATAGACAGAGACACTATGTGTATAGCTGGGTGTCCAAAAATTGCGCCTTTCTCTTTCTCTTTCTTTCTCCTTTTCCTTTTTTTTCCCTATTTTATTGCCCTTTCTCTCTCTATTTTTTTCTCTCTATTTTGCTCTCTCTCTTTAGATCCCATTAAGCCTCGACATTTAAATGGCAGAAGAAAACAATTGGAAATTTGCACAATGCTTTGGCGACAAGGGCGAATCAGACGATGTCACTGAAGGTACGACAGAATATTGTCTTATTCTCTTGTCCTTGAAAGCAAGACCAAGAGAGAAACGCGACACACTCTAGTCAACTACGTATATTTATAATAGCCAGCCTAGTCTCCAAGACCCTTCCTTCCTTCTCCTCCTCCCTTTTTTCTTTACAATTGTTCTTATTATTCTTTTGCTAGCCGACATCATTTCCGCCGTTGAATTCGACCAGACTGGCGACTACCTTGCAACTGGCGACAAGGGTGGACGTGTCGTTTTGTTTGAGCGTAATGAGAGCGTATGTCTAGATCTTCTTTTTCTTTTTTTTAAAAAGAAAGCAGTTAAATCTGCTGAAATACACATACTCCCTATCAGCTGATCTGACCAACATGCATACTATCAGAAAAAAGGCTGTGAATACAGATTCCACACCGAGTTCCAATCCCATGAAGCAGAGTTTGACTACCTAAAGAGTCTGGAGATTGAAGAAAAGATCAACAAGATCAAGTGGTGCAAACGCCAAAACTCGGCTCACTTTTTACTCTCCACAAATGGTAACAGCTGTTTTATAAGTTTGTCTTGAGATCTAATGGGACTAAACAGACAAGACCATTAAGCTCTGGAAGGTATTTGAAAAGTCCCTCAAGGTTGTGGCAGAGAACAATCTTGGTGATGGTCCTCAACCGGTTTCCAGCGGACTTCGGGTACCAAAATTGGCCCATCGAGACACAATTGTCGCTGCTGTGCCGAGAAAGGTCTATGCAAATGGTAAGACAAGCTTGTGTTTTGGAAAGAGGCCAATTGAACTCAAACTCTACTTCTTTGTCAGCCCACGCATATCACATCAACTCTATTTCAATCAACTCTGACAGCGAGACCTACATTTCCGCAGACGATTTGCGGATCAATCTGTGGAACCTGGACATTTCGGACCAAAGCTTCAGTAAGCCCAATATATTGTTAAGAAGCATTATTGACTTGGCAACGTATAGACATTGTGGACATTAAACCTGCAAATATGGAAGAATTGACCGAGGTTATCACGGCTGCCGAATTCCACCCATACCACTGCAATATGTTTATGTATAGTTCCAGCAAAGGAACCATCAAGCTGAGTGACATGAGAGCCTCTGCTCTGTGCGATCAGCACGCCAAAGGTAATTCAGGCCAAATACCATAGGATCCTAAACCGGTTTTTGTTAGTATTTGAGGAGCCAGAAGATCCGTCTAGCCGATCATTCTTTTCAGAGATCATATCTTCTGTATCGGACGTTAAGTTTAGCCACGACGGCCGCTATATTCTCTCGAGAGACTATCTTACTCTAAAGATCTGGGATCTCAATATGGACAGAGAACCCGTCAAGACGATCAACATTCATGAACCACTTCGATCCAAACTGTGTGATCTGTATGAGAATGACTGTATCTTTGACAAGTTTGAATGTACCTTTAGTGGAGACGATAGGCAAGTTGCTTAATTGACTATATACACTCCTAACCCAATGTTCCTTAGATCGGTCTTGACAGGCTCTTATAGCAACACCTTTCACCTGTACGATTGCGAGGGCAAGACTGACATTGCCCTTCAGGCTGACAAGAGTGCTTTCAAGGCAAAGCGTCTAGGCTCAGCAAAGAATAAGATGTCATTGGCCAGAGGACCAGGAAAGGGCAATGGCATGGGCAATGGAGATGCCATGGACTTTAACAAGAAGATTCTCCATGCATCGTGGCACCCACAAGAGAATACTATTGCTGTTGCCGCAACCAACAATCTGTTTATATTCACGTAAGTTGTCATTGACATGTGCTCAAGTGTCCTGAATTGTTTTGGTTTATTAGAGAGCAGCAGTAAGTATAGTTTGACCAACTCCAAGGCAGAGACAACGTGTATAACAAATCCCATACCTCATCTCATGTCTATAGGCTATAAACAATTTTATCTTTTTTTTATATATACATATAAACACACACACACACACATTTTACCTTGGCGTGCTTGGCTTCTTACCAATCTGATATCTTCATCATTGCCATTTTATTTTTCATATCGTCCCCTTGATGAAATCACTCTGGCTTCACTTAGTGTTTTGTACAGCTTAAAGTGTGTAGGGACCACAAATGCAATTGCTGGGGGGAATCTTGTACAAATTTAACACAATGGTCTCAATGCCATCCTGTCGAATGTCCAAGGCTTTAAGAGTGCACATATATTAAAAATACATATAAACGAGCTATGTGGCACTATTATAAAGAGCTTGAATCACATGCATTAAACTGGTTCGGATTTTTAAAGAAGTTCATATTTTATTTTTTTTATTTTTTTATTTTTTTGGGTTATACTCATTCTTCATCCTTTCCATCTGATTCATATGGAACCTCATGACGAGAAAGCCAAAGATACACACAGGGGAAATGAGCTTTCAGATTACCAGAGAGGCATGATTGTCGGCATGTCAAAGTACAATTCCAACATGAGTAGCATTGCAAGAGAACTTGGTCTTGGAGAAGCAACAGTTAGGGCAACAATCAATCGAGTAAAGAGAACCGGAACCGCACTCACCAAAAAACGATCCGGCAGACCACCTGTGCTATCTGACAAAAACAAGCAGATCCTCAGTCGCATTGTTTTAAGTAACCAAAAGGCGTCTTTGAAAGACATTGCCATTGAACTCCAATCGGCTGTGTCTGTATCAGTAAGCCACCGGATAGTTCATAAAACTATCAAGGAGCTTGGTCTTGACAATACACTAGAATTTGAAGCAGCCTCTTGACTGAAATTATATATGGATCTATATAACTCGTTTGAACTGGGTAAGACCTTGTCCTGCAATGATATATCCCCCACAATAGAATATTCATTTTATGATGATATGATATGATATTCAGTTGCATGGCTTTATTCAAGTAATGACATTTATGGTTTGTGAGATAAAGTATACTAACGACAAAAGTATTGGTAGAGCTAGTCATTGTCTGTCTTGATCGCTTTGAATCAAGAATGGTATCTGTTGATAAAATCATAACACAATATGTTTTTTTTGGCATAGTCTAACCTGTAAGCACTAAACACTCGAGCTATCTTCTGTGATTATTATGAGCAAAAAAAAAAGATTTCTTCTTCTTCTTTCTGGGGGCATTCAAAGAATAACCTAATAAACTGAATATTGATTTTTTAAAGATGCTCATCAAAGATGTGTATGGTCAATTGGTCAATAAGAATTACAAATATCTCAAACATAGAGTCTGCCAATGATTTCAATATGATCTCTGTAGACCTCATTTTCTCTTTATAAATCAAAAAAAAAGTCCAAAGGAATTTATCTAGTGTGACATCTTGATCATCAAGGCCATTGATCAAAAGAAGAGATCTCTTGCAGACTATACTTTATATTCAAATTCATGGTAATTTAATGAGATACAGTTGGTCAATAAAACCATGTATACCCATGAAACAGTCAACCATAATCATCTATTCGTGTCTTGTTTTCAAAGGGTTTGATGAGATGTTTATATATATATATATGAATCATACCTCTTCATCAGAACATGCACATCTGTAATCGATTTATCAAAAAAGAAGATTGCCAATTATATGCGACAGAATTATTACATTTACACGATCAGCTGTCAGGAATATCCAAGTTATCACAGTATATAGTTTGCAAAGCAATATAAAAAAGTATTCGCACAGACCTCTTTACTTCTTTGTGAGAATCTTTACTATTATACCTCAAAGCTCTATATCCAACCAAACTATTCCCCTCAAATGTCAATAATAGATATCGGTAAATGTTTTTTTTTGGTCAATAAATAAAAAAGTAAATAAATAAATAGACTTTTGATTGACAGGTCTTTAGATCAACCTATTGTTGGAGAGGTCCATTCGTTTCATTCTTTTCAAATCTGGGAGATCTTTGATTGGAAAAATCTCGAAAATTACAATTCTTACTGTAGTCCAGAGTTTTCTGTTGCAGATCATCAGTGGTAAGGCTAAAAGGTTGAGAATAACCCGATTACCTAACTTCAGATCCATACCTGTCGAACTACGTGCCCAGGTGTATACTGGTAACAATAAAAGAAGCCAAACTATCCGTCTGCTAATATCATAATCTTGAACAATTTTTTATTAATGGTATGATGGGGGATTCTAGCTACGAAAAGGAGTTTTACCAAACAAGGCAAGCATAAAACTCGACCATAAAGTCCTAGAGGTAGAAAATAATATACTTTGCAACATCAAAAAAAATGCCATAGGATTTTGCTTCAATTTATCTGGTCTTGAAAGGAATACCATGCTTACCTTCCAAGCCTATTGAAGTCATTACAACAGTGGAATTCAAACTGCAAAACTCTAGCATATTTACCAAGAACAAACAAGAGATTTCCAGCAGTAAGTACAAGAATATAAAGCCACAAATATATATATATATATATAAACTAAACAACACAAATAGGCTTTAATCACACCTACACAGACAGTAAGCCGTCTTGAATATGTCTTGCAGAGATATTTACATGTATTGTAGTCGACGCTCCCTTTGGATTTTATACCTTTTTCAATCTCTCCCCCACCAACCAGTATACTTTTAAAGACAATCTCTATATTTCAATCGATATCAAGATCTGGAGAATTAACAGTTTTTATGGGTTCGCAGACTTTGTTATCCCTAGACACTTTGATAGTAGCAAGTCCTACGATTTCAATAAAAAGCCTGCTATGCGCGTTTCAGACGTTGACGTTACGCTCAGCACATGTATGAGTTTAATAAATTTTCATGATGTTATCATCAAAGTTACAAAAAGTGAGATACAGAGTATTGACTAGAAGAATGATATAGACATGTTTCTAATAGCCTTTGTATCGATTCTAATGCACCATGATAGATTACAACAGTCAATCCTTTCACAGGTTCTACGGTCACAAACTTACCCTGTCAGCCGCATCTGATTTCTTTGCTTCGCTGTTTAACGATGCCTTTGGGCCTAGTTCAAAAGGAGAAGTGACAATCTTCTCGGTAGATCCGTATATCTTTGGACGTCTGATATACTATATCTATGCAGACATAATCGAGATTAAGAGTATCGAGGATGCAAAGGAGCTGCTCTTGGCCGCAGACTACTTGCAATTACCAAAGGCTGTTTATGAAGCCGAAGTGTATCTTCAAAAGGAAGTAACTCCATTCAATATCTGGTCAAGTTGGGAGTGGGCAAGTAAGTTTATTGATTAAATACACTTGAGATATGTGTATCCACAGCCTATGTTCTTGGTACACTATTGACAATTGTTCTTTTGTGCTAGTTAAATGCGGGTTTGACAGAATGGCGAATTTTTACAAGGAATGTTTTTCGAGAAACTTTGAACTTCTCTTGTCACAGCCGGGTTTGGTACCAGCTAATTTTTTGGCTGTTTAGCAAGTTCTTTCTGTCGATAACATAAAGGTTTCAGAAGACAAGGCAAGATTCATCCAGACTTTAACAGGTTTGATAGGAAACTGTCTGCCAGAACAGCAACAATATGAATGTTAGGAATCCTAGCAAGAAGTATTGCTATAGGTAGCAGTATCATTAATGTAGTTTTATCAAGGTATTAAAGGAACAAAATGATTACAAGATTTTATAAATGCACTTGACTTGGTACTCCAAAAACTTGCACAACATATGGTCTGGTCTGTTGAAAGTATTCAAGTATTATTTAATGATTATTTTGTACTTGTTCAAAGTTTTTTTTTTGAATAAAGATATTATTCAGGGGTAACTGAATGTTTACACGCATTAGAGATGATACTTTTTTATTGAAATGTACTCAAATAATCTAGCAAGCTGGTGATTACAGATTCTAGCTAACGTTGTTCTTTATTCCTAATAATATTATTCAAGCTTTTTTTTTAGTTGCAGAATACTTGGACAGAATGTTTATCCAAAATTGTATACAAGATACTCTCACTGATTTATCAACTATTTTATTTCCCAAAAATAATAATATCATTTGACAAGATTGAAAAGAAAAAGACAATCTTGTTGAGATAGTAATGTTTGGTTTATCGATGGGATGAATAATCAAAATAGACTTTTTTTTTGTCTTGTCAAACAGTAACTAACTCTTGTGTGCCATGTTTTATACTTTGGTAATCTTGATTATAGATTGTGCAAACTCTATTGCCAGAAAAAACAGAAAGTCTGGATAGATAAGCGGTTATGGCAGGCTCTAAACGTCCTTGGAAAAAGCGTGCACATACATAAAAACACGAGTGAGAAGCTAATTGATAGATATTATCCAAAAAAAAAATCGAGTTGATTATGTATTAATGTTCCTATTTAATATTGCTATAACAACTGGACCGACTTATTTCTCTTTCTTAATACAGAAACATGTGTATGTATATATTCTATTATAGATTCAAGAATAAATTGTACAAGGTACAAATCTGTTGGGGAATATTAAACAACGAATATTTCTAGTGTTTCTGGGCCATGTATTCATCTTGACATCAAGCTAGTACAAGAACACGATTCTAGGGATATCAGGGGAAAATAATAATAAAAAATAAAAATAAAGTCATCTCAGGGTTTGTACCTGATTCTGGGATATTGAATAAAATAAATTAAGGGATACTACAAAATAATAGCTCCAAAGTCTATCCAAAGGCACTATTGAGTATCCTAAATATCTTGAAATTGCTCGAGGCTATTGATTTAAAAATAGTGATTTAGTCTTGATCTATTGCCCATTCTGAATGACTTGTCAGCCTTACAATGAATATAAAAAGGCTTATTACCGGGTTACTTTATATCTCATAAATATGGTTCTCTATTGAGAGATCAATTGGATAGGAATGGCCAATGGAATTTTAAGGGTTTTTATTGGAAGAGCCTGTCAATAGGACGGGATCTTAATTCTAATGGAGATACAAACGATATTCATTTTGGCTTCTTGGGATGAGTTCAAGTCATCCAAAGAAAAAGACAGGAGGCTAACATCAGCAGCAGCAGCAGCAGCAGCAGAAAAAAGAAAAAATATATATAGTTACCATGCATTCTTATAGATCTATAAAATAAGAGTGCTCTTTATTCACCCTGCACACCACATCTCTTTTGCATCCTTGCCATGAATACCCTCTCTGTCCTTTCACCAAACCTCTCTTTTTATGACACACTCTTTTACGCTGGAGTTTATTCTCCACTCGCAGGAATTGTATTTCTCGTACTCCGCTACCACTATAGGCGCAAGACCTCGGTTCTTGCATCGGCTCCTCTTATTCCTACTAAAAACTTTTGGATATCCAACTTTGGCCTTGTTCCTCCACCAAATGAGGCCGAGACTACAGATGAACTCTCAAACTTCCTTATAAGCGTCGGCCAAGACTCCAAGCAAAGCCCATTAAGTGTTAGCTGGTCCATCTTTGGATCTCCTTTGGTCATTGTCAATTCATTAAAAGGAATCAAGGATGTCCTTATAAGCGGTCAGATCAGAAGCAAGGTCCAGGGAAGACCATCAAACGTACAACGAGGTAATCTTATTCGATTGATCCAAAACCATGTCTTTGGTGGAGAGAATATCAATAATGCAACGGGTGAGGTAAGTAATATATGCACAATAATCTCCCTCAAGAGGGTCTCACACATGCAAAATTTATAGGGGTGGCGCTGGCGTCGACATGTTCTTCTTCCACCCTTTCAACCTCGTCAATTGGTTCCAAACCTGCTTCCATATGTTGTCAAGAGAGCTCATAAACTGTTGGATATGTTTGGAAAGGCTGCAGACCAAGGCACTGCACTTGAACTCGACGGCGTATTTCAGGATCTGACCATGGATGTCATCAACTTTTATCTCTATGGCCGCAGTGATCTAAACTACTCGCTTGTAGGAGGAAAAGAGAACCTAAAGGTAATTGTTATACAAAAAAAAAGAAACACTTGATCAATAAGCTTACGGGTGTAATAGGATATGCATCATAATCTTGGACTTGGGTTCCAATCTATTGAGGCATGGCTTCCATTTGGACTGAACAAGACAAAATGGGCACAGCGTGGATTTGGCCCCTCTCGTAAACTGCTCAAGGAGTTTGTCGAGGACTCGATTACCCTTGCTGTCGAGAAACAGAAAGAATACGAGGATAACGGCCAGGTGTTCCAATCTGTTACTGCTGCTGCCCTCTCTAGCGGGAAATATCATCCTGATCAATTTGATCTCATCAATGACCTATTGTCCCTTACCTTTGCTGGATACGATACAACTGCTCATACTCTTGCTTTTTGCTTTTCTGAACTGGCGCGCGATCCTGCCCTTCAAGAAGAGCTTTTTCTCCAAGTCCGTGCCGTACTTGGTCCTCCTCCTGTACTGCCAGAGTCAATTACAGCCGAACGTCTAGCAAAGATGCCACTTGTATCGGCAGTGTATCGTGAGACATTGCGTAAATATCCTGCTGTTGCATTTATTCCAGCCCATGTCAACTACAATACGGTTGTTGATGGTGTAGTGGTACCCGCAGAATCTGAAATATGGTGTAATTTACGTGGCATCCAGATGAACCCTGAAATATTCCCCAATCCTGACAAATTTGACCCTTCTCGCTGGATCCGTCCTGGCGATACAAGTGATAGTCTGGGTGGGTTCGACAGCATGGCAGCCGATCATAACCGGGAGGGTCCAGCCGTAACACCCGACAAGCAATACAATTTCCCTGACCTCTCGTTCACTATTGGCCCTCATTCTTGTCTTGGCAAGAACATGGTTATCTTGGAACTTCGTACGACAATTGCATGCACAATCAACGAATTTACCTTTTCTCTCAAGAAAGACTCCGTAATTGATACCAAGATTGTCCTGACCACTAAGCCACGATATGGCGTCTGGACTCACTTTCAGCGAAGATCAGAGTAGTCTATGTGATTGTGTTTATAATGATAATAATATAAAAAAAGATGGATATTGGAAAACATTTTATCCATATATCACTGGAATATCCTTTAAGAAATAAAATAAAGATTGTTATACATATATATATTAGAGTCTATTTAAATGGCCTATTGGTAAATTATTCAAAGAGAATGTTTGGCGACAAGAGTGATATGGTAGCCCGTTGTCATTGTATGCTTGGCCATGTAATCTTGTACAGCAAAACCAGAAAGCTGCTATTTATGATTCTCTTTTTTTTTGCAATAATGTTGGGGTGGCCCTAGAATATTCTGATATTAATTGCAGTGATTACTTGAGCAAGTTCTTTATCTAGCCTGAACAATCCATTAATTGGCATTCCAATATATATATATATATACATCAAAGTATAAACAAACCTAAATGATGGAAAAAACTAGGCATCCCTTTTATCTTTACATTTTGTCAAATATCGAGTGAAAATAAAATTTGACAATGCTATACTCTTTTATTCAGTTCAAACACAGATTGTACTCTGTGTGATGAATAATTCTATAAAAGAAGTGCACAGTTGCACTCTAAAGCTTGAAATATTGAAATGTATGTAATGGGAGGCTTGGTTTTGGCTATGAAAAAGACATTCTTTGGATGCTGCAATTTTTTTTTGTTTGGTTCATGAACCGAGATGTTTGACTTTATTCTATTGGCCAAATAGCACTTTAAGAATATAAGAAATATCTTTAAAGCATGTATATCTAATGCACGTATAGCTCTTTATGGTACACTTGAGAGCTCGTGTAAAGTTAGATACTTGGCTCCAAGCTAAAAAATAAAATAACAAGCCAATAATCCTAGTTTAATTAATAATAATATATACCCTTGTAAATTTTTGGCCAGTGTCTTTTCCAAAAAGATAGTTGTACTATTTTATGCAACTTTGAGAGATTTGATGCTATGCAGAAAATAGTATTGTTACTAAACTAAATTGCTGTACTTAATTACTAATAAAAATAACCGTCTAAAAAAAACACACACACACACACAATTACACTCTTGCAATGAATCCTAGTGATAAGATCTGTAGCTGTTGGCTGTCACTATCTATGAGACGTGCGCATGGCCTTTTAGAGACTAACCTCTTTTTAGAATTGGACACTATCAAGCTTTGGGATTTTTTATTTTTATTTTTATTTTAAAAAAGGAAAATAGCTAGAAAGTTCATTGACCTGAGATTGAGCAATATTTCTGATACTGTTCTCTCTTTATATGGCAATAGAAATGCTTAGTTAGTTTAAAACTTCTTTTTTTGGTATGCAGGTTTGGAAAAAGTTGGGGATAAGAAGCACTACTCAAAATAAAACGATTTTTGAGGTTTTTTGTGGTAGCTGGAATGTCCAATGCATATTTGTCCCACCATGAAAAAGAAAGTATATGCGACCAAAGTTAGTTCTAGACACTCCTACTTTGGGAAAAGGGCGAGGTGGTCTTGGAAAAAAAAAAGGAAGATTGTAAAAGACGCATTATTATGATGTATAATTGCATTTGATAAAAACATCGACCATTTCTGTACTACTCTCCTAAAAGATTGTTTCTTGAGCCAAGATTTCAACATTGATTTAACTGATTGGTAACCATATAAACACTTGGCTAACCATCTCCATGACAACATATTGTATTGGCATGGTGATAAGCAAATCAATGCTGATTTATTTCGCCATAAGCCTAGAATTCTATGGACTTGTTTTGGTCTTGAAAATATGTCTCACCACATCCGGTTTTAGACAGAGTACCTCCAAGGTTACAAAAATGAAGGGTACCTTGTTTACTTTGTGTGAACCCCATACATTGAGGCCATGGTTGATAACACAGGCTATATATTTACACGTTAAAAAAAATAAAGCGAAAAAGATGTGTTTTTGGTGAAAATATTGGAATAAAGTCCAAAGGTATTGACAAGGCCATAAGACACACACACATATATATATATATATATTAGTTTAATAGACAAAAAATAAATAAAGGCACTTTGACATTGGCCCCAAACATTAAACCCTGTCTGTAACCGATTTATAGACAGGTAAACTATAAATGTCTCTGAAAATATAATGGAAAAACTGCTATTTTTATAAACTAATGGAAAACTATAAACAATATATACAATCGTCAAGGGGTTCAAAAGAATGAATTAGCATGTACTTCAATGTGATTATATCGAGACAATAAAGGCAAAGAGTGAATTTCTTTTTCAGGACAAACCTAGTTTGGAAAGTGATGAGTTTATTTCTAAATATCGATAAACGTTTTCCAAAAATAATAAGCGTCCAATTGGCAGTTAAAGTGTTGTGGAAGATGGCACCTTTATTGTCAATCTTGTTCCGCGCACTTGCTATTAATAATACCTTGGTATTACCATTAACACGTCCATCACCTTTATGCTTAAAGAAAAGCATGTTACTATTGCTGTACTCATTATGCTATTGTTCTTTGGGCCAAGTGTGTGTTTTTATATTTAAAAAGTTCAATTGGATGATGTGAAAGGACTTTATAGAAGGGCAGGAAGTCGTTAATTAAAGACAACTAGGAATTGCCTCGAGACATAATTCATTCGTCAAAAGGCAACCTTTTGGTCTCTTGGCTGAGCAGACTGGATCATAGTGGCCATTTAAAAAAAAGAATATGAGAAAACACCAGAGTCTTTTTTGTGCAAGACATTCCATTCTCGGGCAGAGAGGCTCCTTTGGTTGGTTTCAAGCGGGGATTGTAACCCCTAGAAAACCGAGCAAGTATCATTTGTTATCTCTTTTAACAACAGCCTCATCGTCCTTGTTCACTAGTCTGCACAAATTCTCAAAAGCATCCGCATCATTGTTTACTTCCAGCGTGGGGTTACGCCTTTCTGTCCTTTTATTTCTTGTGCGTAATTGTAAGGTGCATGTGCTTTAGGGTCTGATCCATTCTACAAGTCCCTTCCCCATTCCTTTTACAACCCCCAATCCGACCATGGATTCACCTACCCAATCCCAGCAACAGTCGCATGACAGCAGCCAGCCCGGTACACCAAATACTCCCGGTGGAGATTCTGCTTCAGAACAGTCGCCGAGCAGCTCTGTTGACCCAAAAAAGAAGAGAACAGGGCCAAAACGACGCAAAGTGACGCATGGTACGATGATTAAAGGAATAGTTTATAATTATTTATTTGTAAAAGCCTAATAAGACGGAATCGAATAGCATGCGTATACTGTAGACGTTCTCACATGACATGTGACGATGGTAAGAAAAAACATGGAGATGATTAACTCGATTTGATTAGAGTAAAAGATTGTGAATCAATCAATGAATCAATCAATGAATCAATCAATGAATCATTCTGTTTTCTTATTCCAGGTCGCCCTTGTCAGAGGTGTATTAAACGTAGTATAGGCCACATGTGCCATGATGAAGCCAAGAACCCTAGTACGGCACAGTCTACACAGTCCGCCAAAAGATCTTCATCTACGTCTACACCCGTAACGGCTGCTATGACCACCAATGGAGTAAATGCCGCAAACAACACCACCAACAACAATTATATGTCTTTGACTAATATGTCTGGAACGAATGGTAAAGTGTTCAACGCCATTGTTAGAAAAAGAGGGAGAAAATTGAATTACTTGAAAGAACGTGTATAAATGAGTAGAATTATTGAAAGTACATTCTTCTGGTTTCGTGCAGGCACCAATACCAACTTGGGTGGATTACCGCTCCAATTCTTTGGGCAAGTGGGTACAGGCCAGCTTACGTTTGCAAGTGAACATATGGGTAATGAGATATCAGTTATAAGGTAAGGCGGAAAGTAGAGCAATTTGGAGGTGTGGTAGATGTAAAGTCAATACATTGACATTGAATGAACAATAGTGATTTCCTCGATTCACTCGGCAGCGATACGCATCCAATCTATGGAACTTCACAGCAACAACATCAACAACAGCAACAGCAACAACAACAACAGCAGCAGCAGCAGCAACATCAACAACAACAACAGCAGCAACAACAACAACAACAGCAACAGCAAGTCCAACACCAGCACTTACAACAACAACAACAACCAAATCAACAAAACCAACAAAACCAACACCAACAACACCACCACCAGCAACAAATTCATCAGCAACAGCAGCAAATCCACCACCAGCAACATCACCATCAGACACAGCCAAATACACCCACATCTGCTGTAAATACTGCCGAGAAATTCTTCTTAACGGCTGCTGATCCATCAGATGGTAAACTGGAAGACCGTTTGACAGAAGTCATCAATGCAAAATATGAAGCTGGATTTCTGAAACCCTACAACTATGTCAATGGTTATGCACGTCTGCAGAAATACATGGATAATAAGTAAGTAGAATTCTCACCAATTCTTCAACTAAATTGTGTCTCTTTTGATTTTTGGTTTCCGTAGTATGTCTGCCTCTAGTAGACAGCGTATCCTGAATGTCATGGGCACCTTTCGTCCTGCATTCAGATCCGTAGCACAATCTTTGACAGACATTGATTTGATTTTAGTAGAAGAAGCCTTTGAGAGGCTGTTGCTGGTAAGGATCATTCAATAATACAAATTATTTTGGTTCCAACGAGTGTGTAGGACTATGATCGTGTGTTTAGTTCCATGGGAATTCCAGCTTGTCTTTGGCGTAGAACGGGTGAGATTTACAAGGGAAACAAAGAATTTGCCTCGCTTGTGAATGTGCCTATTGAGACCCTGAGAGAAGTAAAGTCTGATTGTATAAGCAAGGCTGTTGAGATGTACTCATTTGATTTTTATTTTTATTATTATTATTAGGGACGCCTGTGCATTTATGAACTAATGGCAGAGGAATCTGCAGTCAACTATTGGGAAAAATATGGAAATATTGCTTTTGATCCTGGGCAAAAGGCTGTCCTGACATCTTGTCTATTAAAAAGTCCTGATCCAGAAAATACAAGCGTAATCTCATGCTGTTTCTCATTTACAATCAGAAGAGACAAATACAACATCCCGGTAAGTACGATCTCATAATATCAATTTACTTGATATTGACTTGCCTGTTGGCTATACATAGACTGTTATTGTAGGAAACTTTTTACCAGTACAACTGCAATAATAGAATTAAATAGTAATAAAAAAAAAGAAGTTCGTTTTCCATGTTTTATATTTCGTTTTGGTCGTCTTTTTTGTACGTATTATTGAATCTACTTCTTTACTCTTGTTAATATTCTTAAACAATGATAGTGATAATAATATAATAATATAATAATATAATATAATAATAATGGTGGTGGTGGTATCATAAGGAGAAGAAGGAGAAGGAGAAAGGATGCTTGTGATGAACAATCCTTTTTGTTGGTGTGGTTGACATGGATCTTATCTGCCGAGGCATCAAAGGCTTTGTCAAGTACTATTTACAGAGGCAATAGCCAGAGGAAGAGGAAGAGGGAATAAGGGGATAAATATTGAAAATAAAAATAATAAAAAAATGGAAAAAAGGCTTACTTTCTATGTTTGCCTTTTATTTTGGTGGAGCAGTTGTTGCAGTACCATTTGCCCTTTGGCACCGTCTTTAGATCAACACATGCCAGATGGAACCACTCAATCTCACACTATGCCAAAGTTAGGACTGAACCGAATATTACAAATCATTCAGCTTACCTCGGTATTGTCACATGCCACCATGTCCCCATACGATACTTGTTGGCAGTAGCAGTAAAGAGGCTCATTGGGATCAATAGGAAGATCAGCCGGCACCACGCTACAAACAAGATTAGTAATATTAATATAGTTTTTTTTTAGAATAACAATAATCAATACTAACGTTTTTGCCTTTCCATTGCCATTCTTATTTGTTCCCATGGCAGATTTCGATTGCTTTTCTTTCTCGATCTGTGTCTTTATCCTGGCATCCTTGAGAGCCTGGGCTCGCAAAGATGCAGGAGGAGGAGTTCCATTGTCTTTTGCAGTCTTTCGCTCTAAATAGCCAAAAATAAAAATAAAAAAAGGGTCAGCAAAATAACCTGCCAAAAATATATATATATATACTATAGACTTACTTTTTGTGGCCGATACTTCTAAGCGAAACCAAGATTTTCATTAAACCAAAATTAATACGTAATAAAGAACCTCTTTAGAGCTCCCTACCTCTCTTTTCGCTCTTGCCGTCCTTTCGTTCCCTATCCAACCTCTTGTTGGCCTTGTCACGTAAATCGGCACTTTCTTTTAGGCTACGGGCCGAAGGTGCAAGTCCAGGTTGTGAAGTAACACGACTCATTCCAAGCACCTGTTCGTCTTCAAACTTTACAAGGTCCGCGTCTAATCGATTGCAGTTCTTCTCGGCCTATTATAACGCACACACCAAGTAAACAGTCTGGATCTTGTCTCCATCTACTATTTCTTACTGTGTCAAAGGTGGATTTTGCCAAGGCGACCTTTTCTTCTCCCCTCTTGAGAGTCTCGCTAAGAAACCCGCTGAGGATTTTGAGTTTATCTATTCTTTCATTGGGGTCCATTTCCTTGACATTGTCAATAAGGTCGATTGCTCCCTTGGCAGTAGAGTCCAGTAGTTCTGAATGGGTTGCGTAAGGTGCAATGTTGATTTCCAAGTTGGATTACCTTGAGCATAGCCTTCCAATTCTCTCATCAAGGTAAAGTTTCTCTGAAGTTCCAAAGGAAGGGCCTCCATGGCTATAGGTACAAAGGTCATTTCGAGTCTATATTTTATATCTAACGGAATCTAACATGGCGAACTTGGCCTTACTGTCAACATAATCGTCTAAATAAACAAGACCGTCCATAAGCTTTGTTGATGCTGACGGCTTCATTGTTTCTTAATGTAGTTCTTTGGGTGTAAGAATTGTTGGAGTTGGTTGTACGTGCGTATCTGCAAAAGGTGTATGGCGAACTTTTTGTATGTCTGTGTGGGTTTGCGTGTGTACAAATGTTGTGCCTGGTATGGGATTTTTTTCGTTTTTAGAAAATATATAAAATAATAAAATTAATATGAGGCAATGAATGTGAAAATAGCTTGCTTGGCCGGTCACGGTCCTCAACTTTCTTGCCCTTTATTCAATCGCCGCTTATAATATTAATAGGCGCATAAACTTGATTTCTGCGATTAATCATATTTGGAACGCCGTTATTCCAATGATGGTCAATGTAGATTTTTGCAGTGATGGGGTTTATTAATTGTTGGCTATCGACCCAAAACCATAAAGGAGAACATATTTATATATATATATATATATATTATTATTATTATTATTTTAAGAAGAAGAAGAAGAAGAAAAGAGAGTTTGCTAATGTCCACCAGGGGTAGTCTGGATCCAAATAAAAATTTATAGCTTTATTTTTTTTAAAAAGAAAAAAGAGAATGCCATTTTATTTTTTATTTTTGAAAGTGTGAGAATATTTTGTACTTCAATGTTGAATGGATCGAATAGACTGATAATTCTAAAGCTAATCATCACGTTTTTTCAGTGTGTTACTTGCTTCTTAATCTTTATATAATAGAATATAATAGAATATTAGAATATTAGAATATATAAATTTATTTTATAAGGGGGTGGTGAAAGCCAAGCTTTTTATTATTCTTATTTTGCTGCGGCAGGCTTATGTAACAATCTTATTTATTTTTTATAGCACATGAATAGAAATTGAAATTATACAAGTTTGGCCAATG
This sequence comes from Phycomyces nitens, assembly GCA_022702545.1. Classification (NCBI taxonomy): domain Eukaryota; kingdom Fungi; phylum Mucoromycota; class Mucoromycetes; order Mucorales; family Phycomycetaceae; genus Phycomyces; species Phycomyces nitens. Next base: position 2,287,865 of record JAHRBC010000004.1, read on the forward strand.
GGTTTGGTGGTGGTAGTGCCCAGAATTAACATATAACATAAATCATATAGATGGGATGTGTAAATTATTTTTATTGGAATTATTATTGTTATTAGATAAATAGATGGATAGATAGATATGAAAGATGGCAGAATGAGAAGAATAATATAAAGAAATGGTGCGTAGTTACAAAGCAAGTTTAAAAGAGTGGTGTATACAATAAACAATATGAACGAAAGTCAAGAGGCATGAATATAAAGACAGGAGTATATGATGATGGCGTATAACGAAGTGATGATTTGGTCATGATGGCATGGAAATAAAGAAAGATGGATAATTCTTAAGAAATGCAGTTTGGTGGTGTTGCCCAAGAGTTTGCTAGGCCAGAGAGCCATTGAGCAACATCGTCTGGGATATCACAGTATAGGATATGTTTAAGGATCTCTAGTTTTACACCTGAAGAGTTGCTGGTAAGACCGGCTTGGTAGTAGTCTGGTTCGATCAATTCCATTGCGATACGTTCGTAGACCACAGTGAGGTCTGGCACTGGTTCTCCTTCGATTGTGGGGCAATTGTCCATTGTGCCAAAGGTAATTGGAATATGAGGTGCAAATGGGAATAGGCCATATCGAGTTTCATTGGGTTTGATGGGCATTTGACGCGCGCACTCGGCCAAGAAAAGATTGTGGCACCACAATGGTAATCGACCGCGAATCAAAACATCATTTGCGCCACCATAGGGGTTGGTGTATCGCATGCCAAAGGTGTAACTGTAAGGAATGAAGGTTGGCATGGTACTTGACCAGCCAGATGATGAAGCGAGTGTGGGTGTTGTTTGGTTGGATGTGGGATCTAGGGCGTATTTAAAGGTATCAATGGGTGCGTCAACTATAGAGATGTTAGATGTGTTTAGGGTTATTGTTTGTTTAACAAAAACATACCATTGTCTAGACTCTGGTAGAAGCTGTCTTCAAACATGGATAAGGTCGGGGAGTTGCATTTTGGCACGGTCTGCCATTTCTGGTGCACAAACACACCTTTTGAGAGGCGAACAATTGAAGCTTGATCTTCAGCGTTGACATTAAGACAGTGAATCATACGATGCAAAAGATTCTCGGATCGAAGGCGTCTATAGGAAAACAAGTCTTTGATCGAGAGGGATTCAGAATCAAAGATGGAGTGGGCGTATTTGGAGACTTGTCGGGCCTGGGTTTCCCCAGAGACAAACTTGTTGAAGTAGCGTGCAGGAGATGGTAGGACGACACTGGTGGAGTTGTACATTTGACGAAGTATGTCTGAATATGCTTGCTCCCAGTCTTCATTTTTAATGGTGGCTGTAGTAGGAAGACTTGTCGTTTGGTCTCCAAAGAGAAAATCGTTTAGATCAACATCTTGGCTCTTGGCCTCAAGCGGTGAATTGACTGGATAGACGCCTGGTGAGCTGAAGAAGTTATAGGTGGCATATACAGAAGACATCAGGGCAATAGGTAAAGAGTTCTAAAGAAAGAAAGACCCTTTTTATCTTTATGTATTTGCCAGTCACAGCAATTTTGTGATTGCCCAGTTTGAATACCGAAAGAAAAAAAAAGAAAAAGAAAAAGTTATTTTTTGACTCAAGCGGAATGATCGGCGGATTTCGAATGGTCACTACAAAAAAGTAATACATATAATTTTACAGGGATTTTTGAGCAACAGAGAGGCCAGCGCGTGTTCCAGGACCCTGTTTCGTTCTGGTAAGCTCAGCATATAGTTGTATATATATACATATATATATGTATATATATATATTTATTGCCACTGACAAGAATAGCTCAAGTATCCATTTATAGCTAAAATAACCTCAATGTAAGCTATAATTGTTCTTGTTGGGAGGGATTTTCTACATTGGCAATTGGCTGGTCTAAAGGGTATATTCTCAATACAAAAGTTCAATGATAAATTTTTGTTTTGAAACGTACATTTATTTTCACATCAATTTATTTTGGAGGTATTAAAATAGGCAATTGACACACGTAGAGTCAAGCCAATTTACCTATTCTTGCCATGAGCATGCTCCTTTCCGGCAGTCGGCGCACTGTCCGGAATATCATGTAGTCGGAAACACTAAAATATATATATATAAAAAAAACAGGCTTCATGTGCCTAGGACCTGTTTCTTTTTCTTTCTATTCTGTCCTTCTCCATAACATGCTTCCCTATAACTACATGTGGATGTACGCGTCAGCTTTCCTAATTGAGTCTATAGTACTATACTTTACACTATAAAACTCCCTTTTTTTATGTATTCATGACGAAACAACTAGTCAAAATAGCATTCTGTAACACCCTGGTTGTTTGGCATATTTAACCCACTCACCAGGTAAACCATCTTTATTAGACGTTTTGTGGCGAAGTAAGTCTGGGCCAAATTATCCATTTTGGTATTTGATTTTCTAAAAAGTTTGATAGCCAATAGATCAAGAGAAATTTATTATGTTCTCGCGGATTTTCGGTCAATTGGGGCAACAGTCTCCTAGACATCTGGGGTCACATTTTAGCATTTGTTTTCTGAAAAAGGGACAATGCTAGCATTATTAATCAAAAAGGTCATGAGGATTGTTTGATTAGGTCTCCACGACAACCACGATTTATTGCCATGGCATCAGTTTGACCCTACATTTTAACTGGATCAAGAAATTTTCTAAAAATTAACCTTAATATTCCAAGCCAAATCTTATTTTATTGACTGAATTCTAGCCCAAACTAGGTAGGCAGATCAAGCAGCAATTTTACAAGGAAAGTAATAAGAGGCATGGCATGGTCAAGGGCGTGTTCCTATTTATACAAAAGTACGTTCAATTGACAGGGTCTATATCCGTCAAGATAGATGACAAATGATTTGTAATCATCCTGGGCGTTTCCGAGAAGTTCTAGATGTCCAAAATATATGATTGGTCGCATGTAATGGTTTGAATATAGTCTTGAGTTTAAACACTGTTGACTGTGAGTCCTAGCCCAAAGCACCCAATGCACCAAAAATATCCAGAATCACACTAGAATCAATGATACTATTTTTTTTTCTTGGATTTACAATTGGTATAACAAGCTGTATGCACGTAAATTAAACATTGGAATTCTCTAGACTTTTTTTATTATTATTATTATTATTAAAATGATAATAAAAAGGTATGCCAATTGTTTGATTTAGTATCACACATGTAAATTGGATGTTGAATATCATTGTTACATGGATCCTTGAGCCAAATAAATCTTGTTTTCTGATTAATTTGCTCCCCATAAACTCCAATTCAAATTCAAATCTATGATGTTTATAAAAATCATTCTTAAACTGTTACACTCATCATGATTTTGGCAATAGGATATGCATATTTGTCTTACCTGAGGTATATAAATATATTTCATTTTTACCAATACTGATTAGCAGTTTATTCGGTATAGTGTACTATATGACTACAGATGTGTCTTTTGAAGATGAGCCACCTGGCCCGGTCCGAACAATTGCGATCTTTTAGGTGTCACACGTGGATATAAGGACATATGTATGGATTCCAAGGACGAACAAGGATAAACGAGCTGCTTTGATTTATTTTAATGATCGTAATCAGCCTGTTATATATTTCCATGATCTTGCGATAATATAGCCACAATAGGATACAAATGAGTGTGAGTGTTACTAGCTGGCAGATCAACAGACAAATCTAATGACCATTTTTAAACAAATCTGATTTCCTGACCTTTAATCTCGTATCTCTCTCTCTCTCTCTTTATTACTAATCCTCGGAATGTTACAGTTTCATGTTCTCAAATCAGATTTTGTGTGTTCATTAAACTCCTTGATCTTTACGTGGCAAAATCTCCTTTTTTTCCCCTTCTTTCTTTCTAGACAATCTTTGATCTATATTGGTCGTATAGGATAGGATAGGATAGATTTGGATAGGGTAGATTTGGATGTTTGACTAGGTCTTTGTATATCTGATACTTTGCCAAGACATATCTATAGGATATACTATATTGTGTATTTGTATAGAGATTAAATGAAATATAAATGAATGAATATAAAATTTGGAATGAATCCTATCCTAAAAATCGAATGTAGCATAGCCAGACAAAGTATTACTCGATTCCAAGGGAGTTTGTGTATACTGAATATACTGAATATATAGTATATATATATATATATATATATATGTATATATATATAAAAAAGAGAGAGATCAAGAAAGAGGGTAGGTCTGCAATGGTTGCAAACAAAAGGAGGGGGTTAAATATACATATACATATACACATATGCATCACATATACATACATATATATATATATACATATATACGTGTGTATGTTTTGTTTTGTTTGTTTGTGTATAAATTTCTTTACTGAGATTGTTCCTCCTTGCACTGCAGTTGGTTAATCAAACGCATAATTGTTCGTGCTGGGTTATTGTTGAACGCAAGCTGACGAAGATTTGCGATATCTTTGTTCGTGGCACCCTCACCCCGTTCTCGCAAGAAATCGCGGATCGTATTGTTAGTTGCGCCAGTTTCCATCATATTCAGTGCAAGAGTACGCGAATCTTCAGTTAGGCGTCTGTGTTGAGAGTAGTAGTAAATGTCATCGGCATAAGGGTGGTTGTGAAGTGGACAGCCATCTTTGTTGGGATCCCCACCGTAGATTTCAGTCACCACCCAGGCATTATTCCGCAGTCTGATCTTGATGAAATAAGGACAATTCATTCGCATTGAATCCTTGTTACGTGTTCTCTTGGGCATAATATCTTTGGGTAAAAGTGACACTGAATCCTCAGTAGGATGCCCTGACTGCATAGCTGTGGTCTCATCAAACAGCTCAGCCTTTTTTTCTCGACGCTTTGCTTTTTCTTCTCGATTACGTGGGTGGCCATGGTGCACACATCCCATGGTCACCACAAGTGCATTACTCCTAACAGTAGAAAGAGCAAACCCTTGTTCTTTTGCGTATGCCTTACAGGCGTTTCGGGCTTCGTTTTTGGTTGGATACTCGTTGTTCAACATGACTGGTAAAAAGCGAAAGGTTAGAAATCGCTAGGTGCACCAAGATTTTTGATAGTAAACACCAAAGGCTGCTTGATTGCTTGCTTGCTAAGCCTGTCGACGTCATCATTTTTAATTTTTTATAAGGCAAAATCCTTACGGACAGTATTCTACACAAAATACAATGTGACGTCCAATTAGAGCTCCATACAACCACTGCACACTCTTGATGATGTTGGTGTTTAGCAAAAAGGCTCAAGGAGACAAAATACATGTAAATATTTGCAGAGATATAAATCTAGCAGCCACGCGTGAGTTTGTATAGTTTTATCCACAGTTTATATTTGACATTGAAAGAATAAAAAGTAAAGAAAGAGAGTTTGACTGTATCCATTGCACAAAACCCCAAAGTCACACAATGTCCAGTCAAACTGTCCGTAAGAATGACCCAAGCCTGTTGGAACTGTCACACAAACTCTTTCTCAACCCAAGGATCCGGTCTCTATAAAACACAAAGTATAAGTCAAATACTCTCTTGTCCTTTGTTTTGTTTCAAATAATGACAAATAATGACAACCAATACAAAGCATATATCTTCTCGCACATGTTACAGATATTGAACCGATTTAAGGGTAATTCAAAAGTTAAAACAAAGAATTATCAGTTTACAAATATTCAGGAACACCATAAAAGTATGGACTTTTTAGATGGAATTATATCAATATATTTGTAACCATCATGCTATATTAGTATAGTGAAATTATCTAGACAAATTGTATTATCCCAATGCACATTACCACTGCCGAAGTCAATGTCTGTTTTTTTTTAAGTAATGGCTTGTAGACATTGTCATCATGGCACATTGTCCTTTGGTTGCTGTATAAACATTCAATTGTGTCTGTTCTATTAAATCTTAGAAAAATGTTGATCATTTGGCATTGTCATGGAAACCTTTAATTTTTTTTTTAATTTTCCCAAATGCACACACACAGGCATTCACACACACACATAGCAAAAGAATAATGCAAATAGTTAACAGCTATTCACGTGACATGACTGCTTTTTCCAACGAGATTTTTTTGATAAAGGCTGTTGTCTTGTAAGCGATGTATTAGTGTGTGTGCTAACAAAAAAGAAATGTCATCAGAGATTCCTGATCCAGCACTGCAATTCAAGCAATACCAGGCGTCCTTGTTCAAGGCACTTGTGTCTGCAACCTCGGCTTCTAATGCACTCCCGGTAGAAGACATGGGATTCTACCGAACCCTAGACAAAGATTTTGCAAGAGATATTGACCATGTCGGATCGCGTCTCCTGTCACTTTCCAACAGCCTCCTTCAACAATGCTCCAACGATACAGGAGTTACTTCCAAGACGTACGAGGATGCTGAAGATGTAGTAGATAATTACAATGGTGCCATTGATGTTGTGGATAGTTTATTGGAAAAGGCCGTGAGTATTTATTGTTTAGAAATGTATTTAATGCTAACATTGGCCTTGTTGAATGCGTAGGATTTGTCGTTGGATGAAATGCTTGGACGAGTCAATAAGCCAGAAGGCTTCTTGCAGCAGGCCACACCCGAAGTCACACAGGTCTCCCAAAATTCGCAAAAGGGAAAGTTGGAGTACAAGTTCTTGCACGCCAAGAACGTCGTTCGCCCTCAAATCAAATTTAAAGATCGTATCAACAACTCATTGACTGCACCACTTGAAAGAAAGATTGTATACAAGCCCCATGCAAAGGTTCCCTTGGACAACAGTAAGCATTCAGACCAATGCACATGTGTGTATTAAATGTTGTTCTGTCTGTAGCCGAGACTCTGGAGATGGACAGTGGATCGATTGTCTACTCGTTGCCTCATCCTTACGAGTATGAGATCAAGAATATCGAGTACCCAGACCATATGTTCAAGGAGAAAGAGCCTGAGATGTACAAGCCTTTTGATAAGACTACTGCCACTTGGGTTGATACAGAAAAAGGCTTGAGAGAAATGATGGACAAATTTGAGGATGTAGAGGAATTGGCCGTGGATCTAGAATACCACAACTACAGAAGTTACCAGGGTTTCACCTGTCTTATGCAGATCAGCACTCGCGACGAAGACTTTATTATTGATACCCTTGAACTCAGAGACAAGATGTGGATGTTGAACGAGTACTTTGCTGATCCCAGTATTGTCAAGGTATGGCTGGTTGGGTCAAGTGGAAAATATCCAAGTCCTAATGCTGGTTTAGATCTTGCATGGTGCTGATAGTGATATCATTTGGTTACAACGTGATTTTGGCCTTTACATCGTCAACCTCTTTGACACCTATTTTGTCACCAAAGTATTGGGTAAATGCGGGGAAATGCTTGTGGAATCCTACTGGTTTCTTGATCTGTAACGTTTAGCTTTGGATGACTAATGTGTTTTGAATTTCTTTTAGAGTTTCCTCATCATGGTCTCGCCTATTTGTTGAAAACTTACTGCAATGTAGAAGCAGATAAGAAATACCAGCTGGCAGATTGGAGAATTAGGTGTGTGAATCATGTACAGATCTTCTAAGCTTATTAATCTTGTGTTTCCCTAGACCTATTCCGGAAGAGATGTTTGACTATGCGCGCGCTGACACACATTACCTCCCCTATATCTACGACTGTCTGCGTAACGAGCTCTTGGAAAAGTCTGGACCTAATCAGAACCTACTTCGCCAAGTACTCCAACGCTCGGCCGAATTATCCCTCCACAAAGACGAAAAGGAAGTGTATGATGCCAAGAATGGGTTGGGACCTGGTGGGTGGAAGAACCTCTTGGACAAGTGGAAGTACCCCATGAATCCCCAACAAAAGAGTGTATTCAAACAGCTGCACTACTGGAGAGATCACACTGCACGCGAAGAGGACGAGTCTGTTCGTTACGTGCTACCAAACCATATGCTTTTTACACTTGTGGAGAGAATGCCTATAGATTCGGCAGGTGTTATTGGCTGCTGTAACCCTTGTCCTCTTTTGGTTCGCGTAAACGCACAAGCATTAGCTCTTTTGATCCAGCGTGCAAAGGCAGATGCACTCACAGGAGGGCCTCTGGCTGAGGTTGATTCCACTGAAAAGGATACGGTTATGGAAGAGACCACCCCTTCACAACATGTGGCTCATACTGTACAGGTGCCCAAGCAAGAAAATAAAAAGAAGATAGTGGATCCTTCTGAATTTGATCTTGCCAAGATTGCTGCTAACCGGAAAGCAGAAGCAAGTCGACTATTGAAAAAGACATCATCACTGTTCCACTCGCTCCTTTCAGAGTCAATAGAATCTGTTCCCACAGCAGAACAAAGACTAGCAGATCAGATTCGAGCTACTCTAAAGTTAACTTTCCCATGCGAGGGATTAAAGATCAAGGTTGCACCAAACAGTCATGTAGCTTCAGTTGCAGAAACTCCAGCCGAAGAGCATGTCTTTGTCCCAAACGCAGAAAGAGATACAAAGCGCAAGGATTCAGACGTTATTGTGCTCAACAACTTGTCGCAAAAGAAGAAGAAGGCCAAGAAATCACAGTAAAGTCGAGAATCAATAGCAATAAACCCATTATATATATGTCATTCAAACAAAATCAATTCTGCTTTATTTTAATTTTAATTTTCCAGCGTGTGTAAAATGTACAAATTCTGTATCGGTTTTGATCTAGATCTAAATTCCCATATTATTATTTTTGTACAAGATACTGTGTCATGTTTGGATTATTGCAAGACATAACCAGAGGTCTGTTTGTATATATTGTAGAGAATTTGTACAAATTTATTCTCTGGGGTCAAGCAGATCTGTAGAATATCTTATAAGAATGATCTACATTGCGAGTAAACAGAAGAATATAGATAAATTATTCATATCAGGATAAACAAGATACGATTTCATAGTCTGGGAACACAAAATCCCGCCTTTTTTTTTTTAGTTGGACTAAATGTATCAATGTGGGGAACATCTCTCTAAACATCTTTATGAACACTGGCGGGAAACCTTAAATAATTAGGAATCCTAAAGGGCAAATGGTATAAATTCATTTCGTGTTTGCAAAAACAACAAACTTGACCTTTTTATTCATCACTACTGACTCACAATGGCCTATAAAGACAAGGATCCAGAAGTCTCTTCTATTGAACAAATTGAAAATGTTCAAGAAGGCAAGACAAGAAGAATATTGAAAAAGATCAAGGATTCTATATATCAAAAACCAGATAAGCCCATGAATGCATGGCGGCTTATAACCAACCTGAACAATACTCAGCGTATTACATTTGCCGCAGGTAAGTTGCTGAAATGAAATTCATCAACTAATACACTGGGTTTCCCAAACAGCTTTCTTTGGCTGGACTCTGGATGCATTTGATTTCTTTTCAGTCACTCTGACAGCCACAGCAATCGGTTTGTTCCCAAATATCTTTCTTTCAATTACTAAATCGTCTTGTTTAGCAAAGGACTTTGGAGTTGAACCTTCAGATGTTACAAGTAAGTCTAGACAGCTATTAAGATACAAATTTTAATTGATTTGTATTTCCTCAGGCGCCATTACTACAACCTTGGTAACTCTTTTTTTTTATATGCGTATGCATATACATATGCATATGTTTAATAACGGTAATACTATCATTATAGATGCTAAGGCCTATTGGTGCACTCCTTTTTGGGTAAATTAGTTCTCTATGGAAACCAAGTGTAAATGACTAATGTCACACTTTGCAGTGCATTGGCTGATAAATATGGCCGTCGTTGGCCTCTGATGATCGATATAGTGCTATATTCAATTATCAACATGGCTAGCGGGTTCGCGCAAAATTTACAAACTTTTATTGGACTCAGAGCAGTGTTTGGTATAGCCATGGGTGGTGAATGGGTAAGTTTCACTTCTTGTAAATATCTGTCCTACCTATTAAAGTCATTCTATTTTCTTTTATGGTTACAAAGGGACTTGGCGCAAGTCTGGCACTAGAATCGCTCCCAGTTGAAGCAAGAGGTCTTTTTTCTGGAATCTATCAACAAGGTACACTAAAAAAAAGGGGGGGAAAGTGAAAAAAGACCAGATCAAGATATTAATTTTGCGCCACAAAAGGATATGCGACTGGCTATCTTTTGGCCACCGTTGCAAACTATGGCGTCGTCAGGAACGGTTCTTCGTGGCGTGTTCTTTTCTGGGTGGGTGCTGGATTTGCCCTATTGGCGGTTATAATTCGATTTTGGGTACCAGAATCAGAGCCGTTCGAGAAGACAAAGGAAGCCCGCAAGATCTTGGGTAGATCTATTTTCAAGGAGACCTGGATCGTTGTGAAGAAGCACTGGCTCAGACTGATTTACATGGTTATCCTAATGGCCTTTATGAACTTTTTGTCCCACGGCTCTCAAGACCTCTACCCTACTTTCCTGCAGACTCAACTTGGATACGATAACGACCAAAAGACTGCCACAAGTGTCATTTATAATTTTGGTGCAATTTGCGGTGGCACTATTGTCGGCTACTATTCAAACTATTTCGGCCGGAGGTTCTGTATTGCAGTCTGTGCAATCCTGACAGGTGCTTTTATCCCATTGTGGGCATATGGGCCAAACATCCAATCCCTTCAGTTCGGTGCATTCGCTCTCCAATTCTTTGTCCAAGGCGCTTGGGGTAAGGTTGATCTCCGAGAATCTTTCTCACACCGAATTGTGTGAATATGTTTTAAAAATAATTATTATTGATAAACCTTTAACACCAGGCGTCATTCCAGCCCACATCAATGAATTGGCCCCGGCTGCCTTTAGAGGCCTGATGCCGGGTTTGGCATACCAACTAGGAAATCTGGTGCGTAGATTGAACATTTGTGCTTTATATTGCATGCATCTGATTAGGCTGTAGATAAGTGCTGCAAGTAGTCAGATACAGGCCGTCATTGGCGAGAACAATCCAATTCGAAATGAAGACGGCAGCTTCAGGCTAGATTCCGACGGAAAGAATATTGCAAACTATGGCCTGACCCAGGCTATCTTTATGGGATGTGTCTGTGGCTGTCTAATCATTACAGGTAAGTCCATTTGACTTGCTTGTTCTTGACTAACAGATAAATGTAGTCTTGGTGGGTAAAGAAGAACGCAACAGAGATTTTGGAGTAGTCGAACTGGAAGATGATCGATCAGGCCGCGCAGTTGGCCCGGCTGAGATCACTGAGCTTTCAATGGAACAGGGACGACCCCCAACTTTGAAAGAAAACAAGTCCGCTCCCAGTCAGCATTCCATTGATGCAATTAGCTAAAAGATGATTTCACATATCAATACTTTCAAACTTGTAGAATTGGTAGCTTAAAGACTTTATATAACTACTCAATTACCAAGTTACCCTTGGATCATGTACCCCAAGTCTTGCGAATTTTCGCCGAATATATATTTTTATTTTTTTATTTTTATTTTTTTTCTTATTAAGCTTGTGAAAGGTTGTTCCGCAGGACAAGGGCCGCTTGGCTCTATATTAATGTCTGTCACACTTGAAAAAGGGCCCCATGACACCAGTCGATTCATTCCTGTGATATGAGCCCCCAAAACACTGAAAACAATTGCAAAGGTCTTTATTATACTGTATTATTTATTTATTACTTGTTAAAGACGGAGAATAGAGTTTTCGATCAAATAATATATGTTGTACAGCTTGGGAAATCACCACACCAGAAAGTCATCCTGTTTATCACCATGTCAACAAGTGTAACTTTTTTTTTATTTTTGATTTTGTAATGAACAAATTAATAATGTTAATTATATATAAATATATATAATTAATTCTATATATAAAATAGGTTTGTTCGTCCATGCTGTTTCCATGCACTATTGATCCAGATTCTATAAAAGGCCTTTCCGGACGTTTTAGATTTGACGGATGATATGTTGTTGAATGTATGATGCTTTTTATTAATTTGTTGTCATGGTTTCCGATAATTACAAAATATGCTATCAAGAGAGAAACACGGTATCTGGATATATTCACTGTTTCTTGCTGGTCCCAAGTGTAAACATAAAAGGAGCCAAGCTGACATGTGTGAGACAGAGTTGAATGAAACTGACCATGTCTTGTATCACTCGGCAGAAAATGATTTACGTTTCCATATAATCAACCCCTTTATTACATACTAGTATTCTTTCAATTAAGTTACTTGTTTTGCAAGCGGAAATTCGCAGAAAACCCGAGTCTGTCTGACCTTTCTAGACAATCAATAGACCTCTTTATTCGGAAAACATTGGCTTTTTATATATCATCAATCAAACAAAGGTAGTTTGGGTACACAGCAAAAGGTTTCCTTTATAGCAGTCGGAGATTAGTTCTAGTTCATTTGACAGTTGTGTCAAACAAGATATTTTCTTTCACTCTCCACTATCAAAAACAGTCGTTATTACACAGCCTCATTGAAGAAGGGGTAGCTTCGGTAATGCTTCCTAAATATCTCTTAAAGGCATCGGGACTACACCCAAAAAAAATCATGTGCCGTGTTACCTTTATGATCACATAGTAACTGTGACCGCCTGTAACTACGCTATCCCACGCATTCCCAGAACACGGTCGTGTTGAAACTCTTTCTTCTTCTTAATACAACCAATGGTCTGCTAGAAAGGAGGTCTCACCACCTCCTCAGTTGGCCGACAGAGGATCCTAGGTCTCGGTACCGGGGTTGAAAAAACAAAAGACTGATGAATGAGAACGCACGGGGCATCCCAGTACATAGCTTATTTGAAAGTTTGAAACTACGATCACTACTTTATGAAGCAATATGATCTTTTTTTTTTACAGATAGTGATTATAATATTGCCATTATTGTCATTGTCATTGTCAAGATTGACTTGAATTTTTCCTTTTGGATTTCCAACTATAAATTTGGCTGCTTGAACTGTAGATTGTTGCCTAGATACCAATTGGCTCATTAGCCGGGATATTCTTGGGGGCGGACCTAAACAATGAACAACAGTTTGTCCACTGAGAAACCATGGAGACTATCCAGAAAAAGATTTCCGGCCATGTATCTCGTTATGGAATAGGCAAGCCAAGGAAGTCGGAAAAAATAGAATGATTGTAGAAAAAAAACCAGAGTGTTTATGATGTAAAGATTGATCACAGAAGGATTGTACAAATCAAGGCTTGGCTTTCTATAATTGATAATGAATCCTTTGAATGAACATATAGCAGACGACGGGCAATTGAATGGCTGGAATGCTTCAGAGCAAGCCCTTTCTTTTTTAAATGCAATGGGCTATATAGGGAATAAAGGTGTCACTGTGCATGCGGGCAGCTTGATCCTTTTTCTTTCTTTTTTTTTTATATATAAAAAACAAGATGTCTATTGGAGCGGTAGAATGGATATGAAGGGGTTAGTGAAATTGTAGAATATTATTGAATATATAAATATGTATACATGTATAATTTGAATATTTAAATATTTGATCACAAATGATAAAATATGAATGATAAAATATATATATATTAATATATAAAAATAAATAAAAGTAATATATATTTAAATATAAATATATAGAATACTTTTTGTAGACTCCTGGGGTGCCAACCAATGTCTATGTCTTTTTAAACCCCTCCAAGCACATTATGATCTCCGGAGTTACACACGACTGGTTACCCTTTGAGGCGAGCGCTATTGGAGATGTTTCATGCCAAGGTTCGACCACCCTTACAAGATGAGGCCTGCGCAACGGCCTTTTATATACACACATACCGATTCGCTACAAGGATAACTACGGCTTGTCAATTTTCTTTTCCGAACAGCAGCCCCCCCTTTTGCTCGGAAGACAAAACCGAGTTGAAGTCGGGTGCGTTTCTCTTCCTCTTCTTCCATCATATATTTTCTTTATTTATCACTTCCCTTGACCTCTTGAGATCCCAAGGATCAAGACTGCCAAACAAAGAGGAAGAGAATCTGCACCACCATTCCTACCACCACAACCGTGAGTAAAAAAAAAGGAAAGTCAAATCGATAATTAATCAAACTTACAGTCTTGATCTTTTTTAGATCAAGAAAGATTACTGAAAGATTCAACTGAAATCACATACCCAACTCTCTTTCCATTAAATCTAGTCCAAACCCTCAAACCAGGAAAAAATCATCTAAAACGTGTATAAAATACACAATCCCTTTTTCCTCTTCTCTTTCTCTTACTTGTGTACACAAGCTAGCTTGTTTCAGAACTCTCTTTTTTTTTCAAAGCCATATTCAACACATCACCTCAGGAACTCAGTTTTTATCACCCAAAAGAGAGACAACAGGAAAAGAAAAGCAAGTATGGGAATCTCGAGATGGCAAAGAGAGATGACATTAACCATTCTAACCGCATTACAGTCTATATTTTTAAAGCACATTGCCATTCAAGCTCATCATGTCAGAAGAAACAGAATCTTACATGGACTCTAATGATCTCGTAATGTCGCGTGAGAATCAGAATCAATACACAGGCTCATCAGTAGGTTATCCTGGTTATTATATTTGTGTCTTTGGGAATTTTACATTTTTAAAGTAATGTAAAATAATGACAGTGACAATAACATTAATGATAATAATAATTACAAAATAATAATAATAATAATATATTAAGAATAATGATAATATTTAATAACAAAAATAATAAGAATAATAATAATATTAATAATAATAATGAATTGTTTTATTTTTATTTGTTACATCTCTACCAGCTTGATTCCCTTTACGACCACTTGCTTTCCGACGACTTCGAGAGCAAAGCAGCGGCCATAAAATACTGTCGCGATTTATGTGCACAATACGGATTCACGGTAAAGCAAGAACAAAGCACACACAGGGTATGTTCAGAAAAAAAACTATTTCCTTTGATTCTAGAACCAATAGAAATCGTCGATAATATACAACCCATCGATTTTTGTACTTGAAAATTGGAAAAAAAAAACACCATCATCTAAATACCAAAAACAACACCAACAACAACAACAACAACTGGGAATAGGGCTGATTACATGCCTGTACAACAAGAAAAATCCCATCTATCAGAAACATCAACACGGCTCGGAGCCAAGATTCAACAACCCGATTTGATGATTAATTATTTGCTTTGACATTGAACGCTCGCTACTCTTTATTGTCTACAATTCTTGTCTTGGTCGCCATCATATTTGTGCTTCTCGTTTCTCATTTCACGCTCGTTATCATTCAGAATATCTACGTCTACTGCTCAAGAGAAGGCTTTCCAGATTCTCACAGAAACCCAAAATCGACACCAAGGCGGAAGCGCCCCTCAAAACGATGTGATTGCAGATGGAGAGTGGTCCTTTTTGAAAAAGAAGGAGACCGATGGGAGTTTAGGAAATCTCTGAACCCAACTGCATCAAGACACAACCACGAACTCATGCGGCCAGAAGAAATCGAGATGACCTGGCCAAAGGAGGTTGCTGCGCTAATTGGAGAACTAGCTAGTCAACGTCTGCCAACCCAAGACATTCGAGCACGCGTACAAACCCAATTTGTCGGCCTCCATTGGAACGAAAGAAGGTTTTATAATAGGCTTTCGGAAGAGCGTCTAAAAATCAAACAAAATGAGACAGTATTACGAGCAAAGAAAATGACCGGTCTCTGGACACGCATCTGCATGGCCACTGCGGGAAGCGAGGATTTGTCATTCTTTGTCGAAGAAGAGATGCAGAAACTGATACAGAACGTTTGCACCATGGTACAAATCGACCCAGAGACACTCGAGATTCCTCTAGTTCTTTCAGAAAAATCAAATACCTCGCCAGAATCCACACAAACCCCAACCTCTCCAGATGGACGGACGAGTATGGACGGACATCAATATGATGCTCAATTGTTCAATGTTTCCCCTAGTCTAAACCAACTATCCGATGACCCGGTCAAACAAGAGAATATTTTACACCAGCAGAAGCCTCAGGTGTGTATTTTCTCCTTTATTCTTATGATGGGCGTTGGGAACTAGCTATAAATCTGTATGCAACGAAAGATAGCGTGATACGCTTTTTTTGTGATACCGTAGCACGAAATAGCGCCCCTCCCCTACATGGTTGGGTCGGTGCATGAGGAGGTTATGTGTAGTCAGGGATAGGAAGGAGAAAAAGGCATCGCGAGTAGGGCGTACAACTAAAGATGTACAGAGAAATAACAATACACGTGTATTTTGCGATAATTTCTAGGCAAAGACTGGTGTGCCAAGTCCAAAGCAACCCAAAGGATTCACGGTTGTAACTATTCCGGCTCATTCATATATCGTAAAGGTCCACACGCAACGAAGTTCGAACGAATCGCCAAGCTCAAAGAATCGCCGTAGATCAAGATCTCAGATGACAATAGAAGATAATGGGCTGGACAGAAGCGAGGCGGCAAGAAAACAAACTAAGCGACAGAATTCTTTGCAGATTACAACCAAAACATCTCCGGTAGAATCGCCAAAAAGAGAGTTTGATAATAGTCCTTCCCTGAGTGACGCATCTTCACATCTTCCAACCGCGTCTCAGGCACCAAAGATGCAATACCAGTCGATACCAATGGTCTCCAACATGTCCCAGCGACACATGCCAATGACAGGCCAAGGCTACGTGTATCCGTCTAATTATGAGAGCAGCATAATCCCTCTTGATACCTCGTTCTCAAACTATGTTCCAAATTCCCTACACCAATACACAGCACCACGTATGGGAGTGCCCACAGATTTCTCAATGACAGATTCAATGTATTTGCCGACTTCAATCAGTTCGACAAGTGCCTCGCAGGCACGTGTGAACGACTCAAATATTGACAAGAAGTACATTTCGTCTTCAATGCTTCCCGGCCTAAAGACCTCGATGGAAATGGGGTCATCTATGGGTAAACACCAACTCTCGAAACCAACTCCTGCCCAAAGTATGACCACCAATTCATTTTCCAACCGCCGTTCTGGAAACCAAGCCTATCACCCGTCGCTTTCTAGCCCCCACTCCCACCAACAATATTCTCAGGCCTCCATGTACTCCAATATAACAAACGCACCACCTGGAGAATTTTCGTCTTCTATAATGCAAGGAAGCCATATGATGAAAGACGATGGTTCTCCCTACCCAGACTCCCGAGGCCGCTCGGATGATATGAGCAATACTCACGACATTAGTTTTGCTCGTATGAATTCTGGCGTGCCAATAGGGAAGGAGGACGAGCGCGACAAGAGAGAACATTTTTACTCTACTGGGTCACCGTCTGTGAATAATATGTTTATAAGACAAACAACAAATATCGCATTACCGCCACACTCGCAACAACAACAACAACAACAACAACAACAACAGCAACAGCAACAGCAACAATCACACAACCAAGCTTTACTACCACACCCATCTCTGCAAACCCCTCCCTTCTTAATGTACTCTGCCGGTTATCCTCCTCCTCCTACTCCTCCACCCTATGTAAACCATCTTGACCATGGTGTCCTCGACAAAAAAAATGAAGGACACCAACCTGGGCTCTGCTATCGAAACGTTGACCAATACCAATAAATTACAAATATATTTCTTTTTACATGTAAAAATTAATAACAATATTGACAATAATAATAATAATGCTAATAACTATATTAACGATATTAACGATAATATTATGTAAATATGAATTATTTATGTATATGTATATATGTATATAAAAAGGCCTTTTGCGATTATGTGATATTTCTTTGGTTTGTTGACTCTTGGACTGAGTTTAATATGTTGGCGATCCCCCCCAGAACCAAAAAAGAAAAACCGTCTATTTGAGTTTGTCACAAGAAATACTAGTTGAAAGGAGAAGGGTTTAGAGTCAAAAGAAGAATAGAGTAATAATGATCTTAATAAGGAAAACATGCTGTTCTTGACCCAATCTTTCGAATATTAGAAAAAGGTTGATTGGTATATGCCAATTTAGTAATAAATAGTTTTTAAAAATAAAGTACCCATGCCATGGAATGACAAACTTCTGTCAAAGTGAAGGTCAAGAGGCCAAGTTATATAGGGAGCATTATTGCTTGAACCGCGGAAAAAGTGGTGTACATTTTTTTTTTCAAAAAAAAAGTCTTTACAAATAGTACACGTTGATTGGAATAGTTTCAAAGAAAAATATTTAATTATTCCAAAGATATATCTTTGATTTCAATCGTGTGCTTTGGAAAAAGGGTACATTACAGCCTCAATACTTGGCTTGGTACCTCTGTCTAATATATAAATATATACACATGTAATCAGTACTGGTCAATAGAGGACTGTATGCAAGACAGTAGTACGGTGAAGTTCTCTTTCATCACGCTCAATTTCCTATTTCAGAATAGTTATCAAAAGTGACTGTTTTACTCTGTAGGATAGTTATGAAAAGACATACAGCAACGTATTTTGCTCCTTAAAATACAAGAATATTTGTCTGTTTATTTGGTAACAATCTTTGTTTTGAGGGATACTTTAGGGTGTTGATCTATTGTGCTCATGATACACAATTAGTCGAATAATCATATTAATAAACATGAAATATTTGTGTATATAAATGTTTACTATTTTAAAGAGTGTGCGTTGAAAGCATGGTCTTGTGAGACTGGAGCCTAAGCCATACTAATCGCACTATATGTAACACTTGACGATCCTTATCGAGTCGGCGTAGACAATCAGTGAAACATTGTAGGATAGAATTCTTGCGGAGAATGGCATTTGAGGTGCTCGCGTCAAGAAGACCGTGCCTGAAAACAAAAAATCCTCGACCATTAAGGCATCTCTCGCGCCCTAGATGATTCTATTGGCTATGTCGTAAAAGAGAGTTTAATGATCTCTACTTGATATTTTAAATAGAGCGTATTACATGTGCCCTAAATTATGAACCATTATTCTGTTCCATAAAATCACCATTAGATTCGAGACTTGTGGGCATCTCTGTATTTTATATTATATTCTGTATAATAACAGAATATTTAATATCCAAAATAATTTACTCGTCAATAGAAAGAACAGCAATAGTATTAATATTAATATTATTATATTTGTTAGAATCTCGCGCTCTTAGCCATTGGAGAACTATTAATTATATTTACAAAGCGGCGACTTCATTGAGTTTTGTTTTCCAAGCCTTAAAAAAAGTAATAATTATTTTACTTTAAAATTAATTTATTATTTTGATTTTGATAATAATTTATTATAATATTCCCAAAGATCTAGGTATTCTTTATCTTTACCGATTCGATCTAAAGATGCTCTTCTTTCTGCATATTCTTTTTGTTCTGTTTGATCTCCAATAATTTTCTATAGCTGTTACAATTTACGGCATTTTTTTAAAATAATAATAATAATAGCAATTACTATCAAATACCCAGAATCTATATATCTCTATGAAAAAAAAAGTAATCATGTCAGATGAATCAATGTTTACCCTATCTTTTGTGCTATAGAATAACAACACGTAAATCGCCAATTTGCTGCTATTATTGTCTAAACCTATCAGGTAAAAGTATTTTGTTTATTAGGAGGGTGTGTCAAGGCTTTGCGCCTGTAGGTAGCCCATGAGATCTGTAGAATATATATATATATAAAAGGGTACAAGGACAAAAAAAAAGAGTAGTAGTGTTTGACACGGTAGAACAGAGATAGTAGTCAGTGAGGAAGAAAAGAGAGCAGAGAAAAAAAACGTCTGGTGGGGGGAAAATCTAAATCTATCAAACACTAATTCACGCGTAATTTTATTTATTATGATTATTAATTAGCCAATCATTAGAACATTGGTTTGATTTTTGTATTGCATCTTTAAGCCAATAAATATTTTATTAAATACTCGATAAATACGTAAATAAAGGTCTGTTGGTTATAAAAGAGAAACTACACATCTTTGTAGATACTTGATTTATACTATTGGTTGAAAATATAGCCATGCTTGATTTTGAAAACATCAAAAATTATATATTATTAATCATAGTAGCTAATCGAGATTTTCTTGTTTCTATACAAGAGCACATTGTTCAATACACAATACTAATATTTTGAGATGCAAGTTTTTGTAGATGTTTGTGATTAGAGCTAATGTCTAATTGGTCAATTATTTGGATGGAATCTCATCAATTGCCTCAATCATAATCATTATTAGATTGAAAAATTATTTACGAATCCCTCGCAGATTTATGTTTTGTAATTAGATGAATCTCATATGCTATCTTGCTTTTTATTATTATTAAAACAATTAACAAGTTGCTATCCTCTTTGTAGTCATGTTGATTCTCAAGTATACATCTATATGTGTATGTGTACAGATTCTTATTATTATTTTTTAAATAAATCACTATTACTCTATTATGATTTTTAGTATAACCATTCTATAAATAGTAATGTTATAATATCTTGAAAAAATTTGTCTACATTCCGTAGATTCGCTTAAACACTTTTGGCTTATTCTTTACGATTTTCATACAAAAAGTTCAACTGAAAAATAGACTATAAAACATTCAGTCTGAAACAATCCGAGTTTTGAGATTGAATGATATGAAGAAGAAAAAATCAGACGAATCAAACTTTGTTTTTGCCCTGAGATTTCCCAGAAAAGGGGTCTGATTGGACCAATAAAATAAAAATACCCTTCGTTATTTAAATTAAAATATATGCTTGCGAGAGAGGATTTTATGCTGTCCTGGTAAAATAGTACAACTAGATGGGTGGTTGGGAGTTATTGGATTCTATAGAATACCCTAGGGCAAAAGATATCTTTTCGAATATACTCTGTAATGAACATCATATCATTGGACATATTGACATTTCTGTTCCACAGGTATTATACTTTTTTTAGATTAGTGTCTAGTGGACCAGCTTATATTTTCTCTTGTAGTTTTCCATGTTTATTCTGTGAAAACGGCCACGAATACCTATCGTAATATTACTATATATATATGTTGACCAAATATGACTTGCTTTTGATACCCTAAACTCATTGATAGCAATTAGAGCTTGCCAAGCCTTTCTCTCTACTCAAGATATTGGTACACATTGAAGGCACCAGGGCTCAGCCTGAAATTTATTTTGATCTTTATTCTTCCAGTTTAAAGTACCCCTTTATTGCAATATGTAAGCGAGATCTTATTAGATATGCGTGGCTTTTCATCTTTGAAGTACTTTGATAAATCGTCAAGATATTCAAATATATTTTAAATACTTTAAAGCACCAATTAAATATTCGATTGATAGTAATCAGCTTATGTAGCCTTTAAAGGTATGTTTGTTTCGAGAGCGTTTATATAAAGATATTTTTTTGAGACCCAATTCCTTTCCCTGGGGGACTCCCATCGCTATCCATATTATAGTACTCGGCCAAATAAAGCAAATGTGTCTTTTATTGTCGGGGTCAACAGAACAGGGATAAAAGTGCTGTTCTATTTCTTGAACTGGGAAGTCTTGTAACTTTAGTATAGCTCTTGTTATCGACAAAATAGTACATGATTTTCAGCAAAAGCAAATCATACAAGTTTGTCAATTGAGATATAAACTATATATAAACATTGAGTTTACTACCTCTGGAATTTAAGCTAGTCTCCAAGATTAAAGATTAGGTTTAGTGTAGAGTCATTACAACTAGGAACCTATGGATACCATAGTCCCCCAAGTGTGAGAAGAAATAAGAGAATTTTTTGAATCATAAAAGGCAAAAAAGGGGAAAAAAGTGAGCTAATATTAATAAAATGTGAGCTAAGCCCTATTTTACACTTTGGCGCTGTGAAATGCGATTAGCTTCTCAAAACTGCAAAGATTGTTAATTGTGTCTTAAAATAACATATGCATTCTTTTCATGATGGTTCATGCCTCTTTTGTTCCAAAGTTGGCAAAGGCGAAACATTTGAATAAAGGTCCTTGGGCATGATTGAATGGAATCTCGTTTATAATATTCACAACTTTGGTATCTGGCAATCTTGGTTACATATGGACTATCAATATTGATAAGACACCAACCTGGACATGAGAAACAAAACAATGGAGATTATTGAGAGATAGATGACATAAAAGATATAGCTTTTTTTTTCTGCTGTTAATTTCCACAATTAAGACTTTGTATTTATCTAATATATTTTTAAAGGCAAAAATATCAAAGGAGGGGTTTTACGAGTTGCTTTTGTAACCGAAAGTTAAGGCAAATGGTGTTTTATATTTGTAAAACCAAGGGGCTAATTAATAATAGGGCCATGGCTTAAACTCTTTGAGCTTCCAAAGAAAGACACTGTCAAAAGTATCACCCGTTTGTAACCTAGACAAATATGTCTGCTTGTGGCTGTTTGACAATCTGTAAACTAATGTTAATATATATATATATATATAGTGTGCAAGACATACCTTTTGACATTTAGCTTAAAAGACAAGATGGTTTATAATGTAGATTAAATAACGATAAAAAATGCCTTGAAAAATTTCAGTGCAGTAGTTTCACATGCTATTGATATCACTTGGCAGTAATATAGCAGTATATTTTTTTTGACACACTCGAGAGTATTAAGCTCTCGACAAGTATTGAAAAGGTGAATAATGTGAGTATATATTGGTTGAAGCGCTTTAGTAATAGTGTCTCTATAAGCAGCTTTGATTACCGAGTACCAGATGGTCTATTGAAATAATTCATTTGACAAGATTTGTGGTTGGAGAAATTGTTGTTTTTGGCTAATGTGTAGCCGCCATTGTTCCACGATTTGGATACTAAGCCATTTGTACCGGTGAAAGCAAGTACCGTACTCCTTTCTTGTGACGCTTCTGTACTTTTGTTTATACTTGGTGGAAACCTGGGCTAATATATAGTTGTATAATAATCAACGATTGGTTTTTATGAGTCGATATTGAGAATGTTGATCGATTGATTGATTATGTAAAGAACCTAGTGCTGGGGTAATGGGTGTATGTATTTGGGCAAGAAGATAAAGTGAAATTACAATGCCTGGAAGTACAGACATTTGCATTGGGATGCTAATGTAAAGTGATTATTTACATTTAAAGAACAATGATTTATACCTTTTTCATGCAAAGCACAGCTTCTTGGCGATCTCTATATAGAGTTTTGTACTCTAAAGACAGAAACATTCTTCGTATGGGATTTACTGCCCTTTGTAAGCGTATGCTTGATTATATTTCAACAGAGATCCAACTTGTTTCTTTTTTGCAAAGATAATGTAGGTCTGACTGACAGAAGTCTCTTGATAAAATTCCATTTTTATTATTATTATTATTATTGGATTGTTTCAAGCCAAATTTTCATCATGTTCATTTTAGGTTAAAACTGGCATAATCACATTTTGTGAATCCCCGATATTTCAAAAAGAAAACAGTTTGAATACAAGCATTGTTGTTTTTAGGAGTCACCCTATCCATGCTTGTTTAATATAATCTACAAAACTCTAACCTCTTTATAAAACATGCTAATAATAGAAATACAAGCTTCTTTATCCTCAAAGTCCATCAATTGATCTCTTTTTATTACTTAGGAGAGGATCGGAAGCTGAATGTTGAGCTATGCATTTGGATTTCTGCTGTCAACTCCACTCACAATAGCTCTACTTATATTCTAGAGCCATTCAATTTCACCCCCTTTTTCTCTTCTTTCAATTCTCTCTTTCTCCTTAACAATGACCTTTGACTTTGAAGAACGACCAGGCAATATGTTTGACTGTATATCATCCTCAGACAGTCTAGTAGTCTGTGTCAGTGAAGACATGCGTCTCAGTAAAGGTTTCTATCACACATAATCCCACGTCCTTCATCTAATACACACCTAAAGGCATATCCGCAACCTTTCGTCAAAAGTTTGGCAATGTTCACCAACTCCAGGCCCAAAAGAAGTCTGTCGGACAAGTGGCGTGTCTTTCTCTAGGCCAAAGACGACACGTATTTTATCTGATTACGAGACCAAGGATCTACAATAGACCTAGTTACGCCGACCTGGAAGCGTGTTTAATTGCCCTCAGAAACACTTGCGAGAGTCTGGGCGTCCTCAGTCTGGCAATTCCACAAGAGCTAGGTACTGGCCTCGACGCACTACAAGAAAAGCATGTCAAGGACTATCTCTTTAAAACATTCTCAGGTAAGTAGAGTTATTTGCTCTTTTACTTTCTTAGCTGACATAATTCCACTCTAGGCTGGCCAGGAAAAATGGTCATGTACGCCAATGATCACTAGGATACTCTTTAAACATGTATTAAACACAAATACCCGCCCCTTTAGCTTTTCAATTTAAAAATAAAGGCATTCTTTGCTTGCTAGCCTTTTAAACACTTGATTCTATAAAGAAATGACAAGTTTCAAGATCATTATATCTTTCTTGATCCTCAATGGAAAAAAAAGTCACGCAAACCAGTTTAGAAAAGAAAGAAAAGAAAATCAAAGCATTTTAACAATGTCAACCAAGATCTAAATTATCAATCAAGCGCAAGTCAAAAGTACCTAGATTACTCTCATTAGTCAGATTCCCTTGAAACTGTTGCAAGGCCTACCATTAGCGTTAGAATTATTGGAATGTCCCGGTAATCAATATAGAGTGTCATTCGTCACATCATGGAGTACGCCAGTCATTTGGATACAACAGCAGATATAATGCGTCCGAGAAATTTAGAAAGCAATCGTACGAGACAATCCATTTAATTAATTTCTCAAGGACCAATTCAATTCAACATTAGTCAGCGCGAACATCATTTATATCTTGACCTTGGGTTTGGCAAGCGATATGGCTTGTAATCCACTGTGGGTGACACATAAGCCTTGGCCGACAGTGTACAAAAAAAAAACCAAACTTTTTATTTTTATTTTTGGTGAATGATGATTTGGCAGGCTAGAATTGATAAGGAGTAAAGAGAGTTTATCTAGTAAGATGAACCTAATTATTACCAGAGAAAGAAGAAGAAGAAGAAAGATAATTTTTGGTGAGATATCTGTGATGTTAAACACTTTGGACACGTAGAATGGTTTGTTGGATATAACATCTATCGACAATTGATAAAGGGCACAGGAAGAATTGGATTTGGAGCATTTTCAAGTGCTGCCAAGAAAAAGCCAAAGATGTTATTATTATTATTATTATTAGTCTTAATATTTCTATAAATGATCTCTAGACCATATCATTTCTGGTTGTAAGAACCAAATGCTGCCTAAATTCATTACAGAATTGGTCTGTGTACTTGTAATAGAGATTTTCTCTGCAGTATCTTGGGAGCCAAAGGAATACTTTGTCCATACTATGAATATCACTCTTGTTTACCTATTGATTACTCAACACAGCCCTCAATTGCCTTTTGTCTGGACACAACTAAATGAAAATAAAAGCTAAAGATATTGATTGGTCATGATGATGTGCTTGTAAGATATTCTTTGTGCTTGTCCAGATTACAAAAAAAAAGGTTGCTTTTTATAGTATCTAGAATCCACACTCTGGATAAATCCGAAATGCTTCTGACCAATCCATTCAAAGCAAAACAAAAAAGTATTACCAAATTAAGAAATAAACTATTCCAAGACTTTTCATTGGCAGGCTAAAAATAACCAAATCTGGATAAAGTTATTCAGGCTCTATATGTTTGCAAATAAGTATACCTTTTAAGTGTCTCCACGAACAGGTATTCCAACAAGCAATATCGCAGACAATACTATGGTGTGAGGGTTGGTGACCGTAAAGAAAATGATAATATAACTATTGCTTCATTTTTATATTTTAAGCTATTTTATTATCTCGGCAGATTTTATTTAAAAGGTAATGTCACCAATGTCAATTCCTAAAAGTCAGAGACAGTCTCTTTCTTTCTTTTTTCTGTAGCAAGTTAGTTTCAGTACCCTGACAAGATCTTGCAAGTTCTCAGGTTACTCTGGCTATTGAAGATGTCAGGCATTCTTGAGAATAATAATTTTTGGCATAAAGGCTTAATTCATAAGTTGACGAAAACCCCCAGTAAAATTAAAAATTATACTCTCTCTTTTTTTTTGGTATTTTATTTTACACTTGAATTATTGATGGCTCTTGTAAAGACTTGTTTTTAAGTGATATGAAACAATAAATTTGGGAACCAAGAGTTAACAAAGTTTATTGAGCTAGAAACCCAAGTTTTGTATTACAAAGGTGCAATGTCCATAATGAACTTCAAGGCTAGATTTCAAAGAGATTAGACTAGCTTATCAAGAATTTAATTTTATATAATATCCATAGACATATTGTCCTTGGACACTGTATATATAATTTTCATGCCTCAATGTCTTTGCATGATATATCAGAATTTGTTAAAGGTGTATCTGGCTTTATTAAGAAGTTTTGGTATGATTACTCAAGTGTAGTATTCTAAAAAATAAAAACATATAAAAGTACTGTGGGATGTTTATCACTCTTTACACTACTAATCTTTAGGTCATGTTGCCTTTTAACTTTTGAATATATCAATTAACAGTGATAGTATTACTATTCTTTATAATTTTCTATTAATATTAATACCAACATGAATGATATATTTATCAAGCCTTTTTTTTTTACTACTGCTATACTTTACTCGATTTATTACATCTCTTTCTAACAAAAAACAATAGATTATATTGGGTTGCTAATCTATAGCCTGTTGAATCTTGTAATAGGCATTAAATTTATCCCTCTATTTCTATTATCGTTCAAGGTATGCTACCATTTAATATAATATAATCTCTCGATATATCTTGAAGAATTGATTATATTAATCTATAGCAGCCTAGAATTTATAGCAACACTTTTATCAATACTATATACTGTTTGATATATTAAATGAACTTTATGATACATATATATATATATATATATATTGGACTGTACTATATA
The DNA here is from genome assembly GCA_022702545.1 of Phycomyces nitens. Taxonomy (NCBI): domain Eukaryota; kingdom Fungi; phylum Mucoromycota; class Mucoromycetes; order Mucorales; family Phycomycetaceae; genus Phycomyces; species Phycomyces nitens. The sequence continues at coordinate 2,314,640 of JAHRBC010000004.1, forward strand.
TTGTTTCAAGATTCTAGAGGATACAATTGTATGCATTGCTTTATCCCAGATTATAATTTCTTGTTAATATGGAGAAATATTGCCCATTGTTCATAAACCAATACTTTTACCATCCAAAAGATAAAGAGTTACCAAAATTCTCTTGAACACCTTGCACTTTTTACAAGTCTTGAAAACAGGTTTTATTACTCTGGTTAATCTCTGTCAATATTCTATAGAGCCAAGAATATTCGATATTGATAAATTCAAGATATTCTTGTATGTAATTCACTGTTGGAGCCTGTTTTCTCCTACAAAACTATTGACACTACAGAAACAAGCTGGGTTTGAATTATTGAGATACAATCACCTATAAAATACTCTTTATTTGGTAATTAATATACATACATGGTAATGCTATCTGAGTCTATTCAGTACTTTAACCAATACCTATTGCAGACGCGTGGCATACCCTTTTTTTGTCTTTTTTTTTTAAATACATTATATTTACTTTTCCGTTTCTTATCGTTAATGGCAACAGCACAAGAGACGACCCCATTCCTTGACTATGGCCAAGGAAATAGCTCTTGGAGCAATTTCAAGAAGAATGGGGTAAAAATAAATACAAATATATAATAACAATATATATATATATATAAACAACAGGATTTATTTTCAGGCTTACAGTTCCTAATCCCATTCTTGATTGATCCTTTCTTATCGCCATTAGCTCCTCAAGACTGTGATTGCGGTGTGTGTACTTGGTGCAGTATTGGGAGGTGGATGGGCAATCTGCCATTGGGGAGAACTTCCTGGGGAATTCGGAAGAGACTTTTCGTCATTGGAAGGCTACTGCAAAGATACGCTTGCTATTCAACCTGGCGAATACGTCGACCGTCAAAAGAGATTGGCCAAGGTTCTAAAGGATGAAAAGGCCGGTGCATTGGTGGTAGAGCCAGGACCGACAATGACATATTATACCAACATTGCCTGGTCCCTTACAGAACGTCCCTTTCTCGTCGTCCTGCGTCCCGATGATGATCTTCCGTCAGGAATCAATATGACCATTGTCACACCAATGTTTGAAGCTACCAGGGCATTAGAGGCTCTCAAGCGAGCCAATTTGCCCAGTGAAATAGAACCAAGTGTGGTTGAATGGGTGGAAGATGGTTCGCCCTACAATGCTGTCAAGAAGGCACTCGGAGACACTGCTGGAACTGTATTTGTGGACAAGGACATTAGAATGTTTGTCTTTGACGGAATCGATGATGTATCTGATGATATTGATGTAAAGATGGCTCCCCGGTCTATTCGTACCCTGCGTATGGTCAAGTCTTCTGCCGAGATTGACATTCTGCGTTGTGCAAACCATGCTACCTTGGCAGCCCTTCAGCTTGTCCGTACTTATGTTCAGCCTGGCATGGTTGAAAGCGAGATTTCAAAGATGATGACCGATGCACTTGAGACGGCTGGTCTTGATGAGACCTGGGTATTGGCCCTTGTTGATGAAAATGCTGCTTTCCCTCATGGTGAGCCTGGTATACAGAGAACTGTTACCGAGAACAGCACTGTTTTGATTGATACTGGCGGAAGACTGTTGGGTAAGGACTCTAGGCAGCTTGTGTTTTGGGTTGGCTGTATATAATGACTTTAGTTATGTAGGATATCAGGCTGATGTTACAAGAACCTTTTTCTTGAGTGACCGTGGGCACAACCAGACCATTGAAGATGCCTGGTACTCAGTGAGAAGAGCCCAAGAGAATGTACTCAACCGTAGCAATGCTGGTGATTCGTGTGCAGAGGTCGATCTTTATGCAAGACGGGTGATTGAAAAGGCTGGCTTTGGTCAGTTCTTCACCCATCGATTGGGCCACGGCATCGGTGAGGAGATGCACGAAGAGCCATATATGAACCAAGGAAACCACGAACAGCTTCTTTCTCCTGGCATGACCTTTAGCGTAGAGCCAGGAATCTATATCACTGGTGAATTTGGTATTAGACTCGAGGATATCGTTGTGGTCAACCAGGAAGGCAAGCTGGAAGTTTTGACTAGTGGACTAGCACAAAACCCATGGTCTCTTTAAACAAAAAGAGGTTGTTTTTTTTTTATACCTGGGATACTATTAAAAGATGACATTTTGAATATATATATATACATATATATATATGTATATATATGTATATATATGTATATATTATACAATTTGTGATGTATTTAAAATAAAGCCTTGTAGTAAGCAGTCCCACTCTACTAATATTGTGCCATGCAGGCTATTGTGGAAATTTTGAAAGATATATAAAGCCATTTCATTTCCAATGTCCATTGTACGTAGGTCAACATGCTTTAGGACTTTATAGCAGACAATAAACTGTATTGCACGTATTTAGGAAAGTAGTGAAGAAAACCTTGAGCTTATGCACCAGCCGGACTGGTACGATAATGCCCAAAAGTATTGGACTGCTGTTTCGCCTACAGTGAATGGCATGCTTGGTGGCTTTGAGACTATTGATCCCATTGATGTCAAGGGTTCATTATCCTTTGTGGATGAGTTTGTTCATGGAGTGCGCGGTGTGAACAATGTGCTTCGTAAAGAGCCAGTGATTGGAAATGGCTATGCATGTGATTGTGGAGCTGGCATTGGACGAGTCACAAAGAACTTTTTGTTGAATGTACCTTTTGAAAAGGTTGATTTGGTTGAACAGGCACCCAACTTTGTTGACCAAGCAAAGCAGACCTACCTTGCAAATGAGATCAAATCCGGACGTGTGGGAGAGATATTCTGTATGGGACTCCAGGATTTTACACCCGAAGAGGGAAAGTATGATCTTATCTGGTGCCAGTGGGTGCTGGGCCATTTGACAGATGGTAAGGAAAAGTTAATATGATGGCGAGTTTGGCTGACAGGGATATTAGAGCATCTGGTGGCATTCTTCAAGAGATGTATCAAGGGTCTCAAGCCCAATGGTATGATTGCCGTAAAAGAGAATAATGCCTCAAAGGACTATTTGATTGATGAAGAGGACAGCAGTGTGACAAGGTAAAGAAAAAAGACCTCATGAATCAAGACTAAGACTAAGACTTGGAATATAGACCCAACAATTCATTGAAGCACTTGTTTGGTGAGGCTGGCCTGACTGTGATCAAGGAAGAGGTTCAAAAGGGACTTCCTGCTGGTTTGTTTGCAGTGAGAATGTAAGTTGGGATTTTTTTTTGGTGGATTTGCAGGAATACTGAGTTATATTTGCAGGTATATGTTGAAGCCAACCAGAGCCTAAGTTTCTGGTCAAATGGGCGAAATTTTTGACTAAAGATTAGATTATTACCATTGATATATGCATCAATTGGCTTGAGATTTGTTTTACTTTTTGTGAAATGGCCATAATCAATACTTATACTTGATAATTTGTGAGTTCAATGGCACATTGTGTAAACAATGTCTTGTGTTTAATGAATGACTGGAAGTGGGGTGGACTGATTTTTATTATTAATGGCTCTGTTTCTTTACTTGGTCGATCCAATAGCCCAAGATAGCCATAGTCTTTTTTTAACATTGGCCATTGATCCAATGCCATTTACGTCTATTTATAAAATGAATAAACAACAAAGAAGTGGTAATGAGGGATTTCCAAGATTTGCCGTTTCATTTTACAGCACTTTTATTGCCTTTAGATATCCAGGTATATAAAAGATACTCATAGATTGATGAGAGGGGAAATCAAATTATGTAAAGGGTAAATATTAATAGTAAAAATATGTATCTATATATATTTTATATATAAATCTTGTCACTGCTTTTGGGATTCTTCAACAACCTTCTTTTACCAACTCCAAAAACACCCAAACAGACCATACATCTGTTCAAGGATACATAGATATCCATATCGTATATTACAATTTTATACTTTTATAGATACATTTATAACTATAAATATAAAATACAAATACAAATACATATATATATATATATATATAATATATATACACACATTTCATTGACCGCGTCGCTAGGCATCTCACTTGGAACCAGCCACGATCTCTAGCCTTTTTTTTCTGTAATAATAATAAAGGTAATCTCATAATGAAGAGTCAAATGCACGTCTTTACCAAAAAAAAATTAAAGATATTTATAATTACGCCATTAATATTGCCTCTTTCATTTTTCCTAGTCATGAATATAACACCAATGAGGCGCCCACGACGAGAGAATTGGCAGGCAGACTTTTACAAGAATGGATACCCAAATGATGTTATCGTGATTGAGGACACACCTCCTCCCATGCCAATACAATCCCAGCAACAACCTTCACCTCTACAACTACGACCACAGCCAGAACATCCTTCTGGTGTAATTGATGACACTACCGCTTTCTCTGCTGCCAGACAACCTCATCTCACAAACTTGGCTACTCGTCGACCTGCTACACTCACAACAGATCACAACCCTCTCTATTACACCGGACCACCAGCGGCTTCCACACGTTCAAAAAGGTCTCGGAAAGATCAAGACCAAGAACCAGAAAATACCTCCAACCAACAGTCAACCTCAAAGGTTGTAATAGCAAAAAAGAGACGAAAGGACTATAATCGGGTCCCAGCTGCCGTTAATTCAGGCAAGTGCTTTAATCTATATATATATATATAATAAAAGGGTTAGATTTTAACATATCACACATAGTCAATCAGGCTCTACAGCCGCCTGCATCAGCACCGGTCGTCCAGGTAAGAGTTTCTGGATAATATTCTCAACTGATCGACGTATCTTTCCAGCACTCGTTTGATGACAAGGATGGTCACTACCTAATCAACCCAAACGAGTCTCTAACAGCACGATGTAAGCTGGTACCAAATAGACACATGCAAAGTGCAGTGATCTGCAGTAATATATATATAAAAAGGTCTGATTTGGCTTCCAATAGACAAGATGATGCGCTTATTAGGACAGGGTACTTTTGGAAAGGTTATCGAGTGCTATGATCGAGTTAGAAGAGAACATTGTGCGATAAAGATCATCCGTGCAATTCCAAAGTACAGAGAGGCCAGCAAGGTCGAGATCAGAGTCCTCAATACACTCAAGGCCAAGGACCCCTTTAACTCAAAGTAGGTTGGATATCGCTCAGGTATAGAAATGCATTGTATTAACAGATATTAGCCAGTGCATCCATTTAATCGATTGGTTTGATTACAACAACCATATCTGCATGGTGTTTGAGCTTCTAGGTCAATCGATCTTTGATTTTCTAAAATCAAATGAATTCAGACCATTTCCTCCTCATCAGATCCAGCACTTTGCAAAACAGCTCTTAAACAGTGTGGCCTGTGAGTCCAATATCAAGGCTTTAAACCCAAGCTTATCTATTGATTCTAGTCATCCACAACCTCAAACTTATCCATACTGATCTCAAGCCTGAGAACATCTTGCTTGTCAACAATTCAAGTAGTCTGGCCATGAGCAATGGAAATGTAAGGGTCTGAAGATCATAAAGGGCCAAATCCTAACAAAGATTCTTTTTTAGAGAGATTCTAACATAAAATCACGCATATTACAAGATACCTCCATTAGGCTCATAGATTTTGGATCGGCCACATTTGAACAGGATTATCATTCTTCGGTAGTGTCAACGCGACATTATCGAGCACCAGAAATCATATTGGGTAAGAAACTTCTTGTGTTGACCATAACTAACTGTGTATAGGTATGGGCTGGTCCTATCCGTGTGATATCTGGTCTATAGGTTGTATTCTTGTAGAATTCTTTACGGGAGATGCACTCTTCCAGACCCACGAGAATCTAGAACATCTGGCAATGATGGAAGCTGTGCTTGGAAAGGTACCATTAAGGATATCAAGAAATGCAAGGTAACAAACAAGAATATTGATCAAAAGCCTACATTTCCGATTCTTTATTAAAAACCAATTCTACCGGACATCAGTAGGGAACCACAAAAGTTCTTTGACAATGGAAAACTAAAATATCCTGTGCCCGAGACGACAAAGCAAAGCCAGAAATATGTCCGTGCCCTGCGCCCACTAAAGGTATACTCTAAACCAGCCATACAAAGTCTAATAGTCTTTAGGATATCATTGTTCCCTCTACAAATCTCACAAGGAACTTTTTGGACCTCGTCTCAAAAATGCTGGTCTATGATGCCAACGAAAGAATCACGGCAAGTGAGGCCCTCAAACACCCCTTTTTCCAACTAGATTTTGAAGAATATTCCCGAGAGATAAAAGGAGGATAGTGAACTATCATGGTGATATCTTGCACTCTTCCTATTCCTATTCCTCGTTTGTTTGCTTTTATCCTATATTTTCCTTTGCTCTGATTTCCACTTTTCATAATACTTGCTCAAAAAACAACCATGTTTTTTTTTGATAATAGTCTTGTTGAATAATTGTTTCATATCCTCTCGATAATTCCCCCCTTTCCACTCCCTCTTTATTTATAAGCCCCAAAAGACCGTGTCCCTTTTAACCAGACGTCTTATAAATCCACCCAAACTTCAATATACATATATATATACATATATATTCTTTACTCTCTCTCACTTGGGTTTGTACGTTATTACTATAATATATTTATACACATCAAAATATACTAATACTTTTTAAACATCTTCTTATGTGGTTCTTGCAGGTTGGCATTAATGAGCAATGATGTATGTATATTTTACTTTGGGAGCAAATGTACAAAGTCTAGATATTGAAAATAGTAGGATGATGAATTGATATATATATGAATTTCTATGCTTCCTGAAGAATATCAGATATCCATGTGTCTAGCACATTTATACCCTTGATCATTTGCATAATGTCGTCTTCAGTGACACTGAGTTGAATGCGTCTCAGGCGCTCGTCTTTGTGGTTTGTGATTGTAATCATACCGGTAGTCTCGATCATTGAAACAAGATCATTGAGTTCGGTTCTCGACACTGGAGAGATCGAATTGTTGCTCTTTGAACAGTAGATTGCATATTGTTCACGGAACTACAAAATCCAATTAATTTCTGCTTGGACAACATGGTCTTCTTACTTTTCCCATGGTGATCTGGCTCTTGGCTGACCCACTTGTCGTTCTGTTCATAACCATCAAGGCACCGATTACAACCTTTTGTTGCAGGTTCAATTGCTTGAGTTTCTGGACATTTGGGCTGCCATAGACAACCTGAAGAACCTTCATGATATGTCCAATCGTGACCTTGGCTATGACAGGCGGGGCATCAGGGTTGTCCATCAAAGCCACCGTCTTCTTTTTCCATTCATTTTCGGCCATTTCAATGGCCTGGCGACAGACATCCAGGGCAGTACGAAGATCGCCCATGGATGCAGCCACCTTTCGTGCACACAGCTCAACTGCGGCTGGTTGTATAAGTGGTAAGGGTGTGTTTTCATTGGGTGTTGGGGCAGCTCCAAATGGATCGTCTTCATTTTCGACCAACGAATAGAGTCTGTCTTTGATGATGGATGTGATCTCTGTTACACTATAGGGATTGAAGTTGAGCAATTGTGGTTCACCTACAGGACATTAAAAAGTTAGTCTTTGTTGGCCAAGGACAATAAAACCCACAATTCTTTGCTCGTAGTCTAGGTAATATACGATCTGTCAGATCCAGGGCATTGGCAATACCGACTAGAACCAGGCGAGAGGTTGGTATATATGCCCACTCAAACACCTTGTAAAGCACGTCTTGATCTTTTGTGATCAAATGGTCAATCTCATCCAAAACTACCACACTAAACCAAAGACAAGAGAGTCAGTAACATAAAGACCAAAGTGTCCATATTACTTCAAGACATCACTCTTGCCATTCAGCATCATCTCTGCCTCTTGTACTGGATCCATATCCGGATTTGGTTTGGACCCTGGTCCTTTAAGTTCGGTCACAATCTTTGTATAGATTGCTTTTGGGTCTCCCACACTCATACAATTGACCATTACCACATTGACTTGATGTGTCTGCAGTTCTACAATGTCTTCTGTAACCCGGATGATCTCAGTCAACATGGCTGTCTTTCCTGTACCCGGGGACCCAGAAACATATAAACATCCCGGTTTATTCTCTAGGACATGCTGATTCCAGAAATCCATCATTGTCGATCGTTCATTTCCTCGTCCAATCAATCGAGAAGGAATTGCTGTTCTTCGAAAGAGTGCCTTGGCTTGCTGACATAATTTGTTGCCATTGGCTAGAGAACGAGGCGTGGCTCGAAGATAGAAACTCGATTGACTATTTCGATGGGGAGATGCAACTAGATTGCAAGGAATGTCAGTTTATATTATTGTGGCCAAGACTTGTCAACCTTGAGCAAGAGCTAATTCTCTAGTGATGTTTCGAATGGGTGTTGGAGTGACAGCCACCAGGGTCTGCTTTTTCCTTGGGGTGGATGGTGGAGAAGGAGTGTGTTCTGAATGGTCTGATTCATAGTCTGATTCGTCATTGATACTGTCCGTAGGTGCTCTGTGCTGATCAGATACTATACGGCTTAATATTAGAATACAAAAAACAAGGCAGGATAAATAGGATCAGTAGAACCTGATAATTTTGAAGATGGGCGACTTCTTTTTAACATGCTGTGCCCAGGTGAATTGATAAGCGCGTTGCACAGTCCTATTGTTCAGAGAAATATTGCCAACGTACTGCATTAAATTCTGGTACTTCTGCAAACTTTTCTTCTGTCCTTTGGGCATCTCATTCGCCGTGTGACTGTCAAATTGGTACTGATATGCAACAAAAAAAAAGAAACGAAATAGGCCACAGCAAAAACTCTAATGTTGAGTAGCCAGCATAAATGTCGATACATATATATTTGGCACCAGGCATTTAATTTGTTGCCATGTGCAATATTTAAACTATTAAAATATATAATAATATGGTAAATATAAGCAAGATAATGGTATTAAATATTGCTTGTTTATTTAGTATTACAGAGGCACTTTTTTATTATTATTGTTATTATTATTAAGATTAAGAAATATATTTTCAGTATAGATATGTATATATGGATATATGAATTTGTATATGTATTATGGTTCATATCAGTAGAATACTCAGAGAACCCCTCTTCTTTCCCTCACCCAGTGAATTACATTCTATTATGGCTTATATACGGGATATTACTCAAGGTGCAATCTGACCAAGACGATGTGCCAGATCCAGGTTCTTTCCATACAGTCTGACTGTCTCTCCTTCTAGTCCAATGGTCTTTTGTTCCAGGACAACAATCGATTGCCGAAGTTCTCTTTCGACAGTTATCCACTCGACCTTTTCTAGTCTCGCCTTTTCTTCACTAGCCAATTGCTCTCTCTTGACGATTGCAAAGTGAGACGATTCTTCTGAATGTCGTCTTTCGAGACTCTCAATCTCACTTTCAAGATCAACAATCTGACAAGACATGGCTCGTATATCTCGTGAATGTTGTACTTTGTAAATATCAAGCTCTCGCTGATGATCTATTACAGCCTGTTCTTCGATAAGCACCTTCCATGCTGCCTTTTCTTGTTCTTGGCGTGTATTATACGATGCTTCCTGGTTAATAATCTTGCGTTCGGTTTGCTCAAGCGTCTTTTGAAGCTTTGAGAGTTCTGCATCGCGCTCTGCAACGGCTCTTTCGAGTGCTCTTTCAATACTCGAGGCTTCATCATCGGCATTATTGGGCTTAAATGCAGAGAGCTCGCTCTTGGCTTTGGATAGTTGGTCCTCTAAGCTAGCGATGGTTTTCTTAAAGTCTTCTTGCAACCCTTTGCTCTGAGCCTTTACCATTTCTTCCTTGAGCTCGGCCTCAGCCTTTAATTTCTCCGCCTCGAAAAGTTTGGCTTCCAATGTCTTGCGCTGGATATCAACTTCAGCTGCACGTTCTCGAATACTCTGTAATCGGCCAAGTTCTTTATCTTGAGTTGCCTTGGCCTGCTTGGCTTCTCTATAAAGGCCCTCGATAGTCCGGAGATCATTACGAAGGTCCTTGATAACCATATCTTGACGTCTTGTCTCTTTCTCCATCTCATTGATTTGGGCCTGCGCTTCGGTCTGGAGTAAATACAAAACATGGTCTGATTTGTTTTCATCGTCCATCTTTGACAAATTGTCGAGATCGGCACGTAAACCATTTGCTTGGTCTCTAAACCGTTCGGTTTCTTGTCGAGATTCCTCCAATTCCTCCAACATGGTCTCCATCTCACTACGCATGGCATCCAGAGTTTGTTCGATTTCTTCCTTCTCTTCCAGACTGTCGGTCATGGACTTATTAAGAGCCAAAATTGTTGCTTCAGACTTCTCGCGCTCGCTTTCTATTCTCTTGCTCCACTCGTCTTGTGCCTTTTTCCACTGTGCAATGGGTATGATGTCTGCTGAGACGGGTATAGATTGCAGTGAAGCATTGGTGAGGGTATTTTGCTTGTGTTTCGTTAAAGATATCTCAGCCCTTTGAATCCTGGCCTGCAGCTTGGTGTTTTCTCGCTTGTTCTTCTTCAGGGACGCGGATAGGGCAGCATGGTGCCCCTGGAGTTTCTGCAAGGCATGAACTAGACTCAAGTTATGGTTACGCAGTGAGATTATCTCTAATAAATTCTCTTCATTTGTCCTCCTCAACACGCTCCGGTCGCCCTGTTTTAGTACGTCGTCGGCCATTGCTTGCCTGTCTGTGGTGTCACGGTCGATCCAGTCGTCGAGACACTGCAAGATTTGGGTGCAGAATTCAGCATGCTGAGACTTGTACCATGCCACACCAGCCTCAACCGAACTAGAATCAAAAGCATCGTATTCTCCCAAGCTTCCTTTCTGACATGAACTTGAAGCTGGCTGGACGGGGGTATCAGTCCCGGTCAGTCTGATTGTGTCACGAAAATTGCACACAATTGCTTTAAGTCGGCGCAGTTCATCCCCCGACTTTGTCTCTTTGAATGTTTGTGTTGTGGTACGGCTGTCCACAAGAGACTCTGTTTTCGACACTTCTTCGGTGGCATCTTGAGATGTCAAGGAGAACAAATGATCAATTTCTGATCCAGACCAAGCATCTTTGGAATCATTCCAAAACGATCCTTTCTGGGCTCTGGTTGAGGCCGTGCGGGAGATCAAGCGTGCATCTGCGGCACTGTTTAGTTGCTGGAAGGCTGACTGGTAGAGTCCAAGTGGTTCAAGACTTGCCGAGTCTTTGGGCCGAAGTGCAATTTCAAGCTGCTGACGTAGATGGACCTCTCGCTCTTCTTGCTGGGCCATGTTCTTGTGGAGCTGCTGTAATTGTCGCTCCAGGAACTGGACCTGGCCCTCTGGAAGATCTTCCTCGTCGTCGGATGATATTTCGTATCCTGAAAATGTGTTTCGCTTTGGTGCCTGAACGGTCCTTGTGCTGGATCCCAGAGACATTGCGCTGTCCTGAGGAGGTGGGAGACTGAGACGAGAACGAAGAATGGGATGATTAGTGGAGGCTAAATGATGATTTGCCCATGTATCCGGTCCTTTTTTGGAGTAATGGTGTTTCTGGCGGGTTCTGTTGCTGACCGAGGATGATATGGAAGATGAAGACGAGCGTCGAAGGAGATAGTTGTCTGCCCATCCTGTTGGGGTGTCCAGGACAGTCTCCGTTTCTGACCCATCCGTGTCTTCAGATGCCGCTTTTGAAGCACTGTGTTGTTTTGACGAGTCGAGTGGCGGTAGTTTTGCGAAATAGGTGTCTTGGCTGGTTCTGTGTTTCAGAGTAGATTTTGAGTAAGACGTTCTCGAGGATCTGGTGGAGTATTCAGGGCTGCCATGACTCGGTAGTGTATCCACTTGCATCACTAGACCTAAAAGAAGGGAGAGGGTATAAAGGTATCAAGTAAATAGAAAGAGATGTAAAAAATACAATATTTTTTTGAAGGCCGTAAAAAAAGCGTTTTCAAAACGATCGGAGCCATTTTACTCTGCACGTGTATCTTTGATGTAAAAAAAGAAAAGGATTCCAAAGCAGCCTTGTCATGAAATACTGTATATATTATGAAGATGCATATCCTCATGTGAAGCTTGAGTTTTGCTCCTATTAGAATACTTGCACCCAAGAGAGTGTCTTTAACCAAATTACCATGGCATGACATACGTCGATCTCATATAAACCCACCTCTTGGGGTTCCACTCACAAGTCCAGGGCACCAGATTTGATGTCTGAGGCAGTAAAAAGACATTGTGAGTATACTATAAAAGACACCGTGCTTTGGAAAATAGCATCTTGTATAGGATTTTTATCCTATCTATCAAGGGGACCAAGTATTTGGGTTGTCTACTACCCCCTTCCCTTCCCTTCCATCTTGTCCTCTTTATCCTGTATAACTTTCCCCTGTTTAATAAATCATCGAGAAGGTTTTATGTGGTTATACCTGGTTCAAGGGTTGATCTAATCCTCCTGTATCTTTGTGTATCCCTCGCATCAGATCACAGAAAAAGAAGTTGGATATCATTTATGTGACACTTTACATATACCAGTCGTCAGTCAATTAATTTCCAGGACATCATATTTATATTTTATCAAAGAGTACAAAAACTGTTTGTGTCTATTGGTTATAAAGCGGTTATTTTAAATAATGATCTGATACCAGATGTTCTATGGTCCACTCACACCTTTATATATATATGTGTGTGTGTGTGGATATCTAGCTAAATGTTTTTATATAAAGACTAAATATCAAGTTAGACATGGCCAAGAAGAAAAAAAAGTTATAAAGGTTTGGATATCTTTGCCTGGATTGGGGTTTTTAAGCTACTAGAGGTAAACAAAAGTTTATATTGAAAATACAATTGATCTGACCTATAGGTCTTTTTGGGTTTATTTCGTATAAAATATGACTATGGGTCATTTGGTTTGGTTTGCAATACAAGAAAGCTTTTATTGGTTGTTTCTGCCTAGAAACTTATTTTGCTCGAGGATATTGTTTCAATACAATAAAAAATAAATAAATCAGACATGTTTATTTTATATTACTCATGATAAATTATATCTTATCCAGTCTTGGTTATGGAGAGTTAGAGTATTGATTTTGTCATGTCTGTCCAGAACATCCATAATAATCCCATGAATTTAATCGTAAGTTGTGTCTTTCTTGAGTACCACAGGTTTTCTTTTCTTAAAGGTTTGACTGTATGAAAAAATGGTACCAAAGGGCAACCAGCAATACTTTTATTTACTCTCTTTTATCTACTTTACAGCTGTGGGACCTTCAACTTTTGACCAACTACAGTTTCTTATTAAAGATACACTTTTCACAGATATGCTTGTATACCCCAGAAAGAGAGACTTGAGACCTTTAAGATGTTTACACAACTTTCGCCTTGCTTCTTCAAGAACAATAGATGGGTTATTGACAAACGTTGTTCATTGAGGCTTAGGAATTGTGTCGAGCTCAATAAGCATTAAAGGCTGTCATTTTCGATGGCTGTATTATCATATTTTTCAATAGCACTGTCATCAAAGACTAGAAGCGATGATTATTTAAGGTTATAATGACCAAGTCCATTTTTTAGAATTAAATGAAAAAGAGTCTCATTTGGTAATATAGATTTGTCTAAAAGGATTTCAAAGTTGTCTCAATCTCAAGTAAAAACACTGTATTAAAGAAAGAATACATAATACTCTAATTACATGCACGAGAAAGTTATTTTTTGTTAAGAAAATAGTATATATTTAACACAAAAGTTTTTAATTTAAAAAATTACTTTAAAAACATAGTAAACTACTATATCAAAGAATATTAGAAACTTGTTGCTACAGAGACCATTCTTACAATCTTCTCTTGTCATTGACACCATAGCCATATGGGGTTACATAGGGACCACCTGTTAGGTAAATTAATATCCAATCATTAGGCATCTATACGCTCATACTGTATAAACATACCCGATCTAGGTGTAGACATTGGAGAATCTTTAGAGAATGGATACTTCATGACAGTAATATACAAGAGAACGTTGTATGGAAAATACAATTGATAAATAGATGGTCATAAAGCTACACTTTTGGTCTATTTATCTATTTTTTGCTTGATGGATCAAACGGTCAATTGACGGGGAAAAAAAGGAGGCAAATGTAATGTTGTCGTAAAGTAAAGAACAACTTTGGTTCTTGAAATACTAAGTGTATAATATTTTAATTTTAAACAAGAATGCAAAATATGATTTGTATTGGTGCTTCTCATCATCTTGAATGGAGCCTAGCCTATAGATTTTATTCGGTATTTCATGAGAACCTAATGGCTATCAAGTAGATTGTTTGGTCTCTCTGTGTGTGTGTTGCAAGTGCAATTAGTTTATAGAGAAAGGTATTGCCTATATCAAACCCAAGACTTTTTTTTGCCAGATGGAAAGCAGCATGCAATTGTAATCGACTTATTCTACGTGTTGGCTAATTGATACTAGCTATAGACTTTTATTGGTTTATTAAAGAGACAAGACTTCTTTTGAGCATCCAATAAACTGTTTCATTCTTCAGAAGCATGGAACTACTGGTCTGGTTTAACAGCAATTGCATCCACTAGAGATATTGCGTATAAGAGTTTATTGAATTCTAGAATGCTACTTACGATGACTTTTTTTCTGAAGGAGCAGCACTATGGACTGAACTTCTGGGCGATGGACGTGCATTATCAAGTGCGCGCGACATAAACTGGGACGCACTAGTAGAGGTATTGGCTCTTGCAGAAGGATTCATAGACATGATGGCTATGTGATGGGTCAAGAAAGAATTTTATTAAGAGATATGTCAAATTGAGCCTTTGCACTAAGTTCTACCCTTCTATATTTTATTTAGGATAAATACTTGTATCTGTCAATTGGGTGGTGACAACAGAAGTATATTACTATAATGTTGCCACTCTGCCTTTTTACGGTATTATTATATGGTTGATACTCATATTGGACCCAAGTTCAAAAGCGCATTAGAGGTATCAAACACAATAGTGATGATGATTCTAGGCAATGGATTGGATTTTAATAGTCTATAAAATAAATACGATGATTTATACGATTCTTTTACATAAATTATAAATTCAATTATGTTGATATGTTGAAAGCCATCGAAAAGTGATGACCTGTAATATAATTCAAACTGTCTAATACAAGATATAATCCGGTTTTATATTATTATTTTTATCTATATATACTTTTTTAAAAAAAGGCTCTTTCTATATATCAAATATTACATCGAGCTTTCTATTATAATTATTCAGATAAACCTTCAGAGAAACATTCTTCAGATAAACTGTCTTCAGATAAACTATCGTCAGACAAAAATTCTTCAGCTAGATCTTTCTCGTCTGTGAGTCGATACGTCAATACGTCAATACCAAGACACTCTCTCTGTTTCTTGTCTGGAATTGGTTCCGTTTGGGTTGCTCTCTCCACACCAAAGACCTTTTGAATAGTTGGGGGCTGGATATACATCCTTGAAGAACCTAGGTATGTATTTGGCTCATCTTTAATATCGGATATTTCTAATAAAAAACAAAAAACAAATGGTTAGGAAATATTTCTAGAGTTGTGGAGCATATATCCATGGTACCTGATACCGCATCAAAGAATTCGTCTTCTGAGCTACTCTGATTTGAATCGACATCTGGAGTACCGTCTAATTGCTCATTATCCTCAGTTGTATTTTCTGGAACAAGGGATTCATTTGATATCTTGCTCAGAATGTCTGTATAGACCAGGAAATCGGCAGCAGATATACGGTCTGGATCTTATGGTAAATGTCAGATTATATTCTATGAACCTTTTTATATTTAAAAAAATATTAAGTTGGTTTTTACTTTTGATGGGTCCCAAAAGTATAGAGTCTCCATTGACCTTGGTTAAGCTTCGGGTAATATAACGCTTCTTTTGAACATTTCTGCTTTTTGTCGGTTTATTTTGTCTATCGAGATAAGAACCATCTTTGACTTTCTTGGTAGTTCTTTTGTGAGTGGCTGGTCGCTTTTTGATGATCTCCTGATTGGATCCCTCGACTGATGCAATCTTGAAAGCCTTTCTGTAGGGTCTCTTTGTGGTATTTTTCCTTCGCCTCTTGCTCTCTTTCTCGACGTTTGTGCTGTCTGTAGAGTATATTTCAGTAAATAATCCCGGAATTATTAAAGTAGACACTTTATTATTTCTACGAACCATTTAGATTCGACAATGTTTCTGGAGATTCGTCTTTTACTCTAATGAACTGGGAATTAGTTGCCGAAAGTGAAGTCATTCAGTCTGAGGATATTAAAAATTAGAGAAAATCGATTTGTGTACACAGAATTCTGATTAGATAAAAGTTTAGAGCAGAAAACAAGAGTGAACTAGAATCTCAAAGTCTCCACTTGCCCTTTATAAAGTTACAATTAAATCGACATTGTTGAAAGCAAGTCACAGACCATAAGAACCAACAAGAGCACTAGTAAATACATAAGGAAGTTGTGGTTCATTTAGCTTTCTTTGCCAGTTAACAAAGGCAGAATGGTGCATTATCATGAGCAACAGTATATATATATAATTCCTGGGCAAAGAACCTGATGCCCCTTGTACATCACATAATATATTACTCAATCCAGACAATGATATCTTTTGCGTATTGGTAATATAAAGAGAGGGTAAAGAAACGTTGGCAGCTTGATTGAGCTACATTAAACTCGTATTTGAAATATCTATACAATATTGATTGATTGTGTTTAGAGTCTTTACTGATCCAAACTGTATTCTCTATTGACTTTGGTTTGATAGGTTTCTAAACGTAAGGCCTTTCTTTAATTAACAGAGTCTTCTGGTAATCAATATGTATATATATATATGTCTGTTTAAATATTTTACAAGTGATTCTACTAATGTAAAAAGGTGATGGTCAATGAGAAGAAACAACTATTCATGTCGGAGTTTACCGTTTTGAATCATTGTTCATGCCCTGTGTCTGTATTTGGAAATGATTTCTTTTTGGAAGCTTGACTTTATTTTCCGAAATACATGCCAAATTTAGCAGCAACAAAGAAAGTGAACTTTATGCCATTTAGAACCAATATACAACCTTTTTTGTTTTCACAAGGATGGAAAATGGCATGCTTTTGATAAAATAGTTGCTTTCATTGATCTTGTTGTTGACAAGGAGCTTATTCGATATTAAAACAAAAAGTTCTTGTGCCCCAAAAGCATCTTTAAGAAAAATTCAGGTCGACAGCGTATTCTTGGAAACATGAGCAGTCTCTCTCAAGTTACAGGGGTGAGAATCCTTTGGCTGTTGTAACCATAGTAGTAAAAAGTCTAATGCAAAACTTTGTAAACCTTAATCTTTCTCTTTGCACTGTCTATAATTTTATGACAACCGAGTATAGTATATCTATTAGGCAACCATAATTCCAACCTGTTGAAAGAAAGAAAAAACAAAGAAAAAGATTCAATAATGATATAATTAGGCCCAAAAAGAGCAAACTGACTTGAACTTTATGACAAGGCGTGTCTTTCTTGACGAGTCTGACTTTCATGTCAATTTGAAACGATGTATGGTCTGGCAAAAAAAAGGATCCCCCGTAATATTTATAGTGCCTACAAAGCCAACACAACATTGGTTTTATGTGCAATATATACAACTGGTTTAATTAATGTTACAAGCTTTTCAAAGAGAAATATTGGACATTCAACCGTTGGTTATACCATAGGAACAGAGACAGGAGATTATATTATGGATAATACTCTAAATCCTAGCCTAATAGATATAGGAAAGTATACTTGCTCTCGAGGATATCGATACACATATAGCCTCTATACTTTCCTAAACTAAATCCGATTGAGCAGTTCTAGACCGTTGTCAAAAATAAAGTTGAGCGAAATGGATTTTAGGAAAAAGAATTGTTAATGGCTAAAATGAGTGAGGCTTATGATGGTTTATATGCAAGTGTTTTCAAAGCCTTTGTTTGCCATTCTGTCAAATGTTTTGATAAATATTTAAAAAAATAGCTGTTTTTTTTTTGTTTTTCTTTCTCATGCCCTCTTTTATTCATTGCCATGGTGACCATCTCCAGAGAACAAGCGATATGTATGTTTTACAGCGAGCCATACAATGAATCAAACGTAGTCAAGCTTTCAAAGTTGATTGAAAATTTGGATGATATTGAGATCTGTTACTCAGTCGATCCAACAGAGCCAATGCTACTTTGCCAAACAAGAATCAACCAAAACCCATTAAAGTACCAACAATATCCTGCTTTTGTAAAAGTGATTGAAAGGAACAAGAATATTGACAGTCAAGCCAACAGATAAAAGGATACACTAGGGAAACGTTTTATCATCACTCTTATAACCTTGGAATATAATAAAGCCTTTGATTATTTGAACTTTTATGTTTCAATATTCTTATGTTGCTCGTTGAACTGGTCTATTCTTATAGCCAAACTCTTTTTAATTCATCAGGCTTATCCAGTAATTTATTTCGATCATAGATATGGATTGAATTAATAACTAATGTATTACAGCTTGTTGATGGTCTAGAACCGTCCAGGGCTACCAAGCAAGTTTGTTTGGTGCTTGCAATGTACCTAACCATGCCTGTAAATAAACAGATTAAATATTTGTACAATAAGGCACGAGTTTGCTTACCTTGGATACATTCCTTTGCAGATAACTGCGTAAACCGCTTGATATCGTGTCTTATACCCCTTTCGGATAAAGGATCGCTTATACTTGACTTGTACGAGAAAAACACATGGTTGACTAATGCTCGATCTCTTAGGCGACGACACATTAGCCCCAAGAGCTTTATTTATGTTTTGAAGTCTTTCGAACCAACTGATCTTTTTGCGTATCCAATGGTACTGAATCCTTGTTTTTTCAAGTCTCTAATCTGTGTTTAGTATTTAGCAGTAAACTGAAAAATACCTTTGATTGTTTTGGCTAAAGTTTTGTTTCATATGAAAACGTTAATTTCTGCATTTATATTTCTTTAAAAAGTACTAACCTTGGCCTATCAATACATTATTCTTTAAGAATGTATAGCAGTCAAAGGTAAATGATCGAGAAACCGGAAACGCGTCTTCTTCCTTTTTTGGCTTTAATGTCAAAAAGTCTATATTTGTTGAGGAGCACCAGTTTCCAAACGATGTGACACACTTGTCGTTTAATAACTCTGTATAATTTCATAGCATTTACAAGGATACCATTAAACCGACACAGCAAAAAGCCATGGACTATATGAATTAATAATAATATACTAGTCAACACATGATATAGGCGTACTTTATTTATACTTTATTTGATAAACAGACCCCAAAACAAGAAAGAGGAATGAAGAGTAATTCATGTTTGACACTGTTTTCACAAATGGTATATCCGGTATGTTGATGGAAAGAGTAGATCAGAAATAAGTATTGGCAACCAATATATGCATATCACAATGAGTAATGCTTAATCTTGTGACCCAATTTCCGCCGTGTTGGTTTACTTTTAATCATAAATTATATATACATGCCTTGTCATTGTTTCAAGTTTCAGCACAACTCAAACTGTAAACTTATTCTCAGACTAAATATTTTGGTTTATCAAGAGATATATGGTGCTGGCAATCTATACGTCTTGTAGCATCTCAAGTACAAAAAGTCAAAGAATAAACTCATTCCAAGTCATAGTTCAAAGGTGGTAAAGTAGTGTTTGTAAATATATATATATTGATAACAATTTGTTTTGAACGCTTGATCTGGCCTTTGATAATTGATTTGTAGTACCAAGAATAGAATACATTATAAAAAAAATGATATATTTAAGAGTAAAGACAAGGTATAGAAAATCTATTAAGAAAAAACGTATGTTGTTAAATGTATGATGTAGGAACCAAGGAAGAACCTTTTTTACAAGCTTTTTAAACAGCCACATACACATCTGCTGGATATGTTGCTCTCAAGAGTGTCACGTAAGATTGTCCATGAGAAAACATAGGACTTTTGAGGTAAACACCAACATTAAATAACATTTGTCCTTGAGATTTGTTAATTGCCATGAAAAGAATGGCCCAGACAAGAAACTGACGATTAAAGAGCTTGAAAGAAAACTTGCCTTCATTAGTCATTATATTAGATCTTGAAAGTATTTAGTTTGGCCATATCCTTGATACAAGCATTTAATGTCAATTATGGTAAATGCAAGTGGGGCTACAAATATTTTTATGCCATTTATAGGCCAGCTCCTGGATAATCATTGCGCATGATAAGAGCCATATACATTTTCAACTTGAGTACATGGGTGGAATACCATTGCAAGGAAAGTGGTGGAGGAACTAGACTACATGAAATTTTCTGCGTCTGGACCATCAGAATCCATTACTGTATCTAAAGAGAAAGCCTTTGGAAATCCCAGGAAATACATCAATGGCCACTTGATTGTTCTGGCTGATCATATTATTTGTTGGCTAACAAAAGGAATTTGAGGATACCTTATGAATAAGGTTTCCGTAGCTGCCTGGGCCAGTGCACTATTGAAAAATAAAATCAAGATTGTGCTCATGTTCTCATTCACCGTTGCCAATTGCCAACAGCTTTGCAGTAAAAAGATCACTTTGAGAGATTATCATGTTTGGTGTCAAATAAAAGACTTTGGCAAATATCCAAAAGTTCTGTTTAGACACTATCCTACAACCTGAGATTGTGTCTATATTCTTACAACAGACAAGACTTGACTATAGTCTCTGCGTAACATAAATATCTTTGCACCAAACAGAGTGCTTCTATAGATAGGCTCTGCTCCACCTTATAATGTCTTTTAAATATTTAATCTAGACAACCCTTATAGTATGTCTACTTTTATGTTGTATATTCAATATCAAGACTATATAAATAATGTGTGTTCTATTTAGATATTACAGAAAATAGATATATTGTCGAGTAATCTTGTCACCAAAGGTTAGTAGAGTATTCAAATATGCAATAAATTTCATCCAAATGCTCGGATGTTTGTGATTATCAAACCAAAGATTGCAATTGGATATTTCTAGGGTGTGATACCCAAGTAGTACACTTGTGGCTCTATACATCAGGATCAATAGAGCACACCACTTGGTCTATGAGGTCCCAATAACTTCAACTAGTATTGATCTCAAGAAAGACTCGGGATACAACTAGTGTCAAATGTGTCGATATTTATCATTATAAATCATTTCCACGCGTCCTAATCTTTGCAGATAGTGGAATTTCCCGCTCTGTTCTCTCTTTAAGAATCATGGTTTCCAATGCAGATTTCCAAAGAACTGGTACTTAAACACTCGATCCCCATCTCATTATCATCTAAACTCTTTATTTTATTTTATTTTTCAAAATATAAAGATCTTGCCACGGAACGTGTTTCTCTTCTCCACAAGAATCCTCTAAATCAAGATTCATCAATTGTCATTCATACCCATACATGGCACATTGGCACCACCGAAAACACCGTTCTCTTTGACACGGCATCCTTCACAGGCTCACAGCTCCATGTCATGATTGCCTTGTCCCAGGCCTACCCAAATGCAATCAAGATCCTTGAACACAAGATAGACCGTCGTAAACACCTCGAACTTGTCCTAGACAATACACTTGATGCAGATCGTGCATGTCTGCAAGGTTTTGAGTTTCAATCAAAAAGAGTGATTGGAATCAAATCAGTGGATCCTCAGGCCAAGATTGTCAAACTTCATCTCTCCAATCTGCCTAGCTATGAAGACTATGAACTCTTGGAGATTTTTTATACCAATCTGTCTATGTTTGGAAAGGTCTTGGATGTAGGCATCTATCATGAGCCAAAGACTTCAACCTATATGGGCACTGGATTTGCAGTATTGGATCTTCAGCAAGACGATTGCCCAGAATCACAACCATTTACTCCATTAACCCGTGTCATCAAATTCCCTCCGGATCCTGCGCCTATCCGTATCACTTGGAATAACATATCCCAGGATTGCGATTATTGTCATGAAGCGGACCATACCTACAAACATTGCCCTACCCAGCCAAAGAAGAGCATCTTTTGTTGGAATTGTCTAAAGACTGGCCATTTGCAAAAAGATTGCTGGGGTAAGCCAGCAAAGGATGCAGAGAGGATGAAGCATGAGGCAAGGTTGGCAGCCAGTGCAAAACATGCTCGAAAAAGGGACAATGAAACCCAAAAGAAAAAAGAAAAGCTTCTTGTCTACGAGTTGGCCAATATGAAAATCAGCGACACAAACAAAACTAGTGGCAAGGATCATCATGCTAAAGAAAATCTACGGTTGGAGGGGCTGCCAGGCGACATGGAGTCTGCTTGTCAGGCATTGACCCTTGGTGAACATGAACAGTCAGCAATTAAGGGCACACGTCTATTTAGCAAGGATGAAATAAACATGGATGGAGATTCCTTTATAACACACTTTTGCGACAATGAAGACATTACAGTGAGCTTTCCTGACATAAATGATAAGGCTGAAAAGGTCCCTTGGTCATCTGAAGATGCTTCTCCTGTACCTTGGGTAGGATTGCTAGGTGTAAAGTCTATTGAAAAGACTCTTTTATCTGATCAGCATACAAATGCAACACCACATCAAAAGCTAGTTGAGCCTCTTAAGGATTCTCTGGAATCGAGTAAATGTAACCATACTAGTCCACCTGTCTGGATCGCTTTGGATGATAAGTCAAGTAATAAGCAACAAAATAAAGGTCCTACACAGCCTAGCCTTGATATACAAAAGCCTTTAAAGGGCAAACGTAAA
The DNA here is from genome assembly GCA_022702545.1 of Phycomyces nitens. Classification (NCBI taxonomy): domain Eukaryota; kingdom Fungi; phylum Mucoromycota; class Mucoromycetes; order Mucorales; family Phycomycetaceae; genus Phycomyces; species Phycomyces nitens. The sequence goes on from JAHRBC010000004.1 coordinate 2,337,294, forward strand.
GACTGGCGCTCTCGATTGCTCTCGCAGCTACAAAGTCGCCGCAATAAACTTTTACGTAGTCGTCCTCCACCTACTATTCTAGATCTTCATCTTCCCGGCCTTGACAGCCAGATATCATCCCTGAGAGCCGAGATTGCTCAAAGAAACGGTCCAAAGACAGCCAAATACTGGACAGAAAATGGAGAGCCTACGAGTGAATATCTAGAGATGCTTGTTACACCACAAGAACGCCAGCACGGAATTCTGGAAATCAAGCCGTCAAGTGAATAGATTGACCGCTATAATGAACATAATATAAAGTATAAGCCGTTTTTTTTGAGCCGTTTTTTTTATTTATTTATTTAGTACAACATGTAGCATAGATTGTGTGTACTTTTGCAGGGACCCTTTGGAGCAGAATGAGTCGTATAATGCTTATAGATACTACGTTTTTATTGATTAAAATGACTGGTCGTAAGAATAAAATAAGAGGCAGTAATGATCAATAGCCAGATAAATGAATACACTTGATAGAACAACAAATTAGTATGGTAGTCTGGTGGATCTAGGTATAGCTTACTTGACGTAGGTTTGTCTAGAGTACAATCGTACTTTCTGCTCAGTTTATCCATCAATTCCGTCTTTATACCACATAATCTACCGTTTTTCATCGTGTTTATTGCTAGTACTCGTATACTATTAGACCACTTTATATTCTATTGGCCAAAAATAACCTTTAACCTCTCGACTACTTGATAAAGAAATCTCTTAATCGCTCGAGTTTCACGAGTAAAAAATGAATAAAAAGTGTTGGATTTGGTATTCCCTCTCTTTTTTTGGGGGGGGTGATTTTGTACAGATCCAAAACACTCTTTAAAAAAACAAATAATCTATGGTTCCTGGTTTACCATGAGCAATTCAATTGCCAACACACATTCGCTCATAGACCTTGTTTCTTTCAGCAAGTAATCCATATCGCAACCAACTAAATCATAGATCAAGCAGTCACTATACCTACCCAACGTGCTGCTTATTTTTAATAAAAATAATATTAATTTCTTATGTGAATCTATAGCTTGCTTATCAGTTACGTCGTCTCTCTTTCTCTCTTTCTCTTTTTATTTATTTGTCTCATGTCAGGTAAAAAGTCAAAGTCGAAACAGACTCCAGCCCCTCCTCCTCCTGCTGCTCCTACAAAAAAAGCAGCACCTTCAAATGCCAAACGAATCGTAAAGAATGGCAATGCCTCTAGTGCAACTACCACACCTGAAGATGCACCAGAAAAGAAATCGCTCTTTGGAGACTGGACCGGAAAGACTCCAGTCTCGCTCTTGCATGAGCACTGTCAGAAGCAGGGCTGGGAAAAGGCTGTCTTTGAGATCGTCAAGCGCAAACAGGGCTTTATTGGCATCGTACAGCTCAGCAAACGCAACAAAAAGACGGCACAAATGGAAACAGTTTCGCTCAGTCCACCCGATCCCTACCTTCCGACTTCAATTGAAGCACGACATCTCGCTGCAACCTATGCACTCCATCGAATCAACTCACACATGCCAATGTACCGAGTTCTTCCCCCTCAATACCGCGATTATTGGCATACTTTTGATCAATTAAAGACACCTGCCAACCAATGGCAGTATTCGCCCGATCCCTTTACTGCCCAGCCACCCACAGGTCCTGCAAAGTCGAAATCTGGTGTGGATCGACGATTGGTAAAAGAGCATGCCAGTGCAGCTGTGCCAATGCCAAATCAGCCAGAGCGGCCTGTAGATGAATTTCGACCACAATCGAATAAAACTCAGCAGCCACAGCCCAAACCAAAGGAAATGGATGAAAAGATGCGAAAGTATTGGGAAAGTTTGCCGGCTGTGCACATGAGTGCAGAGAACAGAGCTCTGGTTGAGGATGTGGTAAAGAGGTCAAATACGGTCTATGAACCGATAAAGACTCCACTTCCGGCAGATGTCCGTAATGATATCAGCCACGGTTTAGTGCGTATGGGATTTCGAAAGGCTCATGTGGAGGAAGCATTGGAATATTGTGCAGACATGGGTGCAGCACTCGACTGGCTATGTATGACTATGATAATAAAATATATAACAAAAACGATCAAGAAGATTGTGGGGAGAGAGGGAGAGAGAGGGAGATGGAGAGAGGGAGATTGACTAAAGAAGGTTGTTGTTTTTAGGCCTTCATGTACCTGAGGATGGTAAATATATAAATGTCTTTACAAAAGAAAAAAGACGTTTTTTGTTTTGTTTACCAATGAGCTTCTAGATCTCCCTGCCAATTTCATGCATGCCAACTACAATCCCACCATGACTACCATTTCGCACACCACCCAGTCCCTGAGTAGAGACTGGCTCTTGAAGCGCATGACGGCCATTGGCTATCCTGCTGCCCTATGTGAGGATATGATGCAGTTGACCAAGGATGACGATGCAAAGGCACTCGAGATGCTCCAGTGGCGTCTTCAGCACGGCGATGAACCTCTGCCTGCTGTGGATCCAGAGCTATGTGACCCCGAGGATCTGGACTCACTTCGTCAAGAGGAAGCCATCTCACTCGAGGCAATATATGCCTCTAGGTACCAGACAATAACCAAGGATGAGCGAGTGTATCATCGCATCGAGATGACTGTCCAGACCGGGAAGCAGCGTATTCCCCTGTTCCTTGACTGTATCGTTCCAAAGGACTCAAAGTACCCTCAGGCCCTGCCAATCTTTGTGGTCGAGTGCGATGCCTTGCCTGCCTATCTCAAGTTGGCCATGATAAAGGGTCTTGTGGAAGAAGGAGAAAAGAGCCTTGGATTTCCACTGGTGTATATGTGCGCAGAGTGGCTGGCCGAAAATGTTGACCGGATTGTTTCTCACCCACCAAAACTTCGGGAGATTACCGAACAGATGACTGCTCCTCCAAAGTCTAGCCGGACCCAGAAGAAGAAACAGAACAGGTCACGCAATGGTGCTCAGCGTATGCCCAACAAGGCTTTGTCGGATGAGCTAAAACAAGCACTCGAGGACCTTCATAGCTCTCCGGCTTATGCTGCTTTTGAAAAGGTCAGGTCCAATCTGCCTGCCCACAACTTCAAGTCCAAAGTAGTCAAGACTGTTCTGGACAACCAGGTGACTATTGTGAGTGGAGAGACTGGCTGTGGTAAGACAACCCAGGTCCCACAGTTCATTCTTGACCAAGAGATTGAAAACGGACGTGGCTCGGTCTGTAGCATATTGTGCACCCAGCCTCGAAAGATTTCTGCCATTGGCGTAGCAGGTAAGGACTAATTATAGTCCCAGTTCAATCTATCCAACATCTGCTGCCAATTAGTGGATCTAACCCTTAATCTATAGAGCGTGTGGCTTCTGAAAGATGTGAAAAGATTGGTGGCACGGTTGGTTATGCTATCCGTGGCGAGACAAAGGTAAGGAGCCCTATGGTCTAATGGAATCATATTAATCGTTATCTCCAGGTATCTCCAAAAACCCAATTGCAATTCTGTACAACCGGTGTTCTGCTTCGACGTTTGCAAGGAGATCCTTCTCTGGCTGGAATCAGTCATGTAATGATTGATGAAGTGCACGAGCGGTCAGGTAAAAAAAAAATACACAGGTGCACGCCAAGAAGATTGCTGATAAAAAATAAATACTCTAGTCGACAGTGACTTTTTGCTCATTATCCTACGCCAAGTCCTCAAGAAACGCAAGGATCTCAAGGTGGTTCTGATGAGTGCAACAATCAACCAGAAGCTATTTTCGGGTAAGAGTGTTTGTTTGCTGGTCATCTTAAAGATGTTTAGATTCTAATAATTGTTGATCTTAGATTATTTTAACGGTGCTCCTGCCATCGAGATTCCTGGCTTTACCCACCCAGTAGAAGACTTGTGAGTGGTTTGCTAAGCAAGAAATGGTTACTTAAATGGCTTCTAGGTATCTTGAGAACATCATCAGCATGACATCCTTTGTGTCCAAACTTCCCATGCCAAGACAGGATGCCAAAGAAGACCGGTCGGGTGAATGGGCAAATTGGCAATTGGCTCTCCTGGATGAAGGCTATGATGCCCAGACAGTCCGTACTCTAGCCAAGTATAGAAACCAAGACAAGATTGATTATGAGTTGGTGGCCAATATAGTCCGGTATATTGTTGAAAATGAGACGATCAAGATCGACAATGGTGCAGAACCAGCAGTGCTGATCTTTATGCCTGGTGAGGAAGCAAGAAAGAATAAAGCAAAGCTCACTAGATTCTAACGAATAACTGGTGTTCCTAGGTGCCATGGAAATCAAACGATGTGTCGAGACTCTTCAACAAAACTTGCCTCGTTCTGGATCGTATGAGATCTTGCCATTGCACGCAAACCTTTCGCCTCAAGAACAGACCCGAGTATTCAAGCAGGTTCCTGCAAATGTATGCAAGATCGTGGTGGCTACCAATGTAGCTGAGACATCTATTACCATTGAAGGTGTAGTGTATGTGATTGATTCTGGCCGAGTCAAGGAGACCCAATTCGACGCGGCAAACAACATGATGCACCTCGTAGAGACCTGGGCATCCCGTGCCTCCTGTAAACAGCGTAGAGGTCGTGCAGGTCGTACTAGACCAGGAAAATGCTTCAAGCTATTTACACGCGATTGTGAGGACAAGAAGATGCGGCCTCAGCAGGTGCCCGAGTTACTTCGTACTCCTTTGGAGCAGCTGTGCCTCCAGGTCAAATCTATGGGCGAACACGACGTGAGAGCGTTCCTGAGAAAGGCTATCGACCCTCCGTCTGTGGCTGCCCTGGACAGTGCGATCAAGACTCTGAGGGCAGTGGATGCGATTGACAGCTCTGATGCCGGGGACTTGACGGCATTGGGAAAACACATGGTGAGATTGATATTGGTGGCCATTGTCCTAATGCTGAATGTTTGTGCTTGGACTTGTAGGCAATGATTCCAGCCGATTTGCGTATTAGTAAGATGCTCTTGTTTGGGTCCATCTTCCGATGCTTTGAGCCAGTCCTGACACTGGCAGCAACAATGTCTCTCAAGAGTCCCTTTATATCTCCGGGTGATCGACGAGAGGAAGCCAGACAGTAAGACAATAAGGCCCCAAGAATCTAATCTAAACATCTCTTTGCAGGGCTCGTGAACGGTTTATGTGTGCAAAGAGCGACTGGCTGACTGACATGCGTGCATTTGAGGCCTGGCAGGACACTATCCAGAACAAGGGCATGAGAGAAGCGCGCGTGTTTTGTGAAGAGAACTTTGTGTCGTTTCCTACGATGAATGAGATCCAGAACTTGCGTCGTCAGTACGCGGATGCCCTCCAGGACATTGGATTTTATAATCGCTCTCAAAAAGAGTATTATAATGCCAATGCTGAGAATACCAACCTTATCAAGAGTATTCTTTTTGGTGGTTTGAACCCAAACCTGGCCAAGATCAGACTGCCTGACACCAAATATGACAAGGTCTTGGCTGGTGCTGTTGAGCGGGAAAAAGAAGCCAGAGAGATCAAGTTTTATACAAAGGACGATGGTAGATAAGATTGCTTAGCAGATTGATTGGTGGGCTAAAATATTGGTTCTAGGACGTGTGTTTCTGCACCCTTCTTCGATTCTGTTCAGCAACAACAACTACACCGCATCGTTCCTTACTTACTTTTCGCGCATGACTACCTCCAAGACGTTCATTCGAGACGGCACAGAAGTTCCCTCTTTTGCGGTCTTGTTCTTTGGTGGACATGTCGATGTTGATCATCTGGGCAGAGGACTAAAAGTGGGAGATGACGGGTGGGTTAAGTTTAGGGCATGGGCCCGTATAGGTGTGCTTGTCAATCAGCTCAAGCGCCTCTTGAATGCCGAGTTGGATGAGAAAATTGAGAACCCAAGTGAAGATGGTAAGAGGGAGAAGTATTGGTGGGCTTTATTATTTATGTATTTTGTATCTTTAGTTGGTTCAAGTGCTGTTGTTCAGGCAATGGTGGCATTGATTACAAATGATGGTGTATGAGAAATAGAATTATGTATTATATATATATATATACTATTATTATTATTATTATTATTATTATTATTATTCTAGACACTTTAGAGTGGCATAATTACAGTAAGAAACAGAAGATGGGAATGTTGAATTATGATTCTCAAGTAATAATAATAATACTACTACTACTATTAATAATAATAATAATAATAATAATAATAATAATAATAATAATAATATAATAATAATAATAAAGGTGGCTGTACATGAAGGATAAAAGAGATATATACAAATTAGATGCAAATCTCACACTGAGGTGAAATTACACAGGACTTTTGGTCTGTGCCTTTTAGTCTCTCTACTCGTTCGGTTTCTCTTTTCCATTCGGCCTTGAGGGTAAGGAGTTCGTACATGTCAGTGTAAGATAGTTTGGCTACCTCTTGGGCTGTTCGATCTTTATAGACTGTTAGGCTAATTGGCTCTAGTTGCTGGTGTCCATACCGTATTCCTCGTTGCAAAATGTGCTAATGAACTCTACGTCGCAGGCAAAACGGACTCGCTTGGATTTCTTTGCAGACATTTGTGTTTGGAAGAGATGAAAGAAGGTGTTGTCTGTTCAGCGTTCTGTTCCCCTTTAAATGAAATCAAGTGTGATGCATTCCGCGGAAAAAGTGCGGCTGCCTGAATAGGAAGAAAGAGAAGAAAATAAAAAAAAAATATTTTGGTTCTATGGCCAGAAAGGCTTTTTTTCTTCTTCTATTATAATATCATTCATTAATCACTTGCGGAGAAACTCTAAATCTCGGTTTACAATACCAGCCTTTTTTTGCCCCTTTGTCAATCAGCCTTTTTACAATATCCACAATATCCACAATAGTAATAATAATAATAATATATGATTAAATTCTCTGGTCATTCTTATACAACAATCTATCTCTTATCCATGGTGACCAACCCTAGATTCGTGTGACCATGCCTCACAGTCTTATTCTTATTATTTTGGCCCTTTTCGAGATTTCCTTCTCTTTCTCCTTCCTTCATCCATGGACCTCTCGTGGTGTATTATCTGCGATACGCGTGTGGATGATGGCCTGGTAAGCTGAGCAGGATGGCGCCAGAAGGCTCATTCTCCTTAGGCAGACTCTCTCTATTGTTCCCCAAAGTGCATGGCCCGAGACCAGGCCATGAACCAGCCAAACCTCCAGCGCTCTCATTCTCGCCCACAAAAGTCCCCTACCAGTCTACGCAAACGACCCCAGGCTTTCTTTGTCCTGCCTCTCTATCGTCGTCGTCGCAGTGTTGTTAGGCGCTTAAGCCCAGCCCCCGTCCAGCCCACCGTTCGCTTCCAAGATGCCACTCGCTCTCGTCTATCCTAGACCAAATTATCTGGTCAAGACAGCTATCCGGCTTCAATTCATTCATTTCATTAGCTTATTATCTCTACTCCACTCTTTTTTAACTTTGGATATGCCCTTGAATAAACATTATGGCTCTTTCATTAACAAATTCCACCACTTTACAACATACTTCTTTAAAACACTTGTAAAAAAACGTGCATCCAATTAAACCCCCGCCCACCCATATTATAAAAAAGGTGGCTGAAAGAGCTCTCTTTCTATCTACTATTCATGCCTAATGCCAGCAGAGCAAGAGCTTTTTACATTTGCTACTGCAGTGGAGTATTATCAGGAAGATGCATCTCAGCATACCTTGTTTGATGCAGCATGTTGCGCATTCCTTGCCTTTGATCAATCAGCCGTAAGCACTGTTTTTCTTTTTTTATGTTTAATTCCTGCCTCATCCACTCATCACAAGTTCGCTTTCCATAGCTTCAAAGCGCCCGTTTGACGGTTCTTTATATTCTCTATGGTCTCTATGCAGACCTTCCGCTCGAAAAGAATCCTTTTCTGGCCTTTTTTATAGATCTAATTGACACTAAGGCCGATCCTAATGATGATATCGAACAGCACTTTGTCTATTGTATTCTCGAAGGCACAATTCAAAATGTATGGTCTCATTACTTTATCAAACAATCCTAAATCTGCTTTTAATCTAGATAAAGGATCTTGTTCCTCAGGCAGTGTGTGATGATCCAAGCTCACTTCCTCCAATCCACCACTTGGCGGAGCGTCTGACTCAGCTAAAGTCATGCGTCTCCACACTAGTAGACGACCCGTAATTATCGACTAGCTGAAAAAATTTGAATCGAAATTCACACTTTATTTTTTTAAAAACAGCTGTGGTGAAAAGAGCATGTTCAAGGCTACAGATAGCCAAAAAGATACCAAGCCAGTACGCCAATCAGGCTATGTGAACCAAGTAGAATATCTATCACAGCAGATGGAAAAGGTATGTTAGCAATGTCCATCGACTGTCAATCAAGTAGTAATAGTACTAAGCCTTTTTTTTTAGATCACTTCCCAGACTGAACTCGATAAAGATATTGTCGAATTCATCAGAGAGCTTACTGCCAGTGCCTGTGTTCGTACCTTGACTATCCCCGAAAACGAAGCAAGTCTATACCAAATATACAGGTCTATAATACTTACCCACCTAAACAGGTTCTTATGCATGCTTTCCATACTCACCCTGAAATGGTGGATATCTGTGGCCTAAAGCCAGAATTTTTGCCTCGGTGGATCGAACTCAATCTGCTGCTGGCTTCTGATATTACGCCAATGTTTCTCAAGAGACCAAACTTTGGGGAGTAAGTATTTTGGATCAATTGGGTTCACAAATACAGCACTTTTTTGACCAAATGTTTAGGTATCTACAAGCCTTATTGAATGTGCCTGTGTCTGGCCATTCATTGGACGTCATTCATCATCTAGTAACATGTGCCAATCCATGCCATCTTCCGGATGAGTTTCTTCACATGTACATTTCAAACAGCATTCTTTCATGCGAATTACTTGCCAAAGGGCCCTGGCAAGATCGCCAAGTTAAACTGGTAAGATTGGGTAAAGACGAGATCCATATAACTGATCCAACTCGTCTTCTAGGTTGCTAAATTCATTCAATCCTTGCTGGAGAAAAAGATCATTCGAATGTCAGAATACCTGGTTGAAATCCAGTCGTTCTGTGTTGGCTATCTTCGCTTCAAAGGAGTCGCAATATTATTCAGAATGGTCTCGAGTGAGGCTCAAAAGGCCGGCTATGAAATTGGCAGAGCAAGACCCACAGAGCAGCTGGCAGGACCCAGTCTATCTAATGGATCCCGTCGATCGGTTGTCTAGAAGCGCATTTCAAACTCTTTAAAGTATTTTCATTTCATTTGCTTGGAGAATCTTATTATTGCCTAGTCCCATTTATCTTTCTTGTTATCATCATTACACATTCTCTTTTTCTCTCATTCATTATATAAACATGCACATTTTTTTAACAAAAAAGAAGAAGTAATGGTTCTACTGTTCGTTTTATTTGTTTCGAGTATTGACAGCGTGTGCGTATGGCTCATAAGCAGGCAATATTCCAATAGGGTCTCCAATTGATACTACAGATGGTATAGGAATAATGGGTATGGGTTCAATTCGAGGCATTTTCCTTAAATGATATTTGATTCCAACCACCCGGCGAACAGGCACAAAGTTTATTATCGTCTTGATTGAATCCTCACTGGAGTCTAGCCCATCATTTGAAGAAACTCGCTTTTGAACCCTTGATTCCACAATGGTTTCGGTTGCAGAATATACACACTGATTGTCACTGTAGTCTGGTGCCGTGAATTTATCAATATCCTGTGAACCTCCCCGTGAGTTCTCTGGTAAGCTCAAGACTTTTTCTGAACTTTCTACTATATTTTCTTGGATATTCTCTTGTGAAAGTTCTAGTTGACCTTTTTCTAATCCAACTTGTGAACATGTTAACACGCTTTCATTCAAACAAGCCGTTGAGGTATTTAGCTGATTTTCCGCAATCCAATTTTGCAAAGATATTTTGTTGTCTTCTAGGCAATCTTGTTTTGGGATGATGCTAGGTTTTGAGTAATCGTTGCCAAAATCAAAGACTTTGTTTTCGACCGAAGTGGGTTCGTTTTTGATTGGCTTTTGGGGTATTGTCTCGGTAGTTGAGACATTGCATAGACAGCACGTACACCTTTCGTCCGTGAAATTGCGTGTGATTATCCAAAATAAATGAGGTGCAAAATCGTCTACGATATCGGTCTATAAGATCATATTACAACCGTCTTAATAAATCTACCTGATGTCTCATAATTCTTTCCAGACGGGTGCCCTGATTGATATTTGGGATTGTATCCAATAAGTATTTGATATGAGCACCAGCAATCCAGTATACCTTTAATATACTTCAAGGCGCATGTCTTGTACTCTCCAACGACTATGTAGTTTTCGGGCAGAGTCTTGATAATAAACTCCTCTTTTGCATTGCATTGCATATGATTACTAACAATCATAATAATCTTATTGTAATCACACCAAAAAACAAAGTCTCACCTGGAAAAAAGAGCTTTGATGGATTGTTGGTTTTGTATTTATATAATTCCTCTGTGAGTTTTGAAATGATCTTCATGTATTCTTGGTCGGCTATTGTCAATTCTCGACAATGAGGCGTTGATCGAATTGTGTCCATGATTTCATCTGATTGAATGAATTTAGAGTTTCGAGTTTCCATTGTAGCAAATGTATAAATGACTGTCTTACTCATGGTTGTCTTTTCCTTCTTTTGTTAAAGAAGAGTTGCGTCACAAAAAAAACAAAAACAAAAAATGATAGACACTTTAAATTTGGTTGATTAGACGTGAAAAATAAGAATAAAAAATAAGAGTAAAAATGAAGATATGAAATATGGTTCCTTTATTTTACTATTAATGACAATGAGAGAGAGAGAAATGTATATATAAAACAAAATAGGTTTAGTCTACAATAGATTCGATCCTTTGGCGAGATCAGCCAGAGGGAAAGGGAGGGTGATTTAAAATAATATTTTATGATTCTGTTTAGATTTATTGACACTTTGCTGTTTATGTGGGCCAATCTTGACCTTTTTAGAGTATTTTCATGAATGGTATAATTTCAAAATCTTGAGAAATTTTATGAGCCCCAGATCTGTCAAGATGGCTGTAATATGTTCTTTGAAGGCTATGAAGTAACACCAAATCTATCTAACTGATTTTCTTTGGTTGTCAAACACACTATACACCAGGTAAAGTGAACCAGCAATGATATTCACGCAAATACGGTTTATTGGATCTATTTTTTTATCCTTGGTTTTCGGTTCGAGTGAACAGTGTCAATTAAACCAATATTGCATTCAAGTTTCCAAGTGGTTTTTATAGAGAAAACAAGAGTGACAAGTGGCTGCAAGGACATTATTGTCCGTTCTTTTTGTGCATTGTCTAGTGTGAGAAATACTTAAGTATTTTACGTAGCTAGCAGCCCAAGCTTTGTTGCGTGCTTATTGATGGCAGAATGTTGACTCAGTAGATTGTGTAGATAAGAGTAATCTCCATTGGAATCTACTACATTATAACAAGCCTTTTTTTGTCTTGTATAAAAAAAAGGGGGGAAATAGCGGAAATAGAAGAAGAGGAAGAAGGAAAAAAGGCGATTGGATTAGCAACAGACATGAAGAATAGAGGGTTTGGTAAATAATCAAAAAATCATTCAAGTTTGACTAGGCAAAAAAGCACTACCTTAATAGGATATTTGTGTACCAACAAAGTGAAACTTGCTTTTTTAGGACTACCAAAATATCGATTTTTTGGTTCTATAAGCAAAATATCAATTGATATAAGTTTATAACAGTATAAGAGTATATAAAGGCTTTTGTAAATAATAATTATATATTCCTTGTTAATACATCTCTTAAATATACCCTATACTGTTATTTTACCAAAAAAGCCACCAGAACTGACAAAACAGTCAGCAAGAAGATGTATTTTCAAATATACAATCGCTATTTTTCACAAAAAATCGCATTTTTTTTTGAAAATAATTTGAAACAATCCAAAGACCATGGCTTCCTTTTTTAGGTAGGAGGATATTTTGATAATGTACCAAACCCTCTAATATATTATTGTTTTGAGTATAGAAAGTGCATGGCAGACACTATAAAGATTGACCTACCATAAAAGGCGATCAAAGAGTTGCACGTAGTGATCATATTGCAGACAAGTATATATAGAGCATCTTGACAACATCTCTTCAATGCCATTATATCATAGTCCACGTAAATTTGGGATCAGAAACATTGAGCTTTAGATATATTTCGATACTCTTATACACATTTATACGCATGTCTTGTGTGTGCTTTTATTTCTAATAGTTAAACCAACATAACTTTCATTCTATATTATATTTTAACATGGCCAATTTTGTTTTGTCGTATAACCTGAATCATGCTAGAGCCAGGGAGTAGCTCTCTTTCTCTTCCTTTATTCATAGTTTTTTCAGATAATGGCAACATTGATACCAAAAGAAAAATGAAGGTATAGTACTTCTTCTAATACTAATTATAGACATTTGTACAACACTGTTGGTTTAAAATACTTTTTGGCCAATTCTCGGTAGCAGTAAATCGACACTCCAGAAAGCGAGTCACAAAATTAAGCATTAATCAATTGTAGACTTTGGTTGTCAACAAGTTGTGACGCCTCTTGAGCCTTTTGGACAAGAGTCCCACCAATAAACCAGAGCTCCGCTCCATACAAACAAAAACTTTGGTTGTCAATCACTTTTTTACTCTTTACGCATCACAATCTACCTGCTGGAATCGATTTTTGAACCGTCTTTTTTCCTTGTTAGCTAAAAAGTCACCGACCCAAAGTCTATTAATAATACACTTTGAATCAGTAAAGACTCTTGAATATATCAATTCATATAGTCCGTGGCTTGCTTTCCGATGTGTCGATTTAACGGTATCCGCCAACTCTTACTTTATTGGGAATACATAATGTTCAAGACACCTGCATCTACAGAAAATCACTATTTGACTTAGCTTTCGACCGCTGCTGACATTTCTCCACCTTTTGACTACTTTGATTTTGTTAATACTTATGAAGATGAGAACCAAAGACGCGCAAATCGCTAGCATGAAAACGCGATGGAACAGGCTTTTAAAGATTCATTTGGAGAGAGGAAACACATTATTGCAATTATGATCAATGAATGCAATGTAATAAACTATCTTATAAAATCAACCGTAAACATACTATTAACTTGTTGTTGTTTTTTGGAATTTTAGAAAAGAAACACAAAAAACACATCGTTTTACAAAAAAGTATCAAGAGTACTGGTCCAGTAGAAATAGCAGGGAATCACAAGAGAGAATTGCCAAAAGACAAAAAAAAAAGAGCAGCAGAAACAAGCAACGAAGCAGCTTGTTCTACGTTTGTGGCAATTATTAACAAGGTGAGTTTTGGTAAAATAGAGTGAAGATCTAAATCACTAATCACATAAAATAGGTAGCTAAAGCTAGCAGTAGTGTTGTCAGCAGTACCATAGTCGATGAAGTATCTGACCATGACGGAACAAGCTGTAGCTCAACAGAACATGTTTCAGGGGATGCCAATGAGAAAGTTATTGAATATCTTGAAGATCATACGTTTGATAAGTATGTTTGCTAAAATTTAAACTGATTTTTATTTTCTTTATTGACTTTGTTGTTGCTTTACCCAGGTTAGTGGAGGAGTTTATCTTTCTGGACAAGGACTTGAAAGATACTAATGAAACTTGTTCAAGTTGTTGCTGGTCTTACAAAACTCCCCAACAAGCCTCTTTCTAATGCCTGCCACTCGCTCATAAATGAACTATCTACCTGTACCCCAAGTTCAAGAGTTATGAGATATCTAATTAGATCTTATCCTTCAAAGATGAGTGAGCCCTTTGATCTTGTAGTTCACGCCGACCTCAATTTTACTAAAGTTTTATACACTCATTTGTAAGTTGTTTATTTCGGCAAGGTCAACAATTACTAGTAAGCTAACTTTCCTTTTTGAATTCAATTATCACAGCCTCAATTTGATTGAAAGCCCAAGAAACCCAATGCAGCGACAACAATTGGAAAGAAACACTGCTTTTCTAACAACAATTGGAAAGAAACACTGCTTTTCTAACAACAATTCCAATTCTTCATAATCTGTTTGTTGACTGTAATGATACGATTGATATTCCATGGTAAACATGATTGTAAACTCGGTTCTCTCCTAACCCATAAAACTTATAAAACTTATAAACGATATAGGGTAGAAAAGCAGGCACCCTTGACTGGCGATACAAAGTGGGACGGTGTAGCATTCGTCGCCAAGAATAATTTGGCGACTCCCTTGTTTGTTGAGCTTTCTGACGGAATCAATTTTAATGGTGGTGCTGAAAAAGCATGTAGTGATGAAGAAAAGGTAGCGAGACAATTAATTAAGCTTTTACGACTGAAGAAAGCTGAGGGATGTGAGCTTCCACTCTACTGTATTTTCACTAATTATTCGCCAACTTTGAAAAAATTATTCACACATCGGCAAATAAATTTTCACACATTTCCTCCAATTAAATTCACACATTTTAATCACTAATTATTCACACAAAAAAATTTACTTTATTTTATTAACAAATGTCATTCACCAAAGATTCTATCAAGATACTTCTCATCGAGGACACTGATATGCTAGAGATGACCAAAGAATATAATGAGAGTTTGACTTTCTTTCCTCGCTGTAAATATAAAGAATTACTTCTTTAAATATTTTAAAAATATTTTTTGTGTGAATAATTAGTGATTAAAATGTGTGAATTTAATTGGAGAAAATGTGTGAAAATTTATTTGCCGATGTGTGAATAATTTTTTCAAAGTTGGCGAATAATTAGTGAAAATACAGTAGTACTATTTGAGATACTACGGTAATATTATCATATCTATTTGTAAATAGTACATACTAAAAAATGACCCTTTTTAGATCTGAAGATTTACCTTGAATGTTTGTTTTACCTTGGGGATTGTCACGTCAAGCGAACATACTTTGAGTTGGTGTGTCCTACCACTCCAAAGGAGTTGAAGGAGTTTGTTAAGAGTATTCCTGATTTATTTCGATATCGCCAAGCAATCTTTGATCAACTCAAGAATTAAAACGAATGTTAATAATGAATTGTAATTAAATATGTATATCATAAATAAAATGAAAAGAAACAAGTATATAATAAACTGAGATAATATAACATCCTACTCAATGTATATATATATATATTTGAATAGAATATTTATAATATTTCTGAATTAGGGTCTAATATATGTAATTTGATAAAAAAGAGCTTGAAATTGACGCCAAAAGTTTATTCTTCTCTCTCCAAAAACAA
The DNA here is from genome assembly GCA_022702545.1 of Phycomyces nitens. Classification (NCBI taxonomy): domain Eukaryota; kingdom Fungi; phylum Mucoromycota; class Mucoromycetes; order Mucorales; family Phycomycetaceae; genus Phycomyces; species Phycomyces nitens. Next base: position 2,352,542 of record JAHRBC010000004.1, read on the forward strand.
GTACACAAGATGGTATTGCACTCTACACAATAGGAATTCTTTGGTGATGGTCTATAAAGAGTTGATCAACACCTTTAACTGTAATGCCAAATATGGCCCACGTCAAAACAAGCAAGCAAAGATATCATAAATACGCGTATGAGGTCAAACAGAATCATAAAAAAAAGGAAGCAACTATCAAAAGTAATACACCCGTCATCAACTGGTAATGTTCAAAAAAAAAAATCAAAGTATTTCATTTATATTTATTTTCACAGAAATAAATGGAAGAAGATATCTTTTTAACGCAAAACAGATAATGTAGTGAACGTAGTTTGTGTTGCTGATGCTATGTTAGGAGAAGATTGTTTTGAGAGAAACCCTATGGAATGTTTAAAGTGAAATCCAAGGTTTTTTTTTGTTGACAGCTGTGAACGGATGTGGCAACGAGATATTAATATGGCAAGAAATATCTATGCTTTAGCAATGATAACTCTGGATGGTGATCTTCTCTCAGTGATATTTTAATATCAATCCGAGTAATAAGAACTCGCGATGACTAAGCTAACCTCTACAGTAATTAAAAAACAAAGAGGTATATATATATTCGCACCCGCTTTATTTCTCTTGTATTTCCTTGTCTCATTTTTTATATTTTTAGTCCATATTTATTTGATGTGTCCCAATCGCATCTCAAACAGAGTATGCCAAGTTAAAAAGTACTTTATAACGTTTCAAAAATATTCAGTGTTATGAAGACATAATTGATAAAACTAGCGTGTTTTCTTCTTTTTGTATCAAGGTGAGATTTTTATTTATCATTTGAATGTTATAGGATGCTAAGAACTCAATTTGGAATAAGTACTCGTATTTCGAATGTAGAAATATCATCGCGGAAATGGTAGACCATACTTTTTGTTGGAAATAATTTTGATGATGAGATTGCAAATTAGACTCAAAATGACTGCGAGTCTCTTATCCAGAGTATATTGAGTAAAAGGAACAAAAGCAAATATATATATATATATATATATGGAAACTGGAAGAGGATTGAGATAAATTGTGTTTCGTATCCAACACAATTAGAGGTGGTCAGGTAAAAGTAATTGTATTTGATACGGCATGACAGAGAGGGTAGTCAGCGAAAATGAAAAGGGGGCATAGAAAACCCCCAGTAGAAAAAACCGGCCTTTAAGAAAGTTATTTTTTTTTGTAGAAGATAGTTTATTATCCCTACACAGTCACGCTTCTTCGATCGGCGATGCTGGGGGTATCTTATTGGCCTCAAAGCTTATGAGAGAAAATTATGTATAAAGATAGAGATTATGAAGTATGAAAACGGGAACTGGGGAAATGAAAGTTGATATGTTATGGGATATAGAGATGTCTAGGGTATACTGGTTTGGTCAACGCAAGTGTGAAGGAGGGAATGGGCAGATGTACTGACGGCAGCAGGAACAAAAGGGACATTGTCAAATACAAGAGCCCAATAGGCCCTCCAACCTACCTGGAGAATGGCACCGAAAATCTGTGAGCTTGGGAGAAGTGGGCCATCTGGCGGAGGCGTAACAGTGAGGATGGCCGAGCCTACACTTTGGGGTGAAGAGGAAAAGGAGGGGAGCCATTGGGTAAGTACATCATCCCATACCTTCCAGATTTTGGGGCAACTGATGAGAAGATGGTCGGCGGTTTGGTCAGGATGAGAGCATAGTCTACATGAAGCAGAGGGAACAATATCAAGCATAATATGATGAAGTAGGCTTGCGGAGGAAATGGAGTGGTGGAGGAAACGATACCAAATGTTACGGGCGACGTGCGAGAGAGGGAGTGACCAAAAGAGTTTCCACTTGGCAGGAGTAAGGGTGGGGTAGTTTGGAGAAGGAATGTTTTAAGAAAGTTAATAGATATATACAACTGGTAAGAATACAAGAGAAATAACTATATAGAGAAGAAAAAAGAATGAGACGTCAATAATCGAGAATAAATGAGGTGCTGGCGGCACCAAGATTGGAAATGAATTTCAGCAAGATTAATTCTAAAGATGGATCCCCTAGGAACTTTGACAGTCTATTTATGAATCTGATCGCACAACAGAGTCAAGAAAACTTGACAACCCCTAATGTAATGATTGACAATAATCTACACTCTTTGGCGAAGACTATTAAGTTTGTGCTATGAGACTATTATTTTTCAACCAGCCAAACTAGTTATTTTATTTATTCCATTTCAGGAGTAATACTCTTTGATGAAAAAATTGTAAAGTTGATCTTTTTGTTATTTATGGCAACGAAAGAGTGTGCCCATTTTTTATAATTCTTTTTTGTTGAGACACTGACAAAGACATTTATCAGAATGACAAATAAAGTCTTTCAACTTTATATAAACTAGCATATGTCTCACAGATTCTAACCATGAACATTTCTTTTTTGACGAAATTATTTTATTGCTTTGAACTTTGGGTTAGATTGTTGGCGGGTTTGAACCTAATCGTGCCTTTACTGAATCTTTTTCTTGCATTTTCTTCCCATAGGCTGGAACTGTGGCTGCCTAATGAATATACTACATTAAGTTGCCGTGAGTTCATATAAACACTATGATATATGCTGAGGTTTACAATTGTTTCTAATGAATGTTCCGCTAATTTAAGATGGAAGAAAGATTCTCATTTATTCGAGTCGAAAGAAAATACTTGGGCACATCCACAATAATATGATATTGTCTAGATTTTTTTTTGGAAAATGCTTTTGGGATATCTGTATCAATGTTTGATCCATTGCTGAGCCACACAAATGGGAATATAATACACTGAGTATGCAAAAAGTTCGCAACTTTTTATAGTCCGCTAAATTTTAAGAATATACATACTTTTTCTAATACCAAATAAAATGTAAAGAACATTGAGTAGATAGCCCATACTATAGATATGGGGAGTAGAGAGTATTAACTTGCTAAATATATAATTTTATTATTTGTTTATTAGTATCTAGTGTGTTTGCCTATGGCATCAATAACTGCTTGGCATCTTCGCGGCATGCTCAAGACAAGACGATTCAAATATTCTTGTGGAATACTTCTCCATTCCCTGTCTAGAGCATGGCGAAGATGCCACAGACTATACAAGTTGTATCTGCCTGACCGGATCCTCTTGTTTAAATAGTCCCAGATATGCTCTATAGGGTTGAGATCTGGGCTTTGAGGAGGCCAGTCAGGCAAAAGATTCAGCCCTTGCTGTTCCTTCCATTCACGTGTGAGTCTGCTCGTGTGGCTTCTCGCGTTGTCCTCTTGCAGAACAAGTCTTCTCCCACCTGAAAGAGACTCGAATTCTTTTAGGGAAGGAAAATATCCTTCTTCCAAGGTCTTTATGTACTTCTTGGAGTTCATTCTGCCAGAAATCGGCTTTAATTCTCCGACACCCATGGTGCAGAAGCATCCCCAAAACATGAGAGAACCACCTCCAAACTTCATGGTTGGGGATATCATTGTGGACAGGAGACCAGTCTTGTCAGTTCAGAGAACTCTTCGGCGCCCATCGCTTCCAAAAAGCCTAAATTGCTTCTCATCGGACCAGATGATGGAGCTCCAGTCATCTCCACTCCAATCAAGATGAGCTTTTGCCCATGCCACTCGTTTTTTTTTGGTTCTCCTTGGAGATCATAGGCTTTTTGATCATTTTGCGTGAGTGTATGCCATGGCTGTGAAGAAATCTCCTAAATGTGTTTGCTGATGTAGGAGTGGCAGCAGTATTTCTAATGAATGTCATGGGCTGTGTTGGATCCTTCTTGATCTCACGCAAAATTTCCCTTACGTCTCTATCATCTAGCTTCTTTGGACGACCTGTGGGCTTGCATCTCTTATACGATCCAGTCTCTCTGTAATGCTTGAGTACTCGTGAAACAACGTACTTGCTAACATTCAACTTCTTTGCAATGTCACATTGCTTAGCACCATTAACAATGCTCTCATGTACAATAATTACACGAGTTACATCGTCCGTATTGGGCTTCTTTGTAGAGGTAGAGTTAGGTGTCATGTTGGTAGTTTTGGTTTTTTGATTGTGTTATAAAAGATGTTGATTAAGAAGAAAAAGAATATATTTGTAACTTGAGAGAATGGTCGGACTATAAAAAGCTGCGAACTTTTTGCATACTCAGTGTATTTTCGTCACCAGAGTAACATGTATAGTCTGATTTGTTAAATAACCCCATATCGATATATATATTGAAAACTCCTTTTGCTTGTTCCTGGGTGCGCTGTAATATCGAAAATTCTAGAGGTGTATTTATCAAGAATTCCATACGAGAACTTATTGTCTCGATAGCAAAAAAAACTCATCATCAACAGCAGGTTACATTGGCTAAACTCTGTATTCATTAGCAGTATACCCCTGTCCGTTTTCATGGAATATAGCATGCCCATTTCCAATATCTGTAAAAAAAGGGGGGAAGCAAACATTTGTCCCCAAGAAATGATATTATGATGATTATCAAGTGGCAACAAGTGAAAGTAAACATGAGTGATCAATGCAGCATGGTATTCACTTCCAAAACTATTACTTTACTTTTTGAAATGACTGTAGCTTTTTTTATACAGAGATACAAGTAATTATATCGAGATATTGCGTACTGTCTTTTATAGGACAGATGTTATCAAAACCCAGTGTAGCTACAGACCCAATAAAAACCAAATGGCTGTACTCAAGTGTCTTTATCAGAACACAGGCATATATCGTGTAACACTGCACACTTTTACAAAGAAACCATTAATCCCCTTTAACCCTTTTGTCTATTCTTCAAAGAATATACAACATTACTAACCTATTTTAATGCAATACTTCTTATTCATAAATCAGCATATAATAGCTATAATAGCCGTGAGGTAAAGAATATATCTCATTAGATCCTGTTAAACCCTCAAACCATAATATCTCTCAAATGAATAAAAAGAAAGCTTTGAACACTATAAAGCTATTATTATTTTTTCTATCAAAGGTTTTCTGCTTTCTAAGCTCTATTGACATGACATATTTTGTTGCAATTTCATCCAAGACCGTAGTAGTTTCTTTCCTTTGGCTCTAAGAGTAACCAATATGGCTAACGTGCCCTTTATATACCATCCTCAATTGTCTATGCTAATATATAAACCCCAATTCATTCATGAGACACAGCTTTTTCTTACATATTTTGTATCTAGTGTATTCTGTTTTTTTTTGTTTAACATTATATAAAATCTATAGCTTTAGATGTATTTTTTTGGGACTTACCTGATGAGGGATTTGTAATGAAGTATTACATTTGTCTCTTGTAAACTTTTTATCGCTAATTTATTTTGGCGCTATGCTTTTAAATGTCTCATTAGGTTAACCAGATATATTAAGAATCAGAGTCTGGGAGCATCATCATAAAGTTCAAAGTTAATCTTGTATGTATGTTGCTTTAGTCCGTTACCTTTTTTTTTGGGAGATTTCTTGTTAGTACCTTTTTAATATCTTGTGGTTTTTTGACTTTAGTGCTATTTGTACAGTTTTGTAGTATTTAATACGCTCATCATTTTGTATCAAGAAAAAGAAAACAAGTGTTGCTTATCTGAATGTCCATTATAATACTTTCTTTGGTTTTCATTATATTTGTAATGGAATTTATATATATATCGACATATTAATCTTTATTAACCGATTTTGTCTCCTAGAATCTATCTTTTGCAGTGAGAACCAAGGAGTTTTATAGCTAGACAACAGAAAAATATTCTTTTTCTCCATCTGGAGTATCATGACCTTTAAAATTCCACATAAAATAATGCATATTAAGCTGAACTATATTAAAAATGAACCACATATTTTATATTATGATGTGCTTATGTTATTGTATTGGATAAATAATAGAGAAAAACTAATCGACATTCTGGTTTAAATACCACATAATACAAATCCGAAACACTGGTAATTCTTTACCAGGTATTATAAATATTACCTGGCAGTATCAGGAAAAAATAGATACTAAGAATCAATAGTAATAGCTAATAATTCTGTAGTAAAAAGCACATCATAACACATTTTTTTTCTTAATAATATATCCCCTTGCAGAATCCCTTTCTCGTTTATGATATCTTTTTCAATACTTCTAGGCTACTGGAAGACTACAAAATTGTTCCTAGCTACGAACATGAGCTCATATGGCCATGCATATTTACTCGACTATCTAATACCGGGATGAGTCTAGACACAATTATAGCCAGATATAATAGATTTCCCTTGTGGTCACGGCCGATCTCGGCTTGGGAAGATATGTATGACACAGCCATTGGTATTCTTTGATATATTACAACGGAAGCTACACAAATAATAACATTACGATTCGTTAACCTATACAATATACATTCTTGGAACCACTTGGCCTCAAACCAAAGCAAAGGGCTTGTAATTCCTGTGAAACAAAGTTTTCATGGTTGTTTTTTTTTGGGTCTAGAATTTGGCTTTCTTTCTGTACAATTTTTTTTTATTGTTTGGCTGTGCAACAGGTTTCCGTTTGAGGTACTTTGTGTAATCAGTAAGCTTGGATGAGAGAATATTGACATTGGAGAGCTAAGCAAGTTTACTTTATTTAAACCATAACAACTCTAGTTTAACATTATAAAGACCCTCAAATTGAGTATATGATATGACTTTCTACATTTTTACTATCTCTCGGCAATGGTGACTGAGGTTCAAAAAAAAGCTTTGGGGAGAACAACGAGAATGTGTGCTGATAATAATGGGTTGATTTTAATAAAGCGGTAATTATTTCTTTTGTTAGGGTTAATACATATGTGTATATATATGGGTGTGTAGATATCTTGTAAAGATTATTAATACACGGCGTTGAGTATAATTTGAAGCCATAATCATAAAAGTCTGGATGATCGACAATTTACAAGACTTCCAACTGCAGATTATGATTTGTCTTGACACATTTTTTATTACAAAAAGATAAATGCTCGTTTCTTGATAATTGTGGACTCATCTTTTTGTCCAAAAGAGATATCAATATACCATTCATAGCCAATGTTAAACTATCGCCCTTGTTTTTGTAATTAATCAGATCAATTGGCCCTTTTTCAAAGACAAAGAAACTTTATGTTATTATAGATTGCTTGTGATTCTATAGGACTTTTATCAAACAAGCAATGTTTCAACCCCATATTTATTATGGAGTTGTGTAGCTGCCTAAAGATATATTGATCTGATTGTGAAAGGGAAATAACCTGTGATGTATATCAATTGCACCAGACGTATCATTCGTTGAATGATGTACAAGACTACGGCCAGTTGGCTTTAGATTGTTACATGCAAAAGAGAGTCTGGTTGATAATGTATCTTGCTGTAAAACAACCCATGATGTTTTTATAGTATAGCTCTTGTCCGTATGAGTGCATTGTGCAGAACCAATGAATGGTTGGGATAGCTTAGCATTGACTTTTGGTGCTTTAATGATCTCACATTGCTGCTTAGTATTTTAGCAGACGCCATGGAGATCCTAGATATTTCTTTACAAGAGTGTACCAACGGTCTCAAACGGCTTAATTCACGTGCACTAGCTCGTCATATTAAACCATTCTTGGCCTACAAGTCTCGATCGATTATCTTGCTAAGAATAGACAAAACATTGTAATATTTTTTTATATCTTATGGACCGGGTTCAAGAACATGCTGATTAAATAAGCATCATAATAGTACAATTGGGTGAATATTTCTAAATCCCTAAAGATATAAATATTGATAGCCCAAATATTTGGATTATCATCAATAAAAAAAAATTGTTTGCACCAGACAATGGCTTCAAATGGTGCCTTGCAAATAAACAAAATGTTTCTTCAGAGGTCCCTCATTGCTCTTGGGTCCCTAGAATTGTATCCATTTGTCATACTCGAGACTGAAAAATAAAGAAAAATTTGATCTCTGACTCATACAATAATGGATTATTCTTCCTTTGTTCCACCATCTTGTGCTGATTTAAATTTTGTAGGGAATTCAATGCTGGTCAATGCATTGCTTGAAATAAGGATTAAATTTAATATTCTTGTATTTTTATTGATAAAATTAAAAGATATATAGAGTTCTTACCTGTAGTTAGATTATTGGATTTGTATTCAAATATCTAACTTTTGATGACTCTAATAAAAAGGAAATTACACAACTTTTTTATATTTATATGTACTCACAGATTCACTGACCGCAGTTCTGTCTCTCTCTCTCTCTTTGAACCAAGGGGGAAACCAATAGGAATACTATTCTAATTACCAAAAAGAATCTTTTGTCTTGATCTCACCGTTTACATGCTCCTTCTTTCCCCTTGTTTTAGACTGCCTAGGTCGTATGAAGTATAATGGAATAGCTACAAATATATATAAATATATAAAATATATATATAAAAATATAAATATTTATATACAGTTGAGTACGGACTAAACCTTTTTTTTCTAGGTCCTATTTTCCACATCTAATCCCAACCAAATTCACAACTCATCATTATTCCGATTGATGGGGCTATCCAGGAAAGCTACATGTTTGCCCCAAGCAAAGCAAAAAGACAAGCCATTGTGTAGAGATCCTTTCTAGAAACCAGACAACCAATGCATCAAGGACGAGAGTTTCTTGGATATTGCGAATGAAAATCATAGAGAAATTTGTGGAATTTTGTTGGGATAAAACAAGATGAAGTATAGACAAGAGAATGCAGATCAAAAATAAATATGGAATATGAAGCGAATTGGGTTAACGTTCTTCAAGGTCCCAATAGATGACCATATCATCTCGATTCATCGCAAATTCGAATTCGACGTCTTCAATGCATTGGACCTCATGAACCAGCAAAGCAGGAACCATGCAGTCTTGGCCTGGACCGATCAAATAGGCTTCACCACTCTGCAGATCGTTCACTTGAATTGATCCAGAAATGACTTCGATCCTTGATACTGAAGGAAAATGATGTGGTGGCTATTTTTGACGGTTATAATCGTATTCAAACATCTGTAGGCTATAATTACCAATACGGTGCCCATAGTAAATCGCATGGTTGCCTTGAGGTACGGTTTCTTGACCAAATTCTTCCATTCGCCGCCCAGACATGCAGGGAAAGATGGAATGGCTGTGTAGTGGGACTTGCTCAGGGAAGTGGGAGCATTGGCTGTGGCTGTGGCTGTGGATGCAGGCATGTTTTACTTTTGTTTATAAAGAGAAGGGTAAAGAAGAAGAAGAAGAAGAAGGATGTTGAAAAAAAAACGATCTTTTTATATAAAAATCTGAATGCCAAGTATATTTATACACATTATAATTTTACAAGAAAAAAAAATGAATTAGGGATCTTCCCAGTCACAATTTTCTTTAAAAAAAAAAAGAAAAAAAAGCTGTGATACCCTAGGAGTGTCTTTATAGCCAAGAACGGTGCGATGATAATAAGTTTTAATATTGGTTATACTGATTGTCTTTTGATAGCTTTATACTCTATCTTTCGATAGATTTGATTGCATGTTTAAGCAGATAAGAAAATACAATACTGATTATAAATATACACATTGTGTATATGTGGGGGTAATTACAAGTAAGAAGAGCGGAGATGAAAGAAACAATCAGACCAGACCAGCCAAAAGACGCTATTTTGACCCAATAGGCCCTTTTAATCCAAGCCAAAAGTGTATAATTGTATGTAATGTATCCAACAAATACTCTGATGGCCATGTAGGGTCCCATAGTAGAGGCTATATTGTCTGCTATCCTTTGTGGTATATTTCTTACAGCTTATATTAAACCAGCTTCTTGTGCACACATGTGGCACGTGCGTATACCCTTGGATACTTCATCCAAATAAAGGTCGGGTTAGAGTTGCTCCGGATAGGTTCTAAACAAAATTCCGTGATTTCTCTTTTTCGGTTTATTAACATTCAACCTAGGATGGTCTAATTCAACAACCAAAAAGAGTCTTGATCATTACAAAGCACACCACCGCAGTCTGAAAGAAGTTGCCTTGGTTTCATGAGTCAATCTTGAATTACATACATACCATAATGTCTATCTATAAAGAGTGAAAATACGTCAAAGTATTTAGAAGCGCATTAAAACTGGAATCAAAATTAAAAAATCATAAAGGTACAGACGTCATTAGCACATCACTATTACTCTCTAGTATGATATATAACCAACGACAATTCCTGTTTAATAGAAGCAATCTTATAAAAGACCCATCTCTAATGCTCTCCTCAGGCCGTTTCATTTACTCTCAAGCACGTTTCTTTAACCCCCTACTCTTCAGATCAAAAATGACAACTGCAATGCACATTTCAGACACCATGCTCAATGGGCTTATTCAGCAAGCCAACCGAGAGCTTAGTTCATCAAATGCCTATCTATCCCTATCTCTCTGGTTCCATGATCAAGAACTACCCGGCAGTGCTGAATGGTGCAGAACTCACTCTGATGAGGAACGTTCCCATGCTCTCAGAATCTTTGATCACATTATCAAACGTCGTGCAAAAGGTGCACTTGTCAAGACAATCGATAGTCAGAATACATATGAATTTGCCAATCCAGCCGAAGCATGGTAAGAAAGATCTGTCTTTCATATGCTAGTATTAATATCTACTTAGGAAACTTGCAATGGAGAATGAACAAGAGAACAGTCGACAGATTCACAAACTGGTGAGTCTGGCACGCAAAGAAGAAGACTGGACATCAGACAATCTACTCCAGTGGTTTGTTCAGGAACAACTGGAAGAAGAGTCAGCAGTGGAAGACATTTATACAAATACTGTAAATATTATCAAGACTGAAGGTCTTTACCGTCAATATGATGACAAGATCAAGAATAAGGAGCACTAAAGCTCTAGTGTAAATAAAAATCAAATTATGTCAAAATAAGATACATTTATAAATACTCTATACTTTTTGTTGTATTCCGGGATTAAAAAGAATGCTGTGAAACTTTGGAGATTATAGTTCTACAAACGGTTTACAGTTTGTGAGACCAGAGGTATATTTATGCAATCAATATATACACATACAAAAGTTTGATTCCTAGTGTTTCTCAAATTCTATAAAAATATTCAATTATGACCAAATGTTTTCTACCGTCTTTCATTGTGCTAGAATATCATCCAAGAAAGATAACCAATCTGGCACATATACCCCCTAAAGATATCCAATTTCTCCATTATACTTCTTCTCATGAATCCCTATCATTTAAAATTCTATAGTTTCCATGACTTTTGCTTTTATACATATACATATACCTGATAGCGGTATAGATACAAGAGGATTTGTCAGTTGACTAATAAAAAAAAATAAAGCCATGTATGCTTTAAATTAAATGATTATGCTCTCAAATGCACCGCACACGAGCCATGGAGAACTTCCATCAAATAAGTTCTGAAGGATCAATTAATTACAGTACACAGATGTACATATACACAAGCTTGATTACACATCTTGTTAGCTGTGTGTGGGATTTATTATATATTTTTTGGTTACACTTTCCTTGGCTCGTCCTAGATCTCTGGTATTTTAGACAACAAAAACAAAGCATGGTTATTGGTTCTATCAATGTTCAGCGCGCAGTCTGGACCAAATGATTTATCTTGGGATGCAGTGTTTACACCAAAAAAATTACTAAAAATAAGTAAAACACCAATCCCTTCCGTTTTTCTCCATATCAATAGTAAAAGCAACTTGTTGTAGCTCTTAACTGCAGTCAATTGTATCATATAATGCATTTGTGCAAAATTATAAGTAAAAACAAATTATTGCTATCTCTGTTTTTTTACAAAGTCGATTGCACAGTAGACGTACAAAAAGCCAGTTGACAGACTCATGATTTATACATGTTTAAAGTAAACCACGGGTCAAGTAAATGTCAATATCTGTAACCAAACTCAATTTTATCAACTTGGTCATCTTGTTGGGGTATTATTAAAGAAGTATATTCCAGATATACGTTTTCAGAATGGACAATTTCAAGCAAATATCGATTCGGGCATAGCTTATTATTTAATTTCTTGCAATATTGCTTGAATATCTAATACTCTTAACAATAATGACCATGTTCAAGGCAAAAAAAAAAGTATTGTCTGTAACTTTCTGGAATAATGAAGATTATCCAACTATTTAAATAAGAAGGACCTTAAATCGCAGTTTGTCGGACTTATGTCGTTACCCGCCTTTTGTGTAACAAGGCCGTCGATTGGCTAAAAAAGCTGATTTGCGCCGGGTTCGAACCGGCGACCTTATGCGTGTGAGGCATATGTGATAACCAACTACACCAGCAAACCAACCATGTCACTGATTAATGGTTGGTACAATATACAGCAAGCGTTACGGAGACTAATATCTAGTATTGTTTAGCATAGTAAAACTAATTTATATTAGATATTTATATATTTGTATATATTATTTATATATTAACAAGGTAGATCTTTTTTCTATTAAGATATTTTATCAAAAAAAAAGAAGATTAGCTTAAAGAAAGAAAGTTAATAAGATACTAAAAGAATTTTTAATAATATAATTTTTTAAAGAAAATAAATAAAAGATATTATATATTAATATATTTTCTAATTAAATGATTACTATTATACTACTAAAGACTCTTAATAGTACATGTTACTTATTGAAATAAGTATTTTATTTAATATTGAAGATGTTAAGTATTTTTGAAAATAATAATTTTTGGAATATATAAATAAAATAATAACAGAATTACTATTTTTTTAAGCTATTTTTTTTCTGATATTATTAGCTATTTTTTTTATTTATTTAATATTTTTAGAATGTTGTAAATAAGTATAGAAAGAATTATAAAGAAAAATTATAAAATAGAAATATTAATCTTAGTGATACTTAAATTATTATTTTATTATTGAATACATAGTATAGTGCAATAATATATAATTTATTTTTATTTGTTAGGTATTAAATGAGTACAACTTGATGTTGAACATTATCTATATTGATAATTACAAATTTTAGTTATAGTATATGACTTATTATGCTATGTACTAGTTTCTATTTTATTTTTGATATAAAACCATCATTTGCTATAATATGTCTCTTGATGACTTTTTCTAACATAAAAAATTATAGACTGATGGCTGAATCTTGATACTAATAATAGAGCCAAACAGTATAAATGAGTCAGTCTTGAATAGTTATATTGTGTGGTGAATGCTAAGAAAAATACAAGGTTGAATCAGTTCAAAGATGTGTATCAACAATGATAGTAAGATTACCAAATTCAATAGCATTAAAACTAATATGCTATAAGTAATAACTAAACAAAGCATCATTTATACTACTCTTATTTATGTTTTTTATTAAGTTATTATTCAAATTGTCATATATATTACAAGGTGTGCATAGTTGATTCCAACATCTACTATCCAAAATATTAAGTAAACTTGGCTTAGTATATGTATGTAGTAAAAAATGATATATATTATGATACATCCCAATTCCTATATTTATGTAGTTAGAGATTATAAACTGTCTAATGAGCTTATCAAATATACCAATAACTCTCTTTATAAAATTATATGGGGCAGCTTTGTAATGGGCCTTGGAAATTTATTATATGAAAAAAAGTGTATCAGCTTATGTCAAATAGTCTAAAAGAGACTACGAGATATAGTTTTGCTATAAGCTTGTTGGGAAAGTAAGTTGCGTAGATTATTAAAGTGTCTTTTTATAGAAAAGATAATAATCAAATATAACTACAATGGAATAGTATACCACGCCTTAAATTGCGTTTTCATTTCATCTAGCAACGCAAAATTTGTATTGAAATACAAGGGCACTTGCTTTGTTCATGATTAAAAGGATATGTTTAGTATCTATGGTTGGCAAGTATCAGATACCAAGTATTACTGCTAATATCTTTACCAAAAACCTTTGCAATTAAATGAAAATCGACCAACCCAAAGAAATACTTAAAAGTCAATAGTTTATTAAAAGTTATTGGTTTTTATATATTTTCATCTATTGTGTGGGTATTTGGTATAAAAAGGGATCAATTAGACAAATACCTTAATTAGCTTGGTAATTGAGCAATTGATATAAGCAGCGGTCTCAATGAAAAGAGTAAAACCTAGTGATATAATATGCTTTATCATCAAGATTGAAAAATAAAAGAAAATCTATAAAGAATAACCTTTGCCTTTGCTAATAATTTTCTCGAACCATGGTTTGAATATGAATCGGCATCAACTAAAAGCACTGTCTTATATTACCAAACATTCTTTAATTGACAACAACTATCCTTTAGCCGTAAAATAAAATGACAGTGTCAAGCATATTATTGTCTTGTCGTCCGTTGTCTACCACAAGTTCGCCTTTTCCTTTTCTCAAAAACCTTCCCAAAATCACTTCTTCTACTTTCCGAATTAACACCACCCCTTTTCAAAGACAACCTGACATTATATTTACCCCTATTCAGATATAATTAGCAATCAATCTCTTAATTTTTCATATAAATAGTCAGGAAGTTAACATTAAATAAAGAACGAACATTTTTACTCTTATTTTTCTTTGTCAAAAGAAGCCGTATAACCTTTACTCTAATATTGTTTCCTGAAGAGTGATACCATTTGCCGCCGTTGCTACATATTGTTGGATAAGAATATTTTGATTCAAATACGCATATATACTTTTTGGACAAATACACTATACAACAATCTCAACACGTGTAAATAGGCTATCAGAGAATCAATACAAATATTATATAACGTCGTGTACCAAAAGTCTTGGAAAAGGCTTAAAAATCAATAACCAGACTCATAAATAAATAATAGCGAATAATATAGTAAGTTTACTCTTTAATACATATTTTGAATACACATTGTAGTTAATATGATACCTTTAATCACAATACAGCACCAAAGTGGAAGCAGTTCTTTTCGTTTTAAAAGACAAGGTGTTCCAAATTGGCGATGGCGCAGAATTAGTACCCATGACTGGTGTGCTATAAGTTGACATTGCTTTATTGCTGATCTAATACCAACATAATATTTCTACTCTTTAGTATAGTTTTACACCACCAAAAACGAGTACTGTGTGAGCGCCAAGAAATAAAACAAGGGTTTAAGATTGTTCTTTTAGATAACTCTTATTGACCCCGTTGCATTTTTTAACACATTAGTGTAATTTTTGTTCTTTTCTTTTTCAGAAACAAAAAAAGCTATTTTTTACGGCTATATTGCAGTACGGTTTGTCCTTTTTACACTTGGCAATCTCTGTAGAATATACACTTTGCTTCTGTAATGAACTGATTACTCTGATTGCTACAATGAGCTTCGAATCAGTTTTGAATCATATGATTTGAATATACTAAAGTTGATTTTCTATGGTAATATGATTGTCTAATAATTATATTCTTCTTTAACTAATTTTACCGCAGGTATTCTATTCATCTCCTATTACATATAGTGTTTATACCTGGAGATCCGTTTCAGTATAATCATTCAATACAAAAATCATGGTATAGTAATTGACAAGCATAATATATACTTGTAAGCAGTATAAAATAATGTACTAGGCTTATATAATTGTTTCTTTTTCTAACCACAATGTATTTTTAGCAATTGCTGAATACTACGAATCATTTATTGTATACCAACGTAGTATTAATATAAGTGTATAGCTTAAAACAAAAGTTTGTACTGTATACTTTCTGTAATATTAAATAGTATTTGTTTTTGGTATTTTCTATAATATCTTTGTGCGCATAATGTAATATGAATCAAGACATAATGTTATACTAAAGAATAAACCATTGTTTAAAAAGAATAGGTGTAAAAGAAGAGCAGAACATATTATTAAATAGAGTACTATAAAAGAGAAGGCATAGTTTATAGCAGAAACATTTTTGGCTGGATAAAAAACGGTAGTTATGTTACCAAACTTACCTTATACATGGTCATATTTACCATTTTTCTCAACAAAATAGATGGTAGATATCTACCGTTTTCTTAGCCGTAGTACTTCATACCGAGTCTGTGATGGCACAGCATAATCGTACCTCACCATCTACCCTGATATACTTGGGGTTTCCTTTGATTTCCTTCTTAGATCAAAGGGATCAGTTTTGTCAGGCACTTATTCGATCGGTTGAATCTGCATGTCATATTCACTCTCTCTATTTGGTTGTGTAGCAGTTCTTAACATGTTGATTCTGTCGCGCATATGGCATGTTCCTGGTGTTACTACTGTCTCTCAGAAGTTTGTTGACCAATTTGGGTTAATTATAGGTCAGTTCCTTCACCAAAAAATGTTCCCCATGGCTAGTATGGCTTCTCTATGTCTCCCTCAATTGCAAGGTATATTTGGTATTTTAGACCCACAATCCCAACAGAAGGCTTTTGCCATTCGATAGTTGCACCCAATTATGGACCAATAGACATCAGGTTTTTTTGTGGCTCCATGGATACAGCACGCCCTTGCTCCTAACCGAGCACATGGAGATGTTTGACTTTTTCTGTTATTTTCATGTCTACGACATTCTCATTTGCGTTTTTCCCCGAGTGCTCTTCACTCTATTCTATCTGCTATGGATCCCATTCCGCAAAATTTCTCTTTTGTCACCGCCAGCTACCCTACTTGTCTTTCTCTACCGATATTGGATATAGTTATATTCTCTGATCATTCTTATCGTAGTAAATCAGGTTGGAAACGGTTTTTAGCGTCCGATGCATTCATATATGATGAAGAACTCTAGGCAATTCGTTCTCACTCTCCTGAAAAAAGGACATCATTTGTCTCTGCTGAATGGCTATCTCCGATATACGCCCCTATAAAAACATGGCACCCTAGGCAGTCGAAGCCCATATAAAAGTGTACCCATACGTAATATAAAGCATTGGAAGCAGAGAATGATTCGCTGTCAAGTTTCAATTTATTTCTTAACAATAAAAGAGAGACATGATAAGGGAAGAGCAGAATAAAAATATTCTATGGGGTAAAACATAATCGAGAAAAGGGAATTTCCAATCACTAGAGTCTGTAAAGCTGTTCTAGTTTTGCAATCACAGTTTCTTTGACTTTTTGATTGCTGTCTGGGATCTTGCTTCCAGCCAATTTTGCAACCAGCCCAAAATCAATCACCATTGCAAGAGCTTGTCCCGACAAAGACTTCAATTCCGGACGTTTGAGGTCGTTTGCAAACTTTGTCAAACCAGCCCAGTCTTTGGAAGGAGCCTTGTCTTTGATCCCACGTGCCTTACCGACAGAAGTAAGCAATTTCTGTGTGCTTTCAAAGCATCGTTGTGTCTCCATGCCATCCAGGAATGACATCGCAAGGGCTTGGACGAATCTTGATGCGATTTTTTCTGTCGACAGTGCGGACGAACCGTAGCCTTGATTGCTTGGGACGTCGCACAGGGTGAACATTGTTGTCGGCATAGTCAGATTAGAATTGAATTGCTCAAGAATTGCTCGCCAAGGTAAATAGGTGGAGGCGTCGTCGATGCCAGAGGTGAGTTGTCGGATTGAGGACAGGTTGATGGGAGGTGACACATGGGACGGGTCGTAAAATGCAGCCAAAAATGCTTCGGTATTTTCTTGTCGATAAAAAATTCTGGCTGTTTCAGGCCGAATCATTTCAACAGCAACAGACGATGAAGGGCCACAATCGACAACTCGATCGCCACGCAGAGGCACAGATAAGGTTGAGAGGGTGTTCATCGTGTTGGATCCAACCTTCAGCTTGACCTTGTCACCATATCCATTAGCTTCTTCAAAAAGTCCAACAGCCAATTCCGATTTGTACAAGGATGTTCCTTGTGGCAATGACTTTTGGTTGGTTTCTGCGGGAGCATCGATGGCTTTGGCTCGTTCATACACCTCCACGGCAATCACCACAACCACCTCCTTATCCACAATCATACATCCTGCGTGTAGCTGTGCCACGCCTTGTAGTAACTCAGGCCGTCGTCGGTAATCAAAGTTGAGGGCTTGCAGTACTTCATGAGTGGGTTCGAGATAGTTTCCTGTCTTGTCCAACCATTTCAGTATCCAAGAAGTGGCAACTCTTTTTTTCATTAAAGCTGTGGCATGGTCTAGTTCATGTACGAAAGACTGGTCAGAGGTAGTTGCAGGAATTATACTGTTGGGTTGGTCGTGGAGTTGCATGGAGATCTCCAGTGGCACAGTTTCATTTGGAGATACAAGTGGTAGACGCAATAATGCCCTGTGAAGATCTTGTGCATGAACAAGGCTGTGGATAGTTATTGGATCCTTGAGGGTTTCATGGGAAATGTGCAAGGCCACAGGGTCGCAATACAAACTTGTAGCGGTCAGTGTTGATCGATTGGGAGTGTCCAGCTTGAGAGCTTCCCAGCATTCTTCTTCCTTTGAGAATTGTGACGATCCAGCCTTCATTTTTTTGGCTGCTCATTTATCCGGTTTTACATTGTCCTTCAACAGCACCTGAGAGCTAGGATACTTAGCTGCAGCATGCGCTCTGAATGTATCAACATTTGAGTAATTTCCTTGGCAATCGACTAAAGGACAACGAAATTTCCCTTCTGTTTTGCGTACGATTATTGAGACTAGTAAAAAAAAAGGTTTAAAGCCTGTTATTATAAACCCACATAAAACTTACTTTCGTGTCCAAGGTTGAACACAAGTTCATTAGAGCGCTGCTTGCTTCGATGTGCTCTAAGAGCATTTGCACTTGAGAAAGATTTCTCGCAGGGGTTGCACACAAAGTTGTTATCCTTTTCGGCCATGTATAATGACATCGTCGCAATAATATATGGATACCGTTAAATCAACACAGCGTAAAGCAAATCACGGACTATGTGAATTCCTAAGAATAGTGTAAGGGACAATCCGACACATAATATAGGTGTGGTTCATTTACTTTTTGATATACGGAAACCAAAGCAAGAAAGAGATGGTTGAAATGAGTAGTAGTTCATGTTTGACACCGTTTTTACAAGTAATATTCTTGCCATTTTGGTAGAGTAGATTAGAATCGACTGTTGCCAGTGTTCAATTCACTCAAAATACCAAAAGGGGTAGTATGGTTTCAAATCAATTATATTTCTCAAAGAGCAGGAAGACTGGCTCTACAGCTATTTATGTGCGAGGGGTTTCCCAGTCACAGCAGATCCACACAATGGGGTTCTTCCCACCCTCATTCACAACACCAGTTTGTTTAAGCTGTATGATTTAATTTAGTTTAGAGTCTTTACTGATTCAAAGTGTATTCTTAATAGACTTTGGTTTGGTAACTTTTTAGCTAACAAGGAAAAAAGACAGTTCAAAAATTGATTTTGATGATGTAGATTGTGATGCGTAAAGAGTAAAAAAGCGATTGACAACCAAAGTCTTACAGTTGATTAATGGGTAATTCTGTGACTCGCTTTCCGCTGTGTCGATTTACTGATACCGGTTGCTCACTACTGGTACTTAAAGTTTCTCCCTTTTTGACATTTTCTTTATTAATTAGCATTCTCACAATTTCCCTCCCCAATTACCACATCAATATCAAAAATATAACCAGCTTAGCAGGGAACTATATGAGGGACAAGGGAAGAGCGAAATTTATTATATACATATATATACTCAGAAAATAAAGCGCGGCTCCGAGAGCCTATACCACATCTTTCGTCTTCACTTTGTCAATCTTCCCACTTTTTATAGTAGGATTGTTCAATAATTATATTCTTCTTCGACTAATTTTACAGCGCATATTATATTCACCTCCTATCTTATATAGTGTCTATATCTAGAGATTCCTTTAAGTATAATCATTAAAAACAAGGGCCATGGTATAGTAATTGACAAACATAACATATACTGGTAAGCATTACAAAATAATGTACCAGGTTTATATGGTTGGTTCTTTTTTTTTATTACAATGTATTTGTAGCATGCTATTAACATGCGTGTATAGCTCAAAGCAAAGGTTTGCACTATATACGTTTTGTAATATTAAATAGTATTTGTTTTTAGTATTTTTCTATAATATTCTTGTACACATAATATAGTATGAATGAAGATACAATGTTATAATAAAAAATAAACCATTGTTTCAAAAGAATAGGTGTAAAAGAAGAGCATAACCTAGTATTAAATAGAGTATTTTAAATGAGAAGGTATAGTTTATAGAAGAAGCATTTTTGGTTGGATAAAAACGGTAGATGTCTACCAGTTTTTTCACCGTAGTGGGAGTCTGTATATTACACAACTGATAAAACAGGGGAACTAGAATAATAGCTATATAAACCACCATAATATTCTCTCTTTAATAAATAACACTCTCACAGTATCTATAAGTTCCCAACCCCAAATTACCACAGGAATTAAAGGATTTACACAAACACTCATACTACCACTAATAATAGTTGATTTAAATTTTACAAAATATAGTCTACCACACATTCTCTTTTCTACAGCACTTTATTCATTCAAATCACACCATGTATTAACAAAATAACAGCAAAGTTATTGAGAAATAAAAAGTGTTAATCTAATGAATAAAGACTTGTATTTTATTATGTCTTTAACGGCAAGTTTTATTTCTTTATGTCACTACACCGATACAAAACAAAATAAAAACGGCAACCACGTGTCCATTCCTTTTACATAGACTATAGATTATTGTTAATCTCAACAAAGTTTGGCATCTTCAAACTAAATGCTCATTTCAATAAACAAAGTAACTCTTGAGACTTACAAGGCCTCTCTAGGGTACTGAGACTACCTTGTCAAAGAAAGAGAAATAAATGCGAATTCATAAACTATCATGGATTTTCAACTGCAAGCTAATGAGATGAAATGGACTAAAATCAGAATAAACGGTAGGTATTTTATTATAATATTTACAATTGCTGGTCATGTAACTATAGTGTACTATATAACAATATATCTTATGGAGGGTCTCTCTTGGTTTCAAAGCAACAAGCTTCTACTCACAGGAATAACCACGAGAAGGTGGAGACCATATATTCCCGCCCCCAGACCTCAAAATTGTAATTCTACCAAGTTCTCGCCAAAGTACAGCATCGCAGCAGCTTTGTCTTCGGGCTATGTCACTGCTCAGTCTTCCAGCACTGTCAAGGGTCGGTCTTCAGCTATCCTCAATGTTAGTCCTTTAGCGCCGTTCAATGCAAGTCTTCTTTCTTTGTCCAATCCAAG
Organism: Phycomyces nitens; assembly: GCA_022702545.1. Classification (NCBI taxonomy): domain Eukaryota; kingdom Fungi; phylum Mucoromycota; class Mucoromycetes; order Mucorales; family Phycomycetaceae; genus Phycomyces; species Phycomyces nitens. Next base: position 2,373,675 of record JAHRBC010000004.1, read on the forward strand.
TCTTCTGCGCCATTCAGTCCAAAGTCTTTTTGCCTTGCTTGATCCTTGCTTGCTTGCTTTGCCCAATTTCAATTTCTTTGTTCATTCGGTACTTGTCTTTTTACTTTGTTCAAGTTCATTGTCAAATTTTAACGGATTCCGTACATTCAATTTTTTTAAATGGTCGATAATTTGGAAACCAAGCCTCACAAGCGCCCTAGAGGAAAGAACATCTACTCATATGCTTGCAACTCCCCTTAGGACTATCTGTCCTACAGGCATAAGGTATGTCTTTTGCTGTATCCTATGCAGCAGCGTATGCCTTTAGTATATTTTCATCTTTTGGAATAGCCCAATAAAACGGGCCCTTAAGAAGGAAATATACAAAGTCATACGCTGCTGCATAGGATACAGCAAAAGACATACCTTATGCCTGTAGGACAGATAGTCCTAAGGGGAGTTGCAAGCACATGAGTTGGTGTTCTTTTCTGGAGGACTCCTGTGGACCATCGTCTTTCATTATGTCATCTTTAACATTTTGGACATCTAGAGAAAGATAATACATATATTAGTACATGTTCTTCATCATAAATCACAAGAGATCAATAGGTACTTACAGTTCAAATTGTATAAAGGATGCTACCACCACTTTAACCACCGAAGGCGTCTTTCGAGAGATCTTCCTTCTTGCGGAGGGCGCCTTTTTTTTTAGCACTCCTCCTTTTTTTTCTTGATCGTTTGAAATTTCATTTCGATTCTTCTTTGAATCAAACTCATAATTGGATTCGTAAGGAACGGCATTGATCTTGTCATCAAACTCGGGAAGCAAACTTGGAAGCAAACTTGGCAATCCAACTTGGTACTAAACTCGACTTTGGACTTGGTCTTGAACTTTGAAATCCAACTCGACATTGAATTCGGCTTCCAGACTAGACACTGAACTGTGCTTTGGAATGCACTAAATAGCTGTATACCTTACCTTGAGCCATACATTGGACTTTACAGCAAACATAGCACTGGACTTTGCATTAAACTTTGCATTGAACTTGGTGTCGAGCTTGGCAGGTATACAATTGTTTCGATCAGTCACCTGCAATCATATTGATGGTGAGCATTCATGCTTTTTTCGAGTCAGCGTTTTGACTTTACCTTGACTGTGGGACTCTGCCCATGGTCTGGATTTTGTCTTTTGGAATCGACTCGGAAATTGGTCTATACCCTTGCTTGCTTTCAGTCATTTATAATCATTTTGACAGTGAGTATTCATTATTGGTTAGAGTCAGCGTTTTTACGTTACCTTGACTGAGAATATTTATCCTGGGTTGAGATTGGCTTGCATTTCGGGGATCTCTTGTTGATCCCTGTTCATACACCGGCTGAGGTATGAACAGATTGTATTCTTTGTTTTGTTGCCATGGATGATAGGATTTGACAACTGGATTTTTTTTTCTTGATTTAAACGGGACAGACGGTACACGGGGTAATACAATCCACCACAGCCACCACCTCCACCAGCAGGACCAGCAAGACTACCAACAAAGGGAAAAGGGAACCGCCAACAGAAGCCATGTGCCACTCGAGCGATGTGTCAACCACAATGGGTTGGACAATCAACGGCAGACGGATGACCAGACTTGGTTGACCCAAGGCCCTATACAGGTACAAAGGCACTGTAAGTCTTTGGGCGAGAGAATTACGACTAGCGTACTCAACGGCCTGCCGTTAGCAAGAACCATTCTTCACTCTCACTGGCATCCTCCAAATGGTGTCCTCTTGTAGTACATAGGCCAGGATAAGGAAACTAAAAAATCATTTATATAGTTAGTATCCACCATAGCATAAAATACAGTATAATGGAACAAGTACTTATCTTAATGGTTCTCCTTGATGCTGTCACAATCGTATGGATTTGAGGGACAATACCATCTGGTGCCGTATCGCTGCTTGGGTTCACACTGTTCTGTTGGGAGCTCCCTCGTAGATTGCTGGTAGCCTATAAAGTCCTGCCAGTGTTAGTGGTGCTGGTATGGATTGTCTTACCCCTGATTTTCTTGATGTCTCGTATTTGATTTCTTGATGAATCGGATGCTTCGTATATGTTCTTGATCGCAGTAGAGGTCCAAGTATTTCTTTCCCTCAGCCCAGCGAGATGGCGAAACTCTGGGTTGAACTCTCTTGAGTTGGAGGGTTCCTTTGTTCTTGATGACATCTTGTTTGGATTTCTTGCTAGTGAACCCGGTACGCTGATGATATCTTGAGTGCTCAGGAACCTGGGAAAGGGATACTTGTACGTACTGGTCTCGATCATGCTCAGGGATGGCAGCCACGACAATTGAATCGTCTTGAATATCTTTTGCGTTGTTTTATCTTGCCTTGGATTGGTAGGCTGTAAGCTGACTTGGCTGTATAGGCTTTATTGGCTGTATAGGCTTCATTGGCTGACTTGGCTGTGTAGGCTGTGTAGGCTGTATGGGCTCCATTGGCTGAATGCAGCCGCCATCCCTTTGCAGAACATATTGTCGGCGGAAGCAGTTGGTGCAAAGATGACCACCTGGGACCAGCATAGACTTGTTGTCTTGTTGGCTGGTTGTATCCGAGATATCTTGGCTTGCGATATAATTCTCGGATCCATTGTTTGAGGCGGTCATTCTTGCGAGTTTATATGGCCCCGAGAGCAAGGATTGTTCTTGAGCCAATCCACTTGGAATCGTTTGATGCTTGGTTGAGTCGTTCTTGTTTCGACTGTTGGCCGTGGATATCTGGTGCTACTCTCGAGGCCATCGACGGAAAGATTGTTTCTCCTTAATGACAACTGCCATATATAATATATGGACTTTTAGTTGTCAATCGCAACCTGCTACTGACAGAAGTAAGCATACTCTGCTCGGTCTGGTCAATCAGTTGATTGTTGCTCATCCAGACCAGTCATCATTCACCTCAAAGAGGTTGGCACGAAATCTGACTGCAGTTTCCTTGTATTACTTGCAACTGCCTTGGAATCCCATGCTTTCTCTCCCAGTGACAAGTACAGGGCAAATTGTCGGAAGACTTGATGCGTACTTGTCACTGTTGCGATCGAACTACGGTTGGGGTGTCTGTAGAAATCACCTTGTTTTTGCCATCTCCAGTGATTATGCTTGTCTGAGCGTGCGTTTGCATAGCTGGACCCAGGAACAGACTCGATTGTACCCCTGTAGCTGATCTTCCGTTATGTCCATGAGAAACTTGTTGACAATATCTTGCTGTCCTTGGCTTGTTTCTCGAAAACCTCTCGAGTGCATTGACTCTATAGATGGATTTACCACAATCCAATAGTAGACTCTTCATAGTCCGGAAAGGACCAATCAGAACCTGAAAGCAAGCTTATAAGATCTTGCAAGAGCCGGCAAAGGTCATCCAAAGACTCGAAAAGAATCCAACATGGAGACCAACTCGTTCGGTCCAGACATAACGGCATAATGGACACCGTTGCCCCTCAGCATCCATTCTCCCTGGCTCAAGTACAAACCTCAAGCAACCAAGACCTGATAACCAGATCCTCCAGACAAAGACCCAGTCAGCAACAACCTCTAGAACCGTTCCAGAGACTTGACCAACCGAACCACAATGTTCTAACCGGACCCAGAAACAAAGACCTCAGCGGCCCAATACGTACCATAACCATCTCTTCCAAATCTCGACCTCAGACTCGGAAGGAAGTCGACAAGAACCGTACGAACAGAAAGTTTAAGTCAACCCTACAGCAGTGCAAGCACCACCCTCGAATGTAGACAAACGGCAAATACCAGAGGGAACTAGGATTGGAAACCAGTCTTGTACCACTGAATGCGACACTCCAATGTAGATCTCCACATCTACCTTCTCTTTACTATCTATGCCAAGTCAAGAACTCGGAACCCAACTGCCAGGTGGGACGTGGTGTCAACCTCTGAAGAGATCGATAAGCCAGCTCGTTTGAGTCTGTAACAGCAAGAACCAAACGTAAAGAGGCTACCTCATGGCTTAACTGAAAGAGACAATGTGAATCACCACAAAGACCAACAGAAAAGTACCATGAAAGGTCCGGTCATTCGAGCATCTCCGTGAATCTTCAGAAGCTTCAGAATCAACCTTTGTTACCGGCCGCGTCTGACTGGCACCAGGGCCAGCAGACTGATGATGCGTCCACTTGGTGAAACGTACGAGCCTTGGGTCTAGATATCAAAACTTCAGAACGATCGGTTTCGCAGATTCCTTACTGCACTTTAGACCCGAGGGTCAAAGTGAGCTCAGTCACCACTAGCCAACTATCCTCGTCTCGGAATCACTGACCGGCCTTTGGTCGGAGGGCGTACTTCAGGAGCTTCTTAGAATCATCCTTGGGAACAAGTACTTTTCCTGGTTCGTCAAATTCAGTCACCTCGCACTTGCGCGCAAAACGAGAAGTGTTTAGCCTGACATGAATGGGCTGGACGACACGAGTTGTCTCGAGCTCTTCCTCAGCATCCTTCACCTCTTTGCTGCTGGATACAGCAACAGGTTCGGGAGCCTTGAAAGTCTTGCCCTTGACTGGAAAAGGTGCTTTAACCTGACCTTCAGGAGCCTTTCCCTTATCACGGCTGGCTGCCGTAACAGGTGCTGGCTTTTGAGAAGTGGAGTCCTTCACAGCCTTCTCCCTCTCGGTGCTAAAATCCACGGGCTTGAACACCTTTGCAAGCATGCTGTTGGAGTAAGCCGCTCTGCTCTCTAGCTTTGCATTGGCAGCTCTAGCCTGGTCCAGGATCTTCTGACTGGCGGGCGAAATGACCTTGGATTTACCCTTGGGTTTGGAAAACACCATTGGGTGCTCCTCGGTCTCATCATCCCCGTCGGCACCTGTCACCAACCCTCGCATACAGGGCTCCTCCTGCTTCTTGCCCAGTACTTTGGCAATGCTGGCTTTGTCGCTAGGAATTTCCTGGGCCAAGAATTCTCTAACCAGCATCGATCGGTACTTACCGACTCTCGCATCATCGTCAGCAACCTGCTGCGGCACACAGGTTGGACCTTTGTTCGTAACAAAATCCTTGCCCGCCGGTTGGGAGGAACCGAACAGGCTGTCCACCGACACGGATTTTCGGGCGGGGACCACGGCCTCTTCGCCACAAGAGGTATCGATCATCACCGCATCGTCGTTATGAGGAGCCATGGCAACATCGTCAGTGTCCATAGGCTCGGAATGATCTGTGGAGAGATCACTTCCAGAAGTACCACCAATCAAGAGAGATCCTTGCGGGTTGAACTCTTCGTTTGAACCCATAATAACATCAGGGACATCATTCAGATCCACAGAATCGGTCTCTATTGGCTCAAAAAGAGCCTCAGAAACGGTCTCGCAACCGTGAATCTCTCCTTGCTCGAAAGCTTGGAGGTCATCGACCGACCAGTCCATCGGCTGGCATTCATCTCGTTCTGCAGGACGCACAGGATCCGGAAGTGGAAGCTCATCAAATGAGCACACTTTGGCAGGTGCGTCTGCCTTGAGCTGGACTTCGGCCACGTCCAGAAACGAATCGCCAAGAGATTCGGCGGGGGAGCTGTTGAGCTCCTGGTCCACCATCTCGTCAAGGAGCTTGACAGAGGCCCTCAGCTTCCTGAGTTCCCCTGAGGACTGGATATCCCAGAAGATGTCGAGCGGTACGCTCGGCTCGGTCTCCTCACAGGTCTCCATGAGCTCATTTGACACGTAAGTGCCCAGAGGAGCATGGGTTTCCCCATCAGTACCAGCCATACCATCGGCTGGAAACACTATCACGGAACTGTCACCATCTGCTACAATAGAGTAACAGCGATGTGGGATATATCCCCGAAAGTCTGCAACAAATTATGAGGAAGAGTCCCCTACGTCAATGGATTCCGCGTCCAAAGACGAACCAGCAGATTCCAAGGAATCCGCACGGTTTGACACATGGCCAAGGGTTGTCTTTCCAGTATCATCGCCGTGACCCTCGACCAAGCCTTCACCATCAAAGCTTGTCTCGTTGACCGGGGCAGTGTCCATGCGGAATGCAGAGGGACGTCGTTGAGCAGGTTTGGCCATGCTGAAAGCAGAGGGCAAAGGAGAAGCGGCCAACATCATCATGGGGATAATGAAGCAGATTGGGGCAATAATAGAATAAAGCCATTTGGCTGTTTGGAAAGCGTTGTAGAGCTTGGGATGCATTTTTGATAAACGACTTGAGAAACAGAGAAAAGGGAAAATTGTCAAGACGTCTCTGTTGTGGGTAGAGTAGAAAATAGGAAAGATACGAAATAATTCGTGAGAACTTGTGTAGGGTGTTTATTCAAAAGAAAAAGGTTGCGTTTCTACACAGAACTAACTACTGATATTTATATGTTTTCTGATTTATAATTCAGTATATACTTTGGTAATATTTATCACGATGAGTCATCTTCCAGGAGTATTGTCTTTCTGGAAAGATCCAGAGAGACCTATTGATATGATACTTCTCCAGTCAGATCAGCCAGAGAGCTTTGGTAAAGAAGAGCATTTATGCTATTGGTAATATTTTAATATTCCGACCCAGATACTCGGGTAATGTTTTAGAATTATTAATTCGTTGTAGTTGTAGTCTCTCAATCAAGTATTCACATAATAAACGAAATATGTAGATGGAATATGATGATGCCATTAGATAAATATGTGTATATCTGTATATCCCATATTATGGTGATAACGATAATAATAATAAATAATAATCAATTATGTGTATGATGATCTGTGTATTGGATAATCTCATAAAGGCAGACCCGTTTGACTGGAATAGCTGAGAATATTATTTTATCCTTCAGTCTTACTCTCAGATTCAGCAGTGATCAATACTCATTTACAACAGTCTCTTTTTTATATTAAAAAAAAAGGCGTTTTTGATTGCATCAGCAATATCCTTGGCGTGATTATGAAACAGATTAATCCCAAATGACCATACTTATCTCTATATTTTACTGCTTTCGGCAACAGTTCGTGGGAGCCATGGCAACGATTCGTGGAAACCAAGGTGACGTGATTGATCTATTGGCTGTAATTAATTCCATGTCAAAATGCGTGTAACATCGTGTCAAAATGAACTGTGATGGTAGAGTGTTTGAATAATTATGAGCAAAAGGTAGTTGTTGAGGAAGTAAAGAAGTAAAGAAAATTAGACTTGTTGGTGTTCCTGTAACATTAAAAAGTCCAAGAAGAGCGATTTTGTACTTTGTTTTGTTACGCCGAAATGGTCTGTGCGTTACTTGGAAAGGTGCATTAGGAACACACAAATAAATTGATAGACACTTGAAAGTCTGCTTTAATGAGGGGCCAAGAAAAAAGAGTAATTTAGAACAGCATAGTCAACGATGGGACATAACATCCCCAATAGACTCTTATTAAGACGAGATATATCTGAAATAAATATAAAGTCATGGTTTCCAATTATATGTAGAGCATATTTTGAAAATATATTACAGCTCTCGAGTTATTTTTATTAAATAAATATATCAGCGATACTACACAAGCTAAACTCAATCATATTTTATATAAGATCGTATAAAAAAGCCAGTTTAATAAAGTCATCCCATTACAAAGATCTCAAAAGTCTATATTGGAGAAAAGAGGTGTGTGAATTATACGGATTTTAACTGTATTGTCTTGCCTACAAATAAAGCCTATATAATTTAATTATAAACCTGGATTAGTAAAAGTATCCTAATACTTGTAGACTTCTTCCCTTGATGCCATAATGGCATGAACTGCTTCTCACATATTTTAGCCTTTATTATTTTTCACTATTAGTAAAATACACAATCAAACTCGTTGATATCTCTTGAGGCTGGTACTCTTGCCTTTGCCGTATGATTAAGATATATGTATTGTTTGTCATCAGAGATAATATGTGGGCTATTCGATGCTTAAACTGTTATTGATCTATTATGATGCTTTTTTTTAGTTCTCAACCAGTTTCAACTTATGACAAGGATTATTATCTTTTTGGTAGGTAAACTCTCCGTCATAAAATTCATTCAGATAATTAAAGAAGCAACAATTGTATATCGTGCCTAACACAATTGGTGTTGACTCCGTTATGACTACAGATGTGGTAGCTACCCACTGCTGATACTCAAAGTTTCTCCCTTTTTGACATTTTTTTTTCTATTAATTAGCATTCTCACAATTTCCCTCTACAATTACCACATCAATAGCAAAAACATAACTAGCTTATCAGGGAAAGATATGAGGGACAAGGGAAGAGAGAAATTTATTATGTATATATGTGTATATATTCAGAAAATAAAGCGCGGCTCCGAGAGCCTATACCACATCTTTCGTTTTCACTTTGTCAATCTTCCCGCTTTTTATGGTAGGATTGTTCAATAATTATATTATTCTTCAACTAATTTTACAGCGCATATTATATTCACCTCCTATCTTATATAGTGTCTATATCTAGAGATTCATTTAAGTACAATCATTCAAAACAAGGGCCATGGTATAGTAATCGTTAATCTTGGGGAACACCTATAAAGTACAGGATGTTACACAAAATATTCAGTGTTCCGGCAAAAAAGCTTGAGTGTGACTACTTGGATTTTGTCCGGCTCGTGTCTAGACATTTGGCCTTGTGTAATTCTGACCCCTAAAAAAACGGTTTTTTTTTTCGGCAGAGACTCCCAGCTTACTTTCCTCAAGTGCAGCACATTTTACAATATCCAAGCTGGGAATCAGTTCTGCCATCAGTGAAGCTGCTGACTCACAGTTCACAGAATTGCAAGTGTGTCTACCTTAAAATTTGAGTTATTTGTAAAAATAATTATACATTTCAACATTTTGCCAAAAACTTGGAATCGTGTTTCTTCTCTCATGATATGTTATAAATCCTACTGCTGCCTACGGTATGATTATTTGTGTAGATGTAAATAAAGAGGTTATAGCTATATATTCCTTTAATATTGTTCATTTATTACTTGGTGTAAAATATCAACATCATAAAAACGAAAAGGAGACAATACTCATATGCTTGATACCAAATATACAGATTGTATGATTATAGATAAATTGGTTCACAACAAGTAAACTTTTGAAGTAAATAACCTATATACCGAGGTTTTGCACCTACTGGTAGCAAAAACCATCAATATTTCTTCTTCTGCCAAGTTATTGGTAATAAGATTTTTCTTTACTGCTGTAGTATGCTATACAAGATCTTTTTACCTTCAAAAGATACCCAAGCAGCTGAAATATATATCCATTGACCTTAACACCTTTTCTATTCAAAGATATTTTTTTTGGATTCGGGCAGACCGAGACAAATTACCTCTTTGGCCTTATACTCAGAAACAAGTCTATCTGCCCCGAAAGTTCTTGCCGCAGACCTGATCGCTCTTGTATTCTTTACATTCCCAATCTTTATATTTTCGGAATCGCCATTCTGATGATCTCCCATCTACACTGATTGTAGCCGATTGTCAGCATATCTACTTCCGGATCAGTTTGTTATACCTTTGCACCCTTCACCTCTCTATTTATATTCTGCAAGTGGTGGTTGTGTCTCGCCGCTCACTTTGGACTTTTGTATCTTTCACATTCTACTCTGCTTTGGTCCAAAAATATGCTTTCTGCCAAACCAGTGGAACCTATCCCATTAATTTACCTTTCTCGGCCCTCAAGAACAACTTCAAAAAGTTTTGCCCGGTCCTGACCTGCACCCGTTGCTAGCTTACTGGCAAAATGGTCTTCAATAGGTCTACCACTAATACTGGTGACCTTCAGTTTAATTTCCGCTGCGGTGCCAGTGCCAATGGCTCCACCATGCAGGCCCTCATTAATGAGGTTCAGCACAAGATCCCTGAGGTTTAGTCCTCTAGCCACTCTGCTTCCACTTCTGCTCCTGTCCAGGAAAGTACTGTTCCCATGGACGATGTTGTGGAGATCCTGAACGATGAGGATACTCCTCCTCACCCAAGACCTCTGGACATTAGTCCAAAATCTGACCATTCGCATGAATGCAATGGAAGATGTCTTACGCGAGAATACTCGCCTGCAATCCGCCCTTTCGGCTGCTGAGGCCACCATTGCTCGTTTGTCCCAGGCCCAGCCTGACTTCTCCCAAGGTGCAGCTGCGTCCAAGTATGCCCATGTCTCCCCTAAGCCCTCTACCACACAATACACCGACTTCCCCTCCTTGTCCCCTTCCCCATCTGCCCCGACCTCCTCCCAGAAGCCTAGCTATGCCTCTGCTGCCGCCAAGTCTTCCCCCAAACCCAAACGCAAAGCTCCCACTGCCAAGGCCATTGCTGCTGTTGTGCGTGGTATGACCATTCGTGAGGATGAAGATCCTGGTTTCCAGATCATCTATGTCCCCAACGCTGTCCGTCTCCCCATCAGTGCCCAGCGTCAACGTCTTCGTAAGCTGAATATAGACAATGCTCATGTCCTTGACCTCCACTACCTAGACCGCAAGGTTATGGGTATGTTGGTCCACAACGAATATGCACCCGAGCTGACAGCTATCATGGCTGATGGAGTGAAGACACTCCAGAACTTCGACCCTCTGGACCCTGTTCACCTCCGTGACCCTGCCCTTGCCACTCTTTCTCCTGTGGATCGTGCCTCTAAGGCACTCCACGTTCACAACAAACGTATGCTTCGTGCCGTTGGGTTTATCCGTGCCCCTGTCAAGTTTGCTGTTGCCCGTTCCTGCTGTGAACAGGGCTGGATTAGTGAAGAGCAGCTGCTCGAAATCCTCCCTCCTCGTCGCACCCAACCCAACCCTGACATCTTCATACTGTTACCCATTGATACGGATATATCTTGTCCTTTTGACCCTCCCGGTGAAGTGTGCACTCCTCCAGCTTTCTGTCCGAAAGGCCTCTGGTGTCGATCACTTGCACGCTGAGATGCTCCATCCAGTTTCCAAACAAACCTCCTCCTCCATCGCCATCCTCTTCCAGCTCTGCTGGCAATGGGGTTCTACTCCTTTGGCCTGGCGCACCGCACAAGTTGTCCCCATCTTCAAAAAGGGCGACCTAGCCGACCCAGCCGATCCAGCCAACTACAGACCCATTAGTCTTACCTCGATCCTGAGGAAGACAATGGAGTACTGTCTGGCGCCTGCAATTGAAACCGCCTCCCCAACCATCGACCTGGCCCAAGGTGGATTCCGCCGCCAACGGAGTGCCCTTGACCAAGTGTTGTGCTTGCATGAACTTGTCCATCGGAATACCGTTGCCTTTAAACACCTTCCTGTCCTTGCCTTCCTAGACATCAAGTCGGCATATGACACTGTGGACCGCTCCATTATTTGGAAGTCCCTGCGTCCGCTGGCCTCTGATGCTCTTCTCGCTCTCCTCCAATCCCTCTTCGACGACGTCCACGTCCAAATCCTCCTCTCTGGCGCCACTTCCCTCTCCTTCCAACCCCTCATTGGTGTCCTCCAAGGATCCGTGCTCTCCCCTCACCTGTACTCCGTGTACATAAACTCCCTCCCCATTGCTCTCCGTGCTGGAGGCGAGTTGTGTGAAACGGTGTTCTCCCAGTCCTCTCCAACCAGGATAGATGGCCAGTTGGTCAACTCTTTGCTGTTTGCTGATGATGTTGCCATAATTGCCACTCCTGAAGCCATGCCAGTTGTCCTCGACTCTGCGGAGCAACACTCCCACGAACTTGGATACCGTTGGAGCCCAAGCAAATGTGTGATCCTACACCATTCCCTTTCCCTTTCCCCTCCTTCCTTCTCCCTCTACAATGTGCCGATTCCCCATGCTTCCTCTTTCCCGTACCTTGGTGTTCCTTTCTCTGAAAAGAGCACCATTGACCCCTCCATACTTCTCTCTCGAAACTGCGTCTCTGTTATTAATAGCATGCGATTCATACGCTCCCTTGGTGTCAACAACACTGGCCTCTCCCGTCTCCTCTCCATTCGCCTGTATAGACGGTTTATTCGTCCGAAATTCGAATATTGCCTGGCCATATCATGTTTCAACGATAAGCAGGTCAAAACGCTGGAGAAAGCCCAAGACACATGCCTCCGTATGATCTTCGGCGGTCACTTTACCTCCTCCACTTCTGTCTTCCGCCATCTTGGCAATCTCCCCAGCATGAGGGACCATATCCTGACCTTGGGATTCAAGTTTGTCCGTCGCGCTTTCTGGCTCCATGACGATGCCCTCTTTACCCTCCTTCGCCCCATCCTCACTGACCCAGAACACCAGTGGTTTAAGCTTCAAGCTAATCCAATATGGTTGTCGCTCTCCGATCCTTCATCCGCCGATTCCAAAGCTTGTAAACATGACATCCATTCATTTTTGAATAGGAGCCTCTGCTTGCAACGCTCCCAGCAAATCCTCCTCTCTGCCAGTCGCCCAACCCTTGATGTCGATACCATCCTCTGGCTTCCAATGACCACCCATGAACGCAGCCGATTTATTCGCTGGCGCATGGGTTGGCTCCCTGGTCATCCTCGTCCTTGCTCCTGTGGCTCTCACACCACCAGCCGCCAACATGTACTCGAATGTACAGGCGCTGCCATCAAACTCCATCTCTTCTCCACCGTCCTCACCAACCCTATCGACCACGTCGGAAACCTTCTCCCTCAACGAAAGCCCACCAACACCAAACGCAACCAATTCTGGAACTTCACCTGGCCTGTCCTGTGTCGTATCCTCTTTGAAATTGACAAGATCTGCCTTCCTGACGTCGAAATGACTGATGGTAAAGAACGTGAGCGTGGCAAACTCTTCCTCAACTGGCTCCTAAAGTGAGACTGGCCACCTCTTTCATCCTATACTTTCCTCTCCTCCTCTATCCCCATTAGCTTAGATTTTTTCTTTTCTTTTCCCTTTTTTTAATTTTATGCTCTGCATGAATTTTCTGCTGTTACACCACCTTCCCCACATTTTCGATTCCCTTAGCCTAGTCTCCTTCCCCCAGTTTTTCCCTTTTTTCACCTAGGGTTTTTTTCATATCTTTTCATCTTACTTGTACTCTTAAGGGCGGGCAATAGCACTATAATGCGTGTGCCCACTATCCTTTCAATAAACTCTTTTTACCTACACCATCTTCCCCACATTCATGTTTTCCTTTTTCACCTGAGTTTTTTTCACATCTTTTCATTTTCTTGCACTCTTAAGGACGGGCAATAACACTATATTTATTGTGCCCACTAGCATTCAGAAACTGGTGATAAAAGAGATTTTACTTGAACTAAAAGACTAAATAGACCATGGTACAAGGCCAATTTAAAAAATGAAAGATCACTGTATATATTTCTTTCACTATCTCTTGGACCAGCTCCGTTTTTCCAAATTAAAGATAATAATAATAATAATAATATGGGCTATTCTAAAGTAAAAAAAAAAACACACACACACACACACACACACATTCTTTGGCAGAATGTGTCCATGTTTTTTATATTATTTTTTTATACACAAATACAACCTTGTTGGATTAAGATGAACAAGATTTTTAAACTCTTGTTCTACTCAATGGGCTTTATAGGATCCAAGTTATTTTACATTTTAGAATATCTGCAAGACAGGTTATATATACTTTTGCATATCTCTTGGAAAGAATAAATGGTCATTTGCTTTTACTAAACATGAGGAATATGTCTTGAGGGTAAACAATATGTTTTGCTTATATTTTGCCTGTGTAAATGCGGTAGATAGGTAAAATTCACTCTAATAAAGCTACATACTAGCTAGTCTGATGAAAAGCATAACTCTACTTTTACAGAAATTGATGTTTACAACGACATTATTATTTTTGGTGTATTGAATAATATCTTTCTCATATTGATTGCTTTTATATAAAACTTTGCATCGTTAAAGGCGGATTATTACACTCCAAATATATATATATATATATATATATATATATATGAGCTCATATTTTGCCAAATATGCCTGCAAGACCTTGTATATATTTCGTTTTTCCTAGTCTATCGATAACACCAAAACCATTTACTCTCCAATAAAGCACGTATATATATATATTAAATATATTATACCTCAAATAGTCCAAAATACAATACTACTCTGTTGTCCCTTGACCAACAACATTTTCCAAAAGGTAGATAGACATACACACATAGTTCTTTGTGAGTACGAATTATTGTATTTAATAAAATCCAATAAAACTTTACCGACATTTCGATTGTTATAGTGTAAACAAAGACAAGTTGAGCTATAAAAATCCAAAGCTTTTTGTTTTGGTTTCAAGAATTTTTATTAGCCTGTTCTCTGTATCTTTCTCAATTTTTTTTTAAAATACTCAAAGCATAACAATGTCCAGCATTTCTCCAAGAAGTAGCACATCGAGCAACTATTCTGGTAAATGTTGTTTAAAATACACTTGCATCTTTCCTGGTCTTTTTATATATATATAGTATCTATATAATAGGCTCAACTCTAATCAACTCAGTTCCCAGTACAAATGGCACAATAAGAAGCTCTGGTGGATCATGGAGAGAAAAAGAGTCGTAAGTAGAATGCTGGAAAAGCAAAGGAAGTTTAAAATATGCTTAAAACAATGTACATTTAGAAAATGCTTTTGCTGCTAGGACAAATCAATTATTGAATATCCTATATACATATATATGTATATTGAAAACGTAGTCATTTAGAGTTGTTCGATATAATATTTGATTTGGATACTATAACCAAGTAGAATGGTTTTTGGTCTGTAGAAATATATTAGAGGTCTCACGAATGAATAAACACTGCCCATATTATCTAAACATATCAGCTTTAAAATAAAATAAAAAAAAAACTCAACATTTTAAGCTTCTATATTACAGTAAAATCCACGGGAAATGGTATATTTTTTTAATAAAAAAAAGTAGAGCTAATATAACAATAAAACAGACACAATACAGTTATTAAATTGACATGATTCATTATTATACATCATTGGGTTATCTGGAAAATGAATGGTGCTCCCATATGTATTCTTTCAAGTCCCTGTTAAAAATTCGGTTTTTTTATTAGATACTTTTATACAACATTGAGTGAAAATCTGTATATTTTTTCCAAAGCAAAACGAAACTTGGTCTTGATGGGTTTAGCGGCCACAGCAGCAAAGGCTTAATAAAGTGTTAATGACAAAATGATTGCATGTGAGTCTGTAATAAAAGGTTACCTTTTCACTTTATCAGAGAACCCCGAGCCGGATCCAGAGCCAGAGCCAGAGCCAGAGCCAGAGCCAGAGCCAGAGCCAGAGCCAGAGCCAGAGCCAGAGCCAGAGCCAGAGCCAGAGCCAGAGCCAGAGCCTGAGCCAGAGCCTGAGCCAGATCTAGATCTAGATCTTGATCCAGATCCATAGTTGTGCTTTAGAGCAGGCTTGAGGTGGCATATGAGTCCTGTAAGGTTTCAAGGATCATAAAGGTAAATGCTTTATTTTTATATAAATAAAAATCTATCACTGACCAGGTGTACCAGCCATTTTAAAAAAAAAACAAGAGATTGGAAAGTAAATGAAAGAGTGTAAAGCTTTGTAGATTGACAAGCTACTGAAAACTAATAGTAGTATAATATTTATACTTTTTTTTATGTTGAAAATAAATTTTGGCAACAATCAAGTATGAAATATTGGTGTTGCCACAAAATGTGTTTTTTTTTAAGATAAACAAGGTGGGGTATAATTCAACTGTAAAAATGATGGATATTGTATAGCAAGACATTAAATCAAGTGGTATTTAGGTGGAGAGATTGGTATATACTTTCGACATAGTATCCACTCTCTCTTTTTTTTTTGGAAGATATATACAAAAATAGACTTGTCTTTGACACCTTGTTGCCGTGAATTATAATAATGATCCCTTGAAACTCTTTATAGTCGGAACCAATTAGATTATTAGCAATACTAGACAATGTACACTTTTATGAGCTCAAGGTAGATACCTATAAGCTAATAACAATAATATCTAGTACTAAATATATGTTTAATTCCATATTTTTAAATAATCTATGTCTGTCTAGTTCCAAGGTCTGGGCCCAAACATTTATCTCTCTCTAGATCTTTGTAGCCAAGGTTATATATATATATGATCTTTTGCCAATTTGTTATATAGTAACTGTTGCTAAATAGTAATCTAAACATCTGGTATGCATACCAATTAAATAGAAAAACGGATGTCTAGTTCATTTTACTTTATTTATTTATTTTTTGAAAAAAAAAATTAGGAACAAGTATAACTAGATTTTCTCTGTGCCGTGTCAGTAGCGTATCTAACAGCAGCCAAAACTAAATAGTAAATTAACATGAAATAATTTAATAATCAAAAAAAATATTAGGTCTTGCCATTTCTTTTCTCTGGGAACCAAAGTAAGAGAGCTGGAAGAAGATTTTGTAGAAGATGTACCAATGGAAGGTGTGGCTATAAATCAAAAATTTGTAAGCAATACATATCAAAAAGAGTCATATAGAACCTTACGTGAGCTCATGTTTGACTTTTAGATGTGAAAAAAGATACTTTTAAAACCTATGCTGTTCTGTGTGCATATATATATACGATCCGAAACAAAGATGCTCTACATATTGACAATGAAACTCTATTTAAACAATAGTACCCCCAAAAAAGAGAGAGAAAGCAAATAGTGCATCTTTGAATATAATATTTGTATCCTACGACCTGATAAACATGGGTTAGAGGTTTGATTTATTAGGACTGTAAAGTATTAGAGTTTCATCCAAGGCTAGTTCCCTTTTTTTTGGTCTTTTGGATAATTAAAGGCTTGTATGGGATGCTATTAATTCAAGATGGTAGATGGCTAATTGATTAATAGCTTTACCATGGCCACAATAAAAGATGTATTTTTCATTTCTAGCAAGCCCAACCTTCATTATACATGGCTCTCATGATTACTTTTTTATTTATTTATTTATTCACAACTAATTATAACTACAACCATACTCTAATTTCTACAAGTTGGAAGATATTGAAGCATACTAGCTGGTAGATAGATATATCTCCAATACATTTCTTTGCTTTTTTTATTTACCAAATACATTATAATGAGACTAATATTACGTTTATTGTTTGTAGAGCAACAGTACTTTGATGAACAATACATCATGTAGTCCGAAATAAAAATCAAACGTTCAAACCTTGCATATTCTGCCAAGCAAATTCGTGTGTGTAATTTCTTGTTAAATAAAACGGTCTACAAGCCAGCTATCAAAACAGTTGGAGTAGTCTGTAGACTCTTCAAGATACGATAAATACACCTCTGTTGATAGTACTGGGAATTATTTAAAAGCATCATCAGTACAAAATATCTGTCTCTCTTTTTTATTATTATTGCTATTGACGACAGACCAAAATAATTATTTTCATAGAGGTCTAGAGAACGCAGTAGCGATTAGGGGGTCTTATTGACATGCTCTTTATTAATGTATTCAATGATTTCGATTGTATTTATCCATGCATTATTTGCAGCTATATATAATATTCTCTCATGCCTAGCAAATTGTCCTCCCATATTTGAAAGCAAGTTGTCAATAATGTTAAAGTGCTTATGAGAACATATGGCCCTTGTCTGGTGCACTCTTTAAGATGAAAAGACTCTTGAACTAATTTTAGTTGAACATTTGGTAAAAGAAAATCCTAGATCATATATACTCACAGGTGCCTTGAATCTACTAACCTTTCATCTCGGTACTCATTCTTGTAATACTCTTTCCAAGTTCTATACAGCTTTTTGCCAAAAATCTTGAATAAAATGTCGTTGGATCTCTATATTTATACTATGGAATATACGACACCCTTTCTTAAAACAAGAAAACATCTTTTAGATACAACATTGTCCAAATGAATAGAGTCTAATTTGACTCCACACTAAACACCACTTGGTTTGACATACCCCATATTTTAAACCAGCTGACTACACATGATTATTGTATACCCTTTCTACTTTGTGCGTTTGGATCATTCCTTGAGGCTACGTAAAAACTGTAAAGCCTTTTCTTTTTTTTTTAAAAAAAAAGGTCTGGAAAAATCTTTAGTCTCAGTAAGGTCCTTTGGATTTTCCCAGGTTTTCATCAAGAACCTTTTGTAATGACAATTGATTAACAGAGCCAATAGGCAAACAAGCTTATAGTTTGAACATGAGTTTGCAACAAATACAATAAAATGCAATGCAATACTTTGCTTTTGTTTAAAAAAGAAAAAGAAAAAGAAAGTATCGTCTTGCCAAATGGTGCAATAATCTTGATGATTAGTAAACTTGTTATTGTAGATTATCTACAATCAGACTTTAGTAAGAATAAACCAAAGCCCATGAGACCATAGTTGAAGATGCTCACACAATACGTGTAAAAGATTATATAGACGTATTTAATTGGACTGGGTAAAAGTTAACCATCTTTGCGTCTCTAATAAGATAATATATTTTATTTAATCCAAGGTAGAAAATAAATAAATAAACTTAATTGGTATGAGGAATATCAATAGGTTAACAATTGTTTGCAATGATAACGAAAAGATATAAAAGGTTATCTTCCATGGTACAAGTGTAATGAGAAATGGTGTGTACAATTGATTAAGGAATAACGCAGAATATTAGTCTTTGGAGAATCCCAGTGTCATTTTGAGCGTATGGCGAAACAAGAAAAAATCTGACGCAATTCCAATCAAAGATCGCACCAATTTTCACATTGATTTCGCGCAATAAAGCCCAACCTATCTATTGCGCCATAGGACGTATATATTGAAAACAATATTCGTCAAGAGCGTGCGTGTTTTTTTGAATCTCAAGGTATATAAGCAGCTCGTATCGAGTACTTGCCATTTATTGTTATCCAATACATCACAACATCAACATCAACACCAAATATGCCAAACGCCACAGCCAAAGAAGTTTTGCCTCTTCTCGATTTGAAGAAATTGGCTCTCGAGGAAAAGTCTTACTTGGCTTTCCCAAAGACAGTTGTAAGTCTTTTTATATACTTTGATGTCTTGATATTAAATGTACTATATTTCTATAGTACCCTGAACTCGAGCCTTTTGAGCACAAGGATCCTGGCCACCGTGCTGATCCCAAGAAAGCATCTCTCTATGAAAATGCCGAAAAGATATTCGATGTTACTCCCAACATCGGTACCGAGATTCACGGCATTCAGCTCTCCAAGTTGACAAACCAGCAAAAGGATGACTTGGCACTTCTCATTGCAGAGCGTGGTGTTGTGTTCTTTAGAGATCAAGACATCAACTACGAGCAGGGCAAGGAACTCGGAAGACACTATGGTAAGCTTTCATTTTGAAAAAATAAAATAAAAAATAAAAACATCAACTAAACAATCATCTTTATAGGTCCTCTGTATGTATATTGAATACACCTGTAGCTATTACAAAATACTAATATTTGTATATAGCCATGTTCATCTTGTAGAAGGACATGTTCCCAATGAGCCAGAGGTGTTCCCCATCTTTTATGACAAAACGTAATAAGTTGATCAACGATACTAGACTTCTTTATCTGACCGTGGTTATCTTTTTTTTTTATAGTGAAGAATCAGTCAAGCGCTCTTCGTTCGTAAGAGATAGTGCTACCAATGGTACTTTGAAATATATTTAAAAAGTGTTCTATTACTTATACATCAATGTTTAGGCTGGCACACTGATGTGAGCTATGAGCTCCAGCCTCCAGGATTCACCTTTTTGAAGATCGATACTTTGCCACCCGTTGGTGGTGACACCATCTGGGCATCCAGCTACGCCGCCTATGACAGTCTCTCTCCTCCTCTCCAAAAGTTCCTCGAAGGACTTGAGGTTGTCCATTCTGGTGTCGAGCAGGGTTTGGGCGCAAAGGCTCGCGGATGGACTCAGCGCCGACAGGATGTTGAACACACTCATCCTCTTATCCGTACTCATCCAGTTACAGGCTGGAAGGGTCTCTTTGTGCAGCCTGTGTTTGCCCGCCGCATTGTTGGATTGAGCAGACGTGAATCGGATACTATCCTCAACTTCTTGTATGCTCACATCTCTGGTGGATATGACTTCCAAGTGCGATTCAGATGGACCGAAGACACCATCGCAGTCTGGGATAACAGAATCTCTAACCACTGCGCAATCTTTGATTATTTGCACATTGACAGACGCCACGGATGGAGAATAACAACTCAGGTAATATATACATGCTAATAACCCATCTTTGTATCATCTTACTTATCAACCTAATAGGCCGAGAGACCATTCTTTGACCCCAAGAGCAAGTCCAGACTCGAAGAGCTTCGAAAGCAGCAGAACGCTAAAAAATAAACCCTCTTACTTATATCCTTCTACACCTGTAAAATTCCCTTTTTTTCTTCTTAAAAAAACAAAAACATAAATACCTTTTTTTAAATATGCTAATAAAAGCTTGATCTTTATCACAAAATACATAAATTCTCTTGATGTTTTGCATGTTTGTAAGATGAGATATTCAAATACATGTAGAGCGATATCTTGCGAGGCTTTAAATATAAATATACTTTACGATTTTATCCATGACAGTGTGCTTACTAATCCCCTCTGGTTGATATTACAAATACTTCATGGAATATTTCATGGAATATTTCATGGCCATTAGAGAAAGGTTCTTTTGGATACTAGAGTAATCTTATCAGCCTATAAACGCACGCCATTCATTGCAAGTGCCAATCAACAGTCGAATTGATTCTAGTGACCTTGCTGCAGATAATTCACAAAATGACCCAAGTCAGCAGTATTCTGTTTAGGACCAAGTTGATTTGGCTTAAAGATCAACAGCTATCAATTGGCTGTTTGTATTCTACAGTCATTATTGATCCAATGCTGTCAACCATCTTTTTTTTATATAAACACACCAATAAAAATAAACTTTTCTGTTAAAAAATGATTTTCATAGAGTCCAAATCGCCTAGATACAACTGGAAATTGATGCCATTAAAGAGCATACTTCTCCAGGCTGTTTTATTTGACATATCCCACGCACAGATGTGTAGGCATGTGCAAGGTGTCTTTTTGTACACACTTATGCAGGTCGCCACAGGGGCCAAAAATCAGTCACGCTCTTCATTGACCGCAGAGGCGACACACACACACACACACAGCAACAGTGCCAAACAGCTCCAAATAGACAGGAACCCAGCACTGGTGAGAAATAAAGCGGATTAATCTCCCTCCTCTTTCCTACCTCACTTGCCCCTTATTTACCTCTTCTTTTTTTTATTATTGTCTATACCTTTTTATATATTTTTTGAGCCCTTTTAAACTTGGACAATGGCACCTGCAGCAAACATCCTTCAACGCCAATTCAAAGGTAGTTGGAAGCCTTCATCTTTCTATTTGGCCCAAAAAAAAGGGAGGAGGAGGAGGAGGAGTCTGGGCTGTCACGACCCATGAGATTCCTAGGACTGAGCATCTCAATTCTATACAGAACTCACAAGACATCCAGTACCTGGCTTTGTGGTCGATCTCAAGGACGACAACATTTATACATGGTGGGTTGGACTATAGTTATTTAATAACATTTGTTATCACCATTGATAATATTACCAATACAAATCATTTGAAAATTAATATTTTATTAATACGTTGATGATGACGATGACGATGATGATTACGCTTCAGGGATGTCGCAATCATTGGTTCCCCAAAAACAATCTATGAAGGTGGATATTTCAAGGCAAGTTTGAAGAGCAAAGAAATAAAAAAATAAAAAAATAAAAAGGGTACCCGCACCATGAAATCCAACTCTTATTTCTAGGCAACAATGTCATTCCCCGAAGACTATCCTTTCAACCCACCAACCTTTCGCTTCAATAATGCGTTTTATCATCCAAATGGTATAATGAGGGGAGGGTGGCACCCAACACAATCTATTCAGCAGTGTACGCGTATAATCTTGACATTTAGGCTCACAAGATTTCGTCTGACATAATGTAGTCTATCCTGACGGACGTCTCTGTATTTCCATCCTCCATCCTCCTGGAGATGATCCAGTCAGTGGCGAAAAGGCAGAGGTATGGGGTTTGGTCAGACTGTAGATTTGGCAAAGAGGTTACTGAATATTTGAGATTGAATAGGAACGATGGAATCCAACACAGGTAAAAGAAAAAAAGGGCAATTTAGGGAATATGTATTGAGTTAAATATTGACAATCTCCAATATCTGATGGGCATTGAACAACAGTCTGTGGAAAGTAGGTTATATAAACACGTAGATATATAGGTGTCGATCTAATGTACCTCTTTTTTTTTGGGTTAGGTGTCTTGATGTCCATCATTTCATTATTGGCAGATCCCAATTGTTCAAGCCCTGCAAATGTGGATGCCGGGGTAAGATTAAGATGGATAGAATGGGATATGATGGATTGGAATATAAATGGGCTTGCTTGTTAGGTTGCGTATCGAAAGGAAAGAGAGGTGTTTGACAGCATAGTCAAATGTAAGTAAAGACAGTCTTTTGATGTTTATTGATGATTGATGATTGGTGTTTGATAGGCCAAGTAGAGGCATCCAAAAAAGATATTCCTTCTGGGTTCAAGATGCCAAAGACAGAAAAGGACTTTATGATTGCAGCACCAGTTGAAGTAGAAGAAGATGTTAATTTGTAAGTTTTGATTTGATTTGTGATGAGCAATAATAATATTGACTGACGACGACGGCATTGTGTATATCCATCCATCTATCCATCTATCTATAGCTGGTATGAATCAGGTGACGAGAGTGATTTTGCGGATGAGTTTGATGACGATGACGATGAGGATGAAGATTAAGACAAGTGAATGATATAAAATATAAATACAAATTCATACCAAATCCCATTTCATTCTATCCTCTTTATATATCGTATATACTTTCTTCCTTTATGGTTGGGACCTTCTTTTTTTTTGACTCTTTAATTTTCAAGAAACAAGTATCTAGATATTTTGCATTTTTTATATCATTTCAGCCAACAAGAAAACAAATTACACTAATAAAAACAGTTTCTGGTGGCTGAGGATACAGAAAATTAGACTTGATATCTTGTTCTCAAACAGCACCTCTGATCTTGCAACTCGCTATAAATCTTGCTTTATATTTTCCCTATAAAATGCATCAAGGATCCTGTAATATAACCAAAAAAAAACCGCAATTAAACAACCGCAAAAATATTTTCGCGGTCGACCAAAAATATTTTGGGTCTCCGCAAGTATCCATTCCAAAAAAAAAAAAAAACCAATATATTGAGTACCTTGTTTAGGATTAACTTCTCCACCTCTTTTACTCTTTATCTCAAATTGGCAGAGTGAAAATGGCAACTCAAAAGAGGTCCTATCCCTTTTATTATGGTGGCTTGGCATCGTGCATTGCCACTGCCATTGTCCACCCATTTGACCTTGCCAAGGTCCGTCTCCAGAGTGCAAAGGGAGCAAACAAGGCCAGCATGCTCAACACACTCTCGAGTATTGCACGGAATGAAGGCTTTCTTGGACTGTACAACGGCATCTCTGCCAGTCTATTGCGCCAGGCTACTTATTCGACTGTCCGTTTTGGTGCCTATGATAAGCTTAAATACCAATTCACAAGCAAGAATGAGAGTAAGATCCAAAGCCTTGGAAAATAAATAAATAAATAAAATAAAATAAAATAAATAGATAAATAGATAATTATCCAAGATCCGCTTCACAATGACTCATCGGCTCTAATCTTGCTTATTATAATTGACTCCTTAGAACTGACAATCTGGAAAATGTTGCTATGCTCCAGTGCAGCAGGTGCCATGGGTGGTGCATGTGGTAACCCTGGTGATATTATCAACGTTAGAATGCAAAACGATGGCTCACTTGCCCCCAACATGCGTCGGAATTACAAGCATGCCCTTGATGGTATAGTACGAATGACAAGAGAGGAAGGCCTGGGATCGCTTTTCCGGGGCATTGGACCCAACATGAACAGAGCAATCTTGATGACTTCATCCCAATGCGTCTCATACGACGTATTCAAGGATTTGGTGCTTCAATATACTCCAATGAAGGATGGCCTGTCAACCCATTTCCTGTCCAGTCTCTTGACCGTAAGTTGTAAAGGAAAGGAAAGGAAAGTAATAGGATCAAGGTAATTTAGGCTTCTTGTTCTTTTTTCTTTGGCAGGCATTGGTGGCAACCACAATCTGTTCTCCTGTGGATGTCGTAAAGACACGAGTGATGGGTGCCCTTTCGAGTGAATCGGGTATTTCTGCAATTGGCATCACTACCCAGATGCTGAAAGTAGAGGGAATCAGTTCCTTCTTTAGGGGCTGGACTCCAGCTTTTGTCCGTCTAGGTCCCCAGACGATTATTACCTTTGTTGTCATGGAGCAGTTTAAGAAATGGTCAGACATGGTCCAGGACCAGAAGCTTGCTGGTGCTGTCCAGCTCTAAGGATATTATACACATTAAATCATCTAAATTCATATTTTTTTTACACATTAGCCCTTTTGAACTATAGAACAGTTTACAATCACAATAATAATAATAATTTGAAACATGACATGACATAGAATGGAATGGAAAACAGAGGGATTTGCTTGGAAAAAACGCTTGTTTTTAAAAAAAAATGATTTAAAAAGCCGTCTTTGTGTTAATGCAAAAAAATACCAAATGATTGTGTCACTGCCCCATCATTAGCAACCATCTTTGGGCTGCCCTGACATTCTCAACAGGCCCAGGTCTCACTTGGTGAAAGAAAGGAAAGAAAAACCAGTAGTAGTAGGATGCCAATCAACAGTTGATTTCTAGCCACACTTGGTATCCTCGAGGGTTACAAGGTTATTTAAACCTGGAGCCTCGGTAGTCAGTGTAACATGGTGGCCTATCTGAGATATCCAGATTGTGGGATTGGCTCTCTAAATTGTAAATATTCACTCTTTAGACCAAAAAGATATATATATATATATGTATATGTATATATATAATCTGGACAGGGTCAAAACATTAATAGTGGTGGGGGCACTTGTTTGGTGTACAGTGATTTGCGTGCGAATATTATACAAGTATAAATCTAGTGAGACCAAGCCCCAATATCAAAAAAAACCTATTTGCAGCCAATATATTATTATGGATCAAGGGCATCTTGGTATCTTGCCATATAATCATCTATAGGCTATTAAGAGTGTTTGAGTCTTTATAGGCAATGATTAATTGTCTGGAATATCAGGGTCGCTTGCAAATGTATCAAATATTATTTACCAAGACCCCTGCGTATTCTAATAACCCTCGTCATGTCGTACTACACACAAGCGATCTTTTTTTGGTTGGCCAAGATCAACTATTATTTATCCCAGAGGATCATCATCATGATGCCCAAGACACCACCAACTGGACCTACCATACCATGAAAAGTGTACAAAACAGATTCACAAAGGAATCCAGTCTTTTGTTTTTATTGCCTATAAATTGATCTGCTCTGTTTGATGTCTATCGAGACCCCATGGATCCAATCCAGAGATGGCCATCAACTGGAGTGTGTACAAAGCTTTGGGATCCAAAGTTGACAAAGAACCTTGATGGCTTATCCGAACCAAAACTTGGGTAATAGAATCGTTGCTCTAAAAGCCGAAATGCCGTGCCAAGTGGGTTGCCGTTCAAGGTAAACGACACACTGCCATGGTCTGGATCATATCTGCACCCAACCGTCTCTCCAAATCCCCATTGGGGTCCATAGTCCTGTCCTCCTGAAGCGTCATCGCAAAACTTGCGGCCATCATCACTATGGTATCCAATAGAATGGTTATTCCATCCAGGCATACGGAACACTGGGTACGGTTTTGTGGCTAGCCCAATCGCCATCACGGTATTTGGCTCACAGTCAAGGACAGTGATCTCAAAGTAATGAAAGCCGTTTTGGGGTGGCTGGCCATACTTTGACAAGGAAAGGAAAGGATGGGTTCCTTGGATGATTACGTCCCAGTCTTCAAGGGTCTGCCTGCCACGAACCGGCCAGACATGGACCGTGTTCTGGCTCCAGTCTACTTTTATAGCTGGATTGTTGGGGGTTGAGTTTGGGTGGCAAAGGTGTTTGTTTTTATGGGGAGCTTTGTCAATGGACATGCACTTGATTAGCCCATCTCGAGCTAGTTGGGCAGCAAGTTGGGCAGGGTATTGATTAATCACGGCTTGGTGAGCCTGGATAAACATCTCTCCACGCATATAGGCATCCTGGGAACTATCCTTGAACTTTCCTAGCTGGTGGACAACATTATCGGGTTCTAGAGAACTCTGAATTGCGTGGTCATAGCTGGGTGGATCAATGTCTTCTTCTTGTTGTTGATTTGATTTACTCTTGATCAGATGCGAATGAGATTAAGTGATTGATTGGCTAATCTAATAATGTTACCATTTTGATTTTTCAAGTGTTAATGAGTAGACCAAGGATGCTTGGTCTCTAAAAGATACTCCATATCATATGGTTACTCAGTTGATTAAAAGGCAAAGGCCAGGAAATGTAAGAAGGCTAAGCAAGTATACAAACTCCGAGTTTAAAGATGTATCAGAGTGCTAAAAATAAAAGAAACGGTTCTAGGAGAGAGAAATATATATATTCAAAAGGCTTGGTGCTAGATATGCCTTGGAGAGGAAATGGAGGCGTATGTTGAGCAACACTTGGAATTGGTTTCCAGTATGTACCCAAACACAGTCTCTTTTTATTATTATTATTACACTTTGTAAGACACAGCTCTGGCAGACAAGCGGCCAAGCATCTCGCTCAAAGGCTGTAAAAATATTGCTTGGATACCAATAAGCATAGTAAAAGTCAATTGGTCTCATCAATTACTCTCTGCATCTTTTTTCTCTCTCTCTCTCTACTTTATAGCATTACCAGAATCACAAGTAGCTCAAGGCATGTACAACCAGAGATATTAAAGATGTCTATATAGATTCTTTAATTATTATTATTTTCTGTAATAGATTATCTGGCGTAATTGCCATGTTGTAATGACTACTCTTCAAAAATGGTTTCGTACTCGGTCGATTACAAGTTCAAAAACATATACAATAAAAAGCTTGTGGGCTTAAAGGGAAAGAATACCCTAAAAATAACCGTAGTTTTTTGATGATAATTGCCAAAATAAACCAATAGTGTAACAGGGTAAGATGTGGCCATATATATATATATATCCACTATTATTTATATATGTATGACTTGGCACTTGACCGTCATATAAATGAAATGGAGCTTTAATGAGGCCATTTGTACTCAAAAGCACTCTTGGAATCCCATGGTGAGCTTCATATATATTATTATTATTATTATTATTATTATTATTATTATTTGAATTGACTAGGTTGATTACGTTTATCATACTGCAAAATAAATGGGTGTACATGTCCAAAAACAAGCATATTGTATCTAAAGTATAATTGGTGTCCAGTAATGCAAATCTGAGGGAGTACGATCCTTGCACAGAACGCACAAGCAAAAAGGCTGGCTGCTTAATTTGCACAAATCGAA
Source organism: Phycomyces nitens (assembly GCA_022702545.1). Classification (NCBI taxonomy): domain Eukaryota; kingdom Fungi; phylum Mucoromycota; class Mucoromycetes; order Mucorales; family Phycomycetaceae; genus Phycomyces; species Phycomyces nitens. The sequence continues at coordinate 2,401,081 of JAHRBC010000004.1, forward strand.
CCTATCAAAAAAGAGCTTTCCAGATATTCTCCATTTGTCATCCAAAAAGGTAAAGAAGCGAGCTATGCTATGGATAAAGACAAGGAAAGGAGGGTTTATACTTGTTTATTTGTTTGATCATATTCTACATCTTTACGACCACATATATAAATAATAATAATAATAATAATAAAAAGGAGTGTCAGGGTGATTAGTAAAGATATTATGTGGGAATGAATGGTAGAGATGCAAGTTAGATGATATATATATATATATATATATATATATATATATATAATCACTCTCGCTTTGGTGCTGGATATTCAAGAGCGGCCCTGCTTTCTGTCTCGGCCACAGTTTTTATCCTAGTCGCTCTTCTCTCTGTGTGCTTTACAGACGTGCCGTCCTCTGCCAGCTGGCGTTGGAGCAGGCTCTCTCCTAGCTTTCGTCTCTTTTTTTCTTCGTCTTCGTCTACGTCTCCTGCCCACTCTGGTCTATAGAGTGCATTGCGGAAGGTATCTGCGAGCATGGCCGCATCCGTTGAAGACAATACTGGGTTGGTGCTGGGTGAGCGATGTGGGGTTGTGTAGGCAGCGGAATTAGGGTGATAGGGTCCAAGTGGAGGAGATACAGTGTGAATTGGGTCAAAGGGTCGAGGGGAGGAAATGGCGGTATTGATAGAAGATGCGAGTTCGGTGGTGGAGTTTGGCTGGCTGGCTACTAGTCTTCCTGAGCCAGTGGCCATGATGGGTGTATTGGAGTAAATCGAGACAATATCACAGCCCTGAAGGCCGCGTTTTTCGTATTCTGCACTGGTCTGGCCACTGCTGCTATCCCTATTAAGCTTCTGTTCAGAAACTCCTCTGGGCTGGCCAGTTGCCGGAGAAAGCTTGTTTGTTCGTTTACGACGGCGTGCGGCTAATATTGCCCAGATGGCCACTCCAGAAGCAGCAAGTACGGCCGCACCAACAATTGAAATGACAACAATGGCCCATGTCGGTAATGCGGTGTGATTATTATCATTATTAGATTGGGGCACACTGGACACGGACACGGTTGGAGTGGTGTTTGGTGTGCTGGGTATCGCTTTTACTGCAGTGGTATTTGTAGGGGTTGCATCTAAAGGTGAAAATTCTATACAATAATTATTATTAGGATAGGTCAATCTAGCAACATATACTACTTACGAACCACCGTGAAATTGAATGGTCTTGGATATGTACTGCTGGGTGTTATGAGTTCTTTTGTTGCATTCATATCGGCAGGTAAGAGATAGCCAAAGTATGTCCAGGTACGGTTTCCTGAGCCAGCAGGAAGTTTGTCTGGAAACCAGGTATCGTCAACCTGGACACTCATTTCTCCATCAGAAGTGTCCATGTAGGTCCATTCTTTGATTTGGGTGTAGGCGAAATTGTACTTGTAATAGAGGTAGAGAGATATAGATTTCTAAACATAATAAATAAATCATGCAAACCGTAAGATGTCTGTGAGGCCACTCAATATAGCTGTGATCTTACCGATGGAACGTAAAAGGGCTGGCTTTTTTATACAGTAAAAATTTCCATTTAGCTTAATTGATTAATATATTCAACTATTAAAAAGAAAAAACCTTACTTGTAATTCCATACAAAATTATAAGTTGATCCGTTGTACCAACTATCGGTCGCTAATGGCGAACAGACCGTAAACTCATTACCCTTTTCTGCACAGGCACTTGGGTCAATGTCTAGAGGAATGCGATTAGGATGTTGATTAGGCCAGCCGTAATGGAGTCTACCTTGTCGTTTTACAAAACTCATCAAAGTCGAAAACTTTTTTCTTCTTATTCTTCTTCTTTGAAAAATAGTATACTGGTGGTATTTATATATATATTTATATATATATATATATTTTTATATATTTTTTATAGAAATGCAATAATGGTAGATTATCGAATATTAGGTATCTGAAAATGCATACGACCAAGGGCAAGTACAAGATATAGGTTTCTTTAGAAAATAGAAAGAGTGGAAAGGAGAAAGACCAACCGTGAGCTGGCCAGGGCAACTAATATTAGCCTGTAATGAAAATAGCCTTGTCGCACAGACGAACAACCACATCTAAAAGCGGGTGTTTTTCTGTATACTCTACAAATTCAATCCCATTTATATTTCATATCTCACTTGATCCTTATACGACAGTTGTGAGCGCACAGGATTCTATATCTTGGCTACAGGTATAGACGGTTTAAATGGGTGAAAAGCCTGCGATCTACAGAGCCAAATTCTGGGTATTTATAGCCATTGAAGCAGTTTGAATTTCCCAAAAGGAATCTCTTCAAAGTACAAATGGAGCCTTTTCTGCATTCAAACACTGAAATATGGTCTCGATTCTATTCGTCCAGATGCCGCCGGACTCGGTACCCCTGTTTTCCTTATTCCAACAGTAATGTCACCACTTCCTGTGTACAGTACCACTCAAGCATGTTTCTTTTTTTTTTTTTTTTCTTTCTATTGTCGCTCCGTTTTCTCTCTTGACCTTTGGCCTCTAATTGGTATTTGAACTACTGGAGTCCAATGGGGCGACTTTTTTTTCTTCTCCAAGCCAAATATCAATAAACCGGCCAACAATAGTGATATTCTCATTATAGACACCGTCTACAATCAATTCGTTCTACTCTTTAGCTTAGCACCGACGGCACCGGAGACTATATATATATAACGAACAGTAGCACAAGAAGTACGGCTTGCAATAAGAGTAGCCCAGTTTTTGCTGTCATATTCTCGGGACATCCTTTCCGCGCCATAAAAAAGATAATTAGGCCCCATTGATTGACCTGTAGACTTCTAAAGCCCATTGGTATCTGCTCACCTGATTCATATTACTTAAAAAAAAAGATACGCAAGTAAAGAAGTCTAGCGATAATAAAAATGAATGGATCCCAAGGAGATCTATCATGTGTCTTGGCTCTAGACGATCAGGTACGAGCCTAATTCATCTTGCTAAAAACATCCTACCGAGAAACTGTAACTCAAGATCAAGAATTGCTGTCATTACTTTAAATTGTTAATATTTGGGTCTTGTGAAATAAATATCTATATAGATTGGTGCTCTATATAAAGAGCCATTTAAACGTGGTTCTGCAGGACCAACCCATACAAAGTATAAATGATTTATACATCACACTCCTTGTAAATTAATGTAATTTTACCAGGCATAAAATAAGGTTTATGTAAAGGAGTTTATGTGTCTTTGATAAAGGAATTGGTTTGATCTCCTAAATATTTATTTATTTATTTTATTTATTTAAAAATCAAAACTTGGATTATCTTGCCATCACCTTGGTCAACTGGCACCAAACTTTGGCTGTAGAGCATTTTTATTATATAGCTATTCAACCATTTTCTCCTATACACTTGTCTATAGATACTAAAAACCAAGACATTGATTATGACAATAGTAACAACTCCACTTGTGTCCAAGCCAGAATATCGTAAAAGGAAAAATGCAATTATTTCCCTTTACAAAGTTGTGGAAGAAAAAGCAAGCGTACAACTTTACGGGTTCATGGTAATAGTAACCCCTATTTATATTTCAGGTCAGTGGGTTTCAAATAACGTGTCAAGAAAAACAGAGGATCAATATTGAAAGGAATAGGTTGCCATGTGGGATAGGCGCCAAAACTGTACTACCAATAAGAAAAAAATAAATCAAAAGAGCTCATTGGGAATATAGACTTGTAAGAATTACAGTGTGGAATTCAGGAATTCTCAATATAAATTACCTTTAAAGATCATTGGAAATTTAAATTGAGATGGTCTGGGCACTTTATAAATCTGCAATCAGATATACGAGCCACGGTTGGGCATTTAGTTGTAAAAGAGGTTGGTCAGTACTTGTTTGTCTCTTTTACAATCTACATTTGAATCACTTGATCTTGTCAACTGCATACTTTCTGGCTATAGACTTGGGTGGTTTAATAAAGTACCTAACATGTGAATTGATCGTATAATCAAAGATATACAGGCAAAACCAACTTTATTGGCTAATGTTTGTCAGAGTGCTCGAGAGTATATCATACATTTCTATAATCATCCCTTGTGCCATCAAAAGCTGTTGCAAAACAAGCATATCTAAATTTTGATATACTAAATCAATCAGTATGATATATCCGGAATATGCTGATGGGAAAATATATGTATACTTTTATGTCATAATATGTATTATTGACTTTTTTTTAATTGGTACCTTATTAATCCACAGCATGTATGTCGTATTGCCCACAATGTGTAATAATAATCTGGTTTGGATAGTACAGTCTACTATCAAACCAAGACATATGCTGGCAAGAAAAGCAATCGTTATTTGCTTTTAAAAAATTACTGGAAAGAGTAATGTCACTAGATAGAAACGTAATTGTGTTGTTTGGTTGGTATCCAATACTATCATTAGTTTCTTATATTTCTATTTCTCTACTTGGAAGGACGCCTTTTTTTGTTTGAAAACACCAATAATAATAATAAACACTTGTATAAATAGCGCTGCCAGTTCCTCAAGTCGAGTCAAGAAATAAGACTGAAATGCTTCAAAACAAGCAAAAACATGGTACCAGCAATATAAACTCATCAACTATATCAGGAATTAGTCCTTATCATTTACCTTGTTACCATCAATGAATATTTTCTTTATTCCAAGCAATAAAAGATCCACAAAAGCTTTTCAATCAAATACCACTCCATGCTATTACACTGACTTTGCTCTAGTTATATTGTAGCTATTCTTGTATTTTATCATTATTGCATTCACCATTATTAGCCCATTTTTAAACGGGTGCAACAAATAAAAATGAGATTATTATTATTATCAAGGATGGTCACTTTATGATAATCTTGATTCTTCATCTTTGTTAATGTATCTGTCCCAAAAGGTTTCAGAGTGTCGATCCTGGTTATCCCTTGAATAGTGTTTACTTTAATATTGCCTTTTAATTATTGTTCAATATTATTTTATAAGATTCAAGAAAAACGTGCATGGTGGCATAAACAAAAGGTTTATTGGCCATAATTATAAAATTACCCTTTCCCCTCATGTCTAGTCATTACATACTTTATAATATGATAAACTGCTGTTCTGTTGTTAAACGGCCTTATATTCAAAAGTTCCATTTGATCCTCAAGTAAAGTTATAGACAACAAAAGTGCCTAGACAGGTTGAATTCGTCTCAAAAACAAGGGGTATAGATTGATCAACTTTTAGCTCCCACGCCTCGAATTAAATTTCCAATTGTTTCTTTTGAGTATAGAATATTGTACCTTGAATTCTTGTATAATTACATTTATTATTCCAAGAATTACATGCCAGTTACAACAGATTCGTAATTCATAATTGTACTTTCCAAAAACTCTATTTCATGGTAGCACAATATTTAACATTTCAGACTCAATTGGATCGGTAAACAGCTGAATCTTTGATGGAATAGCCCAACCCACGTTTTATATATTAATTTATTACCCCAAGATGACCCAGAGTCTAGAAAGTATACTGAGTACTATCACAGTCTAACCAATTATAAAAATATTTCATTAAAACAATATATCCATACAGAATTAATAATCTTAAATTCCACCTAAACCTATTCACTAATATTTGTATACCTGTCAGCCGAGGTACCGATGAACTGATGAATATATAAACACAATTTATATTATATATTTATTGTCTAATTCTAATTAGGCCAATCGTCATAATTTTACGCCACTGTGTACAAAAGTTGACGAAAAGGATCTTGTAGCTCCAAAACACTTGGAACTCTATCTCGAGTACTTTTTTACACCCCTGTTCTGTTGGGTAAGACAAGCAATATTTTGAAAGTGTCTAAACTTTTCATGTCTTTATAGACATGATCATAGTCTGGTGCTAGTCTATTTGCACTGACAGGCATATATTTTTTTATAATTCCATGCTTAAAAATCATATGTATCAAAAACATGCCTATCGAATAAAAGGTATTGTATTATTTTTACAGAAAAAAAAAGGGACAAATCTATTTTTTTCTTTCTGTTAAGGTGTTATTATTCATATATAGTAGTACCCTGTGGTAGAAAATAACTGTATTAGTTGACAGAATATTTCTACAAGCACATTTACAGATAATTATATTCACAAGTGAAAAAAAAAAAACAAGATTAAATACCAGTCAAACACAAATGATTGGGTGCTTCAAGGTTATTAGCAATCTAGTGTTTCTAAAGCTAGAGGTTTTATGTTGAAAGAAAATCTAGGAATCATAAGGATTAGGACAAGGGAAAATATCTTGACAGCATTCTTGTTGAAATAGAAACGCCATTTACGTGTTTTAATTTCAACACTTGAAGATTTCTTTTTTTTAAAAAATATATATATATATATTGAATATTAGCGACTAGTCCTTTATAGCTGTAACACATCAACAGAAACAAAGTGTTAATCATTGTCAATAAAGAAAGCCGCTGGAAAATAAACGGTACCAAGTAATTTTATTAAATATTTCAAGGTGTGTCGGTATAAATATGCTCATAAATTTCTTTCTGACAAGGTAACCACTAGTATTTAGAATGTTGTAACAAAAAAAATAAAGACCTATCAAAGCAGTAAAAGATATTATCTTTCAAATATTCATTCTGACTAGAAATCTTTGGTGTACACTATACCAAAGCAGAGAAAAACGGTGTGCTTGGTAAAAAATCATAGTGTTCCAAAATCATCAAAATATACATGACAGCCACGCTTACGGATATCAAGGCAGCAAAAATCTATAGAGAATATAATTACAAACCCAAAACATCATATCTATGTTTTTATAAGACTTTATCTTTTGAGGCACTCCAACTCCTCATCTCTAGACCCAGACTACTAATATCTTTCCTAATCTTAAGCCGAAAATCTCATCATCTATCGCTCTAGAACTCCTAAAGATCAAACTTTTACCCAACATTACACAATGATTCCTTGATCAACCGGCATCTCGCTTTTATAGGTTGTCATTTCAGGATTTCCTAATAAACCGATAAGTTGGGAGATGAAGTCCAGACGGAATTACTATTTATAATCAATATTCATCAACAATCCAAGACTATATGATGAAAATGTATATGTGGATCTGTATGAACTGGTAACGATAATCAACCTCGACTTTCATCTTGTTTGTAAAGCTTACACCTCACTTGATGCTTTCCATTATGTTCAAGAGAATGGATACAAAAGATGCGTAACTTGAATTTGGGTTCTTGTACTCTTATTGTATTCCCGTCTTCATACTTGAATGTCACTAGAGCTCTATACTTCTTGACCATGGCCTTTTGAATCAAGGGTTCTTTTAAGAGAACCAAGAAAAATAAGCGAGTGAATTATAAAGCAGTTTAAAACATAATCTTGGTTCCTTGTTTTCTCGAGCTTTCATGCCTTTGTACTCAATTTCTATAACTAGACTTGGATGATGTAAATCATTGTTGTTGTGAATAAGTGCTCGGAAGATTTTAGGTACTAAAAGTGTTATTTAAAAAGAATATATCATGGCAGTTTAGGTGGTTATTATTATAGCTTCCTTATAATATAATGTCTATTATGTAATGGTTGGTTATCACTTTAGTTGTTTAAAGTGTACGTGTCCCTGGTGTGTAACTGTTCCTGGAATGTTAAATTTATATTAGCAAGCAGTAATCAGAGATCGGTCGTGGAGTTTGCGTTTCACTCAGCCGTGGTATACATAGCACAGTCTCCATTATGAGCCAGGCTCCCTGTAATGTCTGAGCGTTTACAAATAGCATGCTTGCTAAAATTGGGTTCCTTGGGAATATAATGTTGGTTGATGATATTCAAGCCGTTCTCATGTACAATAATTGCACAAACCAAGTTGTCTGTGTTGGTATCTTTTTTTTTATGGTTATAATTAGATGACATATTTTTGATACTCTGTAATTATTACAAGTGTGTTTTATATTCTGAAAATCCAACTCAATCGTAACTGTACAATCCTTTATTTTCTAAATGCTTTAAAGAGGTTATCTATCAAGAGAGAGTTAGATATGACCATCTTTAATGCAAGAAAAGTGGGATACAGCCTAAAGGATAATATTTTTTTTAATTAGTCTTTTATGGGGCATCCAGATATTTATTTTTTTATTAGCCGCCAGCTTTTGTCTGATCTGTATATTAATAAAAATGTAATACCGACAATTGGTTGTTTAGGAATAAAAATTTAGAGTTTCATATATAAACCCAGTGGTGAGTAAACCTTATCTCATTAAGAGTACGACATTAGGAGTCTACATTAATTCAAACACCGTCGCATTTTTTCTGTTGTTTAAAAAATGCTATCCTAATAAATTCCCACACTGCTAGGACTTTTAAAATATATACTCAGAATAGTATGAGAATTAAAATATTCATACACAGACCAAGAAAACCTTGGATTCGAGAAAGAACGAGTGCTTATAAAATTTGAGGTTACTTTTTGTAAATCCTTTGTCTTTGGATCAAATGAAAAATGTAAGCTGTAATACATATGAATGAATTTAAAGATGTATATATGCCTTTGTAGAAAGTGAGGTTTTCTTTCCTCTGGGTACTCTTATTGGAAAGTACAAATAGGAGAAAATCTGTTTGCAAATTATATATAATTTAACCCTACTCTTTCACCTTGGGTCTATTCTCGCTATTCACAATACATCTGTTTGGAGCAAACTAGTTTGAGGTGAATGAGTATTTGATAATTTTCTATGCCTTGGGGACAAATAAAAATCTTGGTTTATGTAAAGCCGTCAAGGTTGAGTACCATTGAATAAGCAATCCTAAATACCACTCCTACTCGAACCTGCAATGAGCCCAAGAGAAATATTCAAGATGTGATGCTGCTCGGACCTGAATAACAGACGGTTCTGTCTAGTCCGAGAGTGTAGAAATCAAAATGGAAAGTGCGGTGCATTGAAATAGTTCACCTTTTGATCCATTCACAAATTCATCTTGGGTCCAAGAGTGACCGGTATTTTGGATTGCTGGTTTAACGGTGCTAGGGTTTTGCCATTTCAAAGGTCACTTTTCGTTCATTACTCACTATGCTTTTGATTCGATTCTTCCTCTTTCTTTAGAATCAAACATGAAGCTTGAACTTGAAAAACGCAAATTCATCGAAAGCAAATTACTTAATCAAGTCTTACACCCATTTGATTCCCAAAAAAAAATATGGCCAACTTTATAGAAAATGGATTTAAAGATTACAATGAACAAGATGTTCTCAAAGAAGATTTACCAAAAGCTAAAACAATTTCAACAAGAATGCCCGAACCTAACGGCAAAAAGTCAAAGACTAGCAATATACTAGCAGCCAAATTCGAGGGTTTTTTTTTCAGACACTGGCTACCTATAGACAAAGAGTTTACTAATAAATGCAGCGCAAGAATCTTTATTTTAAAAAACTATTCGAGAAAAAAAAATACTTTTTGATGGGGTGAAAGTTATTTCTTCTTAGAATTGAAAATCAAGAACCATAGAACAAAGTAACTGAAAATGACAATAAAGAAAATGTGATTGGACAACCGAAAAGGCCAAGTCAATGTTTATGTTAAAACAACCACTTTGAGGACAATAATTCAGCCATTATGCATATTCGAACCTATGCACGTAACCACTAGTTGAATCTTGCGGATCAAAAACTTGCTATCCTATCATTTGAGTTGTTAGATACTTATGAACTACACTTTCTTTTGCAGGAGCTAACAAAGAGTTCTATAAAACAACAGTCGTGAACTTGATGTCTAGGACTGTATACACGTTCTATATTCCGAGATCACTGGTTTGAATTTTCTGCTATGACCATATATTTTGATATGTAAGAAATAAAATAGGTATAAAAAACATCCTCTCAGACCAAAACTTTCAGACCATTCTATACATTTCCGTTTGTGAGCCGGATATACCCAATTCCAACGCTCTTGAACTCCTGGTGAGCTATCCCCCTGCCCAACATTACAACGTCATGTCCTTGATATCGGTGGCTTCAATTTAAAAGAAGTGTGTTGCGGCCAAGGAAGCATGAAGACTAGTATTTTATTATTATTATTATTATTATTATTATTATTATTATTATTAGTCTGTCGACTAGCCTTTTAAAATAATAATAATAAAATTATTGTCTAGTTTCTATCAAATCTCAATACAGCTCTTTTCTTGTACGATGATCTTCTAAATGAATTTTCTCCTATTGTCATGTTTAATCTGTGCTTCGTATCAATTGTTATCAAAGAGTTTTTCTTTGTTTTACAAATACACAAGAGGAGCATCTGAACTGGATAACAAGTTCTTTTGTGATCATTATCTCTAGATGTACAGAATAAACAGCATATTATACTCTTTGTGTATATCATACATTGTTTTGTGCTTAAATACACATGTTTTTTATTTTTATTATTATTTTCTCATTTCGCCCATAGATTTATTGTAGAATGCTGACATTCATCAGGATTATATCATTTATTACATTATCTCTTTTATATTTTGGCTCTTACTTTATCAAAGAAGTCGAATCTCCTAGCAAACCCTATGTCGTGTGTCAAATGGCAGACTGGAGAGACTGCTCCAAAATACAGCCAGTCTCTACAACTAGAGCTCCATTACCACAAATTATACAGCACACGTCCAAAACACATTCAACTACCAATTTCATAGGAGAAGTTACTCTATACCAAACAGTATACACCACTATAACCTACGACCGTACATACTATGCCATCGAGAAAGTAACAAAGTCTTCAAGCCCCAAACCATCTAATAGAGCAACTCCTCATAGTCCCAAACCCAAACGAATAAAAGAAGAACCAGACATTTGGAATTACAAGAGTCCAGCTGAAAAGGCTAACACGGAAAACTTTGTCTGGTTCAGAATCCCATTTACAAACCTGCGACTGTCAATCTATACTTTTGCACCTTATTCTCAGTGTAAAATTCTGGAGTACAATATACTCTGCTGGCCATCTACCCAAGAATTTATCGACAGGAACATGAGACGTGCCCACATCATTCTTGGAGGTCTTTTTATATTCTTTCACATCGCATATTTTGCCATCCTTCGAGACTCTGTATATCTAATCATATTCATCTTCAACAGGACAAAAATATACTACCAGGCTTTAAAAGCCTACCTAAATAATCAATCGGAATAATTTCAGCACTCTTATATATACACTTTAATAGAGATAGTATAGACTAGCAATAAAAAAAAAGCTTTCTTGAGGCTGGAATCACTTTTTAAAGTCTAGTTTCTGTATTCCGTATATTAAATAATTGTTGTTGAGTCGTGATAAAAAACTAAAACTAAGGAGTATGTGTCTCCTTGAGACTTATGAATTGTAAGTACTTCAGCTGAAACTACAGAGAATTGAGTGCGAATAATGCCACAATGAGGTTCTATCATAGTCCAATTGTTCGAGATACCGAGACTTTGGTGGGTTCTTTGCTGTTTTTTTTTTCCCAAAGCTCCTTTCCACTTTTTTCATCGTCAAACTGTATCCATAGGCGCAATAGTTTACTTACGGACAAGGAATTGGATGCTTTTACTTGAATGTTATCTGAATCTGAAAGCCGGCCATAATCAATTCTTTTTAATACACCTGTTGTACCATTGACAAGTCCATCAATAGTACCGATATTGACCTTCATCATATATTTTCTACTGATCTTCAATAAAAGTGTTTTGATTAGGTCTTGAACATTGGATGGTCTTGTAGGCTTGTCAACAGAGAATAGTAGTTGCTGGATAGAACCTCCGTCCATACACTGTCCAATAATTCGGTCAAACGCCTTTGAGATTGGACCTTTTGTGGCTAAACTCATAAGTATATCCTGGTTTGTTTGTAAAACAAAGGAGTTTCTACTGAAAAGATATACTGTTACAGTAAAAAAGTTTTACAGGTTTCGCCTTTTACTTGGGATTTCTAACTGTAAACTCCATGTAGAGCGCCAAAAATGAAAGAACAAGCTACGAACTAGCTGGTAGAAAGTATACTGTTTACTCTGACAAGCAAAAGGCAGTTTTCTATTACTTCAACAGGATAAAACTGTGAAAGGCTTCTCCTTCTGGTCGCAAAACTCATATTGAGCCATATTCTACGGCTAAAAGTAGGCAAAGCGACTCGGAAATATTCCAGTTGAGACATTTATGAAAACAGACAAACTAGTCGAACAAAAAGCCTTGCCAGTCTTTAAAAAGAGGATAAACATAATATTTTTTTGAAAAGTATCCTCAAGCAACAAGACGCGATGCATTAGAGAGCTTGAGTGAGGCGTCTGAGGACTTTAATTCATACCATCACACATACCATACCGTGAGCTACAATACCTCAGGATGCTATTTTAACTGATATTCGAGAGCCTTTAGAAGCCAAAGAGGCTAAAGACTGATGGAAGCATAAATAGAACAAAGCCTTTGATAAAAAAAAAAGATGACCAAGAAGACTGTTGCTGAATATATCAAGTTTATTTCCAAGACGTTGGATGAGACAAGTTCTCTAAACTTGGCATCCATGTAACTATGGACAATAAGCCCATCCCTACCTCAGAAAATAACACGCAATTAATCAAGGGTAGAGGCTAATGAAAGCATCAGTAGATTAGCTCATTATACCACTGCTCAGCATTTCGCAAAAAATAATAATTCAAAAATACCACCATAAAGAATCACTTGAGCCATTACAAACCTTTCAATAAAACAAAGCAAACTTTGGTGATAAGAACATTTTTTCAGACGGAGACCAAAGCGAATCTGTTGTTTGGAAAACGAACTTTGGGGCTGGAGCCGCCGTACAAGCGAGTAATTAACCTTTAGTATTGGTAGTGCAATGTTTTTTGAACAATGATTACTATAAGCCAGGTATGTAATACAAGTTTTTGTATCAATGGTAACAAAAAAAAACAAGATATTTGCTTATCAATGATGAGCAAATATTTCAGCTTATTCTTTCAATGCAATTGGGCCACAACATCAGGTCATGTAAAATCATTTACGTATATTTAAAAGTATTGATTACAAGTTCTTGTAATTATTTTTGAATCATCAAGTGTAATGGTGTGTCATATTTACTTTATCAGATAATGTGCATTAAAGAGTAAAAAATACCTTTTGGGTCCATGAAACACTGGATATAGATATTTCAAAGGATAAAAAATGGGGTGATATTAAAGTGACAGATAATGTATACGGGAATATTGAGAGACATATATCCCAAGAAAGAGCGAGATTAATAATAAAAAAGAGATTATGCAAGAGTATTGCATTTTTGCCATGAATTATGCCAAGTAATCCAGGAAGGTGGGTAAGTTTGTTGTTGTATTACCATCTTACAACCTTTCATCACAATGATAATTCCAAGTGTTAATAAAAAAATGTATATATATACTTATGTTTTCCCAGACACATCTATTCTACAAAGGTTGTACGAGAGAATAAACTATACACAATGAGAATATAGCTTATCAAGGCATAATATACAAAGGCTTATGAGCAATATAACAAGGAAACCAAGCCTCCTTGATCAACAAGTTTGCATTAGAATTCATTACTAAAAAAAAACCTTTGGCTGGCTTTTTGCCGGTTAATAAACAAGAATTGATATGATTCTCCTATAGTCCATGGCTGGCAAAGTAAGGATGTCTCGCATGTGGACAGATCTTTTAGGATTATATATTTATTTATTTTGTGAACCGCCAATTGTCGTACTTGTGTTCTATTTACTCAAAAGTAGATTCACAGTATATTGACCAAGTTAGTTAAAACCCGGCCAATTTCAAGAAATATATTAGAAGATCTTGTTGTTAACAATATTGACATATTCAAGCGTCTATATTATATACCAAAAATACCGACTTATTGCTATTTATATAAAATAAACTTTCTTGAATGCAAGTATACAGTAATTTTACTTGATTTCAGATTAGCATACATTTTGACATACATGAATACTGTTTTAATGCCTTGCAATTTAACAAGCACTGGTATGATATGAGTACTATTGTCTTTTTTTTTAAAATTTATGAGCAAAGTGTGAGTAATTTGGGATCATCACTAGAGATACTTATAAAGAACAGCCCAAATAGAAGATCTTGACTTGCTATTCAAGCGATCGAGAGAACCCTGGCTTATTTAAGAATTGCTTGTAACCCAGCATATGTATATCTCATTGTTTGAGGAAATGAAAGGGCGGTGCAACATTCAAATCAAACCATGCTTTCTAGAATTTTAACCTCATAGAGTTAGTACGCCTTTACGTTTGAATAGGTTATAAAATCATAAAATATTATTTTACCACAGACATCTTAATATCCCAGTACACGTGTCGACTGGCCATCCCTCCAGCCGCCTTTATACAACGCATGGAATTTGTAACTAAAAGTGTCCTTATCGGTCTCTATTGATTGATGGCTTTGACTAAAAAAAGACTAGAAAATACACAACGTGTCTTAAAAAAGGCATACAAAGTGGGGGGCTGGGCAGGTGGGTTTTATTGGAAACTAAGAAAATGCCTCCGATTTGATGACTAAATCACTAATGGACCATGAGGTGGGGCTGGAAGCTGGGAACTGGGAGCCTTGCAAGTCCATGGCTAATTCAAAAGGCTTTTTTTGGGGGGCTCGGATTTTGAGAGTGTCACTTTTATATGGGCGTTGTGGGTTCAGAGTAGTAATGGCCTTTTGAATTGAGAATGCATATAAGCTCGGGTCCCCTTGTGTGGGTGGGTCTTGGGTCGTCTCCAAGGAGTTTTAATGGTTAGCATAAAAGATATTAATCGATTCTAATCATCACAAGTAAATGTGTCTTGCCAGCATTGTACTTGGCGCTCAATTCCCGATTTGATAATTCATAGAATCTTTTTCAGATTTGTACCCACACTTATGAGCTAGTTAACGTGGATATGAGGTGGTTTGTTCTTGACAAAGCGTCTATATTATATTCCATTATTGTGGATTCGATTGATCTGAAACAAATTAAAAACGCGTATTCGCCAAAGAGAATTAGTGATAATGTATAGTTAGTAATGATCTGGTTGTCAGGTGAGTAAGTTCACCCAACAAAAATAATGTTCCGTAATTAAGCGAAAGTTTCTTTTCTGGGGAAGACAAGAGTGTCGTACATCGTTTATAGAATGATTTTCTAGGAAAAACAATCTTAGATAACCCGACCATGTGTTATCGAATGCTTCTTGTGGGTGGCAAGGGAGGTGCACTGATCTAACTCCAAGATTTGGTGTCTTGTTACATTTGAATAGAATGGGGAGATGCGGGTAAGTAACAATCAGCTCATTATCGTCTTCATCAGTCAAGTATACCCGACAGACACAATCTGTTTTCGGAAGAGTTGCAATATAATATAAGCATATATTTACACACACACACACACACACACATGCACATGCATTGTCTTGAGCTTGTTATTCAAAGCTAGTTATTCTCACAACTATCTTGGTGGATCTAGACTGGTATGTCATTAGGCTGCCTTTTTGGTGGCCATGGCATTTATAAAGAGGATTGTCAATGTTATATGATCATATATCTTGTTGTTTGTACCGCCTTCTCCGCTATAATAAATACAAAATCTATTTTGTAGGTTGATAGAACTGACCGGGGCTCGGCTACGCAAGACAATTAAATTTGAGGTCGGGCTAGATCATAGGATGCTTACTATGTTTTCCCTTTCCTTTTTGCTGTTTCCGAGTACCGGCTTGATAGCATACTTCCGGAAGAGTCAAGGCCTTTGGTATTTGTTGTGGTCCCAGCCTGTTGTCATGGGATACTCAAAGCAAACCAAGGTGTCTCGGGTTCATATAATATAATCATAATCATAATGGCTGTCTGAATGTCCGTTGAAATAAGAATTTATTTTTGAATTATACTCTTCCATGGTAGTACACATTAAGCCATATTCATTAACCCACATTGGTGTAGAATTGAATGAAGGAAGAAAGAGAAAGAAAGGCAAGAAAAAATAAATAGCAAAAATATGTAATGCTGCCTAGAAACCAATGGTTATACAGCATTGCATTTTAGATTGTATTTTTTTTTCATGGAGTGCAAGAACGGACAGACATCAATGTTCAAACAATGAGCGCTCGAGCCAACGATTTGTCTCTCCCATTTTCTGGATAGATTATTTCGCAGAATAGCCTGTGAATTTGAAGCTTATCTTGGCACTTGAGTGACCTTTGTAAAAAAAGGGATTTTGGATCAATGATATCACTTAATCAATAAATGAAAGGAGCACAGACTGATGGCTATCATTAGACCACCATTGACCTCTTTATATTGTGTAACCATTTTTAAAAATAAATTGGTCACAGGGCGAGTTCATAATTCAATTTATTGCCATGGTTACTAAAACGGTTGATTTAGATGAACGATCTCAAGGTAATGCTAATAAGCAGCCTTGGGGTTTCTATTGATAGAGATATTCGTGAAAGTGAAATGAGAAAATGAATTCCCATGACAGGTAAGACCGGCTATCACGAGTCGCGTATTTATATTATATATTAGTTCAGTTGGGGTGTCACCGATGATTATTTTACAAGAGCAGATTTAGCACGGATGATTTCAAATGAGCATAGTCCAACCTGGTTTCTGTGGATCATTCTCATGCATACAAAGGGTTTTAATTATGCTTTGTGTATCACACTCCTTTTTGTTAACAGTCGACAAAGCCACAGATAAACTGCATATATATATAACCAGGATTTCTATACCTAGCCCCGAATGTTCTCCAATCAGTAAACCATCTTATAATTTATACAGCCATGACTGTCTCGACAAAAACACCAAATGTTTGCAGTGCCCAGACAAAGACAGTCGATACCACAAAAGTCTGCAGTGGCCGAGGAAAGAGTTATTGTCTGATCCATCGTCGATACTTTGAAACCAGCTGGTGTCCTGACTGTGGCCGTTCAAAAGGTAAACAAGCAAGCCAGAGAGTCATTTCTAACCATCTTTATAGTGTAAGACATTTCTGAAAAATGCTTGCAAAAAAAGGGTTATTCGACACCAAGGAAGAATAAAGGAACCTAAGAAAAATATTGTAATTATTTCATGTATCAAATATCCATAATCCAGTCCTTTCTTAAAAAAAAACATCATCTTAGACCTCTTTTTATATATTCTCTTTTTTAATCCTTCATAATCACTTCTTTGTATTATTCTGGATGTTACCCAAAACATATATCAAATAAACCCATGTGAAATCCCAATTTGCTTATATTCATTTGGTTTAAAAAAAGTACCCAGACTAAGTTTCATATCCTTTATACCAAAAACCCACTTACCACGTGCTCTATTGAGATCTTATAAGCGATATTGGTAAAGGCACATAACATAAGAATCTCCATTTAAATTGCTCGATTTGGGCCAAAAAAAGCCAAACATCTTGTTCTTTATTGACAAAGCTAGCACGTCAAGGCTTTGGGATGTGCAATGTCTTGCTGATCATTAATGTTCCACTGACAGCATAAAGGAACACAAGCGGATGAAGTCCCCAATTCTTTCCAGCTAAATTAACTAGTCGGCCCGGTAAATCCTCGAGATATCGATCATTGTAGACAAAATAGCCAAGAATGGCCACGATACTCAGCGAAGTGGGAATAGGTGTTCCCTCAAAGTAATTCACCTTTCCAGTAGCGTCTTTTGGCATCATAGCCACTGTGGCATTATAGCGTGCAAGTCGAGAGATTCCACAGCACACAAAATAGGTCAGGACAACACTATCAAGGTATGTTCTCATGCCAACTATACCCTAATGTTAGATATCCAGAACGCTGCCAATTCAGACCCATAAACCTACTTGAAAATGCCAGGGCCGCCGGTGCCACACCAAATGAAATCTATCGGTCTTGTCAGCCCCTTTTTTCATTCATTCATAATAAAGTCTTACCAAGTCGGCTAAACTATCCAGCTCTTGTCCTAGCAACGAAGATCTATTCCGCAACCGTGCAACTCTTCCGTCCAGAAAGTCAAATAGCATGCCACAAGGCATGGCTATCATTGCAATATATAGATCATTTACATCATTACTAATCAAATAACGCATCGACGCAAATATAGAAGTCACTCCACACACTCCATTCAACAGTGTGATTACATCGGCAATGTAAAAGTTTCTAGATGACAATTGTCAGAAACCTGTCATTTTCCATTTTCATCCTACCGAGCGAGCGAAAAGTGACCATTGTCAGTCGCAATACGAGTCGGGTCATCGGTCTTGAGGGTATCTTTAGAGCGGTTACGCAAAGACATTGTATTGAATAGGTATAAAGATAGAGAGAGGATATTTCATGGCCGTATCTTTATATATGATCTCTTTTTACTAGTATTCTACTGATTGATATACTTGCTTTCGATGACGCATGGATGATTTCATGTAAGGACCATTTAAGCGTAGGTTCAGCAATTGGGATCAATAATTTTCATTGGATTTTGATATACCGATCATGTATGTGTGTGAAATGGTTGGAAAGCAATACAAAGCAAGTAGGCAAATAATAGAAGACTCGGTCGATCAAGAGGTTGTTATTCTATATATTTTATAGTTTTTTTTTAAATTATAAAGATTGTTTTGTATTGTACAAGATGATAATCAGTATACTTCTTTTGAGAACATTTTACTTTACAGACCCATGTCAATGATTGATAGAAATTTTTGGTTCCACCAAATCAAAGGTACAACCTTTCTTTCAACTTTCTCGTCCTAGCTTTATTAATTTGATATAATATCTGTGAAAATCCAATAATAATAATAATAATAATAAAGATGTAGATTCTGGCAATATAAAGAGTTCTATTTAATAAACACTTGGCGTTTTAATGTGGCACCGCACATCTTCTTTATCCAAGCCATGTAATATCTTGCATACTTTGGCTTGTGACATGGAAAACTATCCTTTTGGCACATACACTCACCGTCATTTCCTCCATTGAGCGCCCAAAAAATCAGAGGACTTCTTTTCAAAAAAAAAAAAGTCTATATACGCATGCAAATGTACGTTTTTAATTGTCTTTAAAGGGCCTACACATTTTATCAACGCAACCCCAGATCATAATAGAACCTCTACCAAACTACATTCTTGGTCTTTATAATCTTTTTCCATAATTTTCAACTGGCTAGTTCCGAACTCTTGGTTATAGTTTTGGGAAAAAAAAACAATGAATCTAGATTAATCACTCTAGCCAACATAACTTGACCTCTTTTTGGTCTCTTTGGAGCAATTGTCAAATTCTAATCGTCAATTATGCATGCACTTTTGATAGCTATAGATTATAGGTCATTTGAAAAGATGACATGCCAATTCTACAAATAGGTTTTCTAATCGTAAACTTGCAAGTATGATGACCTATTGTATCTGACATAAAGGCCTCTGGGTGTTGTAATTGCATTGATCGAGCTCATTAATAAGCTTTGTAGATCCTTTGTTCTTCTTGGAAAATGTGTTTCTAGCATTTCCCCATCTTTGGATTGTATTGTACCCTGTTTAGATATTCCAGTCTTTTCAAAAATATTAGTAGATGATACATTCATAAGAACTCGACAGACAGCAATACCTCTTTTCTAGCATGTAATATTATTGTTCAAAGGTTCTGTTATTGACTTTTTGAGACATGATGTGATTTAAATGAGAAAAGTGTCAAGTAAAGGGAGAATAAAGTATGGACTCTGTGTTTTGTAAAGCTTTAGTTGATTATATTCATCATTGATATTGGGTGCAATACTTGATGTTAAAATCTACTAAGTTGCTATAATTCTAACCACTTTTTTTTTGGCATTGAGACCTCTGCCATTGATAATCATATAATGTCGTTATAACTGGCATGGTAAAATGTATGTCTTGTAAATCGATAAAGATGTTAATATATAAAAGTTGTTTGTTCTTTGGGCAATAATTTAGTGAGAATAGTTGTTTTTTTTTTCCAAGAATTACTCATGGCATCACTACCAGGACACATCATCTTTGGTGATTTATAATGTTTCCATAGGATTATATGCACTAGGGGATGTTCTGCAAATATCATGAAACCCCCCTTTTTTTAATATTGGCTATAGAATATTTATTGAAATGCACAATTCAATCTCGATCCATCTGCTTTTCATGTTCTCGATAATACATAATGACACCAGAAACTCGTAGTTCTATTCAAGTGTATAGAATCCGACTGCATTTTGTCTCTAGCTTTTTGTGGTTGAACCTGGTCTTTTATAACCATTAGATATCTATTGTGCAGATTTGTTTTAGACGTAAATGAAAATAATAAATATGTCTTGGTACGATCAAAGGCGCAAACCAGACTAGTTAAAAAAACGTACGACCTACCTTGCTTTTTACGGATTCATATGTACCTTTTAATAATATATGCATACAAGAGATTTATTGCGCTCTCCAACTCTGGGGTATAAATATCTTTAAAGGTTCATTACCTTTGACTTGTCTGTAGATAAATAGTTGATAATACCCCAAAAAAATGGTACACCATATGGCTTGAATATGATTAGAATATAATCGAATGTCATTAACAAGAACGTATCGACTGAAAGCCCATTGCTTTACTTTCATTAAACGTTTGTTTGGTGCAATTTTTTTTATCTGTTGTATTGTACATTTTTCTAAAGCTAAATATTTGTAGCCAATTGAATACTTTATAGTCTGGTTGGAATGTGCATGTTTCATAAATATTGTCAAGTCTAGAGCTATCTATTGGTCCCCTTTGATATCGTATAAACCAACTCGATATTATTGTCTTGATAGTTGGGGTTTCATACACACCCCAAATCAAAGGCTTTATATACAAGTGCAGAAATGGACTTTGAGATACATAAACACAATATGTTATCAATAGAAATAAACGTCATTGGTAGCCTCTTTTTCATTCCTTTCTCTTTACGACCATTGTCTGTAACCTACATTACAGGTGTAAATAGAGAAAGAGTTCAAATGTGAAAGAACTGGAAGATCAAGTAAATGAATATTACAGATAGTATGTGCAATACAACTAGGATCACGATAATGTCTAAACAAAGCCAAAATCAATAAAACCTTGCCTCTCTTTCTGCCTACTCTTCTGGACTAACATGCACCTTTTACTTATTAACTAGTTTCTATTGTGTCTAAATGTTCAACTTGTTTGTTTCTTCTGCAATCGAGAGGTTTGCATTTGGACAATCTCACCATCCCACGCGAGTTTGTCATACCATTTGGACCGTAACACCAGATGCGGTTTAAAACGCAACCAAAAAAACCCTTGTTGCCTTATATTCTCAGCTTAACATGGAGCTCATCAGCTATGAGAATTGACCAGCCAAAATAAAGCAGCTCATGCACGACCAAACAAACAATATTGTGATTCAGAAAGTGCTCAAGTAATTTCAGGCAGCTCATTAGTTTATTTGCAATTAGGTCAATTCAACCAGTACATTATAATGAATACATGTATACTTCTCAATCGACCATTCCTTTTATTCGTCTCTATTAGAAATCAGGATGTTGTACCTTTAGAGTTTCTGGTTGAATAAACAGGCAAGTATTGTTTCCAAACACTTTATACTTTTTTTAATATAACTTTTAGTATGTCAGGAGAAGGGTTCTATATAGTAATGTGATATTAGACTGCAAATCGCCAATATCCTGGAGATGTATTATTCAGGCTGATCCATGATCCCCACCAATTGATCTGATATTATATGTTGAGCAAAAGATTATTGTCATTAAAGGTACCTAGAATGAAAGAGATGGGGATGATTATAGAATGGTTTTATGCAAGTAGGGTTATAAAACCCAAAGATCAGATACTAACCATTCAATGGAATGGAAAGGATATCTGCCAGTTATTATCAGATGAAGCTGATTCAATGCCTCTTATTTTACCTGTCTCATCTCTTTTATTTCTCTTCTTCTTTCCTTTCTTCTTTTGATTTGGCATGAATAAAAACATTCAAAGATTATCATTATTATCATTATTATTATTATTTAAAAAAAGTTTGTGGTTCATAATAGTAAAAGGCTCTTGCAAGCTGTTTGGCTGTCAATAACAAGTATCCTGTATACCTTGACCCAATTGAACGACTATTCTCCAAGACATATAATAAAGAAGGACGAAAATTAGATGGTCGTACGCTATGTACAACTTTAGTCAATTCGACAATTTGTTAAATTCCGCAGACTTTCCTATATAAGCATTATAGGCTTCACTATTGTTGCCCTTCTTTATCCTCCAAAAACTATCTGTGATTCCTCTCCTTTGTTCTTCTGTCCTTTCAGACTACACTTCACGTACGCTCTATTGTTATCTCCGCTCATTTCGTACCTACCTCACGCGCTCTTTCGCTTCTAAATCAATCAACCAAGCCTATCTTTATACATACATACATATATATATATCAATACTCATGTACATATAAATACCCTTTTTTTTATATGTACATATAGATATATGCTATATTACTCTCTCTCTATTTATTACCTGCATCTACAATACAATACACTCGCTGTTAAAGTTACCGCGACCACAATCCTCTTTATTATTTCACATTTGCTCAACGTCTTTCGATACCCTAGAAAAAACATCAAAATGTATTTTCGTCGATCTAGCACCGCACCCTTAGTCTCTGGTTCTTCTACAATGAGCCGGTCTCATTCTGCATCTGAAAGCCGCATTCCCGACCATTTGATCCAAGCTTTTCGAATAGCCCTGCCTGTTATCGAAAAGACACTTGCTCTTGAGCTACCACCAGATGTAGTAAACCTCTGCATTCAACAGTTGACCAGCCTGCCTACGATCATTCAAAACACTTCCTCGCCTTCAGTTCAGAAAATGCCTACCTCCAATACCTTTTCTCGACTCTCACAGTGGATAAAAAATTCTTTGGTCAGAAATCGAAAGACGGTTGTATTTGTCGAGAGATCAAAAGACTTGAAAACACAAGACCACCAGCCAAACGGTGTTTCTGATCTACCTGTCGAGCAGACCACTATCAACTCTCAATGCTCGCAAGATCCCACATGTCAAAAGAGCAAAAAGATTCAAATGGATACAAAAAACTCACTCTCTATAGTCATACCCTCTTCTCCAAAGGAATTAGAAGTGGCCCCACAATTGAAGCACAAG
Source organism: Phycomyces nitens (assembly GCA_022702545.1). NCBI lineage: Eukaryota > Fungi > Mucoromycota > Mucoromycetes > Mucorales > Phycomycetaceae > Phycomyces > Phycomyces nitens. The sequence goes on from JAHRBC010000004.1 coordinate 2,424,196, forward strand.
GAAAGATACACTACTTTTGAAGACCTCGTTAATTCGAATAATGTGTATGATGATTATGACGATGACAATAGCACCGAGTATACAGACAGTATGGTGCATCCCGACAACGGAATGCAGTTTACTCATTGTGCAAGAGAGATTGTTTCTGACAAGAGCCAGATAAATAGTGATACTGAGCCGGACGATTACGGTGCAGACCTAATTTCCTCGAAGATGGACTATTGTTTACGGTTATCTGATAAAGTCAATGTTGAAGAACAGTCTTTGGCAAGCGACAAGGCAGAACCGCCTTTTAAAAAGACCCTAAAAGCCAAACGAAACATCTCTGGTATATTCACTAGTTTTGGGAAAAGAGTTCGAGGAGTGTTCAAGCGCAAAGGGAGCAGACCTTGCGCAGTTTCGCCTTTGGAGCACGAGCCGGTTCCAGACTTGGTAGAAAATGACCAAAGTAGTGCTTCAATGAGTACTCGAGAAACCCTAGAAACAGATATTGATGACACAGCGTCGACAAGTTCTCGCCACAATCGTGAAATATCTGACGAGTTTACAAAAGAAATTGAAGCCAAGGTTCTCGAACTAGATCAAGCTTTGATGCTCTGGCTTACTGCAACAAAAGACGCATTTGAAACTAAAACCCACACACATCAGTCCATGGAGTATGCTGCATCAGAGTCTGGGTCCCAGGACTTGAGTATAGATAGTCTGGTAGTAATGACAACCAAGCACCATAGCCTAGAGACCATACTAGCAAAGGCCACCGGGAAGATTGCACCAGAGGTTCTCCAGGTCAGCATAGTCGACTTGTTCCCGACGCTGTATAATACAGACTACAAGCGGTTTGAAAACTTCAAGGAAGTGGTAGAGTACACACAACGTATTGGCGAGATTGACTATGCTTCCCAGTGGCTCATACCTGACATTTCATGGAAGAACATGCTTCTTGTGTCGAATGGTGTGTTTGGATTCGAAAAAAAACTTGCCCATATACCAAGATGGGCTCAAAAGTCTCTGTTCAATCTGGCAAATGATCGACAGCAACTTCTTATCCAACTGGCCAAGATTGTGGAAGAGCCGATTTCAGAGACCATTAACGACAGACTGTTTGGTATTCTTGGGGAACTTCATGCACTTGAAATCAGCAACCCATCGTTCAAGGTGCTCAAGATGTGTTATGAGGTGGCGATCGATACCTGTGATCAATTGGCGCAAGAGTACCTGCTGTATGGCTACGAAAAAGGCATGCTGAATAGTGTCCAGGGTGGCTATGTCTTTGAGGTGACTCATAACTATCTACCTGATTGGAACCTAAAGAGTCTCCGTGCTCTTGGAGGCAGTCGGTCATTTATCTGCCGGAAGCTTACGTCTCTTTGTCGTCAAGGGCCTTGGGAAGATTCGGATCAGGATTCAGGGGGATATAGTGAAGATGACATGAATTCAACAGACCATGAAGACAGTCAGCATGCCACTCTCCAAGACTTGCAGTTTGATGCCAGCCCTCCCCTCCAGCACCCTGGGCACTGGCCATCGTATACATCTGATCTGGCTTCTCAATTTCTCGAGGCAACGGCCAGTTTGATTCCTATCGAGGTAGCACAATCTGTTCTCAAGGACGACTCTAGTTCTTCGTTTTACCAAGAGAATATGTTTAATATCCATGATGAACAAACATACTTTCAGTTTAGTGGAAAAGGTGATTTTGACATGCAGTGGCAAAAGCTCTTTCGGGCCAGCCATCAAACTTCGACACAACTTGGATCAATCTTGCGCAGGTATATTGCCATGATTATTACCATTCTATACTGTTGCTAATATATCTTTTTGTTAAAGTATCTCTTGGGCCTTGTATGATAAAATATGTACTAGCCATGCTCAGAGAGTATTTAATCATGATCCTGTTTTTACCAAGCACCCTTACTTGCTTCCTGGAGGTTATAGATCCAATCCTGATCTATACAGTGTGTTGCCTACATCTAATTGGCAGGATATATACGAGCACCTGTCATTTGTAGTGAACTGTGGCGAGGTAATATATCAACATATCATGGTGGGAATGCGACGTGCATAACGCTGATCATTTATTGTTTCTCTCTGTAGTTACATGCTGAACACTTGGTTATAACTTATATTTACGTTGCTCGCATGCTGGACATGTCCGGCCAACGTTTATGCGACACAAACTGGCGTATGATTACCATGGTTGGCTTACTGTTGGCGGTCAAGGTCTGGGATGACTATGCGGTCTACAACTCTGACTTTGCCCAGATCTACTCTGACCTTATTGTAGAAGAGATGTGAGTAAAGAAAAGTTATGGGTCCAGGTACTAATATGTCCAATAGTAATCACACTGAACTTGTGTTTCTGTCCAAACTACAATACAATGTTGGCGTAAGCTGCTACGAGTTTGCTAGAACTTATTTCTCTCTAATCAGGATGGAGAATAATATCTAATATGTATCCATAAACTAATATGGCGCGATGGTATACACTGTATATAAACTCTTTTTTCTTTTTCTTTCTTTCTTTCTTTTCTAAAATAAACACTCTAGTTATAAACCATTGCAGGTAAAACCTTTCATAGTTATTCCAATGCAGATTTGCGATCACAGCTTTTATTCAAAATATACAGCGCTTTCTACCACATATCAGCAGCGCGCATTCTCGGTTTCTGTTTTTCCTTTCGCTCTTCAGGGCGGCTGGAGGTTCTACTGCTATCTGATCGTTTACTGCTATTAAATTCATAACTTGACACAACAGGCTCCTTCTCGACCCATTCTGCCTCTTCTTCTTCATCACCAAACGTGAGCAGGAATTTACTACTACTGCTACTACTGCTACTTTTGTGCTTATGGTCATGGCGCCGGCTGCTTTCCTTCTTTGATTTCTTCTTGTCTCTTTTGGAAGATCTTTCTGGACTTGGGCTACGACTATGTTTACGGCTATGCTTGCTGTCCTTGTGCTTCTTTGCCTTTTTTCTATCTCGTCTGTCTCGTCTATCACCATCATCACCGTCATCGTCATCCGAGACAGATATGTGGCGCCGCTTGCTACGTTCCTGAAGTGCTCGAGACTTAAAAGGCTGTACAACAATCTCTTCAGACAGGATAACGGGGTGTTGCTGATATTGATTGGGTGTTTGTCCGGTCTCAGGATCGCGAACATTAGATCGGTTGAATATAGGTCTGAATGGTTCTGATGTTGGTTCAGCATTGACTATAGATGTTGGCGGTGGCGGCATGGGTCCAATCATATCTTCTTCTTCATCCACACTGCTTTTTGTCAAGTACCGTGTTTCCACAGTCGCAGATCTACCTGAGGTTATGGATTTCTTATCCTCCACGGCCTCCTTTTCCTCCTCCTTTTCCTCATCTTCGTCTTCGTCTTCATCGTCCCAGTTTTCAAAAATCGACTTGAATATGTCCATTGAAGGTCGCTCATAATCCAAAGCCAATTCAGATTGAACGGTCTGTTCAGGTACCTGAACTGTCTCTACAACTAAAGGTGCAGTAGGAGCATCCGGATCCCCAGATCGCTCGGAAGGTTTGGGAATCACGGCTGCCAAGGCTGGATCGTCTTTGATCGTCTTGGGGATTGAAGCCGTTGCACTATCCCGCTTACGGAGCATACTATCCATACTGTCTTCACTCAAAGCCTGATGAGAGCCTGCCTGTGTACGACTATGCCCAGTAGCTGATACATTGGTCTCTACATGATCTGGATGAGGATTCCTGACATTAAAGCGCTTGCAGACAAGTTTTGTGGGATAGAATGGTAGGATAGATCGGGTAAGCTGGCCAAACATCTTCATGGATGCTGCTTCTGCTTCTTGTGTCAACTAACAAAAACAAGTAGGTGAATGCGCGCACGCGTATGTATATATTATACATACAAGCGAGTGTCTGGTGAGTTCAAAGCAAGACACACGCCTCGGGCCCATGTACCTTTTTCTCAGGTTCTTCAACAACCTCCTTTTCTTTCTCTTGCTTTTCATGTCGCCACTCGGCTTCTGTTTGAAGACCTCCTTCAAATGAATTCTGCTCGATATGGCTGCCACTTGCACTTGTGAACCGACTGTTTATCATGTTATTGACACGACCATACATGCGGGCCGACTTTGAAAACTCCTCCATTTCTTTCGTGGCGTCTTCATAGTTTAATCCTTCAGGAATAGGCAATTCGGTCTTGGGTTGGCCATCAAGACTCTTTTTCCCCATCATGTTCTCGAGATATTCACGGTACCGAGCTCGCTTCTTGAGATTCTCACTAAAAGGCATGTACCCCTTGAGGGCCAGGGTGGCAACCTCTTTGGGGACTATGGTAAATCCAGCCAGTTTGGACCTGTCTATGGGTTTAGCAGCTTCAGCAATAAATCTCAGAGTATTGTCGAGCTGATGTTTGGATTTTGGAGTGATATAATCGAATACAGAACGGGTATGGACAGGCTTCTCTCCAAGAATATGTCCGCGCTGATCTGAGGACAGACCATGCTGAGGACGAGCAATGTCGATCTGGTCATCCAATATGGATCGATGTTGGCAATCAAAGTCGGTAGGCACCTTTGGAGGCTGGTACCTATGTAGAGCGTCAATACCGATCCATCAATCTAAAATAAACCATACCATTTTCCTAATTCCTGGGATTCTGGAGAGTATATGAACCCTTTGAGAGGAAGTCTTCCGTCAGAAGAGCGTATCTTGGAAACATCGTTGGCTTCCTTTTTTCGCTTTATAGTACTCGACCATGGGGTGGGATCATCTTGGTCCACGTCAGGATCGTAGAGCGAATGATGGATGTTTTGGGCCCCATCCTCATACCCATACACATCCTCATCGTCCTCGTCGTCTTCAAATGTTCCCAGACCAAAGCCGGCTCTTTTGGTAGAGTTTCCCTGGACGCCAAATGCAGATCTATCCGACTTTTCTCCATTGTGTTTAGCCAGCTCACGTAGTCGACGCATCTCTGCCACCTGAGGCACGGATTTCTCAAGATCGTATCCTAGACCTCGTCCATTGGTCTTTGAATGAAAGTTGACGATTGGTGTATCGCGAGGTGCAAAGGTGATATCTGACATGTGCTCATCCTCGTCTTCATCGTCCTCATCTTCATCTTCATCGTCTTTATTCTTTGATCTCTGTTGGCGACTCATGCGTGGACCGATACCCTGCCCAGGTTTCCAGCCCAATTTGCGCAGCAGACGAATACCGACCGAATCCTTTGGAGGCCCAATCATATTGATAATGCTTGAGCTCAAGAAGCCAAGACTGCCTCCACGTTCAGCATCTTCTTCCTGAAGTTTCTTGCGAGCAGCCAGCTCACGCTCAGTGCCACCAATAATATCAAATTCCTCTGTGGCGACAAGTTTCTTGGCCCCTGCAAGAGACTGGGCAGATTATTAGAGCAACCACCACAAGACGATTAGAATAATCTAGTTGCTAACCTGGAGATCTTCATCGTCCATATAGTCCTCTGGTCTCATTTCCTTGTTTTCATTACGCGATGAGCGAGACGAGACAAAATTGGAAGGTTGCCATCCTGTAATGATGATGGTTGGATCAACATGTTGATGCTAGGGATTCCGTGGTTGGTGTACCTTCTTTGGAGCCAACGGTATTAAAGTAGCCCGCTGAGAATCCACCCGTGAATGCACCATGGAATCGTCGTCGACCGTTCTCATCCCTGGCTTCCTGCTTCCAAACTGGGACAAACTGACCAGCATCACTCACGCCAGCCCGCTTGTCTCGCTCTGTTTGGTCAGGAAATGCGGTTCCAAACACTACAAAGCTTTCTGGATTGCGTCTATCGTTGTCTTCGTCACGTAATCTAGACATTTGTGATGTAGGATTCTTACAAAAAAAGAAGAAGAAAAAATTAAAGGTTTTGGGGGGCCAGTCATAAAACGAAGACTGAGTTTTTATTATTTTTCAAGTAAAAAAATAATAATACTAGTAGTAGTAGTAATAGTTATTGCAAGCTATTTTATTCGTTCAAGACACTCTCGAGAGCCTCGGTCTCCTTGCTGGGAAAGAGCTGAGCATCAGACCAGACAGGAGTGACGAGAGGAGCATCGGGAATGCCAACACCAGCACAACCACCCTGGGCAGTCCAGTCATCGACACGCTTAAAGTCGTGGCGCTTCCAGAGCTGCTCAATGGCATCAACAAAGCTGTCGACCATCTCAGGAGTGTGGCCGGGAGTGGGGGTGATTCTGAGACGCTCATGGCCAACGGGAACAGTAGGATAGTTGATACTCTGGACATAAATGCGATGGTCAGACAGCAGTTCATCAGAGGCCATCTTTGCAGCAGCAGCATCGCCAACCAGGACAGGCACAATGTGGGAAGGATTGGGTACTACTGGGATACCAAGGTCAGCCAGACGGCTCTTGACAGTGCGGGTGTTGAGCTGCTGTCTCTGGCGCTCGAGATGGGAACCCTTGAGATACTTGACGGACTCGAGTGCTCCTGACACAACAACAGGGGGAAGGGAAGTGGTGAAGATGAAACCGGGGCCATAAGAGCGCACCAGATCAACAAATCCGGCTGAGCCAGCAATGTAACCACCAACAACACCAAACGCCTTTCCAAGAGTACCGGTAATGATATCAATCTCATCCATGATGCCTCCATTACCCATGGTAGGATGACGGGAATTAAGATCATAATCAAGATGTTCGGCTACACCAGCACCGCGGGGTCCGTACATGCCCACCGCATGAACTTCGTCGAGAAAAGTGATTGCTCCGTACTTCTTGGCCAGGGCAACCATCTCGCGGATAGGAGCAACGGAACCACACATGGAATAGACAGATTCAAATGCAATGATCTTTGGGACCGAGGGGTCTGCGGCTTGTAAGAGTTGTTCGAGATGGGCCATGTCGTTGTGACGGAAGATTTTCTTTTGGGCACCAGAGTGTCGCATACCCTGAATCATGGAGGCATGGTTGAGTGCATCAGAGAAGATGATGCAGCCCGGCAGACGGCTTCCCAATACAGACAGGGTATCGTCGTTGGCTACATAACAAGACGAGAAGACAAGAGCACCTTCCTTGTGGTGCAAGTCTGCTAATTCTGACTCTAGACGGAGGTGGAGATCTGCGTTACCAGCAATATTGCGGGTACCACCAGCACCAGCGCCATAACGATCGAGTGTACGCCTGGGAAAATAATTATTATAAGATTAGAAATTTTTTTTTGGGTCAACATTTATTTGGTAAATAATGTGACTACTTGTAACTACTACTTACTTCATGGCATCCTTAAGAACCGGACTTCTTCCCATGCCAAGATAGTCATTAGAGCACCATACATTGACTTCATCTTCAACACTGGCTGTGTGGGCAAGAGGGAACTTTTGGGCAAGGCGGTTGATGTTGTTAAAGTAACGGTAGCTCTTGTCCTTGTGCTTCTTCTCCAATTCTTCACTGTAGAATGCCTCATAGTCAAATGCCTTTTTGGCTGGGACTACAGCAGCCTGGGCCGGCTTGGCTGTGGCAGAGAAGGAGCGCGTCTGGATTGCCTTTCCCATAACAGGACACTCTTGTGCTCTGGTCATGAGCATTGAGCGGGATGAGGGCACGGCAGCCTTGGACAGGCCACGGAGAGTAGAGGCTGAACTGGCATGGAGGAAGGGACATGCCTTCTTGGCGTGCATGAGAACAGATTCCATTGAGTAAAGTGGGGAGGAAGGGGTGGAAAGAGTGAGCTTTGGGCGGGGAGGAAATTGAAGGGAATATTTATACCATGGATTTTTGCACTGCAAAAATTATTACCTGGACCTATCACAAAACTTTAAAATCCCGGTCAGAGACGGGTTTTGTCCAACGAACCCTGGTCCTTTGGTGGCCATGGCAAGGGTAGGTTGTAATGCTTTTGGGTGACCAGATTCTGATTTATTTGTTCTTTTCTTATATTTTATTTATATTTTTCATATTTTATATTTTATTCTAGTAAATTATATGATAGGATATAATATATATATATATGTATATAATTGGTCCAGAATGCCTCCTTTAAATTCTCAAGTTCATTATATTGTTTCAATAGCGTCGTTTCAATTGGCTTTGAATGGGCTCATACGTTTGGCCAACCAAACAGTTCTTGTCCATTGGGAAGCAAATAGGGGTATAATTCAAACCACGTGTCAACCATACAGGATGCTCCAATTGCCTGGCTATTTTTCTCTCAAGACATCCAAACATTTGTAAGCACTAGATTATCGCTGTCACACTAAATACAAAGGGGTTTTTTTATTTGAACGAATATTGTTGAGTCATCCATGGTCCTTTCCAATAGTGGATAATACTTTTGTCCAATTGAAACAATACAATTCGCAATTGCCAGATCAGATCCCAACAGAACCAGGTAGGTTGGAATGATTAAGTGCAGAATACAGCATTCAGATAAGCGTTGCACGGACCAAGAAGGACTAGCGGCCACACTGTATATATATTATATTATATATTATATATTATTATAATATATTATACATTATTTACACATTCACATTCACACAATAATAATAATAATAATAATAATAATGAAAAAATGGGCATTTTTTGTATCTTTTTTGTCAAAAACACATTTTATAAGTAAGAAAAAATCAAATATATTTGGTTTTCTTTCTTTTAATTTACTCGCGACGACCACGGCCTAGAACAAATAATAGATGGTGGATCAGTATATCAATTGACTTACTTATCAATGAAACCTACCCATTCCACCACGGAACTCGGGCTTAAAGTCACCAGAAGCACCCTCCTTGCGTCTGTAATCATCACGGTCACCACGGGGACCACGGGCACCCTCGCGACCCTCGCCAAAGGCACGACGAGGAGCAGCAGGACGGGCAGCCTTCTTCATGGTGGCAGGGACGATTTCCTGGGGCAAGTGGAGGTACTCGCGGAGGTAGTTGATACCCTCGTCAGTGAGAGTATAGTAGTAGAACTGCCACGAGAACTGGGTCTTGACGAGACCCTTGGAGGTCAAGGACTGCATGGCCTTGATGACCTCGAGGTTGGGGACCTCGAGCTCAGAGTGCTTGGGAGCGTTGAAGTCCTTGGCAGCGACCAAAGCACCGTCTATAATATACGTAATTGGAATTGTGAGGATTATTACAATTTAACTATAACAATTTGAACACGCATTATGTATATATATACACATGTTGAATTGCGTTTATCTAATGTCCAAAATGCATATACATATTGTATATAAATGCATTAATACTATATTAGATATGTACCCTTGAAGAGAGCCTCGTAGATGACTTTTCTGTTCTGCTTAGAGATAAGCATGTTGTGACTAGGAAGAATGAAAATGATGAGTATCCATCTAGATACAAGGCACTGAGGGGGGGTTGTCTCTCTCTCTTTTTTTTTTTAATCGTCAAAAAGGGGAATATCGGTTGGGTGGATTCATCCAAAATTGGTCGTTATCCATCCGTTGTTTGTAGTGCTGTTGGTTGTGCTGTGTAGGTGTGTACGTTCAAGGTAGGTCTACTTACAACGCGGTGATGAAAGAGGGCGTGCATCGGATCCACCTCTCTATCGTCCCTATCACTCTTCTCCCCACCACTCCCCTCCACTTGGCTACTCAGATCCTCAATCGATTCCCGGAATGTTGCGTCACAGAGTGTCCGGGCCGGACTAGACCAAGTAACAAACCAAGGCAGTTTGTTGAAAGCATATTATTTTGATATACAATTTTGCCACATAAAATTGTTATTATTATTAGTATTATTTGTTACTATTATTATCTTTTTTTTTAAAGAAAATAATATTAGTCAAGCAAAACTCTATTAAAACAAGCGTATGTGCATGCATGTGCATAAACCCTTTTTGTCTTGTATTTACTTGTAATACACTCTTGCAATGTCGTTTGGCCTTAATTATTTGATAGTCACAGTTGCTTGCATTTTTTTCCAAATAAGGTTCAAAAAAAAAGAAAGATTAGAGGGACAAAGAGAGAGTGAGAGAGAGAAACAACAAAAAAGAGGGTCTTTTTTGTTAAAGTATTATTATTGATCATGGCTCATCGTATTCCATTTACCACCATTGCTCACAACCCAGTCAAACCCGAGCTTACCCTTGGAAATGGCACTGAATTCTTGGTGGTCAACACAAAGTAAAGACATTTATACATTTATACATGCTGCTAACGCTTGACACCTGCAGCACCGGAGCACTCTTGAAACCCTATGGTAGTCAGGATCGCAAACAAAAATATACAGAAAAATTCAGCCATATTGCCTTTTCAACCGACGGCACCTTGATGGCCACCACAAGCGCCGAAGAAAAGACGATTAGCATATGGAACACCAGCGACTGGAGCTTGAAGCTCACCAGGTAGTCTATTTGTCCATTTACGGATATTGGGCTCAAGAGGTCAATTGATACGAATTACAATCATAGAACCGCAAACAAGCGCGTCAATGCAATGCAGTTTGACAAGGACGCCAGCCAGGTTATCGTGGCTGACAAGCACGGCGATGTTACTTGGTAAACTAGAGGTGGTTTGGGAACGAGGTGGTTTGGATATTAATGTTCGATTGAATGGGTCAGTCATTCGATCAAGGACGGATCTGAAGAAGACAAGGCCACACCTATTCTTGGCCACGTCTCAATGCTGACAGATATGGTACTCAAAAGCAAGATATAAGGATATGGTCTAAGTAGATGACTATAGATCTTGACACCCGACGAGAAGTACGTGATTACTGCTGATCGTGATGAGCATATTCGTGTCAGTCGATTCCCCAATGGCTACAACATTGAGAGTTTCTGTCTCGGCCACACCGAGTAAGGCTTATTTGATTATTGTGTTGAACAAGTGAATTAAGAAGGATAAACTAGTGTTGTTACCTTGGTCCGTATTCTTCCCTGGAACTCTGATATCCTTGTCTCTGCTGGTGGCGACAGCACTCTGCGTACCTGGGACTTTGTCAAAGGAGCTCAGATCCAGTGCTTGGATATCAAGAGCTACATTGCTTCCTTCACCCCCGAAGTATGTTTACAAGTGCATGATTCGTTTTTAAAAAAAAAGAGAGACACTTTCTAATACATTGATTAGGCTGCAGATGAGAACTCAAAGGATCCCATGATCAGTGCTATTGGATTCAGCCCAAAGACACATCAGATTGTTGTTTGCTTTGCAAAGTAAGTACATTACAACCCTTTTTCGCTGGCTGGCTAATGAATGCAACAAAGGACTGCCGCAATCCTCGTATTCAACTGGAATGAGTCTGAAAAGACCATTGAATACCAGTACACACTAGAGACTGTGGGCCCTGTCCTTGATCTTGTCTATGACCTTGGAGGTCGTTTGTGGGTATCCATGGCACCCAACGATGAATCTCAAGACCTTATTGCCGTGTACACCAACACAGATGACAAGGTAACAATCTTATTGATAAAACCAAAGCATTTTTTTTGTCTAACCCCCCTTTTTAGTTGGAACGCGTAGAAAGCAGCAACCCCTTGGTTGCACAGATCAATGGCTGTGAGGCTGGTTTGGGTAAGAATTGACCATTGTCCACAACAATGTGTATTTACAATGTTTTCTAGTCGACAAGATGCCCAACCTCTACAGCATCTTTGGCCTCCGGAAATTCCTCGATGTGCCAGAACAGCAAGAAGTCGAAAAGTCAACTGGCAGCAACAAAAAGCGGAAAGTTGAAAACTAAATAATAATAATAATAATGATAATTATATATATATATATAAATAAAAAGACACTCTCTTGCTTGAACGTGCTATAAAGAAGAGCATATGAATACTTGTATATTTTGTTGCTGCTGTTTTCTTTTTCTTTTCTTTTTTTTTGGTGGTATGAAAGAGAGAGAGCTATATATATATAGATAAAAGTCTCTGGCAATAAGGAAAATGACATCCAGGTCATTCAGATGTAATGAGAATAAGAAATAGTAAATATGGATGTGGGCGTGTGTATGTTGAGTTGATTAGCTCAGGTCTCTGTATTCAGCACTTTCTTCAATCTCCAAAAGTCGTGCTGAATTTCTCTTTGATCCTCCTGGTCCGTCGTCTCTCTTGATAAAAAGTGGTAATAGCTCACGTCCATCAGAACTAGGACGGGGGGAAGTGATGGAGGAAGCAGTGGGAATCTCGATTTCAATGGCATCAGCGTCAAAGTCATTCTGGTGCTGCTGCTGATGGTGGTGATTATAATGGCCTGGAAGAGCATCGTGGGCAATGTTTCCAAGACCCGTCAGGATGGTGCTGAGAGTAGAGTCACCGCGTCTGTGGCCTGCTGCAAACCCAAAGTTTTGGCGAGTAGGAGAACTGGGGAGTTGTATTGCGGCATTGCTGGTCGTTTCTTCGTTCATTCGATCGACTAGTTGCGAAGTAAGCGATATGCCACGGAACATTGAACTCCTGCGTCGATGGCCCCGAGCAGCAGCGGCTGCAGTTGTCTGACGATCCTCGGGGGACATTGGCATGATGGGTGTCCGGAAACTGACGCTGGCTCTGGCAGCATTGATCGGCAGGCCAGAGAGGCGATTCTGGGCCTGCTGGGCTGTGCGTCTGGGAAAGATGTCGTTTTGAGGATCTCTGAGGATAGACACGGTATGGTCTTCTGGAATTGTCTGGGAAACAGAGCCAGATTGGCTTGGTACTGGGTTGTTGAATCCAGCTGTTCCATCATTCTGAAGAGACAGCTCTGGAGGACGTTTGTCTCTTTTAGAGGTAATAAAGTAGACTCCTAGGAATTCAATTGCACATCCTGTCATAAATCTGGGTGGATCGGGTTAATTACAAGAGGTGTACAGCCTAATGTTACTTGCCTGGATGTCTGGTCCATGCTCATGCCATCGAAATCATGGTACAGAACCGCACTTCCAATGATGGCAGAGATGGTAAAGAGTACAAATTGGGTGGGAATGACTTGGGTGGATTCAAAGCGCTGGAGGGCTTTGTTGAGGTACTTTATCTGTAGCACGGCAGTTACAACCAGGGTAATGATGAGGATATAGGAGACTGGGTATCTATTTGGTATTATTTTAAGCAACCTAGTAATTCATCTGTAATCACCAAATAATGCTAAACTTACGTGAACATTGTCAAGAAACTTAGACTCAAAAGGGAAGAAACACTCTTTGTGCACAATACAGTGTAGCCACCTTGAACAAATAACATTAGGTCAATATACTCGGTTGTTAAAGTGCTTAATTTACCATAGATTGCAACCAGTCCAAGGTCAATCATGATACTCTTGGTACCATACAGAGGAGACAATATCGTCAGAGCCATTATTGCTGCTCCCGTCAAGCTGAAATAGACCAAGGATCGTGTTTGGGTCAAGGCTTCCACAATCATGTCTGGCAAAAACTATACAAGAGTCAATGATCTTATAGAGAGACATTGCAATCCAAGGGACCCCCCTTACCGCCGTTTCTTCCGAGTTTGAACTAAATACAACAGTGGCAGCACCCACAACAGCAAAAATGACACCCAGGAAATCCCGTCCTCTAAAGGCTTCCTTTAACATGAGAGGAGCCAGGATTACATTGGCAACCAGAGTAGTGGTTCCAAGTGGTGCAATTGTGGAAGCAGGCGCAAATCCATACGCTTTTCAAGCAATTAATTTATATATTTATATATGTATATGTATATATGTATATTCTGTGGGATTTACTGAGCTTTCTACTTACCAACAAAGTTGCCTACTTCTCCAAGCACCATTAGGGAAATGCCCAGCCACCACAATTTGGACTTTAGATAGTCAGACTCTCCACTCTTGGTCTGTTCCTGAGCCATGGCAATGATTAGTTTGCGGTGTTCGGCTTCCTCTTCCTCAGTTCGTGAGACGTCTTCGGAGGTGCGTGGGGAAGAGTATCCGTCGTCAGGAAAGAATTCACCTCCCGCATACGCACTCTGGGAAGTGGCTATCCAGCGAGGCGGTTCATCCATATTGGCAAAGTAGTTTGCCATTTGATGTTCTTGGATTTTGTTGTGCTGTAGATGGGATTAGGATGGATGTGTGGAGAGATTTGGTTGCTTACAGCTAGCTTTTGGACATTCAGAGCTACAGAGATCAATGCCTAGAAAATATGATTGTGAATCCCTTGTCTGGTTTGAATCCTGACTTACATTTCCACACACGGAAACCAGGACACCGATAAAGGCATTATAAGCAATATCGCTCTCTGCTGGCTCTGGGGTCCCCATTAGCAATATTATTAGAAATATTTAAATAAAATAAAAAAAGGGTGTATTTGTGCCAAAAGGAAGCGGCGAAAGAATAAGAGAGCTAAGCACAAGAGGTAGCAAGACAGAAAAATAAACAGGCCAATGGTATTTACACCTGGCCAGGCACCACATATAAATGTGCCCATACAGCTGCGTATAATTATAGCCACCTATAATTATAGTCCAATATACATTTATTTGCAATCTTTCTTGAATGCAATGGCTGGAAAACACACCATGTTGGTAATTGCCTTTTGGAGTCTAGGTAACCAAGCGCACGAGCTCCTAATAAATACACTTTGGCCACCATTGGCTGCTGTACTTGGAAAGAGATTGCCTGTTTGTTATAATCCTGGAATTATATTGATAATTTCCATCATCTTAATATTGCAACAAATCAGCCAAAATATCCTTCTTCTTTCTCTTGTTTGATTCTCCTCTCTCCTCTCCTCTCTCCTCTCCTTCCTTCCGTCCTTCCGTCCTTCCCCTTTCCCTCCAACTGCTGCCTCCTACCTTGATCGGCAAATATAGCTAACCATGAGCGTTCAGGCCGCCGTGGCTTTCCTCAATAAATCCCCCAGTGGGCCAACATCAAATCCAATAAAAAATGGACCAGGACCTCTTGCAAAACTCAAGACTTGGAAACCCCCAATTGATGAACGAAAAAAAGAACCCAGGCAGATAAAGCCAATTAGCAGCGTATCTTCTGTGCGCAACATGTTTGTCAATCAGGCAACAAATGAACCTCCCCTACCCCTCATACCTGCAAAACACCAACCGGCTCTAAATAAGTCTATCCAAACACCAGTCCCACCCGTGGAACCCTTACCACAACCACAACCACAATCAAAACCCGAAAACCATCGCAAGCCAAAAACCGTAACATCCCACAGTTCGGCTATTGGTCGGATAACCGAGGACCTCGAGGCTCTCTACAAAGAATCACTCGATGAATATTCCCTAGCAACCGAGAAAATTCAGCAGCTGGAAGCAGATATCGAACGATACTCTTCCAATGTCACCAAAGCCCGCGATTATGAGATCCGTGTCGAGTATCTCGCCCAGAAACTCGAGCAGGTCTCCGAGGAAAGAGACAACCTCGAACAGGAACTGATGATGTACCGTCAAAGAGGCGGAACCAGTCTAGACACACCCGTATCCGCCGTATTTGATCCTCTCCCCAATGCATTCGCCCAAAGCAGTCGTTCTATTGCCAGTCAAGAGAAAACCAGACTTTTGGATCTTCAGGAGGCTGAAAACGAGGCGTTCCTGACCGGTATCCTTGATGCTTATGAACAACACTCGACCGACGATCCTGATGATTATCAACAGATCGTCCCGGCCACCCACAATGAACAGGCCGCACAAGAGATCGCCCGTCTCACAGAACAGCTTCTGGCCTGTGACCGGGGCGTACAGATGACTGTGGAGAAATATGTCACCGAGCTCGAGAAGGAGCGTCTGGAAACAAAGGCCTTGTCAGAAGTAGTAAAAAAACAAGAAGAGCTGATTGTTCGGTTGGAGAACAAACTCCAAGGCATGCCACCAGTAAAAGAGGTAGCGTAAAAAGAAAAAACTTAAAGATTGATATAAACTATCCAATTATTGTATACCTCCAATTATCTTTGTAATAACAATCATTCAATAATAATAATACCCCTTCCATTTATCTGTTTATTTCAGTTATCATCGTCTGCTGTGTCTAAAGAGCTACAGGATCCCATTAAGCGTATTTCACAGGTATCGACTGGCAATGAGGATCTTTTACGTGAACAAGTCGAGCTCCAACGGATCGAAATCGAAGACAAGCAAGAGATGCTGACTCACTTGCTTACCGAGAGAAACAGCCTCTTGAGAATCTCCAATGATCCTTCCAGACCCTCGTCTGTTAGGTCCTCTATCGATGTCCTGGCCGAGTTTGCTCGTCCTGGCCTGACCATGTCTGGAAACAATAGCAGCACAAGCTTATTGGATTCCATTCGGACATCTGCCTATTCTCAGCACCCATCTAGATTTTCACGCAGCAGCCAGGGAATCTTTACAGAGCCCCACATGAGCCGTTCCATGACTCCTCCTCCAAGTGGTCCACCTGCCATGCCTCCTCCTCCTGTCCCATCTCAAAAGGCCTCGCGCCGTAACTCGATGGAGAGTCTACATGCCTCCACTTCCACCTCATCATCGTCTGGATCCTGGTCTTCAAATGAGTACGAGAACACCCCCAACCAAGCTCAACATGCACCTGTGTATGAAGAGTACAAGGCAGTCAATTACGTTCAGCACACACCCACAATTCTGTCTGACCCTCCAATGCCTCTTTACGATTCTCCTGTCGATAACTATCGCCACTTTGAAGCAAACCAGTCAAAGACATCCTCCATGTCCTCAACTTCCTTTTTGCGCCTCAGTAATGGCCCAGCCGATATTCTTGCCAAAGAGCCCAAGAAACACAGTAGGTTTTGGAAGGCATGGAAGCAAAAATAAAACCAATTGAGGTCTAGACAAACCAACCTTTTTCATCGCTGTATAATACTCCCTTTTCATTCCATTCTTTTATTACTATATTTCTCTGTTTTGATATTATTATTATTATTACTACTATTATTATTATTACTTGACATTTCCCCCTTTCTTCTTTTCTTTTTGAGTAGTGTACAGCAAACGCGTTCCTATGATTTATACATAAACTGGCATATTTTTATACATATATATATATATATAAAGCACATTTATATATCTTTTTCTTTGTGATTATCCCCATGCGGCAGTGGTACAGTAATTGATTATAAGATGGCCATCCGTATTGAAGCACTAATTACGACCGGTAAGTACATCTACCTATACTAATCTGATTACCTTGTGGAGTGTGGCCACCGTGGCATCTGGGGAAGGAGAAAATGCACTGTTGATATAGAGAAACTAGCGTTTTTTTGTTTTTAAAAAAGGGGGGTATATCAAATGTAATCAGCATATACAGACTTACAAGAGGATCAGATCCTTGATACTTTAGCTCTTTACGAAGAAACTGGATTACAGTCTGAAATTTATTGGATGCTGTTATTTTGTAAAAGCTCTGTTTTAAGATTGGTGCATTTCCTATTGCCCTGAATCGCACAATAACTAATGATGCCAACCATGCGTAACAGTTAATCAGCTGTTGTCAAGATTCCAATCCTCCAAAAAAAAAGGCACTAACCTTTGGATGTGTCTTTTTCTTTGTGCATGGCAAGCACTTGCTCAAACGTCTTTCGTTCTATAGGTGCAGGATCCTTCATCTCATCATCACCATTAGACAGAGATTCCTGACTGGCTTCTAATGACACTGTCTCTGTGTTGATTACATCCATCTCTCAGTATAACCAAGGATGATAATTGATGTTAATGGCAGATTACAAAAATAAAATAAAAGAAATATACAGAGATTAAAAAAAGAGAGAGAGAGTAGGAAAAAAAATGACTGAATAGCTGGTTTGCAGGAACTTTGAACAGGTGTGCAAACGGAAACAAGTCTCGCCCACTAATTGAATACCCGAGATCCATGTGCAAATTAGTCGACCATCAAGTAAAAGCACAAAAGAAGCCTGCAACAGTCTTGGATAGTAAATGTAAGCATCCCAAAACTAATTGAATTGTCATTTCTCAATATGTGTGTGTATTCAGACAGCTTTATGGCTTCGGATTCTAAGCATACAAAAACATAAGATCTGCCAGAGACATGGTGAAGCGTCTTTGCAAAGATTGCAAAGGGACCAGTTTAAACAAGACTGGTCAAGGATGGGGATCTGTCAGCTAAAAGTGTATGTTATAAGGGAATATATATCGGCCATATTTCAATAGATTAACTAGTCAATACCTGCAAAATATTAGTTATCCCAGTGTTAATTTATAGCAGACTACCAGTATTCATGTCAAAAATACAATTTGATATTAGAGACATTTCTGAAATCAAGATGGAATAGTTAAACAAAGATTATATTGAACTGTAGACTAATAGGCTTGGCTCATATCCTATAGTATAAGGAAATAAAACCAAGTTCATAAAGTAATAGATACGAGATATAGATTATTTATCATTATATTTATTTTGATTCATATAAACAATTGTACTATCTTTCAAGTATTCAATAATGTGTGTGAATATTAAAGCCTTTGGATATTTATAAGATGTAATGTAAACCTTTGGTTCAAAAAAATATATTGGGTATCTGGAAACAGATTATGTACTCTAAAACTTGCAAGAGATATCAAAATCAAATAGGTTTTATACTATAGAGAGAGAAAGAGAGAAAGTATATCAGGTATCTTTGTGATTTATCATATAGCACCTATATATTGAGACTAAATATTATCCATGTTTAAAATCAAGTTTGCAGCTGAGCAATTCTTTTTTTATAAAAGATAACTGTTGCAATTAGTAGCCTTTTCTTGCTATGGATATAATTGACATATGGATATTATTTACCATTTATTTTAATGGATTCTCTGCTATATCTAATAAGAAAGTCGTGAGCTGGTCTATGCTTGCAAACGGCTGGACCAACTGACCAAATAATAATAAAAAAACCCACCAAGATAAATATTTGGAATACAAAATACGGCTCAACAAGGTTCTGTAACTTGAATTATTTTAAATTTAAAGAATTGCTCTATACTTATATATATATATCTGAAACTCTTGTACCAACCCATGGCTCTTTTTTTTTGGTATGAATTTTAAAGTGGTGGAGTTGACCAGATTTTATCAGCTTGATCAGGAATAAGTAGGCTATATAAATATATGATGCAAAAGGAAATGTACAAGAGAAACAAGCTATACTATAGTTTTGATCTGAACCAAAATAAATCGACTCTGTAGCTCTGACGAGTGACATAAACAATATACCACAGAAAGAAAGTGTATTGAACTCTAGGACCACAGTGTAAATTATTGGCTTGATATCGAGATGAAACAGACGGAATGCCATTAGTATAGTAATACAGAATTGGAATAAAGAATATCCTGGAAATCAAGTATGAAAGCCATCTTCTTTTCTTTTTGTGAGACCATCATCTATGGATTACGCGCATAAAGATTCTTTGATTAATAAAGTAATGGCGTATGATTAGTTTCCAAGATTACATTTAAAATATCACCATTAGTGAGCAATTAAAGAATATTCTTAAGCATAATTTGTTTACAGAATTAGACATGTCCCTTTTTTGAATATTTTGAAACGATTCTTGAATCTACAATGATGTATTTTTCAATGTATTTGCCAAGATGCCTCTTTTCTTTTTCTTTTGGAATATGCCTTGCAGATAATCTTTATTCTCTGGCTGGAAATGGGCTAATTTACTAATCGATGGTCGGCAGAATTGTACTTTTGAGTATGGCCAACATTGTTCTAATGTACAACTAAAATAATAATAATAGTAATAATAATAATAATAATAATGAAACAATTACTAATGAACCCTTTTTATCCAACATTTCTGCTCGGCAAACCTTTGAATATAGAAATCAGAATATTGAGAATATGGTAAAATGCTTTTCTTCTTATTATGTATATTGATGTGATGTAACTGAACCTAGTTTTCTTTTAATAGAAAGTGATTATAGGATATTATCAACAGCAGAAGACACGCTTGATTCCAATACATCATTTGCATCACTCATATTACGAGCATCGGCCATTGTAATATCCTCGTTATGTAAACCCACATGGTCCTTCTCTTTCTTTACCAATACTTCATTATCGATAGGATCTGTTAATGAATGGCCAATCTCTTGTCCAAAATCATGTAACATTTGCAATGTCTCTGCACTTTTCCTAATGTTTGATCGTCTAGTGAGTCAACAGCACTATGTTTTTAATCCTCACCTCCGTAATTCTGCTGCCTGTTGTCGTTTCTTGGCCACTTGGTTTTCCATCAGTAACTTTAGGGTCTCTCTTGCCTAAAGGTGATTGTTGACAATTTAATGGCCTGTATTCTACCATCCAAAAAAACATAAAATAGATACCTGGTGTGGTCGATATTCATTGAGGATGTGATGCATGTTGATAAATATGGTGCTAATGTTTTCTATCCGTTGGCCAAACTATAAACAGTGTTTCATAAACATAATCAGTTCATGAAACCATCTCCATCTAAACCTGTCATACCTCATCTGGATTATTTACTAGGACGTCAAGTAGACCAAGATATTGCACAATCAAGGTTCTGTTTAGTTTTTTTAGTTCCTTGATGCGATCTATATAAATGATATCCAAAGTGGATTAACAGCCTGTAATCATCATCATCATCCATTCCAAATGATTACCAATCTGTCCTTCTGGAAACAGTTGCTTTACTCCTAGTTCATTAAGAGTAGCTAGTCGGTCTTCCACCTAAATGAGAGACATACTATGCATTAAAGGCTGGGCTACCAAGAATGTTGTTTTGCAGATTTACCTGCCATGTCTGGTCAAATATCTTGTAAGAATCCGTGGGTGGGGTTGGTGGTTCAAGTGATTTGAGTAAAAAGTCTGGTAATGATGGTTGGCTAATGGGTGTTTCTGGGTATATGCCGGTTTTCCTGGCTTTTTGAAGTTTTTCTACATTTTCAGCAGTGTATCTTTTGTAGAACGCTGGTGGGTCTGGCCATGCACTTCCTGTAGATTGTTGTTCGGTCATGATTTTAATAGAGAGCAAATGGTGGCCAACCTGCTAATGGAGCGTGTACATCCCTGTCCGCAAGCCACATTAAGCAGATGTATCGGAGTCTATCACCTTTTGGATTCAAGTAGGTGGACTAATGATGCAGCATATACTAGTATGGTTAAAGATTATTATTAACCATTTCTTGTTCTCAACACACTTTGCAGATGTTGTATATGAGTCTTGGCAATATGGGCTGTTATAAGCAATATTTTTAAAGTAGCCAATTGCAAGTTGTTTGCCAAGATTATAATGATATGTGGATATCTGGCTATAAATGGCCGTTTCCCTTGGTCTGCCTATTATTGTATAGAGTACTAGTACTAGTTTAATAAACTACATTGGTTTTCTTTTCTTTTTTGCATGCCTTGAATAAAAAAAAAGAGTCTATATTGCAAAGCCAAAGTACATTCCTGTAAAATCTCTTGGATATGTAAATAGTTTGTAGTATAAATTGAGTTGCATTAGTCTTTGAATATCGAGGTTTTTGTGTCATGGGTAAATGTCCTGTGTTTTTGTTTCATTAGATTCCATGTTTGTCTGTGGGTAAGTAGACTCTTGAATGATGTTTATCAAATAAAAAAAAACGAGTTTCGAGTCTATATTCTCTCTGTTATTTTTATTATTTTTACAAAATTATGGCTCTAGTTTCAAAACCTGCATATGAGCATCATATAATCATCCATGAATCATATTGTACGTCTTTGCTGTGACAGATTTCTACGTTTTCTAACGCATATTTAGACCGCCAAATGATGTGTTGCCTATTACTGGGGTCTATAAACATCTCTTATCTAGTACTATGCTAAAGACTGCTTGGGTGTGAGAATTGATCATATTACTGGGGGTACACGAGAAGACTTGCAACCTTTTTTTTTGTAAATTGTGGGTTGGTCAGAGCAGATTTCTTGTGCTTAAAAGGAATAGGTGGAATCATTGTGTGGCAAATCTTTAAGAAAAAATATAAGCACATTTGGCTGCCATTTGACATGAGATCAGATCTCAGGAAACTAGTTGGCATTAGAACAGCTTTTTGTGTCTTGTTTTCCGAGAAATAAGAATTGGTCCATGGCACTAGTGGTTGGAATGCGTAAAGGACCTGTGGTATCCTTTACATATGACTTATCGGCTGAGCGTACATTGTGTTGGTAGATGGTTATTAAAATTCAGGCTGGATTTATCGTATGTCTACTGTCCTTTGTACTGGTGTCATTGACAATGTAGCGTATGTCATGGTGCATCGACGCCATCCAGAAAGCCGGTTTATTCCAAAACCAGATTATGAAAATCAAGGATCGATTTTTGGTTTCTGGAGTGAAATGATCAGTCAATTTAATATACATATTAAATTCAAGATTCTGGTAAACATGTACACAAACTTCAATAGATATCTTCTTTGTTGATCCTTGATTGAGAGATATCCAGATAGCATAAGTTGTGCTGTGTATATGCGGAATATCCTTCCGATGAAGCACTCAGATTTTACATCTAATTTGATGATCGTTCTTTTATTTATATAACACATTTCAATAACAAAGACGCACCAAAAAAGTTGATAATAGCTAATATATGTATTGACAGATCGTTTTGGTCAAAAATAATCCTTATTTTTTTATAACATCTTCTGATTGATCATTATTGAATAGTACTCATCTATATTATTACCAGAACCACAATTAACAAGCCTGTTCAAAATAAATAAATATAAACATGTGGCCATTGAAACCACAACTTACTGCAGAACATAAAACCTCAATGGGGTATGTACCACAGCCAGAATTCGGAGCTGATCATCATGAGTTCAGGTTTGTTAATCCTAAACAGAACGCGTTTGTAAAACGTTGCACTTTAACTCTTTATTTTTATGGCAGCCTGAAGCTCATGCTCTCATTATAACAATGAATTAGTTACTGGAACGTTTTGCTTTTTGGGCGGTAATGGACCCCTCGTATTTGGGCCACCCAAAAAAAATCACTCATTGAAACAAATGGTATAAAAAGAAAGGATCCTGGGCAATTGGAAATTTTCATTAACCATCTCTCATACACTTTTAATTCACTCCACTCCACACTTATACCTAGACTCATCGATATAATGTCGGAAATCGAGGAAAACATCCAGGTCCCTGCTAATGGGAAAAAGCCCGAAATCGATATTGTTATTCTCGAGAGCGCAGATCCTATAGATCGTGTTGCGGTAGCAAAACTTCTTCGGTAAGCTAAACGGCATTCAATACATGCAATTATCCAAATAATATACCCATCTAACCAACTTCAACTTTATTCTAGCAAACAAGACCTAAAACTTCTTCCCATTCTTTGTGTCCTGTACTTTTTAAACTATATTGATCGGTAAGCAATTGTAGTCTTTGGCCGATATCTAACCATTCATGTTACCAGAGCCAACATTAGCAATGCCAAAGTTGGAACTTTGGAGGTAGATTTGGGCATCTCGCTAAACCAGTATCAATGGGCTCTCTCTATATTCTACTTTGGCTATATACTCTTTGAGCTCCCTTCAAACATCATTCTGAGGCGTTGGCGTGCATCTTACTGGTTTGCAATTCTTACATGGTAATGATCGACTGGTGTTACATGTATTTCTTGATTGTATTTTTTTGGTTAAACGCACCTTCCATCCCTGTAGTTCCTGGGGTATCTGTGCTACTTGTATGGGTGCTGTAGAGAATTTTTCCGGCCTTGCCCTGACCCGATTTTTACTCGGTGTTACAGAAGCTGGTAAGGACCAAGGACCAAGGACCAATTCATTGGACAACCCACCTAACTCTACTCTTATTTTAGGCTTCTTTCCTGGTGTGGTCTACTATGTGTCTACGTGGTACACTCGCCAAGAGACCGGTTCAAGACTCGGCTTCTTTTGGTCCTTTGGGTCTCTTGCTGGAGCCTTTAATGGACTCTTGGGCTATGGACTCCTGCAGATCAAAGACGGCGGATTGGAGTCATGGAAATGGTATCTTGAGAAAAACATTGCCCATCATAAGATTGATTTACTCAATTGAACACTGATGGTTTTAGGATGTTTATTATTGAGGGGCTTCCTTCGATACTCATTTCCCCTTTTGTTGCATGGTACCTGCCGGATACCCCTGCCACTGCAAAGTTTTTGACAAGCGATGAGAGACAATTGGCAGTCAGACGTATCGCTCAAGGTTCTTATCAAGAATTCAACATGTCTTTGGAAACTTATTTTTAGTTGGTTAATTATAGATGCTGGACCCGCTCATGATGAATCGTGGTCTTGGATGCAAGTGGCTTCCGTGTTCATGGATTGGAAGACATATGTCTTCACTGTCATTTACATCCTGGGTACCGTCCCCTTGCAAGGGATCGTTCTCTTTTTGCCCTCAATAATTTCCAATATGGGAACATGGTCGGATCCAGTCGTACAGCTTCTTACGATTCCACCCTACATCATGGCATTTTTGGGAATTCGCTTTATGGCACACTGTTCCGGTAAGCCGGATTAAAAGGGATTTTTATAGTTCATATCCTCATTTGGAATTAATTAGGCAACTACTTTGACGCCTCCACCCATATGATTGGTATCAACATCATTTTGATGGTTGGATTCTTGATTCTCATGTTTGCCCCTGTCAGCAACGTTGCTGCAAACTATGTTGGTGCATGTATTGTCACAATTACCGTATATGCCAACGCTGCCGTAAAAGCACCCTGGTTCAACAGCAACTAGTAAGACCCAAGAAGCCTGAGCCTTGTATCACACTCACTTACACATGCTTTATCATTAGCGGTGGTTTGACTCGTAGAGCCGCAGCCTCAGCCATAATTGTGTCGGTTGGTACCGTTGGTGGTGCAATTGGAGGCCAAATATACTATGGTAAGGCCACCTCTTTGTTCCAAACACGTTTCTTTTTTCCCTGACCCGAGCTTCCATCTTTATTCTAGACCCTCCCACATACTTTGCTGGTAACACCATTGCCTTTTCTTGTGTGGGTGCACAGACAATTGCTGTAATTGTTGCCCGAATCCTACTGAGTCGTGAAAACAAGCGTCGTGAGCTGTTGAACCAAGAGCAAAAGGATTATGAGCTTCTCAAATATGGTAGTGTCCATATTGCTGGAGACAGGCACCCCGATTTTAGATATGATCTTTAGATGTATCCTATCCAACTCTCTTTGGCTTTACTCTGCACCAAACAAACGACTGGCTTCTTTTGCCGTGTATCACAAGCCACTCCAAAGATATTCTCTATATTTATAAATCAATCAATCAATCAATAGATAAATTTTATTATTTCATAATGGCACATATCTTACCAGCCCTCTAATAAAATACATACATACATACACAATACTTTCTAAAAAAAAATGGCTTTGTTTTATTTTGCACAAAATAAAATTAGAAAAAAGAATGTAGAGATGCCAAGATTTCTTTTGGATAAAGTTTATGGTTACAGCTGATGAGAATTTCAAAAGGGTTGTATCAAGGATTATTATCGCAAGTGCTAAATAAATGAAGTCAGCCCTTTTGATAACATTCACAATGATCAAGAACTTGGAACATCTCGTACTAAATCATCTAGCCCTAAATAAAAAGCAAATCAATTACATTATTAAACATTATCGATATTGGAGGTTTAACTGATCGAAAATTACGCAAGGATTCTAATGATCTGTAATATTATATGTAGTTTGTTTTAAACTGGTTTTATATCTTGTATACAAGGAAAGAAATACAACTTATTGATCATTAGAATGTATGGAACCTTTTTTAATAAATTAAACGAAATGTATATTGGGCGCAAGGATCAAAAGGCTTAATTTAACAAGTACTAGTTTATCTGTATACTATCTATCATCCCAAATCAATCAAAGCAAATCATGTGAGGGTATTTCATGTTAATATGGTATTGTCTCAGCACCAGCGCTCAAAGGTATGAGCAGACAGTTGAAAAAAAAAAGGCCAAAATTCTTGTTTATTTTCTAGTTAACCACAACTAATTGCTAAAAATTCTCAAATGCATTCAATTTATTACTTTGGAAAGAAAACATTGTTATTGGGATTCGCCTTTTAAGGCTTGCAGCCTCCTCCATTTCTACATAATCGCGTCCAACTGAAGTTGGATGGCTTCGATATCTACTTCCAACCCCTCCCTCACCATCACCAGGAGGGCGACCCAGGCAAAATCCCTGTATAATTAAGAGTGTGTTAACATAAATCATTAAAAAAGCATAAATACGCAACAAAACATGCCTTTCTTGTCCCTGGTGCTGGGGAGTCTGGGGAGACCGGAGAGACCGAGCAGGCTGCTGAAACCAGGTAGGCTGTTGTGGCCAAGGGAGCCACCTCAAACCACGAGTGGTTCCCAATGGTGCAATTTACACCAGTAAACTCCTATGAATATGATGAAAAATGAGATTATGCTTTTGAATCATATAAAGTATACTTAAATAAGTCACTGGTGCACCGCATTCCTAGGTATCCCGCACGGTTACTACTCCTAGCGAGCTACAGATCACTTGCCTCTGTAGGGCGTACCGCAAAAGAAGTTTGCAGCCTCCGTCTTATTGTGATAGTGAACAAATACAAAGCTCATTCCCAGTGGCTTCACCACATGCAAGGGGTCGATGTTTATACATTGCTCCGAGACGAAATGTAGTTGGTGGCTCGAGAATGCGAAAAAGATGAATGAAGTGGACAAGGGTGAACAAAGCTTCGCTAAGCAGCATTACTTGGGATTCGGGTTTGTAGTAGTTGTAGCGCATTTGTGAAGAAATATAAGAAGGTATGGTTTGCAAAAAGAAAAAATCAACTCGAATTTATAGAAAATAAATATACATACATAACCCCTTTTTTATTGGTGTAGTTACTAAACCACAGTTAAGAATAAAACGCCTTGTCCACCACAAGTGGCTGTTTTCACTGTTGTCAGAATATAAATAGATTATAGGCACTCAGTAGTTATACAAAATGAAGTAATACTTAGTAAATAAACGTTTACATCCTAAATACTATTACTAACCAAACATGTCCTAATATTCACTTTACATCTTTTATTTTTTTACCAAGTAGTATTTAATATTTTCTATTTACCTAACAACAGAGATTATATCATATAAAAACTTGGAATGAAATTTATATAATTAGGGGTTATTGTCAAGCATATGATTGTCTTGTCGTCCGTTGTCTACCACAAGTTCACTTTTTCCTTTTCTCAAAAAACCTTCCCGAGGTCACCTCTTCTACTCTCTAAATTCACATCACCCATCTTCCAAAGACAACCTGACATTATACTTACCCTTATTCAAATATAATTAGCAATACATCTCTTAAATTTTCATATAAATAGTCAGGAAGTTAACATCAAATAAAGAACGAACATTTTTACTCTTATTTTCTTTGTCAAAAGAAGTCGTATAACATTTACTCTAATATTATTTCCTGAAAAGTGACACTATTTTCCGCTGTTGCTATATATTGTTGGATAAGAATACTTTGATTTAGATACACATATATACTTCTTGGACAAATATACTATACAACAATCTTTACACGTGTCATTATCAAGTAAGAGTATCTTGTTCATTTTGTTGGTGCATCAAGGTCTGGGGCCTGTAGGCATTTCGTAATACTTCTTGGAGCTAGTATTATTAGAGGGGGTCCGATATATAAAAGTGGAATCTCGGCCTAATCCTTATCTCTTTACACCTGACTACTTCTATTCTATGAAAAATTCAGCTAATTTTTTCATAGATAAAAGACTCTATAAATATAATCTTCACTAAACATCAATTAGAGAGCTTTATTATCAAGTTAATTTTGAATGCATCAAAAAAGAATTAAGATATTCAAATTATTTCTTGAGAAATATTAATTACATATTTGAAATCTCATCTTCTTGCTGGCTGTTTTGTCAGGACTAGTAGCTTTGTTTTATGGCATGACATTATATAGTATACTTAAGTTATATTTTAATAAGAATATCTACACTCTTATAATATTATACACCTGCATTAATAAGTCGTTTGAGTATGTTAATAGGAAATCAAGTTTTATTTTAGCTTAAAGACAAGTTTCACTTTATTATTACACGAATATCTTATCAAGTTTACAGTTTTTAACAAGTCAAAATTTGAAAGATTTTTGACTTATAATAAAATGGTTTAATATCTCTGATAAATTATAAAAGCTATAAACCTTTCATAACATTATAAAACCCGTTAAGAATTAATAGAGTTTTATTATCAAGTCAAGAAATCTTTTAAATTTGACTTGGCTAAAAAATATAAACTTGATAAAATATTTGTATAAAAATAAAGTAAAACTTGTCTTTAAGATAAAAACAAAACTTGATTTTTTTATTTACATAATCAAAAACTAATTGAATCTGATGATGTATTTAAAGTTTGTTTTTTCTTTTTTTTTTTACAAAGATAGAAGTTATAATTTTTTACAATATATTATTTTCTCTAATATTTCAAATAAAAATAAATTCCAACAGCTACAAAACCTATAAATTCTACTTTGATTATAAAAATATAAAAGAACACGATGTATTTGATAATATCATTAATTAATGTTGAGAAACATATAAAAACAAAGAATGAAAATTATGTTTTAGCATTTAAATAACAACAATATTAGGGAACAGGAATCTAGCTGGGGAGACAGGAGGGATGCGGGTCAGACAATCTATTGTGGCTAGCTTTCTGATTACCGGGATGTACATCTTTGAGATGATATTTATTGTTTTGGTATAAGTCTTATACTGTGGTTTGGGTGTAGTCTGGAAGGCCTACTGGAGACATGTTTTTGACAACATTCCTTTAACTCCTGTATACGCGAGTGTCTTGGTGGGCAAGACCCTCTATTCCCTGTTTTAACCCTCCAATATTTTTGAATATCCATATTCACCCTTTGACTTTATGTCTATTATATGACTTATTTTCATGCTTTATATATTTCTTCTTATATAATCATTGCATATATTTCCCACTGTATATATTTCGGTTGATTTCTCTCGCATTTATATGTGCATAAATATATCTCCAGGCAATTGCTTCTCCTCCATAGGAAGTAAGACCTGATTCGGTCAATTCAATAAATCATGTTTCATACAAAAAAAATTACAAGTGGCCTCTTGGGAAAACTGGTCATAGACAAGCTACCAAAAACTCTGACCACCATTGATATCCTCCTCAATCAAGAAAAGGTCTATGACCGCACCCATCCACAATATCTTTACCACATCCTCCTCCAATACAGTTTTCTACTATTATTTATTACTTATATCATCCCTCTCTTCTTCACAGCCTGTATATGCTTTAATGACAATGGATATATATATATATCTGTCTTTCAATCTCAAGATTTACACAAAGTTGATACCCTCTCCCCTGTATTTTTCAACTTTGTCTTTGAACATGTACTCTTTCATATACTAAATAATCCTCTTTTCCAAGAATATAATATTCTACACTTAATTCTTCCAACTTGTCTCAAAGTTCTTGCATATTCTGATAATCTCCTCCCCTTTCTCAAGGACCCCAATGATCTCTATGGGCTGAACGCATATTTCCATAATTACGGCTCAGCATATAATGCCAAGGTCGATATCCAAAAAAGGCATGATCTCTTTTTATCAGACTCATCACGTCCAGAACGGAAAATCCCCCTCCAGTCCATCAGGATCTCCTCCTGGTATGATCGTATATATCCCTCGCCTGCAATTTATTTAGGTTACCCTCTTATTCGTATCTGTAATAGTTGCTATATTGGAATACTCTCTGACTTTATTGTAATTAATAATTGTGTTAACAAATAGTATTGGGATAATTCTATATATAAAAACAGGTATTACTGTCAAATAATTCCCTCTCTAGCTAATTTAGCGTTTGTGAGAAAAGGTATAACTGTTTATGGTGAGCAGTTGTTGTACGATTTATATTTTTGAAATCCTTTAGTAAAATAAAAAAAAACTAGTAGCTTAGTTTATTTACTTTTATATTTTACAAGGACTAGTAAACTTTACTTTCGGAAACTTCTAATCTTCCCTGGCTCTAATCTTCATGACAATATCACCAGGCTTGAAGAGTAGTTATACGCTCATAGTTGAATATCTCCACTATCCATCTGGCAATTCGACCTTGTGGCTGCTTAGTTGATAGTATTAATCTTAATGTTGCATGGTCCGTGTAAACCATTAATACGGCACTGTGAATATAACAATAAAAATATTGGAGAGACCGTACGGCTGTGTCTAGTCCTGTATTGCTGGCATCCGTATGTAGGTCATATAATAAGTCCGGGTTTAGGTATGCTATTTACGGTGGTTTCGCCAATTTGCTCCAAGATTTCAAGTATCTTTTTCAACTTTCTTCCATGTACAGTCAGTGTCCTTTTGTAACAGCTTATACAGGGGGGCGCAATCTCAGAAAGGTTTTTGAAGAATCTATAGTAAAAATTACAGATTCCAAGAAACTGTTGTAATTAATTTATTGTTGTGGGACTTGGCCATTCAACTATTTTTGTTGTCTTGGAGGGATCTGGTATTATCCCATTAACCGATACAAGAAATTCAAGAAACTTCAAAAAAAAACTTGCATTTCTTCAGACCGATCTTAAGATTTCACTTTTCCAAATTCGAGATGACTTTTGCGAGGCGCTTGAGACGTAAGCATTTTTCTCCAAAATAAATCAATGCATCGCCGATATACACTTGGACAAAAAGGTAGATGTCCGATTGTTTGTTTCATAAAGTGTTAGAAGGTAGCTGGACCATTTGTCACTCCAAATGACATGACTTTAAATTCGAAAAGTCTTTCTTCTGCAGAGAATGCTGTCTTGAATATGTCTACAGGATCTACTGGTATTTGCCAGTACCCAGATTTTAAATCGATTGTCAAAAATATTATTGAAAAGGTTAGTTTGTCTAGTAAATTGTCTAGAAGGGTCAAGGAGATGGATTCTTTTGGGTCACCTCATTTAATTTCTTGTAGTTAATACAACGTCAAAGATATCCATACAGTTTTGGTACGAGTATGGTAGGAGAGCACCACGGAATGTTGCTGGGTTATATTACACCTTTATCTAACATTGTGGCTACTTCCTCCTTCAAGGCTCGATTCTCGGATGGAGATCACCGTAAACTTGGTGAGACAATAGACTGAATATCACCAGTGTCGATACGGTTGAATACCGGTGCCTTTGTAACTGTCTGTTGAGGGCTCTCATTATATACACTTCTGCATCTTTCTAGTATTTCTCGTGCGTTAGCTGGGATGTCTTTGAGGATCTTTGGGCTATCGGTTTTTACATTATTTCCATTTTTATGGTGAAGTGTCGGTATCTCGATTCAGAAATGTCCTTGTAACAGAAAAAGTCCCTTTTTTTTGGTAATGTATTATATAAAGCAAACATAAATCAGTCTCTAATAAAGTACTGGTTTTTTCAAACCAACTCGATCATCAACAATATATTGGACCGTTTAATTAAGTCGAGAATCTTTCAAGTTTGACTTGGCTAAAAAGCATTATCTTAATAGGGAATTTGTGTTACACTAGTAAAACTTGCCTTTTTAGAATGAAGCAAAGATCAACTTTTTAAAAATAATATGAAATATGCCAAAGACTGTAAATTTCTTTCTTCAAAAGTAGTAAATTTAACGCTAATAGAGAACTATGTATTTGAACTTTATATTAAATGTCAAAAAAAGACATGTGTAGACCCAATAATGTGGCAATATATGGGTTTTATCGTTCAAATTGGCACTTAAAAAGGGCGGTTTTACAACGTTTTTTTTTTTAAAAAAAAACCTGCTAAAATTGGATTCTTTTCAAATTTACTGCTTAATAAATATTAGGCGGATTGCACAAATATTTCTCTACTATATAAAACTTTGGATAATATTCTCATCGTCAGTCCTTTTCTTAAAATGTTGTCCTGATAAGCCATTTTAATTGACTACATTGTACCGCAACTTCTTTATTTCTTAAAGGGTATTCTTGTAACAAGCGAATAAAATATATGACCACCTGCAACAATCCATTTCATCTTTATTGTCGTCTGTATGGCTCTATGGACCTTGAGTAGGTATATAATAATACAAACTAATAAACCCTTAGTTTATTTTACATCTTTCTTAAACCGTTCAACTTTTTTCATAAATACCATAATGCACAAATGTTGTTTTCCCAAAAAATCAAGTAATATCGATAATCTAGTCAGCGTATTAACTTGATATGATTCAAAAGATATCTACATACTCAAATCTCTATCCAATTCTCACAAAATAGAAAAACCAGCGCCACCGAAAAAATCTTCTGACTCTTGCCAGTGCCTGGCAATATATGACACGTAATGGTAAGAAATACTATTACCATTATCCAATATCAATATTTATTTCTAATACTCTTTTTTTTTGTTAGAAAACATTGATCAAAGGAGTTTTACTAGGAATATTGACCATTGTGTTTATAGATGTCAATTTTTCCAGCCTAGAAACCCTCCAAGTAGATAGTGGCCCAGCATTTGTAATCTATTTATTATTATTTAAATATCTCTATTTTCCATTAGAAATACTATAAAAGACCATACTGAAATGTGCAGTGATATATATTTTATAACCATAAAGTATACAAGGGTAATTATAATGGTTTATTAAAAAAAGAAAGAAAAAAAGTAAACCACTGTTCCCAATAAGTTTAATGGTTAAAGGTTGGAACCATCCGCACTTGATATGTCTTTACAGATCTTTTGGTTGCTTCTTCTTCTTTTTAATTTTCAGACTCACATAAAGTCATCAGTATTGCTTATAGGATTATACTCTAATTCACGTTGCTTAACAAATTCTCCAATAATACATTTTCCCATGATAGCTGCATGGTGTAGTCTTGAAAATGGGGCAAAAGGGAACATTGGCTCTACTGAGATACCAGCCTCACCACCAAGTACAATTCCAGAACCAAGTTTCCCTTGAGTGCACACATCATTAAAGGTCACAGGAAACTTTTGAATGATATGATGGTAACCAAGATACTTTTCGCACTCTCTCAAGGTACCATACGCCTTTTCTTGGTCCTTTGCTAGGCTAATAAGTCTTTCTTCGTTACTCTTATCAGCATCTTTCTGTTTCTTGGCTCTGTGGATAATAATAGATGTTCTACGGCTAAACGAATAAAACCGAACAAGTGCACTTATTCTTAGGCACAAGCCATAGAGTTCCATTTCTTGCTTTGCCCTGAGTTTCTTCAGAATCACATCGCAGAATGGGTGCAGAGTATCCCAATTGTCGATGCTACTCTCATTTCCAATCTTATCATGGTAAAAGAACGCTAGGACATAGTTGAGCAATGCATGGATGTGGTCAATAACACCGAGTATTTCGAGAGTAGGGCTATCTCCACGATGCTTATAAGCAGAGGCAAGTTTTTGAAACCTTGAATGAGACGAATTAGTCTTAATCCTGGCCAGTCGTTATATTCATCTAGTTTTATTATCAGTTTAAATCCACTTACATAATAGAGAACAACCGAAACTTCTCTGGTGTCTCGGCGTCGGGAGCAGTTGCACTGAGTGTTGATCCAGTAGCCGCAGTCGTAGCCGGAGCCACGGCCGTCGTTGCATTCGTAGTCGTAGCTGACGTTGTATTAGAAGCCACGGCCGTTGTTGCATTCGTAGTCGTAGCTGACATTGTATTAGAAGCCACAGCCGTTGTTGCATTCGTAGTCGTAGCTGACGTTGTATTAGAAGCCACGGCAGTGGTTGTATTCGTAGTCGTAACCGCTGTTGCGGATGTACTCGTGGATGTAGATGCATTTGCTGATACTGATGAGGTAGCATTAGGTCTACTAGACTTTGCCGACATCTTTGTGTCTCTTGTTTCTGAAGACTGTTTTGTTGCAGAAGGACGCACGATCTTTGGGCTTGCTACAGCTGCTGTATTAATTGCCGGTGATTTTGAGGAGGAACTCGATGATTTTACAGTTATATCAGAGCTACTTGTTGGCTTGAGTGTTGATGTCGAGCGATCTACAGATCTATGCTGCCGAGTTGTGCTTTCTTGATCCTTATCTGTTGCATGACCAGCATGCGAAGAGACATTAGAGGTAGAGGATTTCGTTGATTTTGTGTTTCTTGATGTGCTCGTGGCCCCAGAACTCTCTCCATGTTTAGTGGATGGTAATGAAGATGATTCAGCTCCATTACTTGTAGATCGAGAAGTCGGATTGGATGTACGAGACGACGAAGATGAGCGTTCTACTTGTTTTCGTACAGGAGAGGATGGCATATGAGATGTTGATGTAGTGGCTGCTGCTGAACGAGATGTGGACTGAGAGCGTTGGTATGGTTGTGAGCGAACTGGCGATGAGGATCGTGGAGGGAGAGGAGACCTCCTACGAGTAAGAGGTTCGCTTTCATGATTTATGGGTGCTTTAGTTGTATGTAATGCTATTTCTTCACTAGGTTTGGACTTTTGTTGTGAAGAAACACTCAATCTCGAAGACTCTTGCCTCGAGGGTTCCTGTCTTGAAGCTTCCTGTCTTGAAGCTTCCTGCCTCAAAGATTCCTGTTTCAAAGACTCTTGTCGTGAGGGCTCTTGTCGTGAGGGTTCTTGTCGTAATGGCTCTAAACGAGATGGCTCTGAACGAGGCGGACTGCTGTTATGCCGTGGTGAAGGTGACGGACTGATCATCTCACCTTCCTCGAGTTCTACATCCAAACGAGGATGCTTTTGTGCACGAGAAACTGTCTCTTGAGAAACGACCGACTCTTTACGTTTTGGAATCCGCATCGATGAGATAAAATCAGTAGGCGGTTTTCCATGAGGTGTATCAATATCCATGTCTTTATGGTCGTCTCGATAGCTTGGAGATGTCTGCTTATCATTAGAGAGTGATCGATTATAGTCACGTAGCTTGATCTTCTCTTTCTTAGCAGGTGGTTTCTTGCTTGCCCTATGTACCAAGATATGCATACGCATAATTGGACGTCTGACCTTTTTACTGATTTTGGTCCTAGTTCATGACAATAAGTATGCTTGTGTTGGTAGGAAGCGTTAAAGCTCACTTTTCCAAAGAACTCAACTGTCTTATCAAGATCGGATCGTCTTTGGTATTCAGATGCTGCTGAACCGTAGTGAATTCCTACAATAAGGCCCATTCTATTCTTTTAGCATCCACTCCAAAGACTCCCTCTACCAAAGTGACATACCACATATGTAATTTCCAGAGGCATATTTGCCAACTGTTTTTTCAAACTATTTCTTAGTGATGCCGGGAATCTACCAGCAAGAGATTTGGATGCCTTTGACGGTTCTGTGCTTGGTGCTTTTGGATATGGCTTCTTAAATACCATATCATCTTGCCTTTTTGGTGCAGACACAGGTCGCTTTCCCGCTGTCATACTACTGCTTTGCTTGGCTAGAGGTGTCTTTGTGGATTTTTTGCTGGCTTGTGTAATTTCATTAAGATAATCCAAGACTGGATTAAACTTCTCAGGAGATTTGGCTCGACGTTCTTCCTTTGGAGGGGGAGGGGGAACTGCCTTTGCGGCCTGGGCAGCCTTATAGGCCAGACGCTGTTCTTCAGTCATTCCTCGGAGGAGACGGCTAGATAAAGCGATATTAGCAAGACATCGATCGATTAATTCAACTTACTCTTCTGCAATAATTTCATCGACATCACGAAGCTTTAGGCCACGGCTTTGTGGTAAAGGAGGAGGTCGATCGAAGCTTGGGACTTTCCAGTGAGGATCTGGTACAACATGGTGGCGAGCTCTTAAAGCGGCGTAGTCTCCGAGTCTTGAATCTTTAGATAGAGGGACCCAGCGAGAGTACCTGCCTTCGGTAAAGTAGCTTTCGCGAGTTCCACGTAAAGTTTCAGTAGGGTCACGAAATGTGGCATAGATAGCTTTGTCTTTGAAAGCCTGGGGATTATCGGTTGGGTAGGTGATCAAGGCGTCTGCGCAAAACTTCTTGAGTCTATCTTTTAGTTGTTGGGACTCATCGACAGAGGTCATTGTTGGATTCTGTTTGGATGGTGAATTCGTGCAGGGTGTCCTGTAGTGATTCAGAAGGATATCACTTTATTAGAAACAAATCTCACATGTGATAATGCCCTACGTACTATCTTGTGAGAGTAAAAGATGAATAAGTCTTATAATGAAGAAGAAAAAGAAGAAGAGTGCACTGTATTTTTTGTGTGTTTGCGGTTAGACAATCTCTCTTTTGCACCCAGATAAATTCTGGTTTGCACTCAGCGTGAATCCTACCTATTTTTATTTATCTTGCCTTTTGGTATCCCAATATTCTTTGTTGGTTCAACTCCATCAACAGATGGAATCCCTCTACTACTATTATTATTATTGTCATTGTTTCTGCGATTCTGTGCCAGCACAAGATGACTCCAAGACTATTTTGAATGCTTATTATTGAGATTTATTAAAAACTTATTGGGAGATTCAACCCAAGGTCTATTAATCTCTAGATCATCATAAGCAATCTCATCTTGTTTGGCCTGTACCATCACCCCCCTATATTTATAATTCTTAGTGTCTGATGGTCTATATCAGAAAAATCTTTTAGCCATGATGAGGTCAAGACCTCTATTTATCCTAGCTACAACAACAACAACAACAAAAAATGGTCTATTTAAATGTATACAAGCATTGTAATGTATCTTACTGTCTATTAATAATTTAAAGGTTTGTTTGACATGTGTTTATGTTAATTCTACATATATTCTGCTACATACAAACATACGCCACTATGAATTATCTCTACTCTCTCATTACGCCATGTTTTATATGAACATTCGGTAGTTAGGCAGTCGTACACCAGTCACGTTGATTTACCACTGCCAGCATAGATAAAGCCATCTATTGATTAATCATAATCCCACAAGAGCCAATGACAACTAGGCTATTCAAATCATAGAGATGGAGGGATATAGAAACCAGGCCAGATTGTGCAATCTTATTTCTAGTACGATTACAAGAGAGACTCATAATGTTCTTGTTTGAACCTGATACCTTTGCAAACCAGTGTCTTACCTGAATATTATTATTGTATTAAAAAAAAGAGAGAGAGAGTCTTTCCGTGCATTTATTGCATTACAGCCTGTTTATTACTCCTAGTGACCACAAATCCAAATGATTCGAGTATATATTGGTGTGCATTTGCCTCTATAGCGTCTTGCCTCGCCAATTCCCAATTAACCATGCAAGAGTGTTGCTTCAAAAGACATAAAGACCTCGATGCCAGTTCATGCAAGTACATTTCACTAGACCACAATAGTCATCAATAGCCTTTCCAACATATGCCGCTTGTAATTCAATAGCATCCTCAGGTACTCCGCCAGTTCAAAAGGCAGCAGAAAGAGCATTGTGAGTACCTTTTTGGATGATTTGAACTCTTACATTGTTATATTGTAGCATATCACAGTTCAATGAAAAGGTTTCTGCCCGGTATGGCGACTGAACTCTTATTGCCAAGCACAAATGAGCATGGTCTCTATAGCTCATATTAGTGACAGCCCAATTAAATAAAAACAAGGCCTTTTATCCTTTTTATTTTATATTTTGCCGTTGTTGGTCTAAAGAGGATCAGAAATACAAAGCAGAATTTATGAGACAGTTCGATACTGATCAGATTGGTGAAACCACCAGCAGCGAGACTTTATTTTTACATTTTTGATATTATATAATTTCTTAAAAATGGACTTGGTGTAATAATGATCGACATGGTCTATGCTTTAACTTAACATGGAATATTGTGATTGTTCCATGAAACCAATAAACAACATACTGCCTTGATACATTCTTTGCACCCTTGAAGTATCCCACATAACATTAGAGAAATATCACTGTGAGAATAGCCCCCATTTTCACTTGTCGTATTTCATTTGGGCAAGACAGACAAAAGGGAGGTGGGAAATAATCAAATAGCTTTGTATTGAAACAAAATGTCGAGACAAATCCTTTTATATATATATATATATATATTAATGGGCCTAATATTTGTAAACAATATTCGTTAGTGGAACACAATAGGGTAGCGGCGTATCCTTCTATTTTATTTGTTTCAGAATTAGTAGAGAAAAAGGACAGAGGATCATAACAAGAAGTTTAGGTTATTTTAAAAGAACCCTGTAACCAAAAGGATAATCAATAAAAAAACATCATGGTAGCCGCCCTTTATATAAAGCGATAGGTAAAAAAAAACTATTGTGCTAGATTCTACAGGTGTTTTAGGAATAGTACAGATTCAAAAGAATAGTTATACTTCTTTATGCAGGTCCAGCATTGTGATTGTCCCAAAGTGTCCCCGAGACTCCCAATAAGAATTTGGCCAAAAATATTTATAGAGTTCCATTCTAGAGTGGCTAATATTATCGACAATATGTGCTGAAAAAATAATTGAATACGTGATTCACACCACTAAGATGATCTGGCTAAATATCCTTGAAAAATATTTAAAGATTATTGAAAATGCTCTTTGTGCCCTTTAACATTTACCCTTGTTCGTCTGGTGATATACTTCTCTTAACTTTTATACTTTTAATTTATTTTCGAAATTGTTCCAAATCCAACCAGAAATCCATTACAGCGTGACGTCTATCTGACATCACCCTCTTGAGCAATATATATATATATATATGTATGTATATATATATTTATCTATGGACTGAATACACATGCAAGTAGAGAATATAAACGATGGTGGACTTTGAGTTGGAAGCGGAAGATTATTTAAGGCCTGAATTTTTCTATTGTAAACTAAAGTGAAAGAGTGTGGGTGCTATTCTTTTATTTTTTTAATGGTTGGGTTCGTTTGCACAGAAAAAGGGTCGCGATGGAAAATTGGGCGTGAACGAGGATTTTCAGAGTGAGCAAAGTTATTTGCAAGCCCTGTGCTCTTTTTTATTTTATTTTATTTTTTAAATATATATACTATATACATATATTATTATATATACATATATATTATATATATATATATATTTTTGGCTTTACCCTTTCTAGATTCAACCAGCTCATCGCTACCAACCTCATTTTGCCCTCTACTATTCTCTTGCTTCTCCAAACTACCTTCTGTCTCTTTTGCTTGCTCATTCGATACGAGTGTGCACTTGATTAAAGTCAATTCGCTATTCTCAGCCCTTCCAATCTCATTTAATCACACTCTTTCTCGACATCAAGAGTCCATTCATGTTGCGGTCAAGAGAAAACAGTGACCTACAACCGAGTACAACCCCTCAAGACAGGTAATCTAATCTACATTTAATAAAATCGCCACAGGCAACCCAAGAGATGACCAACTAGATCTCTTGATTGTCAATGTTATTTGGTGATTGTGATGGTAGTGGTGTCAATCTGAGAGCAAACTGACACAATCGTAGTATGTGGATCTCTCAAATATTTCATCGTTACCGGTTGCCTGAACATCTAGGCTGTGACAGCATCGATCCTGTTGATGGATGCACTCATCGGATCCAATCTCGTCTCCTGGGTTTCTCGTCACTTAAGCTTGGATTGGACACGTTTTCGAATTGTGCTTTTTATGAGATCAAAGAATGGGAGATTGCGTTTTCAGACCATAGCAAAAAGACATCTTGTAGTTCGCCTGATGTAAGCCTGAGTCCCGAGACATATGGAGACTCGGTGACAGCGGCAGTGGCAGCGGCTGGGTTTAGGCCCTCTCCAGAACGCACAGACATTGTCGGGAAATTTGATACTGCTCCAGCAGCACTGTTTGAGGCAATGGATACTAGTCTGCGAGCAGTGGCAGCTTCAGGACCAGGCTATACAGCAACTGAGCAGCCATCCTGTGCATTGCCTCCAAAAAAGCGTCGCCATCGTCGAATGGTTCGATACGATGTTGTGTTTTGTTTTGTGGGAGCTGTCTATCCCGCCGATAGTGCCTACCCTTGCCCAGACTATGATTATTACCTATTCCCTTCTGATGCCATGGTGGAAGCAGTAAACAGCGCACCTCCTTTTGAAGTGAGTATTGATTCCAATAATACTTGGCAGCAATACTTTAACTTTGGCCTAGGTCTTGTGTACATTTCACCCAAAGACATCTCCTCACTCGACACCTTACGACCCTCAGAGCCCAGAGGAAGACGATTTAAGAAGCTATCCAAGGTCTCATTCACCGTATCGATCGCCTCAAAAGACACCCGGCGACCAAAAGGCAGACAACTGGCATGGAATGAACATGATCTTGGCTGGTGTGTCGTCCGAACTCCATCTGGCTATCCAACAGGCCGTTTCTGGCTTTGAGGCCCTTTACCACAAGCTGACCGAGCTGGTATGTCTTTGCCCGTCTCTTTTATTATTATTATTATTATATCAATATACATATATATATATGTATATATGTATATATGTATATATGTATATATGTATATATGTATATATGTATATAATATATAATATATAATATATATATATACCTCAAGTACTGACACTACACAGAGACGTCTCCATATGGAGCAGATGAATTGCCAAAAATCAGAAGTCATTATCCCCTGTTCATCCGCAAGGCAGGAAACACCCATCAAAACACCCAAACACGCTTTTGATACATGGAATGATAGCGATGAGAGCGACTGGGGTAAAGACCAGTCGATGGCTATCGAGGAAGATGCGGTTACACTAGCAGACGGGTTCGATCATTCCATGGAATGGTACGATGCTGCTACGGTCAAGTCACCTCCGTCTCCACCTTCAGCAGCAGCATCCTTATCTTCTGGCAGTACAAAGACATCCCCTAGTCTTAGCTCACGGCCTGCCACGACACCAACCACCATCACTTCCACACCCGCCCACTCTGCCAAGAAATGTCTCTATTGTGGGTCCAAATCTACCCCGATGTGGAGAAGAGGACCCCAGGGTGCAGGCACATTGTGCAATGCGTGTGGTGTTAAATGGAAACACGGAAAGATCCTCAACGTAACAGAGCCCTATGTTGCTCCTACAAAGGACCAATCTCAACAACGATCCGCAAAGGGTTCTGATAAACGGAAACGAACCCACAGTGTTTCATCGAGAAAGGATAAACGTAAAGCCAAACAAGCTAAAAAAGAATTACAACAGCAGCAACAGCAGCAAGAGGAAGAGGAAGAAGAGGAAGAGGAAGAAGATAAGCCAGTGTCCTTTGTGGATACGCTTGATTGGGATTCTCATCACCAATCATCGCCATCGTTTTCGTTGTCATTGTCATGTAGTCCGTCCTTTGATATATCCTTGATATCACCAGACTCTACTGGTCTACATGGAATGGACAGCCATCCAGCATTCCCCATGGTCGGTGTAGATGTGGTAGAGGCAGCGGCAGTATTGGCTCTGTTGAAGAGAGGTTAAGATGAAAACATCACAACAGTAGCGCCAATCATACTCCATTTCTGTATACTTCTTCTTCTCCCATCCGCCTTTTTTTACTATTTTATATCTACTCCCTTCTCTCTTAACTATCTCTCTATCCATCACTACTACTATTCCTCCTCCTCTAACCCTTTTTCTCTTTTTACATTATAATGTCCTTTCTTGTATATAGTGCTTTATATTCCTTTTCAATCCTCTCGCTTTCTCTATCAATCTATATATATATATATTTATATACATATATATACACACATATATTCATTTTTTTTATATATTCATCTCAGTAAAGCGATGTTCAACATACGGAGATGGAAAAAAAATACTACCAAAGAAAGCCACGTCACTCATTACGCACAAGGCTCAATTTAAGGTGTTCATAGTCCATTTCTTATAGAAATCATGAGTTGCAATAACGTGCGCTTTCTTGGAGACTTAGTAGTAGTTATTATACCACAAAAACAAACAACATCATGCCTGGAAATGATTCAAAGTTTATCAAAGAGGTCTGGGCAGAGAACCTTGAAGAAGAAATGGCCTATTTGCGAGACCTTGTAGAAGATTATCCTTACTTGGCCATGGTACGTGCCCTTTCCATCACAGTTTTATAAGTTTGGGTCTTGAGTTTCTGTTCTGTTTTGACAATGAAGAGAGAGAAAAGAAAAAGAAAAAAACATAAAAAAGGGGGGTTCTGTTTCATGAAAGAACACATAATGGTTGTCTATGCATTAAACAAACCTTGTAGGACACAGAGTTTCCTGGTGTGGTAGCAAGACCTATTGGCACCTTTCGTACTTCATCCGACTATCATTATCAGACATTACGATGCAACGTTGACCTTTTGAAGATCATCCAACTTGGAGTCACGTTTGCAGATCATCAAGGGAATCTCCCGAGCAATGTCTGCACCTGGCAATTCAACTTTAGATTCAATCTAGCGTAAGTCTATAATAGCTGGTTGAAATCATGAGTCGGTTGAACAATGCATAACACAAAAAAATTGGGCTTGTTTTCTAGAGACGACATGTATGCTCAAGATTCTATTGAGCTTTTGACGAAATCTGGCATTGATTTCAAGAAGCATGAAGACTATGGAATTGATGTAGAGCACTTTGGGGAGCTGTTGATGAGCTCTGGCTTTGTATTGTTGGATGATGTAAAATGGATCTCCTTTCACAGGTACGTGCACGTGTAGGCACAATGGGAACCATGCGTATATATATATATATATATATATATATACTTACTTGTTCAACCTATAGTGGATATGACTTTGGCTATCTTCTCAAGGTGTTGACATGTTCTGCAATGCCTGCAGATGAGGCCGAGTTCTTTGATCTGTTGCGAACATACTTTCCTTGCATCTATGACATCAAGTATCTGATGAAGAGCTGTAAGAACCTCAAGGGCGGCCTTCAGGATATCGCAGATGATCTACAGGTTGCACGGATCGGTCCACAACATCAGGCTGGCAGCGACAGTTTGCTGACCTGCACCACTTTTTTCAAGATGCGCCAGATGTTCTTTGAAGATAGAATCGATGATCAGAAATACCTGTAAGTGCTTTGGATACAGACAAAATGGTCTCTAAAATATATTGCTACAAGGGGCTATCTATATGGACTACGATGCAGTCCCAATGGCATCCAGGCCCTCACATCTGCCACTAACGCACTGACCCTTCATGCGTCGGTGGTAATAGAAGAAAGTAATGGCAAGGGCATGAATGGCAAGGCTGTCAATGCTTCTTGATTCATTATTATATATTTTCTTCGCCACAATTCCCAAATATCTCTATATATTCGCCTCCTCCTATCCTAAATCACTTACAACATATTGATTCACCCTATCTTTTCCACGCTTGGTCCCCATTTGATTTCTCCAGTACAATTCCTCCATATCTCAAGCACACATTTACACTCTCACACATTCACACACTCACACTAACATGTATACAGACAAGATACATTTATAATGAAATCACGAAATCATGAAATTGAAACAAATTATATATATATATGTATATATATATTATATTTTTTTATTTTTTTATTGATTTATTGATTGGCTGATTTTACTGATTGGCTGATTTACTGATTGGCTGATTTACTGATTTGATTTGATTTGATAGCATGGTTATATCGGATTGTTGTTATTAAGGCTAGTTTATATACACATCTTTACAAGAATGAGCATTGTGAAGGAAATTTAGAACTTGGAACCCTCGGTAATAAAGGAGGCACCCTTTACAATGTTGCCCATGAGCTCGGCAGTGGCAGCAGACAAAAGGTTCTGTTCATATGGAGACAGCTTGCCAAGAGGCTTGATTTTCTGGACACCGTTGATACCCAGCTCGACGGGGACAGAGAAGTAGTCGATATCACCAACAACGCTCTTGATAGCCTTGGCGCCCTCCTTGTCAGCATCAAGGTTGATGTAGGTGCACTCGACGACTCCTGAAGTGCCCTTGATTGCGGCCTCGAGGATACTGAGGGTGAAGCGGGCACCAGCAAATGCCATGGAGAGAGTAGCACTGCCGGCTCCGTTCTTGGCCTGGACTACTTCATCGCCACCAAACTGAATACGATGGGTGACCTTGGCAATCTGTTCCTCGGTCAAAGCAGAGGTTCCCACGACCTGTGAAAGAAGAGGCAGAATGGTGACACCGCTATGGCCACCGACAACAGGCACTTGAAGCTGGCTAGCCTCGGCACCGATCAGTTCAGACACAAAGGTCGAGGCGCGGACGATATCAAGAGTTGTGACACCAAAGATCCTGGGAAGAAGTGACAAATAGGACGATTTAGTCAAATCACCGAAGACATTTTCACATTCAACCCATCCAAGCCAATGAATTGAATTGATTGGCATTTTTCTCTCCAGACTTACTTGCGGGGATCATAGACACCAAAATGCTTGAAAACCTCGGTAACAATTGGGACAGTAGAGTTGACAGGGTTGGAAATGACACAGATGAATGCCTTTGGGCAGAACTTGGCGGCTGCAGTGGCCAAATCACGGACAATGCCACCGTTGATGTTGAACAAATCATCGCGGGTCATTCCAGGCTTACGGGGAACACCAGCAGGGATTACAACTGATTAAAAAATAATAATATGAACAATGGTACACGCGTCATTTAGGATTGTCGTACTTGTCAACCATAAGCCCGGATTCATTTAACCTTACCAACAGCAGAGTCCTTGATAGCCTCCTCCAGCTGGTCGTTTCCAACATGGCCAGTAACCTTGGATTTGGTATTGACATGGCTAGACAACATGTAAGGCACAGAATCAACCGCAATATAAACCTTACCTTAGGTCGGCAGCAACACCGGGCGTGTTGACAACATCAAACAACGAGAGGTGGGTGATGAGATCAGACTGCTTGAGCAAGAGAGACAAGGGCTGGCCAATTCCACCAGCAGCACCACAGACAGTGACTTTAACCATTATGTTATTATTATATTATAGAGTGAACAAGAAAGAAGAAGGATTAAGAGCGAACCTGAAGCTGATCAAGATTGGCCTTTTATAGCACCGCCTGCCCCAACACCGAAACACTCTTGTCAC
Source organism: Phycomyces nitens (assembly GCA_022702545.1). NCBI lineage: Eukaryota > Fungi > Mucoromycota > Mucoromycetes > Mucorales > Phycomycetaceae > Phycomyces > Phycomyces nitens. The sequence goes on from JAHRBC010000004.1 coordinate 2,469,010, forward strand.
ATGGAACATCCCTTGGTTCCTCTCAACACACCTTTTCTTTCTTTCTCTTCGAGGGCATGTTATTTCACATGTCCTCCGCCACTCCGTCCCTCTCCACTTTCTCGCCACACCATGGGCAGTGTGTGGTCAGGGCGGGAGAAGCGGGGGGCGGGGGTATATGGGGGGGAGACGCGGGGCAATCGTCTGTCTATTCCACCAGTGTGTGCCGCGTGTGACGTAGATGTGCGGCCCGGCCCATTGGGACTTAATACCGTGGCATTGACATCATTCCGAGCAGTAGCACTGGCCAAAAAAAGGTACCAAACCAGCGTTTCTTTTTTGTTTGCCAACCATACCCTAAACTTTTCACGACATCGCCAGACCCGTCTAGCCCTGCGCCAACACCCGACCAGCCTAACCCACCCGTTCCTACCCTCTTCTTTTGTTGGACATGTCGCTCATTACCGAAAATAGAGTTGTCATCGCCAGTCTGTTCCTGCCCTGCACCATTGACTTTCAACACCCTGCACCCCCAAAAGCACCTGTCTTTACGGTCGAGAAGCCGGCCCTGCCAACCCCAGCTGGTGTTCCCAACCTCATTGACACACTGGCAGCACAGCAACGGCCGAGTGCTCCACTTCCTGTAGAACCTACCCCATTCTTTGATCTCCAGACACCAAAAGCAGACGTCTCTACCCCGCGGCCAATCGACTCGGCAGATCTGGCGAATGCTGAATGGACGGTCAGACCATTAAGCACAGGAAACATTGGTCTCCAGAACGCGATCCAGGCCACACGCCATCGCATTGACAAACTACTATGGGTAGGCACGCTAGCAATATCAACCGATCAACTCTCGGCCAACCAACGCCAGGATATTACAAGCACATTGATGAATGACCACAATTGTTGTCCTGTGATGCCAACTGATTCAGAAATTGAAGGGCATTACGATCGTTATTGCAAACAGGTATTGATTGGTTTATCAAATGCTTTATTGATTGCTTTATTGCATATATTTATTATATATTATTATTATTATTATGTATAGGTTCTCTGGCCATACTTTCATTATGTAGTTCAGGCAGACATTCAGAATACGATGTACCAAAAGGCAGCCTGGGAGGCCTATTGTGCATTAAATCAGCGATTTGCCGATGCCATTGTGGATCAATATCAGGAAGGTGACATAAGCAAGTATTTCAATATAAGCATTTAGCACAAACTATATATATATATGTATATAATATATGTATATATGTAATATGTATGCATATATGGTCTGCTTGTTAATTTCTCGTCTATTACGCATTGGATCATTATAGTCTGGGTCAATGATTATCATCTGATGCTTCTGCCTGGGATGCTACGGAAGGCTCTCCCACGCGCCATCATAGGCTTCTTTCTCCACATTCCCTTCCCCAGTTCCGAACTCTTCCGCTGCTTACCCAGTAAGGAAATCTATTCTTTTTTATTAAAGGTCTAAAAGGCCCCTCTAGAGACGATAATGATAGTGAAATAATCATGATTGATTTACTAATGCCAATTGCCGTTCAAAGCCAGAAAGGAGCTTCTAGAGGCCATGCTTCAGGCTGATCTCATTGGCTTCCAGACATATTCATTTGCACGTCACTTTCTACAGACATGTGCCCGCATCCTGTCCCTTGATGCCACACCCACCGGCATCCAGATGGACTCCCACTATGTGTCTGTCGGTATCTATCCAATTGGAATCGACGTCGAGGCCCTGAATCGCAAGAGGTATGCTACCAATCATCTTGAGCCAAATCCAACCATCCCCCTTTCTCTCTAGGGCTGACCCAGATGTCGCACGATGGGTGGCAATGTTGAAGGAAAAGTATGCAGGCAAGAAGCTCATTGTCGCCCGTGATAAGCTGGACTACATCAAGGGCGTTCGTCAAAAGCTGCTCGCATTCGAGCAATTCCTTATCCACCATCCAGAGTGGCAAGAAGAAGTATGTCTGTGTAGTCTGTGTAGTCTGTTCTCTTGTTTTAACCGTTCCAATTAGGTCGTGTTGATCCAAATTGCCCTCTCGACATCTGAACAAAATGAAGTTAGAGCACATATATCAGATGTAGTTTCGCGTGTAAACTCAAAGTTTAGCAACATTGCATACCAACCCATTGTGTTTTTGCACCAAGACATTGCATTTGAGCAGTATCTTGCCCTCTTGAGCTCTGCTGATGCCTCACTCATTACCCCTCTCCGCGATGGAATGAACCTTACGTCCCATGAATATATCGTTTGTCAGGAAAACAAAGGAGGTCCTCTTATTCTCAGTGAAGTAAGTGTGCCAGATGTGGTATAGATGGCCCTAAAATACATTGGTGATAGTTTACAGGTACTTATGGCAGCTTTGGAGCTTGCCTTCGAGTCAACCCTTGGGATTACAGAGTAAGGATACCTAAATATCCAAAACAAAACAAAAATATTGCTAAACACAGGCTGGTGTGGTGTCCTTGTAGCAAGTAGGTGATGCAATTCATGAGGCCTTGTCAATGTCCCAGGAGGAAAAGACAGGTCGTTGGAAGGTAGGGTGGCTGGATTCCTTGGCATGCTTTACATTGTACCAATAATTAATGTCTCGTGGCTGGCCGTACAGGAACTGTACAGAAGTATCACTGCCAACTCTGGTAAGATCTCACCTATACACATAACGAGCGCTGCTCGTATACACATAATAAATAGTGAACCATACAAAAAAGCATGACGCTCACAAGCATAATTTGTGCCTTTCTTACAAATATTAAACCCCCTAACATTTAGCTCAGAACTGGGCTAGTACTCTCATCGGAGACCTTTGCAAGGTAAGACCAATTTTCTTCTTTTGCTTGCCTTGTTATAAAACTCATGTCATCAATAGGTTCACGATGCTACCTCTCGCCGTTTCTCAGCCCAGATACCTCCCTTGGATACTCGGGCGGCCAAGAAAGCCTACCAGACCAGCAAACAACAACGCGTGTAGGTGTTGAAGACACGGAATTTGTTGATATCTCTAGACGGGGTCTGTAGATAAAACAGAGGGCCACAGTAACACTTTGGGATTTCCTATTCTAGGTTCCTGTTTGATTACGGTGGCACACTTGTACAGCATGGCCAATCCACTGGTTCTCCTGGTCTTGCACGCTTGGTACGTGTGCTTGAGTTCTTGGCCAGTGATCCCCAGAACTTGGTCTATGTGATCTCGGGAAGAACAAAGGCCAATGTTGAGCGAGATTTGGGAAACGTGCCTAACCTGGGACTTAGGTAAGAAACAAGATATTTGGTATCAAGATCATTGATAATATTTATACTATTGATAATATTGATAATATTTATAATATTGATAATATTGATAATATTGATATTTATAATATTGATATTATTTTGCCTAATATACATTTATATATTCTCTAGTGCTGAAAATGGCTTTTACATTAAACCACCAGGTGAAGAATGGCAACAGCTATTTACAAAGATTGATATATCATGGCAGCCTGCTGTCCAAGAGGTAATGTATTAAATGTATATATATATAGAAATATTAATTGGTTTTCTTGGACATAGATTTTTCAATATTACACTGAGCGTACACCAGGAGCTTACATTGAAACCAAAGATATATCGGTGATTTGGGTAACTATCATTGATAACAGATTAATATCGGAAATATTGAACATATCGATTTAATGTCATATACTTTCTTTTTTACGCGTCTTAGCATTACCGAACGGCGGGACAGGACGCCAGCTATGTGTAAGTGAAATATCTGACGATCAGGTCTATCAAAAAGTATACTACTTATACTGCTTATAATGCTTATTTACTTTTAAAATAGTGCCTGGCAAGCAGCCGAATGCCAGAATCATATTGCTGACCTCGTAAACAAAAACTTTGCGGTCCACGTTGTTGCAGGAACCACAAGTATTGAAGTCAGTAAAACACTTGGAACATGATCAAGAGAAAAAAAAGGGGGGGTCGATATATTATTATTCATTTACTTCTTTTCTTGTAGGTTCTTCCCAACGAAATCAACAAGGCAGTAGTTGCCAACCGGGTCCTTCAGGATATCCAATCTGACTTTGTGCTATCAATTGGAGACGATAGATCTGATGAAGATATGTTTGGACTGTTGAACAAACAAGAGATTCCAAACGTGTTTACTTGCACGGTTGGGTCTCGCAGTACAGAAGCCAAATATTTTGTATCCAATGTCCAGGGTGTATTAGCCACACTTGAACATTTGATGCACCCATGAAAATAGTAACAAGAATAATTGTTTATATATTTTTGTTTTGCAATAAATTAAGAATAGCCAAAAGGCTAAATATGAAGACGCTATAGAATTGTTCAGGGAGCGTAGTTCTTGTCGAAACCAGCAGAGCAGAAGGTCTGGTCGCCAGAGTACTGCTTGAGAGTAGGGGTGGTCCATCCACCAAAGGAGGAGAAATCGCCAAAGGACAGGCTGTCATCGTAGTGCTATATAGAATTGTAAGATTGATGGTTTTGGTTGTTGTGTTTCTTTTCAACTTACAGGGTACCAGAGAGGAAGGGAAGAGTCGAGAACGTAGCTGGCGGAACCAGTGATGGTTTGCCACTGGTAGTAAGAGGAGTAGATACCCCACTTCCATCCGGTAGCAGACCAGGCAGAGTGGAAAGCGGCAAGGGTGGTTCTGGCAGAGCTGGTAGAGGGCCAGTTGTTGGCACTGCTGTCAATTTCAACATCGAACCAGAGACGACCGACAATCATCTTGTTGGCACCAACATAGCTGACGAGCTCATTGACCTGGGTAGCAGCAGACTTGCAGGTAGATCTTCCGGTACAGGGGAACATGTAAATGTCAATCTTGGAAATGCCAGCAGCCTTGGCATTCAAGTAGTTCTGGTAGCAGTTGGAATCAACTTTGCCTCCCTAGAAAGAGTAAATATATTGTTGTTTCAAAGAATATCACAACTTACAGGGCTGTTACCCCAGGCCTCAATGTAGCAACGGATGATGGCATAATCATAACCGAGGTTCTTGACACAAGAGAAGGAGGATGTGGATGTCAAGGCAGAGACATCAACACCAGTGGTGCGTGCCTGGACTGCAGCAAAGGCAAGGGAGAGGAGGGCCAATGGATAGAACAACATTGTGATGATGAGATGAGAGAAAACGAGGTCAATTGAGAGTGTCTTTTATACAAAACTTGGATCGGCCATTCGACCTTGTGCTGGTAATTTTGGACGCTTTTTTGCATTAGTGTACAAATTACCTTGTGGATAAAATATTTGGGTGGTTACATCTCTTATCTAGATGAATTGAATACCAGTGTTTCTCAAAAAGTTATCTACAGGTACAGGACCAATACCACAGAACCTTTTTTTTCTTCTTATTCTTATTCTTCTTATTCTTATTTGTATCTATGGTTTTAAACATGTTTATTGTGACAAGTATCAAAAGATTGGCATTGTCCTGTCTCTGCAATGGCCTGGACGGAGGTCTTTGGTTGATCTGATATGAGTCTCAAGTATAATGTTGGTCGGGACTTATTGGCCTAATAAAGTAAAGTGATCGAAGTGGCAAGGAACATTCAAGTACAGGCTATACAATCTGGACCGGGCAATAGATGGCGTGTTTGCGCACAAGACGAATAAGACTGATATGAGTCGACTGAATAAAGAAAGATTGGCTATAAACAGAGAAGGTAGGATGAAATGCCAAACAGGGACTGAACTATGGGTATATTTGTGTTCCTTATCCTCCAATATTAGCTTATTACAAGCGAGAATCGAATAGAACATGAAAAAAAGGAGGGTACAATACTATAAGGTTTGCATAGATGAAATTAGAGTACAAATTTAAGGGTTGTACTGATCGTTAAATGCAATCATTTTTGGACATGGCCAGGCTGAGAATCCGCTACTGATTATACTGAGTTACATTTGTGTATATGGGTTATATAGTTTTAGTCTACTTATAAATTGAATATCCAATTTCAATATATTGCAAAAAACAAAAAATAATAATAATGTAGCCTGTCTTTACGACTCTTTATTAGTCAACTAATGGTTGTATTCTTGAAAGACAAAATAAAATAATACGATCGTTTATGTAGGTGCCACATTGTTCGTAATGTGCAACGGTCGGAACCCAAACAGAATCTCTTTTCCTTTCATTTCTCGCTTCTCATTTCTGGTGTACTTTCAAAAGCCTACATTTTATTTTATTTTATTATTATTAATATTAAATTTATGGCCGAGCAAAAATGTATGTACACAGATACGAAGCCTGTCAAACATACAATATACCCAGGCCCATATATGTATAATGTACATATTATGGCTTTGTAGATCTCGCGCAGATTGTAGAGACGTTGATGACTCGCCAGCCACTGGTCATCAACCCTCCATCTCAACCACGGAGAGCAGCAGTGGCCTTGGTTTTGAGATGTCGCCCAAAAAAACCAGTAATGAGCACTGCTAATGTCGATTCCGTCAAGGGGTTCTTTGACCAGGCGTGGGTGGACGACAGCGAACCAGAGCTGCTGTATATGCTGAGGGCCACCAGGGCCACTGACCAGTAAGAAACCGTGGTTTAGTTATACAGCCTTGCTCCAAAAGAAACACACACCAAAAATAATAATAATCTAGATGGTCTGGACACGTTGCCTTTCCAGGCGGTAAGGCAGACCCTGGAGAAACAGACCGAGAGACGGCAATACGAGAAGTTCAGGAAGAATTGGGATTAAATTTGAGCTCTGGTGCTTTTATTGAGCTTGGACAGCTGGACAGCAGAGAAATCAAGGCACCACTTGACAACAAATTGATGATGATTTTGACGCCCTTTGGTGAGTACATGCTAAAGACTACCCGTGGCCATTGTTTGACGTTTGGGACCAACAGTGTTTCTACAGACTGTACCAGAGACACCCACAATGTCACTCCAGGAATCCGAAGTAGCCGCCGTAAAATGTACGACTTGCATATTCACACGCCTTTAACAAGCCAAACTCACACTGTTGTATATTTTATCAAGGGGTCCCATTATCATTCTTCTTGACAAACGAGCCTTACAACTATGACCTAGTCACTCAGAACTTGGCTCCACGCTCAATGAGAAAGGGCACCATTGCTCCCTTTGCTCGCTTGATGATGGGAACCGTCAGTTTTCCAGCCATTGACCTGCCCACTCTAGACAATGATTCTCACAACTTTAGGCTCTGGGGAATTACATTGGGTATGACCCGGGATCTGATGGTTTGTGCAGAGGGGAGGCCTGCATGGCACAACCACACCTCTATCCAATCTACCAAAGAAACCTTTCCATTTGTAAAGTTTGCAAAGTCTCCTCCTCTCTTTTCACACAAGGATATTAGCTTTATGTTTTGGGTGATGTATCGAGTCACAGCTGCCAAATCAAATCTGTTTAAGTCAAGGTGAGGGATATTAGCATTATAGCTACATTTTGGACACCATTTCATTAAATGTGTTATCCTGTATGTATATATATAACTCTAGGCAAAATATGTTACCCAAGATTGATAGGGAAAATGAGACGATGTTAATTGCGTTTCAAAGGGCGATTGGGCTTGCTATTGTGTTGCGCTTCAGTGGCAGTGTCTGGCTGATATATTTTGTTATCAAGAAGCTTATGATCGCTGTTGGGTCTTTATGAGAACCATAATGGGGTTTGGTTAATGTTGATGAACAGATTTATTTATTTATTTTTTTAATTGACCAATAAACAGATTGATTAAGTAGAGTGTATAGAGTATCAATTGTGTGAAAGAGATGTAGTAAATTGCATTTATCAAGAGCCAAAAATATTATTATCATTATTTAATAATAATAATAGAGTTGATATTAGCAAGGGATATAAATTTCGTTAGATTAGTAAATGAATTATAGAGTAGTTATGCAACTGAGTGTTGCAATGGCTTTTCGGTCATGATAATATTAGGTGATATTGGATGAATAGTTGGTGTTGAAGACCCAGATGGAATTGCCGATGTATTCGTATATAGCGTGCCTTCTTCGTCACTTAGGAAACCCATATCCAGCCTATGTAATGTTGGTTTTTCTCTCGTGATATCATCACCATGACGACGGCCAGAAGGAGTCATGTGGTCGATTTCAATAGCAACATATGGACAGTCTGGCATGACAAAGGAGTCCGGCTTATGCTCAATGCTGTAGAACAAGGCTTTGAAGCTAAAGTGGGTGATTCCAAGATAACTGAGTCTAGAGTGGGCAGATTTGTCCATCTTGGGAAGAAATTGACGGGCAATAAAGAATACCACAAGTGCATAAATCGATCCTCCCACAAGGTCAATGAGATAGTGATGGGTGAGATACATGGTAGACCACCACAACCACATGGTATATGCCACACCCACGGGCCACATCTTGGGAAATAGATAGGTGAGAAAGAGCATCTCCATGGTGGCCGACCCAGAATGAAGAGAAGGAAATGCTCCAAACACCAAAGGCGAGTTTCCAAAGGTAGATCCATACAATTCCAACCCAAGGATCTTGTCAATTCTCGCCAAACCGCCAGCTTCTCCTGGGATAGAGTAATTGGCAGGTGCAGAGCCATAAATCAGTTCGTACCCTATTAGAATGAATTAGAAGACAGTATTGGAGATTCATGAAATTGGTGGGTGAATAATAATAATAGAAAAGAGAGCTTACAAGGAGACGCATTAGGAAAGAGAAGTTGTGTCAATACGCCGGCAATGTTCATGTACCCAAATGCCTGGCCAAACAAGTCAAGACATCCTGGAGGTCCAAAGCTGAACAATAAAGCAGCCAAAACAAACGGAAATGAGAAATGAATGACACCATATGGAAGCCAAGCTAAAACATCCAAGATTGGGTGTGTGTGACTAGAAATTATTTCTGATAGATTAGCACCATAGAGAATTCTTTCGAGAGTCGGGAGGATGTTGACAAAGATGTGGTGAGGACGGTATTCGACAGCAATGAATTGGCAGGCATAGAATGTAATCAGCCAGGCAAAGATGGGTGCCGCAGGTACAATAAAGCGACGGATATAAGGCACAATCAAACCGATACAAAACACGGCTAATATTCCACACCGTAAGATTAGGTTGGGTTTCTGGATAATTATAAAATCAATCAAGACCAACAGTCCGAGAAACACATATTTGAGGTCATAGTATGTCCACTGATGTCTTTGGATAAAAGACAATATTGATTTTGCTACTGCCGAGGGATGCCAAGATTTCATTTTGAGGGATATCAGAGTGTAGGATTAATGGAGGGCCTCAATCACAGTCTGGACAAGGTGTACTGTGTAGAGTGTAATTAGATATATATAAGCATATATAAAGAAGAAGAAGAAAATAGGATAATTATACGTAGAATTAGGAAGAGCAAGAAAAGAAGTGAAAAAAAAAAGTATTAAAGTCAAAAAAAAAAGCGACAGAATCTCAACTTGATTTTTTCTTGTAAATGTTTTACCATTTTGTGTGCCATGGCGCTCTCTTTGGATATCTGGATTTGTCTAACCACTGACTTTCTTATTTTGCTTCTTGCCCTTCTCTTATTCGGCCCAATGGGCGGATTAATGATTATACCGAAATATCTCTTTTTGTATTAATATTTATGGCATGCTTGAACCAGGGTTAAACATCTTTAACGATTAAAAGACTGACAATTTTTCAGTCATCTTCATTGTACATGTGCCTGCTATCAATATTGGTCTTTACACATGTCAAGTATATTCCCAGCCTTGAATATGTGGTGATTATTACAAAATTCAGTTGTCTCTTTTTCATATGTATTTGTTTTCTGTTGACGGACCAGGCGGTTAAACAGTAACCGTCTTGTACTATTTTTTTTTTATTTGTCGGTGCACACGGTTTAATAGGCGATTAGAATAGTTGTGCTGGATATGGAAGGAGTTTATTTAGAAGCACATATACTAAATGCGAACAAGAAGCTAAAAAAGGAATGAAGTTATGGACAGGGTACGAAAAAAGAAATAAAAAGGACATGTGATTTTAAGAGTGGTCTTGTACGACAATGATGGTGGTTGGGACTGGTTCTTCCTGTGACTGCAATTGCCATCCCTCTTCTGTCTCCAAAGCAGAGCCGTAGGGGTTAATCCCGGCCTGAGCGAATACCCAATCAAAGGCATCGGCTGGAGCCTCGACCACCAGCCAGTAGAGCTGACGTTTCTTGAGCACAATTACATCATCGGGGATCCATTCAAGAACACCAAAGGGACTCTCCTCATCTTCAAGGTCTTCTGGAGCAACCTTGAGGGTTTTTTCGGCTACACAGTTGACGTTGTCGGGCACATTCTTCCAGAGCCCGCTGTGTGTGGTCGTGCAAACCTTAACGGTGGCTTGGAGGGATGACAGATCAGGGCTACGGACAGCCAATTGAACGGAAGTAAGGTGGACATGGCCCCGGTGGAAGATACGGTCCCACCATCCTTCGTCCATTGTCTTTTTGAACATGCCGTTTGCAGCGACCTTTGCGGCCGAGACGGGCGAAAGGGAGGGGTGAGGAGAAAAGGCGATTGCGGCAGCCTGGTTAGGGGTGATCTTTTGACCAGAGATGTTTTCGACTGGTGGGAATCCGGTGTGTAGCACTGTCTTTGGCTGTACCTCTGCTGCAATCATAGCCAGTGTTGCTTCAGACGTCTCAAACGACTGCCAGTACTGCGCCAGTTGGGTCGGGGTTGGGGTTAGGGCCAGGCAGTGCATAACTAATCCCACGCCTACAAGAGAGAGGATGAATCGACGGACATAGAGCCATCGACGCTGGGTTGCTCTTGTCATCTGGTGTTCTTCCTGGTCATTTCCCAGGTAAATTGCGTATTCGTTCTCTTTTCCCATGGTGGTCAAGATGTAGGCTTTGAAGGTGAAAAAGAGAAAGGGGGCGGAAAGAGAAGAAGGAAAACTGAGCCAGAAATCAAGAATCCACAGCACATTTTATCTGTTTTATAAATACGGCGGGAATTAAAGACTACATCTTGGCACAGGCCCTATATACTTTATATTTTATTTTATTATTTTATTTTGCCTACGTTTCATGTCCAATAACCATCTTTTCCCCCCTTTTTTGTTGTTGTTGTTATTCTCTTCTTTAGAGTGCTCAAGTATTGATTATTGTGTCTAATACCACTTCCTGGCTCCCTATTGGCCACCAAACAAGGCAATATTAGCATAGAGATTATCAGCATCTTGGTTGGCACTTGTTGACTGCGGTATAATCATCATCATCAAACCCTAATATAAAATATACAGTCATCCTCCTATGCCATGCCATGAGGTGTATCTTTAAACGTTTCAAAAGTGACTTGCATGACTCTTTTTAATCCTATCATCATCAGAGCACTGTCAAAACGCTAATTGATTCCAATTAATCCGTTGTGGCCGTAGTATGGTTGCCAGTATATTAATCTTTATATATATATATATAAAATACAATCCAAAAAAAAAAGCATTAAATGGTCTTTGTGAGGACATAGGCATCTCTCTGCTCAATCTTCTTGTAATAGTCCTTTACGGTATCTGTAACCTCAAAACCATATTTCTTATAAAACGCCACGGCGGAATCATTGGTCGTCTGGACATGAAGGTGGACAGATTCAGGTGCTGGTTTCATTTCCTTTGCACACTCCAAAATATGCTCCAACAATTGATTACCTAGATCACTTGCCTTAATACCCTATTCCCAATTCCATGTTCCTTATTCCCAGTTCTTATGCACATCACACATACCAAGACCAAGGCGTCTGTAAGGTTCAAGAACACCCAAGGTCATCATGTAGATTGTTGTCTTGCCATCCACATTATCCTTACGACAACACACAGCACCAACGCAAACATCATTGTAATAAGCTTTATATATATATACATATACATAGATTTATAAAAAGAAAAAATAGATAAACATAAATACTCTTTGTTATTCAGGGCCCTCAGCTGCACATGTCAGTTTAGGAACTTACCCAACTTGGCCAATTCTCCAGACTCGATCACGTCATTATAAAACTTCTCGCCATAGTTCACAGGAAACAGGATTGTGTTGAGTTTACGGAGTTGGCCAAGATTGTTGGGAGTAACATCTCCAAGTGAAGTACGCTGGTGTGTGATTGTAGGCGACATTGTATGTTTGATAGACGTGGAAATCAAATGCTAGGAAGCGGGACAGAAAACAAAAGCACAGAGGGCTCATCAGATTAGTGGTCACATACACATTTTGACATTCCGATCAAGACGACCCACACCCTCTTATTCTTCTAGTCTTTTTTTTTTTTTTTTTTTAATTATCGATTCTCGGGCAGAGGTCAAGACAGGCACTGGAACCAAACCTGGGGTTTATTGGTCTTGTATTGTAAATTGCATTGGAGTTTTGTCTTGGAACAGTTAAATTAGATCATCTAGAGCCCTGTGGTCTGCAGAACATTGAAATACATTCTATCTACAACGTATAGATTAGACTTTTATTTCAACTAGTCTTTAATAAACTCTACTTGCAAACCTTTGCACATTTGTCTGACTGAACTTTTTTTTAGTATTATAACATTTGTCTGACTGAACAAGACAGGGCGGCATGAAAAACGCGATAGGTAAGAACGAAAACAAGTCACAATGTCATCAAGCCACGCATCCTCGCTGACATTTTTTTTATATTTTATTTTTTTCAAAGTTCGTTTGCTTGATTGTTCGACTGTACAACTCATCATGGCCAACACTGCAATCGAGACCAAGAAGAGAAAGCGCTCCCACCAATCTAACAAGGCTGGAAAGAAGCAGGCCAAGGTTGTTGAGGAGCCTGTAAAGGAACCCACTCCTGAAATCGAAGAGGAAGAGGAAGAGGAAGAGGAAAAAGAAGAGAAGGAAGAAGAAGAAGAAAAGGAAGAGGAAAAGGAGAATGTTGATCCTTTGGCTAACATTTCCGAGGAAGTTGATGAGAGTGAGTAGTGTGCCTAGCTTTTAAGAAGAAGAAGAAAAGAAGCTCTTGATTGAGTTGGGGATTCATTCCTATAATAATGTGGAACCCAAACTAATCACTTTTTTTTGGTCATTAGGTGCCCCTCTTAACCTTGACTTTGGATCTGTTGAATTGTGCGAAAAGACAAAGAATGCGATCAACGACATGGGATTCACCTCAATGACCGAAGTCCAGGCCCGTACCATTCCTCCTCTTATGGCTGGCCGTGATGTTCTCGGTGCTGCCAAGACTGGATCTGGAAAGACTCTGGCCTTTTTGATCCCTGCCATTGAAATGCTTTACCGCCTCAAGTTCAAGCCTAGAAATGGTAATTGCTCAGAAGAAGAAAAAGAAGAAAAAGAAGAAAAAGAAGAAAAAGAAAAAAAGGGAACTAAGAGAGAGAGAGAAAGAGGCGAGAATTTAACCTAGGGTTTATTTTTATCACTGTTATTCAGGTACTGGTGTTATTATTGTTTCTCCTACTCGTGAATTGGCTCTCCAGATTTTCGGTGTTGCCAAGGAGTTGCTCAAGTACCACCAGCACACCTATGGTATTGTCATTGGTGGTGCCAACAGAAAGGCTGAGGCCGACAAATTGATCAAGGGTGTCAATCTTATTGTTGCCACTCCCGGAAGACTTCTTGATCATCTGCAGGTAATACATACATTAATGAGGTGCAATTGAGAATACAAACAATGCCACAAGATTCAGATTTAACAAATGTCATCTATCTATAGAACACTCGTGGTTTTGTTTACAAGAACTTAAAGGCATTGGTCATTGATGAAGCTGATCGTATTTTGGAAATTGGTTTCGAAGAGGAAATGGCTCAGATTATTCGTATTCTGCCCAAGGAGCGTCAGACAATGCTTTTCTCTGCCACACAGACAACCAAGGTTGCTGATCTCGCACGTATCTCGCTCAAGAAGGGACCTCTGTACATCAATGTTGACGAAAAGAAGGACACCTCTACTGCTGATGGTCTTGAGCAGGGATATGTTGTGTGTGAATCTGACAAGCGTTTCTTGTTGCTCTTTACATTCTTGAGAAAGAACTTGAAGAAGAAGGTGATTGTGTTCTTTTCCAGCTGTAACTCTGTCAAATACCATGCTGCATTGATGAACTACATTGATGTGCCCGTACTTGAACTCCATGTAAGTATTCAACAACAACAAGAAAGAGAGATTGCTTGTGCTGACTCCTAGTGTCTTGCAGGGTCGTCAAAAACAGCAGAAGCGCACAACAACCTTCTTTGAATTCTGCAACGCAGAAAAGGGCATTTTGCTCTGCACAGACGTCGCTGCACGTGGCCTTGATATCCCAGCCGTGGACTGGATTGTCCAATTCGATCCCCCGGATGATCCTCGCGATTACATTCACCGTGTGGGCCGAACAGCGCGTGCTGGTGGTCAGGGCAAGAGTCTCTTGTTCTTGCTTCCAAGTGAATTGGGTTTCCTGAGATACCTCAAGCACGCCAAGGTGCCTCTGAATGAGTACCAATTCCCTGCAAACAAGATTGCCAATGTCCAGAGCCAACTCGAGAAACTGGTCGAAAAGAACTTTTACCTCAACCAGTCTGCTCGTGATGGTTTCCGCTCTTACCTCCAGGCCTATGCCTCCTTTAGCCACAAGAAGATCTTTAATGTCAACAACTTGGACCTTGCCAAGGTATCAAAATCCTTTGGCTTCAGTGTACCTCCTAAAGTCAACCTTGCCATCGTCAGCTCTAAACAATAAAAATCCACCATCCAAAAAAAATTGTAATTTTTTAGACTCTCCACTCTCACTTTTTTTTCATCAATCAATAAACACACACATTTATAAATATAATAAAAAAAACTGCAAATTAATCGAATGCCCGTACTTTCTCTCCTATTTCTACATCAAAGAAGTATTTTCAACCTTTTTTCTTCTTCTTATATTTCTCCTAACCCCTCTTGCTTTTAGTTATTCCTCCTTTAAACCTCCTTTTTATAAAAAGAAAAAAAGAAAGATAATCCCCCTTGCTTTTTGAATTATATGACATAATTCTCAACTCAAATGTTTAAATATAAAAAACAATTTGTAGATCGACAGACAGTGCTTGATGATCGGTCCAACACAGAATAAAGACCGTTGGAGAGAGTTCTTATTAAAAGAACGATTATTATCATTATAGATCCTTATTGTGCTTGGGCCAATTGATAAATATGGTGCTTTAAATATCCATCTAGGTATCCTTTTTGATCCTATTTTATCATTACAATGCAGAGGCAATTAACCCGATTGGCTTGATACCAAAACAAAACAAAGAAATTCTATACATTAGACTGGCCTCTACAAGACACCAGCCATTGTACCAAGTGATGGTGTTTATTGACGAATGGTAGCATAGATCCTACTCGACAGCTTTTTTTTACAGATCCTTTTTTCTTCTTCTTGTTGGTTGGTTGGACAAGGTTTTGGCGTTGCTGTAGATCATGAAATAGTATGCTCAAGCCTGGTAATGATCGCATTACTCTGATTCCTATTTCTTCTGGTCGTATTCAATGCTCTCGGTATTGTTATTTTTAGAAAGGCAATCGATGGCTAATCTTATATTTGACTTTAGTAATCCAACAAACTATCTTTCCATTCACCTCTTGGGTTAATCATTCTTTAATAGATTGAAATGCTTGATATTAAAATACACAAAGATTAATGGTATCAAATAGTATTCGCAATAGTTAATTAAATAACTACAGAAATAACTGTCAAATAGAAGATGCGCGTCTTTGGTTTTAATGCAATCCAGAGTTCATTTCCAAATCCAAAGACAAGTCCAAGATTATTAATCTTTAAATAATTAGACAAAAGAGGTGTGTGGGCAACATCGATGCAGCAGTTAGTTCTCTACAGTAAACTGCTGATATTATGTTTCTACCCATCCCCTTGGGTTGAAATGCACTACAGACAAGATCTGCACCGAGTATCTTTATAATTGGCTTTGATCAGACCAATGCTTCAAACCAAGAATATAAGCCAGACTCGAGAAATTTATGCATCAAAGTTGTCTCTCAAAAGACTTTATATGTTTGGCAGATAACGTTTTCCCCACGTCCTCAAGGGCCAACAAGAGGTTCTTGTCAGCTTGAGGTTCAAGACCAGGACTATCATCTTTTCAATCGGTTTCTCTTAGGAGAAAACAGGACACAAAGCGACCTTTTTATATGTCAACAATGGCTGGCAGGGTTGCATGCACCCATATGCCCTTGTTTTGCTAGTTCTTTAAAAAAAAAGAGGGATAGCATGTGTTGGTCTAAAAGGCGACGGCAAGAGATCTACAGTTTTTCTGTATATACGCCTTTGATATTCTTGCCACTACACTCTATTTTGCTCGGTCTTTTCTCTTTTTGTGTAGTATATTCAGGCAGGAGATGGATATTACACGCACACACACAAAAAAAAAGGACCGATAGGTTGTAAATTCTCCACAAGAGATAAAGGTCGAGGCCTTTTAAAAAAAAAGATTTGCACAATTGTTGTATATGCTCTTTTTTTTCTTTTTTTTTTTTAATTTGCAGGAATGCACACTAAATCTCGATGCTTGGATATTTTATTTTTATATTCTAAAGAAGTGATTTATTTAATCAATCAATAGAAAATCGTTTCATTTTATATATATAATACTCTTTTGAAACCTGTTTAAAGGTGTATGTAAAAAAAAGAAATTGAGAATTTTAATCTTTATTTTTTAGGAAAAACTTGGACGAGCACTACTTGGATTTATTTTTATATATATATTCTATAAAAAATGCCCCCAAAGAGATATACAGAGAGACAAAAGGACCCTAAAGACCACGGGCAAGTCTATTCCCTATCTATAATTTTTTTTAAATAAAAACATAAACAATAAAGGGGAAGCTTAATGGGGAGCGCAAAGATGAAAGTCAAAGAACGCAACTTTTTCTTTTTTATCTATTGTGTTATTTGTATTATATCCAAAAGGTGTTATCATGATAAGATCAAAAATGTGGGTCTACATTATACAAATACAGATACACATATACACATACACACACGCATATATAAATATATAAATATATATATATTAAATACACATAGACAATGCAAATACCTTGAAAACAGAATCAATTGCCATTTCGACAATATACCTAGAATATTAACATTAATATTAAATGGAAGGTTGATAGAGGGGTAAAAAAAAAGAAAAAGACTTGATATTCAAATGTGAGGATAGGAATACATATGTAGTCGACCGTTGATGATAGGATTTGCCGTGGCTGTTTTGAGATCTTCAATCAAGGGTCCCCTACCAAAGTTTCTCTCTCTCTCTCTTTATCTCCAACCACTTTATTTTTTTCCATGGGCGCGTATATTTTTGAGTGTGTGTATGTGTGTATGCGCGTATGTTTATGTATCAAGGGACTTCTTGACTAATTAAGGAGGTAAGGAATCGCAGATACTTTTTTTTTTTCAAAAAAAAATAATAATCCTTGTAATCTTGTCTAGTGCCGATAATAATCGCACAGTGGTAGTAATATGATGTCTTTATGATTCTTGTATTCAATAAACATCTTTATAGTCGGTAGAATCCCAAAACCACCAATAAATCTGAATAACAGGCCACAAGATCATGACGACAGGCGGCATTGGTTGGTAAGCTAATCAAATAAAAAAAAAGTTTCTAGTTCATATTTCTATAGATAACAGCCCCGCTTAAAGGCCAACACAATCCCTAAAATCCTGTAGGTTTCTGTTAGTATACTTATCTTCGGTGCCTCTAGCTCTATTCACCCCCCCCTTAATGCACCTCCACAGGTGTATAATGTGTCTTTCTAAAAGAACATGAAAAATATTTTTGTATAAATACACACATTTATATATATCCATACTTACGCGGGTGTGTGTTGTTTCTTTCTCATACTTTTCAACAACAACAAAAAAAAAAGCCAATACGCTCATTCACCCATTCGACTATCTGGGCCATTTATATATATATAATTTATATTTATATATATATAACATTTATTTATCCACTTTAGAATAACAATCCACCTACCAAAAAAAAAGCATGTCTTCCCCAAAGACGCTCAACCTTTCCTCTTATCCGTCATCCCCAGGAAGTGAGTCCATGGTACACACCTTGATACCCGACCGAGAAGGAAGCTTTATTTCCACTTCCAAACACAACAGAAGCAGCAGCAGGATATCCACAAAATCCTCAATCACCGCCGCAGCCTCTTTGCACAGTATTGAACCCAACACTACAAAAGAGCGTTTCCAAGAAACACCACCGCCTTATTCAGCCTTTAGCAAAAAACGAAAGATGTCCATCGTTGCCATGGCAGCACTCTCAAGTTTTTTTTCTCCCTTTTCCGCCAATATATACTTTCCTGCTCTTAATATGATCCAACAGGTAACATCCTAATGCTTGACAATCCAGCTTCTCTTTCAACTCATCCCCCCCTTTTTTTAAAAAAAATAAAAAATCGTACAGGACATGCACACAACCACTGATCTCATCAATCTTACCGTAACCGTCTACATGGTCTTCCAAGGCGTGTCTCCATCGTTCTGGGGAGGTCTGGCCGATAATTGGGGTAGACGCCCAGTTTATATCATGACCATCTTTATCTACATCATGGCTTGTATTGGTATTGCCCTTGCACCTGACTATAAAACATTGCTCGGTATGCGCATGCTACAGGCCTTTGGGTCTAGCTCGGTTATTGCCATTGGTGCCGGTACAATTGGTAAAATACTTGATGATAACTGCCTCGTTTATGTCCAGAACATCAATCATAACATTAGTAATCTTGTAGGTGATGTGGCCGTACCTGCCGAACGTGCTGGATACATGGGCATGTACAGTATGGGTACCATGATGGGTCCAATCCTGGGTCCAGTTTTAGGTAAGCATATTTTGTTTTCTGATATGTATCATTCATTCTTGACACGTTTAAACATTCTAAACATTTAATATCATTTTATATATTTCTCTTTTTTGCATTTTTATTTCTAGGTGGTATTCTTTCTCACCAACTATCCTGGAGGTAACCTATATACTTTCTTTTCATTGCAACAATATTGCTGATAACTAACCTATAAATTGCTTACAAACCAAAAAAAAAAAAAAAAAAGATGGATCTTTTGGCTACTAGCTATTCTCAGCTCTGCTCTCTGGATTACCCTTGTAATGTTCTTACCAGAGACACTTCGTAAACTAGTCGGTGATGGGTCAGGGTACGCCAACCCTACACCTTTCCAATGGTACAAAAAATACAAAGCACGAAATGCACACACCCGGTTCCTCAGTGTTGACTCGGCCATGACAGCAGTATCTCACCACGATAAACACGAAGTTGACATCAAACCATCAAAAAACAGATTTCTCATCCTACCAAACCCACTCCAGTCAGTCCTCTATCTTCTCGAAAAGGACGTGGCTGTGGTGTTAATGTACAATTCGCTCCAGTACGCTGGGTTCTACAGCGTCTTGACAAGCATGACCCACCTCTTTACAGACATTTATCATCTCAACGAACTCCAGATCGGCCTATGTTTCCTGGCAAATGGCCTTGGAGCAGGAACGGGTTCATTTACAGCAGGGAGAATATTGAATTGGCAGTTTAAAAAGATTGCTAATGAACTAGGATTAGACGAGAGCCAGACAAAGAGGTAGGAAATTAGCAGTGGTGATGGTAAGCTTGCTCATCTGTTTTTTTTTCCTATATAGAGGCAACATGGATCCTAGTTTTCCTATAGAAAGGGCGAGAATGAGTGTCACTTGGATCTGGGGAATCGCCTTTAATATTGCAATGATCATCTACGGATGGCTCCTTCACATAAAGGCACCGATTGCCCCCATCTTGGTTTTGCAAGCTATCTGTAAGTCATTTTAAAACAAGGGCACCTATCTATTTTTTTTTTTTGGAATTGTGTCTTTATCCCTTTACTCTCCTTTTCCTTCTCCTTACATCGTACATTAGCTCATATTTAAACTATTTCTTTTTCTAAAAAAAAATATAATCAAATTAGTGGGATATTGCTCGACCTCGACCTTTAATGCTACGAGTACGCTCTTGGTCGACTTGTTCCCTAGAAACTCGTCGGCAATTGTGGCCTCCAATAACTTGGCAAGGTAAATACAAGAATAATTGGAATATGACAGTGCTAATATTATCTATAGATGTTTGCTAGGTGCCATTGCCGTGGTGGTCATTAACCCTGGTATTGCTGCCATTGGTGTAGGCTGGATGTTTACAACCGTATCTTTGATTCTGTTTGTGTCTCGAATCTTGATGGTAATTGAGCTGAGATACGGCCATCAATGGCGACTAGAACGTACCAGACGTCTGGCTCGAAAAGAAGCAATGAGTGGAGACCAAAGATGAAGCAATTGAATCTTTAGATATTGATACTAGTCTTTCTCTTTCTCTTTCTCTTCTCTTTTCTTTTTATATTTATTTATTTGTTATAGATATCCACACACACACACACACACACACATATCCTTTACTTGTAGTCGAGTAGTTAGTTTACGATCCTGCAGTTGTATCACCACATTTCCAAAATAAATCACATACACTCTCTCTCTCTCTCTCTCATAAACATATAATGCGAATTTGTAAGAGAAATAAAAGGTTCAATTGTAAATTTATTAAAACTGAATTTGTTCAAAAACTTAAACGCTAGTAAGGACGGGGGGCTCGACGAACTCCTTGGAGATCTTGGCACCGACATCGGAATCACCAGCAGAAGCACCACCGTGGAGAGCCAAGAGGGCAGAGACATCGAACTTGGGTGCCTTGAGGATCTTGACCTTGCGGGTGTAGGTGTTCTGGAGAGGGTAGATACCGTGGCAAGCCTTCTCGATGCGGACAGCAATGGAATCCTGAGCAGAAGCAGAGGCAGAGGAGGTAACCTTGGCAACCAACTCCTTCAAGTCACAGACGACAGCCTCCTCAGACATGATCTCGAACATCTTCTTGCGAATCTGACGGATCTGGGCGGACTGAGCGTAGGTAGTCTTCTTGACCTGGTTGCGACGGCGGGCAGTGAAAGCAACGGTGAAGATGCGGACAAGGTAACCATCGGTGGTCTTGACATCGACAAATGCCTCAATGAGGGTCTGCCACTTCTTGACCATGGAACGGAGCTTGTCGGTGGTCATGTCCATACCGTAGAAGTTGGTAAGGCAGTTCTTGCCCTGGATTTCGTCAACCTTGAGCTGGATCTTGCGGAAGGAACGGCTCTCGTCCTTGGCAAGGTCACCGAGAGAGAGTTCGAGGACACGGCCATCGAGAGAGTCGTTGGCGTTGCGGAGACCCTGGGTGCGGTTTACGAGGGTCTTACCAGCCTGGCGAACCTCGAACATGGAGGGAGCCTTGATGTCATACCAGTCTTTACGGGTGAAGGGGTCGACAACCTTCTTCTTCAAACCCTTCTTTCCCTTACTAAGACGCTTGTTCTTTCCGACGGCTGATCATAATCGTCAAGGTAAGGTTTGATGGTTGAATGTAAAGTAGAGTTGTAGAAAAAAGAGGATGGATTAGCAAGCTTGTTGGTATGGATAGACTGTTGGATTGTTGGATAGTCGATGTATGTTCATACCCATGATGGATGCAAGCTAAAAGAGAAGGATATCCGAGGCACAGCACTGCGGGATACTTTTGGTTTCCACCTCTGCCCATCTCCTCGCTCGAAACAGTAACCCGGACAGTGAAGAGTCCGGTAAAGTCCGACAGTAATATCACGTGATGTTTGTAATCGGACAAGATGTGTCTTGTCTTGTCTTGCCTTTTATTGTGCATATACAAGTATAAAAATAAAAATACGATAAAACAACAAAAATGGCAGTGCAGATAGAATAGTCGCAAAATCCCTCGAGTCCAATTAGTCTAGTTTCCATATTACTCCTCCCCCCAATAGCTCTTATACACAAATCCTTGACACTTTTTACATGTATTAATTATTCAAAGTGAGAAATGGTCAAACAAGAAAAAAAGGCGTAGTTTTTTTTTGGTTTTTTTGGCAACAAGTTTTATTCATTTTTGAATAAAAGATATTGGTTGAAAAAGAAAAAATACAAGACAATGAGTGAGAGCTATATATTTTTGGGGATTTGGTTGATGGTTGCTTTAAGGGCCAGCGGTAGGGGCAGGGTTCATTCTGCGCTTGCCACCAATGGTAGCAGTAACGTTGACGAAGCGACGGCTGTTGGTTAATAGAAAGAGATAGAGAAAGAGAAAGAGAGTATGTAGGTAATTAGTAAAGGAAGAGTGCATGGTCCTGATATCCCCAATCGCTTACTTGTAGACCTGTCTCTTCTTTGCGCGACCAGTCTTGGGCTTCTTCTTCTCCTGCTTGGCGACCTTGGGGGTCTGAGACTTGACTTTACCGGCACGTGCCAAAGATCCGTGGACTTTACCCTACAATATCCATCCATACTGTATCAGTTTATTTGATCCATCCATTGTCGATTGTGTTTGTTTGTTTGTTGTGTGGGCGTATCGTTGTTGATTGATGATGGCCACGTCTTGCTTACCATGGTGAGATGATGTGTAAAAGAGGAGGATCGATTGGACTGGCCATAGACCAGTGTACTTTAGATTCCACTTCCTCGGAATTGTCCGGTGGTACAAATTAAAGGTCACAGTCCGGCACAACCCTCAATTATATTTTTTCATGTAATTATTATGATTATTATGATTATTATGATTATTATGATATGATGGTTGTAGTGGTGCCGAGAGTGTATAGATAAACATGTATTAAATAAATATATGCAAATCAATAATACAAAATAAAAACACTCTAATATTATTATTATTAGTAGTATTATTAGTATTATTAGGTATTTGATCCAAGTCAAAAGAAGAAAAGAAGAAAAAAAAAGATTGCCCAGTCTTGCAATAGTCTTTGCTAATCGTCGCACCAATGATATGTCGTTGGATACGAAGCAAGATTAGCTTTATTTATTATAAATATTAAGCACAAGACTCTGGATTCTCGGAAGACGTCCGTTTTGATTGCTTTTTGATTATTATTTATTTTCTTTAAAAATAAAATAAAATAAAAGGCTCATTGACAATGTGCCTTGACAGTCGACATCAATTGCTCTTGTGCGTGGACATGAGAGTGCCATGTGGATACGGTCAATTGGGGATGATTTGGCACTTTTGGCCAAAATTGAAGAAGAGAAGGGGGGGATGGCAAACGGAGAAGATCTTCCGTTGTCTACAAACTCAAAATAAAATAAAAAAATAAAATAAAAATAAACAAGATAAAATATACAAAATGGTGGGGATTAGTGCTATTTTGATTGAACAGATGAATTTTCTTTGTTGTAAAGAAGAGATTGTTGGATTGTGATTCTATCAGATATGTCTTTATATATTCTTATTCCGAATAATGTAATTCTAGAATTAACTGTACAAATCCCAAAAAAAAAAAAAAAGACACGAAGAGATCGACCCCCTTTTCTTTGTATTTATTTATTTATCTAATGGGTCTTCCATAAACGACCCAGGTGGGTTAGATGGGCCTGGACACAAAAATATCTAGTCCGAAACTCTTTATTATTTAGACACAACATGATGGCGTATAAAGAAGCACAAGAAACACAGAGATCGGTGTAGATGATATGATCTAGTGATATTTCATGTGGCTGACAGATTGGTGAGAGGAAAAAAAAGAACAAATGAGCTGAAATGGTAATTGTAGGGGTCAGGATCCTTATTTCTTTATTCAATGACGATAATTTCAAATATATATATATGTGTAATTGAATTGAATTGGATTGGATTGGATTGGAAAGCATATACCTCAGTAATCCCTTTAATCATTTACATGTGCTTCTGATTTAATAGTCTGTCAGAATCCAACCCTCCCCTTTAAAATTCTATTTTGTTTTCTTGCTCTTTGTGGTCTCGAGGCCATAAATGGTTAATTTAGCAGCACAACCCTGCCAGCAACCACACTAAATACTTTGTATTCGTGTTTCAAAAAAGGAAATGTTCTTGGAGGAAAGAGAATTGTATAAAAAGTGAATTATCTGGCACACTGCCCAAAATAATAATAATAATAATGAAACTCTATTCGTGCCTTGTGCTCTCTCTCTTGTGCCCCGGTCCTATCAAAAGAGATTTGTGATAAAGAGCTTTTGGATCATGGTTATGATAATAATTATTATTTATTATTTATTATTTGATGTACAACAAATAGTTTTAAGCAAGAAGAAGAAGAAGAAGAAGAAGAAGAAAAGGCTTGGAGCAGCATTGCATGTAAAATAGAAATACTAGATGATGTGTGCATGCAGTGTAAGCGCAGGAAGGATGAATGTAGATGTAATTCTGTGGCAAAAATAAATAAATATCCAATGTACACTTGACAGGGTTCAATGTTGTATTTTGTCTACCTCTTGAATGTACAAAAATGGATACATCCCCAAAACACTGGCCATCAAAGATAACTGTACATCCTTTCTGTTGTTGACAAGGGGGTAATGGGCCTATTGGGGAGAGTGTGTGTATGTATATATTTATATATTTTGATATATATTTATATTTTGATAGCTTTTATTTTGTCTAGGGGAAGTTTGTAACACATTTTGGGTAAAGAATCTTATTTAAAAAACTCCAAAAAAGATACAGCCTACACGTAGATCTTGTACGAACCTTTTATGGGTTTGGTATTACACTGTTTAGTTTCAATAGTTCTATGGCTAGTTTCCTCTCATTATTTATACTCCAAAGGCCATGATAATAATATTTATCTATTTAGCTCCTTGATTTCTGATACAAATATATAAATAAATATATAAATAAATAAATAAAATAAAATAAAATAAATAAATAAAATAAAATAGATAAATATTCAGCATACTTTTTATACAAGAATTTTATAATGATTTCAAATTTTATTTTTCTTTTATAACAGTTTATAGATATATATTTCTCTTCTTCTTCTTTTTCCTCTTCTTCTTCTCCTCTTTCTCCCTTTATTCTTTCCCTTCCCATTCCTTTCTTTCCCCAGAGTATAGACCTCTTTAACCTTCTATCTTTTGTACAGGCCATTTTCTTATCGTCACCCAATACCCATTAATTATCATCATTAATACCCTTTTGAACGCGTTCTCGTATTTTATTCCAACAAAAAAAAAGTTACATAATGACAAATTCTGATCGCTTTAATACACCAATTGCAGTCCACTCGTCCTTTAATTGTGATGAGCATGCATATAATTTTGATCAGGTAAGAATCCCATAATCAACAAGTCTATAGAGAAATAGGGGCACTATCTAGATATCCTTGAGGATAATTATTATTATTATAAACATGATAACATAAGAATGATAATTATAAACATGGCATACTAAAAGTAATAGTAATAATAATAATAATAATCATAATAATCATAATAAATTTGACACCTTAAATTTCCATTCAATCTGCTCTTCTTTAACCACCCTTTTTTACTCATACAGCCTTGTCTGCTCCAGACAGACAATGACAACACCGCCGTCGACATTCCTCAACATCTAGAACCAGAACAATATAGCTATGAATTTCCCCCGAGATCGCATCTCAGGGCACTCGCCTATCTAGACAATTACCAAAAGTCTTCTTTCTTTGACGAATCGTCCTTTACAACCTCGACAAGCACGGCTGCTCAGTCGCTTATGCTGGAATCCGAAGAAGAATCTAGTTCATTTTTCGACTATTATTCATCCTTCTTATCGAACAGCAGCGACCTCGACATGAACTCTCTTTGGCTGACCAATAATCACAGGGATCGATCACCTCGGCATCACAAGACAGACAGAGTTCATCCCAATCACTTTACAGAGGACAGCCGTCTTAGTCCACTACAGCTACCTGCCCAGTTCAGCACTACGCTATCGATCCGACAATCCCGAAAGACCTCTATACGATCTCGCGAGCCGTCTTCAGATTCCATATCCACAGTCACCCAGTCAAACCACCCAGTCCACCCTTCATCGTTCCTCTCAGTCTCGCCACCCAATCTGTTTCGTGTAGATGAAGAAGATGAAAATGAAAATGGAAATGATGAAGATGAAGATGAAGATTCGATCTGGCAAGAAAGCTCTCCTCTACTGTATTGCCGCCCACAAAGTAGGCCCCAATGGCATTCAAGAGGTAAAGACGAATTAAAATAAAGAATAGAATTATAATCATAATCTCATTTAAATTGGCGCTGCAGCTACAGACCACCTTTATATCTTTTTGGTTATTTCTTAAAAAAAAAACTTGCTTATTAACCATTCCACTATTATAGCACCCTCTGATGACCGAGACCTCTCTGACGAAGACATGGATCTGCCAGTCTACTGGAATGAATCAGAGCCAATGACGGATGACATGAGCAGTAAAGACAATGACAGTGACTTTGGCAGTGACAAGATCCTCATTCGCCTTGGTCACACTCATTCCAGTCCAGTCAATCGCTGTCTGACCGTTACATATTTCGGAAGCGATGAAGGTTATGACGATGAAAACTATGACGACGAGAATGACGACACAAAGGAAGAACCTATTGACTCTTGCTCTATATTCTTACCACTCTGTGATGATCAAGAATGGTTCAGCTCAGAGACCCGACATACAGCTGCCATTAAAATCCAGGCTGCCTGGAGAGGCTTCCAGGCCAGACGGAAGCTTGTCTTGCGGCCCCAGAGCTTGATGCTCCAGGTGGTCAGGGTCTGTGGGACCATCCACCAGCGTCAATTGAGGGAAATGAACCAGCGTCTGGTGATCCTCGAGCGACGGTTACGGGAAGAAACGGCCATGCGAACTGAATTTGAAAAGGCAATGGAAGTCATGACTGTCTTGATTGATAGTCAGCAAAAGACCTTGTGCGAGCGAGTCGAGCAGGAAGTTGCAATGCGTGAAACATATGAGCACAAGATCGAATTGGCCCTTTCACACATTGGGCCGCTCGAGAATCGATTAAAGATAGAGTCCAATGCACGTCTGGCCATGGAAGATAAGCTTGAACGCGTGCTTGACCAGATGGCAGAGCTTGGACAGGCTCAGTTGAGCCAGGCATTAGAAGAAGCCGAGTCCAAAAACGCACTACAGACAAAGCTCGATGTTGCACTTCGGGACATTGAAGAGCTCAAGGCACAAAGTGTCAGTAAACCACGGCTACTCAAATCACCCCAAAAGATGATTCCAGCCGTGTCTGCGTCTGGAGCTGTCAAGCCGCGCCGTACACTTGTTCCTTTGCCACCTTTGAAAGCGGGCCACCCTAGTACTAAGCCGAACATACCTGGTCCATCAATAACCAATGCCACAAAAAAGACCACTAGCCGACGGTGATGTAAAACAATAAACATAAAAAAAAAACAGAATAAAATAATGATGTATACAATACGCTCATACTAATTTAAAAAAGAATTATATATCTATATATAATTATATACATAATTAATATTCATAATGGATTGTACAAAAGCTGTGTACTTGCAATAATCTATAGATTCATAAATAAAATAAATAAATAAAACAAGTTTTATGTTTGATGTCTTGTAACAATGCTCTGCAAGGGACTGATGACACATTAAGGTTGATGTAGAGTAATAATAATAATAATAATAATAATAATAATAATAATAATAATAAAAAGGAGCAGACAATACTATATACAATGAAGGGGAGCTTCCATGGAACCCACGATATTCGAGAGGCATAAAGACGGCCTCGGAATGAATCGAGGAACTTGAACCTACCGAGACGAGAATCCTTTCTTGTTTGTAAAATGAATACGTCGAGAGTATAGCTCATTGGTTCCTCCATTGTATGCAAGGGGTACAGATCTATATATTTCTATTCTAAATATTATTTTTGGCTGTCAAAGCTATAATTGTGGATCTTGGTTGAAGGAAAGGAGGCCAATAAAGAGCAATAAAATAAAATATACCTTTCCAGCTCTTCTTTTCTACATAACCAAATCCAAAAACGAACCCATTCTTTATTTCTCGAATCTTTTGTTCCATACATTGCCCACATGAAGAAATGCCAAACAAGCTGACAATTGATTAATGTGGGGTTCAAGGGCAGTATAGTATGCAAACAAAAGAATTGATATCTGTGTATATTCCAGACCTTTTCAAGTATGAAGATTTGAAAAAGGGGAGTCTATTGACTTTTTTTGTTTTTTGTTTCAAATCAATAAATAAATAAATTGAAACAGCATTTATTATTATTATTATTATTTTAATAGAATGTTAAAGGGAGAACTGTCACATTGAAAGTTGTACAACCTATTATTATACAGGAGTCAAAGGCATGTTTAAAGTTTCTTTATATATATATATATATATATGTATATATATACCTGTAGAATACGACAGTGATGTGGACCATGCGTTTTTCCTATTATGATGGACCCGATGGACATTCTTGGATCGAAAGAAAACCCTTTTTATTATTATTATTTAGCAAGCAATCTTACTTGACTTATCAGAATAATTGTCATGGAAATCAAGACAGCATGATAGGTTTAGGAGAAGATAGATTTATAATTAAAGAGGGGGGCCATGGCAATCTAGACAGATGAGATGAACAACAGGCTATAGTGTATTCCACTCCATGACAGAATATTGTATGTTGGATTTCGATCAAAATAATTTATTTATTTTTTGAAAAAACTGAATTCAAATGGTGTGCATTACAAGTGGACTCTTGTACATCAATGACAGCCGTGTGGACAATAAAAGGAAATAATACGAAAAAGTATACATGATCCCTTGATCATTTTTTATAAGGAGTTGTGTGTAATGAGGGGGGGAAGGGAGTACTAAACACACTTTATCTCTTTCTAAAAAATCATAACCCTTGGAATCAGTATTTTTTTATATCTTGAGATAATAGATCGATTCTATCCTATTCTATTCTAAACAAGATTTGAAGGATAAAAAAAAAGAATACATGTGCACGCATTTAGACATTCTCAATCAATTCAATGCCAATGAAAATAACGGCACCTTTATAGTTGTACAACCACAGAATATATTAGCGCTCGATATCAAACACACTGGTCTTGTCGAGAATCCTTGGTACCCAAGACCATTTAATCTTTTTTTTTAACAATTAAGAGATTAAATATCTATTTATTGTGAACAATTGACTGTGTTGTCAGGGTCAAGATGCACGAGGCTACACAGGATGCAGGGTTGAAATTTAAACAAAAAACATAATTTTTATACCGATTTTCTACAAAAATAAATAAATAATAACAATATTCAGAGATTGTAATTTGGATATTTTCATGTTTTGGATTGAGAATTTTGTTATTATTTTAGAGACATTATTGATAAAGATTCTCTTAATCATACTAATATTAATAATAATAATAATAATAATAATAATAATAATTAAAATAATATTCTGTAATGCAATGTACTGCACCCAAGATAAGAAGGAATAGATTGACTAGTGTAATCCTACAAAGTCCATTTGGTTCCAGAACAACCGTCTTTTTTGATTGTTCAATATTTTCTATTGTAAGATCCTTTGGAATATTTTTGGTAATCTTATTAATACAAGCACAATTAATAAAACACAAAAAAGTAATACGATCATTATATTTAAATCATTATACACTAGGCTAAAATAGATCGGTTTGGATATTAGGATATTCTAGGATTAAATGATAAATACTTTTTGCACCAATGATTTAATTACATTATCAATTGGCTTTAACGATATATATATATTGTACACCTTGGCATGGGATTATAGTATATGACCGATTGGTTCAACCATCAGGCAAGCCTTTCTATTCCAACCTGTGAATTCTGGCCAAATAGATATGTTTATCAAAAAATGCTCAAGAAATACAGCAGATCCTTGTCAGTATCTTGACAAGGAATGGTGTCATTGGAATTATCAGTAAGAAATAATTACAATATAACCCTTGAATCATACAATTGATCTCTAGAAAGTTTTATATGGTTATATTCGTTAATATGATTATATTAGTCCACCCGAACATTTTGTTGGCTAGTGATCAAACCATTAATACAACCAAACCAGGTATTGGATATCAAGATCGTTATTCCAAAATATTAAAATATCTCTAATTCTTATCGCTCTCTGTCAGTGATCTAATCTGTCCAAGTATGACTGATCTCTCTCTCTTTTATTTTTTGATACACTGGAATACATCATGCATGGACCCTAACAAAACCCCAAAATAAAATAAAATAAAAAAAATATTGTCGTTGGGAATGAGGAAAAACTTTGGACATCTACTGCTATCAAACCAAACAATAGATTTATTAAAAAATATATATATTGAGAATGCCATCTTTTTTATTGTTATTTTTATAAATTTGATCTTGAGATTTGTGGGGTATCTTTGGGTTCTAAACTACATCTTTTTCTCTTTCTTTCTTTCTTTCTGGAAATAATTGTTACAAGAATATTAAGCATTTAAAGATTTATTAATAGTTGCATGGTACACTCAGAATGCACAAGATTCGCAGGTGCTTAAAGTATTTATATTTGATAGTCTGAAATCTAAGCCCATAGACACCAACATATAGATCTCCTTTATGATGATGATCATTTCAAGAGTCACCCCCCCCTTCCTCCTCCTCCTTCTATTTATTCAAGTCGTATTAATTTGATTTATTGCCTACAAATTGTCTTTCCAGATTCTAGTAATAGAAAAAAATGAAATTTAAAAAACAAGGATAGAACAATACAACAAGCCATAAGCATGGCACAGATTCATAAACCGAAATTCCAGCCAAGGCCACGCTCCTTTTATTAATAAAAAAAATTATGGTTCTGTCAATATAATATAATAATATACACGATTTATTAATCTAAAGATGTTGCAAGTATCGTTAATACATGTTGGAAAAGCGCCATGTTTTCCTTCGAAACTTTATTCTGTTCTTTGGTTAGTCAAAGTAGTCTGATAGAGCACGCTTGTAAATCAACAGATTAATATTCTCAACAAATGACATGTACTTCTTTTGCTTTGTGCGTGCCTATCTACTATTTATCATAAAGACATGAAATATAAAATCAACATCGTATCCCAAGTGATCTTTCAATATTAACCCCAAGGGTAGATAAAAGTCATCTTTAATATTAAATATATGATTTAGAAGGATCATGACCTTTGGTCTTGTCGTGTGAGTACGGCAAACATCAGGAGTGAGTTTCATGCTTACATACAATGTAGACTCAAGAAGTATGTAGAGTTTATTTCCACTTGATCTAGTCATTCTTTAATCTTTTTCTGGACATTTGGTCCCCAGGAATTATGCTCGATCAAAAGGAAGAATCTAATCATTTGTAATAGAGTTGTATGCAGTGCTACAAGTGACTTTAGGATCATTGACTTGCTGAACTAAATGCTCAGTTACGTGTGCAGGAATACGATATGGACTGTAATGACTAGGACCAACAATACCTTTTTTTTTGTGCGTTCCTCAATCGATCTGCGTCTGCAAACCCTTTATTTCCTTTTACTTTAAACATCTCTTTATCATCGCAATCTATTTTGGCTAATTTATGTTCGTCTGTGCATCCAATCATTTTGTTGTACTTCAAGTTTGATACTTTAACAAGAGATGATGGATACATGTTGGCCTCTGTATATCAATCTTTGCAAATTCAAACAGATCTTTTATGATTTCATCAACGGACTAGAGATTGCCAGCCAATACCCCGGCATAAATATTGGATATATTCAACAGGACTTTAATTAATTAATTAAAGAAAGTCAAAATGCTATTTTACTAATGCCCAATAAAGATTTCTCTCACAGTATCTCTTGGGCAACATCAAATGCCAAATAGTAATAGTAATAATAGTAATAATAGTATTAATAGTATTAATATTAATATTAGCAATCGATCGATCGAACAAGGTAGAGCGAATAGCTATGCAATGATAGGTCATATTAAAGAGACAATAATTAGTTTCAACTGCTTTGTGAGAATAGTTGACTAATCAGCAGTGCTTCTTTGACCATTTTCCAAAACAGATATTCCGTTGTTTTCATAAATGTCATTTTAATAAAAAAGGGATTCCATATCATTCCTATGAAGCAAATTTCACAAAAACAAAGACAAATGCGTATATGAAAAATCAAGATTGATCAGTTTTTATTAAATGGGTATTGTATTTAAAAATGACCATTGTTTCTTTTAGGGTTTAAGTCCTATTCCCCCCCACTTAGGTCCTCTCGAGATGTAAGATCATGTCTGCCAAGCTAGAGAACTTATCAATGCTGGATATATCCTGTGCTTTAAGTTCTATAGCCAATACAAATGCACATTTGAGATTAGCAAGATATTCGGTGCATTAGAAATAATAGCATAATAGTGTGAATATAGACTTGCCAGGCTTAAGAGGTGTCAGTATTTTAGAAGAAGTATCATAGGACCATCCCTTAGACTGAAGCACTTTATAGTGTTGGAATAGATAATTGCAACCACATTGATTAATAAATGAACATTCATGATCCATAGATTAATATTCCTATTGCATAACAAATAGATTACCTGGAACAAGTTCATTTTCAGGCATTCCAAAGTAGTACAGAGCGTCTGCCACATTGATAGTTGTATACGCATTGGCTACCGTAGCAAGCATTCTCTCTCTTGTGTTTTCTTTGTCGCATGTTAGTCTAAAATGGCGTTCCATCAGATAATAACCCCACCTTGGAGACTGGCCACAAGGGACTGGACAGGCTCCGACCAGGGAAAGGCATTAAAGGCATTGTAGACTTGAGAGTATTGGTGATCCCACAATGCAGCACATATCTTCCAAGCAAAATCAACCTCTTGTTTACGGATATTATCACGGGCGAGGATTCGCTTTCGAAGGAATCTAGCCGAGTCTCTAATAAACACAAATGCATGAGGACAAACATGAGGTGTAATCAATCCAAATAATCAGCTCGGTCAATCTGCAAACAAATCATCATCGAGATTTTGTTTCTTTTTGTTTGTTTTTTGTTTTGGCTTACAGGTCATTAATCAGACAATAGCCAAGCAAGTAAGGCGCGTCAATATCCGAAAGGTCAATGTCGGATTGTCCTGCAGAATGCTAATGTATAAATGTTTTTATTTTTTTGGTCTTTTTAGGCTGGGAGGGAGGAGGAGGGGAGGTGGAGGGGGAATCAAAGGTGGGTTGTGAGCCAATGTACCTTTAATTCTAGCTGCTCACAAGTCTCAATGAGACCCTTGTAGTCCTTTTCACCAATGAATGGCAAGATGGCTTCCATGGTATACGAATATTAGACTTGAAAGCCAAAAAAATAACTATTGCAAACTGAGTTTATTTTATTTTTTCTAGTGATTTTGAAACAACTTAATTACCCGCCTGATTTGAGGATTTTCGTAAAGGTCAATTAGACGATCAAGTAGAGAGGCCAATATTGAAATTGGCTTCATTCCACCGAAAGAAGCAAAGAAAGCAAGAGGGCGTCCAAACGAGAATCAACTATAATAACCAGAGATTTCCTACCTTTATACACAATTTTATTTTAAAAAAACCGTTTTTTATAAATCAAAGAATGGTGGATCTTGTTGTTCTTCTTTAGCTGCGCGTTCTTCTTTTTCTTTCTTTTTCTTTCTTTCTTGATTGCCTTGCTATTGATTGATATGCCACTTGGAAAACGCTTCTACGCCGCAGCTTATCTTTTAAGTATTGCTTCATTATTTTCTGGGCCAGTATTTGGAGTAGATGATGCTTCGGATGCTGCCTTTAAGAAACTCGGAGGACTTCACATGGAGTCCACAAATGCACTCGTCCCAGACGCTTCGTCTGAACACCCGCTTGTAGTCTCGCACGCAGAAGACCAGCCAGTCTGCTACCCAAACATTATGATCCAGCCCTCCCATCAAATAAAGACATTGGAAGGCTATGAGTCCATAGTATTGACCAATGCAATCAACAGGCCCCGTAAGCTCATTCTGGATCATGTCGACCATCTCTTGGTTATATCCGGATCCACTGGCCTGTACTCAATTAGAATGGACGAGTGCGGTAATCCCAATGTCATTCTCTTGATTGATCGGTCAAGTATCGAGAACCAAGACTTTGCCCATGGTCTGGCTCAATACGCAGACCACATCTATATCACAACCCCAAGTTCCGTGTGGCAATTTCCCTATGTAGATGGCCAGCACACTCCTTTGTCAAATGGCGTCAAGGTCTTGGACAACATCAACATTGACGATGATAGTGCACAGCCAGATATTGCAATTGATCCCTTTGGTTATGCTTACATTCCCAGAACCGTTACCGAGCTTAACGAAAGGACTGAGCCAGGCCATGCAATCATCAAGAGATTTAATTTCCGTCAGATTCCAGTGGATGGCTATGATTTTGATAATGATGGACAGGTAAGCTATTTCACAGTAACGATTGACTCGGCAGGCTATACAAATTCAATTATCATTTTTTTTAAATCTCTTGAATATTTTACCAGGTCCATGCCATTGGTGCTAATTCTCATGGCTCAATGAGCTTTGATGCCCAGGCAAGACTGTGGGGTATCGAAGCACCTCTGGGTACGGTTGAGCGCGAAGACCTTGGAGGAGGTAAGATGGTTGCAACAGCAGTATACATTCACCAGCAAGTAATCTTACCCTTTTTAAACAGACATTACGGAAAAGGGATTAGCAGGCGAAATCAATCTATACGAATTTCCAATGGAGAATTATGGGTTCCCGTACTGCTTTACCGAATACGATCTTTCTTCCTACACAGTCAATGGTCTGGGAAAAGGAACGCAGTGGGTGGGTGTAGTTTAGCACAACTCATCAATAGTGTACTGATCCTCTATATATTTGAAACCTTTAAAGGGTCATCCAATGTTTATGAATGAGACCATGGACCTTGATTCATTCTGCCAGACTACTGACAATAGCCAACAGCCTGCGTTTCCCTTGACATCTCCTTCAAACGCCATTGCAGTAAACTTTTATATGGGAGAATCCTGCTCGGTTGGTGATCTCGAATCGCTGGGCACTTCAGTAGGAATGCCTTGTAATTGGACAGACACTCCTATTGTCGCATACCATGGTCGAGAGGGCCACTCGGAAGGCCACAGTGTAGTACACTTGGGTATGGATGATCTCGGCCACCGTCCTCGCTGGGACAAGAAGGAGGAAATCATCTTTGAAGCCGCCGAACCATGCTCTTCAGACGATCTTCCATGTATTTCTCCTGTTGGTCTTGGAATCGATTCATTCGGCCGGCTGTTTATTAGTAGTGATGACTCTAATGAGATCTTTAGAGTCAATCGAATCTATAATCCAAAGGCAGCACAAGAACTAACTGATAAGGATAATGCAAAAGAGGCCGCGGCAGATGCAGCTGCAGATGCCAAGGAAGATGCTGAAATGGAAGCCAAGGAGCAAGCCCAAGAGCAGGCAGAGGAAGATGCTGTTGATGCTGCTGATGATGCCCGGGAGGCAAAGGAAGACAAGAAAGAAAAGGAAGATTCTGCTGATATTCCCAATAAGGCCAAGAAAGATGACGCTGATACTGATGCTAGTGCTAACGCTGATGATGATGTTGATCCTATTGATGCTGCTGATGATGCCATGGAAGCAAAAGAAGACAAGAAAGAAAGGGAACAAGAGTTGAAGGATGATTTAGAGATGGACTCTGCAAAGCCAAAGTTCTCAAACGTCTAGATGTACCTGGCTATGTTGTGATTTCCAACTTTCTTTAAAGATATTACCTATCCATACCATGTCAATAATACACACAAAGTATTTACGGTTGCACTGTTTTGCAAATATACTCTTTGTAACATTCTCTCCCTTTTTGTTTTTGTTTTGTTTGCTTGCTTGTAGAATATAAAACTGTATGAAATGCACCGAGCCAAGCCAATAAGCCAATACATGTAAATGTGTCTGTAGCCTGGATAACGATTTGGATTTTATGTATTTCACAACTTATCCTATTTACAATGGCAGAAAGAGAAAAACAAAAAAAAGACGAAGAAGAAGAAGAATAGTACAATCAAATGCTTGTAGAATATGGAATGCGATGAAAGTACTTGTGATCAAGATGTAGATAATTCATCTTGCTTAGATTGCCCGATAGCCGAGACGTCTGCGGCTCCAAATCTTGTAGATAAAGAACCCACAGAGAGCCAAAATAAGAGCCGTGACACTGATTACTCCAGCTACGAGTGCAACCGACCACAGCCAAGGCAAGCCAAATAGACCACGTCGAACTGGTGAAAGGACAGTATCGATCTCCATGACACCTCCTCCGGTAGATGCCTTTCCCATGCCAGTAACCTGGGCATGAACCTTTTCAGGCTGACCCTTGACTCCAACAACTAGTTCGCCTTGACCTATATTGCTAATAAGTAATTTGTCCCATTCGGATAACAGGGTGGGGTATTCTCCTTCATCGCGATAAGTGTTTTGGAGCCAGGTATCTTGCCATGCCTTGGGAATCAAGTGAAGACGGACAACACGATCGAGTTCATAAGGGTCATTAATCAAGGTCTCCAAATCAATCTGTGCAAATGCCTTGTTGGAAGGTGCGAGAACGATACAATCGGTCTTTTCAATCTCTGCCAAAAGGTTGGCCTTGTTCAGCAACTCGAGCATAGTGGTTGCCTCGATACCGACAAGTAACTGGCGGTTGGTAATCGAGACAGTAGTGGGTATCTGGACCTGATCAATTTTGTGAACCACTCCATTAGAAACCAGCAGGTCTGATACTCCAACCGTAGCAGCACCACTTCCATTAGGTTGGCTGACAATGAGCTGGCCATCTGTGGGAGCAATTCGAAGAGTAACATTGCCCAATGTCTCGACTTCATGGACACCCTCCATTAGAATACTGCTGTACAACAGTTGCTGAACAGCATGGTAGCGTAGTACAGACTGGAGTTCTGGTTTTGCTGAAGGGTGCATGAGGTACTTTGCAACCAAGCCAAGGCTCTCGAATGCCTTGTTGGTAGGAACAAACAAGGTGATTCCATGGGTTTCTGACATGTCCCTGGCTACCTTTGAGACATACAAGGTGGCGATAAATGTAGATAGCTCTAGGTCGACCACCAGCTTGTTGAGGAGATCATCAGGTAAGCTCAGAGGCTCTGATATCTGATAAAACATGGACCCTTGGAAGCCGACTTTTTTGTTTTGTTTTGTTTGTTTGTTTGTTGGTTGGTTAATTACACTGGATTGATACCCATACCCATACCCATACGAACTCATTCCCTATTTGAACATACCAATCTCTCCGAGAATGCGGGAACGGCCAAACCGAACAGACCTCCCGGTTGGTCTCGAGGAGACGTCTTGGATACCTTCAGTCTCGACATAGACAGGAATTCTCTGCCTGGCCCCACCGAGATACTCTGATCTAAATTCAGACGCAACAAGAGTGCTGTTCTGGAAATCATCCTTGGTCCATGTACCACCAAGAATATGGTATCGCAGCCAAGAAGGCTTGACGGTTTCGGGAATCATGTCGTCCTCAAGGTCTTCATTGGACGGCACAAGAAAGGTATAGTTTCCTGGAGAGTCAATGTAGTGAGCCTGGCCATACTGGTCCATAAGCTCAACAAAGCTAGTGGCATTGAGGCCATAGAGGTATTTGCGGGAATTAAACACGATGCTCCGAGGCACAACCGTGTCTTGGACTTCATGAATGACACCTAAGTGATACAGTGGTACGGATGAGTATTATTTTTGGCCTGCTTTGGGCTACACAATCGAAACCTACCATTGGCTGCCAAAACATCTTTTGCTGCCACTCGGATCCCATCCACTGTCAGCTGGTTTTCTTCACTCTTGTGGACAGTGATGTATTCTCCAGAGAGCGTTTTGTCTATAAGGAAACAAATAAGTCAAGCTCCCGTCGTTCCCGATGTTTTGTTTACCACGTACAAGATGATTCCCCAACCGGAAATGTGTCAGCAAACAATGCGCCTTCGACAACCATGTAACGCAAGAGGCCAGACAGATCGTGTTGGCCATAGTCAGATAGAATGTACCGCTTTTCAATGCCATTAAACTTGCCCAGCACATCCATTCGTGACACAAATACAGTGTAGGGCCGTGCTTCATTCAGAATAGCATCAATTCCAAGGTGTTTCAGTAGCTCAAATAAGCTCGGCTTGTCTTCCAGCTGTTTTTCTACAAGAAAAAAAAAGGGGGGAAGGTAATAAACATCAAATCATTCTCTTTAAGCGTCTGGCTTACTGAGCATATGAGGCGGTCTAAGCACCTTTCCAAGTGCCTGGATTGTCGTGTTCTTATTCACCCAAATGTCCTTTTTCACAATAGGTGCCTCGTTCACCAAAACTCTGCCTCGACCCATTCCAGTGAAACCCTCCTTTGTGATCTTGATTAGCTGGCTGGCATTGGCGGGGCCTAGAAAGCCTGGTCGGATGTAAAGCGAACCAAGCAGTTGGCCGTCAAAAAACTCGTCACCTTTCATAGGAGTTGGCAACAAATGGTAAAGAAGTTCATCCTTGGTTAGGGCTCCAGGTATGTAGGACCCGAATGCCTCGTCATTTGGAGCAAAGAGAGTGCCTGCCTTGATGTCATTGATATATGGCACCAGACGTCGGTATTGCAAGTGCTGAATGAGGGTTGTGAACTGTCCTTCATCCGACAACACATCAATCAACGTCTTGTACGCAAGTATAGGAACTGAGTAGCTACACAAAAGTATAGCCAAGAGTAGCTGTTGGAGCATTTTAAGTAGAGCAAAGTAAGAGAAGGTTTCTGAAGGAGGAGGAATGGAAAAGGAGGGCTATTCAAATGCTCTTTATGCCGCAGTCACATGGTCAATGAAGGGATGTCCACGTGATAAAGATACTTTGCCTTGTTGGGGGTTGATCATTAACCGAAATGACAGCCAGAGGAGAATCACAAACATTAGCCCAAGTCCTTGATGGCTTTAGACTCAATAGCTTCCATGCCGAACGCTTAAATCAGTTTATTAGAGACAGTGACACCATCGAAGGCCATATCCGTGCGGGTATGGTACAATTGATTGATACTGCAGTAGATCTAGAAGAACTCAATCAAAAAGACCAGGTAGAGTATAGATTGGTGCGGTACCAAGCACCATTGACATTGACAATAAAGAAAAGGTCAAGAAACTTTTTAGATTTGTACCCGAACTTATCGATCTTGAGCATGAGTATTCGACTCAAAAGGAGATTATTCAAAAGATCCGGCAACGCTCTTTGGAAAGGGGAGGCACCGTGAGTTGTTTACAGTGATTGTTAAAGATATTTAGAATTTTTATTTAAATTCCAAGCTTTAATGCATAGAAAGATATGATAAAAGACTATAACGATGAGATGGCCCTAGCCAAAGAGGAATACGATAGTCTTTCAGCCAAGCAAATGTACAGCGACAATGAGTTTATGAACGAGTTTAAACAGGCTTTGTGGGTAAGATCAAGTCAGTCTATGATTAGAAAATAGTTGCCAATATATTGTTTTTATTTAGAATGTCAAGCACCCCAATGAAGAAATGGTAGAGGAAGACGAGGAAGAAGAAGACGAGGAAGAGGGCGATGATGATATTATTGTCGGCAGTACAAAACGATCCATGCTCTGTCCATTGACTACGACTTGGTTCGAAGACCCTGTAACAAGGTAGACTAGGCTGAATGATTGCAAGTCTTTCTAATATCTTGAAATAGCCATGAATGCAAGCATACATTTTCTAAAAAGCCAATTGTGGACATGATAAGAGCCCACCATGGAATTGTGGAATGCCCCAATCCAGGTAATTACCATGCTCTTTACGAAACGTGAGTTGGATCATTAAGAATCACTGTTGGATTTGATGTCTTAGGCTGTACCAAAGCATGGAGGATGAACTGCTTCTTTAAAGACACATTGATGGCACGACGAGTAGCAAGAGGAAAAGCAATTACAGAAGAGTCGAGGAACAAAGATGTAATATATGCCCTGTGTCTTTTGCTGTACCCATCTAACCAATATCTATTGTTACTAGCTCTATGATGTCGAGTAACCCTCTCTTCTCATCCACTTGACATTCCTCCAGTAATGATAATAATAATTGGGCGATTTATTCTATGACAATTGTGATTCTTCTTCAATCCTTTTCTTTCGTTTCTCTTTTCTCTTTCTCTAGTTCTTCCAGTATTGTGTGGGGTTGACATACTTGCTAGTGCAGGACATGAGACCTAGGTTTCATAATAAAATTCACAAGGAATATGTAAATATGCACTGCCAATTTGCCTGCCAAACTTATTTCCATCTTTTTCAGCCTTTGATTCCCTTACCCATTGCTCTGGAACGCTTTACGGCATGTGCCAACTTGCGCTGGTTCTTTGCACTCACACCTAAACCACACATATAAGATAATTGGTTTCAAATATCAATCTTTTAGATATTTTACCAGTCTGTGAGCGAGGCAAGATCTTGCCCATATCAGAAACAAAGTGAGACAACAATTTGAAGTTTTTGTATTCGTGGAGAGGATCCAGACCAAGGACGTCAAATGGATCAGCAGTAGGGGTGGTGGGTCTACCACGACGCTGGCGTAAGTTCTCCTGGTAGCGTGTGTCGTTGAGGTCCTCGGGGTGGTAGATGTCACCTACTCTGTGGACCTTTTGGTATCGCTGAGCAGCTTCAACCAAAGGCTTCGCTCTGTCCTCTAAAACACAGAGCAAAATTGGCATAAGTTTTGCAAGCACACAAAACGGACGTTTGTGTTTCGTTTAATCTAATCCTATAAGACTGGTGCTACTACTTACTGACGACAGAAACCTCGAGAAGTTCAAGAGTTTTCTTTTCGATTTCTATAGACAAATAGGTTGTAGTTTGTGTTAATTTAGGCTTGACATGTTGGTCGTTTGTACGCACTACGCTGGGATTCGTTTCGAGAATCGGTGGTTTCGGTGCTCATTGCACGGTGAGTCAGAGGAAGTGCTCTGGCAATGGGTGTGCGAACAACACCTGAAAGTGTCGACAAGGTGCGGACCTGAGCGAACATGACGTGAAGTAGTATGGTTTGAACAAGTTGTATTGTGTATTTTGTCAAGAAATCAAATCCGAACACTTTGAAAAACCAAGTCACACCATCGTACCCGGTGTTTTCTGGTAGGGCATTTGTTCCACCGGCCTATAAAAACATATCGCCATGAGGACCGCCATCTTTATGCACCGCTGTGACGTCGACATTTGGATTATAGACTGGAAAAAAAAGGGGTTGAAAAGTGGAGTTTTTTCAAGATTTTGCGGAGGTTGGGAGGCGGTATTTTTGAAAAACCAGCCTTTAACTTTATATTTTCATAGTGGTCATTCTTGATATTGATTACGAAAAATATTAGTTTTTGAAAAGAGTATAGTATGAATTACAATTCGAGACTATAGTGGTGTATAATTAGCATAGCTCTATTTAATATTCTTGTTGATGATAATAACAATAATAATAATAATAATAATAATAATAATAATAATAATAATAATAATAATAATAATAATAATAATAATAATAATAATAATAATAATAATAATAATAATAATAATAATAAATGGCCAAACAAATTTGCAAATGGTGTATAAATTGCAGGCATAACAGCATCCGCGTGATATATAATTGGATATTACAACTACGACAAACGCTTATTTAATTACAGTTTTGAGGTTTTTTATATATATATCTTTACAATGCTCATCCAAATAGATTTCAATCACAGTTGAAATGCCTATAGACAAACCGGCCAAGCAATTGTTGAATGCATTAGACAATACAAACGTCCCTTTAAAAACTTGGTTGCTTTTAAGAATAAATAAACGAGAGAATTATATATATATATAAAAGACTTGATTTTTTTTTAAACAGCTTGGATTAAGAAATGACTGCCATTAATGCCAATGTGTATAGGGTACATTGTTCAGTGGCCGTACGTACAAGTATCAGAATACATTATAAATATTGTCTACAAAACCCAAACTACTGTTCTTTTTTGGACACCTTGTATATTACAAGGACAATATTTCATATATATATTATCGATATATAACACAGTGTATGCCACCATCTCTATAGGCCAAGTACAGTTTAAATGATGTGCGACATTCTACGCGGAGGTGAATTTGAATGCAATGGTGCCCCTCTGCCATATCTGGCATATACACTACTCAAAAGTATATAGTCTAGGACCCAAGCCAAGTAAGGGAGACCAGGTTATTTTGTCTAAAAGGACACAACTGATATGCATATATATATATAATTGAGCAATTGATGCTTATGATTGATTTTTTATTGATGAAAAAGTCCATTCACACATAACTGGCTGGTAGGAGAAGCTCAGGGTGAAATGAAAGTTAAAGCGTAGGGCAATTAGGATGCGAGGAATTGAGAGTGGGATGATTTAAAGGGGATTTGTGGGCAACAAGTGGATTAGGCAGTCGAGTCGGCTTGCTCCTGCTCTTGGGTGGGTCTCTGCTTCAACACCAGCTCAGAGCCAGTCAAGCGGCGATAGATGCTCTTCACATCATCGCACACGGTCTCAAAGTGAGATGTGGCATCGTAAGAACGGGACACAAACACCTTGTCTGCAGCACCGTCCTGGAGGGGCTCCTGGATATCCATCACAGACACAAATCTAGAGGGAATTGGTAAGAAAACAGTAGGAAACCCCATAAAGACTTACTTGTCGTGGATAGGTCCAAGGAGTGCCAGGCCGGCCTCGATTTCCTTCTCAGGCTCATCAGTCTCGACAACGGTGGATACAATGGCAAGATAAGTGTCCTTGGGACAGACATTGTGGTTGCTTGACACACAGGCAACATATACGTCATGGTTGCGGCCCAACTGGTTCTGAGGGATCACAATCTGAGCCGAATCAGCATCTGTTGTGTTTGGTACAGGGTGCTTGAGGAAACAGATGGCACGGACAACCTTGCCGGTGCTGTGGACCTTGTTAGGAGCATAGGATGGGTCGCAGATGATCTGGCTGGCTTTAGCAGTCTCTCCACCCGAACGAACGCCCACAGCCACGCCATTCTCATACAGAATCTCATCCACAGCGCGATCAAGCATATAGGTACCACCATAGATAGCACTCAGGCGAGCAAATGATTGAGGAAGCTCACCAAGACCATGCAGAGGGTAGATGTAGGGGCTCTTGCCGTAACGGGCAACAGAGGCAACATAGAGAACAATCTTGTCAATAGTCTCCCGGGCTGGTCTGGAGAGGTATTCATCATCAAGGTGGAGAGCCATGGCATGGCCCAAGAGGTCCTGGGACGCAGGATCGAGGCTGAACTTCTCGTATACAGTAACCATTGTATCCTTCTCGAGATCCAGTCCTTGGTGGGTGGAGACGTCATCCTCTTTCCAGTTCTGGACAAACTCGAGGAACTTTTGCAGACGACGCTTCTCAACGATGCCCATCAAAGAGGAGGAGATGGCCTCACCCTCTGTGGCAGGGACCTTGGAGATCTTGCCTTCATGAGACACGTAAGAACCAGCAATCTGCTTGAACTCCAGGTAGCGGGTGACATCGGTGTGGGTCAAGAAGCGAACGATTTCACCGTTGGCCATCATGAACTTGGGAATCAAGTCAATGTTGTAGTCGCGGTCGCGGCCTAGTTCTGTGGGAACTTCAACACCAGGACGATACTTGCGATAGAGCTAAAGTAACAAGAGGTTCTTTAGGGTTCTGCTTCTCACGCCATCTGGGGTAACACGAGTTTTGATGGCATTTAGTCCCTTACCTGGGTCAAGTTGAGCGAGGCAGATTCACCACCATAGTAATCGTTGCGGTCCATGTGGAGAACGTTCTTACCCTCGGCCGAGAGGATGCCTGAAAGAATGCACTCGGTCAAGCCAGTGCCGAGGACAATAACATCGTAGCTGGTATCCTGTTATGGAGATGAGGGTTGGGATCTTGGTTGGAATGCTCATCATTCTTACCATTGTGATGAGTAAATAAGAAAGAGAGTAAATAAAAGAGACGAGAGAGCAAGAAGGCTGAACCTAATAGCTTTATATACAGAAAAAATAGCATTGTGCTTCCCCCCCCCACTTACGCCAATCCGGTGCACTTTGCTCAACGTGGTAAACCATATAAATATCCTGCACGTTCTCAACTTTCTCAGTCCGAGTGGAGAAACAAAATAAGGGTATAATTATTATATAATTATATAATAGCAAGGAGTCTAGCAAGAGCAAAGGTAAAGGAGGCCATGTTGCAGCTCAAAGACCAGAAGCCATCTGGACTGGAGGAAATCAATTAGAGCAATTAACAGTTACATCCCACAAGTGACATGGATACCCGAATCTCTGCACATATCTAACGTCTCCATGGTTACAACGTGGCAGGGAACCTAGTTGTCCAAGCCATCCCAACACGCGCCATCCTGCGCTATTTGGACTACTACCTTGGACCGATATTCTCCAATAGAGAACCCCGTTTCCCGCTATGGTCCGATTGCAGAAACGAGGCCCTGGAGACCTGTGGTTTATATTGACATTATTGCCTCTGTTTTTTTAAATTGAATGCAGCATTTGCCACTATGAATATTCACGTCTTGCATCATTCGTAGCACACAATTAGCCAGTCATTATAGAGTCCCAGGCATTACAGTGGGTTACCGTCGTTGACCGTCGTTGACCATCTTTGACCATCTTTGATCACTCTTATCTTTCGCCAAATACGCTCTATATAAAAAAAACGCAAGAGAGGCCAGGCAAAGTGGAAACCAGATTTCCTACCGAGAAATCAAGTCGAAATCTGTGCCTGTGTATAAATTTACTCTGCTTGGAAAGATTTTCTAGTCTTTCAAATGCCAAACCCATTCTAAAGTTATTCAAGTCTAGTTATCAATTGATAACTGTCAT
Source organism: Phycomyces nitens (assembly GCA_022702545.1). NCBI lineage: Eukaryota > Fungi > Mucoromycota > Mucoromycetes > Mucorales > Phycomycetaceae > Phycomyces > Phycomyces nitens. The sequence goes on from JAHRBC010000004.1 coordinate 2,513,798, forward strand.
TAAGGATCTCCAGGCATACTAGGGTGGAAATTGTTTGGGTAGGGAGCGTAAAGAAGTACCCGTTATAACTTGGCACTATATTTAAATCCCGACATTGGATCTGTATCTTTGTACATGCAGGAATACTCAACGTTATTTTGTTTACATAAAGACTTGCATACATTACTGTATCATCAATTGACAGGCAAGTAGAGTATCAGTCACAGACAAGCCACCAAAAATTATCTATAAATAAGAACCACCTTGATCCCTTGCTTTCACTTTCTCTCTCTCTTTCGTTGCCCACATTTCAATTCAGAATGTAATTGGCCAAAATGTCCAGAATAGGATACTAAACTGCTCCGCTGCAGCACATGCTCCAGAGAATTCATATTGGCATAGTTTATAATAGTGCTATATATTTTACACATCTACAGTTGCAATTTTCCTAATGTAACAAGTAGGGTATATATCAATCTACCCGCTGATAAAGGAGAGAGTCTCTTTTACCACTCAATTGATATTGTGTCTAATGTACCTTTTTCACTCGATCCTTGCAATATTTATACACCTGGACTATTGCATGGTCACTTGTATTTCCCAAGCCCAATATCGCCAACCCAAACATAGTGTTTGATAAAAAGCACACTTGCATACTTTTTTTTTATGCTGGTTCAAATAAGTCCAAAGATTGGTTGGCATCACTAGCATGACCTAATTCTTCAGAGTTTAACAATATATTGACCATGGGTTATTTCTCTATTTTATACCAATCATTAGCAGCCAAAGCAGAATGCCCATGATACAATTAATTGGCGTATATTATAGGGTCTATAAAGTATATAGTCGAATTGAATTCATTTGTTGTCAAATAGCATAAGACATGAACAAATAAGATGCCTTGAGATCTGAAAGAAAGAAAGAAAAGACATGTATATTGTATTTATAGACACAATATTTATTAACATCTTTATTACCTTGCCAATTGGTCAACAACAACAACAACAACAAAAAAGGCTTGGAAAATTCAAGGTTGAATAAATGTGAATTCAATTGTTATTTTTGGGTTACAAACTACCAACATGTGCACAAACATAGTAGTTGAATACACTCTTGCACTAACACTTATTTTAACAGTAATGTCCCAAAAACAAATTCCATCATGACCTATATATTATTAAATACCTTTTTTACTAATTCTGGATTTAGATTTTGTTAGATCGCCAACAACTGGCTCTTTGGAAATATAGGAATACAAGTGGTGCAAAAGTAAATACCATGGCGTCGATAGATATTACCACTAGAATATAAACTTAAATAAAGATAGTTTTAGATACTATCTATAATCAAAACTATGAGTCTGTGGTTGGGCTATATTGGAATACACTTTTTCTTTACTAAAAGAATCGCCATGATATATACCCTAATATTTATAATACTAAAGTTTACTAGTCTGTCTATTATGCCTTACCATTGTAAAAAGAGCTTAATGTATATTTAAAGTAGTGATATCTGTAAAATACATTATGTAGAGTACACAGAGCCATTTATTTTCAAAATATGTAAAGGGTAGATATTGAAAATATCCTTTGATACACTTCGACCACATATAATAATCACGTGCACAGTAGCTGTTGTCAAGGAGATCTCTTTGCAAGAAGTTGTTCAACTCTTCTAATCTTACTTTTTTTTAAATAAAAAAATGTATAGCTACAATGAGACTTCTTGCTTGCTTTCTAGAAACCCCTACTCGATTCGCTTGTAGGGGCTGTTAAGGTTGGCCTGTAAGTAGAATAGTACTTGGGTACCTAGTATTTTGGTTAAAGCATTATTCAACTAACAATAGTGATGATATATTGATCCAAGCCCCCCTTTTTTTCTTACTTCTTTTTTTGCGACAACATATCACTGATATTGACAAATACCCTTTTAGCTTAAAGGATGCTATATAAATATGTACTAAAAACCATTAAAAATAACCTTATCTTCCTTCTTCTTTGTACATTACTTGACCTGATAATGGGTATTTACCAAGAGGAAAATTGTTGTTACCGTCTCTATATTGGAAATGGAAATTGGATAAATCTCGGACAAGATACTACACGCGAACTGCTGGCAATTTATGAAAAAGGTGTTGCGACTCGCTTTGAACTCATTCCAGGCCTTGCTATCGATATATTGCCTAATGATGTAGACTGCAACAGCAAGAACACAGATCTTCCGATGCTCATGCGCGCAGATCTTGTATCTGTCGATCCGGATAGTACAAGCAGCCCTGGAAAGAAGTTCTCAAGCTACATCAAAGATCTATTGGAAAAGCAGGGTATCGTCGACGTTTTCCCACCAGTTAGATTAGGCGAAGATCTTCCATTGGTCACGTCTTTGCCTTCCCATCGACATCTCAGCATGGTACCTGCCCCGATTGGTATGTCCCGTAGATCTAATCGATCATCTGCATCCAAGGATGGTCTGGCAAAGTATATTCGGAGAAGTCCTGCCGTACTTTCCTCGGCGTCTTCAACAAATCACTTGAATTCTTCATCCCAGCAAGCCAGCAATCACTTTAATGGCGTCCAGCCTACAGTACCCGGCAACAAAAAGAAAAGGGGAAAGAAGGGCCCTGTGTCCAAGAAAACAGTAGTACCGTCTCTTTCATCAGGAATCATGACACGCTCCCAACAACGTCAATCAAGACTCATGGAGGATATTGAGACTGACCAGAACTATACGTCCAATAATTCAGCTGGAGCATGGGTGGACTCAATCGCTTCTTCTTCTTCACTGTCGTCGTACCCTTTAAGTCAAGCCAACCAACAAGTGTTTCTTCACCATCGTGTCCCTTCCAATATGTACCGCAAGGACCCCCCGGTCGATACTTCGTCGTCTGCTGCCTTTTATACACCACATAATGTTTTTAAGCAACCTTCACAGCCACTTTTCCAACAGCGAGCCATGAGTAATTATCCTGCCACAGCAATGCAAAACATAAATTATCAGCACACTCCAGATGCGGTCCAGCCATACCATTCCCAGGCACTTCCAGGTCTCTCCATGTTTACTTCTTCGCTGGCAAGTATGGACTGCGAAGATGACAGTTCAGGAGAGTCTGCTCTCCAACGGTCAAGTATCCACCTCTACTCTACTCTCTCGCACTCTGCTACCATGACGCCCATCCCTGCAAACTGGATGGAACGTGATATGTGGAATATGGCAACACAACCAAATGTTATAGATACATCTGAATATGGGTCTGTTCAGACGCATTCGTATTCTCCATACCCTCTGCATACACCCGAGATTTCCTACAATTCCAACAATATAAGCAATGAAAATGATAGTCCGTCTCAGACTGGTATGGTTGTCTCTTTTCAACTAGGAGTCCCTAGCTATGCTATTGAAGCCAATGGATCACCAAGCTCTATTTCTACTCTAGGATCCATCCCGCTATCTAGTTTCTATAATGATCCGCCTTTTTACAAGTCCAATGAATCTACAGACTGTTGTCAGAGCACCTACCAAGAATCACAGTCCAAGAGGGACTCTATCCTTGAACATCGCTCAATGTCACCCAAGGATATTCATGTCTTGGCCCCTCTCACTAATCTTGTAGTTACATCTAGATATGCGAGCCCTCACCAATCTGTTATTTCGTCTTGATTGAAAATCTTCTATTATTAAATATATATATATGCATATTGCTCTTTATTCACAAAAAAAAATCCAAAAATAAAAAAATGAATCCAGTGGTTAGAAAATAGTGCCTTATTTTTCCCAATAGGTCGTAGCCTTAGAACCGTAGATTACAGCGGTACCGGTTGAATACATACTCGCTCAAGCCTAGTCTTAATCCTTCCACTTCAGCACGCCATGACTGTGGATCGGTTCCTTGGGCAGCTACATTGGACACCTGATCAAGGAATAGGATAACCAATCGAGCCTTGTCAAAGTCCTTGTTGTGAGCAAGCTTCATTACAAATTCCATCAGTAGTTTGATATTCTCAGGCGTTCTTTCCCATGTCTTTAGTAGCGTGCGAATGTCCCGAATGTCTGTCAACCCCATCAGTTTAGGCTCACAGAAAATAGGCCGTGTCTCTGTATCGGCTGATGTCTTTTTGACACAAGTACACACAAACATTGCATATCCATGTGAGATTCTTGTGCTTTTTTTTCATGCCATGATTTCCTGTCAACTTGCCTTGACATCCTGTCGGCTGGAATTCTCTTGAATATTCTTTTTTCGCCTTTCATTAGCCAATATTTCCTTTCTTAGTTCTGTTCCACACAGCAAAAATCGCATGCCAAAATCAAATGAATATTAAGAAAATGTTGCCTATATTTACCATCATACTATGTCTATAATTATTTTTTTTCCTTTGTACCTGTAGGCAACTCGTTTACGACGGACATATCCAACGATTCATTTTCGGCTTCAAACTCTTTATGTGAAAATATTTGGGTCAATGTGTTTTTGGCCGGGTTGCCTGCTGTAGTCCTGTTTTGAGATTCTTTTTGAAATTTATGGTTGACTTTGTCTTGGTGATGTGTCTTTAGTTTCTTGTCCTGATGTTCATGGATCTGGCCATACTGTTTGAGAATCTGTTGTTGCATGTCAGTCGAGAGAGCTAACAATATTTTTGGGTCAAGTTGTGACCATGGAGGCAAGTCAGAAAACGAAGGTTGATCTAGTTCATCATTTTCCATCACTGGTGACACATGAAACTCGGATATCTCTAGGTGTTTGATCATCGATGTTGACTCCATATCAATAGAATTCGGTTGGTCTTTGGGCAAATTTGGGGCAATTGATTCCGAGCCTGTGCATTGTTTATCAATAAAGACAACCTTGTAGTCCTCAGCAATCTCAAGTCTTGTGGTTTCTGGAAGTTGGAAAAATGTTTCTCTATCGACCATCTAACACAGGCATTAGAGCCACTAAAAAAAAAGAGCATGTATATTTGACGTTACCATGGGTGGCTTTTCTTTTTCAAAGCCTTTTAAAGTATCCGTATTCATGTCCTTGATTAGACTGCTTGAAGCAACGGAATCAACCTTTGATGGCAAGACGCTAAATAATCGTGTTTGACCTAAACAATTATTAATCAAAAAGAAATTATTTTGGGAATATCTGTTTTATCAAACATGGCTGCCCCTTTTTTTATTCTATTCCTTGATTCTAAAAACATGAAGAGTATTTACCTGATGTCAAGGGACTTTCAAGCTTTTGTATCTGGATCCCTACACCTATATTCCAATAACAACAACAACAACAAAGATCTCTTGTTTAGTATACCTATACTTTCTCGAGGATTCCACAGACCTCGTATATCAGCTGGAGCAAAATTCAGTTGTTGGTATAAACTCCAGACATTCTTTTCAATCACTTGGCTATCAGAAGTAGCCCGGGGTAGGACAGTCGATCTTGAAAATGTATCGCAATCCCCGTAACCAAGATACTTTAGTGGTGCATCTGAGCCTGCCTTTCGACGCATAATCTATAGAGTGCATCGAACTATTGAGCAAACAAAAGAAGATCTTATTACATTGTCTAGGCTTACCTTTAGTGTTATTGACCTCCCTTTCTTTTGCTGGGAATCAAGTCGGTTGCAGACTTCTTTTGCAAGTCTATCGATAAAAATCTGTGGATAGACTGATAAACAACCTGACAATACTGCTTGAATGATTTGATTTGATACTTTACTTTTGCCTTTTCCTCATTCTCAAACCGGATACCCCACTGTAATATTCAAATAATGATTGATTATTCTTGATACAACCATTTTCAAGCTTGAAAGATCTAGTCCAAGTGTTTACATTAACTTCGGCACTAACTGACTGTCGAGAAGGATGTGTAGATAGCAGTCGATTGTCGATTCCTTTTGAGAAATCATAGAGTTTTTGTCCAATATTTGTACCAAAGTTTGACTGCAATTCACTCAATGGAACTAGACCAAGTTCATTTACTAGCCGAACACCCTACTCATGCCAAATTATGATTAATTGCGAATCATTTGTATTGAGCATCATACTTGCCATTCCTTCTAGTTTTTTCTTCATCGACCGACCAACCTAATATTTTTGTGTGGCCATGAGTTCTATTGTTACTGTTACTCAGAATGATCCTGTACTTACCCCAGGGAGATCAGTTACTGCAAGTGAGCTCAATAGATCTTGGGTTTGGTCTGGTCCACAGAGAAACTGGCCATTTGGTTTGGCATGTCGATTGGCCAGTCTAAAGAGGATATTTATATACAATATAGGCTCTGGGTATGCTCACAATACCTTGCTAAAAGAATATTGGGTCCTATCCCAACACTCGTATTACACCCAGTCTTGCTCCGAATTTTATCCCTGATCTGTGTAGCCAGGGTCATTTCCTGGCCCGTGCCCGGCTGTGTAACATGAGAAGCGATCTCCAACAAGGCTTCATCCACACTGACTGCTTGTATTTCATCTGCAAATTCGAAAATGATCTATTGAATTGACATCAACTCCATTAGTGTCTTTATACGAGAACTAGGCAAAGTTACTTTATAAAATGTATCTGATACGGCCTTGTATTTCTCAAACTCATACCTTTCAAAAGAGAGAAAGAAAATCAGATTTGATAGAATAAAGCGATTATTTATATCAAAATATAAAAAAAAGACACTTACGGCACTGACTGCAGCTCTGGACATCTTGTCTTTGCCATGCTCATCCTGTGACATACAGGCCATGAATAATGAATATAAAAAGGAGCTTGTTTGTAGATAAAGGAAACTTACATCATTCCATTATAGATACCAAACTTTCTTGCAATATAATTGCAGGAAGCTGGTCTAGTGTTAGATGACTCTTTTTAAAAAGTACTTTTTGGAATACTTGCCAATCTCACTAGATGAATCATCTTTTGCCCCCTTTGAATGTGCCACGGCCACCTATCAGTGTTATATTTTAGAGTATTGATACAATGCCTGTCTAAGCATATTCATACCGGAAGATCCTTGAGATGAGGTCGATCCAAAAGACTCACGGATGCAAAAAATGCATCGAAATCAATATGCCTAGAATCCATAGTATAATCGACTAATTTAGATGAACAACTCAAATGGCCAAACATGACTTTTTCCTACATGACTACACGATGGGTTTCTGGACATTTTCCCTTTCTATTCCGTCCCTTGGAGCCTGTATTCTCTAGATTCCATCGGCGTACCTTCTCCTTTAGCTCTTCCTTCCATGCTGAGAGATGATGAAGACGAGAGTTCTTGTAATAATCCTTGATGATATCAGGATCAGAATCTGCATCGTGCTTCTCATTCATATCCTCGACAGAATTATTCTCCTGGTATTCAAGTGTGCCCATCTCTCCATCTACACAATCTTGGTCTCTTGAAATCCCAAGACGATAATGCGTCCATGGCAACAGTCGCTTGGCTGCAATAGAATCCGTAACCCAACTTGGATCGACTACTTTATAGTTCCTACAATACCATATCTCTGGATATTTAATTGGTCTTGTCAACTTGAAGAGAGCAATGTTCATCTTTTGGTCTCACCTCAGTGATTCTATTTTTGCATTGGTTAACGTGGTGGCCAATATGTGTGTTACGGCTGACTTCTTTACTAAAATAGACATAAAAAATGAGCCCATCATTTATAAACCCACACAACCCCATATATAAATGGATCTCTGATGGACTTGCAGTGCTGCTGGTAGTCGCCTCCATGCTCCAAGATGTGCCTTCTTAATTCACTTTGAGGGGCATATCCATTGATGTAAATTGATATTCCTTTGAACAACTGCGGTCGTTCCTGGCTAGCCTGTAAGCCACTGTATTAAATAATAATAATTATTATTATAAAGATATTGTCCGTGGTTTGCTTTGTAGCCCCACCCAGACTCACATCTTTTCTTCTTGTTCCTTGAGCTTGAGCTCCTTGTTCTTCATGTACTTTTGTACTTGTCCGAATTGAATGGCATCATAAGGATCTGTCATGGCGTTCAGTTGTTTGTTCTCAAGAAACCAAACCAAGATGGACATTTCAAATACCGATATTCCAATTTTAGCATGCTCAAGAAAAATGGCCAAGTGGCCAGTGGAGTCCAACTGGGCGTTGACACTGTGTGATCCGGTCTTCTACGTCACTACGAGTCAAGAAAGGACTCGTGTCAAGCTAAGCCTAAACCAATCGAGCACATCTCTCTTTTCTATCATTTATCAATTTCGCCATGCTGGCCTACAGAGATCTGCCAGCCGAGGATGGGGATGAATCCCAGGCGGGATGCAAGTTGATGGATGGATTTGCCATCTTTATTCAACTGTGTCTGGCCACAGCTGCCTTTTCAACGCTTGTCCTGAAGCGCCAGAGAGAAAAGCCACAACGACCTGTTCGCATTTGGTGAGTATCCCTTTGACCTTGTACGCATAGACACTGACAATGCAGCAACCCATAGGGCATTTGACGTTAGCAAACAACTTGTTGGTGGAATCGTCATCCATTCCCTAAATGTAGTGGCTGCCTATGTATTTGGAACCAATCCTGATGGAGAACAGTCGAATCCATGTGTATGGTAAGGTGGAATAAGAAAGGATCCCGGCTGGAGAACAATGGTTGGTATTCATTATATGTACCCAGGTACTTTTTGAATATCTTGGTGGATACAACATTAGGAGTAGTCATTCTTTGGCTCATCCTGTCAGGATTCAAGTACATTACATCGTACTTTGGCTGGACTGGGTTTGAGAGTGGTGTGTATGGAAACCCACCCATGACAGATCAACTTAAGCAATGGGGAAAGCAGCTGGTACTGTACATTGTCAGTCTGGTGTTGATGAAGTCTGTCGTTGTCCTTCTCTTTCATCTTTGCCCCTGGATATCGGATTTTGGACGGTGGGTCCTACAATGGACACTGGGAAACTATAAGCTTCAGGTGGTCTTTGTGATGTTGATGTAAGTAAAAGTCAATTCGCACCGTACAAAGAGTATTGTTTTTAATTCACCAAATGTATCAGATTCCCTTTGGTGATGAATATTATGCAGTTTTGGATCGTGGACACGATTGTAAAGCACAAATCTGACAAGAAGCCCATTCGATTATCTCGAGATGAAGAGGCAGATAATCTCTTGTCAGAAGAAGACGATAATGAACATCGTGGGTCTTCTTTTGGCTTGCTACAAGTACACGAGACCGACAGCCAAGAGGCCCTTTTGTCAGCCAAGGATCTGACGGATGACGACCCTTTAAAAGATACGCCCTTTACAGCCGTCCATGAACCACGGTCAAGTAGGGAGTCTCAACCATTAAGCCCACCTCATCCTCCCCAGCCTTTTCCTTGACCTTTTTATTTAAAGAGATAATCATTGACTTCATCCTTCGTGTTAAAACCCTTTTCTTTTTCTTTTTTCATCGCCATCATTGAATATTCTACTCAAATCATACATGTTTGCCAACTATCCTTTTTCATTCTTTGCATCCAAAGCAATAAAACTAGAATTATACATATATATACATCTAAATGATGACATTTATAAGCAATTGAGACTCATGTCCCAAAACTTGATCTCTAGTTGAGTAGCCTGCTTAAAGGTCTCGCAGACTTCTTTGAAACGAGACACTGAAGTCGAGACACTGTGGAGAGCCAGCTCTTCAAGAAGTTCTAGTACAATTTATGGATTAGTTACCAAGCCAACCGAGTTTCTCATTGAATTTTTCCTTACCATTTCCAAGTGTCACGGCCTCTTGGTAGGGCTTATCGGCATAAGTAGAGATCCAGGTCCAGTAAGGGTTTCCCTCTACAAATATAGATTGTTGGTATTTCTTAAACCATTGTGATTATGCTTACCTTTCTTTGTTTTTGGACAATTGAACAACTTGAGGCCGATATCTCCATAACCCAAAAGACAGGGTGCCATGGCTACTTGCAAATCCAATTGATCGCCAGTTGCGCCCTTGTCCAAAACGTAGCGTGTGTAGGCTACATTGCACACACTCTCGGGAGTAGACAATACTTCCTCTTCACTTATTCCCCAGTCAGTGCAGTACTTTTTGAAAAATGGTAGAAACTAGTTTTAGTATCTAATAGGCCAATAAAACAAACCAGTTGTTTACCTTGAGATGTAACTGCATTTCACCATGAATATGCAAAACAATCTTTGCGTTACGTGCACACATGTCAATATTGGGTGCTGTTTAATCAAGATGAGTATCATTTGGCCAACTATATAGTGTCACCCCTTACATTTGTAGGCAGCCAAGGCAGCGCTGCGAGCGTAGTGTTGCAGATACATGTAATCTTGCTTGATATAGTGAATAAAAGACTCTTTTGGAAGAGTTCCGTCTGCAATTCCACGAACAAATGGGTGGTCGATAAACTCACTCCACATTCCCTTTGGAAGGGAGTCTCTGAGAGCCTTTACAAAGCTCTTGCTAAAATCAAGACGCTCGATTAGTAATCCATTTGATGCTTAGACCCAAAATATAGAAGAAGAAGAAAAGAGAGATAGAGAGAGTTACCCAGCATAAGGCATGCTACGGATTCCATGGAAATGGTTGACTGGTCCAGATCCTTGGCCAATGTCTTCCAAGGTATCCTCGATAGCATGCTGGATATAAGTAGTGGCATTGATAACAGCGGGCAAGACTTTAATACAGACTTATCAGCTCTAACTTGTTTTGTTTTTATTACTCTGATACTTACCATCAAGTCCTTTTGCCAATTCACCTGCAATGGCAGCAGAGAGGGTGCATCCAGTGCCGTGTGTGTTCTTGGTATCGATATAGGGATTTACGATTTGATAGATCTCGTTGGTTTCGGTTGTGTAGAGCACATCAATCACTACACGAAGACCATCCCGATCAAAAGGCAAATGACCCCCCTTTACCAATACATGCTTGGCTCCTTTGGCCCCAAGCTGTTTTGCAGCCTCGCACATATCCTCGTATGTCTTAATTGAACCCTCATCCTTTCCCAGAATCACCTCAGCTTCGGGTACGTTGGGGGTCAAGACAAAGGTTACGGGCAATAGAAAGTCAACAAACGTCTCGACTGCATCCTTGGCCAACAGACGCGATCCACTGGTCGAGACCATTACGGGGTCCACAACAAGCTTGTCTACTTTGGGGTAGTCCTTAAGAGTTGATACGATTGTTTTGATGATCTCAGACGAAGACAACATTCCAGTCTTGATGACATTGGCACCAATGTCGCTCAGTACAGCATCGAGCTGCTTCTTAACAAACTCGACTGGTAGATCGTGAATGCCATTGACACCAAGAGTGTTTTGGGAGGTGATTGAGGTCAGAACAGAGGATGCATAGACACCTAATGAAGTAAGGGTCTTGATGTCGGCTTGGATTCCAGCCCCACTTTAGATGCAAGGGATGTTATTTTTTCTCTCTCTTTCTCTGGTGAGGATAGAATATTCTGACCGAGGTATGGTTTGTTCTTACCCACCGCTATCGCTTCCTGCAATAGTCAACACTTTTGGTCTAGTAGTATTACTCATTCTAAACAAATATAAATATTTTGAATACAACCTGAGCAGATTGGATACCAGGATAAGATTATAGGGACGTGACGTGTTCAAAGAAGTTCAATCTACAATTTTGTACCATTTTCATTTTGAACAATAAGATACTGGTTACCATGCCTACAGAACTATACTTTTATGAGTACTACTAGGTTTAGAAGATCTCTTTTTATTACTATGGTAACAAAAGTATGTTTCAATAGGCCAATTATAGACAAATCATTCTTTTTTTTTTTTGGCTCTATTGTAACAATGAAACCACTGCTGGTTTATGGCAATAGACATCAACATGCTCATTAAACACAATTGGCGGTCTAATCTCACTATTGTCTTTATTTGGACCTTGTGCTAGCTTGCAAATATAAATATATATATATATATCACAGCCACGTCTGTCTCTATCAAGGTTGTTCCACTTGAATGAGGATTTGATTTGTGGGGCTAATGAAGCACAAGGTACATTTGTACCAAATAAATCATAATTATTATACACTGCTCATAAACACACATGTACCAAATGTAAACTTTGCTCACAATCAGACGTGTATTATAGCTTAATAGGCAAGGGGCTAGGAAATTTAGCCTAGGGGTTTAATAACAGATCAAAGCCCAATATATAAAATGTAGGGGTAAAGGGTCCCCGGACGTGCTTGGGTCCAAGTTACACTCTCTCTCTACTTTAACCTTTACGAGAATCTGGCCCAAACAAAATAGAATATTGCGATCTCAAACATGGATATCTTTACATCAAAGGATCTAATCAGATAAAGATACGTACCAACGAAATATGCAGACATACAGAAGATGTACACGATTGTGTGGATATACTTTACTATGTCTTTATATATATATATATTTGTATGTATTTATATTATTTTTTACTTGCCACCCATCATGGACTTGAACTCTTCAAAGCTAATCTGTCCATCACCATTCTCATCAGCCTCCTTGATCATAGCATCAAGTTCTTCCTCAGACAAGGCCTCGTTGAGAGAAGCCATGACTCTGCGCAGCTCTTCACGGTCAATCAAACCATTGCCATCAGCATCGAAAACCCTGATAAAAAAAATCATTAGCTTCACAAACAACAAACAGATCAAATGTGATGGCTTACTTGAAGGCCTCTCTGAGGTCGTCGGCATCATTGTCGGTCTTGAGGTTCTTGACGAGACCCAAGAATTCCTGGAAGTCAATGGTACCATTGCCATCGGCATCAACATCATTGACCTTGAAACAAAACAAAAAACCTTGTCAGACTCTATATAATCATATTTGTTTCTTGTGGGTCAAGTATAATTACCATATCCTGCAACTCTTGCTCGCTAGGGTTCATTCCAAACGAACGAAGGACAACACCGAGTTCCTTGGCGCTAATGGTGCCATCACCATCTTTATCAAATAATTGGAATGCCTCGCGGTATTCTGCAATCTGCTCTTCTGAAAGTTGGTCTGCCTATTGATAAAATAATAAGTATGTGGGTGTGTAGCTTGAAATCCTCAAGTCACCAATATTTTTTATAAAATATTATTATAAAATATTATTATAAAATATTATTATAAATATATATATATTGTATTGCTATGAATAAATGATTATCATGTCTGTATTTACCATTGAGAAAAACAAGGAAGAGAGTACAGAGAAAATGATCTCGAGAAAATATACACTTTTTTTTATTTTATTTCAATCATATTTAGTGTACCTCACACTTTTGCGCCCAATATATTACGTGACGTCACGTTGTACATGTTTCGTGACGTAGATTCAATTTATTTATTAATATATTTATTTATACATATTTATATTTATATACAGTGCGTCCACCCTCAAATTGGACATTTTTTTGAGACTCAATTGCCCATTTGTTTGAAACTCAAGTGGTCATTTTTTAGAGACTTTGTTGGTCAATAATTTTAAAATTTATTTTAGCAAAGACAAAACTATATAGGAATCTTATTACGACAGTTTTCAAACTGATTTATCGAGTGCTGAATAAAGTTCCCAAGGTGCTCAACTGGCACAGATTCAGCAGCTTCTACGATGCGTGTAGTAAGAGTTTCCACATCACTAAGCTTATTCCGTTTAACCTTTCCTTTTACAATTGCCCAAAATTGTTCAACAGGATTGAAATTCAGGTGAGTAAGGAGGGAGATAAACTGGTATATATCCTCTTTTAATAATCACAGGATCAATAACCTTTGGGACATGAATTGGAGCGTTATCCATAATAATAAAGTAACCTCTTATTTCAGGATTACTCATCCATGATATCCATAGTATCGTTAAGGAATTGAATATAGTGACCGCCTGTCGTACCTTTAGGAACAGCCAGTCTTTCTTCTGGTGCTTTTCTCTTAGAAGCTCTACTACCTTTTGTGTCTTGATGTTTTCTGATTCTCTCATACTCATGTTAACAACCCCAACAGATGATATAGCACCAATAACAGTATGAGAGACAGTTTTTGTTGAAGGGGTAATAACAACGGCCTGGGTGCCTCGTTTAGACCAACCACGGCTGCGACGCATATTAATATCGAAACCTGACTCATCAATAAAAACACAGTTTCTCATATAATCCATCTCACTATTTTCAATCCACTTATTAACCTAATCAACACGAGCTTAAAGGGTTTCTTCTTTATTTCGAGCAACAGAACGGCGATATACAACTTTGATACTCAAGTTGCATTCTTCTTTCATAAACTCAGCTACTCTTGATTTCTTAATTTGAAGACCAGGGAAGCTTGTTGTAAGGTTTTCTACTGCGTCTTGGATAGTTGCAGAAGAATCCTCATCAAAGAAATTAATCAAGTGGCTCTTGTGATCTTTGTTGAGCAGACTAATAGATCTACTTGAACCAAGGTTTTTTTTCCCATTTACGGGCAGTGTCATAATCCACTTTAGCTGCCTTGGCCGCTTCCTTTGGCTTCATAGGCTTCTCTTTTAAAAAGTAGAAGTATCTCACGATCTTCAAGAGTGTATTTTTTCTTGTATTATTTCAGACATTTATTAGGATTGCCGGCGAGAGCGCTCAGGCAAATAAAAAAGGGGGCACGTGGCCAGAAAGAGATTGGAAAAGACAGAGAGAAACGAAAACGAAAGAAAAAGCGATCTAGACAAAAAAAGGAAAGGGAGCTATAAAACTTTTATAGTGATAGTGCTAAGAAAAACTCAATAGTACTGCACGCCTTGTTAGCTACTACTTCAGACCGAAATGGTGTTTCATCGAAAATGAAACCCCAATGGGCACGCCAGATCTCTTGTGCCGTGATTGCCACCACAAGCAAGCGTAGGTGTTGATGTTGATCTTGTGCAGGGAGAATACACTGACTTAAATAGGCCAGCGCACCACCAACGGTCCATGTGGGCAGGTGTCGAGAGAGGATGTTTGTCCCCACCCCACATTTTTGGGAGCACCCGAAGAAGAAATGAAATTGATCTTCAATAGGGGCAGCGCAAAGTAGACAGGATAGAGAGGGAACTGTATTCGGCATTATATAGTGGAGGCGGGCTCGTGTCGGTATGGTTCCCCATAGAGCTTTCCACCAAACCGTGCGGCACTGGTGAGGAATATCAAAACGCCAGAAGCGCTTCCAAGCAGCACTGGGGAGGAAAGGTGTAGGTGGTGTTGGTCGAATATGTCGCCGTAAAGAGGATGTAGTTGCCGAGCGAAGAGGGACATTGTCGATTCGAACTTCAGACAGTAGAGAGGACAAGTCAGTGGGAGGCGGTAGGCTAACAGGGACGTGTGTACCCTCCACATACAAGTGGAACCAGGGGACAAAAGATATTTGACCGTAGTCAAGTAGGCAAAAAAGGCGGCGAATGCGGGTTCTGGCACGAGGAATATGAATATGAGCACGCCTTTGCAGGTACCCATTGGCTGTGAGCACAAAGGCATCGGATACAAAAATATGCTTGAAATCAATCCTAGGTGTATCAAAAGGAGGAGTGGCAGTCCAGATAGCCGCCAAAGGAAAGTGGAGCAAAAACTGAGAATCAATCCGTACTTCAGGTGGAAGAGGGGAAGAGAACAATCTTGAGGTGGCCTGATGCAGAGGTTTCAAAGGCTTTGGGCAGTTAGCAGTGCTACAGGGATAAAGCAAAGCAGAGGTGACTGAAGGTGTGCGAAAGTAGAGTGGAATGAGAAAGTTCAAAATGGGAATGACGAAAGAGACAGATCGGGAGGAAGAAGTCGTAACGGACTGACTTTGGAGGAGGGGAAGAATCCATCGCAACTGCAAGGCTTGCTGTTGTCTGTCAGGATCGATTAGACTCAGGCCACCAGCGGATCGGGGGAGACAGAGCTTCTCCCAGCTGAGACACCCAAACCCCAGGTGAAGGTAAGAGCGGATTAGAGAGCGGATGGTAGTGAAGAATGATGGTGGGGCAGGGGTGACATAAAGGATATGCCAAACAGAGCTAAGCAACAGAGAGTTTGCAATTAAGCCTTTGCCACGCACGGATAGTCCTCGCTGGGAAAGAATGTCGCAATGTCGAGTGAGTTTGTGAATGATGGTAGCACAGAAGGAATCGAGTTGAGCTGGATGTGATGTCAATGGAAATCCAAGGTATTTAACCGCATCAGCCTCAAGGCGATCGTGTCGACAGATTATATCCGCAGCATCTAGAGTAGGGCCCCAATCTGGGACGAAGTTTCCTGACAGAGCGACGGCAACAGTCTTTCCGAGATTCACTCTAGCATTGGAGGCACGGCCAAAGGTGGACAGGAGCAGTCGCAGGTGATCCAGCTCTGCAGGTGCCGAAAGGAAAACTAACAAATCGTCAGCGTACACAAGCAATTTAAGCGGAGGAGGTTCTTGAGTAGGTGCAAGAGGGGACAGAATAGATGGTACGCGAAAGCGAAATCCAGGCAAGTATGGTGAGGCTAGAATTGAGCGTAGAAGGGGCTCGAAAGCGATGTTAAAAAATAAAGGCGAGAGAGGATCACCCTGTAAAAGGCCTCGCCCCTGTGGGAATGGTGTGGATATATATCCATTGACGTTCACATGTATCTGCGTGGCAAAGAAAAGGGCACAAACTGCATCGACGAACATAGTGGGCAGACCAAGTCGGGACATGACCAATCGGAGGTATGTTGGATGTACCCTGTCATAAGCTTTTTCTTGATCAAGAAGAAGAGCCACGCCGGGGTCTTGGGTGATTTGGGCATGATACATCGTCAAGCGGGTGAGAAGACCATTATCAGCTATAAACCGATTAGCCATGAATCCGGTCTGGAATGGCGTGATCAGGGGGGCAAGACAGTAGCGAAGACGAGCTGTAAGTATTTTGGTAAACACTTTGGCATCACAGTTGATTAGTGATATTGGCCGCCAGTTCTTGAGGAAGCAAGGGTCACCAGCTTTGGGTAACAAAACTAGTACTGTTTCTAGCCAGGAGGGAGGGAAGACCCCATATAGAGCATCGTTGTAGACTTCAACGGCTAGGGTTTGAACATAAGTATGTTGGAAGAGGCGTTTCCACAGTGGATAAGAGAGTCCATCCAGGCCGGGACTGGAGTTGTTGGGTGTCTCTGCAAGTGTGAAGTTGATGTCATGAATAGTTATTGGATCGACGAGTTTGGAAGCACTGGAGGAAGACATGTAGTCTGAGGTAGGGAAGTTGGAAATCAAGGAGTGAGCGGCCGAAAGGTCTATTGGATCTTCAGTATACAGTTTGTGGTAGAAAGACCTGGTATGACCAAGGATGTCAGAGGGGTCAGTGATTGTTGCGTTGGTGATAGGGTCAATGAGAGACGTGATGGACTTGGAGGCCGATCGACGTTTAATCGTTTGGAAAAAGTATTTGTTAGATTGTTCACCCGACTCAAACCATTTCATACCAGCTCACTGAGCAAGGTTGGTTGATCGGGATATCTGAATTTCTGCGATGCGCGCTTCTACATTAGCAAGTGCAGTAGCAGAGGATTCAAGTATAAGACGGGCATGTGTTTGGTTGAGTGAGGCTTCTACAGACCGAACTCTCTCATGGAATTTAGTACCATAGACAGATGCAAGCTGTTTCACTGTGCGTTTGAGGGCGTCCCATCGCAGACCCGGAGAAGATGATACTTCATCAGAGGTGTGCGCCAGATCAAGCACTCGCTCCAATTGTATATCAAATTTGTCATGGTCTAGGAATATCGTACAAGGTTAAAAATAAAGTAATTCTAGTTTTTAAACGTCGACATGAACAGCTTCAAGCAACTTTTCTTTGTAATCCTTATATTCTTCAAATAAAAAAGCTAGGCTCATGAAACGCAACTATAATAAAGCTTAGGAGTAGACCTTTACCTGATAAAAAAAATGAAGATTTATTTAGTATGATACAGTATATTTGTATCTTTTGATATCCAGTAGCCTGTTATGCATACTCATGCAGTACTTCATGCACACACTTCTACCAATCGTCTCCCACTCCTCTTTCAGAGCCTCCTCCAACTCTGACAGTGTTTTCGGCTGAGGTTCCCTTGAGCGCACAAGGTTGTCGAGATGGCTCCAGATATTCGCAATGGGGCTCAAATATAGACTCTTTGAGGGCCACTCAAGAACATTGATCCCAAGATCTTCTTTGCATTTTTTTTGGACATGGCTGCCTTGTGGGGAATAGCGTTGTCTTTTTGGAAACAATACCCAGCCTTGTCCTTACATGGCAGCATGTCAAAGTATAGCTTGAAATTGTCTTGTATGTCCTCTGTATATACTTCTTTTTTGCATTCATATTGCCCTCAAGTATAACAAGAGGTCCAACACCTCCAGCCCAAATGCAGCCACTCACCATAACCGATCCTCCATCTCCTTGGATTTTTGGTTAGAGGCAGTCAGGACGATACTTCTCATCTGGTTTTCTCCACACGTGCGTCTTTCCATTTCTCTTAAAGAGGGAAAACCGAGACTCATCACTCCAAATTACGATTTTCCATTCCTCATTCCACTCCATTCTTGCTTGAGCCCACTTTCGACGTGCAGCTATGTCTGCTTGAGTCAAGTAAGGCTTGGCCAACACAGTGCAGCAATTGTAGTCAAGACTACGCAAGGTCTTGCTAATGGTGACTTTTGAGATGGGCATGTCAATAACCTCCTCCATCTCACGAGTAATCTCCCCTAATGTCTGACGGCGATCACTTCTCACGATCCTTTCCAAATGCCGTTTGTCTCTAGCATTGAGAAGCTTGTGTCTTCCTGAGCGAGGCTGATCTTCAACAGACTTCGTCTTATAGTATCTTTTTATTATTTTATGAAGAGTTGATTCCTTGATATTCTCGCGTTGAGAAATTTCTGCAACAGACAATCCTGCGTTGTGCATTCCAATCATAATCAACTTTTCATCAGATGAATGGCGGATATATTGTCTGCAAGGGCTCTCCTCTTTATTTGTTGAGTTTGAAGGGGTAATGTTTATAAGAATAAAGAGAATAAGAAAAAACAAAATATAGAAGATGCATTAAGGGTAAAATCGGACATTCAAATCATGAATGAATTCGTTTTCCACCCTGTAGGTTTATTCCCTATGGATGAATTATCCCAAGCCCTGGATGGACGAGGATGGGTCGAATTTGTCGATCCCTCAGGGGTAGACATTGTGACCAAACTTTATTTGTATGGGTGTGTTTCTTGTGGTAAAACGATTATTCTGTAAAATTATTGATTTTATTTTTTAGCGGGAAGAGGAGTGGCGGATGCGCTGTCTAGAAACCAATTACTATCACTATTTCTATGTTTATCCTTAGTATAACATTATAGGCTGACACGTGTGTTGTGGGCAGGTTCGGTTTCGACCATGGAGCCGGACCAAGGGCCCGGAACAGGCCCAGGGGGGGTCGGAGGCCGGACCAGTCCGGAGGGGCCCGAGCCGAGTGGGGGTGCCCGATCCCCGAGTTCCTTTATCTTATTCTATCACACTTTCCTCTTTTATTTCCCTTTTGAACCCTTTCTCACTTGCAGGACTGCACCATTCCTGTACTTCTTTAGTTTCCCCTACTTGCCTTACCCTTTTCTTTACTGTTGCAGTATATTATATTTTTTTTGGCCTTGATGGCATCATTTTACTATTCCATTCTTCGGTTATTCTCTTAGTTTTCTCTGTCTATAAAAGACATTCTCTTCCAACGAATAAACATCAGTCAGTCTTACGATCAGTTTTACGGTTATTTTATCCTTTTGAGTTTAAGCTCGATCTCTGAAGAGCAGTTATATTTTGCCCGGTCATTTTGGGGATATTTCTGTTGAGTTTCGTTAGTCTTTTACTGGTTCTTTCATTGTTTCTTTTATATATTTTATTTGTCGCCCGTTCGGTTACCATACACAACCATACAAACACATCACGCGTCAAGGCGCTCTTCACTACTCTGGACCTATTTTTAAAAAAGGCAGGTGTCAACCTCTTCATAAATTTAGTAATAAAATTGATTATTATAGCAGCTATAAGACCAAATTTATTACTAAATTTATGAAGAGGTTGACACCTGCCTTTTTAAAAAATAGGTCCAGAGTAGTGAAGAGCGCCTTATCTCTTATATAATAAACGAAAGAGGTTACTCCCCTATTATACGACTATCACACCAGGGTAGGACCTCTGGTGATTTTGGGCGCGTTGTTTTTGTTGGACCGCAATAAATATCGACTGCACTTTGAAAATCGCAATAAACGAGCATATGAGCTATTATTAACATCATCTTCAAACTTAAGCTTTAAAAGCTCAAGCTCGTCGTCGTCCAGAATACCTTTGCCATCCAAAGCTTTACAGGCAGCAGGTGCTTCTTCAAGATCTGCCATAAGTTGCTTATTCTCAAGTTTGTCTGCAGCAATTTGGTCTTCAAGCGCTTCCTCAAGTTTTTGTTTGTAGGTAGACATGATGTTAAAGTTGATGTATGACGAAAGAAAAAAAAGCAACTTGGCTGAGCAACAAAGTTGTTGCTTACTTTTTTTGCTCAGGTTTACAGTTACACAAAAAAACTATTTCTAATGGGTTTTTGAGTGTCCCTGCTGTCTCTTTGCCTCTTTCCACAAATTGACATGACAACGAGTAAGGCAAATAGAATACGAAAACCAAAGTTAAAACTTATTAACAGTGCCTTCTTTTTTTTAGTACCAGAAGAACTCTTACAATACAAATTGCCGCGCAACTATAAACCGGGTACGGACCGAATCAGCAAACTCGTGGCTAAGAATCAGTTTGCCATCGACTTGATCACCACCTCGCTTTTGGACGTTCCTCCAGGCACCTACAAGACCGGTGACAGTATGTTCATCGATGGTACAGAGTGCGACGTCCTCTATTTGCCTCGTTCAGCAGATCTTGTCGCTTTACCCCCTGTAATAGTTGAAATACAGCACACAGTGACACGGGAGTTTATGTGCAGAGCCGTTCAATACTGCCTGAACGTCTACAAGCGTTTCCACACCTTCCCAATCCTACTCATAGTCTGTATCTCAAAAGTAGAATCGAAAGTCCTCAGGGACCTCTTCAAACCTACCCAAGACAAGACTTATCTCCTGGAAACACCTTGCTGCCATTTTGCAAATAGTTGTTTTATGCTGACAAAAGAGAGTATCGATCCTTTTGTCGACAATAATGATAGCAGCTCATTGAACCCTTTGGTCGCCTTTGGGCATTTTTTGATGTCTGGTCAGCAAAGCATCATCAGCATTGACCGATGGGACGACCCAACCATCAAAAAGCTGTACTTGGTCGCTATGGAAATGGTAAAAAATGACATGGAGACAGAGGATGACAAAGTGGAAGCCTTGCGAACAATTTGCCAAGCAACGCAAAGCCAATTTGAGAAAATCTTGTTGACCGTTCGTGAAAACCCCAACCAAGCAGAAAGATACGCAGAAGCAGGGCGACATTACAGTTCGAGCCTCAAAAGGAAGTACGACAACATGAAACAAGAAGCAAACACCACACCACCAGAAGCAACAACACCAATGGAGCTTTCAAAAGACTTTGATGGTGCTTCTTGTTCCAATGATTCAAAGAACAAAGAGCTGATTGCCTTTGTCAATACTTGGAAACAGGATAACAAAGGTCGAATGAATTGGTCTGCCTGTTGGGAAGAAGGAAGGAAGAAGGGCCTGTTCACAGAGTACTCGAATAGCCATAGTTTAAAAAATACATACCACAAAATAAAAGATAATTCCTAATCTTTATCAGCACCGTTAATAGAGGGTTTGGTACATTATCAAAATATCCTCCTACCTAAAAGAGGAAGCCATGGTCTTTGGATTGTTTCAAATTATTTTCAAAAAAAATGCATTTTTTGTGAAAAATAGCGATTGTATAGTTAAAATTACATCTTCTTGCTGACTGTTTTGTCAGTTCTGGTGGCTTTTTTTGGTGAAATAACAGTATAGGGTATACTTAGGAGATGTATTAACAAGGAATATATAATTATTATTTACAAAAGCCTTTATATACTCTTATAATGTTATAAACTTGTATCAATTGATATTTTGTTTATAGAACCAAAAAATCGATATTTTGGTAGTCCTAAAAAGGCAAGTTTCACTTTGTTGTTGCACAAATATCCTATTAAGGTAGTGCTTTTTTGCCTATAGAGACATTTGGGGATTAAACCCAGATAGCGTCTGTGGTAAATTAAGGGTTTTGGGAACTTTAGATACTGGATTTTGCGTCAGGCCAAGGGATATTTTTGCATAACATTTGTCGATGAGTAAATGATGTGAGAGATCTCCAATTCATAGGTTAAAAAGCGTAAAAGCGTAAAGTAAAATACAAATTGCAACATCGCCAACATCGCCAATCACATCGTCAACCACATCGTCAACCACATCGTCAACATCGTCAACATCGTCAACATCGTCAACATCGTCAACATCGTCAACCACATCGTCAACATCGTCAACATCGTCAACATCGTCAACCACATCGTCAACATCGTCAACCACATCGTCAACATCGTCAACATCGTCAACCACATCGTCAACATCGTCAACATCGTCAACATCGTCAATCACATCGCCAACATCGTCAACCACATCGCCAACATCGTCAACCACATCGTCAACATCGTCAACCACATCGTCAACATCGTCAACCACATCGTCAACATCGTCAACATCGTCAACATCGTCAACCACATCGTCAACATCGTCAACATCGTCAACCACATCGTCAACATCGTCAACATCGTCAACCACATCGTCAACATCGTCAACATCGTCAACCACATCGTCAACATCGTCAGCATCGTCAGCCACATCGTCAACATCGTCAGCCACATCGTCAGCATCGTCAACATCGTCAGCCACATCGTCAAGCATCGTCAACATCGTCAGCCACATCGTCAACATCGTCAGCCACATCGTCAACATCGTCAACATCGTCAGCCACATCGTCAGCATCGTCAACATCGTCAGCCACATCGTCAACATCGTCAACATCGTCAGCATCGTCAGCCACATCGTCAGCATCGTCAGCATCGTCAGCATCGTCAGCCACATCGTCAACATCGTCAACATCGTCAGCCACATCGTCAGCATCGTCAGCCACATCGTCAACATCGTCAGCATCGTCAGCATCGTCAGCATCGTCAGCCACATCGTCAACATCGTCAGCATCGTCAGCCACATCGTCAACATCGTCAACATCGTCAGCCACATCGTCAGCATCGTCAGCCACATCGTCAGCATCGTCAGCATCGTCAGCCACATCGTCAACATCGTCAACATCGTCAACCAGATTGGCGATGTTGACGATGTGATTGGCGATGTTGACGATGTTGACGATGTGGTTGACGATGTTGACGATGTTGACGATGTTGACGATGTTGACGATGTGGTTGACGATGTTGACGATGTTGACGATGTGGTTGACGATGTTGACGATGTTGACGATGTTGACGATGGTTGACGATGTTGACGATGTGGTTGACGATGTTGACGATGTTGACGATGTTGACGATGTGGTTGACGATGTTGACGATGTTGACGATGTTGACGATGTTGACGATGTTGACGATGTGGTTGACGATGTTGACGATGTGGTTGACGATGTTGACGATGTTGACGATGTGGTTGACGATGTTGACGATGTTGACGATGTGGTTGACGATGTTGACGATGTGGTTGACGATGTTGACGATGTGGTTGACGATGTTGACGATGTTGACGATGTGGTTGACGATGTTGACGATGTTGACGATGTTGACGATGTGGTTGACGATGTTGACGATGTTGACGATGTTGACGATGTGGTTGACGATGTGGTTGACGATGTTGACGATGTTGACGATGTGGTTGACGATGTTGACGATGTTGACGATGTGGTTGACGATGTTGACGATGTTGACGATGTGGTTGACGATGTTGACGATGTGGTTGACGATGTGGTTGACGATGTTGACGATGTTGACGATGTGGTTGACGATGTTGACGATGTTGACGATGTGGTTGACGATGTTGACGATGTTGACGATGTTGACGATGTGGTTGACGATGTTGACGATGTTGACGATGTGGTTGACGATGTTGACGATGTGGTTGACGATGTTGACGATGTGGTTGACGATGTTGACGATGTGGTTGACGATGTTGACGATGTTGACGATGTTGACGATGTGGTTGACGATGTTGACGATGTTGACGATGTGGTTGACGATGTTGACGATGTTGACGATGTGGTTGACGATGTTGACGATGTTGACGATGTGGTTGACGATGTTGACGATGTTGACGATGTGGTTGACGATGTTGACGATGTGGTTGACGATGTTGACGATGTTGACGATGTGGTTGACGATGTTGACGATGTTGACGATGTGGTTGACGATGTTGACGATGTTGACGATGTTGACGATGTTGACGATGTGGTTGACGATGTTGACGATGTTGACGATGTGGTTGACGATGTTGACGATGTTGACGATGTGGTTGACGATGTTGACGATGTTGACGATGTGGTTGACGATGTTGACGATGTGGTTGACGATGTTGACGATGTTGACGATGTGGTTGACGATGTTGACGATGTTGACGATGTGGTTGACGATGTTGACGATGTTGACGATGTGGTTGACGATGTTGACGATGTTGACGATGTGGTTGACGATGTTGACGATGTGGTTGACGATGTTGACGATGTTGACGATGTGGTTGACGATGTTGACGATGTTGACGATGTGGTTGACGATGTTGACGATGTTGACGATGTGGTTGACGATGTTGACGATGTTGACGATGTTGACGATGTTGACGATGTGGTTGACGATGTTGACGATGTTGACGATGTGGTTGACGATGTTGACGATGTGGTTGACGATGTTGACGATGTGGTTGACGATGTTGACGATGTTGACGATGTGGTTGACGATGTTGACGATGTTGACGATGTGGTTGACGATGTTGACGATGTGGTTGACGATGTTGACGATGTTGACGATGTGGTTGACGATGTTGACGATGTTGACGATGTGGTTGACGATGTTGACGATGTTGACGATGTTGACGATGTGGTTGACGATGTTGACGATGTTGACGATGTGGTTGACGATGTTGACGATGTGGTTGACGATGTGGTTGGCGATGTTGGCGATGTTGCAATTTGTATTTTACTTTACGCTTTTACGCTTTTTAACCTATGAATTGGAGATCTCTCACATCATTTACTCATCGACAAATGTTATGCAAAAATATCCCTTGGCCTGACGCAAAATCCAGTATATGACCTCTCAGACTGACTCAGACTGAAAGTAATTCAGCGGGGTTTAAACATTTTAGTTGTAATTTTTGACAAAAAAAAAGTATTTCTTGCTGCTCAGCCAAAAACAGAGAAATACTTGCAAAAATTTGCAGGTATTTTACCGTGTCAGACTAGAGTGTACAAGTCTCACATTCTATCCAATAAAGACTCTTTAAACTTGAATATTTCCAATTTGAGCACTTCCTTGTCAGGTAAGAAAGCCAGTTAAAATGCCTTTGTTGTATCCTGATACGGTGGCCGTGGTGGTTGGTGGCCGCCACCTTGAAGCAGAAGGCCAGGCGAAGTAGGGCGGAGTACGAAGAAGGAGAAGTAGAAGACTACACACCCGGTGAAAAATGAATCAGAATATGGTAATTTTACGAATTCTGAGCAGGTGATTGGATAGAATTTCATTTTCAGACGATTTTTCAAAGTTTGTCGGTTATTCAAATGGTCGGGGGATACGATATTCCTCAAATGAATAGAATATTATACAAAGAGTATAAATATGGAAATGCTGTGTTCATAAAAAGGACTTGGGATCACACCCAAAGATATGTGACCCATTTATAGTAATTTTTTTGAGCCAAATCTTAATAAAGAGCGCTGATTGGCTGTAATAAGGTTCAACCCTAAAAAGCCAGCAATTACACAGATTTTAAATTCCGTGTGATTACACGAATAAAAA
Organism: Phycomyces nitens; assembly: GCA_022702545.1. Taxonomy (NCBI): domain Eukaryota; kingdom Fungi; phylum Mucoromycota; class Mucoromycetes; order Mucorales; family Phycomycetaceae; genus Phycomyces; species Phycomyces nitens. The sequence continues at coordinate 2,539,684 of JAHRBC010000004.1, forward strand.
TAAATCTTTCGATTGGCTGATTTTTGCAAACCAAAAAAAAATGATTGGAGGTAATTTGAGCTGATTTCCGAGAAATAAAATGAAGTTTTTATTGGCTGAAAATCTTCATAATGAACCACATACTTCTAAACATGTCCATATTTAATAGCCGACGTTCAGAGAAACTTGGTGCATGGAGCTTTGAATACATATCCAGGCGTTCTGTAAGCTTGCCATTTTCTAAAAGAAATTTAGCCTCTTATTAAATATGCTTTATAACAAGATGCTGTTTTTTGTTGACAGAAACCAGTCAAATAAAGGACTTTTATAACCATTACAAAAAGAAGAAGAAAATGAAAAATCACATATTTTTACATTAGGGGTACACAGACATAAAATCTGCGCTTTGTTTGATTTTTTAGAAAGTCTTATTGGACATGTTCATCAGAAAGACTTAAAAAAAAAACTATACAAGAAAAAAATCGCCAAAAAAAAAAGCACTTAGGAAAAATAAAAAATCAAGATACGTCACCCGTTTGGCGCTACTAAAAAAAACTAGCATCTTCTTTTTCCTTTGTTCTTTCTTTCTCCTCAATATGACATACGAAAGTACCAACAAATATTACACACGTCTCAAGTATGTCTAGAAGCTCTTTATGCTTTCATACAAGGTATTTTACTCAATATACTACATACACATGTCTATAAAGCTTTTACTAACATCCTTCTCTAGATTACTGTTGCTGTGATGACTTAAATCGTGCTAGATGACAAAGGTAAACATCATTTTAAAAGTGCAATATCTTATTCTTTTATTAACGTTTCTCTTCCTTTTGCTTTAGGTAAGTCATAATGGTATCTTCTCTTTGTTCTTGTCAAGAGGTAAGGCTTTCATTATTAAACATATTCCGTTTTTATATCAATAATACTAATCTTTTTATTTAAATAGTTCTTGATACTTTCTTCCTGCTGGTCTATCAATATGGCTCCCCTGTTTCCCATGGTCTCATCCATATATACTGCTATTAGTATTGTGGTTTTGCCCATTATTATATAGTACAGCAAGGGTATTTTTACCATCACACCCGGTGAAAAATGAAACAGAATATAGTAATTTTACGATTTCTGAGCAGATGATTGGATAGAATTTCATTTTCAGACGATTTTTCAAAGTTTTTCGGTTATTCAAATGGTCGGGGGATACGAGATTCCTAAAATGAATTGAATATTATACAAAGAGTATAAATATGGAAATGCTGTGTTCATAAAAAGGACTTAGGATATTTATTAAAAAATATTATGCATAGAATGAATAAGAATATAGGTATACAATGAATAAATGAATCTTGGAAATTAGGAATATGTATTAGATTGATCTCAAGAGTATCATACGTCTAAATTCACACAAATTAACATATTAAAAAATATCATCTCCTTCAATATAAGTGTCTAAAACACTCAAAAAAACTCAAAGAACAAAGAATGAACTCATGAGCACCAAAGAAACATAATCAAGGATTCAAACCAAAGGATTCAGAAAGCTTTCTTATAGCAAGTTCATACTCTATATACCTTCTATACTTATTTACCAAAGAACTACTATCTACACCATACTTGATATTTCTTGTTTGTCAAACATGATTTCGTAGTCCTATTTATTACTGGCCATAATTTTTTGTTTTTCTTTCTGTCTTTCACTGTCAACAATTACTAATGTCGTTTGGTCCTTTCATTTTATAGATAAATCTGGCGATTCTGATGCCATCATGTTGTAGATGTTGCTTTCATCGAGGTCAAAGGCTCAAGCAGTCAATGTAAGTTGAACATCTCTAAAGATTTATCACATCATCAAGCATTTCATTGACGCGTACTTTTTTCTTCATCTAGTCTTTTATGATGCTACAGGCTAATGACTATCTACATGTTCTGTCAATATATTTCAATGGTAAGGTCTTTCTAAAACCTAAAGGTGTTTTATACAATAATATTCTAATTACTATTTTCTTTTACTCATACAGTTCTCCTCATAAGTGGCCCACGTTTGTCCTTGGTAAGTTAAAAACTCTTTATCTAGCATGTAAGAGCTCCTACCCAGCAAGCAAGCATTTCTACCTAGCAAGTAAAAACCCCTACTTAGCAACCAAGTATTTCTACTTGGTTCCCTTCATTTTTTCAAAGTAAATATCTTTATCCAATAAAAAATAAAATAAAATAAAAATAAAACTATTTTTGAGAATTCCATAAAAGGCAGTAGATTTTTAATCTGGAGGACACAAATGTACAAAAGCGGATATTAAACGTGTTCCCTATATGGTATACAAAAAATGGCGGAATCCAAACCAAATTGCCAAATTGAGATTTTTTTTTCACCGGGTGTGATCATTTTTGATGCTGCGCTTTTTTGCGCTTTTTTTCAAAAAATAAATAAATCATTTTTAAGACCAGTTTTATGTAATACATATCTTACAAATAAGGAAGGAAATTTTCCCATATTGTTTTTTTTGGAAGGTTTAAAAATGCTCCTTGATGCAACTGTTACACGATAATTGTCTTAACGATCTATCCCAAATAGGAAATAATATTTAGCTAAACCTTAGTCCTAAGGCGTTTAAAATCCCGACAGAAATGTCTTTGGGTGTGATTGACACTGGAGACGCACAACCAATTATGAAAAGGCCGAATCATTTCATGTCGCATGCGGAAAGGGAGATGCTGAGAGGAGAGATCAAAGAGATGCTGGACCACGGAATCATCATGCCTGCCACACACTTACCAGACAAGCAAGGAAATTGCGCGGGAGGATGGTCGTTCCCTGCGTTGTATGTTAGGAAAAAGGACGGAGAAAGGAGATTGTGTGTCCAATTCCAAGAACTGAACAAGGTGACCGTGAAAGATCCATGGCCCTTACCCCTCATCTCCGACGTACTGGACTCGTTCCAAGGAGCGAAGTACTTTACCACGCTGGACTTATTAAAAGGCTTCAACCAAATTGCGGTCGCGGACGACACCATACCAAAACTAACCATGGCGACTCCGTGGGGCAACTTCTCTTATAAAGCTATGCCATTCGGGATTGTCAATGGTCCAGCTACTTTCTCCAGAGCGATTTATCTAGCAATGGCCGAACTATAATCGTTTGTGTCAACGTATATTGATGATCTAACAGTTTTCTCGGAATCCTGGGAAGAGCACTTACTTCACCTGAGAAGGGTCTTTGAAAAACTCAGAACAGTGAAGATGAAACTAAAGCCCAACAAGTGTTTCTTCGCCAAGCATGAAGTGGACATCTTAGGGTATACAGTATCAACAGAGGGAATAAGCCCACTGTCCAGCAAGATCGATAAAATACAAGACTTCCCGACACCACGAAACAAGACCGATATCAGGGCCTTTGTTAACTTGTCAGGATATTATAGGCGACATGTACAAGCTTTTGGAGATTTAGCGAAACCATTGAATGCAGTTCTTAAGCACAAATCGCCTTTTCGATGGGAGCAGGATCAACAAGAGGCGTTCGACCTCCTCAAGCAAGCACTGCACTCAGCACGTACCCTCAAATTCCCAGACCCCAAACAACCGTACATTCTTTACACTGATGCCTCAGAAGCGGGAAATGGGGCCGTTTTAACACAGAAGGACATGGACATGGAAGGAGAAGAGAGACCTATATGCTTCCTCTCCAGACAAATGCAAGGGGCTGAGGTAAACTACCCCACCGTGGAGAAAGAACTATTGGCCGTCATTTATAGTTTCAAGAAACTACGAAAGTACATACTGGACAAGCCCTTTTGTTTATGCACGGACAACACCGCAGTCAGGTATCTCTTCCTGAAGGCCGAACCAAGTTCTAGACTGCAAAGATGGGTGATGGCCATCCAGGAGTTTCAATTCACCGTGAAACATATTACTGGTAAGAGCAATGTGGTTGCAGACGTCCTATCTCGTTATCCCAGTGCAAGTGAAAAGGGAGACACTGAAGAGGATCCATTCAAGGGACTTTATCCGGCCTGGCGCATGGAGGACAGAGAAGAAGAATATGAGGCTCCTTTGGAGACCATTAAGAATTATCTCACGACTCAAGATCAAAACACAGCAGGAAGAATCAAAGAGATCAGTAGAAACTGTGTATTCCAGCAAGGAAGGCTGGTAAGGATAGTACAAGACCGTAGGGTGCTGATTCCCCTACCATCGGAGCGGAAGCAAGTGCTCAAGGAAGTACACGAAGGGCACGGACATTTCGGTCAGGAGGCAACGTGGGCCAGGTTCTTTCTACACTACTGGTGGCCGAAAGCTTATCAGACCGTGAAAGACTACGTACAGCAGTGCGAGGAATGTCAATACTTCAATCTAGCCAACGTAGAGAGGCGGAAGCCACAAGAGATACCGGTCAACCACATTTTTGAAAGGTGGGGACTGGACTATGTTGGGCCGTTACCAGAATCCGAAGGAGGGAACCGCTATATAATAGTAGCCATGCAATATTTCACTAAATGGCCGGTAGCCAGGGCAGTGCACCGGGCAACTGCCGGACAAGCCGCGATTTTCCTATACGAGGAAATTTTTAGTCAGTTTGGACCACCTAAAGAGCTGTTGACTGATGGAGGGAAGCATTTCGACAACGAACTGGTGGATCAGTTTCTCAAGGTAGTGCAATCGAAACATATCTATGCCACACCATACCATCCGCAAACCAATGGGTTAGTCGAGAAGTTCAATGGAACTCTGGTGAACAGTATCAAGAAACTAGCGAGACTGGAGCCCCAGAAATGGGATCATTACTTGCCGCAAGTCCTGTACTCCTATAGGACCAAAGCCCACGCCACGTTGGGCATATCGCCCTTCGAACTTATGTTCGGCACTGCCCCGCGTCACCCACTGGATGATCTGCTACAGAGACTTGGGAGGGAAATGGGAAGTGAACGACTAGTACACCTCAGAGAAGGACGATGGGAGGATGAAGAGCGGAAGAAGGATAATTCACGAGGAAATACTCTCCGTCAGGACTTAGGACCAGGCATCTTCCAAGAAGAATTTTCAGAAAAGACACAAGCTGGACACCACGTACAAGACCAAGGTGTGGAAGGTCCTGGCCGCGTTTGAAAACGGCACCTACGTGTTGGTCGATGCTAAAGGAAATACGGCCAAGCGTAGAGTAAATGGAGCCACGCTTCGTTTATTCCATCCAAGGAAGTAACTCACGCTGTGGGATGGGCAGGGGAGTCTGTGATGAGGGTAAAGCCCCAGTCATATGATTAGGAGGAGACGATTTGTCTCATTACCAGTAGCCCGTGAAATACCCCCACAAAGACATTCAATAAACAACAGTCTTCTTTCCATTATAATATTGCGTATCAACTATACCATTTATTCTACTGATTGGTTTACGGATGTCTTGAACAATACCGTATTACTGGACATCTATTTGAAACAAATTTCAAGACGTAATATGTTCTTCCTTGAATCTGCGGCAATTTGAAACATGTTTCAAATTACTCTTTTATCTCATATTTATCAACCACCTTTTTCAAAATTGTTTTTATTTGAAGCCCATTGTTCATATTGATTCTGCGACTCAATTAGCAAAAAATATATGTCTCAAATCAATTAAACAATAGGCCTGGTCAACCGTAAAATATCACGCTTTGTTCAATTTTTTTAATAAGCATCATTGGATATGTTTGTCAAAAAGTCTCAAAAAATATTTGAATAAAACGTAAAAATTTGAACATGAAAAATCCTGTTCAAATCATGCAAGAAAAAAATTATTTCTTTCTAATAGGTTATCCATGCAAAAACAACATTCTGATACGTCCCAATGTGGAACAAAAGGTAGTTAACCACCGCTTTTGCGCTCACAATTGGCAATGCTATCATACTATCATTAGCTAACCAAAAAAAATGAACAAAGCGCAGTATTTTACAGTTGACCAGGCCTAATACAAAAAATATATGTCTCAAATCAATTAAACAATACAAAAAAAAATGTCTCAAATCAATTTGATCTTTTTTTTGATCGGGGGTGGTCAGACGTAAATCAATGTGACTGGCAATTACAATTTTGATTTTAGTTTTGATCTTTAACGTCTGACCACCCCTAAATGATTATTCTTTTCGTTCTCATGGGTGGCCTATATGCCTACAGGCGCCAGGCCTTGCCACACCCGCAAAATAAACAAAATACTTTTACCTGACCACCTCTAATATCCCTCAATCCTATTTCGTTTATTAGGGGTGGTCAGACGTTAAAGATCAAAACTAAAATCAAAATTGTAATTGCCAGTCACATTGATTTACGTCTGACCACCCCCGATCAAAAAAAAGATCGAATTTTTGTGTTCTATCATAGTTTCAGTTATATATTGTCTTTTTTAAAACCACGCACCACTCAGAGAAAGATGATACATTTTTTGATCATTTCAAAAATTTTGATCCTTGAATTTGAGGATCAAATTTTCTGGTTTGATCAAAAAGTGATCAAAGTGCTTTACCCAATCAAATTGGAAAAAAATGATTACGTAAATTGATTTTAGTTTTGTTCATATACGTTTGACCACCCCTATTATAAGGGATATTGGTTTCGGGATTAAAGATGATAATTAATTAAAGCTAGTGGTACTACAAAAACTGGTCGATTTCATGTGAGGGAATGTGGTAAATATTTGATCATCAGTAGACCCAAATTGATGTTAAAATGGGTTTTTGATTTATAGTGGAGATGATAATAACGTGTTATATAATTTTTGTGTTCTATCATATTTTCAATCATATATTGTCTTTTTTAAAACCACGCACCACTCAGAGAAAGATGATACATTTTTTGATCATTTCAAAAATTTTGATCCTTGAATTTGAGGATCAAATTTTCTGGTTTGATCAAAAAGTGATCAAAGTGCTTTACCCAATCAAATCGGAGAAAAATGATTACGTAAATTGATTTTAGTTTTGTTCATATACGTCTGACCACCCCTATTTTATACTACTTTACATTCTCCACTAATCATATAAATACTTCTTGCAATTCAAATAATAAACGATACTCAATTATCTTTGTTTCTACCCTACTCTTCCTATCCTCTTTGACTTTGGCCTTCTTGTCTCTTGTTCTGCCCTGTCCTGCCTTGTCCTGCCCTGTCCTGTGAAAAGAACCTAGCACATTTCCTTGTCTGCCTTTCCCTTGTCCCGCCTTGTCCAACTCTTACAACTGGGTACGGATCGAATTAGCAAACTCGTGGCTAAGAATCAGTTTAGCATCGACTTGATTACCACCTCGCTTTTGGACGTTCCTCCAGGCACCTACAAGACCGGTGACAGTATGTTCATCGATGGTACAGAGTGCGACGTCCTCTATTTGCCTCGTTCAGCAGATCTTGTTGCTTTACCCCCTGTAATAGTTGAAATACAACACACAGTGACACGGGAGTTTATGTGCAGAGCCGTTCAATACTGCCTGAACGTCTACAAGCGTTTCCACACCTTCCCGATCCTATTCATAGTATGTATCTCAAAAGTAGAATCGAAAGTCCTCAGGGATCTCTTCAAACATACCCAAAACAAGTCTTACCTCCTGGAAACACCTTGCTGCCATTTTGCAACTAATTGTTTCATGCTGACAAAAGAGAGTATCGATCCTTTTGTCGACAATAATGATAGCAGTGCATTGAACCCTTTGGTTGCCTTTGCGCATTTTTTGATGTCTGGTCAGCAAAGCATCATCAGCATTGACCGATGGGACGACCCAACCATCAAAAAGCTGTACTTGGTCGCTACGGAAATGGTCAAAAATGACATGAAGACGGAGAATGACAAAGTGGAAGCCTTGCGAACAATTTGTCAAGCAACACAAAGCCAATTTGAGAAAATCTTGTTGACCGTTCGTGACAACCCCAACCAAGCGCAAAGATACGCAGATGCAGGGCGACACTACAGCGCGAGCCTCGAAAGGAAGTACGACAATATGAAACAAGAAGCAAGCAACACACCACCAGAAGCAACAACACCAATGGAGCTTCCAAAAGACTTTGATGGTGCTTCTTGTTCCAAAAATTCAAAAAACAAAGAGCTGATTGCATTTGTCAATACTTGGAAACAGAGTAAAAAAGGTCGCATAAATTGGTCTGCCTGTTGGGAAGAAGGAAGGAAGAAGGGCCTGTTCATAGAGTACTCAAATAGCCATAGTTTGAAGAATACATACCACAAAATAAAAGATAATTCCTAATCTTTATCAGCACCGTTAATATAAAAACTTAACATCCTTAAAATAAAAAATTTAACAAAAAGTCTTGGCGTTTTAAAGATTTGCTAGTAAGAGACGGTTACATAGCGGAGATAATAATTATATTTTCCAGGTTTGTCGGATGTTAAATATCATTTTTTTACATGCGGAGTTTTATCAAACGAAATTGAAACAAATTGGACAAAAGTCGATAGTTAAAGCCAAATGCACCATATTTGCTGTCCAACAGTTGCAACATTTTATTTCACCAGGTGAGTTTCTTGATGTACGCTAATTATTATTTGATAGTCTACTTTTTCGACTGCCTGTATATAAAGTTGAAAATGTCCTTTCTCACCAAGTAAGTTTGTTCATGAGAGTGGGTATATTGTTGGAAATTAACTGGTGGGAGTAGTTGTTGGTCAAAGTAAAGCCTAGGGTTCATCTCCAATGAGACCTGTAACCAACTATGTTTGTCAAGAGCAGAGAAGAAACAGGTTGAGATTTTAAGATTGGTCTATTTAATAAAGAAGTTGCTTGCTTGGAACTTTAGTTATCTGGCTTCAAGGGCATTTGAATTATTAATACTAGATAATGTCCATTAGAATAGTTAGTTGTTGGTTCTAAAGAGCAATAGCCGGATCTGAGCCTGATTGGTCAACTTTGCCTTTAGTTGGATGTTCCTTGGACCTCTCTTTAAGAAACTTGAATAGACTTGCATATATTCATCTTGAGAGTACTAAAGTCTGATTTATACTTTAAAAGTGCAAAATCAGCCTTTTGGGATTGTCAAAAAAAAAAGAAAAGTCATTGTAGATTAAACTTTTTTTTTCAAACCTCTCAATATTAAGGTAGTTGGTTATTTAACTAATGTTAGTAACAATTATTCCAAAATATTTATCATAGTCTTGACTCTATAATTCATGTTAACAACAAGAGGATCCAATACCTTGAGGTCTCAAATATTGGCTATTTATCTCTTGAAGATTAATCTTTAGAGAATTCCAAAGGCGAGTGATTGGGTTGAATTGAAACTTTGGGATATCCAATAGTCCAATTGCTGAATCTCCTAGCAATTTTCTCCACCATGTAACCTGTAGACCAATATTCAGGTTGGCTCCATCTTTTTTTGGAATATGAACATGATGTTATGCTCCTCATTTATATCCTGGTGTCAGGGATCAAAATCCTTGAGCAAACAGCTGCCATGTGTATTTTAGTTAACCAACTCTTCAATAAACCACAAAGGTACAAATCCACTGAGCCAAAAACAGGCGTGTACCATCTCAGAGCCCTTTTATATATATGTATATAATTTTGGGCTGTAAGAGCATGTATCTCCTAATACATTTGTCCAGACTCAAAGGTTACAAACGAGACAGAGCCATTTTTTTTAGGAATACATACTCGTTTAATTATGGGATCCTACTCTAGCCTTCAATGATAAGGTTGGAACCAACTCTATCCCAACCCAACTGATTCTTCTTTTTCTTATGAATTAGATTTGGCATTGCTAGTGTATATAACATTTGAGTTGCTTTAATCTTAAAAAATATCTGGTAGTCGGGTGCCTATAGCAAATAGCACTTGCAGCCAGCAAATTGGCTTGATGATATGAGTATCTTTCGATAATATTATACCTCACACTCGAAAGAATTGTACCATTTGCGACACCAAGTCTTTTTTTCTTCTCGAATCCAATGTTTGCTGTTGCTATTAATCGTTGTCTATGGAATATTTATGTATTATTAATTGTGATATGGCTGGCATTAGAGAGCCAAATAATACCCCCACGCTCAAACTCAGACAACCTACGTCCAAGGGATGGGCGTGTGTTTCGTTTATTTTTTAATAAATTCTTGGCTTACAAGAAAACACTCTGAAAAGAATCACAAAAAAGGTTTAATTTTTGGCAAAGTAGCAATTATACTTTTCATATCATGTAAGACAATGTATTTGAATTCCTACCATACAATCTAGTGAGCCTGATATTCCTAATCGATTATAATCCAATCATATAAAAAGAGAAAGAGATATTCAGCCTCTTTATCTCCATTTCTGGTACTATGCAACAGCATGAATCTCTTTTGGCATTAATACCCAATACATTATTACATTTATATATATATATATATATATTGTGAGGGGGTGGAGCAGGGTGCCCTTTATATATAAATTAAATAAATAGACCAACTTTTCTTTGGATTTTGGTTGTTACTCCTGTAGATAACGCAAGAATCATGGTTATTGTTCTTCTTGTTGGTTAATTGGAATTTATTAACCCTTTGTTTTTGGGCACTCTTATTTACAATTCCATCATACCAGTAATTCTGTTTTTATTAAATTTTAAGAATACATTTATATTGAACTCCAAGCAGAAAACAGTTTGGAAGTTATTATAATTATCAACAATAATTTATGCTTGATGCGTTTAGTGTTCTTAAAATTCTCAAACCATCTTCCCTTGACATTCTCAACGGTTCATCACCAACTTTTTGTCTCTCCTTTTATATTCCATGATATTCTTTACATAAATTACCAGGTCTAATGCCACAAGCTGCCCAAGGTTATTTTATAATCACACAAAGAGCAATAAATGATGCTTTAAAGATCATTCCAAGGCATGATGTATTTCATTTGCATATAAAAGCATATTTCTGCGATCAATTCAGAGCCAGGACAGATTTATAATAATAAACGGTTTAAATATGTCTATATTCTCACATATATCGCTTTAATCACTTGAGATCTCCCTTTGTTCAACGCCAAGACTACTTTTTTCTTTTTTGCTTTGCTTGGAAAGTATATTTATCTGCGATTAAAGATCCACACAGAAAATCAATGTATTTGCCCCTCTTTTTTCTAAAGAAGAAGAAGAATAAAACCTTGGCACAATTGATCATTAGAAATATATACATATTGTATTTAATTGTCTTTCAGCTTGTACCGACTATTGCCCACAAAAAAGATACGTGTTTTATTATTTTTATTTCTAAAAAAAAAAGTTGGCCAACAGGGTGAGAATTCCTTGTACTCCCAAAGTACTAAACTGTTTGACCATGGAAATGTGCTGTTAAAAATCCAATTGTTTGCGGTATTCCTGTTACATGTTTTATTGCACATTTTCTGAAAGGGCAATTTTTATTTTGGCCATGAATTGTGGTGTAAATAACTCTCAAATCAAATTTGATACATTGATAACTTGTCAAAAAATATAAACTCCTTGTAATCTTCCATTTACACACCTAATCTGATGGACATTGGAATCGAGGTTGGAATGCGTCCATCCCGTCAACGGCGCCATTTGCCAACTGCCATTAAAGATGTCTTGAGTCCTGGAAACATGCGTTCTGAAAAGGGTCATTCCAACATTGCAAACCAGCCTAAAGAATACCTGGAAACCGAGGTGGCTAAAGAATCGTCTAGTCGGCTCACCAGTTCTGTACGGAGACGACGCAAATTACGTGATAATAGACTTGTCAGTGTACGCGATAGACAGGAGACTGTGGGCGGTATTGCAAGGCCAACGAGTAAGCGGTGGATCTTTGTGATTGGATCTTTGCTATGGCTTGTGTTTGTGGGAGTGAGAGTGTATGATGGGTATCAGAATCATGACTATAGTCAGATTAGTCTTGTGCGTTTCTTGTCTAGACAACTGGTACCTTTCAGGTGAGTTTGTATAGATTAGTTTTGAATAAACAAGGAGCTGGCAACTGGTTTTCATCACGTAGTAAAGAGATCATCTGGAAGTTCTTGTTTGGAATTAAACTGTTCTGGCGCACTCCTTTATTGTTGCTCGGAGTCTATATTGCTCAAGACATTGCTTCTTGGGTTAATTGTCCATCAAGGAGACCAAAGAAGAAGAAGAAGAAGAAGAAGAAGAAGAAGAAAAGAGTGTCACCCAATGACGAAGCCCACCACCACGCTTCTGACGCATTGGTCCAAGATCGCTTTCTGTTTTTGTTCTTGTAGGCTGAGTTTGGCAGAACAATATAGCTATCCTTACGAACCCACGGTCCATCTTGTTCGTTCATGGTGAATTATGATTACCAAATAACCAATAACTGGAATTGGGTGCTTTGATGTATAATTCAAAAGACACCAAAGAAAAGAAAGAAAAAAAGGACTAGGATCTTCAATGGGATTCGTGAGCATAAGCACGGAGGATAGCCATTTTCCCATTGTTGAGCCCTGGACGCATAAAGTTTCCCAATAACTCCCCTTGTTTTTTTGCGACTACATGACATACGCAAACGAAAGCCTTGAGAGTACAAGTCCCCTTTTTATCTTACAAACCTCACTACACATATCTTCAAAGATAAATATCTCTTTCTTTCCTATATCTCTTTCTTTCTTACATCTTTTTCTTTCTCTTCTTTTTCTTTTTGGTTCTTTGGCGTGTATATTAGTAATAGGTTGCGAAGGCTAAAGCTTTCTTTCTTATGCATACTACCAAGCCAACCCTCCAGCCAAGCTATTCCGTTTGACATCATGACTTACGACTCACCAAACGATCCACACAGACGCTACCAGGCCCGTGCCTATCAAGACTTTCAAGACACCATCCTTGAAGACGACCTTCTCTTGGTGGACTGGACTGGTAGCCAGCCAACCCAAGATATGGCTTATTCTGCAATCCCTGTCATCCCAAACACCTTCCATTCCTTTGTCCAGCCAACCCAGGCAATTCACCCACAGCCAGTCGCCACTCCTACACCATTTGTCCCAGCTCCTCCAGCTCCAGAGCCAGCGCTTGATACATCCAGACCATCTCATCCAGAGTGGGGTGTTCTCAAGGACCAAGAGTTCCATCCGCTCACCCTGAAGCATCAAAGAGACCTCGAGAATCTCTATCAGACAGGCGCTTCTATCATCGATTTTCATTTTTGGCAGGCCAATTTGGGTGGCTATTGTATGGCAAACATGGTTCAAAGTAAGTTGGGGTTGTGCTCTTAACAATCTGATAAACAAACCATTTACTAACCATTCCATAGAAACCGTATTGTCCCCTGATGGGTGCTGTGCTCTGGTCAGACGCGTCGTCGAGGGTGCTCCTCATCCAGGCAGGAAGAACAAGAAGCGGGGAATGGGATGACATGAGCTGTAACAAAATCCATGAATCTTTACCTCTTGATGGATTTCTTGCTCTTTTTATCCTTGTCTTCTTTTGCTGTTTAAGATTCCTCTCCTTATTATATGCATCTTTAAATTCACTAACATGTACTATAAGTATTTCTACTTTAACGCCTTACGTATACATACATACATATATATATACACATATATACATATATTTGATTAAAAAAAATATAACCCCCACTATAACTACTCTTTGAGATCTTTGTATCCACCACCATGACCTTGACTTTCTTCGAGGTGACTGTTGAATATGTTTCCAATTAACCATTAATTTCCATTTTTAAAATATTCTTTTGCATTTTTCTTGTCAAGGCGTGTATTTATCATGCGTCTCTCGGGCTCCATTAGTCCTACTGTGGGCCTGAGTCTTGTTGTACTGACAGTCCTCCAGCTCTTTGCCATCCTCATCTTCCTCAAAGGATTCCTGTTGACGCGACAAACCCTCGACCTCAAAGGCCGTCCGTACCAATCCTGGGAACGATTCCCTCTCGATAACCCCACCCACCAATCATTGCCAATTATACCGTCTAGACCGCCATTCAAACGACTTGTCATAATCCTAATCGATGCCCTTCGCTTCGACTTTGTCACGCCATCAGACGGCCTTGATCAGCACTACCTCAATCAAGTCCCAATTATTCATCATCTCCAACAATCAGAACCCTCATCATCTCTCTTATTTCAATTCAGAGCAGATCCACCCACAACCACCATGCAACGTGTCAAGGGCCTCATGACAGGCTCATTGCCAACATTTATTGATGCCGGAACAAACTTTGCCTCATCGGCAGTTGGAGAAGACCATGTTCTACGCCATGTGAGCCAAAAGTACAAGGAGATATATTTCATGGGAGACGACACCTGGGTCAACTTATTTCCCGAGACATTTGACCGAGAAAACCAAACATTTGCAAGTGACAGCTTCAAGATGTTTGATCTTGATACCGTCGACAATCGTATCTTGTCTCATCTCTGGCCATTGATGGAAAACGGAGAACCATGGGAGGTTGCAATTGCACATTTCTTGGGTGTAGATCATTGTGGGCATACCTACGGCCCTTCTCATCCAAACATGGCCCGCAAACTAAAGGAGATGAATGCTGTGATCGAGAGACTGGTAAAGCAAGTAGATCAAGATACCCTGTTGGTTGTTATGGGTGATCATGGAATGTCAGTTGAAGGTGACCATGGTGGAGAAAGTGTAGAAGAATTGATGAGTGCCCTGTTTCTCTATTCGGGACGCAATCTTACCTTGAGTGGGATCGATGGTCAAGAATACTTTCATCAGCTCTTTGACCGTATCCATCACACACGCTCAACTTTGCTTGGCTATGACCTTGATCGGATAAGGGAACGTCTTGGCTACAATCCAAGCCAACATCCCATTGTCTCTCAGATCAATTTGGTTCCAACTCTTTCTTACCTACTGGGTATTCCGATTCCCTTTGGAAACCTGGGTGCTATTGTTCCAGATATCATTTATCCTCTTAATTCAGACAAATTCGATATTTTGCTACACATTGTCCAGCAATTTCGCACCAATGCACTCCAAGTGTATGACTATCTTGACGCCTATGGAAAACACACCAACCATCCTGGTTTCGCTCTCTCCAAACTACACCATATTATTGAACACTTTCATCAAGCAGATCAACTCATGCTTTCTGTTTCTCACCTCTTGTCGTCATCTGACTTTGACAAGCAGGCTGTAATGGCCACATTGGAAGATTCAATCTTTGCTTATGACGCATTTTTGATTGAGACCATAAAGTACTGTGAAGCAATATGGGCACAATTTGATGTTGGCTGTATGGCTATCGGTATTGGCCTCTTATTTTCTACCCTGATTGCTATCATTTGGTTAGTGCCCTGTCCAACTATTATGATCAAAACCGCCATTTGGGTTTTTTCTATATCCTTCTTGAGTGGCATTACTCTCGTCAGTCTGAAATTCACTTTATTGAAAGACTTGTTCCGGACTCACGGCTGGTTTGAAAAGATGGACTTGGCGAGCTGGATACAAGTGGTTTTTGCATTTGCCGTTCTTTGCATTGTGTTTTCGACTCGATTTCGTACATCTTTAGCTGTACGATCTTGGGTGGGATTGGAGCTCTTGGATATTTTACAATCCCTGACCTTGGGATCAAACAGTTTTGTGATCTGGGAAGACCGCGGTACCCGTTTCATGGCAGCAACCCTCTGTATTGGGTGGCTACTGATCGATATATCTAGTCGCTCGACCCTAAAGTTAACCAAGACTCAATACCTGGGCACCTTTGTTGGACCGCTTGTAGTCCTGACGTTTGTTCGTCTGACCGGAATACTAGGTCAATGCCGTGAAGAGCAATTTCCTCATTGCTCATATATCCACAATGGATATCTAAATTTTGACGGGCTTGGCCATACTGAAGGAGCCATCACGACACTCTGGATTGCCACGACCCTTTTCTTGGTGGTTTACATGTACAGGTTCTATCAGCGCCATGCACTTGTCAACACAAGTCTCCTATCAAACACTCTGTCAAAGGCGTATCTTTTATCACTTTGTTTTGTCTTGGCTCGACAGTATTTTGATATCTATCAAGGCTCCCCCGAAACCGTGGCTGCACTAGAGCAACACATTGACTTTTCTCCTGTCGCACCTTTTGCAGCACTCTTCAAAAAGGCATTTGATGTCTATATGCCTCGAATGGTCTACTTTGTAAGCTTGTTTGGCACTATTGGATCCTTTGTTTCATTGAAGATGCGTGGCAATAGACCAAATCAGGCAACACACACCAAGAAAGCTTGCTGGGCTACATTTTGTCTGTGGAGTGTGAGTTTAGGGATGCTCCAACGACCCCTGGGAAGTATTGTACTCTTGGCATTTCCTTCTGTCGTGGCCTGGATAGTTGGTGGGGAAGCTTCTAGTCTGACCACCAGACTGTACCTGCTTCATGTTCTTGGCCAGCACCTCTTCTTTGTCACTGCACATCAAGCTACTTCTACCTCATTGCCGTGGAAGGCGGCATTTATTGGATTTGATGATATGAACTACTACGGTGGGATGGTGCTGGTGACCATGTCCACCCTGGCAGGCCACATTGCGTCCTGGTTGGGATGGATGGTCGTGCTGGTACAGGATAATAATGAAGCCAACAAGACATCCCTTTTTTTCATGCCACTCATGCAGGCCATTCCAACCTGCTTTTCTGCACTGTTTGTGTTAATCCTCAGGCGCCATTTGATGACCTGGAAGATTTTTGCGCCTCGTTTCTTACTTCAATGTCTTTTGGTAGCTGGATCTCATGTAGCTGCTATTTTTATTCACAAGATACCTTCCCCACCATGATGTCTTTACATCTCTCTTTTGTACATGCTATTTAGATTGACAATATATACAGCCACAACTTGTATTTATATTTACAGTGCCTCCAAAC
Organism: Phycomyces nitens; assembly: GCA_022702545.1. Classification (NCBI taxonomy): domain Eukaryota; kingdom Fungi; phylum Mucoromycota; class Mucoromycetes; order Mucorales; family Phycomycetaceae; genus Phycomyces; species Phycomyces nitens. The sequence continues at coordinate 2,556,433 of JAHRBC010000004.1, forward strand.
AAAAAACACACACACTTTAAACAGAATAAAATTGAAATTGAATACTGATGAGTGAATTGGAAGAAATAAAGTACAGAAACTGAATATCTTTTTTAGATTATTTGACCAATTTGACCAATTTGACCAATTTGATGCATAGTATTATTAAGCGTATGCTAAAGGACCAATTTATTACTGTGAATGCATTTATATATAAATATACTTGTTTTTTTAAAAATACATGCCTTTGATCACATTAAAAATCATTTATTATAGTGATAAAATCTACTGCCTGTATATGTTTGGCCTTGACGGTCCATTGATTTACTACTTTATGATCCAGTTATTGAATGTAAACTTTCTTTTGGATAGTTTTCTCTTTTTCATTTACCTTGAACTATCCTTCTTGTTTTGTGTGCATTGATTTCATTTCCGTACAATATCTTTATAGTCTCTCGTAACTTTACCAGCCTTTTTCTTGTTTTTCTACATGCCTTTATTTTTCCTTGTTTTTGATAGACTAACGCCATTAGATACACCTCTTTATCTTTTTTTGTGTCTTTTTTGTGTCTTTTTTTCTTTTATTGCTTACTAGCCTCTCACGTATGTCGCTCTAATTCCTCATTAAAAGTTCTTTCCATAATAATCTACCGAGCCGATTGCCATAAAGCTGCTAATACGGCACTTGTTTACGAAAATAGGCATGGACATCTTAAAATGACAATTAAATCATAATCATAATCATAATCAGTATTTATCAACTGGATTTTGGTATGTTCTAGTCAAATATGGATACAAAGTTTATACTTTCTTGGTGCATCGAGTACATGGGTTGATTATTACAGCTATAAGCAGTTATGAAAAATTGATCAGTTTCATTTATATCAGAAAGAATACAGCCTAACCATTGGTAGCTCTACACTAAATCTAATCATTTATTATCATTATTATTAGCAGTAATGGTAAAAACTAATGTTTTGCTGGTCCAATGTTCTAGAATCTAGTAATTTCTGTAGAATAGTTGGCTATATATTCTTCTTGATCTTTCAACCAAGCCAAGAGTGAGTATTAGTGGTGGTTTATAGTAAACATTGTCTTTGAGATAATATACTAGACATTCTCTCTTTTTCTTTTTCAGTCTAATAAACTACAAGTTGGATATCCGTAAATGATGCCAGGGTTCTTATTTCAGAATTCTATTTTACCGCATGATTTCTTGGGAAAAGACATCGTTTCAACATAAACCATTTGCTTTCTTTTTGCATTTTTCTTTCATGCACTTGACCACCACCAATACCAATAGATTACTTCAAAAATATTAATTTCTTGACTTGCCATCTTTTATTGTCTATTAGTCAGTCACCAAAATGGCTGTTAACAATGTCTTTATACAAAAAAGAGAGAGAGAGTATTATCCAAGAGCCCTGGTGCTCTTCTTTGACTCTAGTCAACCAATTGCAACATATACTCATTACACCATGTCTTGTAAAATAAAATCTCAAAGTCAATGAAAATGAAGACAATGCTCAAGATTGCCTAATTAGTAAATAATTCAGACTAGGTATCAGGGTATTGCATAAAAGTACTTGTGCCTTGTCCACAATTTTGAATATATATAATATATATATATATATGCATTGCTACCTGAGCCACATATCTGGTCAACATTTACATCAACACCCTTGGTTTCTTTTAAAGATAATGAAGAGTATCGGCCACCCTATAGACAATCCAACTATATAAACACACCATTAATGTTTATTTCCAATTAATTGATAGATAGATAGATAGATAGATAGATAGATATATAATACAAAATCATCTTTATCTAATCTGGATTTATTAACCAAAGAAGAATGCAGAGCGTGGTAATGTTTTGGGGTATAACTTGTAGATGGGATTTCGGCTGATGGTTTTCCTTGAGACCATTAATGGGTCTGTGGGATCACCATCAATGTAACAGATATCAAAGTCTGGATACTTTGCGAGTTCATCCTTGCATAGCTTTTCATTTTCAGGATTCATAGGTTTGCCATAAAAGATGCATATTGCCTGTGTGCGGCTCATTTTGGTGGGAAATGACATTTGGATATATATATAAAAAGAGGGTTTGGAAAAGAATAAAAATTGAATCCGTTTATAAAATGGCTTGGGGATCGAATACTTTAAGGACAACAGCAAATAAAATAAAAAAAAAGTTGTCCTTTATATTTATATTTATATATACCTTGGGATCCATTTGATTGTTACATTATCCTGACTAAAAAAATATAAGGCGAAAAGGAGAATACAAACTAGAAAAAAAGGATGGGACGCCTTTACATGTTACAAGTGCTGTCTTGAAGACAATGTTTTCTTTGTATCAATTGATTGTCTTGTAAGTTTTACAAGCCAAACTTGCAGCCATTTTTATTCTATATAATAAATGGCCTTTACACAAACCCCCCTTTTTTTCAAAAAGAAAAAGGTTATTTATAGTCTAGGACATTGTCAAAAATCATCAATGATTTTATTTCATGTTGAAAATGCTCTGGAGAATGAAAAACAATTGTTGTATGGCTTGTAAACACATTGTTCAAATATCTCATTTACAAATTGGACTCAATTGGGATCGTTACAACAATTATTAGACAATGGTTGAATAGACACTTTATGTTTGATAGAGTAATGTCTGCCATTAGCCTTTTAGCGTTTCAATAAAATACATTATGTTTTTTTTAACAAAAAAAAAGTATTGAAACTGACTATTACTAATTGATTGAATGAGAACACTAGTCTGTGGTGAATTACTCTTGGTTCATGAAACATCTTTGCCGCTAGATTAAATCCAATTGCCATTAAAATTATGTTCAAATTTACACATCCTTCATTGTTTGTAAATGTGTTTGGGAAACCAACACCAAGACATACGAAATAAATCATGGAATGGGAAATTGATATTGTTTTTTGTTTTAATAAAAATCAGCGACATTAAGACGACTTTGCCTTGTCGCTTTCTTGTTCACGAATAGGACCTTAATATTGGATATTTTGGTTAGAAATCCAATACAGAAAAAAACAAACATATACAGCTTTACTTACGGAAATAAGGGTGATCCATAGCTTCTTTTGCTGTAAGACGTTCCTGATGATCATAGCGGAGTAGGTTGTCAAGGAGATCAAACAGTTCGTCTGAAATATAACGCTTGTTGGCAGGACCAACGAACTTGCTCCATGGCTTTGTTGGGTACCTTCAAGATAATATAAGACATGTATTCATCCAGTCATTGACCTTGCCATTTAACTTACTTTCCGAGAATATCATCAAACTGGTGGTCAAGTTTGATGTTGTATTTTTTAAGGTAAGCAAACAGACTGTCTGTACCCAAAACACGGGCAATCTTTACCAACTGGTCATAGTTATCATGACCATTGAAAAATGGTTCTTTACGGAAGACCTAAGACACGTATATAAGATAAGATTAATTGCTCTTTTTTTTTGGAGTGGCCAAGAGAATGCGTACCATGCCTGCCAACATACAGCCATAACTCCACATATCTAGACTGTAATCGTACAAGCGGAAATCGACAAGGAGCTCGGGGCCCTTGAAACATCTGGATGCGACACGAACATTGTACTCTGCACCAGGAAGGTAAAAATCAGCCAAACCCCAATCAATCAAACGCAACTGCAATACATTTTTTTTAAATATATATAAGCAATTAGTACCGTGTAAATAATAGTATATGCTAAATACACTCTTCCTCATCTTACCTGACGCTTCTCATGATCAATCATCACATTATGAGGTTTGACATCACGATGCATGATGCCCTTGGAATGGCAGTAATCAATAGCCTAAAATTTAATAATAATAAAAAAATATTTTATATTTAGTATCATGAAAATATTGTTACTAATAAATGAATTATGCCTCCAACCAACCTTCAAGAGTTCATACATGTAGTAACGAACATCGTAATCAGTGAAGCGAGGATAAAGAATCTTGAACTCGGTATTGTTCACATATTCAAAAACCAAGGATGGTGTTCTAGACTAATGACCATTCTCTTTAGTAACAAACTTTTTTGTTATTGTTTTTGTTTTTTTGTTTTACCTGAGGATCTCTAACAATGTCCAAAAGTCCAATGATGTTGGGTCCTCCGTTTAAGTTTTGAAGAATCTTGATTTCACGCTTGATCTTCTTCTTCTTGACAGGCTTAAGGACCTTGATGACGCATTGCTGGCCATTGGTGACATTCAGGCCTTCAAACACTTCCGAGTATTTTCCACGGCCGACCTTGCGGCTAATCTCGTAGTTATCTTGGAATCTGATCCAATAGTGAGTTTTTTATTATTATTATTATATTAAAGAATGCATATACACATACATACACATATGTATGTATGCATGTATTTGTATACAAATATATAAATATAAATGTGTGTTTTTGCACACGATTATACAAAAGGAAGAGAAAGATGACTTGTTGATCGGTCTCTTTCTCTCCCTTGCTCTCTTTTTTTTCTTTATCTTTCTCATTTTCTACTGGTGTTCTCATTGTACGTACCCCCAATTGACTTGGAGTGCATCGTATTCGTAGTAATCTTTTGGTTGGTTTACGTTGGCGTAGGTATAGACACGGGCAAGACTTGGCTCCTGCATGATAATGTCCATTAGGAGAGCAAGTCAACCAAAGGGGCACCAGTCGTTCCACCCCAATTGAACATTTGTTTGAAAAAATTGGTCGGGAGTTTAAATAAATTTAGCCACTTTTATCAGTTTAGCTTGATCAAAAGAATAGTTTTAATTGGCCAATAAGCTCGAAAATAATTTGGTTAAAAGTAATTAAGATACTCATTTCTTGACCAAGAATGACACGGTTATCAGAGCGAGGGCAATATAAAGGACCCAGCCAGACGTCTTGTGGGCCATTTTTTTAATTAATTATTATTATTTCTATAAAGCACCATTTTTATAGTAATAATAATAATAAAGAGTAGAAAGACTATAATATTTTACAAGATTGATTATTCATATCAACAAAGTCCCAAGCTGCTTTGCTAGTCATTGAACACCAAGTACATTTTATATTTTTGCGTATTGTGCTACAGCTTAAAACTAATGGTTTTTATTGGATTTTTTTTTAAGAAAAAGAAGTCAATGGCCTTGGGTATATGCTCCTTGTTGAAATTAGCATGGATATGCTCAACTGTGTATTCTGCCATTGTCATAAAAGTTAATTGACACTAATAGATATAAAAAATGCCTGAAAGACTTGGACAATTTACCGCAGATTACAGCTCTGGGAAATTCTGTAATTACCATGAAATTACTAGAAATAACTGAATATTACTAAATAACTGTAAAGAAAAACAAACTACTTAAATTATAACAAAAATGTCTCGAAATGGCCATGTCAATGTTTGCAAAGTTTAGGATTAGCCATGTATTAAAATATCAAGGAAATGTTTCCCAACATTGGCTAATAATATAAACAAATGTCGTGCCAATTATTGGATTACAACCGTCTGCTTTTTTTTGTAGTAATATTTCTTATACTAATCATGCTCGCGCTGACGATCATATCTCTAGTAACCTTGGTCTCTTTACTTGCAAGAAACAATTCTCTGTATTTCCTACTTCAATTGCTTGGCTTGGAATATTTTTAAACTTTTTTCATCTTTATAAAAGTTTTTATTTTCTTTGGGATCTCAAGAATTACATGTATTTATTTTATATATATAATTGAATCAATCAAGAGACCAATTATTTAAAAAGTAATGACCAAGAGCTTCTTGTTAAGTTCAAATTTCTCCTTTGGTAATTTGTTATCGCTATAATGCCTGTAAAATGGCTTCTTTGGATCCTTGAGCTTGGAATTTGACCTTTTTTTTTGTTTATGCTTTTTTTAAAAAAAAACAAGCAAGACTATCCTTATTGTCAATTATTCGTGTTTTAATACAAAAGATATATTTCCATGGCTATTAAAACTAGACATTTCTAGACCATTATTGGGTCTTGAAAGATTAAAAGGGGTTTATAGGTGACTTCTTGAAGCCAAAAAATATACTATCGACATTGGCCATCTTTTAATTCATCTGTTTATAGCCAAGGATATCAAGGGACTAAAAGAGATATTGGGCCTTGACTGTAGAACTTTGTAGCCAACAATAAATGAAAAAAAAAATGCGCTACAGCGGAGATTCACAATTACTTAGTCCTGACATATTAAAGCCATGTTTTTGGTCGTTTAATCAACAAAAGTGTTGCCATTTATACAGTTGATCCTAACAACCATCCCCATTACGACCTCATTCAACCAATCTTTATGAATATAGACTTGTTTAAGAGGGTCACTTCTAGCTTAATCAAAGAATGTACACTAGAATTATTAACATTGAGTCAATCTATAAAGTGCTGTGCAATGGAGCATGGGATCATTGTCATCATTATATGCAAATGTATAAAACCACAAACACATGTATACATGTTGCTGCATGACATTACTTTTCCTGACTATTCTCCAAAGTAACTTGATCATACTGTTAAATCTACTCTTTTAAGCACGATTGCTCTTGGATTAGTGGTCAACGACATTGGGAAACCAAACGATTGTTGTAATTATTACAAATGATCATAAGAATATTTAGATGAAGAAGCCCTCGGTAAAACCAAGTGTGGATATATATATGTGTGTGTGGTTGGGTCTGGTGTAGACCGATCCAAGGCTTTTCTTTCAAAATGTTCTTTGGAATCCAAGCCAAAAAACCATCAAGAATGTACGAAACAGAATTGAAAACCATGGCATATTAGAAGATAGGCATGGGGCTGTTCCAAACTGGCTCAGTAAAATCCATGTCTCCATATGCCTTAATAATGTTCCTACCACACCATCATACTATATATATATCTTTTTTTCATTTGCGAATGATCATACTCTATTCCATTTGGTTTAAAATGCCAATAAATTATGGATTTTACTACAAGTCTGGTCATTCTTTCCCAGGATACTCCAAGAGCCATCTTCATGTACATTATAGGTAAAATGTATAGAGAGATGTCCAGAATCACTGCCCATGAAAAGAAAAAGAAAACACTTTACTCCAAACGCACAAAATCCAATATTTCAGGCTATTCTGGCAGTTTTTTTATAAAAAAAATGGCAATACCACTCACTGATAGCCCAACGTCCTCTGCAAGATATGTCAGGATCTCCCTTTCTTCCTAATACAAGGTAGGTCTTGGTAAGACCATGCATTTTACCATTGTATTTTTATTTGCATTGTTAAATAATGCACTGCTTTTGTGTCGACTACATTAGTTAATACAAAACCAATTGTTTTTCTTTCTTTGATGTGGACAGGTTAGAATAGACGCACATATAGAAACAGTAAGAAATGAGGGCTCCCGCAGGTTGGAATGTTACTGCTAGAAAGCATTCATTTTTACAAGACTTCTTTATACACGTACACACACATACACACTTGTGCATGCTGACAAATCCTCTTGACATTTATAAATGTGCATATACAAACCTCTTGAATATCTATAGAGAAAAAAGTGTAAAGTGTAAAACTAAAAGAAAAAAAAAAGATATTCAATTGTGATTCAAATACGTCAAATTAGAGATTTAAATACGTTCCTGATGAATATATGTATTCTACAAAATCTAAACGTCCACAAATCTCAAAGAAATAAACGACTTTCTTTTCTTTTTTTTTTTCTGCCACCATAACTTCCTTCTGCTTCTTCTTCCTCTTTTTGAATATTATCCATTGTATTTAAAATACCAATTATTAATATTATAAAGCATACCACACATCACATCATATTCTGTCATTAACCTTGCTCTAGACACCTATAACCCAAATTATTGCCAAACAATCATACAAACCTGTACATGTTCAATTCGATCCGCACGAACCCGATTTTACAAAGCCCTCATGTTCCTCAACACCAGACGAGGTCTGGATTCCTGGGGCACATCAAGCCGTCTCCTTCCTTTAAAGACATTTCATTGGCATCGGCAACTTCGATAAAGGCATTCTTTGGCCGATCATTCACACACCTCGCCAGCGCACAAGTTGGGATATCAGACTCACCTTTACCAGAACGCATCAAACCCAAACTCATAACAAACTCCAAGAAACCCAAGAGGCTGCCATCAGAGCCATTAGTTTACTACGATGGTCCATGTGAGACACTGGATCAATTACCAGACGACAAGCTTCAATGGATCAAAGACTCCTCTCCAGCAGAAGGTGTTGGGGTCCCACATCTCTCCAGACACTCGATTTTTCCAATTGTCCTTCGCAAACCTCACAAGGAGCACATGAGGTAAGCTTGTCTAAATACCCATGAAAGAAAAAAAAAGAACCATAATAAATGCATCTTTATGCTTGTCGAATCAAGTGTGGCACAGTCTTCAGATGGTAAACAAGCCAAGGCCATGTTTTATCTTCAAGGTAGAATCAAGTCTCTGTAAATTGTAACCAAAAACGATTGTGTTATTGATTAAACGCATAGTACTTCAGGTTATTGCCAAGAACCATACCAAACGTAATAATTACATGCTCAGATGTGTCCGTAATGATAAATTATTCTTATTTTACCCTTGTCAATTGGTTTGTGTTTAGCCAGCCATTTTAGATGCTCTGTTGAATGCGATCGATCAATATTTGTGGGCAGTTTTGGATCGAGCGAGAAATGTGGCAAGAACACGATTCAGACAGAACTCGAAGAGACGTTTCTATGGTAACGATATCCAATCTTCAAACACGTGTTCTGCTGTACTGATGATTTCTTGAAGTGATATTGATGAACCATCCTCAATCACTCTTAAAGTATATTCTCAGCCAAGATCAAGGATCCATCGCATTAGCAATCGTACTCCAGAAGAGTGTGTGGGTCAACATCGGTTTGATGCGACCCTGGAACGCTGTGACAAGAAGCTGCGGCGATACACCCTTGAAGGTGGAGAGTCTGGCTCAGGTGCTACATACCAAGTATTGGTTGTGTTTGGCACGTATGTCAGCCACCAGGCTCAAACCCTTTTGACTAATAGGCCTGTATTTGCTGGCTACATGACACTCTATGTCCGTGGGCAGAGATCGGCTGTAAGTGGAAGATGAGGATCAGTAAAGAATTTGGGGATCTAATGATTGCAAATATTCAAAGAAATGGAATCGGTATTGGGCTGTTTTGTTTGGCACTGATCTGAGGCTATATGATTTTGAGGCCAAAGAGGTAAACAAGTAATTCGACAAGGATTTGGGGGAAATTATAGCTTGCTTATATTATATTCCAGACACGTCCCCCAGTCGACACAATACCATTGGCATGTTTTCTATATGGCTTTAGGCCACCGGTTGAAGATGATGATGGGCAGGTCGATGTGGGTGCACATGGCTTGGCACTGCAATTCTCCAAACTGGCTGCAGGCTTACGAGGAGAAAAAGAGGGTGATGATATATGGTTGGAGTGCAGAGTATATGTCTTGCCGGACTCTGTAAAAATGTCCCAGGAGTGGGAAAATGCATTTGAATACGTGAGGTCTCTGTTGACAGGTTTCCGGGACACAGAAGTTGTGCCGCCTCAGATAGTTCCAAGCCGATATCTGTGGTAGACTGAGCATTGAATTACCCAAAAGGAATTTTTAGAGGCTATAGATTCCATTTAATTATTATTGCTGTTATTATTATATATTAGATGAATTATAAAAGATGAAAAAAGCTGGTGATACACATACACTTCTTACCCAGATATTGACGCATTCTATTTTAGAATCGTTTTTTCTTCTTCTCCTTCTTCCAGTGGATATACACATACTTTTGATTAAACTGTAAATCCAATGTTACAAAATACAGTAGATTAGATGATTAAATTTATTGTGAGTCATACAGGGGAGAAAAGGTTGCTAGCTTGGGGAGCTTTCATGGTTTCAAGTACTGTTTGTAATTCAGCACCTGTCAAATTACCGAACTTCTCAATGTACAAATCCTATTGTCTGTGTACAATCTGGATCAAATTTTGTGCCCAATGCTGTGAATATCTGCATTTTCAGAGACCCAGACAAACCGGCCGGATCAGACGATGTCTGTGCAGCAAAGAGGCTGAGATCCAAGACTATACAGATTGGAGTCCGTGGGCAATACTAGGCCAGATGCCGTATACGCTGTCAGAGTTGGTGGGTACCTTTTTTTTTCTGCGCAGAACAAATGCTGTGTTTCCTATAGGTTGTACAATGTGGCGTAGTAGGCGAGATGCTAGTACTGATCAAGTCAACTTTTTCCGTTTCATAGAATAAATGCTACGTCTGCTGGGTAAACAAAGCCAAGGTACGAACCCAGATGCCGAGTCCTGGCTGAACAGAGCCTTGGTGCCTAGTACAATAAAATATATATATATAAAAGGGGGGAGCTTTGTTGGCTGAGAATAAATGTTTTTTTCCCTGGCTTGAATATGCCTGATCAACACTCGTTTGTGGGTGATTGGCAAAAAGATGTACATATTATGAATATTTCAAATCCTAATTAAATTGTTTTTTTTAAAGGGACCCGTTCCAGGCTCATCATTATGTCCATACTACCCACTCGAGTTAAATACAAGATTTGTTCAAATAGCTAGTTGAGTATTTGTTCGAATCTGACATGTTAATATCTCATAGATTGTCGCACGAATACATGTACAATTTACACTGGCACAATAATAACCAATCATTGAATAGTGCATACAAGACTGAATCTTGTGGAGCTATCGATGTGTTTCCGCAGAGACCAACAGGGAGGAAAACGAGACCTACGCATGCTAAACCCACGGAAGATATCCGCACTGTAGATCCTCATAATATGCCCATGGACTCGTTGGTGGGATTATTATTTAGGCTTTCCTGATGAAGACTAAACCCTGGCGGAATACAGCCGGTTGAATGAATAAAGCAAAGAAATAAAGATCTCTAATTCAATATCAAGGGAATAGGGTAACAAATATCCCAAGAGAAATTTCATACAGAATGTTCTGTAGACTATTATAGTCCAGTTGATGTAGGACCCAAGATATTTTACGAGTTTATCCTATAGGATATGACAAACTTTTTTAAATAGTCCCAGTACTGACCATGGTAGTTTTATAGAAAATCATGGAAAATATTTCTACAGATCCTTTGACAGAGGAATAGTAATAAAGGAGAGAAAAATAATGGCAAAACACTAATCTTTATTTATTCTTGCACAAAAGACCCCCAACCTTTTATTTTTGTTTTTTTGTTATATGAATTTGTTCCCTAAGGACAGCCGGTGCTCGTCCGGCCCAAAGGACAGCTATATAAAGAAAAAGGAGAGAGCCGTAGCACCGCTCAAGATACATGGTCAGGATTACCTTTGTCTGACAAAAGGGTTCACAATCGTCATAAGCAATCCATATAAGCGTTCTTGAGTCTTTATTAGTCAACACGGCCGCCGTAGTATACTGATTGTCTGAGGAAATATACAGATTTAATTATATATACACTTTTCAATGATGAATGCCTTGATAAAGGAAACTCTGGTAACACGACAATTGTTGTTTTATAAAAAGAATAATAATACAAATAGAATATTCGCTCATTCTTTTGCTGTAAAACAACAAAAAAAGTTAATTCTATATTCGCACAAAAATATACTTATATTTTCCTAATCTAATCCCTAGTAACCAAACATCCATCATAACAATGTCCTTTTTTTTCCTTCTTCCTGTTAAGGGTGCTGATATGGTGGAGATTGCAGTAGATCAGGATTAATAACAGGTTATTTTTAGGACCAAAAACTGTTTCATATAGTAAATTGTACAAGGTCTTTAAAAGATATTTAATAACGCTAATATTAGGGGCACGACGTTTTGATATCACTGGACATTTTGATTGTGACTTGCTGTCCGGTGTCTGACAAATGCCGATTTTTGAATCCTATCTCGTGAATGTAACTTTTGTAGGGAGCCTTTTGGTCAAATAATTAGTGAACTTCTATTGCCATAAAGCAGCAAAAGAAGAAGAAGAAGAGGACATCACGACTTGTTTTTTTTTGAGAGTCTTCTATTTTATAAAGTGAAAAAAGTTGGTGCGAACCCAAGAAAGCACATCCTGTAGCCATCTCTTTGAAAAGAGGTGGGACAGATGATCTAAAGGCTTCTTGGTTCGACCGGAGAGAAAGTAAAGTCCAGCAGAGAACGACAGAGAAGCAGCTGGAAAGACATGCTGGGTTACAGCAGAACCTGAGAGGAAGAAGAAAGAGCAAACACTGACCGAGATCTGGAGGGAAAGACTGGGAACTCATTGGAATGCCCCCGCGCGCAATGACAATGAGCTTCATGATGAGGATGATAGCATAATATCATTACCATGGCCCGCTCCAAGGCAATGAGAAAAAGGGAACATGGGTGGGGACAAAGAAGGAACCGTGACATATTGACAAACTCTTCACTCTATCTTCCCCAAACAAAGTGAGATAAATGCAAAAGAGTCGTGCTAATAACCACTACTGTTTCTTCCCTATAATATCGGTCAACAACGCTAAATATAAAGAAAATATATCTGATTTAGTTAGCTGTAGCTATATTCTTCTTTATGTGTGGACATTTGCACTAAAAAAAATTATTTGAATTTAGTAATGGAAGTGTATATTGAAACCGAAAGATATCCGAGCTTAATCAAATTATGTGATAAACATAATGAAGATAATGTTAAAGCCTACACTAGGAAACACGTACATTTCCAACCAGCTCAGCTCAACTTGTGCAAAAAACAAAATTGCTTGTACTAATAACGTTTTATAGGATATCAACATTTGTAAATCTAATGATAATAATGACAACAACACTTTTGATTATAACTGTAATGATGAAGAAGATGATGACAATCTATCAAGGCAATTCCATAAATATAACCACGAAACATTTATATCAAAAAAAACACGGTTTTTTTTAATGCTGATGACGATCTTTATGAAATCCTGTAGGATCAACTCCACCTAGTTGTAGTATAAAAACTCTTTTTTACTAATATTGGTTGTGTAGATCCTTGTAAGATGCTCTGTTCTTAAAGGAAAAATGAATACAGTGATAAACAAAATAAATTAACTTTGGGGCTACAAACCTGGACAAACTGCGCAATACCGTAGTTGAGAAATGCATTGATTTCAAATGTGAAGTTTGACATCAATTTATATACAATCAAATTTCATAAAGTATTGCGCGTATTTCTTCTCCCAAAATAATAAACGATCTGGCAAAAAATGCGGATAATAATGACTATAGATTGATTGACATTTTAATCAACTGGTGAGTTGTCAATTGAACTCAATAATAATAACACAGGACTAACATTTCACTCTTCTCTCTCTCTCTCTGTCATGCCGTGTCAGCCACTATTACTTTCTTCTTCTCCCAGTATTTAGGTCTTTATTATCATTGGTCGCTCTCATGGGTAGACTATATATATATGCCAACAGGAGCCAGGCCTTTACACTCACAAAAATAAAAATATAAAAATAATAAACTAATTTTACCTGACCACCCCTAATATATTACTTGTAATTCTTTCATCAACAAATTCACTTTTACCTATTGCCCATAAAAGGATTTGCCACTTTTATTTTCCAAATTTAGAAGTGCACATGTGAATAGTTGCTTGTTATTGGTGAATGTCCTCAAACGGTCTTTTTGGAAGAAAAAGACATCAATATGGACAGAATAGGAGCCAAAAATCCGGAAATCCTCTGTGTGTCCATACGATCCTTTGCCATCCCCCATATCTTTCTGACCAGACAATCCCAAGCATCATTTGCCTAACATTTTTTATTAGTATTATTTGCCAGTCACTTATCCAAACAATGTAAAAAAAAAAAAAAAAAAAAAAAAAGAGGGGGATTGTGAGTCTTTAGAGATGATGTAGCGTCACATGAAACCAAAGTCCGATCTGGATATATATATATATATATATATATATATATATATAAAGAGTGTTCTTTGTCTCCCTATTCTTTGCCTCTTCTTCTTCTTCTTTCTCTTCCTTTGTGTGTGTGTTTGTCTTGCTGGTCAACATATGAAACGCTCTTCTGGTCTTCAGCCCGATCAAATCTCCTTTGTTATTTCTGGAATTCGTGACATGGTCCTTCCATAACTACTTTATATAATATTCTCTGTCTGCCATGATTCATAACGACAAACGCACTGGGCACAATAGCTCACCATTGGGACGCATGCTCTCCCTCATCGACTCCCCTCATTCTCCCATCCGCTTCCTTATCCTCGACTGCCCCACCGAGAGTACGCTGGGGTATTATATAGACGAGTTCATCCAACTCAGCGTCTCGACAGTTGTTCGATGCTGCCAACCAACCTACAGTGTGACGAGACTACAGGAGCATGAAATCCAAGTGATAGATCTACCATTCAAAGATGGAGGAGTGGTGAGTTTAGTTTGTTTGTCTGCATGATATCTAAACCATCCAATAGCCACCACCACAGGTAGTCCGCGAATGGCTGTCACTCGTAGAACAAGCAAGAGATCAAGAAGACCAACAGACCATCGCTGTTCATTGCGTGGCAGGACTAGGAAGAGCACCTGTGCTGGTGGCCATTGCATTGATAGAAATGGGGGTCAAGCCATTGGATGCCATCGAGTTTATTCGAAAGTCAAGACGGGGGGCATTCAACAAACCCCAGATTGCGTATCTCGTAAGTCTTATAGACCCAATATATACAAGTTGCTCACATTTTTTGGATTCTCTCTCTCTCTCTCTCTATCTCTCTCTCTCTCTCTATCTCTAGGACACCTACAAGCGCACCATGAAACCAAGATCATCTGGATCTCACTATTCTCTCCGGTCTTCGCTCGAACGCATGTTTAAGTTTGGAGGCACAAAAACTGTCGCACCTGTCTCACAGCATATCTGACTTTATATATATTATATATATATATATATTATATCTTTAACATTAAAGCAATCATTTTTCATCTTCTTGGCTTTCTTGTGATCCTGCTAGGGACTCCTTTGAGGAGGAGTGTAGACAGGAGGAAGGTCCTGGATCCATGGGTCAATCGATGTTGAGCATGGACAGGCATGTATGAATTCTTTGGCTGGAGGGGCTGAGGGAAGCGGCATCTCCAGATGGACTGCAGGTGGGTCGTGCGTCCATGATATCGTTGTCGGGGTCTGTAAAGGGCTAGGTGGACAAGGTGCGACTGCGGTGGGTTTGCTATAGGGTCGTCCACCACAGCGCCAGTAGATATAGAGTCCTGTCACTACCACAAAGGACACCATAAAACCCCCAGCCAGCGAAAGTACCACTCCTAGGGTCCTAATCTCATTTTCATCGGTATGGATAGTCGTCAATAGCCGCGAGCTCACCTCGCCTGAAACAGTAGTCGTCGCAAACATCAAGGACATGAAAACCAAAAAGAGCCAACCCCACCCCACAGTTAATACATCTCCTTTTTGGCTCATATATATTCACCTCTTATTGTTACAGCAATATCATGCACAGAAGAGGGGTGATAAATATATCTTTGCCTTATTTTCATTACAGCTAAAGAAGTTTTATTTTCAATTCACAAAACCAAATCTCCAATTATTCCGTATCATAAAAGTCAATATGCGCTCCTGACCGATACTCAGCCTTGTCCACCAGTCTGATCAACTTGCGAGCCGAGTCTTCCATCTTGACCAGTTTGCCCTAATCAATGTCTATTAGAGCATGTCAAACCAACAGACGCCTTTACCTTGCTGGCCATGTCGCTATATATCTCTCTTTGTTCCTCACTTCCAATTGTCCTGCGTACACTGGCCTGCATCTCATTGTCGAGTGGGCCTGGCGCATAAGACAGGGTCCTAATAGAACTCTAAAGGGGGGGACAAGTTTAGATCAGGTTTGTTGAGCGAGATCATACTTACTTCTTCTTCTGCCAGAACACTCAAGAGCATATCCCTGGCAGCCTTTCCGGTAGCATACAGTCCCCAGTTTGGATAGGCCTTTACGGCTAGCAATGATGAAATGTTCACAATTGTCAGGGCAGGTGGAAATGGTGCTGGCTGGTCAGGATCAAATGGTTTTTCTTTCAATAGATTGACAAACCCTGATCTTTATACACACATACATTGATCAACCAAAGTTCATTTACAACTATAGATAAAACTTACACCAATGTGATGTAGGACGCAATATTCACATTCACATAGCTCTGGATCTCGGCTGCAGTGTATTCCCCAATAGTCTTTGATAGATCTCCGGTGGTTCCTGCATTGTTAATCAGCACAGCCCTGGTCAGGACAGGATAGCCTGTTTGGATGGTCTATTACGGGTACATTTTAACATGGTTACAAGATATCCAATGACACCAATATAATAATACCTCGATCAACTGCTTGATTTTTGTAAAGATAGTGTCATGGGCCTCTGACGCAGTTTCAAGAGAAACATCAGATACGACCAGAGTGTTAATGTTGTCATTTTGTTTGACTGACTGTGCAACATTCTCAAGCTCATTGGCATTTCGGCCAACCAAGATCACCGTAGTTTTGTGTTTGGCTGCTTCTGATACTGCCTTTGCAATCTCAGTTCCGAATCCTCGATTGGCTCCAGTGATTATGAATAATGAATGAGGCTGCATGTTCAATTTTATGTCTTTAAAAAAAATAAAAGATTGAATACGTGTATACCCTTTGTTTTTCTGTTCTTGCTTTGACCATCGCGTTTGAATCTCAGTGGCATTTGACTGCATATATCATATTAGTAGATTTTGAAAATATATGTATTGAATTAAAACTCTAATGCAATACCCTCGCGTTCCACACTGTCTACAACATCTGCCAAGGTGCGCGTATTACATGCGCTATTTTCCTTGCTTTTGGGACACAATTGATCACTTGTTAAAAAAAAAGAGCGATTAAATGATCCCTAAATATATCCAACTGAACATTTTATTTCTTATATCTGAGAATATGGGTTGTAGGCAAGTAAATTATTGCTCTGGCTAGTGTGTACCACTGTTTTGAACTTTAGGAGATCTTTGGTGGCAATTGACCGGATTTCATCATAGAGCTCGTGCACATTTCTATAACTTTTTGTGGCCATAAGAGAGGCCGCGATACCAGTTACATGAGGACAGGCCATACTAATGAAGGGTCAGTTATATAGGTCTTATAACATCAATATATATATATATATATATCTACCTTGTTCCATCAAGAGACTGAATGGCAGTCGAGCTTCCTATCCAGGTGCTTTTGATATTTGCTCCAGGTGCATACACATGAACGCATTGGCCGACATTGGAAAAGGTAGGAACTTCGTCATTGATGTTCGTGGCCCCAACCACGAATACATCTTGGTTGGACGAGGGGGAGAAGTAACAAGCATCTGTCCCGGCATTACCGGCTGATACAAAGATAGGTATATTGTAATCCCGAGCTGCTTTGCTCAAGACCTCATCAATCATCCTTGATTTTGGCCCACTCAGTGACAGATTTATCACACTCTTGCCGGGCTCGGCCGTCTCGATTACATGCGTGATCCCCTTGATCAGACTTGCAGTCGTTCCATCGCCTGATCGACCCAAGATCTTGACAGACCGAATATTTGCACTCT
The DNA here is from genome assembly GCA_022702545.1 of Phycomyces nitens. Taxonomy (NCBI): domain Eukaryota; kingdom Fungi; phylum Mucoromycota; class Mucoromycetes; order Mucorales; family Phycomycetaceae; genus Phycomyces; species Phycomyces nitens. The sequence continues at coordinate 2,574,015 of JAHRBC010000004.1, forward strand.
TTGCAATACCATACGTTCGTCCAGCAATCTTTCCAGCAACATGGGTACCTGTTGGTGGTATTGATGTCAGCCATTTCACACAATCTAATTTATCCAGAACCACTCACCATGACCGCCCATGTCAGTTTCAGGTTCACTATAAACCAGATTAAGCGATAATGAAGCGCGCTTCTCGAAATCAGAATGTTCAGCATTGACACCAGTATCCAGCACATAGACATTTATTCCAGATCTATCGCATAGTTTGCTATTAGAAACAAGAATATTCATTAAATAGTATTGCTTTACCCGGCCATCTCATCATAACCATAAGTATCAAATGTCCCCGAAAGTCGCTGGCTAATACGCGACAGTCCCCAATCTGGCGAGGGTGAGGTTCTTGGGGTGGATCTCTTTTGGAACTAAAAGTGATATTTTTACATACAAAAAGCCGCAAATATTAGTAAGAAACCAAGTTCTATACATGTGGTCAAGTATCATGAATTCCATACATGCTCTTCTGGTAATATGATGCTGGATTTGTAGACATTATTGGGCTCGATATAGTCAATATTTTGCTGATCACTCAGGTATTTCAAAAAGCTCTTGTCATGAAATACTCCAGTCATTACTGTGAACCCGGGTTCAACACTGAGAGGTTCCAGTAAGAGTCCAAGTCCCATGCTGTCCGCATAGACAAAGCTTCCATCATCTTTATCTGCACCTTTTTCATAATAATCTCTGTCCTCATCGTTGTCATCGTTGTCGTCGTCATCGCCATTGTCGTCGTCGTCTTCATTATCATCATCATCATTATCATCATCTTCTCCTTCGTCTGCGTCTCTATCCTCGTTGTTATCGACTTTTGATGCGTCTCTTTTGCTTTGAGCATTATTCCTGTGCACCCTGGCAACATTTCGTATGCGTCTTTTAGTCAGGGCTCGTCTTATGTGTTTGTGTTTTTCGATTGTAAAGGTTCGGTGCTGAGAGAGAACAAAGGAATTTGCCACTACAGAGTATATAGACAAATGCATAAATACAACATATCTCTAGTCAGCTGTCATCCATCATTTTAAAAAAACCACATACTATCTGTTCCGTTGACAAAATCTTTGAACCTGATGATATGAGTTGGCATGTACGTTGCATGGTACTGTGCAAATGCAGATGCCACCGTAAAGGTAAGACCAATAATAATCACTTTCATGGTGAACTTTAGATGATATAAGCTATTCAATAAATCCAAAACAATTCTTTACGAAAAAGAAGAGGTTCTGAAGAAAATAATAATAATAATACGAAAATAACCTCCTTTTTGTCTTGTTTTCACATCAATGGCAGTTCAGATAAACAACAATTCAATAAGACACCGATGTGTTGGCTGTCTTGGGATGGATTGAAATGTAGACATGGAGAGTTTACAAAAACAATGTTTGTTAGATTGTATAGTAAATATTAGATGGAAACCACATTACTGTGAGCTGTGTATATCCATTTACCTATTGGTCCTTGCACAACACAAAATAGTATTTCATTCAAGTATATAGTCAAGACTGGATTGTGCGTTGGCTATATTTTGTTTTGGTACAATGTACTGTTGTGTAGTCCCAGAACACTTGTACTTTACCAACTGTTGTCGTGATTGTGTTTAATATCAATTCAATGGCCATGTTTGCTAGATGTACATTTATCCATTGTTCTATAACCTTTAAAATTTGTCAACTATTTTTTTTTAAAAAAAAAGAAGTTCATGTCATTCTTGATATTGTGAACCTTTGGCTAATCATTGTCGCTTCCATTTTCAATTGATGTCCTAAAACAAAAAGGGGGCCTTTGGAGCCTCAAAGTGATCAAAAGGCAAAGGATGGGTATAGTGAAAGGATCTGACACTCCAAATAAACCATCGGGTATTTGACTATATCAGTCTTTTGCTGACAAAAGAAGCGAATTTACAAATGAGCCAAATAAAACACCCATTACTCAATTTCCTATCATATTTTTTTTCATTATAGACATTTCTTATAGAGAATCAAAGAAATGAAAGCATCTTTGATACCGGTGCTGATATAGATTAATATCGAGGCAATTATCTGGTATTTCGGTGAATAGATTATAAAATGTCTACTAGGTGGGGGATATATAAAGTTGGCAATAATTATAGACGCACGTTTTAAATATGTGTGCATGATCTATTAAAGTAATATATGCTTTATCTCGTTGATACACTATAACTGCCAAATGTTCTAGCTATTTTATTGTATGCTATAGAAAGCTGGTGTGAATAAAAGAGAGTGAAATTGGTAGGATAAAATAAGAAAGAAATCGCCTATGAATTGATGTGTAAAATCAATTATATGTCCATCATCACAGGGTATATTTATTTGTCTATTTGTCTATTTATTTATTGGTCCAATATATTCATATATATATATTGAGAAAAGTATTACATGATGGCAAAGTAAAAAGTTAAAAATTTTGTGGCTATAATATTTTAGGCCAGTAAATACTAGAGCAAGATCCTAGAAGAGTAAAAAAAAAAAAGGTGACGTGAACCAGTTGGTATAGGAGACAGACCATCTTTGGCTTTCGATAGGGGGGCAACTATAGATCAAGGATCATGATCATGGATTTTGGCTGTGGTTTTGAAGATCAGGATTTTGGGTGTATTTTCCGATAGATGCCAAACATCAGATTTGATGTCCCCTTGTCTTGGGCCTAAAAATGGCAATAAAGTGAAGAAGAAGCATGGAACCCTTGATTCCACCCAAAAGCACGGGCCTTTCTGGATAGTATATAAAGACTCGACATTTTTGCACTTTCCTTTAATATTACACATCTTCACATCTTCACACACACACACACTACAATGCAAATTTTCTCTATCCAAAAGCGCATCCTCTCAAAGTGCCAGCGTCGCCAATCCCAAAACACCTCCAACACAACCACCAAAGGCCTTTCTTCATTCACATCTTCCATGGGCCAATGCATCAAAAGTCTCACTTCAGTCAAGAAAGCCTTTAGCTGCAGCAAAGTACAAAACACAGTCCCACCTTCTTTGATTTCATCTTCATCGACGATTTCCAATGACTCCTATCTTTCAGACTTTTCTGATGACGAGCACTTTCAAGCATCTGAAAAGTCCATGGCTCTTGATGCACTTATCTTTGATCACCCCTCGGTCACTGTCTCCATTCGCCCAGCTGCCTATCGCCCCTCCTAAGCCAGTTCAATATCTGTATATATATATCCTGTAAAAAATTGTAAAATAGACAACCCCAAAAAAAGCATCCTCTCTATACATTAGACATCATCAAAATATCAAATCATGATAATAATCTCCTTAAAATAAAATCATTTTAAAAAAGAGTGAACCACAAGCATATTTTGCAGTGGTTCCTTTTTTTGTTTCCAATTCCAATAAATATACTTGCATCGCTCAACAACTACTTTGGCTATTTCTCATAAAATATTGGCTTTTATTCACCCGCACCCACAACTACTTTGTACTTTGGATATATAGCTATTCAATTATTCAAGAACACTAACTACTAAAATATTGAAACAATAGACTTCATTTGATACCTATATTTGGTATGTGATACATACTCGTGATTATAATGAATAAACAATCTCATCTTTACCATATATGGTAAGAATATATCACAAATTTACCAATCAAAATGCAAGGAATAAAATCAACTACTTTGTGTAACTTGAAAGTTTTGACGTACACAACGTAGTAAAAACTTGCGGTCTTTACATGTTAAAGACTGCGTTCTCAATATAATATAAAAAAAATATCGTGAATCTCAATTGATGATAAAAATTCCCAAACCATATTCATCCGTGATGGTTGGAAATGTAATTAAGACTACAACGGTATCTGATGAGTTGATATATATATAAATATTTTTTTATTAAAAATATTCATCTTTATATATGATATTTATAAACATGGACTGATCTCCTTTTTAACTCTGACAACTTGGTATCTATCAAAGCCAAAGGCATGAAAACCCCGAATTTTGAGTTGTGGGCCACATGATTGTTGCTAAAGACCAGTCTTGCGGTACTTTGAATTGATTTGTTCCCATTACGGTATTTTCTCCTGTTTTATCAAGGCTCTATATCGTCCTTTAATATGGGTTGTTGTGGAAGTAAAGAAGAACGCGATGAGGTACTTTTTAGAGTACAATCAACCATTGGCTTACACTAGATCTGTGTTTTTTTAGGAAGATCTTCGTGCACCACTCCTCAATCAAGAAGAATCGACAAACGAAAAGTAAGATTGCGACAACGACCCGTCCAGAACGCTAATTCGAACCTCTCTAGTCGAATGAATTATCAATCTACAGAGACAATAGATGCAAAAAAAGAGCAGGATTTCTGGAATGAAGTCATTGAACGGACAACACAGCAAGTATTGAAATCTACTGACTCTTCAAAACTAAAAAATTGGCTTTTTTTTATGATGCAGACACCTGATTGACATCTCAAGTGTCCAAGCCGATCCTCTACAGAGTCGAGATGTACAAGAGAGAATAGATAAATATAGAACCCTGCTCGATCAAATGGACAGCCAGATTACTTCATCAATCCCAGGTTCCAAAAAAGACATTTGCATGGCTGACCACATTTCGCCTGTCGATGTTTTGGCAGCAGCAAAACCAAACGAAGGCATGTCCAATACCCAGGTTGACTGGTTATATCAGACAATGGATACTATTCAAGACAGTCTTCAACAGATCCAGGTCAGCCCGGCTGGTGAGATGGTTGTGCGTCTGACAATGCCAGGCAGCACCCCTATCCGAGCATTCTGATTCCTTGCAATTGTCATCCTCTTTATCCCTCCACTTTTTGTATGCTTTGGTAGAGAATAATAGAGCAGAATTGAGATATTATATATATATATATATATGGTTTATTAAAAATTAAAAATTAAAAATACAGTCAGTTATTTCACACAAGAATAAGGATATAAAATGATTATGTTATATATAAAAAAAGGTGTGTCTCTTATTTGGAGGGCACAGATCCTGTTAGTTTGTTGACAATAGACATGCGCTTTCGGCCTTGGGTACTGCGGCCTCTCTCGGGCTTTGGTGCAATGGTTTCGGGCACACCGAGATCGATGGCATGGGTAATAACCAAATTCAATCGCTGTTTGGGATAAAATCTGATTAGAAACCATCTCAGCAGGAATTCTATACTTACAATTGATAACCTAAACTCGAGATCATAGTTTGAAAACGATTGAGAGGTTTCCCATAGTGATCTAGCCCGCTTATAGTCCTGGACACCCCAGCAGGTTACGCCTGATTCCCTATTAAAGCCAGTGTTTAAGTACCTTTAGACTCGTGGAAATCACTTACCAGTAGGCAAACGGAATGATCCAGGAAGTAGGCTTGATCTTTTGTTTATGGTCCAGTACCCAATTCAAGTGAACAATTGCCTCGCGCTGTCTTTCGAGCGAATTCAGAATAGACGCCTTCATCACCAAGAGAGATGCGCGCTGCTCATAGTAATCCGGAGGAGGAGTATTGGGTGCGACCTCAAATACACGGAGCTCGTATTCCTGCTTTTCGCGCTCATACACAAGTTCCAGGGTAGCATCGACCTGCTCCAGACATACTTCAAGGGAAGCTGGTGTCATGTTGGCAAACGAATTCCACAAGAACAGAATCTCCAGGCCAGGCAGACACAGGTCCATGTCTTGATAGCCACTCTGTTCATAAAATTCTACTCTGTGGGAAACATATTGGTCGACTTGGGATCTCTTTTTCTTGTCAGCCTCATGAGGAGCACCAGCAAACGAAATGATGGCCTCGGTACGGTTTCCCAACATTTCCATGCATGCGCCATAAAAGAACTTTAGGAATACTGGAGAATTGGTGTGTTTGTTTTGGAGTTCGAGAATCCTGACAGCTGCACTTGCCCAGTCAAGGTTCATGGCACTGTTGAATGCGATTTCATATGTGGCCATGTGTCCCATTGTAGCCTCTGCCCATCCTCCTTGGCTAACCTTGAAGGTGTACATAAAGGACTGTGTGGATAGAGGGATGTTCTTTGCCAGCCGAGACACACATCCGGCAAAGTATAGGAAGAATGAGGAGTTTGGATAGGTCTTTTGGGCATCCAAGAGACACTCTACAGCAGGCTGAATCAATTCGCGGGCAAGGATCTGAGGTGCACACGATGTGAGGCTGACATAGTAGGATAAAAGGCTGGATATCTTGTGCGGTGAGACCAGATGTGTATTGGAAGACGAGCCAAAAAAACAGAAAAACTTACGTTAACGAAGCCAAAGGTGATCTGATCCGTCTTCCTTCCAAGCACAGCTTAAGAAGGGCAAATCCTAGATGTTTATCGGCCTGCCATCCAAAGGCAGCTACGATCTTTAGGATCTTTGGAGGCAATGATGAGAGCAAAAGATGGACAGATCCAATACTACAAAAAGTTGGTTTAGATCTATTAAACGCTATCCATCTGTTGGCTTACCCATATTGAATGGCTGATATTGTGTCTTGGTCCATATATCTGTTGAAATGCTGTCCCATACGCTTATACTCTTGCCATACTAAGCTGTAGCTGCTATAGGCTGAATACAGAACATGAGCATCTTATTCCCAGTGCCTGTGTCTTTACCTCTTCGAAGATTGAGTCCCATCTTTAGGTAACCAACGACAGACTCCTTTGTCATATGAATAAGACCTATAAGCAGGCAGCACTCGGCTCTAATCACATGGGCACGCAAGGCACCGTTGGAAATGAAGATTGGGGGATCTCTGTACTTGTCTTGCTTGAGTGGCTTTGTGTTTGTTGGCAGATGTGTAGGGTTAGAGCCGATTAGATTAGTAAAGTAGTGTGATACGGTATCGATCAAGGGCTTATTAGCACACGCATCATCAATCTGTGCACTGGCAAATGCATAGGTCTCTGTCAGTGACTGTATGGCTACATCAGTATCTGCTGGGTCTGAAGACTATACAGAATAAGATTAGAAGTGAAACCTTGTTTCTATTGTCTAAACCTACTGTGATTGCTATTGGTAGCCAGAATTGGATGATTAGTACATCTTGTTTTTTTTCCCAGTGCTTATCTTTCATACCTTTGATGAATGCCATTGCTCCCAGTCCCAAGGCATAGAGTGGATCTCTATCAAATGGTTTAGATCGAGTATTTAATTCATTATTCAATAGGCTTACTTGCTTGCCCGCTTCTCAAAAATCCCCTTTGCCTTTGCAAACTTGTTGTTGAAGAATGCATTCATTCCCTGCAACATTTCGACATCTAGAATCGAACGAGGTAAACATCCTGCCACTGTCATGGGTGTCTCTACATACCATACTTCTCTTGGTGTCTTGGGCCCATGTAATTTGCCTTTACATTCTTCATATCAATGTGTCCAACTGGAAATACGTTGGTGTTGGAGATGTATCCATTATCGTTCTCTTCGTCATAGTGTGCAGGGTCAGATTTAGGGGCGGCGCCAGGTGTGGGTGGTGTAACAAAGTCGGCCATGTTCTTGTCAGCAGGAACATCGAGAAGCCGATTAGGTCCTTCGGCAGGAAGAGCAATGTTCAACTTGTCTGGAGTACTGTCCTGAGAGACCAGAGATTCTGGCTCACTAGATGTCTCGATTGCACTATCAGCATCGGCCACCAGACCTTCTTCACATCCCAATTTACTGTCCAAGGTGTCCTGCACACTTGGAACATCAGTGTCTTTGGGATCCTTTTCAAGAACACTATCCTCGGCAATGGTCTCTAGCTCATGCTGAACACCAGCTTCAGCTTCAGCCTCAGCTTGAGAAATAGCCGCAATCTCTGCTATCTTGATAGATTCGTTTTCATCTCTTCTTAATTCTGGTGTTTCATCAACCATATCACAAAGGGTATTTATCACCGTAGAGAGTTCTTCATGTTCTTCATGTTTGTCATGGCTCAGGCTGTCCACAAACAGGTCCTCATCATCCTCTTCATCATCCTGATCCTTGTGGGTAGATATAGATTGGCTGGGTATTGGTTGGTCTTGTTGGAAATTGATGCGTTTCCAAGTGCTCTTTTGGCCTTGTTCCTCGGCAGGGATTGTTGGTGGTGTTTGGATAGTGTTGGCTTCTAGTGACATGATCTTTGCTTGTTGTATAGCTTAAATAGACCACCAAGAGAAACTTGATGTACAGGGCAATATGGTGAGTGGGGAGTGAAAGGAAATAACAAGCTGCAGAAATAAATGGAAAGAGTTCAAAGGTTTATGGGTTCAAACTGAGACTGGGATGCCTGGGTGAAAAGAGGTACCAATAAACTACGAACACTAATCCGAAGCCCGCCAGTTTACCCTGTACGACTATAGGGACGGCAAACTTTATGATATTGAATGAAAAAAGGTTTTTTTATTATTTTATTTTATAAAGACGTGCCTTTATTGTACAAAAATTGATGGGCAATCAAAAGAGACATCTCGTACGTTTTTTTAAATACCTTTATTTGCAGTGAAATTAAGGATATTCTTAGCCCAGGCACTCTTCCGTACCTTGCGGATAAAATCACACGGTTATTCTCATGAGTTGTTCTTTGTGGTTGTTGCACATGAAGCACAGTTACACCACAGAAAAAAAATGAATGCAAACTCATTTGTGACTATTTGAAAATGTCCTGAATATTCAGATATTGTCCTGACACACCATTTGTAGCCATGGTGATTAAAATGCTTCAAACAAAAATATATAAAAGAAGGGCGATGAAAAGAACAAAAAAAGAAAAAGAAAACCAGCCCAGAGTATTGGCAGAATATTGTAAATTGCATTCACCACATGAACAAATTTTATTTATTTCATGTTCAAAGCCGACTTTAACAGACCATCAATCTTTTGTACAAGAAATTGCAAGGTCCATGCGTCTAATGGCCATTTTATGATATCTAAATATGGAGCCCAATTGATACCTAGAATGCAATTAAACTTTTATGAAGCTTGTGGTTGATTAACCTTTATGATATCCCTCAAAAACATCCTTGATCATCATTTTTGTCCAGGTACCACCCATGGATCCCAAGAGGGTATTTGCAGTCCGCCAAGTAAAATTATGAACAACTTTTAGCTCAACAGACAGCAAAAAGTTCAACGGATGATATATTTCCTGTAGATTCCAAAGTACATTATTTTGCACCTTGGAACTTGCACCTTGCACCTTGGGCCTTGGACCTCTTCAAGACAGCCAATTCAATTGTAGCTCCCAATTGTCTAATTGGCCTCTATACACAATATTTTATGTCCTATAACCATCTTTCTAGGGATTATTACTCTCACAGAACATGATTTCGAAATACAAATCGTCATACATGGCACAAGAAACTGAGCATTTTTTGTATTAAATTCTCCAATCCCCCCCACGTTATGATGGTGTGAGTGATTTATAATATAATGATAATCTATGTACCATACCCCAGCAATTATTTAATCTCAAAATGCCACCACAAAATAATTTTGTTTTTGTTTTTGTTTTTTACAAAATACAAAGTAAAAGACAGAGGAGGTGAGGTGGTCTCGGAATTAATAAAAAGAAAAAAGAAAAAAAAAGAAAACAAGTAGCAGCACCAAGACACTAGTATTCCTCTACATGTCTTGATAGCCATAAGATTAAAATAATAATAATAATAAATAAAGCGTCAAGCAGAATACTTTTTTGTTTGTTAAATGAGTTGAACCACTCGAATATAATCTTTACAATGCCCTGGTATCTAGACCACCAACTTGGACATACATCTGGAGAGCCTTCATAATGTACGCTGGATCCATATCAATTGCCTCACCCAACTTCTCTAGTACTTGGGCGAACCGGCCAACCTTTTGGAGGTAGAGTGTCGAGACAGCATTCTAAACAAAAAGAAAAAAAACAAACAAACGATTAGTATTCCACATAGATGGCATCTGTTCTGGTTACCTCTATACGCGTTATAAAGTTTTCCATTAGCAAAAGTAGCTCTTCATCACCAGCGTCTTCTCTAATGTGGTTTTCCAGCACATTAAACACAAGAGATTGCTCTGAACTTGTGGGGTTCTTGACGTCAACTGCACCATTGGGCAATTCAATACTACTTTTTCCCAATTGACCATTGGACGCCATGACATTGCCCGACGTTAGTCGTTCCAGACGCACGGCCAGGTTGCTTAGAGCACATACAAATGATGGATCAATAGTCCTCTTTGAGTGCTCTCTACCGGATCCCAATGGTTTTATGCTGGGCCGTAAAACGGAATGTGGTATTGACTCTCCTTCGCCAGGACCTTCGGTGTTCAAGGCATCTCCTTGTTCCTCAAAAGTGTCCCCAAGTTCATTTGACGGAGTATTTGGAACAAGAGACAAGGATGGATCAACCATAGCCTCAGTCTTGTTCAATTCCATACGTCCGACAAGCTGTTTAGGGCACACGATGCTCAACATCTCAGGAGTCTCGAGTCCCTTGAGACGCCTTTCTCCAATATCCATCACATGGAACCCAAGCCGTCTTAGTTGAAATACATCCTTATTCACTGAAAATCCACTGGCAGATGATATTGATGCAGAAGAATCGGCAGTTGTAGAAGGTGGGCGGGTTGGAAAAGCAGATGTGGAGTCTTCGCTCGGTGTACGCGTGTCTTCGTTGAATACACCAGGAATGTTGCTCAGGGCAGCCAGGACATCAGAAGATACACAGATCTGGCCTCCATCTGCTGCATTACATATACGACTTGCTTTGTTTACCACTGGACCAAAGTAGTCCATTCGATTTGTAATCGGATTGCGCTCAAACACGGGTGTGCCCCAGTGAATGCCCATTCGTACCGATAAACCTCGGTAAAGAACTACTCCCTTGTCCACAATCTTTCCACCCTCTTCAGTCTCCAGGATGCCAGTTGGCCAATCGGCCTCGAGTAGTTGTATCTGAACAGTAAAGCACCACAGGAGAGCAGAGGTAATGTTCTGGAAGCAGACCATAAACGCATCTCCTTCAGTCTTGACCTCATACCCACCCACGGATCGCAGCGTACGACGCATTACGGCATCGTGTATCTTGATTGCAGATCGCATGTCTTCTGGCTGAGTCTCCCACAGGAATGTAGAACTCTTGATATCCGTAAACACTAGAGCCAACTTGTTTGTCGGAGGCAATACTTCTCTCTCCAAGCGCGCAAGGGTCTAAAATAAAGTAAAAACAGATTAGGATCGTTCTTCAAACATCTTTTAGACTTACAGAATCACCCAGGAATTCTTCCTTTCCGCGTCGCTTGTTCTTTCCAACAATCATGGACGACCCGTCATCCATTCCAGAGTTATCCTGGCCAGAACCGCCTCGACTGGATCCGTTTCCTCGCATGTTTCGTAGACGCTTGTCTCGCACATCAAACAAGTCTCCAACACCAATAATCATTACCATAAGATCGTCATTTGCTCCATACGCAAGAGCAAAGTCTCTGAGTTTCTGAGCAGCTGCCATCAGGTCGTCTTTCTCGGTTCGTGCAATATCAACAGCGGTTTGATAAGACATGCGGTCCCACAACCCACGCGACGCCATAATGACAAACTCATCATACTCTGTCAATTCAATCGTGGACACATAGGGATTTGCGTTTACGGCTGGGATCATGTCAAAGTACCCAAAACTCCTAGACACATTGAGCCTATTGTTCAAGAGACCAGTATTGGATACAAATCCACCTGCAGCACTGATTCGAGAAGTCTCGCTTGGGTTGAGTGGGATGTGTTTCTGAGTAATTTCGTAGGCTTGGCCATTGTTTCGCGAAATGATTGCAAGGCAATCACCAACATTGGCCACATAAAGCTTGGTACGGGCGATATAGCACACTACAGCAGAAGCACCGACATTTGGTTCGGTAGTAATAGATCCAAGTTCCTTTTCCAATACCAAAAAGGTGCGTCTGAGGGCCGAAACAATCGTATCATCATTACCGGTCTTGGCTTGCTCGTTTATAAACTTTTTCGTAAAGTTGTCATAGAGGAACTTTGTAAGTCTGCACCCCTTAATCTCATTCTTGCGACCATCAAAAAGACCAAAGAGACATTCGTCGTCGTTCTTTCTGAACCGTGGCATGACAAGATCCCAGGTGGAGAGCTGGTTCTTGGGACCCAGCCAGTCTGCAATACCGTATCTCATGTTGTTTACTTCAGATAGCGAGGTGCGCACACGTCTTTCGTGGAACTCTTCTGGAACCGATACACCGAGGATGGTGATGTCCATCAGGCCAAGTACAGACAGACGCGTCAGGGCACTAAAATCAGACATATTCTTTTCTTTTGGACTGTTTGGATCAGGAACATTCTTCTTGATCTCCAGACGTTTGTTTCCAGACAGATTGAGGTACTTTAGGATCAGGTTCCAGTTCCTGTCAGCAGAAACAACGAGGCTTAATATTTGTGGTCTATTCAAACACCACTACTAATAACTTACCAGTTCCAATCATAGGGCCAGTTGGAGATGTTGTATTTGAGTACATTGTTACCGACGTCGAGTACAAGTAGCTTTCTCAATTTGCCGATTTCAGCCGGCAGTGTCTGGAGTTTGTTGCCGTTGAGAGCCAGGACACGTAAAAAGGTTAGTTTTTCGATATCATCTGCAGGTAGGGAAGCAAGATTGTTTCCAGAGAGGTATAGCTCATGCAAATGCTGATGACAAAGTCCTTCAGCTGGAATATCATAAAGATCATTAAATGAAAGATTAAGAGTCCTGAGTTTGACAAAGAGAGAAAGTGGAGACCACACATCGTCAGTCAGTCGATTGTCTCCGAGAAACAGATACTCGAGAGACAGGGACAGAGGAGGTGGGTGGTTGCGAGGGCTGGCAAAGAAAGACGGAGGATTGAAATCAGGAGGGGCATTTAGGGCAGAGTTTGGTGAGTTGATAGAAGTGTCATCGTCGAGATGAGAGTAGACATTAGAAGAGTACTCGCTTGGTGTAGATATTGAATTTCCATGGCCAGGGTAGGTATCTGTGGCTGTATTGTTTGCCATTGAGTCTGGGTAGGAGTCGGTTGAAGGCAGACGGAGGCCAATGCTAGGTGTGGTATAAGGCTCAGGGAAAGATTCCAGCAGGTTGGAAGAGCAATTCAAGGTCTTGAGCGAGGAACACATCCAAATGTCACTTGGTAGTGATTTAAGGTTGTTTTTCTGGGCATCCAAAGTAACGAGCATTCCAAGCTTTGATATCTCGGGTGGGAGGCTATCGAGAACATTGTTTTGTACCGAGAGTTTGACGAGTTTCTGCAAATGTCCAATACTTGCAGGGAGAGTGCTGAGGGTGTTGCTGTCGAGAGATATGAATTCCAGGCATGGCATGCCTAGGAACAGGTCGGGAGGAAGAGAGGAGAGTTTACAGGAAGAAAGGTTCAAATTGGTTAACATGGTGGTGATTCCGAGTTCGAGCTCAGGAACGGTTTCAATTGGCATATTGCCATTATCCAAACGTCGACAGAAACCAAGGTTGAATTGGGTGAGATGGTTCTTGAACATGCTGAGATGCTTGAGATTAGGGAATTGGGAGCTTACAATGCTGACAGCATTGTAGTCTACCAAGAGAATCTCTAGCTTTGGAAGTAAATAAAGAATATCGAGTTCTGTGATTCTATTCTGTCGAATGTCAATTTCCACCAGCTTTTCCATTTTTGCAAAGCTTTCTGGCAGACTTCCATCAAAATGGTTACCAATGGCAAACAGACCAACAAGATTTACCAGATCACCAATGTTTTCTGGTAGGGATGCCATCTTGTTGAAACTGATGTCAAGGTAGGCTAGACTGGTGATTTCACAAATGACTTGTGGAAAGACAGAGAGCGAGTTATTGGAGATGAAAAGGATCGTGAGGTGATGTAGGGTCGAGAGGGTGTCTGGAAGAGAAGATATTTGGTTGTTGATTGCCTTTAAGGTCGCGAGTCTCTGGAGTTCTTCGAGTCGAATGTGTCGTAGGTCATGTAGTTTATTGCCAGACACAGTGAGATGCTCAAGAGTGCGCATGGCTCGAACAGATGATGGAATTGTGCCATACTCATTGTTGGCGAGTATTAACCGCTTGATATTATGACATGATTCGGCAAAGCTCAATGGTATCTCGACATGGAGATTTCTTGATAGATCAAGAGATGATATTCCAGATGCGAACTTGTAAAGGAAGATGGGGATAGTGGATATATTGCGTCCTTCAAATTTCGCGTCCCTGTATCTATCTGGTGGGTTTTCTTCTTCGATGGTGTGGGCCAGATTGGGACCAAATGTGTATCGAAGCAGATACGAATTGTCTTCTCGCCCAACATCTTCCAACTTATCTTGTTCGGTATAGCCCATCTGTTCAAGAAGTGTCTTTTGGATCAAGAGTGGTCTTTCGTTAGGCTGAAGTATGCGCTCTATAGAAGAAGAAGAAAAGGTTGAGTAAGAGCTGACTAACTTGCTAAAGTGTTTACCAGTATTTTGTCGCTTGAGGACCAGACTATACTTTGTCAGATCGTGAAGAAAGAATTTGCCTGCCAATCGATTCATAAGCTCTGCAGTAGAGGTATTTAGAGGCACTTGGAGAGTGGCAAAGGTATCATTCGGACGAAAAATTCGAATACAAGACTTCAAGACAGATCAGTAGGATGTAAGATATGGGATATGAGATGTAGAATTTGGTAATAAACACTCACGTTCTTTCTACGCTCTTCCCACTCATCCTGTACACCAATTGAATACTTGTCAAACACTCGAGTATCCTCTTCTGGTGGTAATGAATACATGGCATACCCATGCTCTGGCTGCTGTACAGCCCAGTTGTCAGGAGCAACCCATAAATCATTCGATACCCCCGAGTCAGAGGACTATAGCATGTTAGTATCCTTGCGAGCACCCGATCATATACTTACCACCTGTAGAGGGTGGGTAGCTAAAGGGTGCATTTGATATCCAGGATTAACGATACCATCCATGCTAGTGAAGTTTTGATCGACTATACAACTGCAGTCAGGCTGACTAGCCTCTGTGCCATCTGATAAGAAATATAGACTTACGTTCCATGTGCTAATAGAAATGTTATTAAGGAAACATTGGCATGGACACTCTTTACCTTGAAATCTCTCGTGTCGCCCCGGTCGAGTGCAAATGACACACTACCGTCTGATCTCTTGCGGTCTGCGTGTCTGCGGCTAGATCCAGAGCCTGAAGACACCTTGCGCTCGGCAGAATTGTAGGCTGAACGTGATCCATAGCGAATTGCGTCGTCGCTGAGAGGAATCTCGAGAGGATGAAGTGGAAATGACTTTTCATAATCCTTTGACTTCTTGCGACCACCCAGAGTAGCCGAAGACGCATTGGAGACAATAGATGCCGAAGAGCTGTTGCTGCAATTCATATTTATGGAACTTGTTGTACCTGACGACACTCCATTCAATTCTGTGCGGCCTATCAAATGCAGCGTCAACTTGGGCTGTCAAACACGAGCCACTTACTCTTTTTTTTGCCGAATCGAAAGAGGTTTCTTTTTTTCCCTTTTGGCTGTTGTACACTGAGCAGCCCAGGATCTATTTGAGCAGATGAGTATTTGTCGGCTATTGAGGGTTTTTTACCACTAGCAAGGAGAACTGGACGTCTTTGGTCGCCTGACTCGCTTCTTCGCATGCTGCTGGCCTGGGCTGAGGGTGGTGGTGGATAAGCAGCTCGATTGGCAGCATCATCCTCGCTTGTTCGTCCTCTGGGAAATGAGAGCAGATCGAGTTCCTGATGCTTTAGATTATAGTAGTGTACTCTAGGTGATTGATGCAAAGGATCTGTTCTGGTTGGACTGCTGGGTCTCGAGAGATGAGATTGTGTATGGCCAGATTCCGTGCGTTGTCGTGTATTGTTCCCGGTCGGGGGTTGGTTGCTGTCTAGGGAACGTCGTCGTGACAAGGGCATGATGAGGGTAAAAGGGAAATCAGCGGGCGAGATAAAGAAAGAAGAAGGAAAGACTGCGCGGGTAAAGAGTGATGTAAAGAGTGATGAAAACGAGTGATCTTTTTTTTAAAATGAAAATAAAAAAATAAAATAAACGGACCTTGGAGTGAGATGAAGCGCGTGACTGATGACGGTAAGAGCCAATTGTCAAGACAGTCGTCGTCAATAGGTAAGACTGAATCCCCAAGGATGTATGTGTGTGTGTGTATTGGTTGTTCTCTTTGTTGTTTCTAGTGTCCACAAATATATATAAAGACAAAGAAATAGAGGCTGTCTTTGCTCGATCAATGTCTGTATTTCCAATCCTTTGCACTACAGCTAAACGTATAATTGAAAAAGTAAAAAAAACAAGTGAATTATTATTGTTTTATATGGTACGCTTTACACACTTTATTATTATTTGTCTCGAGCTGTCTCTTAATCTCTTTTTTTGTCCAATCACAAGGAAAGCTTGTTGATTGCCTAATAAACTGCTCAATATAACGATTGCTCTAGAGCTTGTTTTCTGTTGATTTCAACACATTTGGTTGCTAAAAGACGTTGGATTCCACAATACTGTGGGTTTGTGGCACTGAAATGCGGCATAGACAAAGACCAATTCATCAAAAATACCAGCTGTTAAATGCCACAAGGCCTATTGAGATGTGCATGGGTCGATTGTACTTTTCTTGTTGAACCTAGATGATCTTTGGACAATGAATACGAGGTGATTTTCCGGCTCTTTTCTAGATAACTTTTTTTTTTGCTTAAATCCACACTTGCCTGCTTCACATGCTTGCCAAATGATCCTAGACTATCAAATCGAAATTACCATATCCACCAAGATTGTAAGACATTGTCACCAAGGATACCAAAACCATTCTACTTTGCAGACATTCGGGTGTTTAATTAAGTCTCATTATGGCTCAATATCCAAGCATGATACACCATAAGGAGATTTCATTGCCTTGGAAACCATCTCATATTTCTCACGTCATGCGATTGCCTCCAACTCGTTCAAACTTTGTTCTCTCTTTACCTTTATCTTCTTCAGGGCAGCACCTTTTTTCAAAAGCATGACAAACACCGACACTTCCGACCAGCATATACACACCCAACCCGACATACTCATCAACCGTCATCCATCACCCAAACCAATCCTCATCGCCACATCCTTATCACAGCCCAATCCGAGACGATCCATCAGTGGTCCTGATCTGCTTAGCGTCAAGATCATGACCAACCAAAACGACCCGACACCTCCCTCGCCAGTCGTCAGCGAGGCCCAGACGTATAGCATGGACAACTTTGAACTACAGAGTGTTATTGGTAAGAACACGCCTCTGACACACTCCTGTTTCAAACAAACACTTAATCCGTGTTACGCAAGGATACGGATCCTCGGCTATTGTTTACAGTGCAATCCATATCCCCTTTAACAAGCGGGTGGCAGTCAAGATGATTGATCTCGATTCATTTGAACGCAACCAGATCGACGCGCTTCGGGTAAGCAAAGAATGGTTGGCAAAGAGAAGAGAAAAAAAAACCGAGTGTTGATGGTTTCTTTAGCGCGAGACATCTCTTATGGCTCTCTCAAAACATCCAAATCTACTAAGAGTACTGGGATCATTTGTTCACGGATCTAAACTCTATATAGTCACCCCATACCTTGCAGGAGGCAAGTGGATCAGATCTTACCCGCAACACTAACCAACCCCAAAAATGTAGGCTCTTGTCTGGACATCATGAAGTTTGGTTTTCCAGAAGGGTTCGAAGAGCAGACAATTATTGTTATCTTGAAGCAGGTGTTGGAGGCCCTATGCTATCTACACAAGAATGGGGATATCCATCGTGATGTGAAGGCCGGTAATTTGCTAATGGACGAAGATGGCACGGTTCTTCTTGCTGATTTTGGCGTATCAAGCTCTTTGATGGAATCTGGCGAGAGGGGCATACGAAAGACATTTGTAGGCACGGTAAGGCTGATTAACACAAAAGACATGCTATTAAACACACATATACATATAAGCCTTGTTGGATGGCCCCAGAGGTTATGGAGCAGGCTGCGTATGACTACAAGGCAGACATTTGGAGTTTTGGAATCACAGCCATAGAACTTGCTACAGGACATGCTCCGTTTGCAAAACTGGCACCTCTCAAGGTTACTTTGCTAGTGCTCTGAAATCTATAGTTTTTTTGATGGTTGTTCCTCTAGGTCCTCATGATGACACTCTCTAAAGACCCCCCTACCTTGACAAGGGAGACCCGGATCAATAGATACTCTAAAACATTTCAAGACATGGTATCTCTTTGTATGAACAAGGATCCAACCAAACGGTATGCCAATAACGCACCAATCGATCGAGTTTCTCAAACATCGATATTTAATGTTTGTCTCTAGTCCGTCTGCCGAGAAATTACTCCAGCACGCCTTTTTTAAGCACAATAAGAAAAAGGAGTATCTAGTAAAGGCTGTTTTAGCAGAAGTGCCTACACTTGCCCAGAGACCTCACAAGACTATTCCCCAAAGAGACGTCAGTATAACCAATGTGGACGAATGGAATTTTGAAAACGACATTGCCGAGGACGACAGCTCGTCCTATCCCCCAGAAGATGAATATAGCTCGGTTGGGTCCAAAGACAAGCCAGCAGAGACCCAGTCTGGAAAAAAGCATATATCATTTGGCAAGGTGGTTGTGAGGAATCCCCCTCAGCCATTTGCCCAGGCTGCATCTTCTGAGCCATCATTGAGCACCCTACCAAAAAAATCACGTTTTGTGACGGCAGAACCGGCTCGTGAGGTAGACAGTGGGTCTAGGAATGATGTCCCATATGATGGTATGGGCGATAGTCTACAGGTAATTTTTAAATTACCCATTAAAGATGTGCTATTCAAGCATTTCCTGACTCTCTATATAAGAAACCCAAGACCAGGTTCAATTTCACTCCATCGCATTCAAGGCAGCACAGTGCAAGTGAGCCTTATCAAGGTGTCACTTTCCTTGACGAACCACAGGTCGAAAGATCTCTTTCAAAGTCTTCTGCTCACGAGACAAGCTCTGGTAATTTGATATACTGGACGTAAAAAGTGGTGCTCATACTACTTGTATACTAGAGCGCCGTTCAAGATTCGAGATCTATTCCAACCACCCCTCTCCTTCACTGACTGGAATGAACACCAATGCACCCAATTCTCCGGGGGTCTACCAGTCAATTTCTCTTTCCAGAGACACTTCTATTTCATCACTGGGCATACCTTTGGTCCGCGAAGGATCGTCTGCACGTGGTGGTCGATATGCTGTAGACATAGATGGTATACCCACAGGGGAATCACGCAAAATTGGCCGGTTTGAGCTTAGTGGGCCAGTCATTGATCCAGGACCTCGCCTTTCGGTTGATACCAGACAAGACCAATCACTTGACGGCTACAGTGATGGCAACAGCGAGGGCTCACCCATGTTTGGGCGCTCACAATGGACCCAGTCCTCTAACCCGGACCAGACCACGCTCTATTCACAGATTCAGACTCTTGTCAAGAATAACGAGACCCAAAGGGTGTTACTGCAGGGGATTATCAGTATGCTTCAAAGCAAATCTTTACCAAATTCCAAAAAACCTTTCTCAGGGACCACTCGACCTGACCCTGCGTTGGAAGCAAGCCTGGTAAGTTGTAGGCCAAACAATTGAATCCCAAATGTAAGCTTATATTTTTTTGTTTTATTGAAAAAAAAACAGACCTCTCTTGAGCGCCAGCTTTCTGAATCAATGCAGCAGAATGCAGAACTACAGCGAAAAAACGAGGCCTTGAGAAGAGATGTAGCTCAATTACGACAAAGGCCATGAAATTGTCAATTTATAGTTATTTTCATTTATATCCATCAATCCCCCTGTGCTGAGTATTCTGCTTTAATGAATCTCAGTATGAATAAAACCAATGAGGTGCGTTGGTTATGCACAGTACAAGTGTACATAATTAACCGTCACAGACAGCCCTTGATTCAAATGATAAATAAAATTACAATTTCAATAGTCCTCAATACCAATAATAATAGCAAGGCCGTGTTTGGCTTGGTGCCATAAAAAATCCATTGTTTCTAGGACCTATTTCTGCTTGGTACAGAATTCCAAGAGCCAGTCAGAATCGAACCCCCTGTCCATGACGCACATTTTACCCGTGTGTAACTCAAGAACAACAATAATCATCAACGTGTCACGTGAACTGTACTACGTGAGTTTAAAATGCATTTATTGCCATGGAGACACTTTTCTTGTGACAAAGGAGTATAGTAATTGTTAATTGTGGTTTGGTAAAGAGGTTCGAAATATGCTTGGGTTAGAGTTGTTGAAAATATGCTTTCTGATGTACTGTATTTTAAAGCCAATCAGATAATGTGTTTAATCCATATAGACTATCTTGTTGTCATTACAGAAACACCCTTTTGTAACCATGACCACCGAGACACATCACGTGAGATCGACAGAGTAAAATTTGGAATAAAAGAAAATGTACAAGCAGAGCCTTGTATTTCTTTTTATTTTTAAAAGAAAAAAAGAATCTAATAATATATTCTCTTTTTCTGGTTCTTGTTTCCATTACCACTAGTTCTCATGGGCAACACCGTTTCAAAAAAGAACAAGGAGAGACATAGTGTCATTAGGCCAGATGTACCAGACAATGAGTATACATACGGAACAGCCACGTCTATTAGTTCTATTCTTGTTAGCCACGGACAAAGCCAGCCCCTCGTAATATCCCCAAACCCAAACACAATTCCCAATGGTACCAATGAAGACAGTCCAGCCATTGCAGCCACCATTGCAGCGAATGAAGGCACCGTAACCTCCACACTAGACCTCAACCAAATGACAGCGACTTCGATGCGCTCCGTCGGGAAGAACCTGGATATCGATGAATGTATCGACAGGCTCTTGTCGGTTGGAAGAAGTGGAAAAAATCCAAGATCCATATGCTTTAAGAACTCGGAGATTGTCGCCATTTGTCGCGCAGCACAAGATACCTTTGTACGCCAACCCGTAAGTTTCCATACCTTCTTTTTTTTTAAAGTTTGTCTTTTCAGCAAAATAAAATGTATAAATGTAGTCTTGTTTGTTTGTAGAGTCTTATTGAGCTGCACTCGCCCGTAAAGATCATGGGCGATATTCACGGTCAATTCCATGATCTGATCAGACTGTTTGACATGGTGGGTTGTATTGAAAGAATATTGCACAAATATATACACAAGAAATATTAATAATAGTGTGTATGACTCTGGTTATCGATGTTAGGGAGGTTACCCGCCAGATTCAAATTATCTGTTCCTAGGCGACTATGTGGATCGGGGCAAACAGAGCCTAGAGACCATCCTGTTGCTCTTTTGCTATAAAATCAAATTCCCTGAAAACTTCTTTTTACTACGAGGCAACCACGAGTGTGCAAATGTGACTCGAGGTAAGACTTGGAATGCTGACAAAGCGATTGGCTTCTAACGGTTGAACAGTGTATGGATTCTACGACGAGTGCAAGAGGAGGACCTCAATTAAGATCTGGAAGACATTTATAGATGTGTTTAATACCCTACCAATTGCTGCTCTAGTGGCAGGCAAGATATTCTGCGTGCATGGAGGACTATCCCCCATGCTCAATTCAATGGACGATATCCGGAACATAATTCGGCCAACAGACGTACCTGAATATGGACTTTTGAATGATCTTCTTTGGTCAGATCCTTCAGAAACAGCAGTAGAATGGGAGGACAGCGACCGAGGAGTCTCTTATTGCTTTGGCAAAAAGATCGTAAACGAATTCCTGGCCAAACATGACCTGGAACTCATCTGCCGTGCACACATGGTAGTAGAAGATGGCTACGAGTTCTTTAACGAACGAAGTCTCGTCACAGTATTCTCGGCACCCAATTATTGTGGTGAATTCGACAATTTTGGTGCGATAATGAGCATAAATGAAGAACTTCTCTGTAGCTTCGATCTCCTCACACCTACCACCAACCCTACCCGAGCCGCCCCACTCTCGACAAGCTAAGATCTGCAACCAAGGTACAGTGTTTCTGCTTGAGATTGAGACGAATTGGGACCTTTTTTTTAGGCCAAGTAGATTGGAATTGTATAATTTTTATTATTATTTATTATTTTATTTTATTTTTGAAACGGAAATTACCTTGCTAATTTAAACAAAAAGCTGATATCTTTTTGAGAATACTTGCTGTTTCTTTATATATTTCAAAACCGTAATAGACTTTATTCAAACTATTACCTTTTGTTCTGATTAGAACACAAGAAAAGCCTTGAACCACCAAAAAGAAAGGGCTGTCTCGCTTGCCCTTTTATCATGGGCTAAAAAAAAAGAAGAGAAATCACCAGAGGTTCAAGTGAACAAAACCCAACTCTTTCTATTATATGCATGTATATATGGGTGAAATAAAATTTATTATTATTTTTTGTCTAAATTACAATATTGATTTCAAGCCAAATCAAATTGCCACATAATGTTTTTCTTTCTTTCTTTTTCAATTGTCGACTAGAATCTTTGTAGTTTTGGTACTAGATTTGAGTCAAGGATTGGGAGATGTAGAGTAAAAAAAAAGTGCGTGTATGTCTTGCAGAGTCGAGCCAAACACAGTAAAAATATTAATAATATAATTGTTTGTGGAGAAAAGACAGGTGGTATTGCAAATCAATGATTGCTGATCACCAAACATAGTATATTGTACTCTAGAAGTTGTTCATATTAAATCGCCTGTATCATAAAAGCACAAGACCATCACACGCACACTTCTTTTTATATCTTGGTAGTACACCAGAATAATGTGTGGATATTTTGGACGTTTATGCCAAGGTGTATACATATAAGACCATTTTTAGCTTTCTGGGCAAACCAAGAAGAATCGTCGTCATGCTTTCCAAGCATTTTCGCATTTAATGGTATAAAAAGTAATTTTTATTTTAGCATTATTACTAAATAATGGATTTGAATAAAATTCTAAAATCAACCTAAATAAAGTTGTAAAGCCTTTATGTATAAATAGAAAATGAATGCTGGCATTTATTTATATATGAGAGCAGTTGTTTCTTAAACAAACTATCAAATAAGATGCTTAATACATCTGTGTATATATATGTGTGTGTGTATAGTCATAAAGAAAGTGTAGAGAGAAATGGGTTTTCATCATATAAAAAGGTACCATTTGAACCACAAAGGCTGTGAATAGCGATTCTCAATTAAAATGGTCTAATGAATATCCAAGCCATTGATCCAAAAACCAATAATTCTTCAGGGTCCTTGGATATCATTGCACAAAAAAGAAACTTGTAAAACATGATCCAATAGTATCTTGATAAACTGCAGTAAACTCTATAAATTAATTCCTCGGAATCTAGCTATTTTATTCAAAAGGTATTTTCGGTTAAGAGTGTTATTCTGAATGTCAGGTATAGATATTTTAAACAAGCAACTAAAAACAATAGTATCAATCTTTGGAAAATCAAACTGCACAATACAATACATTTATCAAGAAATCTCTTCGAGGAATAAAAAATATTTCCAGCAAGAACATAGTATTTAATGGCAATGGTTTCTAATCAAGTATATTGTGGTGCCTAATGAATAAACAAGCGTTGTCAAGTTCAATTCCATAAGTTACTATTTCAATATTGTCATTATTCTTCAAATATTCAACTATAATAAAAATGATATTTATGAAGACATATGGGGATGAAAATCAGTTGTTGCTAAATAGAAAAGTGTCTTTAACTAGGTATTTCTATGCCTTCTAAATGTTCTGGGAGCTACTCCAAAGGTTGCAAAGCAAACTCAACCCACACTGGCTCGCTTATTTTGCAAGGAGCCATTTGTCTGAATTGCAGTCCAGCATCAGAGATTAGTAAATGTAGGAATCTCAATGTCTTTGGAGACATTTTCGTAAGAGCACGGAAATTCTTGGCTATGGATCCAGTGTACCAACACACAAAGAGAATCGGTTGTCTAGTCAGACGAGTCCATATTTCTTGTTGCTGTCAATTATGGCATCTTGAACTCTTGGATACTTGATCCCTTGCCCAACATTACAATGCGTTGATTGATACCTGATGACAGCTAAAAAAAAGTATTCTTGCTTATTTGGCGGGTGTAAAGACTTGGGGCCTGTTGTCATATAAGCCATCCATGAGAGCGACTAATGATAATAAAAACCTATATACTGGGAAGAAAAACGAAATAAAGTATAAGAACAATAAAAAAAGATGTTTGGGAAAACACAATAACACTTTTTTTCATTTCTTCTTCTTCTTCTTTAAAATCTTTATCAATTTCTCTAACAAAATATTTCCAGGAATTCTGATTACAACCAGTACAGAATTGATTCTGGGGAAGATACTGAATTATCTATGTGGAATCTCGAGAATCTTTACGAATACATTTTTAAAAGAAAACGAGCTTCACACCCCTCCCTGCCAGGGGTACCCTCTCGCCCTGTGTTTAAGAAAGAGTATCGTCTTACTACCGGATGTTAAACAATACTACTTTTTACTGCATAGCTTTAACATCCAATTCCAGTGGTTCGGTTCAGTTGTAGACTTTCCAACTTATATGTTTCTACCAGTTTTTAAAAGAAAATCTCAATATTTAATTGTAACAAAGCTTGAAATGATCGAGAATCCAGTGACGAAAGAAATAAAAACTACCACCAATAATACTGGTGTTTTTATTACTAAAAGCAACGGCTGTTATTTTGGAGATATCGCCAGTAAGTATAATTTACTTTTAGTTATTTGTTGCTGACTATATTATTTTAAAAGATCCCAAAAATGCTGATCAGGATGGATGCTGGACCATTAATGGTGATGAAGAATTCTGGGAGAGATGGAAAGAATATTTTGAAGCCTGTAATTATCAAGATTTTTTGTTGGTAAACTATAGAACAATACTTGTTTTAAAATTTATGAATAACACATATTTAATTTAGATTGGAGAAAGACCATATAATTGAATGTGCTTATACAAGTGCAAGCCTAGTTATGACAAAGAACGTTACCGTCAGCTTGATGATAATTAAAGCACAAACAGTAATCATTCATGACACATGGCCGCTACTCTTTCCAAGTAAGCCAAAGTCTTCAAGGGTCAAGTATTTGATATGTCAACTATTTATGTTTCCACCCTAAAACTAGATTTATCTAGGGAAAAAAAAGAGGGCTATCTTGAAAGGCCCTCTCATGCAATACCCATTGGGAGTTGATTGAGATAAGTGACCCAATTGCAAAATATGTTCATAACTATTTTCAATTCATGTAATTGTAAGATCTATAATATAATGCCATGAGTTGAAACATTGGTTGTTGTTCTTTTTTATATATAGATACATGAAAGCAAAGCCATGTATAATCACCAAATCGTCTGGCTGGTTATAACTTTGGCTATCAAGACAGTAGCAACAACAGCATCAAAAGCTTGGGTCAAAAACCAAAGAGAGATCCAGAAACCTGTGAGAAGCAGCAAACATGGACTCTTACTTGCCAAAGAATTAGATGATTGTCATCCTTAAACAAGTGATTGGTGAATATTTGTAAATACATCTTATTTTGTGTCTGTAAAGCTATATGGTTTCTAAAGCCATTGAAAAAAAAAGTGTCATGGTCCCAAGAGCATCCGTAATGATCACTGCAAAAAATAGCGTGAATATGAAATATATTATCCAATCATCTGGTTAGAAATCGTAAAATTACTGTATTCAAACGAAATTGAAAAAAATAAAAGTCAATGGTTTGATAAATGCACCATGAAAATATTTACTTTCTTAAAAGGTATTTGTTGACAATTCAATCTCTTGCATATTATTTAACCAGAAACTCTAAGGCACAAATTAGTCTAGTCTAGTAATACAGTGTTTATAAAAGCAAGGGCCAGATTGTATGTAAATAATGAAAAAATAAAAGTCAAACTTATTAGCGGGTGTACATGCGCATATCCCGATTAAAGACCTGCAGTTCAGAACGACCAGCTTTGAAATATCGAGATTGCATTGATTGTTCATATTCAATGGCATTTACGTTGCTAGTGTTGCCAAGGTCCCAATACCCAGTGTTTTCACCCCACACCAGTTGGTAATATCCAGACCCCCCCTGTTGGTCCATTGCCCCACCCCAACTTCTGTAATGAGTACAAGGTTCTGTGTCAATCTGTACAAGTCAAATGTTGGCCGAGTACATTGATTGGATAAACATGACATGAAAAGAAAAACTCAATCTTGGCATATCAATTTACATTTATTTTGATTCCTGGCTCCTTTAATGTTAGAAATTACTTGCTTATTTGTGATTTGTGATTTGTTTTTTGACTTGACTCTGACATGGATCCCAGTCTTGTGTTTTCAGAATGAACCACTTGGGGGTGGGGAGTTCAGCATTTCATTACGGTGCGCAGTAATATACGGTTGATCAATATAAATCTATACTTCAATTCCTAAAGGTGCTTGATGACATTGTGCATGGTATAGAACCAAGAAGAACCATCATTTCTTTCAAGTTTAGACTAAACATGATTGTTACACCCATTAAAAAAATGACAGCTTCTTGATCACAGTCTCTAAACAAACGCACTCCTTTATTTTCATGTTCTCATAAACATTTGTACCTGACAGATGCCGTGGAGATTCTATTTAATGGAAATTCAACTGACATATATATGTATTGGGTACTAAGCAAGATAAAAAAAAAGGTTCGCCTAGTTTTTACTTTTAGCTCAAAATGGCCCATCGTTTATAAAGAGGATTCTGTATTACTTTGGAACTTGTGAGCACAACAGCTTGGGGTACAAGAAAATTTTTTTATTCTTTTTTGATATTATTATATCATACAGTGCCAAAGCATATGTAATGATGATGAAGATGAAGATAACGAAGAAGAAGAAGAAGAATAACAATATAATAATAGAATAATAGAATAATAGAATAATAAAAAGCAAAGAAAAACAGACCGTATATTGGTTGTAGCAGGTATATATATATATATACATACACATGTATACATGTGCATATTGGATATTCTTCCTCTTCTCTCTTTTTGATTTGGTTTCTGTAGTGTGCACTTTTTTTAAGAGAAAGAGAGAGAGAAAGCGAGAAAGGAAGAGAGAAAGATGCATGTATATGTTTTCTCTCTCTCTTTCTCCGGGGAATATATAAAGTAGTAGTAGTAGTGGTAGTGGTAGTGGTAGTGGTAGTGGTAGTGGTAGTGGTAGTGGTAGTGGTAGTGGTAGTGGTAGTGGTAGTGGTAGTGGTGGTAATAAGTAGTATAGTTGACAGCAGCATCCTTGTTTATATTAAAACATCTCGTCGTGATTAGGGCAGTCAAGAGTCGAGTGCACATTATATAAATCACAGTTTTCGCAATACTGAATTGAAGATTAGTAAACAGTCATCAGCAACCAATTCTATACACTCACCACTTGGTCAACACTGTATTCTGAGCGGTGAGCAGTGCAACTTAATACATCGTGTCCTTGGACTTCACATATCTCACAATATAATGCCTCATGGAGGGACTCGGTGCTGTGTGAAAAGGATAGAGAGACTGGTGATAATGGCAGCCATTCAGCAGAGTGTCTCTTTTCAGCTAGCTGATCAGCCCTCCGTCGCTCAATTGCCAAGGATGTCTCCAATTCGGCCTCAACCAGAATCTTAGATTCCAAAAGCGCCTCTGTTTCGGCCAGTTCGGTTTGTAAGGCTTCTAGTTTGGATTTTGTAGCCTGCTCAAGAGCAAGGTACTTCTTGTGCTGTGTTTCTGCCTGCTGTCTGTAGCGCTCAATCTGCTGCTGCTGGCGACTGTCAGTATTCAGTCCATGGTCTTTTTCAAGATCAAACATGTCGTCCATCAGCGCCATGCACTCTTGCTCGAGTTCAATCTGTTTTTCCTCGAGTGTGACAATCCGGGCTTTGAGTTCTGCGTTGGACTTTCGTGCTTCGTCCAACTGTTGCTGTTGTCCGACCGTGTTACCTGGAAGCAGGCTGCCAAAGCAAGCCTTGTACTGAGACAAGGTTTTCCGTGCGTCTAAAAGATCCCACTCCGTCTTGGCGTGGGCCATGCGTAACCGTTCATGGTCGTCTTCGGCCTTGGTTTGTGCATCGACGGCTGAGCGCAAACCTGCCTTTGTGCGCTGGCTGTCCTGGTGTGCCTGAACAAGCGCTGCCTGTAGATGAGCAGCCTGGTCCTTTAGGGCCACGTGGCTGTGTTCCAGTTGTCTGACCTGGTCTTTCAATTCAATGTTCTCTGTCAGGATTGTCTGGCTGTCTCTCTGGAGGGCATTTGTGATGGCCATGAGTTGCTCTTCTATGAGATGGGCGCTTGTGACCTGGAGTTCGCCACAAGCCTGTTCTAGGGTTGGTAATACGAGGCATGGCTTGGTGGCTGCAGATGTGCTTTGGGGGGCTATTTGGTGCATGAGGGAATCCAATGCCTCTATCTGCTGTAGATGGTGTTGTTTAATGGCATAGATTACATCTGCGCGTGTCCATGGCGACTCTGATGGTTCCAGACTAGACGCGGTTGTCCAGGGAACCTGTTTGGCTGGTTTCTTTTTCATGTCATTTTTGTTCAGGCGAAATCCAGGATCGGTTGGGGACCGAAGTGCCTGTGGGCGCGTGACGCTGCTCGGGTGGGACAGGCGTGTCAAATGAGGGCTACGGGCCGACTTTGTGTTGGTGGGTTTGGGTGTGCATGCCTGGAAGGAAGAGGTCTTTGTGGGTTTGGGGAGGTCTTTAAAGGAGACTTCAAAGAGGCCTGAGGGTGTGGGGGTAGTATAGCGAACACCACTGGCACTGTACGCGTACGGATTTTCCATTGGAAAAAGTAGAGAAGAAAGGTGTAGAAAGTGCCGCAGCTCAGATTGATTTATTATAATCAACAAAATAGGCTCATGATTTTATTTTTATTTTTATTATATTTTTATTTAATCCGTCAATCTTTCTGTGTTGCTGAAACGCAAAGTACTTGTGTAGCTTTCCTTTTCAGCCTGGATCCAATAGAGTGTCTTATTTGTGAGTGACGATGGCCTGCAGCAACGCCAACTAATGAAGGTAAAAGAGCAGCGCATCGCATGGCATAGTGAAAATGAGAGTATCGATCGTCCTCTGATTCCAAGCCATATAATCATCAGATAAGCCAACTGACAATCTTATGATTTTTTAAATAGAGTGGTGTACCATTAGTGCTGGCAATGTTTCCGCGGCTTTGGGTTAAAGATTTCTCTTCCCCGCATTCTTTTTTAAACATCTATTTAACCGGAGCACAAACGATTCTTGGCCAAAGGAAAAAAAAATAAGGAAAAACATTGAGCTTTTTTGCATAAAGGGCCAACAATCAGAAATTATTATGAATTCTAGTCAGTACAAGAAATATGTTTTGGGGCTATTGTATGACATGTTATATTTTGGCAATTGAACCCGTGCGTAGCTTACCTAAGGATTTAATACAAAGAATTAATACACAACACACTTCTTTAAAATCAGTACTTCTTTAATCAAAAATTTTTTTTGTAAAAAATAAAAATAATCAAAAATAAGCTTTTTGTACCTATTATCAATTGAGATGGGTGTCTCATGGGAGGGAGGGGACCAATCCCCCAAACCCTGAGCTGATTTTATCAATCTTTGTATTTGATCAGGCAAGTCTACAAAGGGCTTGTGAGCTGTTTAAATTGAAAGTAAAAGTGTCACAATTTTACTACATGTAAAGATCATATAGTATAACCCTTTTGTTCTCCTATGGACACCGATAAACCTGGCAAATATCCTAAATAACATTGTGTGTGCCTTTATCTCTCCAATCAGTCTGATAACGAAATTTCATTGTGTTCTGTGCCCTGTACCCAGCGGGATTATATACTGTTCATTCAAATACACATCTTGAACCAAAGGGGAACCAAGCCCGGTTTAATAGAACGATAATATCAAATCACTCCAATGAAATCCGGGTCTGTTATCAAAGGGGTGTGGGAAAGGGTATGTATTCACAATCAATCAATCAATAATAATAATAATATCACAAATTAATAAAGTCCAAAATTGACACAAATATACATGTATATCATGTCATGTCATTTCAATTTTTAATTATTAAAAAAAAAAAGCATTATTATTATTAATGTGCAATATCTCATATCACTGGATGAATATTTATCCATACGTTTCTGTAATTTCCATAAATGGTTAAATTACAGAATTCCATCAGAGTTATATAAAACATCACTTGCAGGAATGCCAACCATACGTGACTTTGCTAAAAAACAATTGTAATCATGCTCCCACTCATACCTACAGAAATTACCCCTATTAGACTCTTGGGACAGGGCGACTGGCTCCAACTCGAATTAATAAATTACAAGGACAACAACGGCACATTGCGCACATGGGAAAGATGCGTTCGGAAAAAAAAGGATCCAAATGGTGTTGATGGTAAGAAAACATTGGAATTACTTGATCTAATGTCATTGTAGCCGTCGACATTCATTGTGTTGTCAAGACACCCGAGCCAGAATTATTGCTTGTGATTCAATACAGGTACATATCGTATTGCTTGCAAAACTAGTGTCTTATCTTTTTGACTAGACCTGCAATTGGATGCTATTGTATCGAATTTCCTTCAGGTAAAAAAAACCTTTAATCTCCATGGCAACAAATTAATATTTTTTGTTTTTAATAGGCCTTATTGACCCAGGCGAGAGTCCATTGGATGCAGCACAGCGAGAACTCAAAGAAGAGACTGGATACCAGGTGGATCAAGCCAACATGAACTTGTACCCTCAAAGCGTGTGCTACGAACCAGGGTTAACTAATTCCCGCTGTCATGTCGTGTCCACAACTATCGATCTTGCTCAGTCAGATCTTTCTACTGCTCAATCGCTACAAGACGACGAGTGGAGCCTACAGACCATCTCATTCCCCCTAAACAATCTGCTGGGCCATTTGACAGGTAAATTGCACCCATTCAAACATCTCATTAATTCTATCACCAGCCTTGGAGAAATCACAGCAAGGAAATCTGGCTATCGATAGTAGACTACACGCATTTGCTGCTGGATTGAATTATAAGATGTGATTGGTCAGAATATATATATATATTTTACAAGAGTAGTTTTTGGCCTATTTGAGAATAGTGGGTATAGATAGAATGAAATCAAGGACTCTTTGACCCTTTGGTGCCTTTGTCCTGGTTTTCCTTGATGACCAATACCGAGCACTTTAGATGACGTGTCAAATACTCGGACACAGATCCAAGAAGTTGTCTATACACCAGATTTAGAAACCTCTTAATCATTCTATCTATATAGATCAAAATACCTCTTTAGGAACCCAAGTCCCCTGCTGCCCACAATAACCATGTCAATGTTGCTGGCCTCTGCAAATCCCTGGAGTGCCTCACCGGGTTCACCAACCAACAGCTTTGGGGTGGCCTTGTACTGAAGGATTGAAAGCATCAGATCAGATAAACCCCACTTTGTGTACTTACGCCCTTTGTTCTGAACCATTCGACTACTTGCTCGAGTGCCTTGTTGGCATGCTCTTCGAGCTGGGTGACGCGTTGATTAAAGTCATCGGCGATCCAGTTTGCAGGACCCACAGCAGCAGCCTCGAGGCCAAATGATCCTTCGATGGCTACAATGTCTTCATTGACTACTGTGGCCACAGTGATGGTGTCGTTGGGCAAGAGGACATTGTGATGGACAGCCCACTCGATGGCGTGGTTGGCAATGGCAGAGTGGTCGTAGCAAAAGAGAATATGACGAGTCATGGTTGTAGAGAAAGATGGTAAGAAATCATTGTGGTCTTGATTGATTTATAAATCCCCAGCGGTTGAATGTTCTGCCCAATGGTCAAAATCATCTGACCCAAACGCAGTGGTAATCGTATGATTCCAGCCTGAAGCACAAACATCTTTTTGCTGTGTCCTGTGCACGTGACCTCAAGTCAGTTCAAAAACTGAGAGTGATGTGAACAAGTTGTGTGCTAGACTAGAAAGGTCAAGTCCTGTGAGCGACTCCTCAAATTTATATATCTATATAAAAAAAAGAATTAAGCGCATACAGACCAGCCAAAAAGACCCTATTTTCTTTTGGCTTGGCTTGTATTTACTATTTCTTCTTCTTTCTTTTTATTTTTTAATATTTCTACTAATAATTTCTTAATATTTCTAATCTTCTTCTTCTTCTTCTTCTTCTTCTTCCTACCTTCCCTTCTCCCTCCTTTCCTTCATGACTGCCTCGACTTCCACAGAAGGGTTGAGTAACCAACCTGTCCGCCCATCTTCCGTCACACTCGTTATGCAATCCGACTCTCTAGATTCCCAACCCCGCCCGGCCTCTCGTCGAAGCTCAACCCACGACACTATCCTTGGAAAGCCTCGAGACAGGACAACCTTTAAAGGTGTTATGATCAAAATGGTCGATGGTTTGAATGGTAAGATATTTTAATAAACCACAAATTATCACATATTCATTCCTATTGAAATACATGAAAAGATCTCCTATCATCCCATACCGCCAACAAGGCCATGGCTATAGGAACACCCTACAACACCAAACATGTTACTCATGTTGGATACGATGCCTCTTCCGGAGAATTTACCGGACTTCCCATCGAATGGCAGACTCTCTTGCAGCAGAGTGGAATCACTCGTATGGAGCAAGAAAAGAATCCTCAAGTAATTAAACAAAAAAATAATTAGATACTTTTATTTGTAACTAGCTAAATTGTCCATCTCTAGGCTGTGATTGATGCCATTGAGTTTTACCAAGGCACTCGATCTCAGAGTGAAGATGTGTGGCACAAGATCCCAAAGGCGACCACCCCGAAACAATCTAATTCACAGAACGGGAGTCTCAAGTATTCCAACAGTGCAAAAACAAGCAGCAACCCCTTGAAACACCTCTCCAAGCTCAAACTGTCACAGAACGGAAAGAAGCCTAGTCATACAAAGGCAGTGAGTGGTCTTGATCTGGATTTATGTTTCTTAATAATTTATAATTTATTTAATATAGGCTTCCATAGCAACCGACAAACATGGTGAGTACAAGTATGGTCTGTGAATCTAGCTCATTGTTTGCTAGTCTATGATTCTCGTTCCGAGCAAGTTAAAGAGGCCGTTCAGTGTGAAGATCCGATCTCTGAAGTACTTCACTCTCCAGACTCAACACCCCCGACTGCCCAGCGCAGGCCCAGCGAGAGACACAGTGCAAAGGATACAGAGGTCATTGACAGACTTATGGAGATTTGTGCTTGCGTTGATCCCTCTGCTCTCTACAGCAACATGGTCAAGATTGGACAGGGGTAAGTCAGATGTGTAGAGACATGATGACCAAGAGGTTTAAAGGCCCACCCATCTCTCAGAGCTTCTGGGGGTGTCTATACAGCGTACCGTGTAGGTGATCCGATTCCAGTAGCCATCAAACAGATGAACCTCGCTAAACAGGCCAAAAAGGAGCTCATTATCAACGAGATTATTGTGATGAAGGAGGCAAGGCACCCCAATATTGTCAACTTTATTGATTCCTATCTCTGGAAGGGAGATCTCTGGGTGATTATGGACTATATGGAGGGTGGATCCCTTACAGACGTTGTTACGTGCAATATGATGATGGAAGGTCAGATTGCTGCCGTGTGTCGTGAGGTGTTGCAAGGCCTGCACCACCTCCACTCGCACGGTGTGATCCACAGAGACATCAAGAGTGACAATGTTCTCCTCAGCCTTGAAGGAAACATCAAGCTTAGTAAGTTACGTTGGGATATCTGGTTGTATTCACTCAAAATTCATCATCACAGCCGACTTTGGGTTCTGTGCACAGCTTCACGACAATGAAGCTAAGAGAACAACCATGGTTGGGACACCGTACTGGGTGAGTAGGACAAGTGGTTATTTAGCACAACTAATTGTATTGTTAGATGGCACCCGAGGTGGTTAATCGCAAAGAGTACGACCACAAGGTAGACATCTGGTCATTAGGTGTAATGGCAATCGAGATGGTCGAAGGAGAGCCGCCCTATCTGAACGAAAATCCCCTGCGAGCCCTGTACTTGATTGCCACCAATGGAACACCTCAACTACAGAGTCCAGACACATTGAGTGAGATCTTTCGCGACTTTTTGGCAAAGTGCCTACGTGTGGATCCAGAACAACGGCCATCCTCAAGCCAGATGTTACAGCATCCATTCCTCTTGAAAGCAGACCCTCTGCCATCTCTTGCGCCTCTCATAAAGGCATCCCGAGAGAGTATTGACAATGAAAAGTAGGCCTTGGTTGCCATGAGGCCAATTGTGCATTTTTTCTTCTTTATTTTACATACACATTACAACATACACATCTACATTGTAAAGTTCATTCGAACAAATATATACCTTATTTTACAAAAAAACAAAAAACCAAAAAAACAAGCAATGTTGGCCATCAATTCAATGGAATCTTTAGCAGATAAACATGGAATCCGAAAACTTGGAATCCTATCTTTTTCAACTATTTTAGAAGCTACAAAATATGTATACATATTATGTATTCTGCACAGTAATGCAACATTTAAACAAGATGGGTATTTCAGAAGCCAGAAAAACAAGAATTGCACCAGAGTTCAAGATGTTATTTTTGTCTTGTAACCGCAATGGTTGGTCATGAATTGGGGTTTCCAGATATCTCCAAGCGTCTTATACACTTGTTCTTGGTTATCTGACAACATTAAACATCGTACATCGTTTACCCTTCAAGGGATACCTCAAAGACCCTGATTATGTCCAAGGAACACGAGATTTAATTGGTGCGTACAGTTTGGTAATGTACCAGGTTGGCAGAGAAACTCCCCTTAATGCCTCTAATTCCTCCTATAAACTACTCGGACCAGGTTCAACCAGAGCTGTCCTTTGAATCTATAAAAACCAAAAAGACACTCGATAATTCAGTAACCATACGTCCAATTGGCCTCATTGATCGTTCTTTGGCCAGAATATATATATATATAAATCTATTTACTAAAAAAAAGGCCAAGAGGAGATGGGGTTTTCTTTTGGTCAATTGCATGCAGGGTAAAAAAAAAAGTATAGAATATTCTTGACTAGGCAGATGAGATTAACATCGTTGGCAATAAAGAATAAACACGCGCTGCCACAACCAAGGGGATAAAAAGGCAAATTGGAATCAATTGATAATATATATATATAATTCTATATAGAATGCACCCACGGTCTACAATGTTCAAACTGTTATAGATTCTATATGAATGTGGCGTTGTATTTTGCAAATCTTTCATTTCTGTACGCTGTTTGACCAACCAGATTGATGCTGCAATTGATCCAAAAATTCAGTCCTAGTGCTCCAATAATAATAATAATAATAATAAATATACATTTTGCCTTTTATAAACAAGTCACCTACAAACAATGCACTCATTCGATGAAAATGCTGCACACAAACGCGAATTGGCAATCGATAGATTGCGAAGCTACATTATAGATTGGAGAGCTGGATTCCGTCGGCAGCACGGCCGAGGTGCCGAAGAAAAAGACATTGTCGGTCAACCGATCGGTAAGCGATCCAGAGTCAATCATTAGTGTCTCACCTTTGTGCGCTCTATAGATGAAGTCTACCAAAAGTATATCGAACTCAAAAGACAGCGCAAGAGCCGTCCAGCCCACTCTAGTTCCAATCCCACCGAGGAACCAGACCAGTCTGCCCTGACAACAAAACGATCAAGAGAAAAGTACGTCGCAGACTCACAAGAAGAATCTGCCGCCCAGAAAAAGAAATCTAGGAAACCAGAACAGGTTTCTGAAGAGCAGTTTGAGGAACAGAAGCGTAACCTTGAAAAGGCTTACAACCTCTTTCGGAGACGGCCCACAGAAAGTCCTGTAGAACCAGGCGAGAGCAACAGATCTGTAAAGATACCTACGAGGCCCAAGATCAAACCAGCAGTTTCTGATGGTGATCTGCCTCAGTCTGTTAAAGACTTTATTGTCATGATGCTTGGTCCACAGGATCCTTGTTTGGTTCAGCATAGATCCTCGGAAATCAAAGAGAAAAGCCCGTTTTTTCAGGATCCAGTTCAGCGAGATCGAATCATCAAAGAACTAGAAGACGGGACATTTGGAATGCCAAAACAGCCGCTTATTCCAATAGTCAAAGAACCAGAAGAAATTAAAGAGCCTGTGGTGGAGGTTGTGGATGAGGTATAGCAAATGGGTTGAATGTATGATGAATTAGACCAAGGCTCAATCAATTGAGTTAGAGATCTAGCTACAAGAAGAAGCCGATCCAAAAGAGACAGACAAAGCTTCACAAGAGTAAGTTTCTGAGTTGACTGGACTGGATTTCTGAAACGATGTGTTCTAGTGAAAGCGGTCGAAGATACATCAATTGAACCAAATGCCAAAAAGAGTAAGAAGCAGGAAAAGGCCAGACAAAGGGAAGAGGAAGAGAGGATGGTCAAGGGCCGCCTGCTAAAGATATGTGAGTATTTGGTCCATCATCTTGTTAATTTGCTGACGATATTGTCAGTGAGCCAAGCCAAGGTAGATGTCTGTACCAAGGAGTCCGAGTATTCAATCCAGCCAATGTTGGACCACTTTATGAAAAAGACATTGAATTGAAAGGTAACCCTACGGACTATATGACATAGATTGCAAATATACAATGCATGTATATTCTTCTTAATCTTTATAAATAAATAATATATATATACATATATATGTATACATAAAATAAAAATGCATATATTCAGATCCATTCATATTTCCTAGTCAATCGTTCGCTTTTCATATCAACTCATTCGACGGAGTGTAAGCTTGGATCAAAAGCCTCTCCATGTTGTTTAGCAGTGTGACGTCTCCTTGCCATTAAATTGTGCATTGAGCAAATCAGGCACTTTTGTATCTCTACTTTTTTTTTAAGTCTTTAAGCACTTCATGCCCAGGACACCAAGACCTTCTGAACATACTGGACGAAACAGAAAGAGCATTGAAGAAAAAGGCACAAATATCCAAGTTGTCTTGCGATGCCGGCAAGTCATTATAGATCTCCCAATGATCGACCTCTTTTTTTTTCTTTTTTTTTGATCGCCCAAGTCTTTTTAACACATTATTCCAGAGGTCTCAATGAACATGAACGAGCACTTAATTCTGCTGTCGAAATCGAAGTTATGGAATCACGAAAACGAAATGTGCGACTAAAGTCGAGCAAAAAAGTCTATTCTTTTGATCATGTGTTTGATGATCAATCAACCCAAGAAAACGTCTATAATGAAGTTGCCCAGCCTATACTCGACGAAGTTTTGCGAGGGTAACAATTATAATTTTTTTAATTAATTAATGAATTAATTGAAACCGCTTTGATTTCATCACCTTGACAACTAATCTGCTGTTTCCCATAGTTACAACTGTACAATTCTTGCTTATGGACAAACGGGCACCGGCAAAACGTAAAGAGGATAGGCTATAGAAGCACATTTGCTAATCTGTAAAAAGGACAATTTGAATGCAACTACAGATATACCATGGAGGGAGACTTGTCAGATCATGCTGGAAAACATGGCCCAGAAGCCGGGATCATACCGCGCACGATCTACAAGCTATTTGAGACATTGGATAAGCAAGGAGCAGAGTACTCTGTCAGAGTGTCTCTTATTGAGCTCTACAACGAGGAAGTCAGAGACCTTTTGAACCCTAGCGAAGAAGGCAGATCTCTACGAATTTTTGATTCGGCAGGTGGGGGTGGGTTGTGTGTTCGAGGAATAGAAGAGACCTTGATCACAAGTGCTTCTCAAGGGCTACATATCCTACAAAAAGGAAGCATGTATAGAAGCATAGGTAC
The DNA here is from genome assembly GCA_022702545.1 of Phycomyces nitens. Lineage (NCBI taxonomy): Eukaryota > Fungi > Mucoromycota > Mucoromycetes > Mucorales > Phycomycetaceae > Phycomyces > Phycomyces nitens. Next base: position 2,611,772 of record JAHRBC010000004.1, read on the forward strand.
AACAAAGTGCAATGACAAGTCGAGGTAAACCATGAACATCTCGCTTAATATAATCGTTGATCAGTCTGTTAAAATGGGTGTTTGTTTTCAGTCGATCTCATTCCATTTTTACCCTCACAGTCCGGATCAAGGATACTTTGCCTGGAGGTGATGAGGTCCTAAAGGTCGGGAAACTTAACCTGGTGGACCTTGCTGGCTCAGAGAACATCAGTCGATCCGGTGCCGAGAATGGACGGGCTCGTGAAGCAGGAATGATCAATCAAAGCTTGCTTACTCTAGGCCGAGTGATCAATAATCTTGTAGAGCGTGCTGGACATGTACCTTATAGGTAATCCAACCAAATGCTATCGATATCTGTGTACTGAACCACCCTACAGAGACAGCAAACTGACCCTGTTGCTCAAAGATTCGCTGGGAGGACGGACAAAGACATGTATTATTGCGACTGTATCAATGGCCAAAGTCAACCATGATGAGATTGTGAGCACATTGGATTATGCAAGCCGAGCAAAGAATATCCAAAACACACCTCAGGCCAATGAGCAAATGACTCCAAAGCTGCTTTTGCATGAGTACGAGACAACCATAGAGAGATTAAAGGCAGATTTACAGGTAATATTTGTGGAAAATGGTCAATAACTCGGCTAATTGGGAGATATCTAGGCTTCAAGAGGTGGAAAGGGCGTGTGTCTATCTCAGCAGAGCTATGAATTGATGATGACAGAGAATGAGACCAGACGATTGGATATCGACCGATTGAACAAACAGGTGGAAGAGTTTAGAGAGTCATTAAAGACAAAGTCAGAGGAGCTCCAGACAAAAACAGAGCTGCTGCTGGGAAAAGAGTCTGAACTGGACCAGATACTGGTGAGTAAAGAGATTTCAAAACAATGATATTGACAATCATGTAGGCTGGTCTTGGGGCAATTGACAAGAGATTGCACCAAAAGATCAATGAGTTTTCCAAAAAGCACTCAGAGGTAAAGAAATTGTGTAATTGGTTTCTGCAGTGTATATATTCTTGTGCGATATTGAAAATTGGATAATGTTGGACAACATTAGGAAAACAATATAGAGACCAGTGTGGCTTTGTTGGAATCGCTGCAAAATAACACCCTGATGATGGAGACTCTCTTGAGACAAAGTGTAGAAATGCAGCGTGAATTCTCGGATAAAATGAGCCAGATACAGACCAAATTACGACAAGAAATCCAGCTAAAGAGCACACTTGCAGCCAAGGATATCGACACATTTTTCGATGGATTTGATAAGGACTTGAATGATATTATAGGATCGGTACGTATTTGAAATTGGTATAATTTAATAATAAAGTGGCTTCTAGGTCAGGAAAATCGATCTGGATTTTATCAAGAACCACCTCGGGAGTGAGCACAGCTATATTCTCAGCAAGAGGACGGTGACTGAAGAAATGCAGACCAGAGTGCGATCGTTTCAGCAACAGACGATGGACAAGACCAGTCTGTTTCAAAAGGAGATACTGAGACAGATTGAGAGTTTTCAGAACAGTCTATCAAATGATATCCTTTACTTGAATACACAACTAAAATACTTGCCTTGTCCTTGACCACCGTTGCACATTTCCAGGGATTAGATAAAACAATTGAGGCTGATGCCCAGTCATCGCTGAGCCAGGATGTAAAGCGCCTCCAGCAGATCAAGGGTGCCAAGGAGAAGCTGGCTCTGACACAGGAAATGGTCAAAGAGGTAAGGATATTATTATTATTAAGATATCAAAAAAAACGATTATAATGTAACACGCGAGATTGTTTTTTGGTGCCAGATCAACGACAATGTAGCCATTATGCGGACAGACTGTGAGTCAGGCCACCAGCGAGTGAGGCGAGAACTTCCTTTGGTTGTATCACTTGTAGAGTCAGCAGGTGCCCGAATTGAAACCGAAAAACTTGAACTTGGTCACTTTGATTGCCTAAACGCACCAGCAAACACAGCAAGTCATTCCCTACTTCTTGTACCCTCATTCACCCAATCGCAGGACGCTCAAAGGTCGCAGACACTTGAAGCGCCGCATATTGCAACAAAGAATTCGGCAGGTCCGCCACCTGAACCCACATCAGACGCCAAAGATGGACCGGAAGACAGGACGGGAGACGGACCGAAAGAGCCCAGTCGTATGAGATGTCTAGGTAATTTCTTTTAGAATTCAATAATATTCTTATATTATATATGATATAATATAATATTAACATTGGCAATAGGCAAACGGAAATCAGACTCGAGTGTCCATGGGCCTCAGAAACGCATATCCCACCAATATAGATCGATTGAATAGATAATTATCATTGTAATAAGAATTGTATATAACACATCTTCGCTCAGCCATCTTTCTGAAAACCAACCTTGCGTGCGTTTCCATAGAGATGGAGTGGCACAAAAGATTACAACGGAGCCCCCTGGTTGGCTTTGGCCGTTGATTTCTAATTTATTTTAATTTTTTTTTAAAAAAAAAGTAAAGGGCGGGCATGAGTTGGTTGATTCACAGAGCTTTATTTGTTCCCCTTTCTTATTCCCATACCTCTTTCTCTTTCAGTCCTGCCTGTCAAGAAGCCCCTTTTTCACTACTGAACAAAGAATTGCAAAGTGTACGATAAATGTATGTCTTGCTCTATTTAGCCCACTTGCTCATCCGTACCTAGACACTCTGAGCAAGCGAGACTTGTTTCAATAACATAGTTACCTCACAGCTCTCTTTCGACTAAACAGCAATGAAAGGAGGAGGCAACATCAAAGTAGTGGTCCGATGCAGACCATTGAATGCCAGAGGTAATTAATGATTGCCATCTGAATTATTAATTTATTTATTAATTTTATTTATTATTATTATTATTATTATTTTATTTATATTGTATTTTATGCTTTATAAATTAAATGAATCCAATAGAAATCGCTCGGGGTGCAATTAGTTTGGTTCGCATGGAAGGCAACCAGACGATCCTCACCAAACCGCCTTCTCAGCAGACAAAGTCAAGTGAAGATACAAAGGCCTTTACATTCGACAGATCATACTGGTCTGCGGATAAGAATGCATCGAATTATGCAGATCAACAGGTCGTGTACGACGAATTAGGCTGCGAATTGCTAGACCATGCATTTCTTGGATACAATTGCTGTATTGTTGCTTGTGAGTGGTACCTTTATTTATTTATTTCTATAGCACTGATCAAGAAAGATAAAATAAAATTAACTCTGTGAAATAAAGATGGCCAGACTGGCTCAGGCAAATCGTATTCAATGGTAAATACAGCCCCTCCTCCTCATCCTCCTCCTCCTCCCTCCCCTCCCCCAATATCTTTAGATCCTAAATATGTTCAATAGATGGGCTATGGCGAAGACAAGGGCATCATTCCACGTACCTGCTCAGAATTATTCGATCGCATAGTAGAAAAGACGACTGGTTCTCTGGAATTCCAGGTTGAGGTTTCCTACATTGAAATCTATAACGAAAAGGTACGCGATCTCTTGAACCCTCGGAACAAGGGAAACCTCAAGGTCAGAGAGCATCCCAGCACCGGGCCTTATGTCGAGGACCTTTCCCGGCTCGCCGTAAACTCATTTGCAGACATTGATCATCTAATGGACGAAGGAAACAAGGTAAGCCACATCCTATAATTTTCTAAGCCTACTAAATAATCAATCTCTGGCAACAAAATAAATAATAATAAAGGCGCGCACGGTTGCAGCCACAAACATGAACGAGACGTCTTCTAGATCCCATGCCGTATTCAACATCTTCCTCACCCAGCGAAGACGGGATAATCCAACCGATCCCCCGACCGAGAAAGTGGCCAGGATAAGGTAGGCCTTGTGGGCATTTTAGGGCACCCACAAAATACTTAATATGGTTTATAGTTTGGTAGACCTGGCTGGAAGTGAACGCGCCAATAGCACAGGTGCTACGGGAACCCGCCTTAAAGAGGGTTCCAATATCAACAAATCACTCACAACCCTAGGCAAGGTTATCGCTGGCCTGGCCGAGCAATCTATCCAGCAAGAGAACAAGAGGAACGGCAAAAAGTTCAAGGAAGCGTTTGTGCCCTTTCGTGATTCTGTACGTTTACTGTTGCACCCACTTGACAGCTAACCAGCCCAAAAATATCTGATACTGTAGATCTTGACATGGTTACTCAAAGACTCTTTGGGAGGAAACTCAAAGACAGCCATGATCGCGGCCATTTCTCCCGCAGACTTTGATGAAACGCTCAGTACTTTACGCTATGCCGACCAAGCCAAGAAGATCAAAACTAAAGCAGTCGTGAATGAAGATCCAAACGCCAAGATGATCCGTGAACTTAAAGATGAGCTACAGGCCCTAAAGCAGACATTGATGGTCTACGCCCCTGAGGAAGTCGAGAAGATCACAGCATCCCATCATCCTGAACAGCACGCAAAGCAAAAGAAGGGTCTGGTAAAGGCTGCTGACAAACCTGCACCAAAGCCAGAGACAATTGTGTTTAGCGATGGAACTGGCACACCAAAGTATCTCACAAAGCAGGAAATGACTGAGCAGGTCCAGATCACCGAGAAGCTCTTGGGCGAACTCAATGAGACATGGGATCAAAAGGTTTACAAGACAGAGTTGATCCACATGGAAAGAGAAAGATCTCTCGAGGAACTAGGAATCTATGTCGAGAAGAACAGTCTGGGAGTATATACTCCCAAAAAGATACCCCATCTTGTCAATCTCAACGAAGACCCACTCATGTCAGAATGTCTCATGTACCAAGTAAGGCCTGGCATCACTCATGTAGGTAGAGCACCAGATCCTGAAGAAGATGTTCCTGTCATATCCCCAGCTTGTGCAGACGTTTCGAAACCAAAGGATGCCTACATTCGACTCAGCGGAACAAACATCTTGGAAGACCACTGCTTCTTTGAGAATGAAGCCAACGTCGTTACTCTGCACCCCAACAAAGACTCGCTCACCATGGTCAATGGGATGCGGATTCTGCAGCCAAAGAGGTTAAAAAGCGGCTATCGTATCATATTGGGAGATTACCATATCTTCCGATTCAACCACCCCGAAGAAGCAAGAAAAGAGCGTGATACTCTCCTTCGACGAACTACCTCTCTCAACGGACACACCAACCCGGCCGTCAGCAGACCAGAATCACCCACTGTTTCAATAATGTCAGACCGTGAAAGCGTTCCACAATTCTCAGACATCGTCGACTGGAAGTTTGCCCTTCGAGAAGCAGGCTTAAGCTCACCTACCTCTGCCGAGAACTCCACCATTGTCCAGATGCCAGACGAAGATCTAGAGCGACTGTTTGATGATGTATCAAAGGTTAGGCTACGACGTCTAAGAGAATCCTCGAATTCATCTTCAGACGGAGTGTCCATGGACACAGATAGTGTTTCAAGACGCACCTCAGGTTCGTCTTATCGACTGAGCACCCTGTCTGCTGCTTCAACTTTCCAAGAGGATAGTAGCATAGATGAATCTTATTTCTCATCGAAATATGGCCCAGAATTGGCCATGGATAGAAACGAGCTTTTGCAACTGGCCAAAGAAGAAATGCAACAGCAGATGGAGCTCCAGAGACAGGAATACGAGACCCAGATCCAGTCTCTGTCCATGAACCTGTTGTCCAGGACATCGTCTGTCGAGTCCCTCGAGCAGCCTTCCGAGTACACTGAGCCAGAAGCCACCCTGGCACGCAAGGCGATTGAGCAGTGGAAGAGCCATCGATTTGCACACATGGCCCAGGTTATTTCTCGCAATACACCCGTCTTGGAGCATGCAAACGACATGGCATTCCGGCAAGACGAAGGTGCCAATTATCGGTTTATAGTCATCCACGATAACACCAGCGTATCCTCGCAATCATTCTGGGAGTCAAACTCATCGTATGTCGATGCCGAGCTACTGGCAGAAAACAAACCGTGCATTGCAGTACATGTAACAGACCAGAAAAATAAGGCTTGCTACATTTGGTCGGTCGACAAGTTCAGAATGCGCATGCGATACATGCAAGGAGTTCTCTATACAACCGACCGAATCCCAAAACATCTGATGGTAGAAGAGGCGTTTTATGATGCTACACACTCGCGATACTCCTTGCTAGGGTTGGCAAGAACCCCTCTCAGAAACCTCGCATTCCAGGTCCCAATTGAAAGCGTCCTGAATGTGTTTTGCAGAAATACAGGAAAGTCTATTTGCCAACTAAAGGTCCTGATTGCTCCTATTGCAAGATCAGTTCTTAGGGGCAAATCACCCAGCACTTTACCTGTAGAGAATGGCAAGTCAAAGGACCACCAGGCAAACAAGAGGCTGCTTAATGTTGGGCAGCAGCTGGTGTTTGAAGTGCGAATGCTCGTTCTCTCTGGCCTCAATGAAGAAGAGTTCACAAGGGTCCATGCCCAGTTTAGATTGTCTGCATTTGGTACCAGCACACGCAACTCATCCTCAGACACAATCTTTGCCACCGAGCCTATTAGGAACTTTGGAAGTTCTCCTGTAGAGCTTGGCTACAGCCAGACACTCTCAATGACTGTAACAACAGAGATGCTTGATTGCATCATGAACAAGTTTATCACCTTTGAAGTGTTTGGGGAGATCCAGCCAGACAAAATTGCCCAGACCATAGCCTCGGTTAGACGGCGACCTAGAGACGGAAGCTCAGAGTCTAACAGCACTTCTCTTCCCCACAAGACTCCCAAAGAAAAGGCCAACCGGGTGGATGAGACTAGACATGATGTTCTGTCTTGGCTTCAACTGTGTGAAATGGCTCCTGAAGGAGAGTATAAGCCTGTGATGATAATGCATGATCAGGGGAGTGTGTTCTCTTTGCGACAGGGACAGCAGCGTCGGATAGTACTCACACTGAGCCATGATTCTGGAAACCAGCTCGAATGGCAAGACATCACTTCCCTGTCAATTGGAAGGATCCGTCTGATAGATGCAAAGGGTCGAACTGGAGATCTGGTCTCGTCTTCAGAAATCCCCATCAAACTCATTCCCGACCAAACATTATTGCAAGGCCCAGATGGAACAAGCAGGATAATTGCCCAGGGCTCTTGGGACAGCTCTCTTCACGACTCCTTCTTATTGAACCGAATCACACCCGCTGGACATCGGGTTGCCTTGACAGTGTCTTGGAAAGTACGGTGTGGAAAGCATGAGGAGCCTCTGAAATTCAAGACAGATATATACGTACGGATCCTGGGTGCCACTCCTTCTGAGCAGATCAAACGCGCATCGCTCTTTCGCAATTTGTTTTCAGGGTTACCCGCCGAGCGAACCCTGTCAGACAGAATGAGTTCAGTGTTTTCTGTGCATATCTGTCCTTTGGGCAGTTATTCCAACGGAACTGTCGTCGACTCGACGTTGCAAAACGGGCACCAGGACACAGAAAGCAAATCCCAGAGTCTGGAACTTCTTGATACATATCGTGCAGGACATCAAAGGATCCTTTGTAAAGAGCAGGCTTCATTTATGAGACATGGTCTGGTTTTGCATGAGCAGATACTCCAACGAAATGGGCCGATTGAGCATACAACCTTGAACCAAGAAGAGCAAAATGCACTCTTACACAAGGTCATCAAACTCTGGACATTTAGGCCTCAGTTGAGTAGAGAGGTAAGCACCAATAGATTGATTGAATGTCGAATAACTAACTGATTCAAAATAAAAGAATTGTATGGTATTGCCGATGAATAAGATACCAGGCAGCCCAGGAAGAATCCAACGCTGGTCGTCCGAGGTTCACGAAATCATACCAAAGTAAATACTTGGAAAGAAAAAGCAATTGTTTTATTTGTAATTTACTGATGTCTTTCAAGCAACCCGGTAACCATGAAAGGGTTCCTTTTACGGTTTGAAAATGGTACCGGAAAATGGGAAAAGTATTGGTGTGTCTTGAGAAAGTAAGCGTTTTATTTATACTTGAATACATGCTCTTATACTATTCTACCGCTCTTTAGACCTCTTCTTTTCCTATACAAAGATCAAACCGAGATAAGTGAAGCCAGTCTTTTACGCATCACTTCCGTTGTCATCTCGGACGACACTGTACAGGTATTCTTGGCTAATATTTACCAATGTTTCCTAACCCTCTTTTTCTTCTTTTTCTTCTAGGCCCCAAACAGAATCACTGTCTACACTCACAACAACTCTTATTTATTGCAAGTCAATGATCCGTCTTCTCTTATGGAATGGAGAGAAGCCATGGATCCACTCTACTCCTAAATACACCCCCTTTTTCACCAATTATTTCTCTATTTCTAAACCCAAGTGAACCTGTTATTTTTATCCAAAGCCTGTATTAATATTCTCCCAAAGGTCTATATATTCCCTTGAATCCTAAAAATAATAACTTTTTGGCTTGTATTCTCATTATCCCTTTTCCATACAGATTCACTTGATATAATAAACCCACCAGAGCCAGAATTCTATAGTCAATACACATTTTACAGGTCTTGAAGCATCAATAACGGCTCTTGAGCCTTTAATCTCATAATTATACGCTCTGGACCAACCTCGACTATCATAACCTTTAAATCTCATTCTTACACCATACATACATATATATATATATAGTCTCTAATGCAAATGTCTGATATAAACCTTGCAACCTTCATACAATTCAATCTACAGCTTGTATAGTATGGCACACATCACTGTATGCCAAGGTATCTCTATTTTCTATTGGATATTTAAACACATTCTATTATATTGATACACATACACATATATCGATGCCTCGGCAATCTATTTCTTCAACTGGCTCATCACCTTGTCTTCCCAAATCTTTTGTGCACATCCGATATAATCAGTGTGAACAATGGTATGGGCGGCATCTCTGACCTTTTCGTTCCAGCCGTGCTTGACTATCACGATGAAATCTTGTATTAGCCCATAGTTTAAACAATTACAAATCTATTTACCCGAGGGAACAAACTTCTCGGACACGTAACGCTGGGAGTCAGCAAGTACAGGCACAGACTCAATCATGCTGGGGCGCTTGGTAAATGACTGGGTGGATTCCTGAGGGTTGACCTGGAGGTTCTGGTTGACCTTGTTGAGACGAGTATGAATGTCGGATGTGTTGTGGATCAGATCATCCTTGAACTTGTATGTAACAGCGGCAGCGGCAGCAAGACCGACGACGATAGATGTAGTCTTGGCCATTATATATAACAGTTAAAGAATAAATAAAATATATAAAATAATAAAGGTACACAATAAGGCCTGGGTTGGCTTTTATTGGGTGACGCAAGACATAAAGAGACGCGGTCTTTTGATTGTTTGTGTTAAAGGGCAGTCAGGCCATATGGATCTGTGATGCGGTAAGGCCCTTCGGCAGCCCAGGTTATAAAGGGTGATTGAGTAAAATTGACAGTGTATCCATAGAGCATGATCCTGTAGCTGCGTTCCATCAAAAGCGCATTGGTTTGAGGGACGGCATAGTAATAGCGAGCAGTAAACACATTTAGATTCTTGCCAATCATAACAGTGTCCGAGGCATTCTTTTGGTCTGTGGGCACCAGGAGGATATCGATGGTTGCAATGTCTGGTAGAGTGCAGTACCAGGTAATCGGAAGGGCCTATTCAATTGTCAACAAGTGTTTCTTTCTTTTGTATATATTGGGTCGTACCATGTCGATAAATAGACGACCCAAGGGCAAGTTGGCAAGGAGACCGGTGCCTTGTTGATCAAGTTTGCCTGGGTCTGGTCCGGTTACAAAGAACAGAGGTCTTGATTGAGGAAGCATGGTAAATGGTCCTGCTACCTGAGGATGGTTCAGACAGTCGAGACCATTGTCTTGCTCAAATGTAGACGTATCACTGGCTTCATCAGCCGTCAGCCCAACCCATGAAGGCTGTAGTACAACGTAGAGACGCTTGTTAAAAGTGGACGACAGTTGAAAAGGGATATCCCATAGATACAATCCACTCAAGGGATCCACACCAGAGGCTATTTTGCCAGTCTGATTGGCCTGATTATCCACCCACCACAAATCAATGGTCATGTCCACCTTTCGATTCAGCTCGGTACGAAACTGTTGAATGGCATCATTGTCATATAGCCATCGAATTGCCATACTTGTGGATCCCTGGTAGACCCCTCCAACTGCGGGGGAGGTCAGCATGGTGCACACATGAGTTGACTCGAATAGCTGCATGCTATTGCCTGTCATTGTCCAGGAGAGAGGTATAGCCCATTCTTGGTTGGTTGTATTGAGGGTTGCCTTTGTGGCTATTGTGTCCTGTGGCTGGACAACCGAACCACCGCCATAGACACGATGAGAGAATGAGAGGAGGATGGCAATCAATGGCCACATTAAAGAAGAGAATATTTTCTTGCCTTTGGAGCGGAGTCTTGGCAGTTCATACCTATTTAACACATATAGGATCAGACTGAAATATTTGCCTTTTAATTGACCTGCCAGCCAACATTTCCAACCAAGACCCTTTTCTCTTTACAATGCTATTTCGTATTCTGCTCGGTGGTCTGGTTGGGTTTTCATGGCTAGGCATGATCTGTGGAGGTAGGAGTCTGAGAGGTTGAGGGGGGTAACTATGGACTTATTTTTGTCTTGCTAGCCCCGGTTGACCAGACTAATAATGGCCGTACATCTACCCATGCAACGCCCGTTCTACACCTAAGCCCCAAGGATCTATTGGCGTTTCAGGAAAACAGTGTGATGTCAGTTGAATACCAACAGCCCCCACTTGAGGACGAAGATGAAGACGAAGAGGATGAAGAGGATATTTGAGACATTTCTTTATTTCAACGAATTGCTTTTTTCTTTCTTATTATATATATAAAAATCTATGCCATTCAAGAACAAAACAAAAAAAAAATCAATGTGAAAGAGAGGATATGAAGTAATGGAAGTTGCGTGCAAGGATTATGAGATACGGAATTAATGAAGGACACAGAATCTGTCAAAGTAGGCCTGTGCTAGTTTTCCCAAGGCTTCACCAGAAGTGCCTCTGAGAAGGGTACCAATGTAGCCATCTGGACGCACAATCGATACCACAATGTCGTCAGAATTATCTTGGAGTTCAGTTTTTTGGTGGTATCCAGTGTGGCATTGGGCCCGGTTAAGTTTATCCAACATGATCAACTCGGGCTGGATACCCAGGTCGTAGGCACCAACTGTGTCTGCTGTGCTTGTGGTGATGACCATGAGGCGGGTCGTAAGGCTAGTCTGGTGGTTGTTGTGCCATGACAGGAATGGCTTGATCTCCTCAGATGTCTTTTTGAGGTCGTTTGCCAGCACCAGGATGGTGAACGACAGCCAGTCTGGGGTTGACTCTGTATGGGCCTCAAACAGACGCACCTTGCGCCCAGACGAGAACTGGACGACTTTGTAATGGGGTGCACGCATACCAGCCTGCATCACATACCGTCCATTTTCACAATCCGAATTCCACACCAAGGGGTCTGTGTTGACCAGGTTAGTGTACTGGATACCAAAGCCAGTAGTGAATGATCGGTTCTCCTGTACGGCCATGCAATAGTCCTCGGATTTATGGCCAGCCGCTGCCTTTGCAGCTGTCTTGTCGATAGAGAGCACCTTTGAGGCAATTGGGTGGCGCTCAGCAGTGTAGGTCGACAGTACTTCGGGTTTAATCTGTCCACGCTCTACCAGACACAGTTTCCAGATCTTAAGGCAGAGTATAAGGGATCCAGATGTTGATGATTTATTGAAGCCACTTACCAGGTTGAATACGTCTCCAAAGCCGGTGTTAACACCCTGACCAAGGGTCGGGCTCTGTGAGTGAGCCGCATCTCCACACAAAAACACCCGGTTGTCATGAGAGTCCATGGTTGCTGCCTGGCGCTGTCCAACTACATACACAGTCCAATAGAGGATACCAAGGAACTCGATGCGATGGGGCAGCAGAGCCCGCTTGGCTTCACGCTGGATATCTTCGAGCTGAATCTTGTTACGGTTGTGCTGTTCTTTACGCAAATCGTGCTCATTTTCATTAAAGTGCACAAAGATTCTGGTGAGACCATTTTCACGTGGAAACAGACTGATGGTCTTTGCGTGATCACTCTGAAGAATACTGCAACAGGCTCAATACACACATCTTCTTTCAATATCCCCCACCAAGCAGACCTACCACACATCGCGTCGACCGGTAAAGTTGGTTCTGACCAGGGCATCCAACACACCCGCATGAGTCTCGGTTGTCTCGCCTTCGTTGGCAATACCAAGCTGTTGGCGAATGTCGCTGTGTGCACCATCACAACCCAACAAATACTTGCATTCGATCTCCTCGGTTGAAGTTTCACCCTGCATGTTCATCACCGTAGCCTTGATGGGATAGACACTTCCGGGACACTTTTCAATCTTTACCACCGTCGAAGGACGCTCGACCTGAACATCGTTGAGCGACAGGATGCTCTGGAGACTGGATTCTGTGATATGCTGGCCAACACACAGCAGATATCTATAGTCTCACTTAACCCCTGTCTTTTTGGCTTTTATTACTTACTGATGCTTGGACTCAACCTGGTCAGGGACAAAGGGCATCGTGGACTGGATGGTTCCATTCATATAGGTCGCCATCTTTTCCACCTTGACACCTGTCTTGAGCAGCTCATCGGCCAGACCTGCTTGTTCCAACAATTCGAGGGTTCTGCCATGGATCCAGTCACCTCTTCCCCAGTGGTTTGGCTCAGCCTCGATATCTTTTTATTGCTGTTTTAGCTTTCGTTGGTGACATGATGATAAAACTAACCGAGAATACGGACGGTGAATCCTGCCTGGACAATGAGATTGGCAGACAAGAGGCCCACTGGTCCTCCGCCCACGATAAGAAAGTCGACCTTGCTTGGAAGAGGGGTTGGTTTATCTGTGATGGTCATTTTTTTAGAGAGGAAATAGGCTAGAGAGATGTGTTGGTGCGGTTTTTCTGTTTAGATTGATTTTATATGAGATTCTGTGCAACAATAAGACTCTCTTTTGGGGGGGCAAGATGAGCTCACTTCGGGACTTGGAATGGCACAACTTATGAGTGTCCAAGGTCCATGGTCCGTGGTCCATGGTCATGCCAGGCAATATATTTGCAGTTCTTGGCGTCTGCAGAAAAAAGAAGAAGAAAAAGGTCAATTGAGACGTATATGCTGAATATCCTGGGATGCCAAAACATTTACATTGATTTAAAGCGTAAAATGAAAAATTGGAATTTTGTGGGATGATTATTTTTTTGCATGCAATTTTAATATGATTCATTATTATTATTATTATTTTAATATGTCATTGAAATACGCAGGGATGTACTTGTTCTGTGCAGATAATCTGTGGTCCTTTTTTGGAGTTTATTGATATATACATATACATATACATATACATACATATTGTGAGGGTTGCGGTAGGTATTATATTTAGGCATTAACCATGGTAGAGGAGGTAGAAGAAGAAAGATAATTATAGTCTGTAGGCAGCAGTAGGCAGCCACCGATATGCCCGAGCATGGACTCGGTGCTCATAAACAATGATCGCCACAGGCCAAAAACATGCCTGACGAAGCGTCCTAGCTGAGAAGTAGAGCTTTCCTTGTGCTGGGCCTCTTCTTCCAGCGCATGTCCTTCTGAAAATGTCTCGGCAAGTTCGAGTGCAAGTGCGGCTGTCTCCACGAAGCTGTCCGATGCACCCAGGATTCGAACAGCGACATGTTCCCGAAGACTCACCCAACGGCCTGTCCATCCGGATACGGCCGGTCCATTGGAGCGTGCCATAGTGCCATACTCGGCCCTCTCCGGACTCTCTTCGGCTGCTGTCATGTCTATAAGCGACTGGTACGCCTCTGAAGGCTTCTCGGGGTGGATAATTCCCCGGCTCGGCTCTATCCTTGTTCGAGACACCTCAATGTCCTTGTCCTTTCCTTTTTCGCGTCCAGGGATGATGCCTTGTCCGTCCGATCGATGGCTAGCCACAATAGCACTGGCTACATTATTCTGGGTATCCATCGTGGCTGGTGCGTGCTTTTGTTCAGCGGATCTGTACCAGTCCACCAAAGCGGGGGACATTGATATACCTCTTTGTTCTTCCTCTTCCTCTTCCTCAATTTCTTCTTCTTCTTCGTCATCATCATCTTCCTCTTCTTCTTCCTCTTCTTCTTCTTCCTCCTCCTCTTCTTCTTCCTCTTCCTCTTCTTCATATTCTTCAATCGTTGCTAGTCTGCCGTCATAGCTAGTCTCTTCAAGATATGGAGGTGATGGTAGCCGTTCGTTATAATAAGAAGACTGCAATGGATACAATTGACTCGTCTGCTCTTGCTGACTTGCTGGTTCAGGATCAGTATTGACAACATGGAGTGCCATGCGATGTGTTTGTCTTCCATGGGCCATCCACGCATTCTCATCCATAACAAGCTGTTCTGGCTCTACTCCTACAAAACCACCCGATATAATTCTTTCTTCATTGCTGTCAAGTGGCTGGTCGATTCCACTGTTGGCATACATTTCTGCCTCTTCATCATCCCATTCGTTCTGGCCTTGGTCAAAACTGTGTTGTTGGGGTGGTGGCGGTGTAAACATAAAATCATCTCCTGTCAAGAATACGGTTGGCCTGACTACAGGCATTCCTAATAATATCTGCTGTGATTTGCTAAACATGCTCTGGAGCAGCCAATTCTCAAGAAAGCCATACGGTGATCGTCTGCGGTACTCTGGATAATGCTGTCGAGCAATCTTGTGGCAAGTGGCATCAAACGTACGGCTGGCAAGGTCATACGTGGCATCTACCAGGGTGTGGCTATATTCATCGTCTAGGAAATCGTCAAGAGGTTGGTCGTCTGGGCGATTAAATTCGTAATCCTGGTGAGGCAAGAGAGGAATGTGCAGATCTGATCGAGGCGGTTCATTCCCCGTAAGAAAGTAAAATTCGGCTTCTTCCTGCTGCTGTTCTCTACGACCACCTATAGCTTCGAGGTCCTGTTCAAGACTCCGGACAAGCTCATCCGAAGAAGTGGGTGGAGATGGTCGGTTGAATCCGACCTGTCGAGGATCCGCCAGAGACAATTCAGGCACCGTTTGCTCTGGGTCGGGTACAGGAGTCGCGGCATGCAGCATGGCGTATGTTCAATGCCAGGGGAAAAATATGAGAAAAAGCGGGCTCAGCAGAGAGGTGTTTTTAGTAGACCTGTTTCGAGAAAAATAAATACAGAGAAAGCCTCGGGTGATCAAAACGTGGGCATGTACAGACACAGTATAAACAACAAAAAAAAAATATTGTGTTTTCTTCATAATCATTTGCGCCATTTTAAATATATACCAAATGTGCGATTAAAGCAAGAAAACTGCGCAAGATGTCTTTAGGATCTGTATGAATAAATGGGATTAAAGGGTTCTATTGCCAGTTGTAAGCCTCACGCGGCGTATATACATATACAAACATACATATATACATATATATGCATACATGTATATAGATTGCATGTCTTGTGTATTAAAAAAAACCCCGTTTTATCGTGACATTCAATGCATTTTGAAAATCGCATTTACTCTGTCGCACAACAGAATATGCGACATTTAGGCATAAAAAAGAATGCTGAAACATCTTGCGCTATTTTCGTATAATGATGACAATGGTAGGAGAACAAGGCTGCAGGGCAATCAGTCCATGCACTCTTGGCTTGCCACGTTATTCTCTCTTTCCAAAATAAATAGGCCTGTCAAGCGACACTGGATCTCTAGCTATTCATCAAGAGTATTTAGCACAAAAATAAATCATTCCTGTGTTCCTATAACAATTATATTTATACCACGATTGTGTACAGCCAAAGGAACACCAACATTTTTCAATTGATATGTTTGGCTAATCCAACTCAGAAACAATACAGGAGAAGAATAATAGGCGTCTTTGTCCCAAACCGTTTTATTCACCAGGCATGTGTGTTGTGATGTATTTTCCATTTTATTTTATAAAAAAAAGATTGCACATTTTCCAACGTAATTTTGTGTATATAAAGCATAAACATATATATATTGTATTATAAAATTTCAAGAATGTCCAGAAATATATCAAGAAATATGCAATATTTTAAGCTACAAAATCGTCAAAGTTATAATATCATGTGGATCAATTCTACAGAAACAGAATACAGTGTACAGAATGTCACCACACACAAAAAATAATAATTAACTTTTGAATAGACAATATTTTTGTCTTGTTTCTATTGATCAGACCAGCTATAAGCGAATTATTATTATTATTATTATTATTATTAAGAAATCACTTTTGTGAAAAAGGCTCGTCATTACCATGTGCATATAATACACGCGTATTTAGCCGATATTGGTGCAACAAACATTGAAACATGGTTATGTGCAGCAAGAAGAGGTGCTGTAACCATGGAAAACTAGAGAGAGAGAGGACAGAGATACACCTTGCACATGTCGCACAAAAGGATCTATTTGTCTCGTAAGACAGAGACAGAAAGACACTGGCAAAAGGCCAAAATTATCAATAATCACCGATCCCTAATACGAGGCATACAAGGTATCAGGCTCTAAAGAGTTACATTCTATTAGAGATAGAAAGTCTAGTTATCACTATGGAAAATTTCATCTTGATACCTTTTTATAAACCTTTTCAGCGTGGCTGTAGAACCAACTGAAAGCTGGCAAATATTGTTATTGAAACAATGCTTAATTTTTTATGGTTTGTGTCTTTCATTTGTAATTATACCAATAAAAATTCTGCTGAACCATTTGCTAAATTAACAAGATGATTACAAAGATGACTATAAACTCAATAGAATCCCTCTGTATAGACTGCAAACAATTTAGACAATCCCAACCAAAGAACTAACCATTGATAAATGAATTCCCTCTAGAAAATATCGATATAGGAACATTGCATATCAGAGTTGAGAATAATCGTATCTTTTTTTTAAATACACTATTCAGCAACACATCACACCTACTCCACCTTTTTTTTACAACCATAGAAGAATAGCTGATATCCATGATGGTCATTCTACCGAAAACATCCTCAAACAAATAAGCATAGAAAAAAAAGACTCTGGATAAGAACCTTGTGAAAGACACATTGAACCTTGACATGCTACTCGGCATCAGTTGTATCTTGGACACAAAAGATCAAATCACCACATCTACCCAAATAATGGCATCAATTTGAGCAAAACATAAGCAAGAAACTATTGAACCTTGTACATTGGTTTAAACACTTGGCCCATGGGCTTACATGGATAAACATCACAGCCTTTCTTTTTCCTGCCATGCACTATAGATTAACAAAAGAAGTTTGAGCTCATTAATCGCAAACCAAAAAGTGTTCATGTTCATTCCATGTTAACACATGATCAGATACCAAAGACAGCCATTAGAAAAACAGCCCATAATCAAGACATGGATTTAGGCTGTATATACAGACACCTTTTTATATAACAGACCGGCATCAAAATCTACCAGATAGCATGCCAATACTAGCTTTTTATTATTCTTTTTTTATACCTTTTCTGTCTCTCGTTCGAATCACACCATTGAATCAAAGCAACTTTTTAAAATACCAAAAAGATGTGATCATAGAGGATGTTCTTTATACCTCACTTTGTCATTTGATCCAAAACTGGCATGTCCAAAACAATTATTCAAAGAACTATACAAAGATATAAAGCCATGACATTTGATGAAGAACGAAAAAGGACGTTTAAATATCCTTAACGAGCGCAATATATGTCATCTTAATAATATGAACAATAATTATAGCTACTTTTACAACTATTAATTACCAGAAGAGATGCAATAACCAACTGTATTTCCAAGACTACCATATGCCGGGTTATTGGTAGAATAGAAATATCGTAATACACTGTATTCAACCCGTAGTTATCCAAAGGACAAAAAAAAAGCGATTGGATTTTGTTCATCACTTTAAAATGAAGCAACAAACAATAGGGTCGTATTTAGAGTGATGAATAGTTTTGGTCTGTGTGCGGGTAAAGTGAGTTGGCCCTTTGAAGACTACTGCTTACACTCTCTACCAGTATACCTATATCAATCTATTGATAAAGAAATTGGTAATTTAATTATTTGAATGAATTTTATGACAGAGAGTTTACCTACCAAAAAGACAATAATCCTTGTCATAAGTTGAAACTGGTTGAAAACTAAAAAAAATAAAATCATAATAGACCAATAACAGTCTAAGCATCAAATAGCCCACATATTATCTCTGCTGACAAACAATGCATATATCTTAATCATACGGCAAAGGCAAGAGTACCAGCTCCAAAAGATATCAACGAGTTTGATCGTGTATTTTACTAACAGTAAAATAATAATAATAAAGGCTAAAATATGTGAGAAGCAGTTCATGTCATTATGGCATCAAGGGAAGAAGTCTATAGGTATTAGGATACTGTTACTAATCCAGGTTTATAATTAAATTATACAAGCTTTATTTGTAGGCAAGACAATACAGTTAAAATCCATATAACTCACAAACCTCTTTTCTCCAATATCGACTTTTTAGATCTTTGTAATGGGATGACTTTATTAAACTGGCTTTTTTATACTATCTTATATAAAAGATGATTGAGTTTAGCTTGTGTAGTATCGCTGATATATTTATTTAATAAAAATAACTCGAGAGCTGTAATATATTTTCAAGATATGCTCCACATATAATTGGAAAACATGACTTTATATTTATTTCAGATATATCTCGTCTTAATAAGAGTCTATTGGGGATGTTATGTCCCATCGTTGACTGTGCTGTTCTAAATTACTTTTTTTTCTTGGCCACTTATTAAAGCAGACTTTCGAGTGTCTATCAATTTATCTGTGTGTTCCTAATGCACCTTTCCAAGTAACGCACAGACCATTTCGGCGTAACAAAACAAAGTACAAAATCGCCCTTCTTGGACTTCTTAATGTTACGGGAACACCAACAAGTCTAATTTTCTTGACTTCTTTACTTCTTTACTTCCTCAACAACTACCTTTTGCTCATAATCAGTCAAACACTCTACCATCACAGTTCATTTTGACACGATGTTACACGCATTTTGACATGGAATTAATTACAGCCAATAGATCAATCACGTCACCTTGGTTTCCACGAATCGTTGCCATGGCTCCCACGATCTGTTGCCGAAAGCAGTAAAATATAGAGATAAGCATGGTCTTTTGGGATCAATCTGTTCAATAATCAAGCCAAGGATATTGCTGACGCAATCGAAAACGCCTTTTTTTATATAAAAAAGAGACGTCTTGACAATTTTCCCTTTTCTCTGTTTCTCAAGTCGTTTACTCAAAATGCATCCCAAGCTTTACAACGCTCTCCAAACAGCCAAATGGCTTTATTCTATTATTGCCCCAATCTGCCTCATTATCCCCATGATGATGTTGGCCGCTTCTCCTTTGCCCTCTGCTTTCAGCATGGCCAAACCTGCTCAACGACGTCCCTCTGCATTCCGCATGGACACTGCCCCAGTGAACGAGACAAGCTTTGATGGTGAAGGCTTGGTCGAGGGTCACAGCAATGACACTGAAAAGACAACCCTTGGCCATGTGTCAAACCGTGCGGATTCCTTGGAATCTGCTGGTTCGTCTTTGGACGCGGAATCCATTGACGTAGGGGACTCTTCCTCGTCGTTTGTTGCAGACGTTCGGGGATATATCCCACACCGCTGTTACTCTATTGTAGCAGCTGGTGACAGTTCCGTGATAGTGTTCCCAGTCGATGGTATGGCTGGTACTGATGGGGAAACCCATGCTCCTCTGGGCACTTATGTGTCAAATGAGCTCATGGAGACCTGCGAGGAGACCGAGCCGAGCGTACCGCTCGACATCTTCTGGGATATCCAGTCCTCAGGGGAACTCAGGAAGCTGAGGGCCTCTGTCAAGCTCCTTGACGAGATGGTGGACCAGGAGCTCAACAGCTCCCCCGCCGAATCTCTTGACGAGATAGGTGACCAGGAGTTGACCAGCTGCCCCGCCGAATCTCTTGGCGATTCGTTTCTGGACGTGGCCAAAGTCCAGCTCAAGGCAGACGCACCTGCCGAAGTGTGCTCATTTGATGAGCTTCCACTTCTGGATCCTGTGCGTCCTGCAGAACGGGATGAACGCCAACCGATGGACTGGTCGGTGGATGAGCTCCAAGCTCTCGAGCAAGGAGTGACTCACGGTCGCGAGACCGTTCCCGAGGCTCTTTTGAGCCGATGGAGACTGATGATGTGGATCTGAATGATGTTCCTGATGTCATTATGGATTCAAACGAAGAGTTCAACCCGCAAGGATCTCTCTTAATTGGTGGTACTTCTGGAAGTGATCTCTCCACAGATCATTCCGAGCCTATGGACACTGACGATGTTGCCATGGCTCCTCATAACGACGATGCGGTGATGATCGATACCTCTTGTGGCGAAGAGGCCGTGGTTCCCGCCCGAAAATCCGTGTCGGTGGACAGCCTGTTCGGTCCCTCCCAGCCGGCGGGCAAGGATTTTGTTACGAACAAAGGTCCAACCTGTGTGCCGCAGCAGGTTGCTGACGATGATGCGAGAGTCGGTAAGTACCGATCGATGCCGGTTAGAGAATTCTTGGCCCAGGAAATTCCTAGCGAAAAAGCCAGCATTACCAAAGTACTGGGCAAGAAGCAGGAGGAGCCCTGTATGCGAGGGTTGAAGACAGGTGCTGACGGAGATGATGAGACCGAGGAGCATCCAATGGTGTTTTCCAAACCCAAGGGTAAATCCAAGGTCATTTCGCCCGCCAGTCAGAAGATCCTGGACCAGGCTAGAGCTGCCAATGCAAAGCTGGAGAGCAGAGCGGCTTACTCCAACAGTATGCTTGCAAAGGTGTTCAAGCCCGTGGATCTTAGCACCGAGAGGGAGAAGGCTGTGAAAGACTGCACTTCTCAAAAGCCAGCACCTGTTGCGGCAGCCAGCCGTGATAAGGGAAAGGCTCCTGAAGGGCAGTTCAAAGCACCTTTTCCAGTCAAGGGAAAACCTTCCAAGAGTCCTGAAGATCAATTCAAGGTACCTTTCCCAGTGAAGGCCAAGGCTCCCGAACCTGTTGCTGCATCCAGCAGCAAAGAGGTAAAGGATGCTGAGGAAGAGCCCGAGACAGCTCGTGTCGTCCAGCCTATCCATGTTAGGCTAAAAACTTCTCGCTTTGCGCGCAAGTGCGAGGTGACTGAATTTGACGAGCCAGGAAAAGTACTTGTCCCCAAGGATGATTCTAAGAAGCTCCTGAAGTACGCCCTCCGACCAAAGGCCGGTCAGTGATTCCGAGACGAGGATAGTTGGCTAGTGGTGACTGAGCTCACTTTGACCCTCGGGTCTAAAGTGCAGTAAGGAATCTGCAAAACCGATCGTTCTGAAGTTTTGATATCTAGACCCAAGGCTCGTACGTTTCACCAAGTGGACGCATCATCGGTCTGCTGGCCCTGGTGCCAGTCAGACGCGGCCGGTAACAAAGGTTGATTCTGAAGCTTCTGAAGATTCACGGAGATGCTCGAGTGACCGGACCTTTCATGGTACTTCTCTGTTGGCCTTTGTGGTGATTCACATTGTCTCTTTCAGTTAAGCCATGAGGTAGCCTCTTTACGTTTGGTTCCTGCTGTTACAGACTCAAATGGGCTGGCTTATCGATCTCTTTAGAGGTTGACACCACGTACCACCTGGCAGTTGGGTTCCGAGTTCTTGACTTGGCATAGATAGTAAAGAGAAGGTAGATGTGGAGATCTACATTGGAGTGTCGCATTCGGTGGTACAAGACTGGTTTCCAATCCTGGCTCCCTCTGGTATTTGCCGTTTGTCTACATTCGAGGGTGGTGCTTGCACTGCTGTAGGGTTGACTTGAACTCTCTGTTCGTACGGTTCTTGTCGACTTCCTTCCGAGTCTGAGGTCAAGATTTGGAAGAGATGGTTATGGTACGTATTGGGCCGCTGAGGTCTTTGTTTCTGGGTCCGGTTAGAACATTGTGGTTCGGTTGGTCAAGTCTCTGGAACGGTTCTAGAGGTTGTTGCTGGCTGGGTCTTTGTCTGGCGGATCTGGTTATCAGGTCTTGGTTGCTTGAGGTTTGTACTTGAGCCAGGGAGAATGGATACTGAGGGGCAACGGTGTCCATTACGCCGTTATGTCTGGACCGAACGAGTTGGTCTCCATGTTGGATTCTTTTCGAGTCTTTGGATGACCTTGCCGGCTCTTGCAAGATCTCATAAGCTTGCTTCCAGGTTCTGATTGGTCCTTTACGGACTATGAGGAGTCTACTATTGGATTGTGGTAAATCCATCGAATAGAGCCAATGCACTCGAGAGGTTCCCGAGAAACAAGCCAAGGACAGCAAGATATTGTCAAAAAGTTTCTCACGGACATAACGGAAGATCAGCTACAGGGGTACCATCGAGTCTGTTCCTGGGTCCAGCTATGCAAACGCACGCCCAGACAAGCACAATCACCCGAGATGGCAAAAACAAGGTGATTTCTACAGACACCCCAACCGTAGTTCGATCGCAACAGTGACAAGTACGCATCAAGACTTCCGACAGTCCGCCCTGTACTTGTCACTGGGAGAGAAAGCATGGGATTCCAAGGCAGTTGCAAGTAATACAAGAAAACTGCAGTCAGATTTCGTGCCAACCTCTTTGAGGTGAATAATGACTGGTCTGGATGGGCAACAATCAACTGATTGACCAGACCGAGCAGAGTATGCTTACTTCTGTCAGTAGCAGGTTGCGATTGACAACTAAAAGTCCATATATTATATATGGCAGTTGTCATTAAGGAGAAACAATCTTTCCGTCGATGGCCTCGAGAGTAGCACCAGATATCCACGGCCAACAGTCGAAACAAGAACGACTCAACCAAGCATCAAACGATTCCAAGTGGATTGGCCCAAGAACAATCCTTACTCTCGGGGCCATATAAACTCGCAAGAATGACCGCCTCAAACAATGGATCCGAGAATTATATCGCAAGCCAAGATATCTCGGATACGACCAGCCAACAAAACAACAAATCGATGCTGGTACCAGGTGGTCCTCTTTGCACCAATTGCTTCCGTCGACAATATGTTCTGCAAAGGGATGGCGGCTGCATTCAGCCAATGGAGCCAATGGAGCCCATACAGCCTACACAGCCAAGTCAGCCAATGAAGCCTACACAGCCAAGTCAGCTTACAGCCTACCGATCCAAGGCAAAATAAGCCGACACAAAAGATATCCAAGACGATTCAATTGTCGTGGCTGCCATCCCTGAGCATGATCGAGACCAGTACGTACAAGTATCCATTTCCCAGGTTCCGAAACATTCAAGACATCATCAGCGTACCGGGTTCACTATCAAGAAATCCAAACAAGGTATCGTCAAGAACAAAGGAACCATTCAACTCAAGAGAGTTCAGCCCAGAGTCTCGCCATCTCGCTGGGCTGAGGGAAAGGGATGCTTGGACCTCTACTGCGATCAAGAACATATACGAAGCATCCGATTCACCAAGAAATCAAATACGGGACATCAAGAAAATCAGGGGTAAGACAATCCATACAAACACCACTAACACTGGCGGGACTTTATAGGCTACCAGCAATCTACGAGGGAGCTCCCAACAGAACAGTGTGAACCCAAGCAGCGATACGGCACCAGATGGTATTGTCCCTCAAATCCGTATGATTGTGACAGCATCAAGTAGAACCATTAAGATAAGTACTTGTTCCATTATACTGTATTTTATGCTATGGTGGATACTAACTATATAAATGATTTTTTAGTTTCCTTATCCCGGCCTATGTACTACAAGAGGACACCATTTGGAGGATGCCAGTGAGAGTGAAGAATGGTTTTTGCTAACGGCAGGCCGTTGAGTACGCTAGTCGTAATTCTCTCGCCCAAAGACTTACAGTGCCTTTGTGCCTGTATAGGGCCTTGGGTCAACCAAGTCTGGTCATCCGTCTGCCGTTGATTGTCCAGCCCATTGTGGTTGACACATCGCTCGAGTGGCACATGGCTTCTGTTGGCGGTTCCCTTTTCCCTTTGTTGGTAGTCTTGCTGGTCCTGCTGGTGGAGGTGGTGGCTGTGGTGGATTGTATTACCCCGTGTACCGTCTGTCCCGTTTAAATCAAGAAAAAAAAATCCGGCTGTCAAATCCTATCATCCATGGCAACAAAACAAAGAATACAATCTGTTCATACCCCAGCCGGTGTATGAACAGGGATCAACAAGAGATCCCCGAAATGCAAGCCAATATCAACCCATGATAAATATTCTCAGTCAAGGTAACGTAAAAACGCTGGCTCTAACCAATCATAAATACTCACTGTCAAAATGATTATAGATGACTGAAAGCAAGCAAGGGTATAGACCCACTCCAAAGCCGATTCCAAAGAGTGGAATACAAACCATGGGCAGAGACCCACAGTCAAGGTAAAATCAAGACGCTGGCTCTAACCAACCATGAATACTCACTGTCAAAATTATTATAGATGGCTGAAATCAAGGAAGGGTATAGACCCATTTCCGAGTCGATTCCAAAAGACGGAATCCAGACCATGGGCAGAGTCCCACAGTCAAGGTAAAGTCAAAACGCTGACTCGAAAAAAGTATGAATGCTCACCATCAATATGATTACAGGTGACTGATCCAAACAATTGTATACCTGCCAAGTTCGACACCAAGTCCAATGCAAAGTTTAATGCAAAGTCCAGTGCTATGTTTGTTGTAAAGTCCAATGTATGGCTCAAGGTAAGGTATACAGCTATTTAGTGCATTCCAAAGCACAGTTCAGTGTCTAGTCTGGAAGCCGAGTTCAATGTCGAGTTGGATTTCAAAGTTCAAGACCAAGTCCAAAGTCGAGTTTAGTACCAAGTTGGATTGCCAAATTTGATTCCAAGTTTGCTTCCCGAGTTTGATGACAAGATCAATGCCGTTCCTTACGAATCCAATTATGAGTTTGATTCAAAGAAGAATTGAAATGAAATTTCAAACGATCAAGAAAAAAAGGAGGAGTGCTAAAAAAAGGCGCCCTCCGCAAGAAGGAAGATCTCTCGAAAGACGCCTTCGGTGGTTAAAGTGGTGGTAGCATCCTTTATACAATTTGAACTGTAAGTACCTGTTGATCTCTTGTGATTTATGATGAAGAACATGTACTAATATATGTATTATCTTTCTCTAGATGTCCAAAATGTTAAAGATGATATAATGAAAGACGATGGTCCACAGGAGTCCTCCAGGAAAGAACACCAACTCATGTGCTTGCAGCTCCCCTTAGGACTATCTGTCCTACAGGCATAAGGTATGACTTTTGCTGTATCCTATGCAGCAGCGTATGCCTTTAGTATATTTTCATCTTTTGGAATAGCCCAATAAAACGGGCCCTTAAGAAGGAAATATACAAAGTCATATATTGCTATATGGTAAGAATCAGGGAAGACGTACCTTATGCCTGTAGGACAGATAGTCCTAAGGGGAGTTGCAAGCATATGAGTAGATGTTCTTTCCTCTAGGGCGCTTGTGAGGCTTGGTTTCCAAATTATCGACCATTTAAAAAAAAATTGAATGTACGGAATCCGTTAAAATTTGACAATGAACTTGAACAAAGTAAAAAGACAAGTACCGAATGAACAAAGAAATTGAAATTGGGCAAAGCAAGCAAGCGAGGATCAAGCAAGGCAAAAAGACTTTGGACTGAATGGCGCAGAAGACTTGGATTGGACAAAGAAAGAAGACTTGCATTGAACGGCGCTAAAGGACTAACATTGAGGATAGCTGAAGACCGACCCTTGACAGTGCTGGAAGACTGAGCAGTGACATAGCCCGAAGACAAAGCTGCTGCGATGCTGTACTTTGGCGAGAACTTGGTAGAATTACAATTTTGAGGTCTGGGGGGCGGGAATATATGGTCTCCACCTTCTCGTGGTTATTCCTGTGAGTAGAGGCTTTTGCTTTGAAACCAAGAGAGACCCTCCATAAGATATATTGCTATATAGTACACTATAGCGACATGACCAGCAATCGTAAAGATTACAATAAAATACCTACCGTTTATTCTGATTTTAGTCCATTTCATCTCATTAGCTTGCAGTTGAAAATCCATGATAGTCCATGAATTCGCATTTATTTCTCTTTCTTTGACAAGGTAGTCTCAGTACCCTAGAGAGGTCTTGTAAGTTTCAAGAGTTACTTTGTTTATTGAAATGAGCATTTAGTTTGAAGATGCCAAACTTTGTTGAGATTAACGATAATATATAGTCTATGTAAAAGGAATGAACACATGGTTGCCGTTTTTATTTTGTTTTGTATCGGTGTAGTGACATAAAGAAATAAAACTTGCCATTAAAGACATAATAAAGTACAAGTCTTTATTCATTAGATTAACACTTTTTATTTCTCAATAACTTTGCTGTTATTTTGTTAATACATGGTGTGATTTGAATGAATAAAGTGCTGTAGAAAAGAGAATGTGTGGTAGACTATATTTTGTAAAGTTTAAATCAACTATTATTAGTGGTGGTATGAGTGTGTATGTAAGTCCTTTACTTCCTGTAGTAATTTGGGGTTGGAAACTTGTAGATACTGTGAGAGTGTTATTTATTAAAGAGAGAATATTATGGTGGTTTATATAGCTATCATTCTAGCTCCCTTATTTTATTAATTTTTATTGCTTAATGGTCGGTTATCACTGCTGTAGTATGAGTTGTACGTGAGCCTGGTGTGTAACTGCTCCTGGGATGTTAACTTGCCATAGTCATTAGCAAAGAGTAACCAGAGATCGGTTGTGGAGTCTGCATTTCACTCAACTGTGGTGTGTATACCACAATGACTATTGATCCAGGAGCTAGATCCATGATTTTATGACTTTTGTCGAAATTCTTCTTCTGCTTCTCAGTGACTTGTTTCACTTGCTCATACACTGCAGGATAGACTATCTCAGTCATCCTCTTTATTTTCTCTTGCAACTCTTTCTGAATTCGTTCAGAAGTCGCACTATCCTTCTCTTTACTAAAGTCCTTGAAGTCATTTGAATTCCTTCCAAACATTAAAGAGAATGGTGTACTTTTAGTCCTAGAATTATACTTGCTATTCAGAAACAACTGTGCAGCTGGTACCTTCTGATCCCAATCAGCGACGTTTCCAACTATTTGTTTCTTGATAGTGTTCACTGCCGTCTGGACAGCTCTTTCACTCGCACCATCAGCTCTAGGATGATACTGCGATATCAACGCATGTTCAAAACCAATATTCTCTTTTATACATGTCATCAATGAGTTCACAAACTCTCGTCCACAATCACTCTGCAACTTTCTCATTGGACCCCACGTGCTTATCACGTCCAGTACTTGTAAAGCAATAGTTGCCGTACCCTTATTTGGTATAGCGCGCAATATATAAAACTTGCTTGTAATGTCAATCATGACTAACAAGTACTCATTTCCTTTGGTCGATGTTGTAAATGGCCCAGCCAGATCTATTCCCCAACTATCACCAGGAAGTGTTGCAGTTACAGGTCTTAAATGATTATAACCTTTTCTTGTGATATTTTGACATTGACACTGTATACACGCTTTTACTAGGTCATTCGCTTGATTCTTCAAGTTGGTCCAATAAATACCTTTTCTCTTCAAGGCATGTAGTATCGCCTCTACACCAAAATGACCTTTCAAATGCTCTTCTACTAGAAGCATATTCCTCTCATTCTCTGTAGGAGGAGTAAAGTATTCACCACTCAATATATCTGGAAGCGGTTCCATAGTGGCTACACTATTTCTCATTATGGATATGAGCATATTATCCCCACCTAGTTCATTTGACTCTGTTTCAGTTTCTTCAGACAAACGCGGCAATGCATCCGGCAATGCATTAGAAACACCAAGCAAATGAACGATCTTAAAGTCATACTGTAAAATCGTGGCCAACCATGCAATTATCATTAGATTCGCAACACGCTGGGTATAGAGGTATTTCAACGCCTTGTGATCCGTATGCAAGGTGAAGTGAGAACCATATATATACTTGTGAAAACGCTTGAGTGCAAATACTAAAACTAACAGCTCTCTTTTCGTTGCCGAATACTTTATTTCGCTCTTTGACAAGCTCTTAGCTACGAACGAAATATATTTCATTTTACCATCTATGACCTGATGCAGCACTGCCCCAATTCCAGTTAGGGACGCATCACAGCTAATACGAAAAGGAGAATTCATATCTGGATATGATAAAACTGTATCACTCAACAGTGCTTTCTTCAAGTTGACAAACGCAGTCTAATGCTTGTCAGTCCACAAATGTGTAATCGACTTTTCATTCCTCAATGAATCTAGTGGCGACATTATTGCCGATACATTTGGGATCAATGTTCTAAAGTAGTTGATCAAACCACAATAGCTCTGGATATCTTTACCCGTTCTTGGTTAAGGAAACTCCAAAACATTAACAAGCTTTCTGCGGTCCATAGTAATACCATCAGGTGAAATATGAAAACCAAGCAGATATATTTCTTTCTGAAAGAAATGACACTTCTTCGGATTCAACTTCAAGTGTACCTTGTGCTCCTCAAACGTCTTGCTCGCACATACTATGTCATCCACAAAGAATCTTACAAATGATAAACCTTCCAAAACTATACTAATAGCTCTTTGAAACTGTGAACTGACATGCTTGATACCAAACAGTGTACCAATTGGCTTGTACTGTATACCTCGCCATGTAAAACTAAGCTTGTGCGCATCCTTTGGGTTCAACCGCAAAGAATTAAATGCAGACTTCAAGTCTAAAGTTGAATAAATATTTGCACCTTTCAAATCTTCAAACAACCCACCGATCAATGACAATGGCATTCTGTCTATTGACTTCAACAGAGAATTCAGCAGTCTTGGATCATGACAAACACGATAACCAGTCACTTCTCCTTTACCATTCGTCTTCTTGACAACAGTCAAAGGAGTATTCCATTCTGTGTTTGCTGACGCTCTTTCAACTATGCCATTTTCAAGCCATTCTTTCACTTGCTCATCCACTATTCCTTGCATCTTGAAAGGTATGGGATAAGGGCTTTTGAATGCTGTAGCGTTTTCTAGAGTATCCAAGCAAACAACACACCCTTAGGAATAGACTGATTTTCGTCTATAAACTTTTGAATATAATTCACGGCTTCCTCAAACTGTTTGGGGCCAACAGCCGGATTATTTTCCTTTTGTTCATTTTCTCTTTCTATGTATTCAAGTAAATCACTCTTA
Organism: Phycomyces nitens; assembly: GCA_022702545.1. NCBI lineage: Eukaryota > Fungi > Mucoromycota > Mucoromycetes > Mucorales > Phycomycetaceae > Phycomyces > Phycomyces nitens. The sequence continues at coordinate 2,640,971 of JAHRBC010000004.1, forward strand.
TTATTGAAACGTCTATCAGCTTCTTTACGTTCCTCAGTTGAATCCTTGTCATCATATGATAAAGGTAAACCATAAATACCAATACCAAGAAGTGACATACAATCAGTACCAATACTGAAGTCATATTCGTGATTATTCGTTAAATTCATAGCTTCAAACTCACGCTTAATGGTCTTACCATTACAAGTAACACCTATAACACAAGTACCAATTCTCTTGATATAAGTATTACTGTCAGCTAAACCTATAAAAAACTTATGGACATTACTCTTATCCACTAGCTTTTCATTTATGTGGGTTATGTAGTTTATATGAAGATTCTTCTTCAAGCAAAAATTCTTATCCACAGAACTAAATGTGGCACCACAGTCCAACAGAGAGGTTGTTCTGATAGAATTATTTGCAAGAATCGGAAAAGTGATGTTAGTGCTCATGTTATTAAAATCCTTTTTAATAATCATCTCTTGTCGGTTGAGATTACAATCCAAGGCCATCTTAGCCAGAGCACTTGCACGATATTCACTGTCCAAAGACCATAACGATGAGGAACTATTCTCTTTCCCCACAGGGGGTACAATCGCTGCACTCGCAACAGAACGGACTGACATTCTGGACAACTTTGTCCTATTGTAAACTTCCTTTTTGGGACACAAGTGTCCCTTTTCCCAGGGAGCCGTGCACGAAAAGCAACCATTTGCTTTCACAGCCTTTCTAAAGTCCCAGGAAGACTTCTTGTGATTCTAAGCACACTCATTACTAGCCAAAGGCATCTTATTACCCTTGTCCACTCCAGTGGAGGAAGCACTTCCTCCATTGGCCCGGGCATAAGAATTCCAGGCGGTCACTTCCCTAGTCTCACCAGGATTATGAAGTAACGCAGAAGAGTCGCTTGTAGAAGCACTTACCAGGTCTATAATGTCCTCGATCTTCGAGGGCATCTTGGTGTCATAGTTGGCGGAGAGAGGGCTGAGGCATGCCTCTCGGACTTCCGGCCTCAGATTCCACCAAAAACAGAGAAGCAACTGGACACCATCCTCAAGACCAGCTTGTCCGAGAAATTTCTTAAATGTCGCGCCAAAGGAACGAGCAGATTCACCTTTGCCTTGCTTCATGCCCCAGACACGGCCCATGTTCGGAAACTTTCTGAACAGAGTGTCGTAGTGATCCAACAGAATACTTTCGGCCTTCTTCCACTTGTACTCTTTGCCCTTTAGTTTGTCTTCAAACAAAGATCGCTCCTCTTTGTTCAAACAAGGAGGCAGAAATCTTTCCCAGCTATCGTCTAACGAAAGTGAGTGGGCCTCAAGCACCGTAGTGAACTCTTGGCAGAAAGCATGCACCGAGTCGAACACATCTTTGTTCGCCTTGACCTGAAGGGTCTCGGACCTCAGCTGCAAAAACGGAAGGTTGTTCGGAACCAACATGCTCTTCTTGTCCAGGGGAACGGCGGCGGGAGCGTTGGATCCCTTGAGCACCTTCAGGATGTTCTCGGCCTCGAGAAACAGTTCTTCGGCCTCCTTGCGGCGGGCAGAAGCGAGCTTTGTGACCTCCGATAAGGGATCCACCTTGGATACGGCCAAGTAGTTGCCAAGAAGAACGTAGTAGGTGTTCTTCTTTCTTCTTAGGTCTTCTTTTGCTGAGTCCAGCAATAACGCAGCAGTAGCCTTCACATCAGAGATGGACATTTCAACATCAAAGTCCAGATGACCAGCAGAGTTTAGAACCACGGGGAAAATGAAACCAGATTCAACGGGGAGTCAACGGCAGATTGGGTAGACATGTTATTTGACGAATTCAAAGTAAAAAATGTTGTGTTTTAGGGTATAAAAACAATAAAAAATAGTAATGGAGATATAGACAGTAAGTGAGTACTTTGAGACTGTATATAAGCTTGTCGTTATCAAAATACAAAACGTGCCGCTCTTTATATACTCTTTCAACGTGCTGTTGCACTAGCTCTTGGACTTCCTGATACGTGGGATCTTTCACCACATTAAGATATTAGATGGAGTAAGCTTCTGAGCTCAACATCCATGTTACTATTATTCTAATGCATTGCTATACTTCCTTTATCGTACCTTATTAGCTCTCGGCTAATCTGTACTTATAGCCTATTTATATGTAAAATATACATTAATAAGGCTGGATCACCACATAGACACCATATATTTTTGCCTGTAGAAACCTATAAATACTAAAAATAATTATTTGTATCTCCAACTAAGAAACCTTAACTATTGACTCTCTCTCTCTATAACTATTTGTGCTGGGTACCTATTCAAAGCTTTCACCGTATTATTCGTGACTATTACTATTGCTCGCTCTAACATTTACACTTTGCTTTTCTCAATCTCTTGAATTCAATCGGCATCTTTGACAGCATGTCCAAAGTACAAGATGCTCATCCCACAGACTTTTTTTTTCCCAAAAACCTTTGAGATTTAAGAAAGGAATCGTAAGTAAGCTTAACATAGGCGGAATGAAAATTGCATGCCTTTCCAGACACGAGAGCATACTGCGTGCAACAACCTTTTGTGCTATCAATCAATACAAAGAAACTTGGTCTGTCATTGACAAGAAAAATTTAAAACAATGAAAGCTTCTAACACCCCCAAAAAATACTTTTTGAACTTGAAAGAAATCGACATCAGACTTTGGCAGACATGGTACATTCTAAAAGTGAAATGACAGGGAAGCATCTCTGTGCAAAAACTATTAGTAAAGCTACTGTCTTTACATGAATGATAGGCCCTCTTCCCTCAAGGAAATAAATGAACCAATAAAACATGGGTTATATTTAATAGCTGGTCAAAAGTACTAGCCTGTGCAATTATTTTTTTCAGGTGTCAAGACAACCAACATGTTGTTCTGGGCCAAGTATAAAATGAACAGTTTGAACTTGATAATAAAAATGGGTTTTATTCATTTCCACTAATATACTTGATCAAAATAAAAATTTATTGTCGAATACAACGAAAATACGAGGGAAGCATTATTATACTTATGGGACCATCAGAATGCACTATCTTTTTTTTTAAAAAAAAAAAAAAAAAAGAATCTAGCATCATCTCATCATTTGGGCCTATCATGGGCATTTAATGCCTCCCCTCAAGCAAGAACCGGCGGCAGAGAAACCAGCGAACTAGCACCAAGAACAACATAGATTTAGTACTGAAGAAAACTGAAAACACTTACCAAGGATATTCTGGAACGGAAACCAATGACTGGAAACTTGGAAACTACGGAGCAGAGAGCTAACATCAAAGACAATAGAGAATGAGTACCAATGAAAACAGAAAACTTTTACCAATGCCCGAAAACCTGGAAGACCGGAAGCCGAGGACCAAAGGGCTGAATGGTGCCGACGATACACCTAGGTTGGCTGTACAAAAGAGCTCAGATCGGCACCATATCAGCCGGCGCCAGGTCGAAGACCGAAGGGCTAGGATACATCCGATTGCGAACAACTTGACGGTTACCAAGGTAGTGTATGCCGAAACAACGATGCAACCAAGGGCCAATAAGCAATGGACACGCCTCTCCACCACCCTCGGACTGTTGTGCCGAGATCACACCGCATTCCGACATAGACATACCTTGATATCCATCATGAAGTAAGCAACCGAATGTTTCCCTTCTTGCTGAGCCCAAACACCGAAATGAGCTGGACGATAGCCATCGAACCAGTAGAAACCAACGGGGCTGCAGCGCATATACCAATACAACTCTGACCAGCCGTACCAGAGGTTCAAATATGCTTGCACTCACTGCAGAAGATGTGAATACGCAAAGGTCCCAAAGCCGAAATCCAATACGTGACATGGACGCGTCCCTCCATTCACCGTTGGCGTGTTAAATCGAACTTTAGAACCTCGCAATACTCACACCCTATCCGGACCAGGGCGATGTTTCTTGAGGCACATCCGTGGGGACCGACTTGGAAGACCTTGATCGAATATATGAATCCAACAGTTAGATGTGAAAGATATTAAAAATAGAAAAATATATGTTCATACCTACTGGAGTGCGTTGATGCCGCACGGAAATGTAATGGCCAATGCTGTTCTCAGTATACCAGCTGTAGCATTGAGTTTTTGACTGGTGCTCTCAATTCACCGTATTCGATTTCATAGTCAACATCAATTTCTTCGTGAGATGAGACCCAAGGCGTGTTGGACTCTATATGTGATTTCCAAAAGTTAATGTCAAAAACAGTAATATTGTTGGGCATACCTACGTGAGTCCAGTTGCAAAAGATAGAGACAACGGTATCAGGCTTGGGAATGACCCAGGAGGGTGGAATGAGGATCATTTCCATGTTTGACAGAGATGGTCATTAGGCATCACGCCTTTGCTAGTGCTTTTTGACAGGTCACTTGTATGATTTCCAGCACAAGATAGAGTGGGCGGTCATGTTTTGAAATGATTTTGACACCAACAAATGTTCACTACATCTGAATGACACGTTAGTTTGATGGTTCAAAAACATCATAAAACACATCCATCAAGCATTAAAAGTCCGTCTATCATAAAGGCGGAGCCATAGTTGACGAAACTATGAGTGGATGAAGTGAAAATTTGCTTACCTTGACATGCCCTTGAGAAAGTGAAATGGTAACGGAAAGAGAAGTAAGGAAACAGAAACAACAATACGCGCCCAAAGCCCCTGTCTTTATAGACAAATATTTTGTGGTTGTGAGGTCACCACGAATTTTGGTGATGACGTGAGCCAGTGTGGGAATATACTTTTGACATGATGAGAATAAGTAGTTTACTGTGAGAATCAACGCTTTTAAAAGGAAACAAGTAAAGAAGTACATAATTAAAGAACGTTAAAGGTTGGTCTTCATTTGTGTAGTATTAAAACTTCAAGACGGAGCACGTCTTTGAACGGCGATTGGTTTTTCTTTAAAATTTAGGTAATTTAAGCTGGACCGTGCACTTATTCAAGAATAATTAATTTTTGTACAAGCAGGTACAAAATATGAGCTGAGCGGACATTGTCAGTTCATTTGCAGTTTCAGGATACTCCATAATGTTCATACCCGTCTTTGAAAATCCGTTGTGCAAATAGATATGACACCAGAGTCGGTGCCATGTGGTGATCCAGCCTTATTAATGTATATTTTACATATAAATAGGCTATAAGTACAGATTAGCCGAGAGCTAATAAGGTACGATAAAGGAAGTATAGCAATGCATTAGAATAATAGTAACATGGATGTTGAGCTCAGAAGCTTACTCCATCTAATATCTTAATGTGGTGAAAGATCCCACGTATCAGGAAGTCCAAGAGCTAGTGCAACAGCACGTTGAAAGAGTATATAAAGAGCGGCACGTTTTGTATTTTGATAACGACAAGCTTATATACAGTCTCAAAGTACTCACTTACTGTCTATATCTCCATTACTATTTTTTATTGTTTTTATACCCTAAAACACAACATTTTTTACTTTGAATTCGTCAAATAACATGTCTACCCAATCTGCCGTTGACTCCCCGTTGAATCTGGTTTCATTTTCCCCGTGGTTCTAAACTCTGCTGGTCATCTGGACTTTGATGTTGAAATGTCCATCTCTGATGTGAAGGCTACTGCTGCGTTATTGCTGGACTCAGCAAAAGAAGACCTAAGAAGAAAGAAGAACACCTACTACGTTCTTCTTGGCAACTACTTGGCCGTATCCAAGGTGGATCCCTTATCGGAGGTCACAAAGCTCGCTTCTGCCCGCCGCAAGGAGGCCGAAGAACTGTTTCTCGAGGCCGAGAACATCCTGAAGGTGCTCAAGGGATCCAACGCTCCCGCCGCCGTTCCCCTGGACAAGAAGAGCATGTTGGTTCCGAACAACCTTCCGTTTTTGCAGCTGAGGTCCGAGACCCTTCAGGTCAAGGCGAACAAAGATGTGTTCGACTCGGTGCATGCTTTCTGCCAAGAGTTCACTACGGTGCTTGAGGCCCACTCACTTTCGTTAGACGATAGCTGGGAAAGATTTCTGCCTCCTTGTTTGAACAAAGAGGAGCGATCTTTGTTTGAAGACAAACTAAAGGGCAAAGAGTACAAGTGGAAGAAGGCCGAAAGTATTCTGTTGGATCACTACGACACTCTGTTCAGAAAGTTTCCGAACATGGGCCGTGTCTGGGGCATGAAGCAAGGCAAAGGTGAATCTGCTCGTTCCTTTGGCGCGACATTTAAGAAATTTCTCGGACAAGCTGGTCTTGAGGATGGTGTCCAGTTGCTTCTCTGTTTTTGGTGGAATCTGAGGCCGGAAGTCCGAGAGGCATGCCTCAGCCCTCTCTCCGCCAACTATGACACCAAGATGCCCTCGAAGATCGAGGACATTATAGACCTGGTAAGTGCTTCTACAAGCGACTCTTCTGCGTTACTTCATAATCCTGGTGAGACTAGGGAAGTGACCGCCTGGAATTCTTATGCCCGGGCCAATGGAGGAAGTGCTTCCTCCACTGGAGTGGACAAGGGTAATAAGATGCCTTTGGCTAGTAATGAGTGTGCTTAGAATCACAAGAAGTCTTCCTGGGACTTTAGAAAGGCTGTGAAAGCAAATGGTTGCTTTTCGTGCACGGCTCCCTGGGAAAAGGGACACTTGTGTCCCAAAAAGGAAGTTTACAATAGGACAAAGTTGTCCAGAATGTCAGTCCGTTCTGTTGCGAGTGCAGCGATTGTACCCCCTGTGGGGAAAGAGAATAGTTCCTCATCGTTATGGTCTTTGGACAGTGAATATCGTGCAAGTGCTCTGGCTAAGATGGCCTTGGATTGTAATCTCAACCGACAAGAGATGATTATTAAAAGGATTTTAATAACATGAGCACTAACATCACTTTTCCGATTCTTGCAAATAATTCTATCAGAACAACCTCTCTGTTGGACTGTGGTGCCACATTTAGTTCTGTGGATAAGAATTTTTGCTTGAAGAAGAATCTTCATATAAACTACATAACCCACATAAATGAAAAGCTAGTGGATAAGAGTAATGTCCATAAGTTTTTTATAGGTTTAGCTGACAGTAATACTTATATCAAGAGAATTGGTACTTGTGTTATAGGTGTTACTTGTAATGGTAAGACCATTAAGCGTGAGTTTGAAGCTATGAATTTAACGAATAATCACGAATATGACTTCAGTATTGGTACTGATTGTATGTCACTTCTTGGTATTGGTATTTATGGTTTACCTTTATCATATGATGACAAGGATTCAACTGAGGAACGTAAAGAAGCTGATAGACGTTTCAATAATAAGAGTGATTTACTTGAATACATAGAAAGAGAAAATGAACAAAAGGAAAATAATCCGGCTGTTGGCCCCAAACAGTTTGAGGAAGCCGTGAATTATATTCAAAAGTTTATAGACGAAAATCAGTCTATTCCTAAGGGTGTGTTGTTTGCTTGGATACTCTAGAAAACGCTACAGCATTCAAAAGCCCTTATCCCATACCTTTCAAGATGCAAGGAATAGTGGATGAGCAAGTGAAAGAATGGCTTGAAAATGGCATAGTTGAAAGAGCGTCAGCAAACACAGAATGGAATACTCCTTTGACTGTTGTCAAGAAGACGAATGGTAAAGGAGAAGTGACTGGTTATCGTGTTTGTCATGATCCAAGACTGCTGAATTCTCTGTTGAAGTCAATAGACAGAATGCCATTGTCATTGATCGGTGGGTTGTTTGAAGATTTGAAAGGTGCAAATATTTATTCAACTTTAGACTTGAAGTCTGCATTTAATTCTTTGCGGTTGAACCCAAAGGATGCGCACAAGCTTAGTTTTACATGGCGAGGTATACAGTACAAGCCAATTGGTACACTGTTTGGTATCAAGCATGTCAGTTCACAGTTTCAAAGAGCTATTAGTATAGTTTTGGAAGGTTTATCATTTGTAAGATTCTTTGTGGATGACATAGTATGTGCGAGCAAGACGTTTGAGGAGCACAAGGTACACTTGAAGTTGAATCCGAAGAAGTGTCATTTCTTTCAGAAAGAAATATATCTGCTTGGTTTTCATATTTCACCTGATGGTATTACTATGGACCGCAGAAAGCTTGTTAATGTTTTGGAGTTTCCTTAACCAAGAACGGGTAAAGATATCCAGAGCTATTGTGGTTTGATCAACTACTTTAGAACATTGATCCCAAATGTATCGGCAATAATGTCGCCACTAGATTCATTGAGGAATGAAAAGTCGATTACACATTTGTGGACTGACAAGCATTAGACTGCGTTTGTCAACTTGAAGAAAGCACTGTTGAGTGATACAGTTTTATCATATCCAGATATGAATTCTCCTTTTCGTATTAGCTGTGATGCGTCCCTAACTGGAATTGGGGCAGTGCTGCATCAGGTCATAGATGGTAAAATGAAATATATTTCGTTCGTAGCTAAGAGCTTGTCAAAGAGCGAAATAAAGTATTCGGCAACGAAAAGAGAGCTGTTAGTTTTAGTATTTGCACTCAAGCGTTTTCACAAGTATATATATGGTTCTCACTTCACCTTGCATACGGATCACAAGGCGTTGAAATACCTCTATACCCAGCGTGTTGCGAATCTAATGATAATTGCATGGTTGGCCACGATTTTACAGTATGACTTTAAGATCGTTCATTTGCTTGGTGTTTCTAATGCATTGCCGGATGCATTGCCGCGTTTGTCTGAAGAAACTGAAACAGAGTCAAATGAACTAGGTGGGGATAATATGCTCATATCCATAATGAGAAATAGTGTAGCCACTATGGAACCGCTTCCAGATATATTGAGTGGTGAATACTTTACTCCTCCTACAGAGAATGAGAGGAATATGCTTCTAGTAGAAGAGCATTTGAAAGGTCATTTTGGTGTAGAGGCGATACTACATGCCTTGAAGAGAAAAGGTATTTATTGGACCAACTTGAAGAATCAAGCGAATGACCTAGTAAAAGCGTGTATACAGTGTCAATGTCAAAATATCACAAGAAAAGGTTATAATCATTTAAGACCTGTAACTGCAACACTTCCTGGTGATAGTTGGGGAATAGATCTGGCTGGGCCATTTACAACATCGACCAAAGGAAATGAGTACTTGTTAGTCATGATTGACATTACAAGCAAGTTTTATATATTGCGCGCTATACCAAATAAGGGTACGGCAACTATTGCTTTACAAGTACTGGACGTGATAAGCACGTGGGGTCCAATGAGAAAGTTGCAGAGTGATTGTGGACGAGAGTTTGTGAACTCATTGATGACATGTATAAAAGAGAATATTGGTTTTGAACATGCGTTGATATCGCAGTATCATCCTAGAGCTGATGGTGCGAGTGAAAGAGCTGTCCAGACGGCAGTGAACACTATCAAGAAACAAATAGTTGGAAACGTCGCTGATTGGGATCAGAAGGTACCAGCTGCACAGTTGTTTCTGAATAGCAAGTATAATTCTAGGACTAAAAGTACACCATTCTCTTTAATGTTTGGAAGGAATTCAAATGACTTCAAGGACTTTAGTAAAGAGAAGGATAGTGCGACTTCTGAACGAATTCAGAAAGAGTTGCAAGAGAAAATAAAGAGGATGACTGAGATAGTCTATCCTGCAGTGTATGAGCAAGTGAAACAAGTCACTGAGAAGCAGAAGAAGAATTTCGACAAAAGTCATAAAATCATGGATCTAGCTCCTGGATCAATAGTCATTGTGGTATACACACCACAGTTGAGTGAAATGCAGACTCCACAACCGATCTCTGGTTACTCTTTGCTAATGACTATGGCAAGTTAACATCCCAGGAGCAGTTACACACCAGGCTCACGTACAACTCATACTACAGCAGTGATAACCGACCATTAAGCAATAAAAATTAATAAAATAAGGGAGCTAGAATGATAGCTATATAAACCACCATAATATTCTCTCTTTAATAAATAACACTCTCACAGTATCTACAAGTTTCCAACCCCAAATTACTACAGGAAGTAAAGGACTTACATACACACTCATACCACCACTAATAATAGTTGATTTAAACTTTACAAAATATAGTCTACCACACATTCTCTTTTCTACAGCACTTTATTCATTCAAATCACACCATGTATTAACAAAATAACAGCAAAGTTATTGAGAAATAAAAAGTGTTAATCTAATGAATAAAGACTTGTACTTTATTATGTCTTTAATGGCAAGTTTTATTTCTTTATGTCACTACACCGATACAAAACAAAATAAAAACGGCAACCATGTGTTCATTCCTTTTACATAGACTATATATTATCGTTAATCTCAACAAAGTTTGGCATCTTCAAACTAAATGCTCATTTCAATAAACAAAGTAACTCTTGAAACTTACAAGACCTCTCTAGGGTACTGAGACTACCTTGTCAAAGAAAGAGAAATAAATGCGAATTCATGGACTATCATGGATTTTCAACTGCAAGCTAATGAGATGAAATGGACTAAAATCAGAATAAACGGTAGGTATTTTATTGTAATCTTTACGATTGCTGGTCATGTCGCTATAGTGTACTATATAGCAATATATCTTATGGAGGGTCTCTCTTGGTTTCAAAGCAAAAAGCCTCTACTCACAGGAATAACCACGAGAAGGTGGAGACCATATATTCCCGCCCCCCAGACCTCAAAATTGTAATTCTACCAAGTTCTCGCCAAAGTACAGCATCGCAGCAGCTTTGTCTTCGGGCTATGTCACTGCTCAGTCTTCCAGCACTGTCAAGGGTCGGTCTTCAGCTATCCTCAATGTTAGTCCTTTAGCGCCGTTCAATGCAAGTCTTCTTTCTTTGTCCAATCCAAGTCTTCTGCGCCATTCAGTCCAAAGTCTTTTTGCCTTGCTTGATCCTCGCTTGCTTGCTTTGCCCAATTTCAATTTCTTTGTTCATTCGGTACTTGTCTTTTTACTTTGTTCAAGTTCATTGTCAAATTTTAACGGATTCCGTACATTCAATTTTTTTTTAAATGGTCGATAATTTGGAAACCAAGCCTCACAAGCGCCCTAGAGGAAAGAACATCTACTCATATGCTTGCAACTCCCCTTAGGACTATCTGTCCTACAGGCATAAGGTACGTCTTCCCTGATTCTTACCATATAGCAATATATGACTTTGTATATTTCCTTCTTAAGGGCCCGTTTTATTGGGCTATTCCAAAAGATGAAAATATACTAAAGGCATACGCTGCTGCATAGGATACAGCAAAAGTCATACCTTATGCCTGTAGGACAGATAGTCCTAAGGGGAGCTGCAAGCACATGAGTTGGTGTTCTTTCCTGGAGGACTCCTGTGGACCATCGTCTTTCATTATATCATCTTTAACATTTTGGACATCTAGAGAAAGATAATACATATATTAGTACATGTTCTTCATCATAAATCACAAGAGATCAACAGGTACTTACAGTTCAAATTGTATAAAGGATGCTACCACCACTTTAACCACCGAAGGCGTCTTTCGAGAGATCTTCCTTCTTGCGGAGGGCGCCTTTTTTTAGCACTCCTCCTTTTTTTCTTGATCGTTTGAAATTTCATTTCAATTCTTCTTTGAATCAAACTCATAATTGGATTCGTAAGGAACGGCATTGATCTTGTCATCAAACTCGGGAAGCAAACTTGGAATCAAATTTGGCAATCCAACTTGGTACTAAACTCGACTTTGGACTTGGTCTTGAACTTTGAAATCCAACTCGACATTGAACTCGGCTTCCAGACTAGACACTGAACTGTGCTTTGGAATGCACTAAATAGCTGTATACCTTACCTTGAGCCATACATTGGACTTTACAACAAACATAGCACTGGACTTTGCATTAAACTTTGCATTGGACTTGGTGTCGAACTTGGCAGGTATACAATTGTTTGGATCAGTCACCTGTAATCATATTGATGGTGAGCATTCATACTTTTTTCGAGTCAGCGTTTTGACTTTACCTTGACTGTGGGACTCTGCCCATGGTCTGGATTCCGTCTTTTGGAATCGACTCGGAAATGGGTCTATACCCTTCCTTGATTTCAGCCATCTATAATAATTTTGACAGTGAGTATTCATGGTTGGTTAGAGCCAGCGTCTTGATTTTACCTTGACTGTGGGTCTCTGCCCATGGTTTGTATTCCACTCTTTGGAATCGGCTTTGGAGTGGGTCTATACCCTTGCTTGCTTTCAGTCATCTATAATCATTTTGACAGTGAGTATTTATGATTGGTTAGAGCCAGCGTTTTTACGTTACCTTGACTGAGAATATTTATCATGGGTTGATATTGGCTTGCATTTCGGGGATCTCTTGTTGATCCCTGTTCATACACCGGCTGGGGTATGAACAGATTGTATTCTTTGTTTTGTTGCCATGGATGATAGGATTTGACAGCCGGATTTTTTTTTCTTGATTTAAACGGGACAGACGGTACACGGGGTAATACAATCCACCACAGCCACCACCTCCACCAGCAGGACCAGCAAGACTACCAACAAAGGGAAAAGGGAACCGCCAACAGAAGCCATGTGCCACTCGAGCGATGTGTCAACCACAATGGGCTGGACAATCAACGGCAGACGGATGACCAGACTTGGTTGACCCAAGGCCCTATACAGGCACAAAGGCACTGTAAGTCTTTGGGCGAGAGAATTACGACTAGCGTACTCAACGGCCTGCCGTTAGCAAAAACCATTCTTCACTCTCACTGGCATCCTCCAAATGGTGTCCTCTTGTAGTACATAGGCCGGGATAAGGAAACTAAAAATCATTTATATAGTTAGTATCCACCATAGCATAAAATACAGTATAATGGAACAAGTACTTATCTTAATGGTTCTACTTGATGCTGTCACAATCATACGGATTTGAGGGACAATACCATCTGGTGCCGTATCGCTGCTTGGGTTCACACTGTTCTGTTGGGAGCTCCCTCGTAGATTGCTGGTAGCCTATAAAGTCCCGCCAGTGTTAGTGGTGTTTGTATGGATTGTCTTACCCCTGATTTTCTTGATGTCCCGTATTTGATTTCTTGGTGAATCGGATGCTTCGTATATGTTCTTGATCGCAGTAGAGGTCCAAGCATCCCTTTCCCTCAGCCCAGCGAGATGGCGAGACTCTGGGCTGAACTCTCTTGAGTTGAATGGTTCCTTTGTTCTTGACGATACCTTGTTTGGATTTCTTGATAGTGAACCCGGTACGCTGATGATGTCTTGAATGTTTCGGAACCTGGGAAATGGATACTTGTACGTACTGGTCTCGATCATGCTCAGGGATGGCAGCCACGACAATTGAATCGTCTTGGATATCTTTTGTGTCGGCTTATTTTGCCTTGGATCGGTAGGCTGTAAGCTGACTTGGCTGTGTAGGCTTCATTGGCTGACTTGGCTGTGTAGGCTGTATGGGCTCCATTGGCTCCATTGGCTGAATGCAGCCGCCATCCCTTTGCAGAACATATTGTCGACGGAAGCAATTGGTGCAAAGAGGACCACCTGGTACCAGCATCGATTTGTTGTTTTGTTGGCTGGTCGTATCCGAGATATCTTGGCTTGCGATATAATTCTCGGATCCATTGTTTGAGGCGGTCATTCTTGCGAGTTTATATGGCCCCGAGAGTAAGGATTGTTCTTGGGCCAATCCACTTGGAATCGTTTGATGCTTGGTTGAGTCGTTCTTGTTTCGACTGTTGGCCGTGGATATCTGGTGCTACTCTCGAGGCCATCGACGGAAAGATTGTTTCTCCTTAATGACAACTGCCATATATAATATATGGACTTTTAGTTGTCAATCGCAACCTGCTACTGACAGAAGTAAGCATACTCTGCTCGGTCTGGTCAATCAGTTGATTGTTGCCCATCCAGACCAGTCATTATTCACCTCAAAGAGGTTGGCACGAAATCTGACTGCAGTTTTCTTGTATTACTTGCAACTGCCTTGGAATCCCATGCTTTCTCTCCCAGTGACAAGTACAGGGCGGACTGTCGGAAGTCTTGATGCGTACTTGTCACTGTTGCGATCGAACTACGGTTGGGGTGTCTGTAGAAATCACCTTGTTTTTGCCATCTCGGGTGATTGTGCTTGTCTGGGCGTGCGTTTGCATAGCTGGACCCAGGAACAGACTCGATGGTACCCCTGTAGCTGATCTTCCGTTATGTCCGTGAGAAACTTTTTGACAATATCTTGCTGTCCTTGGCTTGTTTCTCGGGAACCTCTCGAGTGCATTGGCTCTATTCGATGGATTTACCACAATCCAATAGTAGACTCCTCATAGTCCGTAAAGGACCAATCAGAACCTGGAAGCAAGCTTATGAGATCTTGCAAGAGCCGGCAAGGTCATCCAAAGACTCGAAAAGAATCCAACATGGAGACCAACTCGTTCGGTCCAGACATAACGGCGTAATGGACACCGTTGCCCCTCAGTATCCATTCTCCCTGGCTCAAGTACAAACCTCAAGCAACCAAGACCTGATAACCAGATCCGCCAGACAAAGACCCAGCCAGCAACAACCTCTAGAACCGTTCCAGAGACTTGACCAACCGAACCACAATGTTCTAACCGGACCCAGAAACAAAGACCTCAGCGGCCCAATACGTACCATAACCATCTCTTCCAAATCTTGACCTCAGACTCGGAAGGAAGTCGACAAGAACCGTACGAACAGAGAGTTCAAGTCAACCCTACAGCAGTGCAAGCACCACCCTCGAATGTAGACAAACGGCAAATACCAGAGGGAGCCAGGATTGGAAACCAGTCTTGTACCACCGAATGCGACACTCCAATGTAGATCTCCACATCTACCTTCTCTTTACTATCTATGCCAAGTCAAGAACTCGGAACCCAACTGCCAGGTGGTACGTGGTGTCAACCTCTAAAGAGATCGATAAGCCAGCCCATTTGAGTCTGTAACAGCAGGAACCAAACGTAAAGAGGCTACCTCATGGCTTAACTGAAAGAGACAATGTGAATCACCACAAAGGCCAACAGAGAAGTACCATGAAAGGTCCGGTCACTCGAGCATCTCCGTGAATCTTCAGAAGCTTCAGAATCAACCTTTGTTACCGGCCGCGTCTGACTGGCACCAGGGCCAGCAGACCGATGATGCGTCCACTTGGTGAAACGTACGAGCCTTGGGTCTAGATATCAAAACTTCAGAACGATCGGTTTTGCAGATTCCTTACTGCACTTTAGACCCGAGGGTCAAAGTGAGCTCAGTCACCACTAGCCAACTATCCTCGTCTCGGAATCACTGACCGGCCTTTGGTCGGAGGGCGTACTTCAGGAGCTTCTTAGAATCATCCTTGGGGACAAGTACTTTTCCTGGCTCGTCAAATTCAGTCACCTCGCACTTGCGCGCAAAGCGAGAAGTTTTTAGCCTAACATGGATAGGCTGGACGACACGAGCTGTCTCGGGCTCTTCCTCAGCATCCTTTACCTCTTTGCTGCTGGATGCAGCAACAGGTTCGGGAGCCTTGGCCTTCACTGGGAAAGGTACCTTGAATTGATCTTCAGGACTCTTGGAAGGTTTTCCCTTGACTGGAAAAGGTGCTTTGAACTGCCCTTCAGGAGCCTTTCCCTTATCACGGCTGGCTGCCGCAACAGGTGCTGGCTTTTGAGAAGTGCAGTCTTTCACAGCCTTCTCCCTCTCGGTGCTAAGATCCACGGGCTTGAACACCTTTGCAAGCATACTGTTGGAGTAAGCCGCTCTGCTCTCCAGCTTTGCATTGGCAGCTCTAGCCTGGTCCAGGATCTTCTGACTGGCGGGCGAAATGACCTTGGATTTACCCTTGGGTTTGGAAAACACCATTGGATGCTCCTCGGTCTCATCATCTCCGTCAGCACCTGTCTTCAACCCTCGCATACAGGGCTCCTCCTGCTTCTTGCCCAGTACTTTGGTAATGCTGGCTTTTTCGCTAGGAATTTCCTGGGCCAAGAATTCTCTAACCGGCATCGATCGGTACTTACCGACTCTCGCATCATCGTCAGCAACCTGCTGCGGCACACAGGTTGGACCTTTGTTCGTAACAAAATCCTTGCCCGCCGGCTGGGAGGGACCGAACAGGCTGTCCACCGACACGGATTTTCGGGCGGGAACCACGGCCTCTTCGCCACAAGAGGTATCGATCATCACCGCATCGTCGTTATGAGGAGCCATGGCAACATCGTCAGTGTCCATAGGCTCGGAATGATCTGTGGAGAGATCACTTCCAGAAGTACCACCAATTAAGAGAGATCCTTGCGGGTTGAACTCTTCGTTTGAATCCATAATGACATCAGGAACATCATTCAGATCCACATCATCAGTCTCCATCGGCTCAAAAAGAGCCTCGGGAACGGTCTCGCGACCGTGAGTCACTCCTTGCTCGAGAGCTTGGAGCTCATCCACCGACCAGTCCATCGGTTGGCGTTCATCCCGTTCTGCAGGACGCACAGGATCCAGAAGTGGAAGCTCATCAAATGAGCACACTTCGGCAGGTGCGTCTGCCTTGAGCTGGACTTTGGCCACGTCCAGAAACGAATCGCCAAGAGATTCGGCGGGGCAGCTGGTCAACTCCTGGTCACCTATCTCGTCAAGAGATTCGGCGGGGGAGCTGTTGAGCTCCTGGTCCACCATCTCGTCAAGGAGCTTGACAGAGGCCCTCAGCTTCCTGAGTTCCCCTGAGGACTGGATATCCCAGAAGATGTCGAGCGGTACGCTCGGCTCGGTCTCCTCGCAGGTCTCCATGAGCTCATTTGACACATAAGTGCCCAGAGGAGCATGGGTTTCCCCATCAGTACCAGCCATACCATCGACTGGGAACACTATCACGGAACTGTCACCAGCTGCTACAATAGAGTAACAGCGGTGTGGGATATATCCCCGAACGTCTGCAACAAACGACGAGGAAGAGTCCCCTACGTCAATGGATTCCGCGTCCAAAGACGAACCAGCAGATTCCAAGGAATCCGCACGGTTTGACACATGGCCAAGGGTTGTCTTTTCAGTGTCATTGCTGTGACCCTCGACCAAGCCTTCACCATCAAAGCTTGTCTCGTTCACTGGGGCAGTGTCCATGCGGAATGCAGAGGGACGTCGTTGAGCAGGTTTGGCCATGCTGAAAGCAGAGGGCAAAGGAGAAGCGGCCAACATCATCATGGGGATAATGAGGCAGATTGGGGCAATAATAGAATAAAGCCATTTGGCTGTTTGGAGAGCGTTGTAAAGCTTGGGATGCATTTTGAGTAAACGACTTGAGAAACAGAGAAAAGGGAAAATTGTCAAGACGTCTCTTTTTTATATAAAAAAAGGCGTTTTCGATTGCGTCAGCAATATCCTTGGCTTGATTATTGAACAGATTGATCCCAAAAGACCATGCTTATCTCTATATTTTACTGCTTTCGGCAACAGATCGTGGGAGCCATGGCAACGATTCGTGGAAACCAAGGTGACGTGATTGATCTATTGGCTGTAATTAATTCCATGTCAAAATGCGTGTAACATCGTGTCAAAATGAACTGTGATGGTAGAGTGTTTGACTGATTATGAGCAAAAGGTAGTTGTTGAGGAAGTAAAGAAGTAAAGAAGTCAAGAAAATTAGACTTGTTGGTGTTCCCGTAACATTAAGAAGTCCAAGAAGGGCGATTTTGTACTTTGTTTTGTTACGCCGAAATGGTCTGTGCGTTACTTGGAAAGGTGCATTAGGAACACACAGATAAATTGATAGACACTCGAAAGTCTGCTTTAATAAGTGGCCAAGAAAAAAAAGTAATTTAGAACAGCACAGTCAACGATGGGACATAACATCCCCAATAGACTCTTATTAAGACGAGATATATCTGAAATAAATATAAAGTCATGTTTTCCAATTATATGTGGAGCATATCTTGAAAATATATTACAGCTCTCGAGTTATTTTTATTAAATAAATATATCAGCGATACTACACAAGCTAAACTCAATCATCTTTTATATAAGATAGTATAAAAAAGCCAGTTTAATAAAGTCATCCCATTACAAAGATCTAAAAAGTCGATATTGGAGAAAAGAGGTTTGTGAGTTATATGGATTTTAACTGTATTGTCTTGCCTACAAATAAAGCTTGTATAATTTAATTATAAACCTGGATTAGTAACAGTATCCTAATACCTATAGACTTCTTCCCTTGATGCCATAATGACATGAACTGCTTCTCACATATTTTAGCCTTTATTATTATTATTTTACTGTTAGTAAAATACACGATCAAACTCGTTGATATCTTTTGGAGCTGGTACTCTTGCCTTTGCCGTATGATTAAGATATATGCATTGTTTGTCAGCAGAGAGAATATGTGGGCTATTTGATGCTTAGACTGTTATTGGTCTATTATGATGCTTTTTTTTTAGTTCTTAACTAGTTTCGACTTATGACAAGGATTATTGTCTTTTTGGTAGGTAAACTCTCTATCATAAAATTCATTCAAATAATTAAAGAAGCAGCAATTGTATGTCGTACCTAACACAATTGGTGTTGATTCCGTTACAACTACATATGTGGTATAGGCTCTCCGAGCTGCGCTTTTTTTTTTGAAAATATATATAATAAATTTCTCAATTCCTTTGTCTCTCATATCTTCTCAAGCCGCGCACTGTGGACTAAATGAATAGCAATAAATTCTCACCAGAGTAGATCCTTGAGGTTATTAAGCTCTGTCAACAAACACAACAACGACAGAGAGATTATGAACGAGACGAACTCCCCGAAGAACTCAAAGATTTGAAAGAGTCTTCAATGAAACGTCTCAAATTCAACATTAACAGATTCGCAAAAGATACCCTCTATTTTGAGGGTGGTAAATGAACCAAGTCAGGAGCCATCAATCAGATATTCGTCCAAGACCTCGGGAAATATACGATGGATGCCAATTAAGTTGTATAGGGCAAATACAAGGATGGCAACAAGCTCCGGGTTACTGGGAAGAGTGGCAAGTGAAATCTTCCTTGATCTTAAACATATCAGAGTCAGATGAGGCAGTGCTAACGACGCAGCCGATCTGGAAGACATCGTCGAGAAATTCAGACGTTTGGCCGTTTATGCGTTTGCTATGGAAAAAGTGTTTTATGAAGACGCCAAAGACATTGGTATCCGAAAAATTAAGCTCCCAACAAGAGCAAGATATCTCGAAGATGAAAAAGACAATGGCAAGGACATGGCCTTTGATCACGAGTGGGTGGAGAAAATCCAACAAGCAAGATACGAAGGACCAGTTCTTCAAAGTGCAGTAAGCAACAAGAGAGGAGGCAACTTTTTTTTTGGTAAAGGACAATTCAATTACTCGCAAAATAACTTTTTGGGAGAGGAAAACTGGCTCCCCTAGGTTGCAGTACACGGCAGTACACACCAGCCAACAACAACATCTCATCTAGTATTACATCCAGTTTCTCCAATAAATTCCCAAGTACCGTTTTACACAGACACATCTATAGTTCCACAACAACACTACAACATTCCAATAGATGAAATTTCTCCAGGAGGATAATTGAACAATTTTCTAGTAACATGGAAAAACACTATTGATCAACAATGGCCGATAATGGTAGTAGATCAAAGGTACATAATACAGTAGACGACGTCCCCGATATTGTGAAGAATCAAACCATTGCCATTACCACCAGAAGACCAGAAAGAGGTGGATTTAGCAGTGGAGAAATTCAGGAACTCGGATGTGATTGAGATACTTTTTACACCAAACGAGAACTACTTGTCCCAGTTCTTTATCGTCAGAGAAACCAAAAAAAAATCGACCGATTCTGGACTGCAAGCGGATCAATCAATTTATTCAATGACATTCCTTTAAGATGGAAGGAGTGTTTTCCCTGAGATATCATAGAGCCAAGAGACTTAATGACAAAGATAGACTTGAAAGATGCGTACATAGTTGTACTGGTTTACGAGGAATCCAGACGTTTTCTCACATTTAAACACAAGGGCACAGTGCCACAATACAAGTCGCTCTCATTCGGAATGAGTGTGGCCCTGAAAGTATTTTCAAAACTCATGAGATATGTAATGGGTCTTATTCGGAAGAAGGGTATCCGACTGGTCAACTACTTGGACAATATATTCATGCTAAAAAAAACCAAGTTGGAGATGGAACAGCAGTCATCTCAGGATATAAGGCACCTAACTTCTCTGGACCATCTGATCAACTGGCAAAAGAGCGCATTAACACCTTTATACAAACAAGAATTTCTAGGCTTTCTATTCAATACCAAGAACATGGAAATAAAGGTTCCGAGCAAGAATATGTCTAGCTTGAATATCCGAGTCAAACAAGCCTTCACACAAGTGAGATCATACCGATGGATTGCCAACTTGTTAAGGAAAATGACGGCTATGATTCCAGCAATAGGAGGATCACTACAAAAAGACAAGTACTTATAGAGAGACCTCTCAAGATCACTTCAAGCAAAGTTATCAAGATGGGAAGCATACTGTCCATTATCGCAAGACACCAAAAAGGAATTGACATGGTGGATGGGAAAAAGAAATACCGTAAACAGGCTTCCGATAAGAAATCCAATATCACTAGCACCACTAGCAGCGGCAGAAGCACTTGGGAACCTAGTAAAAAATAAATGAGAAAATCTCTTTTTTTCGTCATTAAAGTAAAATTCATATCAGCACCTTTACCATTCCTTTCATCTGCAGCTAAACATATTGAATTAATGTGTCTTTCTGGAGGCTTATTCATTAGATATTACCGCTATTAGTATGGTAATAATGAATGATTCTTTTTTCTGTCGCTGAACAACTTTTTAAATTTCCAGGTGATTGGTTATTTTTTCTGAGGGCGAGCGAACAATTTGTGAAAGTGTATATACAGTTTCAAAGTACTCACTGTCTGCATATATCAAGAATAAGATCATCATAAAGACATCCCTTTTATTTATACCTCTTGACAGAGCTTATAATTGCTCAAAATTTTTATCGTACCCTTGTATACTGAAAGTTTTTTTATTGCAGTACTGTATTCAACTCGCAGTTATCAAAAGGACAAAAAGAAGCTGTTAGATTTTGCTCAGCACTTTTTGCTAAAAAAACATAAATGGTTTGGGGCTGCGTGTGAGCTAAATGGGGTGGTTCTCTGAAGACCAATGTTTACACTCTCTACCAGTATACCTACACTAATCTATTGATAAAGAAGTTATACTTTTTTTTAAAAATTATTTGAATGGAATTTATAGCAGAGTCTATCTACCAAAAAGATAGTAATATTTGCCACAAGTCGAAACTACATGAGGATTAGAAAAGCATCAAAATACATTAGTAATATAAACAGAAACTAGCCCACATATTATTCCTACTGACAAAAGTATACACAAAGCCTAGCCATATAGTAATGGAAATAGTATAAGATTCAAGAGATGTTAACGAACTTGATTGTTTATTTTACCAATAGTGAAATATAATATATTTTAAATTGTTCAAGAGCCATTTCATAACAATCTCAAATCCTATAAATAAAACAAAAGAAAAAGTTGGCACAGAATATTAAATTTCTTTAATAAATATTATCTTTATTATTGAATATTATATGTTATATCTATGTGTTTCTAGGCATTTTTTGCTAAACAAAAGTTGGTATAATATGAAAAGAGAGTTTAAAAAACAAGTTGATTTCTTTTTAATTTGGTCGATACTAAACCGACCCATTACTATAGTAAAGGGTCTATATAATTACAGTTTGTCCTTCTTTACTTATACATACGTGTACTTATTTTGTACGCTGAAAATAAGAGCTGTAATAGAACTTCGTTAATGTACTATTGAATCATACAAACGTGTACTAAACAGTTGCTCTAATAGCTTATTTTATTATCCAGCTATATGACTTTTGAAGGAAGGGATCGATTGATTTAATACTAGTACTAATAATTAAATTAAATAAACATCTTGGATCAAAGAAGAAAAAAAGAAATCCACCTCATGTGAATGTAGAATAAAAGTACAGTAATATGAACGCGTACGATTTATACATTTCAATAATCCCAAATTTGTATTTTCAAAGACTTTTTATCAATTTCATTTGTTATCTTTAATTAATTAAGTGGGGTTTGGGTCAATAGAAATAGTATCCAATCCAAAGATCTTTTATTTGTCTATTCTGTATTATATCCTTACGCCAAGCGTTAGTTCTCTTAGATAGTTGATATATTGGCATTACATGAGAAAACAAAAGTAAAAAAAAGAAGTATGGCAGTTGTACAAAAAAAGAATTCAAAAATATTATTATTATTAATAATAATAATAGTTATTTAGAATGGTAAATAAGAACATATATCCCTGTATTGAATTTATTACATGTATTCTCCTATTAATTATTTACAAATAACTGGTTACTTTGGTAGAGTATAATATAGTCGGATATCTAGCTATGACCGTGGGCGTGGTAATTTTTCTAGGAGCTTTATCAGGGGAAAACTAGATCAATAATGATTTGTATATAAATACATGTATTTGATAAATCTGTTCAGTTTCTTTTATTCTATTATTGGAAACCTTTCACATGCCATACACTATCATTACTGAAAGTAAAACAAGGATTTTTCTTGAGAATTATCATTAGAGACGAGGGCGTTCTTTGAGCAAAAAGACTGATAAGGCTTGAAATAATTTTTTTATGTAGAAAATTGTCTATACTTAACCTCGAATTCTTTGATACAAGCCAGCCTTTTATTTATTGTTTGTTCTTTTCTAGATTAATAATAATAAATTTATCTGTGCGTAGATTGGTATGATTAATATACAAAAAGGTACTGTTATTTGGAACACTATATTACAACCACCAAAAAGCATATCATAGATTATAGTATTTTTTTTTTCAATAAAAGAAAATGGATTTACTTTTTTTTTGCTATGAAAAATATATACTCCTAATTGTCAAATATTACTCTAAACGCAATTTTCTATATGCAAAGCTTGAGGGTTCAATAGAGAATTTGCATTTAATTATACCTTCAAGTTCATTTGATAGAGTGTATTCTTATTTTGAAGCAATTGTTCAATCAATTGATATACATACATGATCCATGCCGTTTTTATGGTCGACAGTTTTAAATCTGATCATGTCCTCAGTCCATCTGTAAATATTCATTTAACCGGCCTTGACTACTATGCCGAATAAACTTTTGTGTTAGTATTTCATCAAGCTCTAAAGTGTTCACTCGGCAGTAAATTGGCTTTTGTTGGCGAATTATCAATTGTTTAGTAACTATAGTATTTCTTGGGCTTGCTTATCATGCTTGGAGACCAATTGAAGACATGATGTCCAAAGACGGAAACGTCGGAAAAAATTCAGATTTTCATCTTAATAGAGCTCAAGCAAGCAAGAGTAGAGAATTGAAAAGAAGATGTGTTGGGTCGAATTGGATGACCTAGATCAATGCAATTAAGCTAGTACAGTACGGAGCTGAATAATATGGCGGTTTAATCGATCTAGAGATATCATGCTTGGCCTACATGTACCGAGATTCCACGGCAAACAATAAAAAATAAATAAGTACATTATTGGTCTCATAATAGTGGGGGCTAATAGAAACAAGTACGATAATTCTACAGATGGTCTAAAAAAAAGTAGCAACCGGCCATGCTTCCTAGAATTACAAAGCCTTGCAAACGCTCTAGCCAACATTGTCGTAATGGCCAAGAGTACAATTGGCTTGGAGCCAAGGGTTAAATCCTTCACTGGGGGCTTATATGCAAATCTCTTTATTCTTAGTAATCCCTGATTAATTCTCTAATATTCTGCCGCTGATGTACACTAACAAAACCTATATATATATACATATATATACATATATATAAATATCTAGAGCAATTGAGCCTGTCAGTAGTATTCATAATAGGCTTAGTAGGCTAATACCATTGATTTTAAAATGGAATGTTTGATACTCTACAATAAATCCCATAATCTTAAAGTGTCTAGATTTGTACACACCAATACAGCTTGTTTAGACACCATGATCAGGTTAAAGTTTCGAGTATTATACATTTGTCCTTTTAGCACGTCTTTTTGAAAAAGATATCTAATTTTTTTTGGCTGCTTGTCACCCTAGAAGCAATATACCAAAGTGAAGTCTGTGGATCTTTATTAAATATAGATGCTGATTCCTGTATTGTTTATTTTAGAATGATATACATGTAGATTGTATAAAGTAGATATTTATACGATGCTAAAGCATATTAGTAAGGATATCTCGACTGAGATTAGCATTTCAGGTTTTGTAGACTAAAAAGATGGCTTGAATCACATACCAATTGTTCAAGAACCCTTGTTTTTCTTCTTTTTTGATTGTATACTCGTCAAATCTATGAGTGAGTCCTCCCTGAAAGATGAATATAAAAAGATAAATGGGTTTAATCAGTGAATCTTACACGTGTAAGAAATAAAGGATGAAACACAAGTCTTGAATTTGATCTATGGTGGATGATCTGCTAGAGTTGAAGCCAAACCAAGAGAAAAATCTGTTTCTCTCACATCCTGGGTGGTGTATTTAAGGATGATCAATGAATAATAGGTTTGGACTAAACAGGTCGGGACACAATAAGCCCCATGGTCTGACCACCAGTTCAAAACGGTCAATGCATGGGTATTTGCAGAAATACAGACACCAAGAAGATGCCCTTTTTCGGTTCATGAGCACATTACTACTCAAATACACCGAAAACACTCTATATATACCTTGCCAATGTGTTTCCCCTTCTTTTTTTTATATACATACATTGAATACTAGGCTCGATTTCATATTTCTGTATCGATAAATGCTTGAGTGCAAGTAATAATAGTAACCAGATCTTGAGAACCCTCCAAGCATATTATTATTATAATAATAATAATAAGTTTTTAAGGGGTTTAACGTGCGGTTGAATGATAGATTATTGTATGACATGGCACTATAATATGTCATTGTGTATTATCAGTAAATTCAATAGGTTTCTAAAAGCAAAATAATTTCCAGGCCTTTTAGGAGTCTTGATTATCATTATTTTCTGCCTTGGGTCTTTCTACCTCTTTGGCGCGCGCGCGAGGGGCTTGCAATCCTTGCCCAAGTCTCTTTTGATGAACCGGAGGATACTTGATTGGGAGCAGTAACAAGGGGAAACTCATTGGTGACACCGTAAACGTGTGTTCATCAGGGGTAAAATATATTATATATAAAAAATAATCTATATTCTCTTAAACATCCCCTATCACAGAATACTCTACATAGTAATACGTATTGACAGCAAACTAAACTCACCATTTACATTTAATTGTGCTGGATGAATTGAGCAAAAGTAGCGCCAATTGGTGCCTATAGTGCATTTCTGTGCTGCAGAAATGGAATTAATAGATTGAAATTGTGTTTATTGAATTGTACACTACAGACAAGTAATTATTCCCACTTGATTAGATAGCCATCTAAATGACAATGAAAAGATATCAAAGAGAGAAAGAGATGGCAAGAATCGGAATGGACAGTATAGGACCCACAATCCATTGTTGGGCCTACAGAGCTGTCCCCATTAGTGATGCCTAAATAAGAAACACCAAATATTTTAAATACACTTCTTTTCCAGCCTTACCATTCTTTATCTCCCTTTCCTGCTCATTACATTTTGCCTTTCTGTTCCTATAAGATAGAAATGCTTATTGGACCCAATTGAAAACATTTAATAATAATAACAACTAAGAAAACCCTGTAATATGATGATGTATAATCAAGCCAAAGACACCAACCATTCTTTCCGTTCTCGGCCGTCTACCACAAGACGACATGCCAATCAAGCCTCCATCTTACTCGATAATGATATGTCCATTGCCTGGTCGTCTTCACCCTCAGGCCCTCCTGTGAACTATGGTCACGCCCCTTCGTCTTCGTCTTCGTCCCCCTTACCACAACAGCAACAGCAACAGCAACAGCAGACCCTTGGTTCTGGTCCAAACACTGAAAGCATGCCATTGCCAGCAATGGCCCGTTCTTCTGTTTCTTCTTCTACTTCTTCTATTACTACTACTACTGCAACTACTACTTCTACTTCTACTTCTACTACGGCCGGACCATCTATTCAAAATTCTGCCAAGCCCTATCACCCCGAGTGGGGAGTCATGAAAGACCAAGATTTTCACCCTCTGACCCACAAGCATCAGCGCGATCTCGAAACACTCTACCAGTCTGGAGCACCCATCCCAGACTTTTATTTTTGGCAGGCCAATCTTGGTGGCTACTGTATGGCAAACATGCTCCAGAGTAAGTCCAAGAATGATAGACAAAACTGAATGTTGACATGATAATTAGATATCGTCGTTTGGCCCGAAGGCATCTATGCTCTTGAACGCCGTATTGTCGAAGGTGCACCTCATCCTGGGCGAAAAAAGAAAAAGAGTGCAGACTAGAGGTCTTTTCATCTATTTCTTATATATTTATATATATATATATATATGCACAAGATTTGCTTTACCATATTATCACAACATACCAATCCCTTCTTTCACAATTATATATCTATACATATATATTCTTGAGCTTTGTTTGGAACCAAAGCGCTAGTATACAACCCAAAGAAAGTCTACAAATATCTCTTATTCTTTTGTTGTTGTTGTGAAATGTATTGTTGTTAGAATATATAGAGGTGCAAGAGAAAAAGAGAGGCAAGGTAGACAGAGATGTTTGAAAAAAAAATGAAAAAAAACAGAAGAGATATTAAGCAATAGCAGAGACTATACACAGTGGATTATTTCTCTAGATGCAAAGTCTGTAACTAACATAACGACCAGCAGTCTCACTATCTCTAAGGATCTTGACAACCTATAACACCCGTAAGGATCCCTGATCTGCTTCTTTTCTTTTTATTCTTATTCTTTTTTATTCTTACCTGTCCACGGTTCAAACCATAGTATCTTGCGACAGGGTCAGTGTGCTGAATACGAGGCAACTGAGTATCCTTGAGGCGGCTAAGTAAGTGATGAATAAAAGGGTTAAGCATGGCCATCTTGACCCACTCGCCGACTCTCTTTTGAACCCCCCCCCCTTCCCCCCAAAAAAAACTTACTATCTCTGAAGCAAGGTTGCCTTTTCTTCGGGTGTCAACACCTCGTGCTTTGGGACGAGAACATGATGTGTGATGTTTACCAGCAACTCGTTTTCCTGGAACGATTCAAGGGTGTGCTTGGTAGGTAAGGACTGGATAACCTTGTTGGCAGAAGATGTCATGCTCTGCTGGTAGATACAGATACCCTTGGGGATCTGCTGCTGTGCCATACGCTCAACATAGCTAATAAGAGGTAATTAAAATAACAGTTCTGCTCGTATATTCCTACTTATACTTACACACGCAGAGGCTTGACACCGACTGACTTGTCTTTGGGGAAGAAAACGAGGAGCTGTTGGGTAGGATCGTCTCTCTTTTGAACGACAAAGGTCAAATGGTCACGACTGGGGAACATTAATGATCGTTAATCATTATTATTCTCGAGTGATCAAGACAGATACGTACTCAACCTCGCCGGATGGTGCAAATGTACGCTTGAAAACCTCAAGCTCCATGTCAATTTCATTTTGAGACACCAGATAGCCCTATTAACAAGAAGAAGAAGAAGAAGAAGAAGAAGAAGAAGAAGAAGAAGAGAAAAAAAAAAGCGCGCAACCAGATGCATATCGTGAGTACAAATATTATAATACTCCTCATGTGCATCTAGGCCAACATACTCGATCGTGCACCATTTGGTGAGATGTGCGGTAAACTCTCCACAATCTGGTTACTTCATTGCGACTGCTGGACTCCATTGTGTGTAGCGATGGTGCTCTCTCGTCAAAAACCCGCCTTGCACTTTTTTTTTGAAGGACAGGCGAACATGTTGGTTGCGTGACTGTAAACCGTTAGAATCCACCCAGCCACCACCTCTCCTCGCATTTTTTTTTTTGCAAAAAATCAGAGATTTATTTAAGATGGAATAAAATAGGATAATAAATAGTATGATTAATAAATATACAGCTTTCTGGCAGAGTGATGATATTCTTCACTAGACATCATTCATCTTGTAGAATGTTCTGCCGGGTGTATTTGATTTGCGCTTGTGAGTAACGTATCCAGCCGTTACAACCGCGGCAACACCTGCCAAAACGCCAATTGCTACGCCAACCTTTCCACCGGTTGATAAGCCAGATGATTTGGTCAGGTTTGTATCACTAGAAGAAGAGGTTGCACCTGATGATGGGGCAGTGAATTTGCCTGAAATGCAGGCCAATTGATTCAACATTGCACCTGTGTTTGTACAGCTGCCATATGTATCGGCGGACACGATATAAGAAGGATCACCCTTGGCAAAGTTATGGAACCAGACAAAAGAGTAGGCGGTTTGGTAGGTGGGGTAGACCATGTGGATGATATCTATGTAACTGTTTATTATAGGCAGCTGAACAAGTACAAATCTTACCCGTCAGTACAAGATCGGGTCTGGCTGGTGATCGCTCAGTCCAATCTGGATTGTTTGGTGAGAGTGAGAATCTGGTGACCAAGAAGATTAAACAACATACCCGAATAGCCATCCTTTGTCAACAGACGGTCGTGGCGGAAGGTGTGCTTTCCAGCAATGAATGTCTTGTTGGAATCCTTGGCCAAACTGAATCCAGTCAAATTGAGCCAGGCTGTATAGGAAGGATCCTTGAAGCCACCAAGATCAGTATCGTCAATTACATAGTCCACCTTTTTGATTGCGTTCTGGAAGGCAGATACAGAGCTGTATTCAGAGGTAGAGCTTGGGTTCAGGAACTTCATGCCGGCATCCTGGATCAATTGAGTGTGATAGGCATCCTGGGGAGTGTTCCAACGAGAGGTAACAGTATCATAGTGAGCCCAGACAATCGACACATTTCCAGTCGACTGGAGATTTGACTTGTGGCAATTGTAGCTGTTTTGTATAGTGTGGTACGCGGTGGTTGCCTCTGATTCCTTTCCAAAGAAAAAGCCAACATAGACTAGCCAGCTTGCTTTCTATCAAAACAAAATGAAGAAGAAGATTAGTATGGATCTATACTAAATATCAATGTACCTGAAGAGGTGTCAATGTATTGGTATCCGCAGAGAAGCTAATGTAGGGAGTGTTTGTCAACTGGTTAGAGGTCGGGCGTGTGGCAAATATGGCATCCACTGTTCCAGTGGCAGTGTTTGGGGTCGCAGTGAGGTTGGTGTAGCAAGGAGAAGTGATGGCCTTGTAAGAGTTTGCAGATCGGACAACGTCACTCAAGCCAAGTAGCTAGATAGATTGAATTGGAATCAGAATCAGAATTGGCTATCCATGGCACCCAAACGCTCTAGACTTACTTCAATAAAAGATAACACGCTCTGGGCATCAGAAACACCCACAGTCTGGAGGGGTTCGTTTAAGATGGCCGTGAAGCCTTTCAGGGTAGTGGCCTTTTGATTACAGCACACGACTGCATAGTTTTCATTCGTTACAAGGTTACGAACCACCTTGTACCAGTTGTGATATTCTACCACAAAGCCGTTTGAAGTGTCTAGTATAAAAAAATATTAGTACATTTTTATATTGATGTTAAATTATTCCAGTAATAAATTTATGGTTTCAAACACACCATTCAAAACTTGAATAGATTCGTAATGATCAACAAGAGTGTCAAACGAGGCGTCTTGACCAACAACGGCAGATATGGCCAGAGAAAGCAAAAAGAGCGTACAAGAGTACCCAGGCACTCTCATATTGTTCAGGTCAGGTTAAAGGAAACGACTTGTATTTTTTAGATTTTGTTTTTTAATCGATCAAAATGCGGAGTCTCAACAAGATCTCTTACATACCAGCAGGAGATTACTCCATTTGAATAATCTTGTCAGACACATCTTGCGTAACTATGGTGAAATCTATAGAAGCATATATTTACTTTATAAATCAGGTATGTATATATATATTAACCATTTATTATATACGATAAACTACAAAACCCATGTGTTCCATAGTGCCCAAAAAAAAAGGTGTCTTATACAAGGAGGTTGATTAGGCCCTGGATTTGATAATACTTTGCCTATAAACCAGTTAGTATCCAGCCATCTCACTCTTGGACCTACTTCTTGTAACAGTTCCTGTCGACTAGTAAAACAAATAAATAAACAGACAATGCTAGAATTGATAGACTTACATTGCCTTGTCCTGAAGAATTGTTGGAGGAATCTAATATTTTTTTTAAAAAATATTAATATTAATATTAAAACAAACACACACCAATTGCCACTGCCTATAAAACATTACCCGAAGATCTCGAAGATAATTGAGGACAAGTCTAAAGTGAGATGGATCTCGGTCAAGGAAATAGGATCCATCGGCCCCAGGTGTCAAGACATGCTTTCCGGAAAACATTGTAGCCAAAAGACTGTCTTGGTCTCGCCGCAGTGTACCAAGAGATGTCTATTTATTGCCAGCCAAAAATCAGCAAAGATCAACCAAATCGACATTTAACTTGCCTCAAAGATGCCTCCCCCAACATTCAATCGCACCTAGATTTACATTATATAAATCGTCTAAAAGATATCGTCAACACTACCTTTTCGCTATGAAACCGAATGGTCTCTACAAACAGCAATCGATCAATAACAATAAGCTTGATTTTCTGTCTACCTTGAGTGTCTGTTTGGGCTTCCTTTGAAAACTTCATCTTTTGTTTCAATAGACGGTCTCGACGTTCCAAAAGTACAAATGCCATGTTGGTATAGGCATCTTCCATCTTTTCATGGAACTCTGCCTTTGTTACTTCAAAGTTCTTGTCAAGTGTCTCGATTTCATTCAGAGTGTTTTGAATGTCTTTATAGATTGCTATACCAAATTGATTAAAACCATATGGATTGCAACCACTTTAAGGCACCATCTCCCCCTCCCAAATCTCACATTGCTTCATTGCCTCTAGACTTTCTCTCAGCATTCTGTATTCTGGTTCATACTCTACAAATTCAAAATAATAATAATCAATATTCACAAGACTCCTCCATAAGCTGATTTCAATCGTTTGATTACCTTCCCATACATTCCACTGATGCAAGGTGCTTGTGCTTCGTTCAGTAATATTGTCTAGCCAGTCCTCCCTTCGATATCCTCTGCGCTCCTCATCGTCATCTTCTTCTTCATCTTCATTTTTACTGTGATTTAGATCTTCTTGGTCATCAATTGATAATTGCTGTCTGGCCATGGCCAATTCGATCAATAAGTCTTGGTGGCCATGCGCTTCAGGGTCTCCTGTAGAGAGTGCTGATCCAAACAAGCTGGAATGCGAAGAGAGGCCATTTGATTCGCTAAACACTCGATTACTGCTGGCTTCGCTTTCGATTGATGAGAGGGGGATGCGAGCCTGTTGGAGTGATTGGTCCTGGTATACCAGACGGCCAATGTGATCCTTTTCGTAATCCTGAAGAGCGAGATCGATCAAGGATTGTTGCATAATTGGAGACGGCTGTGGCGATTGAGGATGGCCATCCATCAGGCTATTTTTTCCCCAAAAATAAAAAAAGGGGGGGTGGAGTCTGTGCGTCCGAATAGAAAACACAGGTCCTAAAGGACAAGTTGGCACATGATAAAGAGTAGATATATTGAGGTTCATCCGTACAGGTGTGCAATGTATATTATGGTCTCTGCATTCTTACAGACTGACAATATTAACTATCAAAAAAAATAAAGTAAAGATGTGTGTGTGTGTGTGTAGAGGGGGGGTAATAGAAGGGAGATGGGTATTATTTACACAGGAGGGATATGCAATAGAAGGATGAATGGGACAGAGGGATCAATCGATCCAATAAATAAGTAAATATAAAAGGAAAGAAACCAAAGCAATCCAAAGGATAAAGAACTCTCCCAGACTTTTACTTCATTAGCTCCCCAACCGCCAGACTAGAGTCTTCATCGTAAAGACAAACGTTGCGATTGACTGTGATCTCGGTCAAAAGGGTCTTTAGGAACGACTGCTCGTATTTTGAATTCTCAAAGACAGTTGTCAGGCTCTCTGAAGGGCATCGCAAGAAGTTGGGTGCAAACACCATGGCAAGGTTAGAGATGTTCATCAAGGTGTGTTCAGTGATGGCAGGATCAGTGAACTCTTGGAGGAAACTGATCATGTAGAGCACAATTCGGCGATTGACGTTTGGAAGTGCATTGATGATTGCCAGTGCCTTTGCAGGATCTTCTGCGCATCGAATACAGCCATCATAGAACTCTGGCAGTATAAGTGGACTCGAGAGCTCTCTTAGCCAGAGTTTAATTAAGCTGGCTGGCACATTGGGATCAGTTATCGACGATGTGTCATAGTTGCCATTCTCAATACGGATACGCTATAATAGTAGATTAATGAGTATCAATAATGAGTATCATTAACGAGTATCATTAATCAAGACAGATAAACATACCAGATCAGTAACAGCGTCTGCGTCTCCCGATACTCTAAAGATGCCCTCTGATTTCTGGCCATTCATCTCACGCACTGCCTCTGCCAAGAAGGGTACGAT
This sequence comes from Phycomyces nitens, assembly GCA_022702545.1. Classification (NCBI taxonomy): domain Eukaryota; kingdom Fungi; phylum Mucoromycota; class Mucoromycetes; order Mucorales; family Phycomycetaceae; genus Phycomyces; species Phycomyces nitens. Next base: position 2,673,422 of record JAHRBC010000004.1, read on the forward strand.
CTGGGGCAGCTGAAGGGATGAGTCCTTGTTCCTCTGGAGGCCCATGATGAACTCGAGGGATTCTCCAAACACACTTGGTTTGAAAGGTGCTTCCTGGATATAAAGATTAAGTAACCAACTCACTCATAATATAAAATGATCTATCGCTCTCTCTCTCTCTCTCTCTCTGTTTTTTTACCTTTGCACGCTCGATTTCAGGTGGAGTGAGGACCTTGCCTTTTGCGCCTCTTACACAGATTCGCTTTAGTTTGGTTGATACATGCCGACTGATGATGTCAGCCTGGTTCTCTTTGGTGTGATGATGTTGCTCTACAAAGTGTCCAAGGTAGCCCTCGAGGTTCTTTGAGGGAGGAAAGGTGACGCTAATGACACACAGGATTTCCCATCCCCTTTTGATGCTCTCTCTACAACAGGTTGGTTAATTTATAAATATCCCATATCATCCCAGTATCTCTCTCTCTCTCTCTCTCTCTCTCTATAGATCCAACTCACCCACTTGGATTGTCCCGGATCTGCTTACAGACCTGCACATAGATCTCGTCTCTCATCTGGCCTTTGGTGATGCCACACACCAATATTGTCTGATAATCTTCTATTTCGGTTGTATTCCTAGGACGAGGTCTATCTCCCATGATTGTCTGGATCAGTTTAAAGCATCTAAGGGCGTCTTTGTAGAGGTCTTTGTTGAGCATTATCAAAGGTTGTCGAAGCGAGTCCTGTTGGCCAAAGGTTAGAGTTGGATTGGATACTGGGTACTGGATTCTGGATTCTGGATCCTGACTTGCCTTTGTCCATTGGAGCATCTCGGTCATTGGAACCCTGCGTCTAAAGAGGCCCCGTTTGTGGGTTGAAAAGTACTTTTGGGCAAATCCGTCAATTGCGAACCGGTTAATGTCCTGGCGCAGACCAGTTGGCAGAGTTGGTCTAGCAAACATAATTAGTCTTGATGCCAAATAGAACACTATATATCTTACGAAGCTAGAGGACCAGGGATAGGAGATTGTTTGACTGGGTTCATTAGCTCGGCAGCGTCTTGAGAAGGGAAAAAAAAAGAATGTAAAGATGATTTGAAATACGAAATAAATAATATATTTATTTACCAGGAGAGTTGACTGGTGCACTGATGGCAATTGAGTAGCGGCTGGTGGCAGGTGAGACGCCTGACCGAGAGACAAGGCTTTTGAGGGAATTGCCCATTGCCCCTGAGCCCTGGGAGGTTGTCTTTTGAGAGCGAAAGTTAAAGGCTGAAAAGTGGGACAGGCGACGAGAACGATCGCCAAGAGAAGAGGTCTAAAAAGAGATGAATAAGATTGCAAACCAGAACCTCAATACCTATTCGCCTTTACCTGGGTCTCTGTACTGTGAAGACTCTGCTTACGGGTCGGTGGGTTGAGCAGCTTGCCGAGATTAAAGGGAAATCCAGAAGGGGCTTCTGAGAGAGCCAATTCTGATATTCTAGAGTGAGAAAGATCGCTGCTCGCAACTGGATCTTTGCCGCCGTCAGAAGTGGATCGAACATGAGAGCGAGGACGTGTCTGAAGAGGAGCAAGGTCCAGCGATCGACTGTTGCGCTTTGTCTCTGGCGAACTTGCCCCAGAGCGGCAGGGTGTGTTGTCAGGCGTCAGAATGACAGGGAGAGAGAGATGGTCTCGAAAAACAGCCGATTTCTGTCCAAGGTCAGTTTAATTGCCCCTCCCCCTCTCCTTCCCCCTCTTTTTTTTTTTTTGACCAAAGCTTACCTGGACCTGGACCATGGACACCACACTCACATCCACAGGATGGTGCCAGTCAAGGACACCGGTCTGGGGGTGGAAGAAGTATGTTGTCTGGCGCTGGTCGTCCCAGAGTTCCCAGCAGTCGCCTTGGGGGTTTGTGGGTTTTCTATCCAATCGATTGAGTATGGTTGACAAGTAGATCGATCCGTCACTCACATGGTGCCGCTCGTCGGTCTTTGTAAAATGCACTCGCCTGTCGACTATATAAATGTGATGAGCTCATTGTCCATGAGGATTCCTTTTTATATATATTTATAAATATATTATATTTACCGGATTGGCATATAGGGAATCTGCAGACTGACTGACTGGGATTTCTATCCAGTCATAGTTGGACATGATGATGATGATGTTGTTGTTGTTGATGATGATGTTGATGATGATAATATATTGATATGAAAGAAAGGATTGCTCTACAAGAGGTGTTGTTGTAAAGAAAGTCGAGTGATTTGTAGAAGGACTGGGAGGGGTGATGAGAGAAAATATATATATAAATAAAAAATAGAGGTCAAGAATATATATATATATGTAATTATATATATGTAATTATATATGTAATTATAATTATATATGTATAAAAAAAAAGGGAGATTTTTGTCACTCTCTCTTTCTCTCTTTCTCTTTCTCTCTCATTCTCTCTTTGGTCTCACACACTTTATATAATATACTCATATATATATATGTATATATATAAACTCTTTTGTATCCATGCCTGCTCCAACTGCTCTTTAATAAACTGCAATAAGAGTAGCACAGGATTTGGCGGTGTGCAGGCCAAATCCAGTCGCAAACTTTGGCCCTGTTGCTTGTTTAGGGAACCTTTGAGCAAAAACCATAAGGTCGCCCATCTCAGGCACACTCACACGTGCAAACCAACGCGCGCGCACATATAAATAATATATATTTATATAGGTTTTAGGCACCCGCTCTTCATTACTGTCTAAAAAGAAACACACACACAATCACTTGTTTTAAACACTGTCCTCAAACTGCTGAAGAGCAAATGAAAAGATAAGCTGGACATTGAGTCTGGGATCCACTTTGCAGCCCTGGACCTCATTACAATAGTCATGCGTCACTCGAATGTCTTCTCCAAACAAGACATCAACCAACTCGCCCTACAATAGATAAATCAGTCTATGCTGAAGAAGAAAAAAAGTCATTCCACCTACAGTCTCGACATGGTGAATCTCAATCATATTTGCACTGAATCCAGCAATGAATGGGTATCGATAGACCACATTATCAACCAGATTCTCCCACTCAAACAACACAGGCGACCTGCAACCTAATTTTAGCCACCGTGTTTGATGTCTATTGACTTACGTCTCGTCCTGCAGCAAGACATTCCTAGTGTTGTTGATATAAAACACCAGTTTGTTGTAGCACACCAGCACCTTTTCCCTCTTGACCTTGAAGGTGGTCAGTGGCTTGCTGTCCAGCAAATATTTACAGAAAACACTCAAAGGCCAGTCGATATCTTTAATCAGGTTATTAGGACGCCCAAGGTTGCTGAGGTTAATCGTCTCAAAGCCTTGTTCACACGCGACAAACAGCCGGTCGCCAACAAACTGGATATCGAAGCAGTCGGTTCCAACACAGAATCCCTAATAATAAGAATAATAAAGAGAATATGGATATCTGGATATTTTGATCTTTGGACTGTCTCACGTACCTTGTCAGAGTCAAACCATGAAGTAGAGGATCCAATAAAGTTTCTTTTTGGCGGGTGCATCATGATTGATTTAATGTTGGTCTTTGGCCTTAGAGTGTAAAAATCACTATTGTTTCCCCTGCGCTTCTTGTAGATCAAGTAATCAAGACCATTGTACTGTCCAATTCTCATAAAGTGGACGTGCTTGTCAATCTCGTTTGCTAGCCGCTCTGGGGGTCGTGGGTTAAGGCGATCACTGAGGGCATCGAGTGGGTAGGCCGTGAGCACCTTGTCTATATCCAAACAGTTATATATGCATATTTCTGGATTGAATCCTTAAAAGCAAAGTACCTGCGAGTACAAGAAGAACACGGTATTTAGCCATCACTGTTAGTTGAGTGATATTCCGGGTAGGAAAGCTTCGGCGCAAGCTATTATCTTCTCGATTCAGAAAGTACACATCAGTGTCTGTACCAATGGCCACACATTTTTGTCCATGGACGTTTACTAGACAAATATTAGTACTTTAGATATATAAAAAACCGCAAGGGGTTACCAAAAGGTGCCGTGGATCGAACTGTGCCCTGTCCTCCCATGGGAACGGCCGCACCGATTGTAAATGAATGGTCATCGATGGAATCCAGGCGACAAATGTCCATATCCTCCCATCGCTCTCCTGCAGCCGCCTTTGCTATATTGATGGTCGAAACCCATTTGCTGACTTCTTCCGTGGTCTTGAAGGAGATCTGTACGGGATCTTCGCGTTGTCCAATACTGGATATCTCTAGTATATACTCGTTCGTCTGTAGGCTATTTGAGCTCCCATTACGAAGAGAGGAAGACAATGAGGTCACGGGTAATTCGCGACAATTGACCAGTACGATTGGAATTGGTCTCTTTAGAATCTTATACTCTTCTTCTCCATTGGAGGTCTTTGACTTTGTAAACAACAAAAAGTTGTCGAGAACAAACATCTTGATATCTGTATCATTTATATTCTTGACCTTTACTGATCCATGAAATAGTACTTTGCGGGAAGGGTCCAAGAGTCGGAGGGGAGTATAAAAAAGGTTTTTGGCTCGGGGACCGAGACCCTTTTCGAGTAGCTGAAGAGTAATGATATCTGAAGAGGCTGCGATTTCCTCATCGCTTACACTCGTTGTGTAGGTTACGACAGCAATACACTGTAGGAGATCATTGTATGTTGGGTTATCATTGGGGGTATTGCTGGCCAGAGTCTTGAGAATCAGCCCAAGCGTAACACTGCGACGAACAGGCTGAAGCAAGACGTGCAAGAACCCAAGTCGGTTGAAGGCAGGGCTGTATCCAAGATCATTAATGAACTTTCCGAATTCAGGGTACTTTTCGCTGTACTTCTTGATGGTCAAGGTCATCCAGGGTATGCTTTTAGAGTACTTTCTGACCGGCTCTTCGAAATCAAGGTAGTACTTTAGGAATATGTCGTCTATCCTTGGCAGACACTTTTCTTCATAGCCATCCACACGTCTGGTGATTTCGTCATACATTGCATCACTCTTTTCAAGGAACCATTTGTAGTTGGGAAACATAATGTCCATGAGTTTCTGGTTTTCTTCTGGAGGAAGCAGCTTTGTGGCCAAGAGTTCAGGAATCACCATCTATACCCAAGGAAAAAAAACAAACAAACAAACGTTGATCATCTTTGTAATAAATCATTATTATCATTATTATAATAATAATAATCTTTACCTGGTCAATAGCCTTTAGTAGATTGAGATGATTTCGCTCAGTGTATATTAATTCGTACATATTCTCCTGGCGTGCAATTTCTGATTTCGGCAGACTCTTGAGTAGTTCTTCAGGAACATTTTTTGCCCATGATTTATGGTCCTTGTACTTTAGGATGCTCTATTTAGTACAGTTCATTCCATTATCCATACTCACATCTTCTGGGTCTTTGGGCGAATTGTCATCAAGAACCAGGGGTTGATACTAAACAAAGTTAAAACCAGCCACACCCAAAAATAAACTCAATATATGTATACATACATATATATATATATATATATAAAAATATGGCTCTACTTTAGTCTTTTTTTTATGTAACTCACAACCATTCTCCTGTCCCCTTGTCGATTGGGGCAACTCTGTGCATAGCAACCACCTTGATATTTGGGTGAACAGGTTGGAACATAACACGCTGTGAGGCCCGTGATTACTCCTTGGATCTGGGCTGATTTTTGGGGGTCTGGCATGTCATCATTGTCTATGAGAGTGAATATTTCGTCGCTAGTCTCAAACACCGAATTGGCTTGGACCGAACGGGGTGATAATAGTGTGGGTAAGAAGACTGGGGCAGGGTTGTGCCAGAGCAAGTTGACTAGAGTAGTACAGTCCTGCTTGGACACCCGATCGGCAAACACCTTGAAGAGAGCTGCCTATGTGTAGTAATCACAAGGATCGAGCGTAAGCAGAAATATAATGGGTTGTACAGACAAACTCTTCACTCTTCACTCCTCATCATCATTCTCATCCTCCTCCTCCTCTAATTACCACTGCTTCTTCACCCGTAAACGCATTTTCAATGGTCCCATCACAAGCCAGCCTACGCGTCTTGCGGTAAAAGCGAATGCGCCTTATAAACGTGTTTCTGAGGCAGGACATACAGGCATAGGGTGAGACAGAGTCTCTGCCATATATTCGCTGGGGGGATCGCTGGATCTGCAGCTTGTCTGTGGTCCGTTGTCTGTGGGCAGCAGGTGTACGGATATATTGTGGCGAAGAATAGGTGTAGAAAGACTCTAGTGGCCGAGATCCTATTTCTCGACTGGTCTGTCGACGGACGACACAATTTGGGTGGTTGCTGGCAAGGTTCTCGGGTGTCTGTATTGCAGATAAGAGTTGGTTTTTGTTTTATTACAGTTGGCCTACTTACGTTTGGAAGCTCCATATGCTCCTTTTCGCTCCCCTGGACTCGAGTGGTGACTGACCGACCAACCTGAGGCCCTAATTGAAGTGGAGAAAACTGGAGGCGCATTTGGACCCACTGGTCAAGGTCGATGTTTGGAGTAGACACGAATAGCTTGGGTGAGCTCATTTTCTATATCTATAGCGAATGACGCCGTATGGATAGAGTTGGATCTCTTGTAGGATAAAGAGGCGCAATAAGTAATAAAAAGGAATGGTTTGGAATATCTCGGAATTCTTGTCAGCTTTGCTCATCAAACTATCCGTAGCCTTTTTTATTTTATTTTATTTTATTTTATTATAAATATTTAAACCACAGTTTGTTACACTTGAGCCCAAAAGACACATGGAGAATGATGAGGAGGGACAAGAAATCATTAGCGAAAATAAACAACCTTTTTTTGTTTCTTGTTTTTCAGCCCTAAAGCGCACAATCATTGTTTTACAGCCTTTAATGATTCTAGCCATAGAGTTGACCCAAGTCCAGGGATCCAAACTCTCTTGAGAGCAGAAAGTCCCTTTAAGTAGGCAGGCCAATCACAGCCCTGCGATCCATGGCACATTTTGCACATTTTGCACATTTTGCACATTTTGCACATTTGCACACTTTGCACATCCCCTTTATAATTTTCCATCTCACAAGCAGCACAAATGACTAAAAAAGAAAAAAAAGGGCCTGATTTGTGGGTATGGAGGATTTTATGTCAAAAGATATATGTAAAAAATAAAATAAAATATGAATTTTGGGGCCAGTCTATGCACCCGTAGCCTTGTACTTTGTCTGGAGTGTCTTTGCATATCGCAAGCCACACGCATTGCACAGCTCTTTTGGGCCATTCGGACCCCTTCTCCACTCGGGTGAGTCTTGGGATTGACACTGGGCGCACATCTTTGATACTTCCATCATGTTTTTTCTCTTTCTCTGCTACACACCAAGTCAGTAAACACACAACCAGACCATAATGAATATACATACCTTTTTGCGCTTTGGCCCAGACAGAGCATCTATCTGCTCCTGGAGCCTCTTGTTGGACAGCTGTAGTTGATGGAGCTCGTATTGCCAGCTCGTGCCCCGTATTGACTCTATTTCACAGAATACATTTTCCTGGAGGTTATTGGTTGTCCTAAACGCAACTTCTCGGCCAATTCGTGTCTGGACAAGTGCAAAGGTAGGCCCTGATTGAGACGATTCATCTCCGGGATAGAATGTGGAAGTTACGGTGGAATAGTTGCCCTTTTCATTAAGGATCGAATGTTGAAGATTGACTCGCTGGCCCTGGGAGACGAGATCAAATGCACGGCTCATGTCTGGAATCTCATGGTTTGGAATGTATTGGTATATCGATGCTCCCTCGAGAGACTCTGCAGAGAAGCCAATGATTTCCTGGCACTTTTGGGCTACATGCAAATACAGGCCAGTCAGACTGGTCTTTGCCCAGAACTCTGTTTCGTCGGCTGAACTGGAGCAGATATCTCGCCACTGCAGTTTATAGACTGGTCTCTGGCGACCAGATAGGACCAGACACTTTCTGCTCTTGCTCTGGTCCATATGGAGTCTGCCACGACACTCCATCCACATGTAGCCCGAGTTCTTGCGCCTTACGCGAAACAAGAGGTCGATTACCTTTCCGCTGTTTCCACTTGCGGCTGCCTCTTTGATTTCCCGCATGACTGGCACAATGTCCGATGGGTGGCAGATTGAACTGAGTGACTTGCCAAGTAGATCACTAGGCTCATACTCGAGCAGACTTGTGGTTGCACTGGAGCAGTAGAGAAAGAAGCCTTTGAGGGAGATGACATGGATAAAGTCCACTGACTGGTCCAGGACCAGCTTATTCCACTCTACCAATTGGCTCTGTTCGTTTTCTGAATCGCATCTAGCCTTGGATTTTATGAGTGCCATGACCTCTGGATTGGCCAAGAAGTTATGGCCACCTAGACTGGGAAGTTCCCGGAAATAATCGTCCATTTGGTCCAGGACAGACCCTAGATTATGTTAAGGTACTGGTATTGTTTGACATTCAACTTACTGCTGGGCAATTGGAGTGGCAGGGGATTCTGCTGATAGTTTATCAAGTACGTGCCATCTATATAACAAATGTTAGCAACCCACAGGTATGTGTATGTGTATGTGTGTTTGTTTGTTTTTTTTTATAAAGCTATTCACCCTTCATTTTCTCCATAATTGAGTTTGGCTGCTCGACCAGATCCACCTGCAGCCCCACATAATAGGCTACCTCGCCTTGGCTATCAAGGAGTGGAATGACCGTAATGAGGTTCACAAAGGCCTAGAATATAAAATGTGAGCAATTTGGCTTCCATTGGCTTCCATGACAAATGGTAAAACCTAAATAAATTGCTTACTTGACCTCCTTTACGATAATTTATGATGCTTGCCTGGTGCTCTCTGTTTTGGACCAGCTGGGCCTTTAGATGGTAGACAGCCTGATTGTCTGTATAGAGCCGCCTGGATCCTCCGGTCACCAAGCCATCTGGGGCCTGTAGGAATCTACAATTCTTTCCCAGGATTTCGCTCGAGCTGTATCCCGTCAGGGTTTCGAATGCTGGCGAGCAATAGATGATGGGACAATCGTACTGACGGGCATCGGATACCAGGAACGAGCAAGAGAGATCAATGGGCCCCAAGTTTATTTGAGGATTAGGTCTAACAATATATATATATATATATATATATTTTTGATTGTTTTTTTTTTTAAAAAAAAGATGGTCTTGCTGATGATACCTCTCCTTTACCTGTTGGCAATACTCGAGAGGATCTGAATCATATCAAAGCCTGAATTGGAGTAGACGCCTGCTATTGGGGCCGATGGTGTTCGTACAGGGGCAGCATGTACCTGAAGAGGCTCGACGGTTTCCTCTAGGATCTCAAAGGCTGGCTGGTATTCAGCAGTTTCTTCTAGGGTAAGAGTGGATATCTTGTAGTGGGGCATCGAATTGGAAGCCAAATAAATAGAGTACTAGAACAACAAGTGTGCAATTGATTAAGAGTATTTATCTGCAAAAATTGGGAATCGACTGAACCCAAATACATCAAGAGGCCCTGAATGATCATTGGCCAACTGGCTTGCGTTCTTTTTTTTCCAAATCGGCTCCTTTCGATCGTCTTTAGGTATTCAAAACTACCTATTATTATATGTATATATAAATCAAAATTAAAATATTTATATATATAAATAAAATATAGGCATTGCAAGAGACACACTTTTATACAGGCCCCGCGCACCGTCCCCTTGGCCATTTTTCATTTAAATATTTAAATATCACTTTAAGTTTTTTTTTCATATATATATATATATATATATTCATCATCTTCATCATGACACAATCTAGACGCAACGATATGTCTCGTCTACAGCAGTTTGACGCTGGAGAACAGTACTCGATTGTCGATATCGTAGGCGAAGGTGCTTACGGTGTAGTCTGGTAAATATTGTGTGTGTGCTTTTTGTTTTATTTGTTTACTTGTCTGATATCCCAACCATCTCTCTCTAGCTCTGCTGTCCACAAACCGACCGGGCAAACGGTTGCAATCAAGCGCATCCTTCCATTTGACCATGCCATGTTTTGTCTGCGCACTCTGCGTGAAATCAAACTACTCAAATACTTTAACCACGAAAACGTAAGCAGCCCCCAAAAAAAAACTCTAGTTTCATGTCCATTAATCGTCCCGACAGATCATCTCGATTCTTGACATTGTCAAGCCAAAGTCTTATGAACTGTTCACCGAAGTGTTAGTGGTTCGGTTATTTTCCTATAAAAAAAAACACACGACCTATAACCCTTTGTTGGCAGATATCTTATTCAGGAACTCATGGAGACCGACCTACACAGGGTCATTCGCACGCAGGACTTGTCGGATGACCATTGCCAGTACTTTACCTACCAGACATTGCGTGCCCTAAAGGCCATGCACTCGGCAAATGTACTCCATCGTGATCTCAAACCCAGCAACCTTTTGTTAAACGCCAATTGTGATTTAAAGGTACAATGAAAGTCGACTGGGATATACACTTGTTGACCCTGCGACTCTAGATCTGTGATCTTGGTTTGGCCCGGTCAGCCAACTCTGCTGATGAGAACAGTGGATTCATGACCGAGTATGTGGCTACTCGCTGGTACAGAGCACCAGAGATCATGTTGACTTTTAAAGAGTATACAAAGGCCATTGATGTCTGGTCTGTGGGGTGCATTCTGGCCGAGATGTTGAGTGGGAAACCCTTGTTTCCTGGCCGAGACTATCATCATCAGCTCACCTTAATTCTCGATGTTCTCGGCACACCTACGATGGACGACTTTTACGGCATCAAGAGTCGGGGCGTAAGTTTTGTTTGGTGATTGTGTGTCCTTGAGGATCCTGTTTTTTATTTTATTTTTCTTTGGTAGGCCCGTGATTATATCAGAAGTCTTCCCTTTAAGAAGCGGATTCCATTCGCAAGACTCTTTCCAGAAGCCAGTGCACAAGGTAACAAGGATATAGTGTGGTTGTAAAGAGAGGGGGGAAAAGGGATCCTAACCACCATAAAGCCGTTGATCTTTTGGAAAAGCTACTGTCATTCAATCCAGACCGTCGTATTACGGTTGAGGAAGCACTAAAGCACCCATACCTTGAAGCAGTAAGGACCTGTTTGATGCCATTAAACTGTTACCCACACCGTAATTTGTGCATGTAGTACCATGATCCTGATGATGAACCTAATGCGACACCAATCCACGAAAGCTTTTTTGACTTTGACAAGTACAAGGACCAGCTGACAAAAGAGCAGTTGAAAGGTAAATTCAAAAAATAAAAAATAAAAAGGATGTTTGGCACCTTTGGCACCTTTGGCTCATATATATATATATGGACCCTAGAGATGCTTTACCAAGAGATTACCCAGTAAAGATTGGGTGATTATATTAATCGCCCAATTGATCCCTCCATTCCTACACTCATTAATCAACCCAATCAATCAATCAATCAATAAATATGTTTAAAATAGTATATTGAAATGGCCAGCATAATATATATATATATATATATATATATATATGTATATATACATATATACATACATATATTATTGGGCTTTATGCTGAAGATGAGTCACACAGCCTTGGTGATTGGCTTGGGATTTCTGAATACCGACTCTGGTTGATTTGTTCATTCACCTGATTTTATCTCTCTTTCTCTTCTTCTCTTCTTCTTTTTCTTTTTTTTTTATTAAATCCTTAAAGAGCGATGCCATGAGTCAATCGTTTGGGTCATCTCGTAATTCCTTTCGTCCAACTGAACCACCCATGGAACGAGAAGGTTCATTTTCAGCCTCTCCTTCTTCAGCCGCTGCAGCTCTTTTATCCGACTCACTCTTCCCTCCTCGCAAACCAAAGGCAATGGTGGAAGACGACGACGACGATGACGACGACGAAAAGGACGAATCAGAGGGTCGCCCAAAGGAAGATCCTCTGGCAACACAGGTCTGGCGACTGTACACCAAAGCAAAGGACAATCTGCCAAACGGCTCCCGACTCGAGAACCTGACCTGGCGGATGATGGCCATGACGCTCAAGAAGAAAGCCGAACGTACTGCTCAGGCCCAGTTAGATACCACCGACTCTCCTCCACCCCCAGACGACACCACAACCCTGCTGTCATCCTCGGCACCTCTCTATGGGCAGCAGATGCTAGGCTATCCAAAGCAAGATCCAAACGTGCTTGTGTATGGATCTGCACGCGCCTCGTCCCTTGTAAGCCAAGCCCTTTATTTAATCTTGATTGCTGGTTAATGAATGGGCAACAATGATTATTAGAGCACACCCTATTATTCCCTTGGAAGTGGGACATCCAGTATAACCATCCCAGCAGACTCTGACATGGATTACCAGCCAGAATCCTTTATCGATCTCTCCAACCAACCTTCCTATCCCTCTTATCCATCCCAGCTATCCCATCCGTCCCAGCCATCCCATCCCTTTGGTCTTTCTCAGGCACCATCCCAATCCAACCCACTCTACTCTACACAGCCATCTACGGCTGAAAAACATACTCCTGTCCATGCCGGTGCTCTTAGCTTTGAAGAGATCCTCAACCTATACTATAATACACCAAAACCATCCATTGCAGAATCGCCTCAACCGCAAGCTCCAAAACCAGTGCCAATATCCTCAAGTACACCGCCAGAGGGGGGAGCACGGCAGCGGTCAGTCGGCAGCATGAGTGCCTTTCGTATATCCCAGTCGCCAGTCGAACACGAAACAGCCTCACGACCCACTCGACACCTTCCTGATCGTGCACTCGATTCTCCAAATGGCTCAGAGGACGCCAAAAAGGATCCATCTGCGGCTGTCAGATGCACAAACTGCTCTACTACCACAACTCCCCTGTGGCGACGTAACCCTGAAGGGCTTCCGCTTTGTAATGCATGCGGACTATTCCTTAAACTGCACGGAGTTGTCCGGCCTTTGAGCCTCAAGACAGACATTATCAAGAAACGTAATCGAAGCGGGTCTACGGCTGCAGTGAATACAACCTCTACAACCATGGCCAATAATAATAATAATAATACTAATAATAATAATAATACTAGTACTGGTGGGATGGCTGGAAATAAGGCCAACAAGGGCAAGACTCCAGCCTTTCTCCAGGCTGTCTATTCCAACAATTCTGGCTCGTCAACTACAGCTGAACCGATTTCAATTGACCCCATGCCTGTCAGTGGACTATCGGTATCACTTCCACACACTTCGGCTCGTCTCACAAGTGGCCCAAGTTCTGGAGGACGCCCACTGACTGTCAATCCCCAATGGCCTTCAGAAACGATCAACAAACGCCAGAGACGCAGGTCTTTGAGTGATAAGCGCCAGCCTAAGCTGCAGTCTCAAACCCAGTCCCACATCACTCCAGGATCATTGCCCAACCAGTCTCCTTTTGGTGGCGAAGGGTTTGGCAAGGTTCTTTTGCCGAGAAGACAGCCGCAATTTGTATCGATTGAGCCCCAACAGGTCCATCAGAACCCTTGGACCACTTCACAAACCGGTTCATTTAACCAGCCATCTCTACACCCTTCCTCGTTCCCTCTCCATCTTACTCCAGACCAGCTTCACCAATTGATGATGCTGCAGCAAGCCACCCAGGCAGCAGCAACAGCCACCAGTAGTAGTGAAGCCGACCATCAATACGACTATTCAAAAGATGCAATGGACTATGATCCTTCTCCGGCTGGCTCGCTTGATCGACGAAAATCCCATTGGCGATAAAGAAGGATAAAAAAAATCTACAAGCCTCTCTCTTTTTTTTTGTGTGTATGTATGTATGTATGTGTATGTATGTGTGTGTATGTGTGTGTATGTGTGTGTGTGCATATGAACATGTATAAAGGATAGTTCTTTACACAACCCATTGTACCTTCATTCTTTTTCTTATTATTTACTGTACATGCTTTGGTTACCTTTTATATATCTGGATAAAGTAATGATAACCTGTTATAATAAAACAATCTTGTCGGATTACGCCCATTTGGATACCATAGAAAGACTGGCAACTCAATGTGGAGCCCTGTGTATGTATGTATGTATGTATGTATGTGTGTGTGAGTGAGGAGGAGGAGGAGGAGGAGGCTAGGAACCATGTCAGTCTATCTGTTACAAGAAAGCCCTTGGTCAACAGTCGTCTTGGTGTACCAGATACCTGGGTTATCCCGCACACCATTGCTCTATTCAATGAGCATCTGTAGATTGATTGTAAATCGACTCTAGAGCCACATTCAATAAATCAATAATCATTACAACGTCAATCTTATTCAAAACAAAATCAATGGCAGTCAAACATGCCAGTTAAATACAAACCGTCAAGACAATTTTTTTTGCTGTTGTATAATTAATTAATTAATTAATTAATTCCAAAAAAAAAAGAAATCGATTTTTAATAATAGTTTTTATAAACCACTGGCCGATTAGAACAACTTGGAAAGGATGCCAACAATTGCCACCAAATATCGAGCGAATTGTCTATACATTAATGAATTCAATCCTGAACATCCAATCATCATTCCTCCAATCGGATCCAAAAGGATCTCAATGACAGCCAAACAATGTCTAAAGATCCTTTTGGCCAAAAAGGAGTATGCAAAAGCACTCGAGATCTTGCGTGGATTACTTGGTATCAATCATTATAGAGTCAAGGCGTTTTGGAGGGTTTGTCATGACTTATCTAGCCCGTGGATTCCTAATGTCTACAATAGGTTGCAGCAGACATTATAAACCATTTGGATCCAGACGCCTTGCCAGGATTCTTGCATGCAGCATTCATCACATCCTCATTGTTGAATGTAAGACTACAAGGAAAATCTAATGATCGCATTGGCTCATAATTGTTGTGTCAAGGGAATGATCATATTTGAAACGTGGATCAATTGTCTTTTGAATGACAATAAGAGACAGCAAGCACTCGAAGAAATGGAAATGTAAGAATGGTCGGAACAAAACAGTTGGTTGACACTGTTTTTAGACGTATCGATACCCATCCTTTCAACAAGAACGCCAATGTATGCAGACTGTATGCCTTGTTAAGGTTCAAGGAGTGGAGAGAAAAGGTTGAGGCCAAGGAAATGATTAAAATTGAGCTGAATTCTGACGGTGAAGAAGAAGAAGACGATGAAGAAGATGAAAACGACAAGGAAAGAAGGGAACGGACGGAAAACTCTTTGGCTAGTCGTCTCTTGGGGATTGTAAAAAAGGCCGCGGACATGATCCCAGGCGATTCACAGCTCAAGGGTGCTCAATTGGAGGTGAGCAATTGCTTTGCTTTAAAGACAGCGTCAAGAAGTATTAATGGATTGGCATTTATTGATCTAGTTATTAGTGTACCTAAAGGACTTTAATACCAAAAAGAGTGTGATGAAAAAGATATATAGATATGCTGTAAAGAGAAGAGACCCGAGCCAGATGAGGTGAGAATACATGTGTATATATATATTGTTTGGTCAAAATCCATTTAATTACGCTCAATTAACTCTTGTCAGCCTCTTGCTGTATTATTGGCCTGAAAACCATGTTGGATCCACCGACTGGAAGAATGCTGCCCTCTGTGTATGCCAATGGGACCCAATTGCAGATGTCAATGTTGCCCTTCGACCACTCCTTGAAAATCTCAAGGAAAAAATACCAGGACTACCCAGTCGTAAGAATGGCTTGAAGAAACGGGCAAATAAGATCCACAAGACCCCAGCCCGTTCATCCAAAGCAGCTCACAAGAGAGTACCAGTTGTGACATCAATGCACGACCACGGTAAGGACTATTGAATGGCTATGTTTCCTACACAATAGATGCTTATTGGCATGCTCTGTAAATCAAATCATCCAAAGAATATGAGAATTCTGTCCGGAATACATGCTTTGAAGAAGTATCGGCATGGATTGTTTCGTTTGACTTGCTATTAAATCGACTTTCCAATGGTGCGGCTGATAATTGGACAATCCAAAAGGCACTACAGATAGTCGAGTTTTACAAGTAAGAAGAAGCAGACCTGGATATCATTATCATTATTATCATCTCAATCTCAATCTCATTTATTTATTTATTTCTTAGTATTATGCGAACACTTCCTCGTTACACTAACCGTCAATACATTATTAAATTCCTGTTGGAGAACGTCTGTAATCGTGATATGGAAACCCCTATTATGAGACTCATTGAGCTGTGTAGAGACGAGCCTCTTGGACAAGGGATTCTAAAGATTGAGAAGCTTGAGAAAATCCTGGAGCATTGTACTATACTCAAATGGCACTATGAAGTCATCCAGCCTAAACCACAAGAGAGACATGTTCCCAAAGTACTGTCAGACCCTTTTATCTCTTCAAAATTCAATGAAATTGGAGAAGAAGTATGGGAAGAAATACAGGAAAATACGCCAGAAAATAACAAGAGCCGCATACTTCTGAAAATCCACAATGGTCGCACTGAAGCAGATATCTTGACCAAGCTCCAGAATCTAATTTTGAAAAAGACCTTGAAAACCCCAAGCCAAGTCTACAAAAATATCGAAATAGAGTCTGAAGATGAATTACAAGATGACCATGAATCCTCACCCTGCTAACTATAATGCAGAATAATTTGGTGATAATAAATGCCAAGGCATCTAAAAGTATTATTATTTTTTTAAAAGAATTAAAATAAAAAGTCTAAAAATCAACAACAGACAAATAGCCTCAGGAGTAGATGGGTATATTTAGGTTAAAGGCAACATCAGCCCATGTTATCATGAATGGGGGGCCAGGAAGATGTTCAATTATGGACCAAATGTGTTGGGGAAATCAACAGAGGATGATACAGGTTTTTGATTCTGTAGCACAGATTAGGAAAACATAATAATTGTCTTTATGGTCCAAGTGCGTTCAAGACTTTTTTTTCTTTAAAGAGTATTCTATTAATCAATTTGCATAAATGTATCAAGATATGGCTATAATATTATGGTTTAGTTTTACATTGTACAAGCCATCTTGTAGACTTTATCTTGCCTCGATCAATAAGAGATATACTTTGTTTTATTTTTTTGAATAATTAGTGTGGCAATTCTCCCCAAGAGATCTCTATGGATATTCTTGTGAAATGCATGCCCAAATCTTCACAAGTCAAACTATCTTTAATTCTCATTTATTATCGCTTATCGGCAAATCCAAATTAAAGACTGGATAGATCCATACTCTGTTTGTTATTCTCTAATGGTTGAGGTTTCAGAATATAATTTGACAGGAAAAAAATAATAACGATAAATAACAACAAAAAAGAGCGTTCGATGCACTCCCTTGATTCAGACTCGTCTTTGGCCAACAAGGGCCCGATGGTTGTCACCGAATAGATAGGCAGATAAGCAAGGTTGGGCCGAAAAGGTGCATTTTATGAATATAGAATCAAATGCCAGCTATATATACTTGTGAAATCAAGAAATGATTTTCAGATAAAACTATATATATATATAAACAGCATATTGATTTGGCTTGTTGCTTTTCTCTGGACATCGGTCCCAAAGGCTTGAAACCTTTTTCAACTCTAAAATATGAATGCAGACCAAAGATACTAAACCATATCAACTGGTCCTTATCATTACACAAAGATAACCAATCCCATGATTCTCAGACTACGCCATCTTAACGTTTATTTGGCTTATACACCAGCCTTTCTTGGCCGTGATTGGATAAGATGAGCAAATGCAGACCAAGAGAGGGAGCTAATGGTTAATAAGCCAAGGTGATCAAGTGGTGATACATGGAGACCATGGTGAGCCATAGATACTGTTTGCCGATATCAGCTATAGATCTACATAAGAACAACCATGACAAATCTATGAATAATATGATTAAACCCTTGGGCTAATAATAGACAGCGTACTCTGCCTGATATTTCATGAAGCAACAGATAGACAATACAATGAATGCAAAAAGTGCAGGGGACAATTATAGTCCATATTTATAACACCTGAATGTACGATGTGCCTAGAATACAGGTCAAGTCTCCTTTAATCTTTTCATTAGTGAAAAGTATGACCCAAAATAAATAAATGTTGGTGGTGGTGGTGGTGGTGTTGTACAACCCAGAGTTTTATGAATATAGCAAGGGGTAAGTTGCTATAGAAACAGATCTCGAACCGGTAGACTTTTTAAAATTATTGCAAAGAAAAAAAAAACAAGTATTCTATAGAGTTGGATATCATTAAAGACGTGATTTTTGGTGCAAAAGCTCTTTGGCGAGTGCCATTCGGGCCTCTTCGTTGCCTAGTTCGATAAGAATTGGACGCTTCTGGTTTACATCTGCACGAAGGCCGTCCAATCTTACATCTTCACTGGACAGGTGATGCCATGCCCAGGCGCGGGAATATTCAGAGTCAATGCCTTCAATAACATGGCAAATCTTAAATCCCAAGGTTGTAATGAACCTAAAAGTTGGAGTTGCAGCACATTAGACTACCTGTAATAAACAACCAAAACTCACTTCATTCCATGGCCAGAATCACCGGAAGCAACGATCAGATTGCTGTATTCAGGATGTGGTGCGACAAGGAAATTGCCGTCTATAGAGTCGCTGTACCTGTTGCAAAGTGTCAAAAATATATTGAATCGGAGCACCCTCCTGGGCTTTTGACTTGCCAACAAACACGAGCATAGCTGACGTCAAGACTAGAGGTGCAAGGCAGAAACTGGTCCAGAAACCCTCGCATTTCTCGAAGGTCCTTGATTGGAATCGTGTCTGCTGCATGTGTAACCTGGGTGCGAGGAATGGAGATGCCGTCCTGACGAGGATAGAGGTAGCCGCTAAAGTGTCTTCCAACCTTTACCTTTCCATCGCCATTGGTGGGGAAACCATAGTAACCTGACCCAAATTTATTATTATTATTATTAAATATATATATATATATATTGGTGTGCAACCCACTTACCGGTGCGTGAGAGATCTGCACACCATACTGGCTGGTCCTTCAACTGTTGGCTTATGGACTGAGGAGGGTTAAAGTGGACGACAATCTGTCCAGACGCAACCAACTGATCAGACACATCTACCAGTCCAGCAGTCCAGGAGCCGGTTGCCAAGACAACACGGTCGGCCAAATGGACCAAGCCATCGGTTGTCTTGATACCAATGACCTCTTTTGGATTGTTGGGGTTGCAGTGGACCTGGGCAAGTTCTCCCTTGGGACCCTGGACAAAGTTGACACCGTTGGCCACACATTTTGTATAGAGATGTTTGACAGCTTCAGCGGAGTTGCACCACCCTTGGAGATGAAATGAGATTTAAATGCCATGATCTATACGATTGATAATCTATAATCTATATTGCTTCCTTACCTCCTGCCTTGTTCAAATATCCAATGTTATATCCATTTCCAACCGCATCCTTGAGGTACGGGTAGCGACTGATGATATCTTTAGGACCCAGTTCCTCAATTACATGCCCATATCCAGCCTCTCGAATGTGCCTCATGCTCTGCTGCTCAAAGTCAGAATACTCTCCATTGCTGGAGAATAAAAGGACACCCGAGGGATGAAAGACTGGCTCTTGTCCCATGTCTGCCCTCTCTTTGTTCCACTGGTGCCACATCTGGATCGACTCAATTGCAAGGTGCATATAGAGAGTATCGTCGGCATAGTCCATACGCACAATCTTGTTGATGTCTTGAGGGGTAAGCTAAAGTTTATATTTCATTATACTCACCTGTTGAGGCAGCATCGGGGGCTGGAATAGTCTGGCGATCATAGACCCACACGTCATATATTCCCTTGAGCGAGAGGGCATATGCGGTAGAGAGGCCAAAGCAGCCTCCACCAACAATGATGATTTTGTTTCCAGGGGTGGGTGGCTGATAGACCATTATCGTCAGGAGAAGAAGAAGAAGATTAGGATGAGCGCGGGACAGGAAAGGGCTAATTCATGCTAGTCCCGCAGTCACAAACATCTTTAAAAGTGCGTTGGATCTCACACTCAGTTCATGCTCTTTCTTCCCAATGGCTTTTGTACAACAACATCGACAACCTCGCCGGTCCCGCCTCTCTTCTGAGGAGCCAGCCGTTGTTCAGCGCACACGGGAACCTACCCGGTCATCCTTGCTATCTGAATCTGACAATGATTGGCATGTCATTAGCACAGCAATCCCATCTTCTCCCCGCTCACATCCCTCACCCGAAGCCACTTCACCGTCTCTCGAACCATCCGAACCAGAATCATTTTCGTCCTTTAGACCCTCGGATACAGAGTCCATATCTGACATCGACATCCCCACCGCTCCTACATTTGTACCTGTATTTGCCAATCTGCCTGTCCATGACGGCACAGGCACGTTCCTGGACGACTCGGATTCCCAACTTGACTCGGACTCACCCATTGGATTTGCACGGGTCGTCCGACGGATCCTACACTCGCCCCAACCAGCCACATGGCCAACCCATGAAGGCGATTTTGAGCCCAATTCACCCTCTATGCCCAACATCCTCTTGCCAAATGGCGGCATTCACCCGCCCTCATTTGCAAGCCACCCAGAGACCCAGATCGATAGCCCACACTCACCCATCATTGGTCTGGTTGAAAGCGATTGCTCAAAGAGTGCCCAAGATAACGATCTCAAGTTTGCTCGACGGAAGCACCGTAATCTCGATAGGTAAGTGTGATTATACAAATGAACCGGAGAAGCTTATCGCTCACCCTTGTTTTTCTTGGCTAGCATTCCAACCCACCACCCTTCTATTCCTGGAAGTTCTACATCGGCTGCCATATGGGCCACAGTATGGCACCATCTGCGCCGTCTGACAAATCATCTGATGGAAAACGACACAAATTCATCAGAGACATTTAGCAATCTTCTTTCAGAAGCTGCGCTTGAGGGCTGTATGCCATTTGGTTCTCATCTCCACATGGATTTTGCAACCGGCCTTCGATCTACCTATGCAAGCCCGAGAATGGAAGGCATGCAAGGCAGCTAGCTAGCTAACCAGACCCAAATCACACCGCATACACAAACGTCATCTTGTCCATTCTCTACATTATCACTCAAATCCAAATGATTACAGGTTTACACAATTCTTATTAATTTTTGACATTCAATTCATAGCCAACTTTACATCCTGGAAGAATTAATACAATGCTCACCACTCCAACATTTTATCTTTAGAATTCTTATTTAATAAATCTTATCAACCTTCTCCAATACATATATATATATATACACTACAACCAAATGCAACCAATCAAAATAAACGTCGCTGGTCAATTGAAATTATAAAGGCATTGGCCAATCAGAATTAAAAAGTCATATTTTTTTTAGAGAACTCCCTGGCTCAGAAATCAGCGTTTTCTTGGCACGCGAAAAAATATATAAATGAGCGCAGATATATTTTTTAATTGATGTTTTTCTTCTTCTTCTTCTTTACATTCTTTTGTATTTATTAATCAAATTTAGTGGAGAGTACCGAGCGGTTGGCTTTCTATGCCAAAAGACGACTGTTTTTTTTTGGAATGGCATCCAAGACAAGCAGAAAAAAGAAAGGCGAAAACAAAAGTCTATAGTCTACGAGACGTTTGAGAACAACGAGTACCTTGGCTGTCATTAAACTAGGAAGAAGAAAAAAGGTTGGTCATCCATAACGTAGGCCCAGTGAGCACGTCAGATATCGTATACAGTGGATGCCACAGCAAGAGCTCGAGTGTGTCTAGGGATTGTTGGGTCAGTATATTCCAACGTGGTGAAAAGGAGTGTTCATCTGTGTTTGCGACCAGCACAGATACACTTGGGACAGGACTGCACTCTATACGAGTGTTTTGCGATGGTAAGTGATGATTAAATGTTCTAGTGTCTTGGTTTGTCTAACAAATACCACAGAGCTCATCCTCGACAAAGTCAGTGGTCTTTTGAAAAACAAAGCCCCTGGCAGGTACCCTCCATAGGGCCTTGCACCAGTATAATAATGAAAAATGCATATACATGAGACATCAACTAGCCATGATGCCATGTCAAAACAATGCTTATTCCCTTGTTTTCCTGATCACTTTGAGTCTACGCATCCCAACTATCCACCTTTGAATCAGCAACTAAAAGACCAACAAAAGAAAACACATCAGCGGAACAGCAATGTCCAAAGTAAAGTGTCTGAAGAACTACATCACAAAGATAATATCCGTGGTCAAAAGAGACCAATCAATACAATAAACGAGCAATTGTACAATCAAGCACTGAACGTTGACGATATCATCTTTGATCTTCCTGACCACGACGAACATTTGATAGTGGACAAGCTTTGATGGGACTGACGCCTTTTACATGCTGCAGTGCTCATTATCAAATCACAAATGAAACTTATCGCTGGAAGATCATATCCACCTTGGGGATGGCTGCCAATTCCATCCTTCTTTTATGCTGCAATGGAATTAATGGGAATGGATTTAATCGATGCAGAACAAAAGTTTGTCAAGGGTATGTGTGGTCTGATTCAGAAACTACCCAGAGCTAGTATCCAAGAAGATGTAAACGAATCTGAGATTTGCTCGCAATTCATCCGGCCGTTCTTGTCTGGTGGTCTCCTTGACGATCTTGATCAGGGCTACTATTTGCGCTGGATAAATACTACTTGACGCCAAGAAAAGATCTGCCGATACAGCCGTGGAACGCCCGGATCTCTGCATAACAAAGTCTCTTGGCTTCAAATGGCATCACAACAATGGATTTGGTGAGGCAAAGACGGCCAAAACCTGCAGGGCATCATGGGAATCCAAATAGTGGACTGGTTGATCACATTCTATGTCTTGGTTCACACCTTTCTCTGCAACCAAATCATTCGCAAGAAGAATATACAGCGGTTATGATACAAATATATAAGACATTATTGCCCTGAATTTAACAGTGTCGACTACTGGCAGTACACTGCGCCGAGAAGGTGATGGCCTTTAGTGGAGCCAAAGCAGCAGCAAAAACTACATCTACTAAAGGAAAACAAAAGACCCCGAAACATCCCAACAACACTTTTCACTGCACCAGAATATGAACTGTTGGTCACTCGAGACGATTCTTCTGCCATTTGGGCACGCTCTCTTAACCCTGAATGTGTAGTCTTTAATCTTTGGAAGATCGTCAAAGATCATGAATTTAAAAAGATCTTGACATCCCAATTCCCAGACGCAATGGGTTTGATTACAAAATTCTCCAAAACCAGAGATCTTCTTGCCGAGGTGCTCGTAGACACCGAGCAGAGTAGGATTAAAGCTATAACCACCGGGATCGTGGTTAAAAACGAAACGATCTTGGGATCGCCTGGGATCTCGACAGACAATCCCCTCATTAGAGTAAACCTCTATAACATTCCCCTGTGCCGCACAAACACAGGGCTTCAATCTCCGATGAAGCAGGCTTTTCGCCACCTTTGGCAAAGTTGCTCACATCCGGGTGTATCACACCATCAACAAGCTTTTCTGCGGAGAAGCCATGGTATCGATAGACCCCACTGCTATACCGGATCCACTTCCAATCACAAGAGAGGTGCACCTTTCTGGTACCTCTTGAGACTGTAAGATCGAAACTCGATCGAAATCTATGCCTCCCTACTGTCGATACTGCCGGAAAGAGGGCCACTTTAAGGCCAAATGTCCTACTCGACCCAGCATTGATAATCAGAACCTACCCAACAATGATGTGGAAATGCAAAAATGAGGAATAGGTAGCTCTTTTCAAGATAGCATTTGGAAATCCAAGCGACAACGGGAAATTGAAGCCGGCCGCTTGCAGAAGATATTACAAGGATACAACTGGAAAACGACAAAGATATACTGACCCAACAATCCCTAGACACACTCGAGCTCTTGCTGTGACATCCACTGTATACGATGTCTGACGTGCTCACTGGGCCTACGTTATGGATGACCAACCTTTTTTTTTTCTTCCTAGTTTAATGACAGCCAAGGCACTCGTAGTCATCAAACGTCTTGTAGACTATAGACTTTTGCTTTGGCCCTTTCTTCTTTCCTACTTGTCTTGGATTCCATTCCAAAATAAAAACCAGTCGTCTTTTGGCATAAAAAGCCAACCGCTCGGCACTCTCCACTAAAGCTGATTAATAAATACAAAAGAATGTAAAGAATAAGAAAACATCAATTAAAACTATTTTTTTTCAAGATATTTGCATCTCTCTTTGCCAACACAAGGGTACTCAAACCCATTCTTCTAGTATACAGTTCCAAATCTATGATTGCAACTCGATTCCTCTATTGATATTAACAAAAGCGAATCTTGGATAATACAAATACGAAAATTGAGTTAATAACGAAACTTTCTAATATGTATTTAAATGCATGTACCCAGCACCCATAAGACTCTGCCAATCGAACCTCTGTTTTTGTGTGTAATGTATTAATATATATGCTTGACAAAAAAAAAGAGAATATAATAGGGATGAAGTTTTTTGTCTATGAGAAATGAATGTTGGCATTGTTAAAAGTGAGAAGGATCCTAAAGCCATAGTTAGTATCAATCCCAGGCACTCTATAAAATCAAGTCTTACTTTAAGAAATCATCCAGATCGCAGTTGGCTGCACGCTTTTCAGCCATGCCAATTGACTCGAGAATCGCAACGACCTTTTCCTTGATATCAAGATCATCTTCCAGCATCTACACCAGATCCAATTAATACCATTATCCTTATGTTCTCTCTTTCTCTCTCTCTCTCTCTCTCTTTCTCTTACCATATTGTGAGCAGAGCAATATGTCTTGTAGTTTTGTTCCAACATATGAAGTACGGTTGTCTGCTTAAAATTGGCCACCAGATGCTAATTTGTGCATTTGTGTTAATTGTATTCCAAGTGACATTTGCCCATTCTTTTGATATTTACCTTGTGCTTTCTTACAAACGCAATACGCAACAAACCATCAAATTCCTTGGAATCAACAGGAGGAGGAGGGTTCTTGGGTTCAAGGCGGACGACAGAAGACTCGACCTGAGGAGGAGGTCTAAAGTTGTTCTTTCCGACCTTCATGATATGATCCACCTTTGCATACAATTGGACATTCACAGTCAATCGACAGTAGAGGGTATCTCCAGGCTTAGCAATCAGACGCAAAGCAAATTCACGCTGGAACATGAGTACAGCACATCTGCAGTAATGCTTGTAAGTATACACAATCATTCTCTTTCTCTCTATAGAAATCAGTTTACCTGAACAAGGGGCGGTGCTCCAGCAGCTTAAACACCAGAGGAGAAGAAATCTGGTAAGGTGTGTTACTGATGCACACATCGAAATAAGGCAATTCGGTCTTCATGAAATCACCCAGCATAATGTGAAGTTTTCTCTGATCGGGTCTATATAAAATAAACCAGGTTTACTATGATCGCTTCAATTACAAACAAAGAGAAAATATACGAGGCCAATATAGCTCCATTTCTCCCAGATCCACCCCCACAGCATTATACTCACGTTCCATTTACACGCTTTTGCAATTCGGCAGCCATACGGGGATCGAATTCAACAGCAACAACCTTTTTGCACTGAGCAAGAATACGCACAGTCAAGTTACCAGTACCAGGACCAACTTCGAGCACAGTGTCAGATCCAAGAAGACCGGCCTGTTTATATTTGGCTTGGTTAATAAGTTGTCATGTCCCTTGATCATAATCTTTTTCTTGTTTTTTTCCTTCTTGCCTTGTCTACAATGCCCTGAGCCACCAGAGGATTCTTGAGAATGTGCTGACCTAGATCCTTGTTGAACAAGGGTCCAAATGCTCGCATGTCAGCTCCACTCTCCTGCTTCTTGGTCTGTTTGGTAGTCAATTTTGGCATTTCAGAATGTTGTTTTGGAGGACAGACCAAAAAAACCACTGCCGAAAAAAGAGCAATGTCCAGTGATGACAGTCACGGAACATGACTGTTTGTACTGGGTTTAAATATTTTGTCCATAAAAGACAGCCAACTTTGGAGCCAGATGTGATGAACACCAAGGCCTTTTTCTACCAAACACACATATCAGCATGTCTGCAAACACACCTTTTTCAACTCAATTGAAGCGCAAGAACCTAGAAGAAGAGGTATGAGTGGTTATTTAATGCGATTGCTATGGCTAGCCATTGACCTTGGCTCTCTTGCACTCCTAGGTCGCGCCCAATCCCAAGCGTGCCCATCCTTCAGAGACGGCTGTGAATATGGAGTATGGTGACAATGATATGGATGTTTGCGACAATTCGGCCTCTGGCATCTTGCCATCGGATCTTCCCCTTCGATCGACTACGCCTCCCTTGGGCATGACCCTTGCTCACTACGATGCATCTATAGGAGGCTATACGGCGTCTGTCGTCAAGTCAGAAGATCGGATCGATGCTCCAATTTGCTCTGGAATGACACCTGTGTATAGAGCACCGATGGAAAGATGGGGTTCATGTCTCATCTAAACTCCAAATCACCGAGGCCCAAACTACCCTGCAACACAACCGATAACCATTGCAGGCAGTGGCATCATGTCTTTGCCAGCAAGGGAGAATGAATATGGAAGGCTTAATCGAGAAAATCTCGTTCATATTGAATGTAGTACCTCCTTATTTCTAGCCGTAATAAATGTATAGAAATACACAAACATATTTAAAAATAAAGTAACACTCGGTCAATTGATCAATCAATAATTTGTCTACAAACGAATATACAAGAGTTTGCCTTGGTTGGCAATTAACAACTTTTTAATGACTATTTCGATTGTATTCTTTGCCCGGAACAGTGGCATTGATCGTATAATCGGTAATATTGCAAAACAGACATTCTTTCTGTAAGGAGTAGGTATATGTTGGTAAAGAAGTATATACGGTTGGATTGCACAATATAGAATAACGTAGATATACATATACATATATATATATATATATATCTTGTGGCTTCTTTGTACTTTTCCGACAAACCAAGTTTTTAATAATGTCCAAGCCATTTCTACAAGAACACTTGTTTTACGGGAAAACGATTATTTATTTTAGATATCTGGTGCCATGAGAATACTCCCAATATTCCTATCGTCGCACTATATGATCTTTCCAACTTGGGTAATCCACAAACAATATCGAACTCTCCAAGAGTCCGATCCGGACAGCATCTCAATAATCATATTTTAAATACAGAGTAAACTAGAAAAAGAAAATGAGTACACTCCGTTTAAACCCGATGTTTTGTATAAGCATACAATGCTGCCAAAAAAGCAGTGATGACATTTTAAAGTGGTTCTCTTGTGACCCACAAGTCAAGGCTGCATGCCCAGAAACCAATTCCCCTAAAACATGTAAAATACTTTACGACGATATTTTATCAGTTTACAATCTATCTTTAATATGAGTTCACAAAAGCCCCATGTTTACAATTATCAAAAGGGTGCTGGTGAGACTAGGAATCCTGAGCTCATGGATTATCGTGCCAAAATCATTTTTCATTGAAAAATTCGGTTCACACAATAATTACGGAATTTTTTTTTAAAAAAAATGTTACTAGAGACAGGCCAGTCAATGAATAAGGATGTTTGTATAGAATCAGCTGAAAAAATACGAGTATACTTGTCATGCTATTGTGATAATAAAAGGGTCTTTAAGAGCAAGAAAAGTGTTGGAGTGCATATTCTGCAGCTCAACAGCTAAATATTTGCATATTCTCGCTCAGAAATAGAAAAGCTGACATGGCAGACTTGGTGGCAGTATTTCTGAGAAACCCCCCAAAAAAAAGCCTAGTGGTAAACCGATTCTAAAAGAGGATAGCAAGGTAAGATATTCAAGCATTTGTCGATAAATATGCACATCTGGCTGTTGTTAAAGTAGTTAATCATGTACAAAAAATTGTTGTCTTGAAAGCCTCTTTTAATGGGGTTCAGCTTTGCATAGCTACAGAGCCCACCATTTAATTCCATCAAGCAAAATTTCTCTCTGTAAAATGAAATAGTCTTTAAAAGTTCGATAAGTACTACACTTGAAAGTAAAGAATAATGATTTTTCATGAACTCTGAAACGAACTATGGACTTCTTGATGAGGCTGTATTTTAGATCAATACGAGACTATAAAGAGGTTGGGTTAAAAGGGGTACTCGTGCTATTGCTAAAACACCCAAAGCGAGGGCAAAAACAACCTTTATATTAGGCTTTGTTTCTACTTATGTTCTGGCTAATGTGAGTGTGGTAATAGCAAGATAGTCAAGAACAGAAGAATATTGAAGATTGTAAAAAAAAAATCGTTATTATAATAGATTACTATCGCATCTTTCTGAAAAAACGATTATGAATAAAGTGCGTAAGCATAAAAAAAATATATCTTTATGAATAACTCACTTGAAAATATAAATAAGCATGTTGTAGAATCTAACAAAAGGTAAAGATATTGGTATGCCTATCTTTAGTCTCACTATACTAAGCTTAATCAAATCGAGAATATCTAGTTGTTGGCAAAGACCAAGATTAACCTCGAATATTTTTTTAGTCCAAAAAACTTTATCGACATCAATAAAGGAGTCAAAAGACAAAGTAGGTCCGAGTGACTATGAAAGCTTTGATTTGCATTTAGACAAGATCCGGGAAAAATGTCAAAATAAGGAGTCCATGTAACAGTTATCTCCAGTATAGTAGGTAACAAAATCAGCCAAGTAGCTATCAATTGATCCAACAAATATACAAGTACGTACTTATGAAAATACAGTAGCAAATTACCACATATCGAATAGATAATATCTACAGGGATGTCTATATTGTTAGGTCTTTTCTATTTAACACACTTGATGCTTTCGAGTCAAAAGAGAGATTTAGCATTAACACAAAAATATTTTTGCACAAGTATTTTTGTATTGAGACACTCAAAAATACTAATCATATACAACTCATCCTTCTATAAAAACGTTAAAGCCAGACGTCCAATAAAACATTGTAGCAAAATAAAGTAAGGCATGTATATCTATTTTTTTTATTAATAGGATCCATACCAATTGTTTTTACACGAGGTACCATTTCAGTAACATCTAGAGCTGTTTGTGGTATATAAACGTTATTCGGGTATTACATTAAACTCCTAGGAATTTTTTTGGTGCAAGCATAAGGTCTTGCTGCTGATTTATCTTTGGCTATGAGAAAGCATATGTCGAGATGGCTCTTACTGAGATGAGTTTACTACTTTCTTTAAATTATCTTTCTATCCCTACTTTCTGGCTAGATTTTTAATGTAATACCTTTTGAAAGTTTGATTTTGTATTATTGAGATTTATTCAATTAATAAAGCTTGCTTCTTTTCTGTCATTGTGTTACAGGATCCAGATTCAATCAGGTTTTTGGCAAAATGATATTACTTGTTGCATCCAACATCATATGAATTGAAACAAAGAATAAAATCCAATGATTTAACATGGTGTGAGTCCTAATCTCTTGTTGTTGACCATGAGAGTATTATCAAAAACATCAGAAAGAAGGGCAAGAGATATGCCGACAGTAACATTGTCAATACATACAAGTTTAGCAATAGCTCTGTCATGGTCTGGGTTTATTTCTGGTGAGGGGTATTTTTGTTTTGTTTATCTTGAAGGGAAGCAGTGACCAAGGCTTGAGATGGTAATCTACAAAACATAGTTAGAAACATCTCTCCAAGTTTTCAAAATTTTGGTAACCAGCAGGCCAAATTGAGTCCAAGAAGTAATCCCACAAAGAAAGTGAAACAACCAGATATTAGAAGCAATTGATTATTTCTGTATTAAACATATACCGAACTACATTTTCACAAAGTTTGGCCTTATTCTAATGATATTTTATTATTAAGGTCATTAAAAATAAAAGAAAAAAGAACTGAAAACTTCAAATCTCGTCCCATGGCCCGTTATATTTAAGTGTATGTTGGATTTGTAAATATTTTTATGGCTCAGTGCTGGAATTTTGATGTTCTTTGACAGTTGGTAATATCCTATAACATTTCTTGTGCTTTTCCCATTTGGGATACTCGTATTTTGCTGGCAGGTATACCGGTCAAAGCGATTTGAAATTCCCGCTGGAAGGTTTTCTTTCCTAGCCAGTCTTTTATTCTTGGCGCTCTGGCTATAAAAACCTCCAACGCTATAGAGAGATGGAAGGCTATACTAACTTAAGGGTTTTTCTTTATTCTCTTTCTCTTTCTCTTTTCTTATCAATTGTTTTTATTTTGTTTCTTTCACACAAGTCCATTCTAGTAGAAATATAGAAGCCACACGCTTTGTGGAACGGCTGATCAGTAACATATTAAAAAAATACACACACACATATATATATATATAAATGTATAAACTAGTAAGAAAAATGTGATGAATTAATTAAGGTCAAAGTCAACGGCTTTGCATGTAAGAGTATTACGCTCACTTGTTCGATATATCAAAGTGAATGAGGGTATCGGACATTCAAAATCGCTATTAAAAAATGGGATATCCTGTCTGATAAAATATTAAGGTTTCGGACGGAATTACGATGAAATACTTGACTTCCCTGCTATTTTGGCGGCAAGGTCAAATAAATCATAGTGTACTATTACTATTTGTTTTTGACCATTTGGCCAGTACGACTAATGATATACTGAAACAAAGCGAAAAAGGGGTAATAAAAAAATAAAACTTGCTTGTATTTTCTCTTCATTTATTAATATATATAGGTATAATGAACCCCTTTTTTTGTTTTTTTTTACCTATTTTTTTTTTACCCCTTTTTCGCTTTGTTTCAGTATATCATTAGTCGTACTGGCCAAATGGTCAAAAACAAATAGTAATAGTACACTATGATTTATTTGACCTTGCCGCCAAAATAGCAGGGAAGTCAAGTATTTCATCGTAATTCCGTCCGAAACCTTAATATTTTATCAGATGAAACATCCCACCTTTTTATTTATTTATTTACCCCTTTTTTATGAATATACTTCAGTATCTGATTGGTCATATTATCCAATCGATCAAGAACAAATACTAATAGTACACCACGATTTATTTGATCCTACCGCTAAAACAGCAAAAAGGTCAATAAGTTCAATGTAATTCCGTCTCAATTATTAATATTTTACAGGTATAATTGAACTCATTATATTAATAGTTAGAGTGTGCCGATCACTATATAAATGAGAATAATCATCGTATTTTGTGTATTATGTTTCTCTCTTTATGAAAAAACAGGAATATTGACTCATTACTCCAGATGACATGATCCCATCGCAGACTGGCTTTATTGGAGTAATTACCAAATGCTAATTGCTTTTTCCCATGTACTTTGAAGGACTGTAACTTTTATACACCTTGACAAAAATTCATGGTGAATTTACAAATAGTTTTTTGAATTGTAGACTTGGGAATTGAATAACCTATTGTGTCGGACAAAAAGGATGGGAGATCTCCAAGTGTTGCTGAACGATTACGCTTCAGTTTGTTGACTAAATTACATTACTCCCGCTCGTTTATAAGCTTGATAGTCTCTTTGCGTTTCTTAGGAGATGCGCTTCTAGCATCTCTCCATCTTTTGATTCAATAGATATGCTAATATTTTTAGAAATAACCCAAAATGCTCTATTCATGAGTTCCAGCGATAAAAAAAATATAGTCCAAAAACTCCTTTCGTTTATCAGTGATTCTGCTGTCGTTCTGTTGAAACACAATGTGATTCGGATGAGAAAAGCATTGTAAAATAATAAAAATAAAATGTGACATTGACTCTTTATTTTTTTTAGAGCTTTAATCACCATAGT